>OX438934.1:4047500-5312500 GCA_949316025.1 Lapara coniferarum | reverse complement strand
TGTAGGTCAGTCAGCACAAGATGGAACATATTATTCTAGTTTCTACTAAATGTATTGAGGTGTGCAGGTCCTTTCAGAGTGCCAAAATTATAGTAGGGGAGCCCATGAGGAGATTTTTGGATTTACTCGAGCGCGGCAGATTAACATAACCTTAGACCCCATTGAGTACCTCCACCAAGTATAAGCGTTCTAAGTATGATCGCGTGTCTAGGGCAGCCGATCAGAATAGTAAAAAAAAAACGATCACCAGAAATACTCGAGTGCGTCAGATTAAGGTAATGTAGGTTAATTACATGTTGAAAAGTGTCCATTTCACTAATCTGACGATTTGAGCTTGGCGTAAGGGAGTGGGAGGGTCACAAACTTGCAAAAAAAAGAATCACCTTGACATTCTCAAGCGTGGTCTAATTTTTTTTATTTTGAAGGAAATAATTCAAGAATAACGGGAATACCAGGTGGAAGGGAAACACTCTCGGAAACGAATACAGGTGATAGTATTGGTGATTCCTGACGTGATGGTACTAAAAAAATCGCGATCGCATTGTTACAATTTTAGTAGGATTTTCTCAAATTTCTGTACAGCTTCACGTATGGATAGATAAATCAAATTATTATTCTGAAAAACATAGTAAAAAAGATCAATATTTCAAAAAAATCGTAATGAAACACGTACATCAGCTGACGGGTTAACGACCGCGGGCCGGTCCCGGCGCAGCGCAGCGGCCGCCCAGTTCTTTGTACGCTTTACATTGCGCGCCCATGAATTACGGAAATACTAAAATCGTAAGTATTATCGCTTAGCTTTGCAAATGAATATAGTTTTTCGTTAATGTTATGGTTCTTCTCTCTTACCGTTCCGGTATAGAGAGCGTTTCCCTTCCACCCGGTATAATCTGCCGATTTGCACAAGCCGAAGTAACACAAATCTATATATATATATAATGCTTTTTCCTGAATGACTGACTGATGGATCAACGCACAGCCTAAACCGCTGATCGTAGAAACCTGAAACTTGGAGGGTGTGTTTTTTGTATTACGTACGCATCCGATAAGAAAGGATTTTTCGAAATTCTACCCCTAAGGAGATGAAAATGGGGGGCAAAGATTGTATGGGACAGCGTGATTCCATGGTCCAATCTACATAAAATTTTGCACAAACCTTTTCAACAGAATTGATGGAAAACAAATTTCGTATGGTGTCAAAATTTGTACGCGATAAACTCAAAAACTACCGAACAGATTTCGATGAAATTCGGTATGGAGATAGTTCAAGACCCTGGAAAGTTTTTAGGCTACTTTTTATGCCGGGAAAATGTATAGCGGGACTTTTATCCAGGAAAAACTAAATTATATTTTGAATGCTATGTATTTCCAAACTTAAAAAAAACCTATTAACCTAAATGTCACTGAAAGTGGTTTAACTGCAATTTAGTGAGTTTTAGCTGAACATAAAAACTAGACATGATTAAATCAAAATAAATATTGAAAAAAAATCACGACATATTTTTTTTCAAACCGTCAGATTAAGGCAATCCCTCCAAATAGTCGTCAGATTATTGATCAGCATGACCTAGGACATCAAGCTGAACCATCTGTATAATAATCTGACGCACTCGAGAATTTCAAAATGGCGTTATTTTTTTGGATTTTCAGAAGGCCACCACGAGCTTGCGTCACGTTGAATCGTCTTTTGAATGGGGGCTTCTTTGGGTTCACTTAATATCCCCCAAGAATATCTGACGCGCTCGAGCAAATTTTTTTTTCTCCATTTTCTACCCTTCCGTGTGGCCACCCGCACCATGTAAATCGGCAGATTAACACACCTCCGGTGTCAGAGCCACATGGGGCATATACACTGTCAATATCTGACGCGCTTGAGTATGTCCATGCTACAGTATTTTTTTACATAATTAAAAATCTATAGCCGCTTCCCCCACCGATGAAAAGGTATATACTATATAACATTTTTTTCTTCTTATGATCTAAGCTTTGCAACCCAATATGTCTCTATGACACTCGAGTAAATCCCCATTTAGCATTGTGGGCTCCCCTACTATTATAATGTCTACTACATTGTACTCTGAATTTATATGAAAAGCTTATGAGTAATCAGTGATTACAATTATGAAACAAAATCAAACATAATCTTAGCATAATATGCACTTTTATTATGCTCCATCAATGGATTTCAAACTTCTTTAGAGTATGTAAAGTAAGTCAAGGGACCTGATTAAGAAGGGCATTCAGTGTTTGATGCTTGTCCCATATATAAAATATAGGACCTTATTTTGTACGCGAGTTTTATCACCTAGGTATTTTTACCTTCCTAAGCCAGGTTTGAACTATGAAGACAAACTGATCATACTTAAAGTTCATATTCAGATGTAATGACCAAAAAGAGTTAACACAAGGGTAACCACACATTGTGAGCTTATTTACAAATCTTTTGAGGCATACTCTATCGTTTAAGATATATTTATTCTTAAATGTCTTCAAGCATGAACTACCGTTTGTTTGAATAGGTTCCTCAACTAATAATACATCTACGGCTCCCAAGAACAAAGTCGTATATGCAAAATGAAGCTTTTCCGTAGAGTGCTTTGAAAGTCTAAGTTAATTGTGAAAATCACAAGTTATAGTGAACAAAACATTATATTCTATAGGGTTCAGTAACAAATTTGAACTTAATGTGTGAAAATAGCACTAATTCGCACATGAATACAAACTAACGACTTTCAAAGCGCTCTACTGAAAAGCTAACATTTTGCATATACTACTTTGTTCTTGGGAGCCGTCGATGTATTATTAGTTGAGAGCCGTCGACATACTGTATAAACATTTATAAATGTCGGCTTACTTTTTGATGTCCACCTCTACTCTGCCATTGTCGTTAATTGTGACAGTACTGACGGCATCCAGAGCAATGTCTACCGCGAGGTCGGCCCAGCGGCCAATGTATTTGGTGCCGATGCACGAACGAATCTGACAAATATTAGTTGGTTTACCTAATACCTTCCCCCATATTCTCTATCACATAAGTTATTTTCACCGCTCATAACAAGCGCGTAAGGTAACTCATCACGTTTATCACCATGAAAATTGGCATACAGAATACAATTTTACGTTATTTACACAAAGTTAACGTGATGCGGCTGCGTTACGAGTTACTCTGTCATAGAGCATAAGGGGGCTTATTTCAAAGGTTCATACATACATATACACTCACGCCTGTTATCCCCGAAGGGGTAGGCAGAGGCACAACTAGTGCACCCACTTTTCGCCATTATACCGTCCCATGATGTGATAGGGGGCGAGCCTATCGCCATATCGGGCACAAATTCCAGACTCCGAGCTGATACTGAATAGAAAAACTCAATATCACTTTGCCCGACTCGGGGATCGAACCCGAGACCTCAGCTTTGCAGTCGTACTGTAATACAACTACGCCACCGAGGCAGTTCAGAGGTTCATTTCTATAGTAATCACTTCTAAAGGTATTTCATTTTACTTACTAAACAATGGTTTGACTTAACGACTGTAGACAAAGTGTTGCTATTGATACTGTAAACCTCTCATATCATGAACAAGTGCTCAGTATTTTTAGTTCCAGTTATACAAAAATTGAATTATCTATTAAGAAACAAAAGGTTACATTATTGTGATTTCATTGATAATTAAGAATATGATAAAATTTTCTTTAAAACGTAATACAAACAAGTAATGTAATTTTTGGTAAATTGTTTCAACAGCTGTTTCTATAATGTGGTCTTTGGTTTACAGTTGTTGAGGAGAGTTCACCTTAGATTACCAACATTGAAGCTATTATTTTTCAGGGAATACAATAAAACGCTATAAACAAATTAAGGCCATAAATAAAAAAAATATAAATTACTCACAACTTCCTTGAGCTTATCTCTATCATTAAGATCAACTGGTATGGAGATCTTGTCCTCCAGCAGTTTGATAGCATCCTCAAGAGCTTGTCGGTACTCCCTGATGATCACTGTGGGGTGGATGTTCCGGCTGAGGAACTGCTCAGCAACGGCCAGCATCTCACCAGCAAGGACAATTACAGATGTTGTGCCATCTCCGACCTGGATTTAGTTGAAAGGATTTAAAGTGCAGCCTGCTTATGTTGATGTTTAGTTACTATGCAGTAGTCACATGAAATAATCAGTAAAGTCATTCCCAATCCCGATTCTTTACCATAAAACAAAACATACCCATAATTCATCTGGCATTGTGTAGATAGATAGTGAATATTTTATTATGATTATGGCACTGAAATAATATTACTTGTTTGGACAATCCAAAGTTACTACAAAACATCTTAAGCATACATAGTTGCTTTTGTATTTTGACCAAGTATTTACAAAATACTCTTTAAAAATTATCAAATAGTTTAAATTATAGTACATAATTTATTTTCTCTATAGACTGACTACATGCTAGAAGCATGTTTGCATGTAGTTTTTGATCATTGTATTCATAAGAGTCTTGTTTGATTGCCTTAGGTTGTTTACTGAGCATTTAAATAAATCTAAGTCTCTGTAATATTTGTAAAACAATATGTAAATATTTGATGATAAAGACTGCATATAAGTATAAAACAATAATTGTTTACCTTCCCTGTTATTGTAGTCCGAAAATCAACCACATTGATTATAATTTAGTGTTCAAATATTAATGAAAAAGAAAGGAATAATGGAATAGAATTTTGGAGAAAAAGAAAATAGGGACTAATGACTAATCCTAACCTCTTCATCCTGAGTCCTGGCGATTTCGATCATGGTCTTGGCGGCGGGGTGCTGTACGGTGATCTCGCGGAGGATGGCGTTGCCGTCGTTGGTCATCACGATGCCTCCCATAGGGTCCATTAACATTTTCAACATCGCTTGCGGCCCGAGGCATGTTCGAATAACGTCTGCTATAGTCTAAAATACACAAAACATACCACTTACGTATCACTGATATCAATATTTATGATGAAAATATCCAGATTATCGTAAATAGTATTGAAAAATACCTTCCCAGCATTTATATTTTCGAGTTGAACTTTCCGGCCGGAGTCACGTTTTGTGTTTTGGCCTGCAAAATGACACCACTGTTGAATGGAAATTCGTTGATACTCACATAAATACTGCTTCTATTGTGTAATTTACTTACTGAGAACCAATATTGGCTGTTGTCCGTACATGTTGAATCACCAACGAAGTTAATTTAAAACTTTTGTAGATAATTTGTTCGAGAAATTCCACAAAATTCAACTCACGAACAAAAATCGCGTGGTGACTAATGTTGCCAGTATTGAAACGGGTTTTCTTCCCACACAGTTTTCATTACATATTTACATGACATAGATTTTTGTTATTTACCTGTTTATTACGTAGGTAATAATTTTTATGAACACATAAAGTTATATTATTTACCTTTTAAACAAAAATACTTTTGTCCACAATGTTAAGCGAAACGGTTTTGTATTTCATAATTGGCAACATAACATGAAATGTCAATTGAAATATTGTAATCTAACCACTTGCACGTCCGCGGATAGTATAGTATCCAAAAAAAATACTCTTTGTATGCCGTCGTCCGTCCTGGATACTATACTATCCAATACGAAACGTTGTAATTATTGCCATCTTACATGAATATTTAGAACTAAATGAACGTTGTTCTTTAAAAAAATGATTGCCTATGAAATATTTCACTAGAAAAAACAGAAGAGGGCAGTGTAATGTGTTTGAGTGCGTAGAAATATTTTTTTTAACTTCAGACGACGCGTCACAGTGTGTTTATGCTTATTGTTTTGGATCACCAGTGATTTTGTCGTCAATATTTCGTTGTTTTTTACTTAATTTTTAGATAATTGAACATCAAAATGAACTTTAGGAACTTTACTATGTGATTATATTTATGTGGTAAAGTTTCACATACGTAAAAGATTTTTTAATTTTTCACTCAGTAATTCATATTAAACCTCATTTTATGTATTATAGATTATCACCAGCGAATTTTAAAATAGATAAGTTCGATCTATAAACGTCTAGCTATTTTTCAGTATTTTTATCTTCCCTGTAGGTTTTATATTTTAGCTGTTACAACGGTTTTATTACCAAGCGGCGGGTACGATTTCGCGCGGCTCGAGGCAGCGAATAGTCGGACGTATGACGTATATTTAGGCTACGTTCTGTTATAGTTATATAATGCACCCTTTCCTGCCTATCCTGCACTATCCTATTGTCCACTCAGCTCTCCCATACATGATATATACCGGTCCCCCTTGGTCCCCGTCAGTCTCTTCCCATCCTTCACGCTAGACGGCTGTCTTTTAAAATTATCTCGTATTTTTATTTTTTAAAAACCCATTTACAAAGTCCTGTATAACATTTGGTGGCAGCGTAAAGGGATTTCTTAAAAGAATCCCCGGACGTCTTCAACAATAACTGCGGCAGTAACCATTCGGACAAAAGTGCAGTGAAAAAGTGTACAAGTTCGAGCCGGCCCACTCCGAATTATTGTGTAACCTGCAAGGAGACCATCATTGCGACTGTTCGTGCTGTACAACAACCAGCCAGCAGCCAATCTCCTGCGATCCTGTGTTCCTGATTAGACGACTCCTTGCGCGCTAGCAAGTAAATCCAGAGAGACTCCAAGGAAGAATTATGTTCATCGCAACCATCCTCTCAGCATTCCTGTGAGTAATTTTTTAAATTCGGATTTTGGTCATTGCTATACTATAATTGTTTCTTGTGTTTATAATTTCTACACTGTGTATTGTCCAATTGTACAAATTATTGATAGTATTATAATTCCACTATGGCTGAGAGATCACAGAGCCCAAAATTTGAAACACCCGAAATCGCGGTAATTAATACAGACGAGGAAAATTACTGTCCTCCTCCTCAAGGACCCACTACGAGGTCGAATTCTAAAAAGAAACCTGTGCCACAAAAACCTGAAATAGATCTATCAACCCTTTTAAAATTTATAAAACCCTACGATGGGTCCAGAGAAAAATTAAATTCATTTCTCGTTAATTGTAACAATGCTTACGAATTGGCATCTGATATTCAAAAAGACACCATTTTTAAATACATTCTTTGCCGGTTAGAAGGCAAAGCTGAAACCGCTTGCTCTATTAAAGAATTTTATAACTGGCAACAGCTGAAAGATTTTCTTAAAACACAGTTCAGCGAAAGGAAACACTATGCTCATTTGATCACAGAATTACAAGAGTGCAAACAACAAATTAACGAGACTGTGAGCCAATATGCATTGCGAATAGAAACTTGTCTCTCACAGCTATTAACCGAAATATCTATCACACATGGCAATAAAAATCGAGAAATGATTGGTCGTACAGCAGCCATGGAGGAACTAGCCCTCCATCACTTCCAAATGGGGTTGATGCCCCGCATTTCTAATATCGTTAGGTGCAAATCCTCTAAAACATTAAATGAAGCCATTAATATGGCAATCTCCGAAGAAAAAATTCAAATATCCCTATCTAAACAGAATCAGGGACCGTCTAGCGTGCAACATCCACGACAATTATACAGGCCAAATGTTCCAAAGCAAAATATTCAACCTATGCGACGCGACCCTTATCACAATTTTAATCCAAATCCAAGTCGCTCGAATTTTAATCCAAGTCGACCTTACGAGTCTAATAATTCCTTAGTAGTTTGTAGATATTGCAAACTTCCAGGCCATAGCCTAGAACAGTGTCGAAGAAGAGAGTTCAATAACAACCGTTTTAAGAATTTCAACCAAGGTCAATCAAGGATGCCTCAACGCGTCCATTTTATTGCTGGCGATACTACGACACCTGATGGTAACGAGTATCCAATGGACATCGCCGAAGGTTATGACACTGTTGACGCAGATTCAAAAAACGAATAAACGTCTCGTCCCAATGCCGTGCGGGACTTCATGCGCCAAAAATCGGCATTTCAAACTATGTTCCAAAATCCACTGTATCCAGGTCCACTAACAAACAGGGTAACCAGCCCCAAACCTATAGTGGTCCTATCTCTAAATCCAGGTACACTAACAAACAGGGTAACCAGCCCCAAACTTATAGTGTCCCTAATCCTATATCCGGAATCACTAACAAACAGGGTAACCAGCCCCAAACTCATAGTGATTCTCTCTCTGTATCCAAATCCACTAACAAACAGGGTAACCAGCCCCAAACTTATAGTGGTCCTATCTCTAAATCCAGGTACACTAACAAACAGGGTAACCAGCCCCAAACTTATAGTGTCCTTAATCCTATATCCAGAATCACTAACAAACAGGGTAACCAGCCCCAAACTCATAGTGATTCTCTCTCTGTATCCAAATCCACTAACAAACAGGGTAACCAGCCCCAAATCTATAGTGGTCTTATCTCTAAATCCAAAATCACTAACAAACAGGGTAACCAGCCCCAAATTCATAGTGATCCAATTGTATCCAAGCAGCAGCATAACAAGGTTGGTCTGCAAAATCCTTCAAATCCAAACGTTTATGAAATAACGAGTAATCCTGCAAAAACATTGTTGCCTCATGTCCTTATTCAATCCTCTATATCCGACATCCCATTGTCCTTATTAGTAGACTCAGGGTCTTCTGTCAGCCTATTAAAATACTCATGTATAGAGAAACATCCCAAACTTATAAAAGAATTTATCCAATTAAAAGGTATTGATTCAACAGAAGAACCTATTTGTACCCGCGGCCATTTCCAACTTAAATTACATATTCCGAAATCCACAATATCACACAAATTCCATGTCATTGACATCGTACACCTACCCTATGATGGAATTATAGGCTCCGATATGCTCAACGCCCTAGGGTGTAGTATAAATTACACCAACGATTTACTTTATATCGGGAAATCATCCCTAAAACTACATTTTCATGATCCTGCTTATATAATCCCTGCTAGAACAGAAACTGTAATAGAATGTTCTGTGTCCAACCCCGAAATTAAAGAAGGGTTAATTCTAGACCAAAATTTGTCCGAACATCTATTAATCGCGAATTCTCTCGTGCGAGTTAAGGAAAATAACAGAATTAATATTTCCGTTCTTAACACTTCAGAAAAAGCTATGAATTTAAAATCAAACTTAAATCTGAAGCTTGATCCTATCGAGTCTGTACAATTTAAAAACTACCCTTCCGGTACTATAAATCATATAAGCAATTCAACAAACAGTTTTAAACGCACTGAAGAAGTATTGCGACAACTTCGCACCTCGCACCTCAATGATGAAGAAAGAGATGTTCTATTACAATTATGTTCCGATTTTTCCGATATTTTCCATCTTCCAGGAGAAAGCCTTACTCACACAAATGCCCTTAAACATGAAATTAAAACTACAACAGAAATTCCGATACATACCAAATCATATAGGTTCCCAGAAGTCCATAAATCCGAAGTTCGCAAGCAAATAGATAAAATGCTAGAACAAAACATAATTGAACCCTCCGATTCCCCTTGGTCATCACCCATATGGGTTGTCCCTAAGAAACTTGACGCTTCCAATGTACAAAAGTGGCGAGTGGTGATCGATTATCGGAAGCTAAACGATATAACAATCGGCGACACTTACCCTATCCCTCAGATTACTGAAATCTTAGACCAACTCGGGAATAGTAAATATTTCTCCACCTTAGACTTAGCATCGGGATTCCATCAGATTGAATTAAACGAAGCCGATAAACCTAAAACAGCTTTCACCGTTCCTGAAGGACATTACCAATTTCTGAGAATGCCATTCGGGCTCAAAAATGCCCCCTCAACATTCCAGAGACTCATGAACTCTGTCTTGTCTGGTCTTCAAGGCATTCGCTGCTTCGTCTATCTGGACGATGTAGTGTGTTATGGCTATGACCTTAAATCCAGCATTTGTAATCTAGAAGCAATTTTTCGAAGAATTCGAAATTTTAATCTCAAACTCCAGCCAGACAAATGCGAATTCCTCAGACACGAAGTGTGTTATCTCGGACATATAATTACCGAACAAGGTGTTAAACCAAATCCCGAAAAAATCAAGGCCGTTACCGCATTTCCAATTCCAAAAACCCCCAAGGATATAAAATCCTTTCTAGGCCTTGTCTCTTACTATCGTCGTTTTATTCCCGACTTCTCCAAGGTCGCGAAACCCCTCACCAATCTCCTGAAAAAAGATATATCATTTAATTGGGAAAACCAACAACAACTTGCTTTCGAAACGTTAAAAAACAGGCTAACATCTGCACCATTACTTATTTATCCAAATTTTTCCCAACCATTTATCCTCACCTGTGATGCTTCAAATTATGCCGTCGGCGCGGTTCTTTCACAAGGATCTATTGGAAAAGATCAACCAGTAGCTTTCGCTTCTCGAACACTTAACAAAAGCGAATCCAATTATAGCACAACCGAAAAGGAGCTATTAGCAATATTATACGGTTGCAAAACTTTTCGCCCCTATCTCTATGGGCGGAAGTTTGTTATAGTCACTGACCATAGGCCCTTAAAATGGTTGTTCAACCACAAAGACCCCAGTAGCAAACTCCAAAGATGGAGGCTGAAACTAGAGGAATACGATTACGAAATAGTTTATCGCAAAGGAAAATTGAATTCCGCCGCCGACGCTCTCTTCAGACATCCAGTGAATCCTATTTTCCCTGAAAATAATTATCCAAGTCAATCTTTGCAAAATCCTTTTCCATCCTTATCTCCGCCATCTAATGTCCTAGCGGAAAATCCAAACCACGACCTATATGGAGATCTTATAGATTCATTAATCTCACCATCTTTTGACCCCAACGAACTATCAGCTTTAAGCCCGTCAGATTTAATAACATTGAATGATATTCTTTCGTCACCGAAAGCCAATCACACTTCTTCCTCCAATGTCCCTGAAAATGAAAATAAAATTCGTAACTTACCTCTCCATGAATCCGAACCGGAACCTCAGCCTTCCACCAGTTGGCAAAATCCTGAAACCTTACCCAGTTCATCTCGCCCGGAAACGCCTTGTCCAATACCTGAAAACTTACCTTTACACGATGAAACCTATACCAAATTCCTCAAGTCATCCACAAAGCAATATGACACCTGCATTGTAGAACACAATGAAAACCTGCTTAAAGGAACACAGAAATTAATTATCATACCTACCTCAATAGACACGGATGAGTCTATGCCCTATGTCCAGGAAATCCTTGCAAACTGTCCGGAGTCCGATCGGGAAGAATTCCTGAAATCAGAAAGAACATTACACACATTTTTACCACTGAAAATTTTAGATAAGACTTACCTGTTTCTCTTCACAAAAGTACATCATTTCGATGATTGCCCATATCCGGATATATTTAAGTCCCTAAAGTATACGCGAGATGAAATAATCATGTCTTATCCTACAACAAATGAGATAAGTACATCAGATTTCAAAAATCCATTCGATAGACATTCCTTTATAAAAATATACAACATGTTTTGTTATCTGTTCGACGGTACTAACATTAAGGTACATATCTATCATGACAACATTATATATCCCACATTGAGCGAAATCCCAAAAAATCTGAAAGATAACCACGACCTGCCCATTGCGGGACATCTTGGCTCTATTAGAATGCTGAACCGCATTAAAGAAAAATATTATTGGAAAAATATGCGTAGCGACATAGATAACTACATTAAAAAATGCCAATCATGCCAATTAAACAAAGCTTTACGTAAAGTTAATAGAGCACCTATGGTGATAACCTCTACTTCAACGTCTCCATTCCAGAGATTATCCATAGATATAGTAGGTCCTTTACCCGAATCCGGCACAGCCAAACTCAGATACATCCTAACCATGCAAGACGATCTCACGAAATTCTCATTAGCTTATCCTCTTCGCAATAATACAGCTGAAGAGTCATGTGAATGCCTTTTACATTTCATATCCCTATTCGGGATTCCTAAACACATACTTACAGACCAGGGTACAAACTTCACAGCTGACCTTTTTAAGAAAACCTGTGAGTTCTTAAAGATCAAGCAACTGTGGTCAACTCCGTATCACCCACAAACACAGGGTGCTTTGGAAAGATCACATTCCACGCTTAAAGAATATCTAAAGCCCTACGTAAACGAGAACCAAGATAATTGGCCTCGATACGTATATACAGCTATGTTAGCATATAACACCACTGTACACTCAACAACACATTACTCACCTTTCGAGTTATTGTTCGGGCACAAACCACACATACCAGATTCCGTCTATGAAGCATCCAATACAACTTACCCTGAGTATGTAAAAATGTTACAACATCGCATGAAACACGCTCGCGATAAAGCCATAGAATACATTGAAAAATCAAAGTCGAATTCAAAAACTTATTATGATTCACATACTCGCCCCGTAACATACCGAGTCGGCGATTATGTTATGTTAAAAAATCATCCTCGACTAAGAAAGGCCTTATCGCCTGTGTGGAAAGGTCCATACAAGGTCGTCAAAGTTCACGGTAACCACACGTTATCGCTACTCATAAATAGGAGACATGTAAAACATCATTTTGACGAAGTCAAACATGTGGAGGCCCGAGACGCGCCTGCCGCAACTTAGTTTAGATTCTCATAATATTATATTGCATCCATACATCACGCCTCTATCCCAAAGGGGTAAGCGGAATCTATGGATTTATATTAGTTCATTTAATCTCTTTTCTATTATGTCCCTTATAATAATTAATATATTTTTTTCTTCTCGTTAAGTATAATAAATAAGGCCATAGCGCGTTTATCCAAGTATAACTTATTAGATATATGATATTTTATTTGCAGCATACTGGCCCATGGTCACCCAGAGTTCGTTCAACAAATCAACACGAGCTCCGGCATATATTTCGATCCGATTGGCGAACTCAAAATTCGTGCAAGTTACCTAGACGTAGTGACTCCTTTCGATATTTCGCATATAGAACCTCATATCCAAAACATTAACTCTGTGCTAGGCACAATACGTTTCTCTTGTAATCAAATCGAGATAAAAGCATCCATTGATTTAGAATGTAATAATGTTTTAGAACCATTGACTATAAGATATAACGATATGGTTTCCGAATACTCTGCTATCTCTCACCTAGTAACTAAAAGATCCAAACGAAGCGCTCTTATAGGTGGTATTGGCACTTTATCTAAAATTATATTCGGTACTCTAGACGAGGATGACGCTATCAAGTATGATAACGCCATTCAAGATATTCAAAATAATGAAAAAAGACTGGGTTCATTAATGAAAGAAAATATCTTAGTAACAAGTTCAGTTCTATCCAAATTTAATGATACTTTGCATAAAATAAAACTTAATGAAGCCAGCCTCAATCAAGCTATCGACAATTTCGTATTAAGATTAAATAATATTACAATAATATCTAATGAATTATTAATTAAATCTAACATTAATTCAATCTTAAACATTTTAGAAGCATCGTTACTTGCGTTATCTTTCCAGTTGGCAGACATAACAAATGCAATCCTATCATGTAGTCATAACATCCTGCACCCGGCGGTTTTACCACCCGTGCAGTTATACCAAGAAATTGTCGATAACTATAGATACTTACCTGTAGACCTTAAGTTACCTGTCAGCTTAACGTTAGGCAATATTCATAGCCTATCAAATATTTCTAATGTAATGTGTTATAGCCTAAGCAACAAGATTGTTTTTATTTTAAGGATACCATTAGTATCTCCTAGAGAGTATGACCTATTTCATAGTATAGCTTTACCTACCCCTCATGATAATGTAAACCCAAACTCTTTTAGTTTTATAATACCTAGCACTAAATACATAGCAATGACCAAAGACAGATCCGAGTACTGCACTCTAGACTCACTGAGGGAATGCATAACTACAAATCCACGTGAATACATCTGCGACGTGACAACAGTGTTCCCGTCCAGTGCAAATCCGTGCTGTGAGAGTGAAATCATATCAAGCGTAATAAGTGCGTTACCAGTGCAGTGTAAAACTGACTTCATCCACGGAAATATAGACTTATGGACACCACTTTATAATAATAATTGGTTGTATGTGCAATCCCAGGACAACAAACTATTCATCGAATGTCCCAATCAAGGGATAACCAACATCAATATTGTCGGTACAGGGATATTGACTGTCCCAAACAATTGTGTAGCACATTGTAGAAATACGCAATTGTTACCAAAATTTAATAGCATAAAAATCAATGTCACTGTAGTCAGGTCAGATTTCAACATACTTAAAGATTCATGTTGTAATTTAGCTAAGATTAAAAAATTAATAAGTAATGAGCCCCCTTTGATATTAAAAAATATTGATTTCGACATATTTACCGCAGATACTAAATTAAAATTAAAATCACTATCTGACGACGCAGATAGGGTTGTGGACCAACCCAATATTATCAAATACGGGACTCATTACTCCGTTATAACAATTATATTAGTTATTATCATTTCTGTATTTGTTAGTTTTAAGTTCATTAAATTTATTAAATCGAACAGCCGCCTATCCCAACTTACACCAACATTTTCCCTACCTATCCCTGTTAATCCACCCACAGATCCAACACCAGATCCCGAACCAAGCATCATACCCATGGAGACCTTTAAACCCCGTTCTGATGTTCAAAATCTCCCATCTCCTAGCATCAGAACCAAAATATAACTTCCACATCCTTCATCCCCTAAACATCGAAATTCAACCCCGATGTTTAGTCCACCCCAGGGAGGTGTTATAGTTATATAATGCACCCTTTCCTGCCTATCCTGCACTATCCTATTGTCCACTCAGCTCTCCCATACATGATATATACCGGTCCCCCTTGGTCCCCGTCAGTCTCTTCCCATCCTTCACGCTAGACGGCTGTCTTTTAAAATTATCTCGTATTTTTATTTTTTAAAAACCCATTTACAAAGTCCTGTATAACAGTTCCACTAAGCACTCACGACGATCACGCTCACGACCACGAGTTTTCCCGTTCCACTAAGTCCTGAGCATGTCCTGAGCGTTGTTATCGTAAACCCAAGTGGAATGGATTGTGGAGCGTTTTGGGCGTTGAGGAAATAATACAAATGGCGAGCTAGAAAAAATAAAGAATTTTAATGAGTTTTAAGTGTAAATTTTAATAATTATAAGTGAAGTTGGTTTATGTCGAAAAATAAATATATAATTAAATTTTTATATGTAATTTCAATTAACCTCAAGTATTCAATAATTTTACATTCAAATAGATTCAAAATGTCTTTAGCGACAACACTAGGTTATTTGATGATGCGTGCAAGCAATAATACTGTCGAAAGTACTAGTTCATCCAGTTCAGATGAAGAATGGAATACAATTTTAGAAAATTATAATCGTGAAAATAGAAAACTTCGACCTTTTAGTTTTGGCAACTTTGCTATTTTTCTCAACGCTCACTTCGACCCACCTCCAGAGATGGGTCGTTGTGGGCTTCTCGTGAGCGTGAGTTATGACGTCATTAATGACGTTTTCGCTGCGACCACAACGATCGTAGTCGCCATGTGGAACGGCCAAAAGAGTATTATGGGCGTTGTGAACGCTTAGTGGAACGCACCCTTAATCGTGCGGCTCGGACGTGCAAGTGGATAATGTTGCACTGCAAAAAAATCATTTATGTCAAGAACTATACTTCTTTAATCTATGATAAAATTATTTAAATCATAATATAAATCATTGAGGTCAAAAGTTTCAGAAATGCATGTATTGTGAGATTTTTTAAATGTATATATTTACAAAATAAACTCTAAACCTTAGATCATAAAATATTTAAGGTCACAGCAAGCACCACGCAATCCCTACAGTAGCAAATCTAAATGTTGTATAATATGGTCCGCGAGGGGGCGCTAAATTCAAAAATTGTTATTTGCATAACCAGTGCCGCTTTATCAAAGGAATATTCAGGAAATTCTTTCAAATTTGGTTTAGTTAACGAACACGAAACACCAGATTTTGCAAAATTCAGCAATTTTAGCAGAATTAGGTCCCCAATATTCGGCTTAACAGTTTATGTCGCAAAATTAAAAAGTTTTTGGCAAAATCTTGTAAGCCTTAGCAGAAAATTTGCAGAATTAGAGTTTAGACATTTATAAAAAAGGTACTTTTATGGGGCGGATAACCTTTAAAATATGGTACATTAGCTGACCTGGCAAACTTCTTACCGCCTCAGAATCAATAAATAAAAGCTGAATGATAATTGCAGATTGTTTCAACTTTAGATAAGACTAGCGGCCCGCCCTGGCTTCGCACAGGTAGCAAAGCATACTATTTATACCTTAGATTTATACATTTTATTTTCTGTCGTACAAAAAACTTATGAATTATACACATAAACCTTCCTGTTGAATCACTGCGTCCATTGGTGAAAAACATAATATGAAAATCCGTTCGGTAGTTTTTGAGTTTATCGCGTTCAGACATACAGATGCGATGGGGGGACTTTGTTTTATGATATGTAGTGATGTAAGGACATATCCTTAAAAATAAAAAGATAAAAGTAGCCTGTCCTTCCATCTGGATCTCAAACTGGATCTGAACTATTTTACCGGGATGGGCAGTAAGTACCCTGTGTCCTACCCTGGGTCTCAAACTATATCCATAGGTAGTTATTTATTTGCGATTCCATCCGCAAGAAAATAGTTTACGGGATTAAAGTCCCGGTTTATTTTTTCCCGGGATAAGAAGTATCCTAGATCCTTTCCAGGGTCTTAATCTATGTTCCTTCCAAATTTCATCGAAATCGGTTCAGTGGTTTGGGCGTGACGGCTCCACTCACGATACAAAAAATCTGGGATAAAATTCTCCGTTTATGTTTTCCGGAATAAAAATAGTCTATGTCTTTCCCTCGGTCTCAAATTATTACTATGCTTATTTGTTTGCGGTACCACCCGCAAGAATATTTCTGGGATAAAATCTCGGTTTAATTTTTCCCAGGATCAAAAGTAGCCTAGGTCCTTCCCAAGGTTTTAAGCAATCTTCCTGCCCATGTTCATAGAAATCGGTTGAGTGGTTTGGCCGCCCCACTCGCGAGAGTTAAACCGGGATAAAAGTTCCGGTTCATGTTTTTCCGGGATAAGCAGTAGCTTGTGTGATGTGTCCTTCCCTGGGTTTCAAACTATCTCCATACTTATTT
Organism: Lapara coniferarum; assembly: GCA_949316025.1. NCBI lineage: Eukaryota > Metazoa > Arthropoda > Insecta > Lepidoptera > Sphingidae > Lapara > Lapara coniferarum. The sequence goes on along the minus strand of OX438934.1, from coordinate 5,295,322 downwards.
GTTTGCGGTTCCACCGGAAAGAAAATATTTTCCGGGATTAAAGTCCCCGTTTATTTTTTCCCGGGATAAGAAGTATCCTGGGTCTTTCCCAAGGTCTTAAACTATGTCCCTTACAAATTTCATCGAAATTGGTTTATTTGGTTTGGCCATAACGACTCGCGAGAATAAAAAATCCGGGATAAAAGTTACGGTTAGAATTTTCCTGAAATATAAAGTAGCCTATGTTACTCAGAGATACAGGAAAATTCTAATGGTGAAAGAATTTTTGCAATCGGTCCAGTACTTTTTGAGTTTATACTTGTCAAACATACAAAAATATAAAAATACAAATCTTTCCTCTTTATACTATTAGTATAGATAACAACCAAAGATATACCCATATATCGATTTAGATGTCAAGCGGCCTAAAAACAAATAAATTCAAAATGGCAGCCATTTTTTTCAGTTCTACCGTTGAATCCGTCTTTTGTAACCAAAGATATACCCAGATATCGATTTTGAGGTCGACTGGCTTTAAAACAAAGAAATTCAAAACGGCGACCACTTTCTTCAGTTATAACATTAGATCTGCCCTTTGTACCAGTTATCTCTTATTATCTACTTTAGTTGTAAGTTGCATATTACTGACCTAAAAAAATCTGCATTAAAATAGATACTTGTAATTTAGGCAAGGAGAATAAAACAAAGTCACGCGTTTTGATACATTTATTTTTCCATTATTACAGGATTCTGTGTTAAGTATCTATAAAAAGAAACATACCTACCTATATTTTTGTTATAAGCAAATATTTTAAAGTAGGTACTTCGCTTGTATTAGCTTTATAGGCATAAACAACTTATTTTTTTTTTTCAAAGACTAGACAATGAGATCATTTATTACAATTATTTACCTATAGCTTAAAGCTGATTTCATATAAACTTGTACTCATATAATATGTACTAGCAACTCATAAAACTAAAGAACACGAAGGAACTTTTATAATATTTAAGCATACATTTTCTAAATAATAAATTGAACATTAATAATTTAAGTATATAAATTATAATTAGAACAGTTATGTTCTTAAAATACAGATTTAAGCTTAGGTAGGTACACATATTAATATTATTATGTCAGTGAAATTAATTACAAATATATTATATAGATACCTAGGTGCTCATAATATTTACATTATGTTAATTATTTATAGTCTATATTGATGTTATTAATCAATATTTTAATTAATTAAGTTTACATAAATTAATTTGATATTCAAAGAAAAAAAACACCTAGAGCCAATTTCTCCGCTTCCTGATAATTTTGTAAATACAGTAGGTATGTACTGACTACTGGTTGGCAATAAATAAATTTATTGTTATTATTATAAACGCTATTTGACAAAAGTAAAACTCAAATCTATGCTCCTAACTGAGAGTGTAACTTTTATGTTTGGTCGGCTTATAATATTATATTTATTGGACCAAATTTAGCAATCGCTAATTTGTTCTGATAATAATCTATTGGTATAGTGCTGATAATCTAGCAAGCGGTATAATTGGCCCTAAATAAGTTAAGTAAACATCCTATGCGATTAATTGATGTCTTTTATGAATAAAACAAGGAGAGAGAGCCCACAGTGGAAAATTATTACTTAGATCGCATAACGCATTCGAATCGCATTACCGGCTCCACTCACGATACAAAAAATCTGGGATAAAATTCTCCGTTTATGTTTTCCGGAATAAAAATAGTCTATGTCTTTCCCTCGGTCTCAAATTATTACTATGCTTATTTGTTTGCGGTACCACCCGCAAGAATATTTCTGGGATAAAATCTCGGTTTAATTCAGAAATTTACGAACGCTACTTCGCTCGACAAGTGTCTTTTTATATTAACTTTGTCAAGATTCCATTCTATTAAATCATTGCGCGCGGGCTATCAGCCATTTATAGGTATAAATATAATACATTACCTATAATGAATATGAAGTCAATCTATAGCTAAGATTTAATCAATGATATCATCATCTATATCTGATGATTCGCCTTTAGCCTCTTCGTCATTGCAAACTTTCGATTCTTCTTTGCTTTCTCGTGAATTCCGCAGACTATCGTACATATGTTTCAAATTCTTCATGATATATGACGTTCCGTTCATCTTTCCCAGCCTGCTGATATTCAAATACTTCTCAGAACCGTCAATAGCAGACGAGCGCACCGGCACAGAGAACGCTGACAAATGCCGAGGTCTTCCGAATTCTTTTCCTAACCTTTTATCAGTTGATTCCTCGGTTGTTATTTCTTGGTTGACATCCATACCCTCAGGCATTGCCCTCTTCCTGTCGTAAATGTGGCCAGAAACGCGCAGGTCTATGAAGAAATTCAAAGGATCTACCCCAAATTGAGGATTGTAAAGCGGCGGGTACCACATGGGCGGTGGAGGAGGGAGTATCAAGTTTGACTGGGGTATGGCATTTTCTGCTGGGTTTCGTCCGACGCAAGGTGACGGTTTCGGCAGTTCTTCCGTGCCGACATCCACGAACGAAGACTGTCTCCCCGGCGGTCCAGGGCTGCTACTGGATTTAGCCTGATCTGTTTTCGGAGATAATCTCCTGGGAGACGGATCACGCAGTCTCGGGTGCTTGTCGACGGTCAACTCTAATGGAACTTCTGGACGCGGCTCTGGTGCTTTCTTCTCTTCCTCTTGTTTAGGCCATTCCCGGCGCCATTCGGTTTCATTTTCTGCGAAGTATTTATGGGTTCTACGCTTGAAGCGACGGTGGTAATGTGGCGGTCGGCACCCGTGGCGTGCGTTGACAAACGACCTCAACATTTCGCTGAAAAAGAAAGCGTGTGGTTGAAGCGGTAAAGCGCTGTAGAGGTAGGGTGGCGTCGCGGCCAACAGTCGAGACACCAGCTCAGTATTCCTCAGTTCCCGGACATGGGTCTTGGCCTGGCCGTCGGCGGGGGGCTTCTCTTCCTGCACCGAGCTCATGGTCTGAAACAAAACATTGAACGTTGTAACAATTTGAATCAATCTGCAAATGAGCGAGCTTGGAACCGTGCCGGGGACAGGAATCTCAATGTGAATGAGTTGCGACGAACAAGTGACTGGGGTGTTTTGAGCCATTTACACAAAACGATTAAAATTTTTTAGACAAAAAGATATTTTTAGGATACCGGACTTCAAAAGGAACCCTTATAGGTTCACTTTTTTGTCCGTCTGTCCGTCGGTCAAGACCCTTTTTCTCAGGAACGCATAGAGATATCAAATTGAAATTTATATCAAATACTCGGGTCTACGGTCTCTTTCAGGTGTGAGAAAATCAAACACGATGATGAATAACAGCATATATAAATGTAAAAATCTGAAAACGGCAAACATGTACTTCAATAACAAAAGAAGCAAATTTACAAACTTCTTAAATTTGATTAATATATTAATCAATTTAGCCAAACTATTGAACTTATATACTTAGATTACCATACCTACCTACAAGTTTGTTCGGAAACGTCGGTACGCGAGTCTAACTCGTACTTGTCCGGTGTTTTTACATCGTATTGCTTTATTTTTCACTTACTGATTAAGTTATAATTTATGTCCATAACATAGCTGCCTATTATGTTAAAAAGATACTTCGCCTGATTGAAAAAGTTTTTCCGAGTTAAAAAGGAGCCTATGACTTTCCCAGATTCCTAAACTATACCTATATCTTTCATAAAAATCAGTACTGTGGATCAGCTATGAAAGTGTATAACACATACAGAGATATTTTCACATTTAAAACTATGGATGACAGTGTATTTATAACAGGATCAAAATAAATATTATGTCGTTAGGTTATCGTCGCATGTAAATCACCCTCGTCCCGACTAAATGTGAATGTGATTCGAATCGAGCAGATAGTAGTGCGGTGATTATCGCGGACTCGACGAACAATGCGTCTGACGCTTTTGTGTCAGAGTACTGCACTCGGAGACTCGCTGAGACTTGTATAGATATGTAATACGCAAGACGTGCTTACTTTCTATTTCTACTTATGTTGAAGAAATATTTCATAGCTACTAAACTTTGTAAGAAGTAGAAGTGTAAAAAGAGACACCTGGGTATTTATGCTTGATTAGAAGTAATAAGTAATAAGTCTGCCTCGGTGGCGTAGTTGAATTACAGTATGACTGCAAAGCTGAGGTCTCGGGTTCGATCCCCGGGTCGGACAAAGTGATATTGAGTTTTTCTATTCAGTATCAGCTCGGAGTCTGGAATTTGTGCCCGATATGGCGATAGGCTCGCCCCCTATCACATCATGGCACGGAATAATGGTTAAAAGTGGGTGCACTGGTTGCGCCTCTGCCTACCCCTACGGAGATAACAGGCGTGAGTGTATATCTATACTATCTATACTAATATTATAAAGCTGAAGAGTTTGTTTGTTTGAACGCGCTAATCTCAGGAACTACTGGTTCAAATTGAAAAATTCTTTTTGTGTTGAATAGACCATTTATCGAGGAAGGCTTTAGGCTATATAACATCACGATGCAACTATTAGGAGCGAAGAAATAATGGAAAATGTGAAAAAAGTGGGGAAAATTATTCATCCTTGAGGGCTTTCATTGCGTGCGCTGCGAAAACGGTTCAAGATACCAAAAATATATGTATGAAAGAATTATTCCTCTTGAAATGATCTAAAAAAATGTCCGTGACAGTATATGTCTATCTTTTAATATTAACTCACTAGAACCGTTTTTATGGTAATTAAATTTGGTCGAAATTAATGCATTATTTTTCCGGTTCCGGTGGATGGACGGTAAACACTTGTTGTTATTGATTGCGATAAAATAAATTAGTTACCAAGTAAATACCGAAGGAAACGAGTTCAAGTTATCACCAACATTATTGGAAGCCATCACTTCACGGTGCGTACATATTATATTCAACCAACTCCAGAGCTGAAACTATTAAATTCCACAATAATTTTCTCCGTTGAAGAGGTTATTTAACGACATTTTTGAGCACTGATAAGACCGAGTACCAACCTAACAGCTTCTACCAAGTACCAACCACGCTGACCAAAGACAATAGACTATCATCTGTCAAGTGACATATGTCAGACAAGGTGCGTTCCGAAACAAGCACTAGTATTACCAACACGAAATCAGTGTTGCCACTTAAAACCACAAAATTCCCCCAAATTATGGATGAAGTTATGGAAAATTTTTGGCAAAAGATGAAGGTGCAGATGGCAGTACAAACAAAGGAAATAACAGAAGCGGTTACGAAGAATGTAACGGACAGTATAAATAAAAAACTAGCAACTCTTGTGGAAGAAAACAAGAATTTGAAAATCGAAGTTTGCAACTTACAGGAAAAAATCAAGTTTATGGACGAAGAAAGGAGAAGAAATAACCTTATTTTCTTTGGAGTGAAAGAAGAACAACGCGGTGAATCTCTTGTCAAACATATTACAACACTTCTTAAAAACGAAATAAACATATACATCGACCCCCAAGAAATAAGCAGAGCTAAGAGGTTAGGAGCGAGAGGTAATAGGATACGGCCTATACTAGTAACCTTCACTACAAATTGGAAGAGAAATGAAATCTATAAGAACAAAAAGCATTTTACGTCTGATATATATATCAAGGAGGATTTCTCTAAGGAAGTTCTTGAGAAAAGAAAACAGCTATTGCCTCAATTAAGAGAAGAGCGAGAGAAGGGTAAAATATGCTATCTAAAAAAGGACAAAATAGTCATAAAAGAAGCCAAGGAAGACAAAAGGGATAAGAGAAAAAGAGACCGTACTGATTCACCAAACAAATCACCAGCCCAACAAACGACTTCAGCTCCAAAGAAGATCAGTAAATCAAACATGCTAGACTACGTTGCAAGGGGCAGATCCGCATCAATATCGCTCCCAACTAAGACAAAAAACGACCAATAGACATCGATATCCGGAAACCAAAACAAACGAACAAAGTATTACCCAACGAAACAGGAAATGAACTCACCCCAAGACGGCCGGTCACCGTGGGGAAAAGTGACCACTACCCTCCAGACTCCACTTTCATATCTCCATCAATTGCTACCAAAAATCAGAGAAAATACGGTAACTCTATATACATAGCAACATACAACACACTCACACTTAGATTAGAAGAAAACCTACAAGAACTTATGTGCGCTTTAGAACGAATAAAATGGAACATAATTGGATTGAGCGAAGTACGGAGACATGGCGAAGCTATTGAAGAGTATAGTCAGTTTATATTATATTATAAAGGGGAAACACCAGGAAGACACGGAGTTGGTTTCTTAATCAGGAAAGAACTCAAAAACTGTATTGAGGAAATAATTGGCATATCCGAAAGAATTGCCATTCTCAATATAATAATCCCCCCACGGAAAGAGAAATGGTCAATTGTGCAAATTTACTCTCCAACTGAACAATCTACTATTCAAGAAATTGAATCATTCTATTCATCTTTAAATACCGCCATAAAAGAACACACACACAAAAACTGCATAGTGATGGGAGATTTCAATGCACAAATCGGAACCCCAAGAAACGGAGAAGACATTGTCTTGGGCCCTTACAGTTACGGTAAGAGGACAAGAAATGGGCGAAAACTATTGGAAATGGCTCTCGAAAACAATCTAAAAATACTAAACAGTCAATACAAAAAGAGAATATCAAAAAGATGGACATGGGCTTCGCCGGACGCCAAGTATAAAAACGAAATAGATTATATCTTAACGAACAAAAGCACAGCTTTCGATGACTGTAGTACTATCTCTAATTTAAATTTTAATAGTAATCACAGAATGGTAAGAGCAAGCTTAAATATAACTCGAACGACACGTACAGGTCGACCATTCAAGGTAAAATCTCCATATACCAAAAAAACAACGCCAACTGCAATTATCAAAGAGAAACTTAAATCTGTCAAGATTTCATCCATTCAACATCTGAATACTCAAGAGAAATACAACTTATTAGAGGAAATACTAACCACTGAATCGACGAGCAACCTAAAAGAAAAACTTAAAACCACAGAATCTATATCAGCCAAAACAAAAGAACTACTAAACAAAAGGGCAGAACTAATTAACACTACGAACAAGACCAAAAGCGTAAGAGAAGAAATAGGTAAACTCAGCAAAGAAATAAAATCAAATATGAGAAAAGATCGAGAACGCGTCAGAGTTGGGACCTTCAAAGAACATATTTCCAAAACGGGAGGCATTAAACGAGCGCTTAAGTATTTGACTGATAAGACAACTTGGATACCTAAAATAAAAGACAAAAGTTCCAAAATAAGAACAAAGAGACCAGATATACTATCCACTGCTACAGAGTTTTACCAAGAACTTTATTCAAGAAAATATGATAATGAAAAGGTAGAATTAAACGAGAATGAAAGCGTACCTCCGATACTTCTACAAGAAGTAAAAGAAGCAATAAAAACACAGAAAAAAGATAAATCCCCCGGCCCTGACCGAATCAACAATGAACTTCTAATCGAGTGTAAAGACTTCATAGCGCCGATACTCACAAATGTTTTTAATGATATATTAAGTAACGAAGAAATTCCTACACAGTGGACTACATCAACTATTATGTTGCTACATAAAAAAGGAGACAAAAATGATATAAACAATTACAGACCCATCAGCCTAATGTCCAACGTTTATAAAATTTTCGCAAAAGTAATTCTTAACCGATTAACTAAAACACTGGACGAGAACCAACCTAGAGAGCAAGCCGGTTTCAGGAGTGGATACTCGACTTTGGATCACATACTCGTTGTACGGCAAATATTCGAGAAATATAAAGAGTACAATGTTCCATTCTATTGCTGTTTCGTTGACTACAGCAAGGCATTCGATTCCATCGATCACGAAAAAATCTGGCATAGTCTTAAAATACAAGGCGTGGAACATAAGTACATCAAAATCTTAAAGAACATATATGCAAATAGCACAGCTAAAGTGAAACTGGAAACAGAGGGGAATGAAATAAAAATAAATAGAGGAGTACGTCAAGGCGACCCATTGTCACCAAAACTATTTACAGCCGTCTTGGAACATATCTTTCGTAAATTGGAATGGGAACAATACGGTTTAAACATAAACGGAGTAAGATTGTCACATTTAAGATTTGCGGATGATTTAGTATTATTAGCTGAAACAAAAAACCACCTTCAAAACATGCTTGAGGACTTGAACAAAGAAAGCAATGCTGTAGGCCTAACAATGAACACGTCCAAAACTAAAGCTATGACAAATACAGTAGAAGATCCAATAATACTAAATGGCGAACCCATCGATTATGTTAAGGAATACACTTATTTGGGCCAACTCATTTCCCCCGAGGACATAATGTCTAAAGAAATAGAGATTAGGATAGGCAATGCTTGGAAAAGTTACTGGAGACTAAAAGAGGTTATGAAAAACGGAGAAATAAGCATGTTTATCAAGAAAAAGTTGTACAACACTTGCATATTACCTGTTCTTACCTACGGCTGTCAAACTTGGGCTCTCACAAAAGCACAAACTCAAAAGTTAAGTACCTGTCAAACCGCAATGGAGAGGAGCATGCTTAACATTAGAAAAACTGACAGAATAAGGAATGAGATAATTAGATCTCGAACGAAAATAGACAATGTTACAACAAGGATAAGGAAACTAAAATGGAAATGGACAGGACACATTGTAAGAGGAATAGAGAAATGGAATAAAAGTATTTTATTCTGGTATCCCAGAAACACAAAACGAAAACGGGGTAGACAACTACGAAGGTGGGAAGACGACATTAAGAAAATAGCAGGGAGAACATGGACCAGAACTGCACTAAATAGGAGAAAATGGCAAGAATTGGAGGAGGCCTTTGCCAAAGCTGGGCAAACAGACCAAGATATCGATGTCTATTAACCGAAATAGATTTATAACTACTAACATGCACTGTAAATGTTGTGTCTGAATAAAGGCTTATATTATTATTATTATTAATGCATTATTTGTTAAGAATTGTATCAACGTCATAATATTCATCTTTATCCAAATAAATGTGTCGGATAGAGTGATTCAACGGGAAGGTTTTTATGGACTTTTAGCCTGGAAAAACTTATTAACGCGGGCGAAGCCGTGGGCAAAAGCTAGTGTATGTATATATGTAGAAGTGATACTATTACAGAATACAGATATTGATTTTACAAAAGAATTAAAACTACTTTTCCGTCTTTAAATAAAATTATGGAAATGTTGTACTTAGTAGCATCTATAATTAGGTTACATATACAGATTTACTTCTAGAAGCATTAATTTTCATAGAGCCTGAGTAGGTTTTGTTACAAAAATAAACAATTTTACAGATTTTATCGCGGTTTTTTAATTTATATTTTCTGCTGCAAAGCCTTCGAAACGTCGTCGGGAGAACATATAAATTAAAAAACCGCGATAAAATCCGTGAAATAGTTTTATTTATGTCTCACATTCGCGTAAACATAAGAAATCATTAGGTTTTGTTACATCAAAACTAGACTGCTGCTCGCGGCTCCGCCCCCGTTAATGAGTTTTTCCGGGACAAAAGTCCCGCTTTATATGTCCCGGGGATAAAAGTAGCCTATGTTACTCGCTGATAATATAGCTTTATATTGGTGAAAGAATTTTTTTGAAATCGGTCCAGTAGTTTTAAAGCCTATTCAATGCAAATAAACCAACAAACAATGAAATCTTTCCGCTTTATAATATTAGTATAGATTATTAAGACTTCTGAAGAATGATCTCGAAGCACCCAGCGTTCCATTTTTAAATTTTTAATTAAACCGGTACAGTTACATACGGCACCGGCTCGATACAGCAGACGATGTCGGTTCGTCTGTCAACATCGATTTTTCAGCTCATCGCGGTTTTATTGCCAATATTCGAATGACGATACGTCCGCATTCCAATAGCGAGGAACGGATTCCTATTTTGAATTTATCTTTCACGACTGCCATGTTTCGTCGATTTTTTAATGTGATATTCGATATTTAAATCCTTTACATTATCACTTTAATTAAAACAATTAAATTTGACCGAATTCCAGAATCACACTAGGTTAACAGTTAACACTATGCTTTCATTTAGAAGCTTTTTGCAATAGACTAATGTACATATTATTATTGTTATTAATATTAATGTACATAAAAGTACACCGTCCTAATTAAGACATAAAGATAACCGAACCACACAGCTAAATGAAAATGGCAATCCAATGAACATCATTCAATACATTTCGCAAACAATAGAGATTAATAAAGTACACGATACGTACCGCATGATTCAATCAACAAAGGATGACGAGAGCCCACAAGTATCGCCCACTAATAAGGGATTCCCGATAGGAATTAAATGTCACATTACCATATCACCGAGTTTGAGTGGAGGCGATACATCGGATTTGTGCGACAATAAAGTGTTGAGGGTGAAGCGGGGGTGTAGGGTTGTCCCGTTTGTAACCTATTTTTAAAATTCATTGTGCGAGAGTTTTTTTTTTGTGAATTCTGAAGCACGAGATGAGTATTGGATTGTGCCTATCGTCCAAAGACGTTGTTATAAGTAAGTTTTGAATAATTTTTTTACTTAATAATCCTTCAGTCTTGGGAGTTTGGTGCACCATGTTTAATACTCATAATTGATATTGCATAATATAGTAGTGTGGAATTGATAGCTCCAATCCATCAATTTAGGCTGCATCATGACATAGTAGATGGAATGTCAACTATGAGATGAAAGGCCTACGGCTCATCAATGTAAACGTTTGTATAATGGTAGCCCTAGCATACTGATTTCATGCGTAGATTTTGTGTGACCGTAAGTCTCTTAAAGCTCATTATAATCACAACACAAATTTATGTTTCAAACGCGATAATTCGATTTCTTTCAATAAGACTATGTTAGACATAGTTATTAATTACACTAACAAAAAACATACATTGCACCAACATATTTTTAAGAAATAAAAACAACACTTCTCGAACCCGTGGCAGCCCTAAAACGTGCTGTTCACAATAAATTCAGAGTGGCGTATCTCTATTCAAACAGTTGATGCGGAGCGTGAAGCGGGGACTGAATCTTACGTACGCGACGATGGGCAAACACGGCGGCAACCCTCGCGTCTACACCGCTACGCCGTAACGCAACTACGCCGCTACGATACTACGCGCCTACTCAATACGACGCAACGGTTTTAAAAAAATATTTGGATTTTATGACTTCTTCATATAAAATACTAATGCTCTTGTAAACTTAAACTTATTATTCGAAACTTTCTTCGTATATGTACCTACTGCGTAAAGTTTTACAAGTCTTTCGTGACTTAGTGGGGTGTAAATTCGGTTCCAAATTGATGGAACTGATTCTGTGTGTCGACATTGTGAGAAATTTTCGAAAACATAAATGTTCGTGAGACATATAAATATAGACAGTATTGAAATACATTATGTCTTAGGGAGAGTCGTCTAAAGATACTTGATGACCATACTCGTGGTAGGTCTCTCATATGTAAGAATGGGTAGGTACCACCGCAATGTCTGTTTCTACCGCCAAGTGGCAGTGTTCATTTACTGTTAAGTTTTGATTTAGAGAACATTGTAGCCAGTGTAACGACTGGACATAATGAGACTTAACATCTATGTCTCAGGATGACGAGCGCAGTGGAATGCCACACAGTACTTTGTCACTCAAGGTGTTGCACGGTGTTGCTACTTTTTATGGGCGGTCATAATGCTTACCATCAGGTGAACGATATGCGGGTCTCGTCAATCAATGCCATAAAAAAATCACTCGTGAATACTCATTTCAAGTTATTTGAGTTCGTTTCAAAACTTGAAAAAAAAGTGGATGTGTTTCACCGGTAATTTATCTTTGTCTTCATCTTACAACACTAAAGCTTTTAATTTTAGCCAGTTTCATCTTAGACAATCGTATCGCCTCATTCAATTCATTCCATAGGCAAAACTCACTATAGCCCACTGTGTATTATAAACAAACGTACACGTTACAATTAGTGCGCGTTATATAAAACACAAACAAAAAAACATCGTTTTCCGACAAACTGATTCATCCATTCACATAAACAAAACGTAGAGTTCCGTCAAAATCTCGTATTGGAATACTATTCATGGAACCTGAACACACGCTACAAAATGCCTCGAGACTGAATGCAAACACGTTACAAATGAGATCTGTATCTAGATGTGTCCTTTTATGCATTTTCCGGTGAACAAAATGAAAAAAAATGCATCGCGAACGGTGGTTATCTTTTAATTATCGGAAATTGTATGCGAGAAATGGAACGTTAAATCGTATTTTCGTTTTCAGGATTTTAGCGATAGATAAAGGAAAGTTTTCATGTCTTTTATGAAAGTTGTATATTAATAGTTGTATAGTGATTCTAGTTATCATCGGTATTTGTATACTTTATTTCGCAAAGTTCCCAAATATATTGAATATCTAAATCACCTGCCTATTAAAACCTAAAAATCATTTTACAATTAATACAACAAAAAAATTGTAAACTCCGCCATGCAGAAAAAAATAAACACCGTAGGTACATAATTCCCAGAAAATTCATCTATATTTTAAAAATAAATTCGTTAAACCGTGAAAAAAGTGGAAACCACTGTTAAAGTACATAAAAAATTCAATTAGACTCAAAAGCGGCGGTGGACGCGCGGTTTTTAGCGACAAATTCATTTTGGTTGCAATTTGCAGGCCGGCGACGAGTGTTCAGGGGATTATGAACCTTATTTCATAGCGCGAACGCCATTTGCGACTAGAAAGTGTGATAATAAGGCATAAATAATATGGTTGTCGAGGTGTTCCTCGCCACACGGCAGCGAACTTTAATTTCCATATTAAAACCGTCACAAAGGAAGCAGATTCAAAAACCGTACCGACATGGGGTGGCGGACAGTGGAGCTACAAAATTAGGATACGTCACGGAGTATTGGTTTCAGCTCGTCTAAGTTACTATAGCATATGACGTGATCATTATAATTTTAGAACACACACTTCCTTTATTATTCTTTTTAAAATATTTCAATGGGATATTTTTTTTATATGCGTTATTTATTTTGTACTCAAGGTGCTAAAAGTATCACCCATCCCATAATACAATCAAAAGGAAATATCACAGTGACTACATTTAGCTAAGTTGTATAATTTTAACGGTTGTGTATTGTTATTTATAATAAATTACATAAGATATTTTTTACAATAATTTCACATCACACTGCCTTCAACATAAAATTTCAACTTCAAAATATTTCACGCTTTTAACTTTCCTATTAAATAAGCCGCATCCAAACCCTTCAACATTTCCAACATCCTGTACGCAAACAATATTGCGCTCAGATACCGGCAGGGTATGATAATCGCGTCAAAACGCACGTGAAGAGACGCCGGGCGGGAGAGGGGCGAGGGGGTACAGTGGGGGAGGGGGAGCTAAGCCTCTGACGGCTTAACGTTGCCGATTATCCGACTGAGTGTTCTTCACTCGGAGAAGTATGATTTATTGCGACATAATTGTTCCTATATTACATTTCTTTCATTGAAGTCAATGAAATTTATTGTTATTTGTATTCAAAATATGTAGGTTTAATTAATTCTTCATTTTCTATGAATAGAATTCTTTTGAAAAAATCATCATTCAGTGACAATAAAAAAAAATCTAAATAAGTAGTACCCGTAAATAACTCAAAATGTAGTTTATTAAGCTTTTCTCTCTTTTTAAACACACTTAACAAAATTTAAAATGTAACTAGTTTCAAATAAAGAATAACGCTTTTTCATTAATTGTTTTCTCTCAACAATATCTAACTCTGGATTTAGATATTTGCCGAGTATAGACCAATAGTCACGAATACGAGTGTGTACCTAAACAGCTTATTCATGTGTATTCTTTACCTACTCATAATTATGTTCTAATAGTCTAAATAAGGGATAATAAAAAATAATTATAAATACAACATAAACATACATTCCAAACACACAACACACGACTCAAAAATAAACGCAGAAAACATACCCGCCACATGGAAAACAAATCCGAGTCTACATCAAATAAACCAATCGAAGCGTGTCATTTCACCGTCAAATAAAATCTAGATATTTATCCCGTTTTTATTTGCAAGCCTGGCTGGCCTACGTGACGGGCTGTCGCGCGCTTTTAGATCCGTCATGTATTTTACAAATAAAACTACACGGCTGTGTAATGACCGGCCGAGGATTCCAGAATGCTGGCTGTTGCAAACCATTTTTGTATAGGAATTTGAATGTTTTTAATGTTCGCGGTATATAATGCATTTTAACGTGAATATGTTGCGAGTGAATGAAATGTTCCACGTTCAAATTTATCGTTTGTTTTAAAGTTGTTTTTTATTTTTAAGAAATTCATTTAAACGCGATATGTAGCATATTAAGGGCCTGTTCCACAGCTGAGTATATGCCACCCGTCACTTAAATGAATAAGCCAACCAAATACAAAAGTAACACTAATCTATGCTCACAAATAAATGATAATAAAACGAGTACTACATTAGCTGTAATACGATAACTGTCGAATAAAATTTACTTGAACATTATGTAACAGGTACTAACTGTTTAAGTTTTTCATGTTATGTAGACGTAACCATTAACAAGTGTGGCCATAATATAATACACAACTTAGTAAATGGAAGTAAAAAATGGAAGATACCGTTTGTGCTGACGGATAAAGCCCCGGAACCACGGCACACTAATCAAGCGAGCCACTCAGCTAGAAAGCTGAATGTACCCAATTTCCTAACGAGATCCATCTCGCCGATAATGACATTACAGAACGAATGATACGAGAAGAACGACTGAATGTAATGACGCGCGAACGATATACTGATTTTTTTGACGTTGAAGTATGATATAAATGTTTACAAAAATAGGTTTACTTAAGGATACGATTTCTAGCATTTCTGTTTCAATTTAGTTTCTTCTTTTCCTCAATATTTACTTAGTTCTGTTTCTATAACACTATGTTTTTCGATTAATAGTTTGTGTAATGATTCCTTATGTTTACGCGAATGTTAGACATTGAAATTAAACAATTATCACGGATTTTATCGCGGGTTTTTTATTTTATTTTCTCCCGACGTTTCGAAGGCTTTTCAGCACTTCGTGGTCACGGGGCGGACTGAGGTGTAGGTGGTCCGAAAAGTTAATGTTACAAATCTACCTTCAATTTATAATTATACAATATTAAGGTGTTAGTACATTGTTTGCGGTCCGGTCTACGCAGTAAGAGCTCACAATGTCTTGAGGTCTGGCAGTAGGTCGTATGGGGCCCGATTTGATTAGATGTATTACCGGGTCCCAGGCTTGTGCAAGTTTCCAACCATCTTCTCTATTGAAATTGGGATGTTTTTTAATTTCAATAGCCTCGCGAATCATCCTAGGTAGGAATCGGTGTTCTTTGGCAAGGATTTGTGGCTTGTCGAATCTAAGGTAATGGTTGGAGCCTTCTTCTGAGTGTTCAGCTACTGCAGACTTCGTAGAGCGTCGGTGTTTAACATCAGCTATATGTTCTTTTACGCGGGTCCCTATATGTCTTTTTGTCTGGCCGATATAAGAGAGGCCACAGTCACAATCTATCTTGTATACGCCCGGTTCTTGTAGAGGTATATGGCACTTAACAGGTGGTAAAAATTGACTTATCTTCTTAGGCGGCTTAAAATAAGTTTTTATGGAAGCACGCTTCAGGACGTAGCCAATCTTGTCGGTGACTCCTCTTACATAAGGTAATACAACTGGGACACGATCAACTGTGGCTGGTTTCACTCGTTCTCTGTGACGGCGGCGTGGAATTTGGAGCTTGTTGTCTCGCAGTACTTGCTTGACATGTTGCAGCTCAGCGCCCAGGTGTTTCTCGTCACAGATTCCTTGTGCTCTCTGAAACAAAGATTTGCCCACGGTAGCTAACTGTTTTGGATGGTGATGAGATTCACCGTTCAGGTATTTATCAGTATGGGTCGGTTTCCTATACACAGTGTGGCTTAGGGACTGATCAGGATTCCGGATGACTAAAACATCTAAGAAAGCAAGAGAGTTATCCTGTTCCAACTCCATGGTGAATTGAATTTTATTATTAATGAAGTTGAGATGATTTAAAAATGCAGTTACTTTGTCAGATGGTAATTATTAATAGAAGGTATTACCATCTGACAAAGTAACTGCATTTTTAAATCATCTCAACTCCATTAATAATAAAATTCTATTCACCATGGAGTTGGAACAGGATAACTCTCTTGCTTTCTTAGATGTTTTAGTCATCCGGAATCCTGATCAGTCCCTAAGCCACACTGTGTATAGGAAACCGACCCATACTGATAAATACCTGAACAGTGAATCTCATCACCATCCAAAACAGTTAGCTACCGTGGGCAAATCTTTGTTTCAGAGAGCACAAGGAATCTGTGACGAGAAACACCTGGGCGCTGAGCTGCAACATGTCAAGCAAGTACTGCGAGACAACAAGCTCCAAATTCCACGCCGCCGTCACAGAGACCGAGTGAAACCAGCCACAGTTGATCGTGTCCCAGTTGTATTACCTTATGTAAGAGGAGTCACCGACAAGATTGGCTACGTCCTGAAGCGTGCTTCCATAAAAACTTATTTTAAGCCGCCTAAGAAGATAAGTCAATTTTTACCACCTGTTAAGTGCCATATACCTCTACAAGAACCGGGCGTATACAAGATAGATTGTGACTGTGGCCTCTCTTATATCGGCCAGACAAAAAGACATATAGGGACCCGCGTAAAAGAACATATAGCTGATGTTAAACACCGACGCTCTACGAAGTCTGCAGTAGCTGAACACTCAGAAGAAGGCTCCAACCATTACCTTAGATTCGACAAGCCACAAATCCTTGCCAAAGAACACCGATTCCTACCTAGGATGATTCGCGAGGCTATTGAAATTAAAAAACATCCCAATTTCAATAGAGAAGATGGTTGGAAACTTGCACAAGCCTGGGACCCGGTAATACATCTAATCAAATCGGGCCCCATACGACCTACTGCCAGACCTCAAGACATTGTGAGCTCTGACTGCGTAGACCGGACCGCAAACAATGTACTAACACCTTAATATTGTATAATTATAAATTGAAGGTAGATTTGTAACATTAACTTTTCGGACCACCTACACCTCAGTCCGCCCCGTGACCACGAAGTGCTGAAAAGCCTTCGAAACGTCGGGAGAAAATAAAATAAAAAACCCGCGATAAAATCCGTGATAATTGTTTAATTTCAATAATAGTTTGTGTCTTTGAAATACGAGTAGTTATACCAGGCAAATAAAAGGCTCCTTTGATAGATCGGTGTAGAAAGAGCTATTTTTGTTTGTATTTTTACACAACTAAGCGACGAAATTTAGACAGACTTGCACCATCCATGAGTAGTATCTAACCCAATCATTTAAAAATATGAAGCACGTACATGTCACTGTATCGCACTTTACATTTCATAATTCACATTAATTAATATATATATAAATTAGCTGTAGAGAAAAGTGTCTCTTAAATTAATCGTGCTTCACAATTGTTTACTTTCCACTAATTATGTCTACCCCTTAATAAGAGTGAGAAACGTCAGAAGCGTTTGGCGGAATAATTAAACACATATCGACATGTTGTCTTACGTATCAAAGATACTTTAACGAGATATACACACACGCGTCTCAGTAGTGTTGGATGAGATCAGATATATGTCTATTTGAGATAGGAGTAATTATTATGGACTAGAGTTTGCCTGCGGCTCCGCCCGCGTTAATGAGTTTTTCCGGGATAAAAGTCCCGTTTTATATTTTTCCCGGGATAAAAAGTAGCCTATGTGTTAATCCAGGACATGATCTCCCCGTGTGCCTAATTTCAACGAAATCCGTTCAGTAGTTTTTGCGTGAAAGAGTAACAAACATCCATTCATCCAGACATTCTTACAAACATTCGCCTTTACAATATTAGTAGGATTCAATAGGAAGGGAGAAAGTTTTAAAATATTTAGATGGAGTATATTCTAACAATCTTATTAATAAATAGTTTATAAGCCTATTTCAGTAATCAAATGTTTTTTCATCGAACGAATTCACTGGTGGTAGGTCTCTCATATGTAAGAGTCCGTCTGGGTGGGTACCACCGCAATGTCTATTTCTACCGCCAAGTGTGGATGCAATGTTGTGTTTCGGTTTGAAGGGCATTGTAGCCAGTGTACCTACAGTACGTAATGAGACTTAACATCTTATGTCTCAGGATGATGAGGGCAGTGGAATGCCACACAGTACGTTGAAACTCAAGGTGCTGAATGGTGTTGCTACTGTTTATGGGTGGTCGTATCGCTTACCATTAGGCGAACGGCACGCTCGTCTCGTTCATTCAATACCATAAAAAAGAATTTTGAATTCAGTTTGAAGGAAGAACACAAAACATTCTAGAGCTAAAATGGATTTACAAACTATTTATAAATAAGTTCTAAAGTCTATGTATAGATTTTATTGTGATTTATAGTTGCAAATTGCAATAGTAAGGGGCAGTTTCAAACTTTTCAAGTGCGTTTAATTTGACAGTTATCGTATTAAGCAGTTAATGTAGATAGTACTAGTCTAGATTTTGCGCATATATTCGAGTGTGAGTTTTGTATTTAGTAGGCTTATATATGTATCGGACAAGTATCATTTATCAGGAAGGCATGAAATCGGCCCTGAATAAATTGAAATGTTTATTCGTAATTATTAATTTTATTTGTTTGTACCAAATTTCAGATTATAATATAAGAAAATAAATCACGTGCTAATTGACTAAAACGTAAAAAATATGTAATCCTGTACCTTCTAGAAGTAAATAAGAATTGTGTTAAAAGTAGCTCAAACCTATTAAGCCCTCGCGTGCCGGGAGCGTGGATCCACGCTCAAAAAAAGTGTTCAAACTCTGCCGGGAGCGTGGATCCACGCTCGGGCCGATTTCTGCAAAATGTATGAAAACTGAACATCTACAGGTGGTTTCTTTTTAGCTTATTTTTTGTTTCCATTGGATGCAAATCTTAATCATATATGAGAATTGAGAAAAGTGGCCGCCATTTTGAACTTCTTTGTTTTGAGGCCGATTGACCTCAAAATCGATACCTGGACATGGCTTTAAGTACAAAACACGGCTCCAATGTTAGAATTGAAAAAGTGGCCGACATTTTGAATTTCTTTGTTTTAAGGCCAATCGACCTCAAAATCGATATCTGGGCAAGCCTTTATGTACAGAAGACGGATCCAATGTTAGAATTGAAAAAAGTGGCCGCCATTTTGAATTTCTTTGTTTTAAGGCCAATCGACCTCAAAATCGATATCTGGGCAAGCCTTTTGGTACAGAAGACGGATCCAATGTTAGAATTGAAAAAAGTGGCCGCCATTTTGAATTTCTTCGTTTTAAGGCCAATCGACCTCAAAATCGATATCTGGGCAGGCCTTTAGGTACAGAAGATGGTTCCAATGTTAGAATTGAAAAAAGTGGCCGCCATTTTGAATTTCTTCGTTTTAAGGCCAATTGACTTCAAAATCGATATTTGGGCAGGCCTGTAGGTACAAAATACGGATCCAATGTTAGAGTTGAAAAAAGTGGCCGCCATTTTGAATTTCTTTGTTTTAAGGCCAATCGACCTCAAAATCGATATCTGGGCAGGCCTTTAGGTACAGAAGACGGATCCAATGTTAGAATTGAAAAAAGTGGCCGCCATTTTGAATTTCTTTGTTTTAAGGCCAATCGACCTCAAAATCGATATCTGGGCAGGCGTTTAGGTACAGAAGATGGTTCCAATGTTAGAATTGAAAAAAGTGGCCGCCATTTTGAATTTCTTTGTTTTAAGGCCAATCGACCTCAAAATCGATATCTGGGCAAGGCTGTATGTACAAAAGACGGATCCAATGTTAGAATTGAAAAAAGTGGCCGCCATTTTCAATTTCTTTGTTTTAAGGCCAATCAACCTCAAAATCGATATCTGGGCA
This sequence comes from Lapara coniferarum, assembly GCA_949316025.1. Classification (NCBI taxonomy): domain Eukaryota; kingdom Metazoa; phylum Arthropoda; class Insecta; order Lepidoptera; family Sphingidae; genus Lapara; species Lapara coniferarum. Next base: position 5,275,286 of record OX438934.1, on the reverse strand, counting down.
AGCCATTAAGTACAGAAGATGGTTCCAATGATAGAATTGAAAAAAGTGGCCGCCATTTTGAATTTCTTTGTTTTAAGGCCAATTGACCTCAAAATCGATATCTGGGCAAGCCTTTAGGTACAGAAGACGGATCCAATGTTAGAATTGAAAAAGTGGCCGCCATTTTTAATTTCTTTGTTTTAAGGCCAATCAACCTCAAAATCGATATCTGGGCAAGCCTTTTGGTACAGAAGACGGATCCAATGTTAGAATTGAAAAAAGTGGCCGCCATTTTGAATTTCTTTGTTTTAAGGCCAATCGACCTCAAAATCGATATCTGGGCAAGCCTTTTGGTACAGAAGACGGATCCAATGTTAGAATTGAAAAAAGTGGCCACCATTTTGAATTTCTTCATTTTAAGGCCAATCGACCTCAAAATCGATATCTGGGCAAGCCTTTTGGTACAGAAGACGGATCCAATGTTAGAGTTGAAAAAATGGCCGCCATTTTGAATTTATTTGTTTTAAGGCCAATCGACCTCAAAATCGATATCTGGGCATGGCTTTAGGTACAAAGGGCAGATCCAATGTTAGAATTGAAAAAGTGGTCGCCATTTTGAATTTCTTTGTTTTAAGGCCAATTGACCTCAAAATCGATACTGGGCATGGCATTGATGGTAAAAGTCATAATTATTTAATGTTAGACTTAAGAAAAGTGGTCGGCATTTTGAACTTCTTTGTTTTAAGACTGATTGTATTTAAGATAGATTTTTTTTTTTCGCGGTGACCATCTTCGGCGCATTAGGGACGGATGCGGGCTTCCTCCGACTCACGTCTAAGAGGTCGTCCGCAACCGCCCCTGCGCGTACCGCTGTTGCGGTCCGTCTCCTGTTGTTGCGGGGGCTTAGAAGCCCCCGTACACCGAAGGACGCCTTTGGCGTCCGAGGCAGCGTGAGGCACGCTGCCGTCCATCACGGGGGTCACAGAAGTTGGCTAGACTAATAGGTGGACGGCCCCTCCCGCCCACCCGTGAGCCCCAGAGGCCCCTATTAGTCGCCTTTTACGACAGGCAAGGGATGCCGTGGTGGAATTCTCCAACGCCCCCAATCCACAGGGCGGGAGATGTCGGTGAGTCGTCCACCCGACGCCTCCTACGTCTCGTCTGGCGGCGGGAGGGATCACCACTGCACTGACGATCCATCTCGGCACTCTCCTTCCGCGAGAGGACCGCCTCGCAGAAGTGGGCCACCGCCTGCCAGGCCTCCCGACCGCCGACCATGGAAGAGACCACGGCCGGCAGCGAGAGGTCTCCTCCGACGACTGCTCTGAGAGCGCTGCGTTCTTCATCCCAGGCTGGGCAAAACTCCAACGTGTGTTGGGCCGTGTCCGTTGGGCAGTTGTCACAATAGTGACACACGGCCGACTCCTCTATCCCCACCACCCGAAACAGGAACTCACCGAAGCAGCCATGCCCGGTGAGCACCTGCGTCAGGCGGTATGTTGCCGCTCCGTGGCGCCTGTCCAACCATTCGGCAAAGACAGGACGCACTGCCTCTACGACCCTGTGCCCCCACGACGGGGCCTCCAGCCTGAGACGCCACTCCTCCACGGCGGCTCGCCGTAAGGAGGCCCTTTTGGCCTCCACCTCCTTCAGGGCCGGACGCTCCCCGCGACTGAACGCCTCCTCCCGCCAATGGAATGCATCGGCAAGGGATTTGGCGTCCAGGTCCCAGGGCAGAAATCCGGCCAATAAGCAAGCCGCCTCGAAAGAGACCGTGCGGTACGCCCTGACCGCCCGCTGCGCTAAAGCTCTTTGCGGAGCGCGCAGGAGAGCGACGCAGGGGCGGCTCAGGGAGTCAGCCCAAACGGGGCTGCCATAAAGGGCCATGGACCGCACGACTCCGTGATACAGCCTCCGGCAAGGGAAGCCAGGACCTTCCAGGTTGGGCAGCAGGCCAGAAAGAGCGCCCGCTGCCCGGGACAATTTCGTCCTCAACTCCTTAAAGTGGGTGCGGAATCGCCATCGGCTATCTAGGACTAAACCTAGATACTTCATGCTAGAGCCGATGGGGATCCGCACCCCCCCAACAAATAGAATAACTCGAGGTTGGAATTTTAAGAACTGCATTCCATGTTAAATGTTCTTGTTTGAAGGGCTATTGGTTTTAAAATCAAAATCCGCTGGACATGGCCACAAACTATAGTAGGTTTTATTATAGATTTTTTAAATATTATGGCCACCATCAATGCTTATTCAATTCTCTTCAATAACGCAGCTTTGTTATGTCGCAAAATAAAGCATTGAAGAAGAAAAAAGTGTCCCGTGGCAGCAAAAGCAAATAAAGTAAATTCTTCTGTGAAAGCATCAAAATCGGTTAAAAATCAGGGAGTCGTTAACAATTCAACGATTGCTATAAGAATAATTAGCCGCGTAATAGAAATTATCTTGTTATATTTTTCTTCCCCCACATCGTTATGCCCTGTTGGGTGGCCATTAAATTACTGTATCTTTTTATTTATTTACGGGGGGTAAATATCACCAGACTTAAAAGGCTACTCAGGTTGATTACCTTATTCATTTTTAAAAATTATCTAATTTTGATGTGATTGCGTATTTAAATTGTTAAATTAGTAAAATTACAACTTCGATTTGTTCTGTTTGGCAAAAGACAAGCCCAAATATCTATCTTAAATCCCATTAGTGTTAAAACAAAACGATGGCATGCCCAAGTATCGATTTTTAGGTCGATTGGTCTTAAAACAAAGAAATTCAAAATGGCGGCCACTTTTTCAATTCTAACATTGGATCCGTCTTTTGTACATACAGTCCTGCCCAGATATCGATTTTGAGGTCAATTGGCCTTAAAATGAAGAAATTCAAAATGGCAGCCACTTTTTTCAATTCTAACATTGGATCCGTCTTTTGTACCTAAAGGCCTGCCCAGATATCGATTTTGAGGTCGATTGGTCTTAAAACAAAGAAATTCAAAATGGCGGCCACTTTTTTCAATTCTAACATTGGATACGTCTTCTGTACCTAAAGGCCTGCCCAGATATTGATTTTGAGGTCGATTGGCCTTAAAACAAAGAAATTCAAAATGGCGGCCACTTTTTTCAATTCTAACATTGGATCCGTCTTCTGTACCTAAAGGCTTGCCCAGATATCGATTTTGAGGTCGATTGGCCTTAAAACAAAGAAATTCAAAATGGCGGCCACTTTTTTCAATTCTAACATTGGATCCGTCTTCTGTACCTAAAGGCTTGCCCAGATATCGATTTTGAGGTCGATTGGCCTTAAAACAAAGAAATTCAAAATGGCGGCCACTTTTTTCAATTCTAACATTGGATCCGTCTTCTGTACCAAAAGGCTTGCCCAGATATCGATTTTGAGGTCGATTGGCCTTAAAACAAAGAAATTCAAAATGGCGGCCACTTTTTTCAATTCTAACATTGGATCCGTCTTCTGTACCTAAAGGCTTGCCCAGATATCGATTTTGAGGTCGATTGGCCTTAAAACAAAGAAATTCAAAATGGCGGCCACTTGTTTCAATTCTAACATTGGATCCGTCTTCTGTACCTAAAGGCTTGCCCAGATATCGATTTTGAGGTCGATTGGCCTTTAAACAAAGAAATTCAAAATGGCGGCCACTTTTTTCAATTCTAACATTGGATCCGTCTTCTGTACCTAAAGGCTTGCCCAGATATCGATTTTGAGGTCGATTGGCCTTAAAACAAATAAATTCAAAATGGCGGACACTTTTTTCAATTCTAACATTGGATCCGTCTTCTGTACCTAAAGGCTTGCCCAGATATCGATTTTGAGGTCGATTGGCCTTAAAACAAAGAAATTCAAAATGGCGGCCACTTTTTTCAATTCTAACATTGGATACGTCTTCTGTACCTAAAGGCCTGCCCAGATATTGATTTTGAGGTCGATTGGCCTTAAAACAAAGAAATTCAAAATGGCGGCCACTTTTTTCAATTCTAACATTGGATCCGTTTTCTGTACCTAAAGGCCTGCCCAGATATCGATTTTGAGGCCTATTGGCCTTAAAACAAAGAAATTCAAAATGGCGGCCACTTTTTTCAACTCTAACATTGGATCCGTATTTTGTACCTACAGGCCTGCCCAGATATCGATTTTGAAGTCAATTGGTCTTAAAACGAAGAAATCCAAAATGGCGGCCGTCTATGCCAAATCTCACAATGTTTCTAAATATTTTAGTGACCATTGATCCATAATAAATAAGTAAATAAATAATTTCAAAATTCGTACTAAAAGAATTTTATGGTGTATAATTGGAACATCCTTTACACCTAAAATCCGATTTTTTCAAATGTATGGGCGGCACGCAAGCGTTTTTTACGCAAACTGAGCCCGGCATTCCAGGGGTTAATGAGGGCAAAAATACGAAGAATATATTTTTACAAAATATAACCCATTAAATGAAAACAGTGGAGACCGAAGCACGTTTCTTAAAGATGTTTATTCACGAGTACATTTCACCGTATCATTGTATTCTATGTTCTTTTTATTAGATTCTCCCCCGGCGCGGCTAATAATAATAAAAGCGTTATCGTATCGCAACACAATGCCGCGCCGTCGTTTACATTCCGTCAAAGCAAGTGTAAGGAACTAGGAAGCGCAGGTGTTGGATGCGGTAGATTATATATAGCAAGCTCAGGGAACTTTTGTCACTGGCATTTGTAATGTACAACGACAAAAACAATACTATTGTAAGAATATTTTATATTTTAGTAGAAGAAATGATACTGTGATAACTAATATTGTAAAAAAACTGTCAATTAAAGTACACTGGAGTGGTATATAGTGCCTTAGTTTTAATTTAGGCTCTTAATATTTGTGTAGCATACAATACACGTACATTTTGTAAGATATATTTAAAAGCTATATTTTCATCTTTGTTAATTTTAATGGAAGAGAGGATTAAGCAAGTCAATTTAAAAATACCTTAAAGGTTTACTAATAGTTTCTTCATCATATCCATTTGAAATTACAACTCTATGTATTCGTTACTCAGTCGGCGCATGGAGCGGCTCTTTGTGTCGTAGGCAATAAAAGTACGTGCTACGGACTGCTACGAAGCTACGATGCTACGTAGAGAGCTACGCACCTGAATGACTAGGAGATTGTGAAGTTTGCATGCAAACTACGAATGTGTAGCTTGTGTTTTGTACAAAAGAATTCAAACCACATACATGCACAAACCACAATTATGCGCAAACCACATTTATGCTTGCAACGTTCATTAGCAAATTTTGGAGTTGGTCTTATAACTAGATCGTTCTGTATTCAGGAATAATACGGGGTATCATAAGGTTTTATGGCAATAAACTTCTTCCAAATCCGTTTAGTTGTTTTTGCGTTTCCTTCTAAAAAAACACCCAAACATTTTCAAAAACTGTAATCAAAATTATGTATTTCATATTAATTTTAATGTATTGTTTATTGTTAACCCTTTGTCATCGCTCGTCATATATTTCTGATACACAAATAATGTAACCCAACCAAAGCAATAATATCCCATCTAAACAGATATTGATTCATGATATACATTACATGCATTGCCGTCATAGAGGGAGCTTGGGAGTATCGAATTTCGACAGCGTGTCACCAGAAGAGCTTTCTAAGCTTACACACAAAACCACTAGCGTATGCAAATCAGTTGTTGGATTCCAACGTCAAGATAATGAAACTGCACAAAAAGTTATGAAATTTATAAATATACTTAAAATTTTATCGGGTCCAGGTTGGGGTCTACATCCAAAACATTTAAGGCGTTTATATATATCCATTATACGTAGTAGAATTGACTATGGAAGTTTTTTATTTGACAATAGTTGTCAATATAAACTACTTAAATTGGATAGGATACAAAACCAAGCATTACGTGTAGTTGGCAGTTTTATAAGAAGCACTCCCATACACGTCATGGAAAGCGAACTTTGCCTTCCACCCCTTAATATCCGTAGGAGATACCTAGCCAGTAAATTTTTTTTTAAAGCAAAGTCATTACTTGGTAACAAAACTATTAAAGTATTAGAAAATCTTTCACTATTTGTCCATTCTAGTTACTGGACACATAAAAAGCGTCCCTTACTAATAGATATATTTTTCCAATACAAATCTGCACCAATTCACTCAAGCATGCATTTTGAGATGTTTTCTTTAAATACCTGGGTAAGTAACTTTGATATGTCCCAAATAATTTTTGATTCTATACCTACTGTTTGTCAAGCTAAACGTCATTACAATATTCAACATTTAAAATATTTATGTGTATCCTATCTTCAAGAACAGTATTTAGGTTACTATAAAATATTTACTGACGGATCCAAGGATAGGTACTCGGGAGGTGCTGCTTTTTTAGACCCCCTACAACAATGCTATATGAAGCTTAAGATTGGTTCAGATATTGCTATTATGCATATTGAATTGATTGCAATAGCAGAAGCTTTGTCTTATATACAATCAATTGACGGTGATAAGTTTGTCATTTTGACTGACTCTAAATCGGCATTGCAACATCTGGCTCGGCTCACCTCTCATGTGAGAGGTATTCCGATAGCCTATGCGATATATGAAACAATTTTAAAACTTCAATCTTCAAAAAATGTACGCATCCAATGGATCCCGTCTCATATTCAGTTGGAAGGTAATGATAAGGTAGATAGACTAGCTAAACAAGCTTGTGTTGATGGAGTTTCCTTTGGTATTATGCCACTTTATTCTGACTATTTCAGAATTGCTAAAAGGAGATGTTTTGAATTATGGCAAGAATATTTTGATAAAAGGTCAAAAGAAAAGGGAATTTGGTATCGAACTATCCAACCAGAGATCTCTAGAGTTCCGTGGATTGATTGCAATTTGAATAAGAACTTGATTACTATTGCGTTAAGACTGCGTTCCGGGCACACTCCATCGAATAAGTTCTCCTTTTTAATGAAAAAGGTTTTGTCGCCAAACTGTGATGACTGTGGTGTAATAGACGATGTGTACCATATATTGATGGAGTGTGTTCGAAATGAAGACACTAGATTTAATTTACGTATCAATTCTTACGATATTGGTTTATGCAACACTATTCTCGCCGATCCATTGTCCGATAGAGCTAAAGCAATATATAAGCTAGTTTTAAGGTGATTTCATTGTATGTATCCATAGTTCTTGTATTAGGCGATATGGTCGCTAAGCGACAAAGCCTTTAAATAAATTAAAAAAAAAAAAAAAAAAAAAAACGTCAAGATACATAAATATTTATTTTATTTTATAACTTTATTGTATCAAGAGATTTACTCTTTTGAATTGACTTCCAAAAAAGGAGGAGTTCTCAATTCGTGTATTTGTATTTTTTATGTATGTACACTGATTTCTCTAAAAATTGTGAGCGTATTTCCTTGATTCCTTCTTTATTTAGTAAAAAAGAGTCGCGAAGTGGTCCCATTTCAAATAATCTTGGTTTAGGGTTCATCATTTTATGCAATAGACTAAATAGACCTGAATAATACGAGTAATTTCATTCGACGACTTATTAACAATATGATGAGCTGCCAATTGGCAATTTTATCGCTCGAAGCAATCTCTTACACACAAACATAGAATGAAAATAAAAGTACCGAAAAAGAGCAGTGTAAGGCGTACTTGGTTACTATTTAAAAAGAAGAAAGAAAATCAAAATTAAACAATAGTATATTAATATCACAGCAGCATAATATAGCAGCAGCAGAATATTCACTAGCGCAATACGTGACACTCGATAGGTATGTTAGTCAACACGTCAACAAGTGTCAACACTCTTTATATCATGTTACATTGCCAAAAGCGAAATAAGACTCTCGGTCTTTTTGTACCCATTCGGATAGTATTAATTTTTTACGGGTACGGTGAAATTAAAGAAAATCAGCCTGGTTTGTTATCCCTGATTTAGAGTACTCGCCGAGCACAGACGAATAGTCGCGAATACGAGTATGTAAACAGCTTATTCTGGAATCAGGTTTATTCGTTACCCATAATTCATAGTCGTGTATTCGTGCACGAATTATTCGCATAACAGTGGTAGCAAACCAAGACAGCAATCCTTTAAATATAACTAAAAAGTAAAAATCGAAGTGATGTAACGATTAAAGTTACAAAAGACCAGACAAGCCTCTACGTCATATATCTATACTGTAAGGACAAATCCCGCAAAATTTGAAGAGCAAACACGGAGCGGATTAAATTGAGTCTTAGTTTACTTAATGGAGTATACCTATATGTCTCGCGTGCAGGCTTAATTAGAATCATAGCCTTTAAACCCCTTAAAGTACTAAGCAGATATCCGTAATGTCTGCAGTAGTGGCGTAATTACTAATATGGCTTTGAAATAGATGAGGTTACAACTTAAATTTCTAAAACAAACAGTAATGTAAATATTTTGTGAATATTATATTTTTTTTAAATGCGCGTGTTTAATTGACATTGGAATTTTTGCCATTATACAAAACCCACAAACAAGTATTTTTCTTATTATTTGGAGTATATTTTGATAACTTAGGACGTGACGCTTTTTAATACGATATTTATTTTAACAATACTGAACACCCACAACCATCTTTTATTTTTTATTTCACAGTTAAATTTTTTACACTAGGACATTTTTTAGTTTTCAAACAATGAATCCCAAACGGCGCGGCGACTCGCAATCCCTAGATAGTGACAATAGAGACGCGACAGCGGGACACGGCTGAAAGGTGCATTGTGTGGCACCGGATGACAGCCACACGTGTGGACGCGCCGCTACCACGCTCTGACGAGCTCTGGCGCAAGAACGAAATGTATAACCCTCAGAATAAGAACTATAAGGTATAAACGTATGTTTTGCTGATCTAAAAAGTGAAAAAAATTACCACGTGTATAGCAATGCTTTATGATTATTTCATCAGTGTGATCTTTAGTAGTATTTGTATGTATTCAGAAACTTTTAGGAAGATTACTTTACACAAAAATGTTTAGGTTCAACGATCACGAAAATTTTTAAGAAATGAGACGCTGCATTAATTATTATATGATTAATATTGTATTTATCGAATCTTAGTTTTAACTTCCGACTGTATCCGCCATATTAATAAACTAATCTCACCTTTGATATAATCTTAAGTTAACGGTACTGAACTAATTCATAAGAAAAACTTGAGCTGTTACTTAAACGCCTGTTATCAGCAAGTCGGCGCGGTTAAAAATAAACTCAGCTCTTAAAATCAAACGTTTTAGGTAACCGCTACCAGGTTCAGGCTTTCAAGTACCTAACATTGTTGATAAATATTCGTTTTGTAGCGACTAGCGACTATCTAAAGATGCTGACTTTTCTTGCCAGCGTATCAGCTGTCATCGTACTTCAGAGGGAAACTGAGTTGGATCAGTGATTGGATCTATTAATATTACTCTTAGAGTGCGTCCCCGATGTCATGCCCCTTAATATATCCCACTAGATAATACATAATACTTAGCATCAAGTGCCGTGGAGTCAATTTCCAGTGCTTCAAAAAAAAATTACTCCCTAACATTTTTATACTTTAACATTTGAATAATGATTTAGACCTTAGAATTTGAATATGATCATCAATAATATTCAATAATTATAGATATGCCCTACCCTAACAAATTAAATGAAAAAAGTGTTCCACACGCACCAATTATTTGTTTTTCATTTACTATATTGACGTGCTATGTGAAAGTATTTATAAACGTCCCAATTGGGACAATTTACTGTCTCAAGATAACGCATGCAAATGCAATATATACCACTGTCACATCACACATATCTTTCATTTTAATGGTCCAAATGTATTGAAAATCCAATCCTAAAATTCTAATTTAAAACGGATTCCACTTTTTACATTCCCCACGCGTTACAGTAGCTCCAATACAATAGAGTCATCGCCGAGCGAGAACACGCTGACACGTTTATTGTTTGCGTATTTGAGTGACGAATGTTAACTGACTATAGTATTCGATGGGATAGACTTAAGAGAGATATCAAGTTTTATGTACCAAACATACGATTTGTTCCAAAAAACAGAATAGAATATGTTAGTGATCTCTTATTAACCTACGCTAATCACGTTCTAGTCTACCAACCCACACTAGGCCAGCGTGGTAGACTAAGGTCTAAACCCTCTCAGTTAGTAGAGGAGGCCCGTGCCCAGCAGTGGGACATTATTTGATACAGGGCTGGTAATAAATCACGTTCTAGGTATTATAATCTAAAGACTTGTGACGACATCTTTGATTCTAATATTACTCTTGTCATTGTATAATTTATAGGTACCTACATATTTCAAAATACCATTTTATGATGGTGGAGATAACTTAAAATATCAAGTGAACCACTTGCGCGTTGGAGGAAACTTCCATGAAATAACACATTTCCAGCCAATTTTATTAGATAACTGTGTAGACAAAAAAACCTAATAGGTTTCCGAAAACCTAAATGACGCTTATCTACCCGCTCAGAGAATTGTACAGTCAGTAACATAAGTATCTGAACAAATTAAAAATTTCAAATCGCCTATACACGTTCAGTTCAATTAAAACATTATTTTTTATTTATGTAAAGTAAAGTCAAGCCCTTTAATTTTATTTCTGTGAAGAGAAAACGAAAATTGGTAAAAACACAAAAGTGTAAAGGCGATTTGAACTTTTCAATTTGTTCAGCTACTTATGTAGCTGACTGTACCTATATCTTTCAACTAGCTTTTGCCCGCGGCTCCACCCGCCTTAAAAAGTTTTTCCGGGATAAAAGTCCCGCTTTATATTTTCCCGGGATTAAAAGTAGCCTATGTGGTAATCCAGGACATGATCTACCCGTGTGCCAAATTTCATCGAAATCCGTTCAGTAGTTTTTGCGTGAAAGAGTAACAAACATCCATACATCCAAACATCCATACATCCAAACATCCATACATTCTTGCAAACTTTCGCCTTTATACTATTAGTAGGATATTCCAAGTTTCTGAGATTTCGTGATAACTGAAGATTGTTTTGCCTTTATGACTACGTACTCATATAGACCCTCACACCTTCATCGCACTTTATAGACCCCCCTACACATTGGTAGCGTCTTCACCACATCAAAGTGTTACGAGTATCATTAGAGTTGATGGCGATGCAGTTATTAAACCATTGTTCAGACACTTTACGACGCTGTTCTTGAGATTAATTGTTTTACACTACTGCGTCTCTATTGATTTTAGCATTATTGTACATAGATAGTACATAGGTGATAGGTACTCTTTATATACTGAACTTCATGTAATCAATAATGTCTTAAACGAATTGAAAACGAATGGCTATTCATTCATTTATTGCTTTTTTACGCATGAGATCCATAAAAACTGAAGAATTTCATTTACATTCTTCGAATATACAAAATTAATGACTATTATAGCATTCGCTAAATTATCTTTCATACGGTTAACGAAATACACACACACACACTCACGCCATTTATCCCCGAAGGGGTAGGCAGAGGCGCAACTAGTGCACCCACTTTTCGCCGTTATTCCGTCCCTTGATGTGATAGGGGCGAGCCTATCGCCATATCGGGCACAAATTCCAGACTCCGAGCTGATACTGAATAGAAAAACTCAATATCACTTTGCCCGACTCTGGGATCGATCCCGAGACCTCAGCATTGCAGTCGTACCAACGAAACGGTTAACGAAATAGCATCACAAAGCTCCGTCACCAAATCCAAAATAAAATGTCATCCAACTTATTTACTAAATATCAATTCAAAAACTCAAATAATAGTGCAAAGAGCCTCAAATCTCTCTAAATATCGCGGGTACATCTCAATCCATCCCCTCCTTTGTCTTACACATTTATAAGTCAGTGGCAGGCGATATTAATGTGGGTAATGGGACTGTCCTTAAGATAGAGTCTGGACAATGTTGACATACCTACCGTCGGTGATTTATGTACGCTCCTTGATTTGATTGCTTATGAATGTTTGAGGATTTCGGGATACTTACGGTTTGAATTTGAATGAAAATTTAAGATTTGATTTTAATAGTGTTATTCGGATTCTGTACTTGTAATACTTTGCTAAATAATCTTATTTATCAAATATCGCGGGTAAATCCTCCCACCTGCTTTTTTTCGCAGGAAAAAATCGCGATTCGCTACCACTGGGGGTGAGTGGAACGGTTATGTTGGTTTCTCAGATCTTACGACCCAACGTCGACGCTCGGTAAATCCTCCCCCCTCCTGCCTTTGTCTGTAAGTCAGTGGCAGTCGTCTGACGATATTAATGTGGGTAATGGGACCGTTCTTAAGACAGAGTCTGGACAATGTTGACATACCGTCGGTGATTTATGTACACTCCTTGATTTGATTGCTTATGAATATTTGAGGATTTCGGGCCACTTATAGTTTGAGTTTAAATTAAATGTAGGTTAGATTTGAATGTAAGAATTTTAGCTATTTTGACTTTGTGCGTGATACGTACGTTACTGAACTTATTAGTTAACAGTTTTGTTTAAATGATGAACAAAATTTAAAAGGAAAGACGCCATTATGCGATACTGAATCAACTCTGAATGGTAGTAAGAGACAAACAATATGATGTGAGAGAAAGGTAATTTTAGTTAATTAAAGAAAATGAAGCCTACATTACAAAATAAATACCGTAAAAATGTTTTAAAAGTAAACAAGGAAAACGTAAGACATAACCAACAAATTATAAAAGTAATTTTGTCCTACTTGTTGATTCTCGGATGCTCCCCAACAAGGAAATAATCAACCCTATCCCTCGGAACTCGGAATTTATTGCTCAGCCATAAATATTAAAAAGTTGAGTGCATAAATCTCCGCTTATATTAATAAAAGCGAAGAAGTTGTAAAGACATATGCACGGGCAATATCGCTCAGAGCCTTGCGTTTCGTAAATCATGCTATATTGAAACTTGGGTTTTATTGTAATAAACATTGTGTTGTAAATAAACTTTTACTTTAATCTTTATTTCTACTTTCATAAGGCTGTTAAATTGTATTCGATACAGTAGATAGACGTATAGTGTGGCCAAAAAATAATCTTTAATGTCTTGTGAGAATGGTCATCAATCTTCATGTGTCTATGCTCAAGAATATTTAGGTTCATCAAGTGTGCGAACTCTCAATCTATGACTAAAAATGATACTAGACTCACAGTAAGACATTTAGATATCAAACTATTGAGACAGTTTACAGAGTACCTACAATTTCAGTTTTCAGACACCCAATAATATTACAATTTAGATATCAACAAGATACAAACGAGTTCTATATAGTCTGATCCAACGGTAACAAACAAACATATCACACTAAAAACAAAATCATAAATTTCAACATCAAAGCAAAATAAACAAATATTGAAATTCATCGCAAACTTCAAGAAACTGGTGTAATTAAATATTAAAACTTTACCCCATGGCAACTGGATATGTCCCGTTGTAAGCCGGCCATACTCAGCAAATTAATGGCTGCCATCCCTGTCGCGCGGTGAGAAAAGAATGGCACTAATTAATCAAAAGACGCATACTGTTGATTTCCATAGAGATTTTTCCAGTAACGATTGACTGAGGACGGTTACGCTGGCAACCTTTTTGTATTGTAGATCTTTGCCAGTACCTATAGGGCTGCTATAGGGCAATGGGCTGACGCTACAACTTTTTTGTCAACTGGCAAGGGATAGTATGTTCCATCAAGTGCAGTGCGGTTAATTTGCCAGGCCCGCATAAGAACAACTTTTTTACTTTAGATCCTTGCGGTATCAGTGTTAGGCAAAAAGAATTTCAAGACCCATCCGAAAATCGTGACACTGTCATTGCAACAGGCAAATATTGATGATAAAATACAACTTGCAAGATACGTCTCAAACATCATTGTTCAAAAAGAAGATGTGCAATATTTAAATAAGAGGAAAAGAGAACTAACTAAAATAAACAGAAAAAAAAGTTTCGATTTGTTCTCTAACAAGTGACACCGAAAATCAAAACTTAGCTCGTAAATTTGTACAGACAACCCATAAAAATTTAATATACTTCACCTTTGCGAATTTTGTCACTGGACAAAAAGGCACGCATCCCTAACCCCCAGCACTTAATTTTTGTATCCAACAATACGAGAACGTAAGCCGAGTTTTTTAGCGAACATCCATCCGCTGAAGTCAATCGTCGATCGCCGAAGACCGCCCGCCAAGTTCTATTCGTTAATGGCTCCTTTGTGGTAAGACAATAATTTGCCGGATTGAATTTTTGTTTGTCGTCTCGCGTTTCGTTTTTATTAGTCTCCCCAAGTTGTAATCCCGTGGTGATTAATGTTTGCCTTGTTATTGAAACTCGCTTTTGCCGCTTTTAAGCCTTCTCTTTCGCGTTATCCGCTTTTGTGTTTCAGGATTACGTTTTTTCTTGCTATGTGTGTAATTCCGTTAATGGTTTGAGGTCCTTTATTAATTTAATGCTTAGAAAGGGTTTCTTCTCGAGTATATGAGCAAAAAAATACAACTACTTGAGTATTTTCATTTTACTCAATATTGAGTTTTTCTATTCAGTATCAGCTCGGAGTCTGGAATTTGTGCCCGATATGGCGATAGTCTCGCCCCCTATCACATCATGGGACGGAATAATGGCGAAAAGAGGGTGCACTAGTTGCGCCTCTGCCTACCCCTTCGGGGATAACAGGCGTGAGTGTATATGTATGTATGTATGTATGTACTCAATATCAACTGAAACATAAAAGCATCGCAACATACACTCAGATACTGGCACCATAAAAATAATATTTTGAACAATATGACTTTGCTTTGAGTTAGTGGCGATAAACCATCATGCTACACACATAGTTACGTCATATAATCTACGACACTCCGAAGTGTAAGGTCTTCAAGAACCAGTAAGGTACGTATTCACGTAACAAAATATAAGTTAGATTTTACGAATCATAAAATTCGAATCCCTATTTAAATTTAAATTACACCTGAAATCAAAGTTTTATTCGTCAAAAGACATTCGGCGAGGGAAGGCAATCAGTGGAGGGGAATTAATTCTTGTCGGTTACCTCCACTTCGTTGTTAATTAATGCTCAAACTCAACAGATCGGTTTTATTATTGGCAAATTGTTTTTGAAACAAATCCAGCTAATTTGACGTTCGAACAAACTTCGAAACTTGAGGGAAAAATCTTTACTCGCGATTTGATTTCTCATTGGTATCAATTTTCTAAATAAATTTGTGAAGTTTTTATATCATAATTCCGTACAAGTAAATAGATTTAATAAAGAAAGAAAGGAGATGTCCGCTTTTTATATGGATGCCGGGCCTCAAAAAATCTAGCCCGGCTTCAACTTTATGGGTATTAAAGAGGCAAAAATATGGATCACTTTAAAAAAATATTTTTAGACCCCTCTATTTAAAACTAACTTTTAAAAACGTTAATATAAGTGTAGTTCTTAACCAAAATAAAATAACATAAATCTTAAAATCGGAAGACTTTAAAATGACTTTAAAATGATACATTTATTACTTTAGGTTTTGTGAAAGTTCTCTCCAAATATATATAAAGTATCTTGATTATAATTTTAAGCCCGTTTTTGGATTAGACATAGGAATTATCATAGGAACTCTTTAGCAAATTTCAAATGTTCGAATTTTAAAAAAGAACGACAGTTAATAATTGATGCTCCTGAGGAAATAAGGAAGAAATAAATTCGCAATCAAATCGCAATAAATTAATAAACACGTGATTAATAATGCTTTAAGTCGATTTAACAGTAATTTTAATGTAGTAATTATGTTCTTCTGTGGTTCTTCCTATATTGTAAACAAAGATATGAATACTAAGCGCTGCGTGGAGCAGATGCTGGACAAACAAAACACTACACTGTAAATGCGCATAATAAAACAAAAATGGTTTTTGAACTAATCCAATTTCGAATAAAGAAGCAAATACATACGTAGAATACAATGCATGTGTCATTATTAACACCAAGACTTTTGACATCTGCGTGTATAACACGAACTTGATACAATAATCACACATACAACTCGAATCGGACACGTCACAAACGACTTAATCATAGGTTAGAGAACACAACTAAAAAGCGTGGGGCGATCCCCCGCGGTGTAATTATATTAGCGGTAACCTCGTATTAACCGCGTGTGTCACCCTTTGTGGCTCCACATAGTGATAAAATAGTGGGAACAATTCCTTTTGGCGTTTTATTACGCGACTATACGGGAGTTATGAATAGGGAGTTTCGAATATTAATATAAATATTCAAATTGATATAATGCCACCAGAGTTCAGTCAAATATGTTTTATAGAATGTTGAAACGAGCCACTTGCTCGCTTGATAGTGAGAGCTTATACTTCCCGTAAATAGCAAGCCACAAAAACTTTAAATTAAGAAATGCTTTGTGTTACGCCATAGTGATTATAGATAAATTCTTCCACGATGACACGCGCTACCAATTTTTGAAAGGGGATTTCGCGGGTTAAAAGGGCTATTATTATTCTTTGTGGTATATATGTGCAATTATTGATTTTTAGATATATATTTACATGGCTAAAAAATAAGCTAAAGGCTGCATACCTGGACTGTATGCGATTAGGAAAATCAGTGGGTGCGCCATCGTGGTTGGCATTATCTATTCTAAAATATCGGCACCGCACCCTTATATCTGAAAACTTGATGATTCCCTGATGATCGTTTACTATAAGCTGACGCTAATCCAAGGGTTGCCTTTTAATATAAATATATCCTTATAAATTGATATATCTTGGCAGCGATATTTTGTGTATATAAATCTAAAAACACATCTGAATTAACCATAATAAGTGGTAATCGAGCAAATGAGTGCATTCTTGGTGTCCTTTTTCCAATAACAGGAATATTTTTCAGTTTGTGCCAGCATATTTGCTGTAGATATAGTTGTAAAGGGGACATTACCACATTATCGCTAAATGTCACAGGCGGTAGTCCCCTAACGAGAGCGATTCGTTCCGCCATTATTGGGTGACAAAAATGTCATACTTTTAACACCTAATACAAATATATGCCTACATAATATATGAAAAAGAGTGGTTTTCTTTGGGATTTGTAGCTGAAAAATACTAATGAAGCTCCAATACTAAAGCCGGGTTGTTTTATCGGTGGTCAGGTAAAGTTAAGGCTCTTTTCACACTGGCGTATTGCAAGCGAACTCACAGTGAGGCAAAGTGACTGCACGCTCGTCCAGTAATCCAGTGTACTTGACCACGGACGGAACAACAACGGCTATGTTTTTACAGTCTATCTCTTTATTAATTAGCTATATTTGAACCGCAATAGACAGCAACAATAGTGTAGTTGACTACTTTTTTTTAAATACCTACCTTTATCAAAAATGAATCCCATGGAAAATCTAACGGAAAAGAATTTTCAAAATTGGCGCATTAATAAGTTACTTATGAAGCTTTAAATTCTGTAGAAGGGGTAGTTGTCAAATAACAGTAATATGAGACTATGACGTTACCGAGTGTCACCGTCCATAACGCTGCGTACGTGTGAAAGAGATAGCGCGATATCGCCACAACGCCGCGCCGCCACTTTTACTTGCAACAATGTTTCAAATACGATTGAACTCTTTATTTTTCAACTAAGGACATGTCCAAAAATGGGCCTGAAAATCTAAACAAGACAGTTTATATATATTTGGATAGAACTCCGAAAAAATAGCCTTTTGCAATAAATCGTTTAATTTTAAAAACCTCCGATTTTGAGATATTTGTAATTTTGTTTGGCTTGAAAACTGCACTTAATATGAATGTTTTCAAAAAAGTTGGTTATCAATGGAGGGGTCTAAAAATATTTTTTTAATGGATCTAAGTTCCATATGGTGCCCCTTTAATATACCTAAAGTTTGAGCCTGTTTAGATTTTGAGGCCTAGCACCCATACAAAAAGCGAACATCTCCTTTGGTGGTGATTTCAGAGAACAATTTCTGTTTTGTATTATTATCTGTTACATATAAAGTAGTGTACAAAATAGAACATAGTTATAAGAAATAATATTTAGCTTTCCTAAATACTGCATTATCTCTGTAAATGGTAGAGCCAGGCTGTAGACATTTTGTCTCTATAAGGCAGTGACGTGACCTGAATATGATTCCTACTAGATACAGTGATAGTCTATTGAAATGTCATCTCCAATTTTTAAATTTCCTTCCTTTCACACAATTGCTGAGACAATGGTACCACATCAGTCCATTCGACTACCCAGTACTCAATTCTCATATTCTCTATACTACTGTATACACCATACTTTAGACGAAAATATAAGTTACAGAACAGACACGACTTTTCAAAGCCTATGTAACCACTATTCTATCATACCTAATCGTAACTACCTAAAACAAATAGTTCACAGAATTGAATGGAGCTATTAATAACATTAAAATAATTTGAATACCTAATTTCATACAACGGAGATATCAATGGAAACTACGAGACAATGCATGTCAGAAACATCTGCATTCGATATACTGTTACCATACTGTTTGTTATTGATTTTGACCTCTATGCTGTGTGTGGGAGGGTGTATGTTGCCATGTTTGGATGAATGCGAATGATTGACGGATCAACAATGACAGGGTCGTGGTAATGCGAGGCACGGAGGGGAGTGTTCGGTGCAGTTCAAACCGCACTAATAGGATACTGTTTTCGGGGTCTGTGGTAGGAAAGTGAATACGGAACCATTGTTATTTATTATTTTGGTGTTTGACAGAAACGATCGAAAAACTCTGGCGGATTATGATTACGTATGTGAATAATTTAAAAAATTATTAGATACTGTGTAGGTCTCTAAAATATTTTATGATAAAAGTCGCCAAATATTTATTATATAGGAACTTATATCATTTAGGTAAGTACTGTTATTCTGAAAACACCTCAATTTTTTTAAATCCTTATTGTCGTATGTTACGACTAAGTCGTTACTTGCTCCATACGTCCACTAAAATATATGTCTACAACACCTCAATTAACACTTAGCACATGTGGTTATGGATGACAGAGTTGTTACCTAATTTTCAATAATACAAAGCCTAAAATGTATGACCAATTATTGTTTAAAAAAAACCTCTACATCGAGAGTCCATCAGGGCTCGGACTATAGCGAAGTCCGTCAAACAATACAGCACTGTACGTGCAGAATTGCCATTCCTATGAATTATGATGTATGATACATTTTAAGCTATTGCATAGCTTCTATCGCGGGCCTTGAGAGTGGAGACCGAATCCAGAAATTCCGTAACGAAAATAACCTGCCACCCGTCACTATTTTCAACTCTATCACAACCATGTAGAGTGTAAAATTCCATAAGTACATTTAATATCGCAGTCTTCTGTCTTGTAAGAATACAATATGTAAGAGGATATGAGCTGAATGTTAAACGTTAAAAGGTCGAAATTACCGTGTATTTAAAAATTGTTCCAGCCAGTGAAACGTATCGAAAAATCAAACGCGCGCAGTTGATGAGAATCACAGAACTATCTTTAATTCGTGATGAGAATGTCCCCGTGGCGGGACGACGTGATTCTAAGTTTGAATTTTTTAAAAGTTTCTATTTTATATCTGTTCAAAGATGTTATAAATATTAGAATTGCCTGCTCAAAGTTTCGGCGTTAGGGCACGAGTGAAATTTGGACAATAGAAAAAAAAAACAATTATAATTACATAAGTTCATAAAAAATGCTATGTAATAGCTTTACCGCGGCAGTCTCCGAGTGCCACACGTCTTTTTTTTTTTATTGCATTGAATGACGAGACGAGCATGTCGTTTTGATGGTAAGCGATACGACCACCCATAAACAGTAGCAACACCATCGAGCACTTTGAGTTACAAAGTATTGTGTGGCATTCCTCTGCGCTCGTCATCCTGAGACAGTCTCATTATGTCCTGTAGTTACACTGGCTACAATGCCCTTCAAACCGAAACACAACAGTGCATGCACGCTGCCTGGCGGTACAAATAGACATTACGGTGGTACCCACCCAAACGGACTCTTACATATGAGAGACCTACCACCAGTAAAAGATCTATATTTCAAAGTACCTAATTGATATTAATTATAGGCTTTGCTACACCTATTCTATTGTAGCAAAAGTGCCAATCGATGCAATTTTAGACCTTAGTTCACTTAGACACTGTTCCGATAATCTTCCTGCAAATAAATCTATTCTAATATTATAAAGCTGAAGAGTTTCCGGGACAAAAATATTTTCCCGGGATAAAAAGCAGCCTATAGCACTCAGGAGTTATGTAGCTTCCTATTAGTAACAGAATTTTTAAAATCGGTTCAGTAGTTCCTGAGATTAGCTCGTTCAAACAAACAAACAAACTCTTCAGCTTTATAATATTAGTATAGATTAGCAAATTCTTCACTTCACCAAACGAAGCACTCGAGAAAATGGGAAAAATTAAAAAGTAATAAAAACACAAATGAGGAGCTTTCAATCATCCCTCTGACGTCGCAGGGTGGTGGGCTAGGGTGGCGTCACATGAGATTAAAAAGTTTGACGGCTCTCCCACGGAAATTAGCATTTTACCCGTGGGCTTCATTTGCATACCGACCGATCTAATTTTAGTAGTAAGGGATTCGACGGTTCTGGAGCACGTTCGGGGGTCGGTTGGCGCCACTCTGGCCTAGTTCGTCAATAATTTCGATTGCTCCAATTTCGCCGCGTACGATCCGCTAATTAACCCGCGGATTAAATTGATACCTACCGCGAATTGATCCGCGGATTTAATTAATACCTACCGCGAATAGATCCGCGGATTTAATTAATACCTACCGCGAATTGATCCGCGGATTTAATTAATACCTACCGCGAATTTTTCCGCGGATTTATACCTACCGCGACTTTTTCCGCGGATTTATACCTACCGCGAATTTTTCCGCGGATTCCATTTAATATCGCCCGCGAGATAGATATAAACCGCGAATTGGAGTTGCATGGTTTACGGTCCTCTCAAGCTTGTACCTTTTCCCTTTGTTTCGTTGTGCTTTTGTATTTCTACAGCGACCCTTTTTTACTTTTTATTTGAAGAATACAAATGTCTTTGTTCCATATTCCTATGGACTCGTGTTTCTAGTTAAAAACCGTTTACAATTACCCATTACTCACCCTTTATGCATTACGGGCAGTGTTTATAATACATAAATCAATCGTTACAATACACCATACGTTTCTCAAATTCTAAGTAAAACCCTTCGGGTCTTCTCATTGTCAATGATTAATTGCCTGTCCATTATTTTTAACAACAGTTACGGATCCTATTATTCCCATTTCCTGATGTTACGTATTCAATGGAACGTTCAAAGTGAAAGTTGAACATGTTGGATCCTGTCTGCAAGGAAACAATACTCGCTCTCCATATAAAAGCCAAACTCAAAATCACATGATATCGTATTCCACTCTGTGCTCTCTTCGAAGTGTGATCTCCAGTTGTTGGTAATAGTGAAGTGATAGTAAAACAGTGTAATAGTAAATACTGAAGCTGATATAAAATGAATGTAAGTACCTTCTTATACTTTGATCTAAAATTGTTATAACCAGATGTTTTATTAATTGTATTTGTTATGTGTTGTTCACTGGGTTAATGCATTTTAGTTGTATTTGATCTCTTATTTAATTTATCAAAGTTACTGTAGTGCATTTTATTTCACATACCTATAAGTGTTTATCATACAATACTTCCTTAACCAATTTGTTTTATTTACAGTTTTATTTTCGTTACATTTGATCTCTTATTAAATTATCAATGTTACTTTAGTGTACATTTATACTTCGCATACCTATAAGTATTTATCATATAATACTTCCTTAACCGATTTGTTTTATTAACAGTTTTATTTCATTTTATTACAGTTTTCGGAAAATACTTTCAAAAATTACTATTATGCTGAAGATATAGATGAACCTAGTGATGAAGAAGGTACACTCGCCTTTAAAGTCAAAAAAGCGATAATAGCAAACAAAAGATCCATGGAATGCAACAACATTGACGAATTTTTCGAAAAACCTAAGAAAAGGAAGACAACGACAAAAAAATCATCTAGTGTTGGTCGAGCGACGAGTGGTGGTGTTTCATACATAAAAACAAACAGCGATGACAGCAGTTCTGCATCACACCTCATAAAAATTGAGGTGTATGATGTTAATAAAATAAAAAACATCGCACCGACGGAACAATGGAAACATGCTGATGTGCGGGTTAAATATTACGCGGAAAACGAGAGTGACAAAAACTTGCAATCTATCAAGGACACGGTATACAATATAACCAAAGACTTAGCGAGTAAGGACGATTGTGTTAAATATTTTATAGACAACGAGAAATGAACAAAGTGCCAGAGCGTATCAGTGTTTTAAAATCATAATTTTAGTCATATACTTTATTCTAAGAAACTATTATTGTAATAACTATACCTATTTTAATTTAATTTACATTGTATTGTATTTTAACTTTGTACTATTTTAAGTTACATGCTTAACAGATTACTTCGTTTTTGATTCTAGAACTCTTTGTGTTGTTGCTAAGTATTAATGTAAATAGTAATAAGTCTTTTTAGTGTTTTTCATGCTCATGCTTACGATTGTAAAGTTATTACGAACATTCATTAATTGTTTGGATAGTTTAAAGTTAAATTGCATTGTTTAGGGTAGTGTTTATTAAAGTAAGAAGGTACTACGAAGACATTGCTCACGATGGATGCAATATCAAGCTGTGATTTACACAACATGGAACTCGTCGCACTTCTCGAGAACATTGAATCTATGGACCTGATGTCATCACAATACGACAAAGAACTTTACGAGCTCTGTGATAAAATGGAACAAAGACAAGTTGAAACGTAAGTATAACATTTTTTATTATGTTAAGACTTGTTGCAACATGTTTTGGGAATCCACGAAGAGGGGATACAATTCAAGTATTTATAATGGTTGGGACATCTTTGCACAATCATTCCACTTGTTTCTCCCGTTTATATTTTTAACATTAGTGTGCAACCGAAATGTACCACTCGTTTGATATTTCTAGTTTATCGCAGAGTGAGATTGCTAGTTTCGATAAAAATATTATTCTAAATAAATATCATCGTTTCATACGGTTTTGGTATATACAAAATGTTTTGCCAGTGTCAATGTTGGGAGATCCTGATATTTCTCCTTATTTTACACCATGTAGTGGTCATAGAACCTTACAGCAAACTCATACCGATGAGGATGATATTGATGGTGTATTATCAATGAAAGCATATTGTTTTCAGTGTAAATAACAAAACATGTTAGTATCTATTTAAAGAATAGAAATATAGTAAGAAGCTTATTACGTGAGATCACAATTTTTAACAGTTTTCTTATTCATCAGATCTATGCAGAATGGAGAAGGTAGCAGAAAAAGGAAAAGATTAGCGACAACTGAGTTGTTTGAAGAGGATCCGTTAAATAGAAGAAAAAATATTCGTCTTGAAGCTCCTTCAACATCTACATCATCGCTGGGTACCGTTGTAAATGTAAGTACAGAACAGCATAATGATAAAATTGAATGTCCTGAGTGTCACATACATGTGTCAAAAAAATATATGACCAGTCACTATAAGAGCAATAAACATAAAAATAATTTAATTAGAAGAGATAATAATCTACCTAATGTTCAATTAATTGATACTGCTTTTGGTAATAGAATTATTACATATCGAGTGAAATCTAATTTAGTTTCTGATACGCAGTTTGAATCACCTGAATTATTTTTACAAAATATTAAAAATATAATATACACATTACTAGAACGATCTATTTTAGAATATTCTGTTGTAAAAGTTAATTTTATTCTCAATGCGGATTTCACACAAGAAACTAAAAATCTACAAAATATTTTTGATTTTCAAATTTCAAACTATCTTGTTTGTCAAGGTGATGATAAAGATATTATTTTCTCATCTATAATTACCGAAATCACAAACAAAATGACAAATTTTCAAAAAAAAGGTAGTGGATGGAGTTTAGTTAAAATAAATCACTTGGATATGAATATCAACAAATTTAACCCATTGCGTGGATCTTCATACATAGACCTACCGTTAGACATAAAACACAAGAAAGCTATAATCAATGTTCAAAATAACGATCACGAATGCTTTCGTTGGGCAGTTTTGTCAGGATTATTTCCAGTCACTCATAGTTCCAATAGGGTATCATCTTATATAATACACAAAAATAAGTTAAAATTTCATAACCTATCGTTTCCTATAAAAATTAACGACATCCATAAGTTTGAAAAATTGAACAGTATGAGTATTAATGTTTTTGGATTACAATATGATTCAATAAGCAAATCAAATAAAGTTGTAGGTCCATTACACTTTACGAAACGCCGAAAAACTACTCACTTGAACTTATTGTATATATCTCAAGGTTCTAAAGGTCATTACTGTTTTATTAAAAACCTCTCGAGATTATTATCTAAACAGTTATCGACTTCTGAACATGCAGTTCATATTTGTGATGGGTGTTTATTAAGTTTTCCATCATTACATAATTTAAAACGACACCAAGAAAACGACTGTTTCAATGTGTGCACAAATTTACCATCGGAAAGCGATAGCAAAAGAAACTGGTTTAATGAATTAATACCATCAAACCAAATTTCATTTAATAACTATGAACGTAAATTAAGAGTTCCATTCGTTGTGTATGCTGACTTTGAAGCATTTTTAAATCCAATACAGAGTTGTTCTAACAATCCAAATCAATCTTCAACTGTTAATATTCAAAAACATGAAACGTATAGTTTTGGGTATTATGTTAAATGTTCGTATGATGATAATCTTTCAGTATATAGGTCTTATACAGGACAAGATTGCGCACTAAAATTTATGCAATTCATTAACACAGATTTAGAAAATATCTGTAAAAAAAATTCTTTTGTAAAATCACCTTTACCGTTAACTGAAGAAAATGAAATAAATATCAGTCAAAGTGATTCGTGTTACATTTGTGCTACTAAATTAAACAATGATAGCACAGTATCTTACAATTGGCATACTGGAGTATATGAAGGTGTAGCTCATAGAGTATGCTCTCAGAAATACAAAGCTCCTAATTTTGTACCAGTGTTTTTACATAATTTAAGTAATTATGACGCTCATTTCATAGTGCATGGTCTTGATTTCGAGAAAGGTGACATTGAACTTATTCCTGAGAACAAGGAAAAATACATTTCTTTTTCTAAAGTTTTACAAATCAACAACAGAGTTGTAAAATTACGATTTCTTGATTCTTTTAAATTTATGTCAAGTAGCCTTAACAAATTAGCTCAGAACTTACTACCCGAACAATTTCGTGAACTCAAGTTAAAATATCCATGTGAAGAAGATTTTAAACGTTTAATAAGAAAAGGTGTATATCCATACGAATACATGACAACATTTGATTCTTTAAAAATAACTTCTCTTCCCACTCGCAATCAGTTTTATAGTTCTTTAAATGATAGTCACATTACAGAAAGTGAATACCATCATGCCCAAGACGTGTGGAAACATTTTAATTGTAAGAATATGGGTGAATATTCAGACCTGTATTTAAAAACATATGTATTGTTGTTAGCAGATATATTTGAAAATTTTAGGGATGTCTGTCTTAATACATACGGTTTAGATCCTGCCCACTATTATACAGCACCTGGTTTAAGTTGGGATGCTATGTTAAATTTTACCAAGATAAATTTGGAACTCTTAACAGATATCGACAAGGTTACGTTTATAGCAAATAATATTCGGGGTGGTATATCACAATGCAGCAATAGACATGCAGTGGCAAATAACATATTTATGTCGGAATACAATTCAAATAAACCATCTTCATTTTTGATGTACTTAGACGCAAATAACCTTTATGGTTGGGCTATGTCCCAATGTCTCCCGACAGGCAAATTTGAATGGGTCGACATAGATACAGATTTTAATATAGCCGATGATGCAAAAAATGGGTTTATATTGGAAGTAGATTTAGAATATTCAAAAACTTTACATGATTTTCATTCAGATTTTCCATTTTGTCCAGAAAACGTATGTTTAGGAAGCAGCAAAGACAAGAAACTGATTCCAAATTTAAAAGATAAAAAAAATTACGTCATTCATTATAGAAACCTCAAACAATGTTTAAAAAATGGTCTCAGATTAGTTAAAATTCATAGAATTTTAAAATTTGAACAATCTGCATGGTTGAAAAGTTACATAGACTTAAACACTCATATGCGATCATTAGCTACTTCAGATTTTGAGAAAGATTTTTTTAAACTTATGAATAATTCTGTTTTTGGTAAAACAATGGAAAATGTAAGAAAGCGAGTTCATGTCAAATTAATAAATCATTGGTTAAATCGTGGCAAAACTCAAGGTGCTCAATCTTTGATAGCAAGACCAGAATTCCATAGTTTATCTATATTCTCAGAGAGCTTAGTTGCAATACAATTACACAAAACTAACGTTTTATATAATAAACCAATTTACCTCGGTTTTTGTATTTTAGATATATCGAAAACATTACTATACGATTTCCATTACGATTATATGAAATTGAAATATCAAGATAATATTAAGTTACTATATACTGATACCGATAGTTTAATATATCAAATATTTACGCAAAATTATTATGCTGATATAAAACTTGATTTAGCCAACTACTTTGATACGTCAGACTATCCACCAAATAATGAATATGGTTTACCATTATTGAATAAAAAACGGTTAGGATTTTTTAAAGACGAAAATAACGGAAAAATTCTTAAAGAGTTTGTAGGTCTTCGCTCTAAAATGTATGCAATGGATGTGCAAAATAAATGTATATGTAAAGCAAAAGGGATTAATAAAAGTGTCACAAAAAATTTTTGTCTCAGCGATTATAAATCATGTTTATATGAAAAGAAAACGCAATACAGTGAAATGATAAGATTCAAATCAATTAAACATGCTATATTTACACAAAAAATCAATAAGATATCTTTATCACACAATGACACAAAACGTTATTTAATAGAGAATTCAACAGATACTCTTGCATGGGGTCATTATAAAATAAAGGACATTTGATTTTATCAATGAATTCTGTACAACGAAAATATGTATGTTAATGTGTGTGTGTGTGTGTGTATGTTTGTTATTTTAATGTTCTGTCTTTATTATGTACTTTCTTTTTTTTTTTTATTGTGATACTATGACAACTATTTTGTGTATCATGAAAAATAAGATGCAAATTTGAATGTCTGTAGGAAGTTTATTCTTATATCTGATTTAACTTTAATTTATATTAATTTTATTACAGTAATATTTTTGAAAACATCTTTGAATTGTATGTGATCATTTTTCAAACTATTTGAATATTATGTAATCTTTGTATGTAAAACAAAAAAATTCAATATAATACATTCAATCGTATCTTCTTGTTTTATTCAATCCGAAGCGCTTTTCGAGTTCACACGTGCATTTAAAAATGTTTCACTTTTATCATCCTTTTACTGCCATAGTTGCAGGTCCAAGTGGGTGTGGAAAGTCTAATTTTGTAACAAACTTTATTAAATACATTAATGATATGTGTAACACCACTTTTCATCAAATTACTTGGTGTTTTGATGAGATGCAACCCTTATATGATGTACCAAATGTAAACTATTATCAGGGTATACCAGATATGAATATGTTTGATGGAAAGGAAGCTAACCTTATCATTATCGATGATCTTATGAGGGAATCTGATGGTCGCATTGTCGACATATTTACTAAAGGTAGTCATCATAGGAACTTGAGTGTATTTTACATTACTCAAAATTTATTTCATCAAGGTAAAGGACAAAGAGACATTTCTTTGAATTCAAACTACATCATTTATTTCAAAAACCCACGTGATAAAACTCAAATACGTTACTTAGCGCGACAAGTATCACCAGAAAATAGCAAATTCATAGAAGATTCATACAGAGATGCTACAAAAGAAGCACATGGCTATTTGATGATAGATCTAAAACAAGATACTTTTGATATGTGTCGAATTAAATCAAAGATCTTTCCTTCTGATGGTCATCCTACAGTGTACATTCCCACAAAAGAGTTTAAATATGTCAAAAACCAACAAATACCCGTCATTTGCAAATGATGGATCGACGCTTAAAGACGCATGAACACTTATTAAATGCTCTTTATAAGCTTAAACCTAAACATCAACAAGCTCTTTTAAAAGTGTGTAACGAAAACGAAATTAATTTTATTTGTGAATGTATTCATAATGTTTTACAAGGAAATATAAATCTTGAAGAAAAATCGAAGAATAAACTAAAAAAATACAAAAACTTATTACGAAAATTAGTACGTAAAAGTACAAATAAAATAAGAAAGAATATAATAGTTCAAAAAGGTGGTGCATTTCTTCCGATCATATTGGGTTCTATTTTGAGTGGATTGATAAGTGGACTGGTTTAAAATGGAACACGCCAAAAAAATGCTGTTAGTTGACCCAAGTTTAATAGATAAGTTAAATCAAAAAAGAAATGAAAATCCTACCTCTCGTTTAGATAGCGAAATGGAAAAAATACTCAGCAGTAATATGGATGATCGAAAAAAGTGTAAATTATACTTACAAATTTTACAAAGATATCTCCACTTTATGGAAGAAGATCGTCGTCCCATTGAACTCCCTATAATAACTTCAAATGACGATAACAATAAACCCTCATCTGAAAGCTGGAAAAATTTTAATATAAATAATGATATCAAGAATAAAGATGTAGTTGTCAGTCAGACACTGAGTGATGAACAGAAGCAACAAGAACATTTTACACTCGAAAAAAAACCTTTCTATTCAACAGAACAAATTTTAAATTTAATACCAAAAACATATGTAAAAAAAGGTGAGTTATTATTGAATTCGGTGTCGCTAAATAAAAACAAAATTTATTGGAATGATGCTGGCACAGTGATTGTGGATAATGAAGTAATTCCTAACAGTAACATTATCGATTTAATAAGCGATACACTGCGACCATTGAAAAACAACGACCCACCCGGTTGGGAAAAATTTGCTAAAGTGTTAAAAGATTTGAAAATACCTTTAACATATATTGGCAACCCAAAAAGACGTGAGTACATAGCTCAACTTCAAAAAGACATCGAAGAACAACCGCCACAAAACACAGAGGTATATTTGACACCAACTAGTGAAATTAAACACGCAAATAAAATTAAGAAAAAGATTGATTGGGAAAAATGGACCCCTTATTAGAAATAAATCAAATTTATTATGATGTATCACACCCCGCTGGATATAGTAATATCGACAAATTATCAAAAGCTATAAAAGGTAAAATGAAAAAGGAAGAAGTTAAAAACTGGTTGCAATCTCAATCTACGTATACACTCCATAAACCAGTACATAGAAGATTCGCTCGAAACAAATACGTTCTCTCTAATCTCAATGAACTTTGGCAAGCCGATTTAAGTGACATGCGAACTTATTCTAAAGATAATAAAGGTTTCAATTACATTCTTTGTGTTATTGATGTTTTTAGCAAATATGCATATGCCAGACCCTTGCAAAAGAAAAATTCTGAAACCGTAAAAAAGTGTTTCGATAGTATATTTAATGAAGCTAGTACCACACCTACACATATTCAATCTGATAAAGGCACTGAATTCGTATCAAAAGATGTTCAAAGATATTTTAAAACAAAAAACATTAATTACTATACTACAAATAATCCAGACATCAAAGCAAGTATTGTAGAAAGATTTCAAAGAACGCTAAAAATGAAGATGTGGCGCTATTTTACACACAAGAATACACATAAATATATTGATATTTTGCAGAATTTGATACACTCTTACAATCACAGTTTTCATTCTAGTATTAAAATGTGTCCTTCAGATGTTAATTCTAATAATATAATGACAGTTTGGAGTAATTTATATGAAAAATCTGGAAAATCATCAAAAAATATACTACCTATGTTTCATCTCGGTGATCATGTTAGAATAACCAAATATAAACATGTATTCCAAAAAGGTTATGAATCTAATTGGAGCGATGAAATATTTGTGATTTCTTCTATAATAGAACGTACTCCGTGGCCTGTTTATACTATTAAAGATTTAGATGGTGAAGAGATAGTAGGAACGTTTTATGAACGAGAATTACAAAAGGTCATTTATGACCCCACCATTGAACACAAGATCGATAAAATAATTCGTTCTCGTTACTCTGGCAGCAGACAACAAGTGTTAGTTAAGTGGAAAGGTTATCCGAACAAATTTAATAGTTGGATTTTAGCTTCCAGTTTGAAAAAAATATGATTAAGGATTTTTATTTAACTTTACTTAGCAATAGTTCAATGGAATACTTTCCTGAGAACAAAACATCAATTTTTTCAACAAAATTACCCAAACCCATAATATTGGAAGGAGAATGGTGTGTAGGAATCGTTGAATTCCAATATCCATGCACCATGTTTACTGTTCAAGATCATGAGAATGTTATTTACATAACAAAAATCATGAAAATGCCCCATGAAGACAAACTATCCACAGTATATTATAAGACTCATATACCTGCCACAAACTATGATAATATTAACCATATTTTATCAGCATTAAATAATATAAGGGAAAAAATCAAATTCCGCTACGATAATATATCCAAATTTGTGTCTGTTTCTGTATTAGACGAAACAATTAAATCTGTGACATTATCTCCTAAACTAGGCTTACAGTTGGGATTTGAACCAAACAGAAATCTCGTTGAAAAGAATTTAGCAAAATGTCCAGCTAATTTACATTTAGGGTTACCATCTCAACTATTCGTTTACTGCGATATAGTTGAACCTCAAATTGTAGGTGATGTAATGACACCTCTTCTAAGAGTTATACCATTAGATCCCTCAAAATACATCTATGGTGCGAATAAAATGCATGTATTTTCACCTCCACATTACTTATCAGTAATGCGAAGAGAATTCGATACCATCGAAATAGATATAAGGTCGAGCACCGGACAAAAGATACCATTTCAGTTTGGAACGGTGTGTGTTAAACTACATTTTAAAAAATTATAATGCATTTTGAACGCTCCGACATGTCGTGCCCTTATCAACGGTATTATTCTCATCAGGCTGGTTCAGGTATAGGGGTGGTATATAAAGGGGCACCTTATCAAAAAGGACATGGAATCGGTAGTTTTCTTGGGGGATTGTTTAGGTCAGTTTTACCATTACTGTCTAGCGGTGTTCGAGCTGTTGGTAAAGAGGCATTAAGTGCTGGTGTTGGGCTATTGACAGATATGGTTAGTGCGCGACCTATGGAAGATTCAATAAAAGCACGTCTTAAAGAAGTTGGTACCAACTTGAAACGCAAGGCCGATGAAAAAATAAATAAAATCAATATGTCTGGATCAGGATATATAACAAAACGAAAACGTCTACCTGGAGTCATTCCGTCGTTGACCACGAAAGTGAAAGCTCTAAAAAAATCAAAAATTACTCCAAAACAAATTAAAGACATATTTTCTAACAATTAATTAAAATGTCTTTTTTACATAGTCATTCTTGTGAATGTATTAAGTCCGAATTGGATTTGTTTGCATTGCCATCGACTCAAACTAGCATTGAAAGTGGAAATTGGATCCATTATAAACCAATTTCATCTCTTGCCGATGATGGTCCTATAGAATTTCAAATTCCTGGGGCAGGAGATGACTACATAGATTTATCTCATACGTTAATTCACTTGAAAGCGAAAATAGTAAATCAAGATAACACCAAACTCACCGCATCTACGGTCGTTGCTCCCGTGAACAATTGGTTGCACTCACTCTTCAGTCAACTTGATGTGTACTTAAATCAAAAACTTGTATCACCACCCAATAACACATATGCTTATCGTGCGTATATAGAAAACTTATTGAACTATGCTCCTGCGGCAAAAACTTCTCACCTCACCTGTGGCTTATGGTATGAAGATACGGCTGGAAAAATGGATTCCACCGATGATACTAATAAAGGATTTACTAAGAGACAAGAACTAGCCAGTGAAAGCAAAGAATTGGAAATGATTGGTCACTTGCATGGCGATTTATTCAATCAAGAAAAATTTTTAATCAATGGTGTTGATATTTGTGTTAAGTTAGTTCGTTCTAGAGAAAATTTCAATCTCATGGCCTCCACAGGTGACCTTAAATTAAAGGTATCTATTACAGATGCATCTTTGATAATTCGTAGAGCACGAATCAATCCCAGCGTGTTACTTGCTCATCAAAAGGTCTTAGCTTCTACCACAGCCAAATACCCCATTACTCGAGCTGAAGTTAAAGTTTTAACAATACCATCAGGTGTTCAAGGAAAAACTCTAGATAACATTTTCTTAGGGCAATTACCTAAAAGGTGTATAGTAGGATTTGTAAATAACGCTGCTTTCAATGGAAACCTCACTAAGAACCCATTTAACTTTCAAAATTATGACATTAATACTTTTAGTTTATACATAGACGGTCAACAAATACCATCAAAGGCTTTACAACCCTCATTTGAGAACAATAATTTTACTTCAGTATATCATACATTGTTTTCGGGAACAGGTATACACTTTCTAAATGAAGGTAATGGGATATCCCGAGAACAATACGCTCAAGGGTATTGTATGTTGGCATTTGATTTGACACCTGATTTATCAGCAAACTCTTCAAGTCATTGGAATCTTGTAAAGCATGGTAGTGTGAGATTAGAAGTGCGTTTTGAAACAGCTTTATCACAAACTATTAATTGTATTGTTTATGCGGAGTTTGATAATGTTATTGAAATAGATAAAAACCGCAACATTTCAGTAGATTATAGTAGTTAAGAAAACAAAATTAACTGCTTAAGATTAGATTAAGTATGAATAATTTGATTCAGATTTGCTGTTAGATGTAAGTTACGAATAAAATGAATTAAAAATATTAAGATTTTTGTTTTACCATAATCCTTGCAACCCCACAAAAATAGAAAACTTACCACATAAGTACCATAATAGTGTCTTCTTAACCTTATATACGACATTACCACTTTATCATTCGACTTGATAAGATTCTGCAGCGATTCGATAAATAAAAATGAATACAATAGAAATACAGAATTACTTAAAGAAAATTGATCCATGTATTGAATATAATGTATATGCAGCCAATCGCCTACCAATACATGTAGTAACTCCTACATATGTAGTTAGCAACTTAGACTCTGATAACAAACCAGGTTCTCACTGGGTTGCCATACACATAGATCAGAATGGTTTTGGACAGTACTTTGATTCATACGGTCGACCACCTCAAGGATACCACCGAATGTTTTTAGCGAGGAATTCTAGAATGTGG
Source organism: Lapara coniferarum (assembly GCA_949316025.1). Taxonomy (NCBI): domain Eukaryota; kingdom Metazoa; phylum Arthropoda; class Insecta; order Lepidoptera; family Sphingidae; genus Lapara; species Lapara coniferarum. Next base: position 5,241,833 of record OX438934.1, on the reverse strand, counting down.
AATTACAATACAAGCCGAATTCAAAATGACTTTACTATAGTTTGTGGAGAGTACTGTTTAATGTATCTGTACTATAAATATTATGGTAAGAGTCTCAAAGATTTTCAAGTATTATTTAGTGATAATACAATATGCAATGATGTGTTTTTAACTAGTTTATTTAAATCATGTTTTGAGGAGAATAAATGAAATATGAAAATGAATGAATGATTTTTCTTTATTGAGAATTAATAACCCCATACAAACTTATACTTCTTCCAAACAATTAATGAATGTTCGTAATAACTTTACAATCGTAAGCATGAACATGAAAAACACTAAAAAGACTTATTACTATTTACATTAATACTTAGCAACAACACAAAGAGTTCTAGAATAAAAAACGAAGTAATCTGTTAAGCATGTAACTTAAAAGAGTACAAAGTTAAAATACAATACAATGTAAATTAAATTAAAATAGGTATAGTTATTACAATAATAGTTTCTTAGAATAAAGTATATGACTAAAGTTATGATTTTAAAACACTGATACGCACTGGCACTTTGTTCATTTGTCGTTGTCTATAAAATATTTCACACAATCGTCCTTACTCGCCAACTGTTTAGTTATGTTGTATACCGCGTCCTTGATACATTGCAAGTTTTTGTCACTCTCGGTGTCTGCATAATATTTAACTCGCACATCAGCATGTTTCCATTGTTCCGTCGGTGCGATGTTTTTTATTTTATTAACATCATACACCTCAATTTTTATGAGGTGTGATGCAGAACTGCTGTCATCGCTGTTTGTTTTTATGTATGAAACACCACCACTCGTCGCTCGACCAACACTAGATGATTTTTTTGTCGTTGTCTTCTTTTTCTTAGGTTTTTCGAAAAATTCGTCAATGTTGTTGCATTCCATGGATCTTTTGTTTGCTATTATCGCTTTTTTTACTTTAAAGGCGAGTGTACCTTCTTCATCACTAGGTTCATCTATATCTTCAGCATAATAGTAATTTTTGAAAGTATTTTCCGAAAACTGTAATAAAATGAAATAAAACTGTTAATAAAACAAATCGGTTAAGGAAGTATTATATGATAAATACTTATAGGTATGCGAAGTATAAATGTACACTAAAGTAACATTGATAATTTAATAAGAGATCAAATGTAACGAAAATAAAACTGTAAATAAAACAAATCGGTTAAGGAAGTATCGTATGATAAACACTTATAGGTATGTGAAATAAAATGCACTACAGTAACTTTGATAAATTAAATAAGAGATCAAATACAACTAAAATGCATTAACCCAGTGAACAACACATAACATAAACAATTAATAAAACATCTGGTTATAACAATTTTAGATCAAAGTATAAGAAGGTACTTACATTCATTTTATATCAGCTTCAGTATTTACTATTACACTATTTTACTATCACTTCACTATTACCAACAACTGGAGATCACACTTCGAAGAGAGCACAGAGTGGAATACGATATCATGTGATTTTGAGTTTGGCTTTTATATGGAGAGCGAGTATTGTTTCCTTGCAGACAGGATCCAACATGTTCAACTTTCACTTTGAACGTTCCATTGAATACGTAACATCAGGAAATGGGAATAATAGGATCCGTAACTGTTTTAAAAAATAATGGACAGGTAATTAATCATTGACAATGAGAAGACCCGAAGGGTTTTACTTAGAATTTGAGAAACGTATGGTGTATTGTAACGATTGATTTATGTATTATAAACACTGCCCGTAATGCATAAAGGGTGAGTAATGGGTAATTGTAAACGGTTTTTAACTAGAAACACGAATGCATAGGAATATGAAACAAAGACATTTGTATTCTTCAAATAAAAAGTAAAAAAGGGTCGCTGTTAGAAAGTAGAAATACAAAAGCACAACGAAACAAAGGGAAAAGGTACAAGCTTGAGGGGACCGTAAACCATGCAATTCCAATTCGCGGTTTATATCTATCTCGCGGGCGATTCGCGGTTCGCGGTTGGTATTAATTAAATCCGCGGATTAATTCGCGGTTGGTATTAATGAAATCCGCGGAAAAATTCGCGGTTGGTATTAATTAAATCCGCGGAAAAATTCGCGGTAGGTATTAATTAAATCCGCGGAAAAATTCGCGGTAGGTATAAATTTAATCCGCGGAATAATTCGCGGTAGGTATAAATTTAATCCGCGGGTTAATTCGCGGATTGTACGCGCCGAAATTGGAGCAATCGAAATTATTGACGAACTAGGCCAGAGTGGCGCCAGCCGACCCCCGAACGTGCTCCAGAACCGTCGAATCCCTTACTACTAATTTTTAATCTTTTGTTGTGTTAAAACCATTGGGAAATGTGCGGCGGAAATTGATATTAATAATTTAAAATCCTTCTATTTACAATTAAGTAGAAACAAAAGTTTCCTAGTTCAATTAATAAAAATATATACACGTTACCCAGGGGATTGTGCCTGGTGACGATCTATAAAGCAATCTCAGTGATCTCAGTAACCTCAGTGACAAACTACCTACTTAAGACCTCCGAATTTGTACACTAGCTTTTTCTCGTGGCTTCGCCCATAAGAAAGAGGTTTTCCGGGATAAAAAGCCCGCTATAAAATTTTCCGGGACAAAAAGTAGCCTAAAGACTTCCCACTGTCTCAAATTATCTCCATACCAAATTTCATCGAAATCAGTTTGGTAGTTGTTGAGTTTATCTCGTACAGACTGCGGTGGGATATTACTTTATACTATGTCAGGAAGAATACTGTTTTTTTTTTCATTTATTTAATCATGATTCCCCTTGATATTGTCAAAGGACATTATATCATTAATGTTCATTAATTAGTAGTTATTTACTTGATTACTAACAATTCAATATAATTAAATTATTTATAACAGGATACTAAGTTTATCATGGCTCAAAGCATGTCTAAATTATTTTATACTAGCTTTTGTCCGCGGCTCCGCCCGCATTAAAAAGTTTTTCCGGGATAAAAGTCCCGGTTTATATTTTCCCGGGATAAAAAGTAGCCTATGTGTTAATCCAGGACATGATCTACCCGTGTGCCAAATTTCATCGAAATCCGTTCAGTAGTTTTTGCGTGAAAGAGGAACAAACATCCTTACATCCATACATCCAAACATCCAAACATCCATACATTCTTACAAACTTTCGCCTTTATAATATTAGTAGGAAGTAGGATGGCAATTTTATATGGCAACTTTACATAGAACAGCATTATGATTATAAAATATTTATAAAAAATAGCCGTCAGTCTTCGACAACGTACCGTTCAATCTATAAAAAGTATTGTGCACAGCCTAATTTAAAAATGAGAACCGACGAGGAAGCATTGTGCGGGCAGACAAAAAATATGAAAAGAGCACCCCGGGGGACTGCAAAATAAACGCAAAAGTATCCTGTTTCATATTTAAAGAAGCTTCACTTGTAAGACTTTGTCATAAAGAGAATTTTCAGGTCTTAAGTAACGCCCTTTTATTTATTTATTTTATAACTTTATTGTATATCATAACATACAGTATTTTACATGATAAAGGCAGAAAGGTGGTACAAATGGTGGTCTTATCGCTCGAGGCAATCTCTTACAGACAACCGTGAGATGGAGATTAAGAGAAGTAGTGAAAAGGGTTAGTTCATGACGTTCATGTTAGTAACTAATTAATAAATCAAAATATAATAACAAAACCATTAAAAATTACTTGAGATATGAGTGTACAGTACATACGCCTATTCGTTATTTTACAAGTAAATCAATTGTATAAAACAAAACTATAAAACATTTAGTCCGAGTAATTTGTGCAATTAATATTATGTGCAAATAATAACTTTTATTGCAGGCGAAAACAGCTTTCGATTGATACAGCTTTGTTCGCGAATGTAGAATCGGATGCAGAACATAAACGTGTATTGCAAAGGTGTATTACATGATATCGACAATGTTTAAGTGCAGTCAGGCACAAAAGTATCTGAAAGTAAAAACTTCAATACGCTTCTACATTTTCAATCGAAACATATTTTTTTTTAATCTAAAATAAATCAAACCCTTTGAAGTTTGTCTTGGTGAAGATAACAATTGTTGATTAGGCGACAAAAAGACTATACTTTGAATTATTCAGCTAATTCTATAGTTGTCTGTACTTTAAGTATATTTATCACATTTATTATGTAGGAAAAACTACGACGGGAACTAAGAAATTGTGATATAAACCAGCGCAGTAATCGTACCGCGACTCTACCGTAGTGGCTAACCGCAAAACCATAACGTTCTGCGCAACCCACCACAGCTGTCAGTTAATAATTTAATTGTGCATTTCCCTCCGTTTTCCACACCGTCCTCGATGGCGTTCGCTTTTATGCATTTCAATTGTTCTTTATTTTGCCAATATTAGCAAATGCAAGTATTTAGATATCTGTTAAAGTTTTTTAAAAACATCTGTCTGTTATCTTCTCGCTGGTTTAATCTATCACCAATGTATCCTTTATTATAGTTGAAATTATGTGATACATTTGATAATTATCGCTCATATTAGCGGGAAAAAAAACATTGTGAGGAAACCTACACAACTGAAAATTCTTCATAAGAATGTTGAAAGTATGTGAAGTCTGCCAATCTGTTCTAGCCGACGCGACGTGGACGACTAAGACTTAATAAATGAAAGAGTTAGTAGTTGAGGAGGCCCGTAACTAGCAAAATACACGGTATTGATAAAACTATAAAAATACGGTAATATCGTACATTTATCAACTAGACGTATAATAACAATAGCTAAAAATTGAGAAAGCAGTCTCAGACACAATTTTGATAAAGACAAACACTGTTTTAAAAAAAAGGAATCCTTGTACATGAACCGAATACAATATTCACTGGAATATTCACTGATTTTGGAAAACACATTGATTTATTAGAGGACCTACTCAATATTATGACATTTTATCTTTTAACTGCCTCGATGGCGTAGTTGTATTGTACGACTGCAATGCTGAGATCTTGGGTTCGATCCCCGGGTCGTTAGTGATTTTGAGTTTTTCTATTCAGTATCAGCCCGGAATCTGGTATTTGTGCCCGATATGGCGATAGGCTCGCCCCTATCACATCTTGGGACGGAATAACGGCGAAAAGTGGGTGCACTAGTTGCGCCTCTGCTTACCCCTTCGGGGATAAAAGGCGTGAGTGTGTGTTTATTTCTTAAATATTATCCCCAATGACGCATTATTTATGCGCGTTGTGCTTATTTAATCCGATCCAGCTTTGACAAGAAACACGTTATTAAATTACAATTTTCTATATAGTAGGTATGAATTAAATTAATAACCTAAATAGCTAATCTTTTATACTGAATTTATTTTTAGTCTAAGGAATTTATAGGCTTTAATTACACCAAGGCGACCAAATTTTTTAAAATAATAATTGCTTTAACTTTTATAACTTCTATATTGTGTCCTTGGACAAATTTTACGGAATTGAAAAAAGGTATTACCTCATGCTTTTTTACTGTCTTGAATAGTTTTTTTTTTTTAGTAATTTGCCGAACATATTTCTCTTATCTTGAACAAAAAGTAAATGTCACCTTCCTTAAATAAATAATGACCATAAAAGTTTTTATAGCTCTAGCTTACAGCATAGAGAAGAAAAAAATAGGAACATCGCATTCGAAAATTAAAAAAAATATACAATGGCCAGCTATTTTAAAAATAGAACATTTTTTATAGTATTTGAATACGTACCGTTACCTCCTTACACGAGCGCAACTTGCGCGAACCACACAAACGATAAAACACTCCAGTCCCGAAGAAGCGAAATGGAATACTGTAGGAATATTCGGGACTCACCGCCCAGCCGAGGAAGGCGGGGCCACCGCTGGGCGGGACGGGACTGGCAAATCAGCTTCATTTCAACACTTCTTTTCTTGTCCCACCGAGGAGTGGAATGGTCAGGATAAGTGGGCACAACTTGCAAGATATTGTGAGATAAACTGAAGCGTAAGTAGGTAAATCTGTTGCATCGGCCATCTTTTTTATCGCTCATTAATGGCACAGAAGCAGAGCATTATCTTTTTAAACGATGTTTTAAAACACCAAATTAACATCATGACTGATGTTTCAAATCGGCCTGAACAAAATGTAGATTAGTATCTATTGTAAATTGGAATCATAAACGCCACGCATTGAATCGAATTCAATTTTTGTATATATGAATTATAATACATAATAATAATAATACCAGCCCTATATTATATACTGTCCCACTGCTGGGCACGGCCCTCCTCTACTGCTGAGAGGGTTAAGGCCTTAGTCCACCACGCTGGCCTAGTGCGGGTTGGTAGACTTCACATACCTTCGAAATTCTTATAAAGAACTTCTTAGGTATGCAGGTTTCCTCACGATGTTTCCTTCACCGTTAAAGTGAACGATAATTGATAAACAATACGCACGTAACTTTGAAAAGTGTTTGCCTTGGGTTTGAACCTCCGGAGATTGTCTCGGTAGACCGTTACATTCCCAACTAGGCTGTCGTTCACTCGTATATGAATTACTTAATTGTATTGTTGTTGATTGCTTATACAATCTTATATACCTAATACACGCGTATGACCTGTAACAATCGCAAATAATAAAATGCAAATGCTACTAAATTAAAATACGGCGCTTGCTTAATGTAATGAATAATTAACTAAGATGTAGAGTTTGTAGAGTCACGGCTTGTAGGGTCGGCCTTCAGCCTTCATGAGATCTAGGACCGTAGCCAAAACGGCTTCAACAATCGTTAACGCTAAAAGTTATGTATAAGAATGACATATCCTAGCGATGGATTTATCGATGCTATTATCGATGCGTCATTCCCATAAATTTGTTTCTCTTTTCTATTAGCGGTAAGGATTTTTGAAAGGAACCTTGACCAGGGCCAAGAGGGTGTGTATCCTACTATAATATATATTAATATTAATAGAATATTAATAATATTATAAACGCGAAAGTTTGTAAGTATGTATGAATGTCTGGATGTATGGATGTTTGTTACTTTTTCACGCAAAAACTGCGGAATGGATTTTGATGATATTTGGCACACGGGTAGATCATGTTCTGGAGTAACACATAGGCTACTTTTTATCCCGGGAAAATATAAACCGGGACTTTTATCCCGGAAAAACTTTTTAATGCGGGCGGAGCTGCGGGCAAAAGCTAGTAATATTATAAACGCGAAAGTTTGTAAGTATATATGGGTGTCTGGATGTTTGTTACTTTTTCACGCAAAAACTGCCGAATGGATTTTGATGATATTTGGCACACGGGTAGATCATGGCCTGGATTAACACATAGGCTACATTTTATCCCGGAAAAATAAAAAGCGGGACTTTTGTCCCGGAAAAGCTTTTTAACGCGAGCGGAGCCGCGGGTAAAATCTAGTTCATAACTATTGTGTACGACAGAAAAATAAATTTCGGCATATAATATTATGCTTTACTACCTGTGCGAAGCCAGGGCTAGCCGCTAGTATAATATTATAAAGTGGAAAATTTTGATTGATTGTTTGCATTGAATAGGCTCCAAAACTACAGGACCCATTTGGAAAATTCTTTCACCAATATAAAGCTACATTATCAGCGAGTAATAAAGGCTACTTTTTTGTCCCGGGGAAATATACCTAAAGCAGGTCTTAACAAACTCATTCACCCGGGCGGAGCCGCGACCAGAAGTCTAGTATCTTATACTTTGGTAAAGTGCAAGTTCACACAAGCCCATCCTTTAAATTTACTGTTGAACTAATCAGGCAAATTCTGTGTGATAGTTACTGGTGGTAGGACTCTCATATTATGTAAGAGTCCTTCGATCGAATCGATTTTTTAAGATTAGATTTTGATTAATAGGAAAATCGATTATTAAAAATCGATTACAAAAATAAAATAATCAATTATTTTTTCACATCCCTAATTTCATTTCTAAGTATTTGCGTGGTTTAATAGGTAGTTAGTTACCTGTCTAGTCGCAGGCAGCGTATTTGCATTGAGGAAAACATTCCTCTTATTGCTCCCCTGCTACTAGTACAGGACGGCGTTCTATCTCCACTTCTCTTTGCAGTTTTTATTAACTCTATCTCTCAACAGCTTCGTTCTGCCTACCACCTTTATGCCGATGATTTGCAGATTTAGTTCAAACACCATTGGATAGGTTGACCGATGCAGTTACTGAGGTGAATAGGGATCTAAATCATATTTACGAATGGAGTAAGTCTCATGGTTTGAAAGTAAACCCATCAAAAACCCAAGTAATTGTCATCGTTAACCCCAGACTGATATCCAGAGGAAATTGGTCACACACTTCCTCGCGTGACTTGTGATGGTACAACTATCCCTTACAGAGACACCGTAAAAAATCTTGGGTTGTGCCTGGACAAATGCCTGACCTGGAGTCCACACATTCAGTATGTTAGTCGTCAGCTTTTTGCGTCAGCGGTATCCCTGAGGAGGTTACGTAACTTCTTACCTATTGCCACCAAGATTACGTTGGTACAGTCCCTACTCCTTCCGATCCTTGATTATGGTGAAGCTAGTTATATAAATATCACTGAAGAACAACTTAATACAAAAAAAAAAAAAAAAATCATTATTTTGTATAAGATTCATATTTGGACTTCGCAAATATGATCACGTGTCTGAGTTCCGCACTGAGCTCAAGTGGTTACCTACTCGCCTTTGCCGGAATGCCCACATTCTTTCTCTTCTCTATAATATTTTGTTGAACCCTCTTGCTCCTTCCTATCTCAAATCTAGATTCCAATTTCTTTGCGACACGCCTGGGAGGTCCCTTAAATCATCAGAATACTAGATATTGAAGATGCCGACGCATACTACAACATTCGTAGATAAATCTTTCACAGTTTTCGCTATCAGATTATGGAATGCATTGTCAATAGCTATAAAACACGCGCAATCACTAGAAGTATTTAAAAAACGGGTTAAAAACACTATCTAAACCTATAAGAAGTACCTAAGTCATGTACGACATAGACTATTATTTCTTATGTATATCACTTTATGCAATAATCATAAAATATATTTATATTATATATTACGTATATATGTTGTGTATACAGGTATAGGTATATGTATGTGTATGTATACATTATGTTCGTATGTATGTAGAGATATATTTATGTGCTTTCGTATATTTTGATTTGTTTTCTTTATGCTTCTTCATTAATTAATTACTAGCATGTACGTCATGAATCACCCCTTTTCGCTACTTCTCTTATCCCATACCATGGTTGTCTGTAAGAGATTGCCTCGAGCGATAAGACCGCCAAATGCACCACCTTTTTGCCTTTATAATGTGAAATACTATATTACGTCGTGATGTACAATAAAGTTATAAATAAATAATAACAAATATACGCAACACCCTACATATATAAATATTATATATGTAGGGTCAATCACTAAAAGTATTTCTGTAATAAACAGCAATTTTTGCAAAAAAAAACGTTAATTGAAAAAAATACGAAATTGATAAATTTAAAACTCAATAAATCTTGAATTGCTCAAAAACTATTGAGTGTCGGATAAAGCTTCATGGGACAAAATCGATTGCTTTTGACCCAATCTACATGCTCATAACGGGAGGAATACGTCATATTACCAGTCAGCCTGTATAACGAACTAATTCCGAAATTCGGAATACAACTTCTACATATAGGTTGTTTGGTGCGTTTATTTTATGAGTAGGCGTTTCCTTTATCTGAATATTCGAATAATCACAATATATTTCAATATTCAAAAGAGCGTATTCCCACCTAAACGGCCTGCAACTCATCTCTATGCCCCTGGTATTGCAGACGTTCATGGGCGACGGTGATCACTTAACACAAAGAGCATTATAATACTACGGAAAACTTAACAATTAACATCTGGTGAACCGTATGCTCATTCGCAGTGTTGCCATATGTATGATGGTTGAAGTCGCCGAAAATTCATTGGGAAGTAGCCTAAAGTCGCCTGATCGAATATGGAGAGGTGAAGGACCAAAAGAAACGTCCCTAATTTCAAATTAATGCTGGCCCACCTTGTCAAAAATTCGAAGTAGCTTAAAGTCGCCCAATTGTGTGGGGACGCCAAGAAAAACAGTCCCAAATTTTCCGATTATCGTATATAAGGTGATCTAAATACATGTTTTGTACTCTCAAAACTACAAATATCCTCAAATTCGAGGAAAACAAGGTTTATAACTCGAACTTTCCGAGGTAGCCTAAATTGGCGACTGATCTTCATGCGCATAGCCTAAACGGGGACTGGTCGCCCCGACACACTCCGAGGTAGCCTAAATGGTGAAAAGTCGCCTAATCTGGCACCACTGCTCATTTGCCCCCTATGTCATAAAAAAGACTTGTACAGAGCCATCTATTGAGTTAATAAGGCTTCCTATGTAATAATAGAACACTGAAGTAGATTCCCAATTGCAAAGGTATTTTTCATTTGCTATAGCACTTTCTACTACGTATAAATTTAGAACAAAACTAATCAATAACATGGTGCAGAGGGCGCCACATGTCAATTATGTGAGTCAAATGAATACTTATTATCGTTTATTTCTCCTCAATAAATTTAAATATTACTGTAGTTTGTTATGTTTACTTTAAAATACCTTAGTTCTGTTAACATAATTTACAGCAACATCACAAATCTTTTTTTTTATATATACAAGTACTCTTTTGACTAACAATAGCGTCAACCGGGCTAGGTCAGAAAAAGCCGCCAATACACCGCCATCTTACGTTCACACTGTCAACTTCAGATGAATTTGGTGCAGTAATTTTGTGTTGATTGTGACGAGGACAAGTTATTGAAATACAAACTATAAAGTGTGGGATTCTATTTGTAAGTACCAAAATCAAAATATATATATTGTGGCGGAAAATTCAAGTAATTTATTGTAAAGAGATAGGGTCAATAAATGCATCCGTAATGGCACCGCTTCGACGTTACGACCATTAAAAACGTTTTAATATACGATCGATCGGTTTACCGTTTTTAAGTTACATTAGTTAGGTATAAGTTTGTGACAATACATAGTGCTAAGTGTGTGTATTGTTTATCGTTTCAGGACATAATGCCGCAAGTTTAACCTATAATGCCATAGTAAAATTGTGACAATGAACGAAGTAAAGCAAGTGAAAGTTGACAACTGGGGAGTGTATTTCCTACAGAGGTTAAAGCACTTCTTCAACCGCACCGACTACTGCGACCTGACGCTACAATTCCAAGACAATGCCCAGCTCAAAGTGCATAGACTTGTTCTCAGTGCGTGCACCGAATACTTCGAAATTCTGGAGAGAACATGCGAAATGTACGAAGATTGTTTGGTCATGCCGGACGATCTGCAAGCCGACGTCGTCGTGCCCATCGTCAACTTCATGTATACGGGACAACTTGAATTTCGAATGGATTTACTGGAAAGATTGTATCTGACGTCGCAAATTATGAATTTACCTGTTTTAACAAAACTTCTCGAATCCCATCGGCAAACAACGCCGAAACCAACAAACTGTTACACTGCCAAGCGGAAGGCAAATGACTTGGGTCATCACTCTACACCATCTACAAGTCACAAACGCTCATATGGTAAAGCGTTTGACAGTAATCATTCTTCAAGAGAAAAGAAAGTGTATCAATCTAATAAAACAAAAGAAGAGGTATATGGTACACCTTCTTCTTTGCCATTGGACCCGAAAAATTTGACTAAAAAGTGTGTTCTTGGTGAGCCAAGACCTACAAGGTATGAATTGCCCGAAGAACTAGATACAGATAATGTCTTTGACAATTCATTTTGTAATATTTCATACACATCTAAGCCCTTAATGGTTCATCCTGAGACAGTTAAGCGATACTCTTCAAGAAGATCTGCATTATTTGGAGAGCCATCAAGTTCAAAGAGATATATTGAAGGAACGACAACAATGGATATTGTTGAATGTAAAAAAATTACTAATGACAATATCTTTGAAGACACTATTCCAGACCACAAGTCAATAGATGATTCAGAAATGTTCCCTTCCTATACCAATGTCAAAAGCCAACCAAAAGATCCCAACCAGCTCTTTGATCAAATTTTAGATCAAAACGACACCCCTAAAATAACAATAGATACTAAAAATAGTAAAATATCAGCTGATAATTTGGACCATGCCAAGATTATAAGCGAAGTGTTGAAGAAGTATTCACATTTGCTCAAAGGCAACAAAAATATTAAGTTAAAAATTTTGAACTCGTCTAATTCAAAAACTAAGAAACAAAAATCTCAACAGCCAATATTAGTAGAGGAAAAGCCTATGCAGTTAGTGAATGAAGAACAAGATTTAACCTTCGAGACAGATGTCCTAGATTCGCAACAGGCAGCCAAATTGATAGCCATGGGAGCAGAAAACATAAAAGGTCCCTGGATATGTCTAATTTGTGGCACACCAGGCAGAGCTTTGCATTTTACAACATATTATAAATTTCGGAGACATTTAGTGGAAGTGCACAATGAAAAACCTGTTGTAACCATTTGTGAATATTGTGGCCATAAGGCTTTTAAGAGAAATTATTTGCTGCACCATCTCTTTTCGAAGCATGGCATAGCACCACCCCCTCGATATCATTTCCCTAAATGTAACCAATGCAATTATATTGCTCTAAATGAAGGTTTCCTTCTGAAACATAAAATGACTCATAACATGGATTCTGCTTTCCGTTGTAATGTATGTGCTTCCATGTTCTCCACTTCTCATCAATTGCTGCAGCATATTCAAAGCACCGGACACAAATACAGTGCAGATAGAAAAAATAATCTACAGTGTATTTATTGCATGAAAGTATTCTTACGAGAGAATAATCTGTTTGCCCATTTGAAGACACATCACAAAAAAGAAGCAAAGTCAGATGGAATTATAGAAGATTCTGATGAAGAAAAACCAAGGTTGAGCAATGATGGAAAGATAGAATTGAAATTGGAACCTGTTCCTAATAATGATAATATGTATGAAGTTGATGTTCAATATCAAGTTCAATCAGATGGTAACATACATGTTATCACCAATAAGAAGCCCAAAGCTACTACCCCTAAAGCTAAGCAAACAATTTTAAACCCTGAGTTTGGCACAGCAAAACAAGCCCATAAAACAAAAACTATTCAGAATCCACAACCACAACATGTGCACAATGAATTTCTTCAGGAAATTAACGTTTCCTCTGCAAGTAATGATGAAGAAGTAGTCACAATAGATAACAATGAGTATATTCTTAAAGACAATCAATTCTTCCCAAGAAAAATGAAATCTCAAGCTAATGAAGAATTCATCATATCAGATATGATTGATTCTGATGCTGAACACAATATACACTCTGTTACTCCTACAACATCAGTTGATTTTAGGAGTACACATAGTGGAAGTTTTGTGGACGACCTACAACAGTCTAGTGTTATAATAAATAAATCAACTAACATTAATCAACCGATAAGATTTGTGGTATCTAATGAAGAAGAATATAAAGCATTGATGGCTGCCAATCACCCAATTATTTTCGATAATGGTGAAGCCAACAAAACTTTAACAGTATTGACTGCTCCACACACTACAACGTTAGACACTGCTACCATTGATTTGGATAACACTCAGTCTAATGACATGATGATATTACAAGAAGATTTCCCATTAAATGTTTCAGAGGCAGTTGCTTCAGATAATTCAAATATTGTAGTAGTTTATAGTCACCCAGTGGACAGTCAAAGCAAACAATTTCAACTCATTACTACACAAGGATTAGAAGCACAGTTCGTACAATCTTCAGCAATTATAACACAAAATTTTGAAACTGTTACTACATCTGCTCCTATTGTGAATGCTCAAGTAGTAAATTCACAGGAAGTTTGGCCAAATGAGGTACATCCAACATTAGGAAATCAAGATGTACAGACTGCACAAAACCACCAAATAGAAATAATTCCACAACCAGAAGAAACAGAGTTGATACCTCTTACAGACACAAATGAAACAGAAATAACAACACAAGCAAATGTATCTGAAACTAGTTTAAGTGACTTACCAGAAGTACAATCATTAACAGACTCGACAACTGAAGTGACTCAATCTCAAACTAATGAAATCTTGGAAAATAATGAACACAATACTATTACTCAGGTCTCCATTACAGTTGAAACAACAAATGAACCTTTCGGACAAGAAATTTCGGATGATGTATCAAATTTACAACCTCCAGTTGACACTACAATTGAATCTAATGTATCATGTAATAAAGAGGTAGTAGAGAAGGATATCACTTCTGATAACATAGATGCAATTGAAAATGTTAGTGAAGGTGTAAGTGTCATAAAAGAGCCAATTAGTAATGAAATACCACAAATTGTACCCGATATTGTAGAAAAAGGACCAGATGTTATGCTTGAGACATCACAATCATCTGAAATACAAGTAAATAACCAAGAAGAAATCATACCAGATGCAGAGCAAATACTTAGTCCAACATACACACAAGATGAAAGCTTGGAAATTAATGCAGAACCCAGTGAACAGTCCGAAATTGTTGGTGCAATTTGTAATGATACTGAGGTAACACCCATAGAGACTAATGAAAAAATCAAAGATCTAACATCTGAATGGTCAGAAGATGAGTATGACATTCCTGAGCCAAATGTAGAGAATGAAAATGTTACTAATGAGCTACCACAAACAAATTCTGTAATTGCTGATTCTCATAATGAAATAGAAGAATCCATTGAAAACATTCAACAAGAAGTTGATAAACAGATGTCCATGGCAGTTGAAAATAAAATAGAAAGCCAAACAAATGGAAACTCTTCACCAAGCAGTGTTATTACAATTGCCAATGAAGCAAAAGAATCCGTCGTAAGTACGAATCCTGATATATCTCAAGAAAAAATATCATCACTATTGAATGATTGGGAAGATAATGATTCTCAAGGAGGTTTGTCAAGTGATAAAATTGAAAACACACAAACAGATACTACTGTGGATGAAAAAATAGAAATTCCTGAACAAAATGAAGTTATAAACAGTGACAACCAAAATATAATAAAACCAGGAGACAATATCAAAAGTTTAGTAAGTGACTGGGATGATGACGAAGAGGAGATTAAAAATTGATAGATCACTTAATCATATTCCATATTACAAAATAAATCATTATTTACAGAAGATATAACTGTTATCATATAAGAAATTGTACTGAGCAGTTCATTAACTTTATTTTCTTAATATCAACATATTGTAATTTTTACGTACCTAGGTACTAACACTTATATAAAGATTTAGCATTGATTTTAAGTTTATACATAAGTTATGATAATTATTTTAAATTTTTAATATATTCTGCATACTGTACATTTTAGTTTGTGCCACCATATTTTCTATAGTGATTTTTGTTACTATAAACTATTTTCGTACATAAATTAGGTATATATTACTCAAAATATTTCTTAGATGATTGCAGGTGTAAATCATGTAGTAACACAAAATAAGAATTCTCAAAAATTCATATTAAGCATCTAATAACTTATGAGAGCAAGAAAAGTGTACCATTAATATGTTGGACCATAATATAAATGCCACTAACAAGATTTAAGGCCTCAAGTTGCATAATGGATTCAGTGTCTATCATGTCTAAAATAGAAAATCTTATAAGCATGCAAGTTTTTTTGTTTCTTTGATAGATAAACATTTTGTCCTAAGAAAGTATATTCCATTTGTTATATCTAGCTAAATAGTGCATTTGCATAATGTTATATACATGTAAATAAATTGGGTATATAAAGTATGTTTTTTTTTTAAGGGAAATGGTAATTAAATGAAAGAATATTGCTGATAAAAAAATAACATTTTACTGATTTTTGTTCAATTTATCTACAATTATTGGAAAAGTATATGTAGTATCAGCTTCAACAAGGCTACTTGCACTTACATAATGCATTTCACATAAACAAAACTGTCAAATATGTTTTCGTAACATACAATGTCTAAATAACATCAATTTTAAATGTTAGCAGCCTCTAGGAAAGGATCCAACTTTAAACTCTGTTTATAAAATACTGTGCCTATTACTTTTACTTTCAAATCAAATTATTGTGTCTGAAGAAAATTCTACTTATCAAAAATTAGTTTCCAACCAAGAATGGTTGAGTGGATTCAATTTTGAATACAGATATCCTTTCAAAATTATGTATACTCTGTACGGAAAAAGAGCTGTCATGGCTAATGTCACTCTGTTGAATCTGCAATTCAACTTCTGTCATCTAGCAGATGATAAATTCTACTGTTCTAAAGTATTGCTTTGTTATAAGGTAACATTGACGCTAAAGGAAAAAGTTAATAAGGCACAACGGCACCTGCAAGTTTCATGATAGCTCTTTTTCTAAACAGATTTCAATATAAATTAGTTAATTTCCAAATAATTTCAAAAATTAAACACTGCAAACTAATCCATTGCATGTCATACAAATCTAATGGATGGGTCCAGAATACTCAAATCAAATAAATATCTCTTTTACTTGGTTTCACCAGTGCCCAGTACTTGATTTTTAAATGAACTTGAATATTTCAAAATCTGCATACTAAATATTGCTAGGCTAAGATAATACAAAATGTTATACATAATTAACTTTGAGAGGCATCTGGGTGATTCATCTGGACCCAAATCCACTCTAAAAATTTATGAAGTCATATAATACAAATTAAACATATTACAGGTCATTGCAAAAGACAAAAATTTAATCAATACACAAAACAGACATCGCCTAACACATTAAATGCACGAATAAATCAAATAGGAATAATATGGTCATACTGCCCAAAACAATGAGTAAAACAGTAGATTGAAGTTGTATTTAAAAATAAAAGATCCCAGTATTACATGATATATACTGCTTTGGTAATTAAAGAAATTACATTGCAAAACATTCACAATAAATCGCACCTTTAGGATAAAAACGACACATTTCAAAAAGATAGAAAATTGAGTTATCGTCATAAATTTACTCAAAACAAAGTTCCCAATACAACAATAGCTCAAACACAGCCATATTCCAACAGGAAAAGGAGAAAACTTTTAGATCGGTCCCTTTTTTATTATATTTTTATAAATAAGGGCCTAGTTTTTAGTCATTTAAAAATGACAACTAAAAATTTCTATTTTTTGAATTGTGTAGTTTTAGTTCTAAAGGTGCGAATGATAAGGTCTTGCAATACAATAAAGATATTGGTTGTTGAGTAAGAGTTTACTATGAGAAAGAAAGATTACAGAATTTACAACCTTATAATAAAAACAAGCATAATTAAATACATTGGTATAAGGAGTAGATGTATATTTTTACTCAGATTTGGACCTGCAGCTAGAGAAGCAAGAAAAAGTATCTAGAACAATACATTACACAGGGTAACACAATACCAGACATAGCAAAACCTCAATCACAATTTGCCTAATGGAATATGTGTATGTACAAAAATAAATTACAATATATACATCTCATCTCTTTAGACCTAAAGAAACCTTTCATTTAAAATAAAATGTCAGTAATATTGCACAGAAAAACAGAAGATGCCATCTACGATCAATTAACACTTAATTACAAATGGCCATGTTATATTTCTGCTAACATTTCTTTAGTTCAAAAAGATGCCTTAAAATAGAGTGAGAAAACAATTCTAATCATTAGATATGGAGACCAAAACATATTTGACCATGTAGGCAAGAAAAACAAAACCAACAAGCACAAATAAGTTTGTCAAGATGTAATGCACATTGGATTGCTGTTCGTTTGTAACATCACCTTCACTGCCTCCGTTAGCATTCTCCGAGTTGAGCATCGCCTCTTGCCGCTGCTTCAACTGCAGCTCAATCTCATCTACATACTCAGGGAACAACTCGCGGAACATTTTGTTTTTTATGTTTATTTCTAGAGATTCCGCCGCCAAGCATCGTTTCTGGTAATCCGACGTTTCAATGGAACCCAATGTAGGAGTTTTCTCCAGCATAAAACTCAGCAAACCAGTAAGGATTGTCGATATAGACCACGCCGGGTTCCAAGTGTCTGGGTGGAAGTCGGTGATGCTGAGGCATAACTTTGTGTTCGTTTTGAATCTGCCGTTCGGTGTAATCATATAAATTGAGGGCGGTTTGAAAGGAAATTCTCTTGGAAAAATGATTTTGCCATGATAGTATCCGCCTTCATATGGACTCTTTTCTGGTCCTTTTACAACATAATGCCACTCGAGAATATTAGAAGGTACCGGCTCGGCGGTCACATATGGTACTGGATCATTTTTTAGCCTCAAGTAGTCCTGTTTTAGTCTGCTGGTGGCTCCAGTCACTTTAGTTTTCGCCATGGCTCAACACGACGGATTTAACATTAAATATTTGTATTGCTCAGTATGATGTTTATCAAAATTAGGAATATTTAATTAGGCACAATATTACTTTTTATTCAAATAAAATCAATTCGTGAATAAATAAATACGTCTAACATGCGATCATACGATACGTCATTCAATTTTTTTTTAATAATTTTCCTAACGTCATTCCTTAACCTTCCAGACGTGAGAGGTGACCATATAAGAAAATACTAATCGATTGTCACTGTAGTCGATGTAAACTGAAGATAATTTTAAAAATACATATTTTTTTTATTTTAATGTAAATTTAATGTAACGCTCACAACGTAAAGTCACTAAAATTTATGATACAGATAGGTATGTAAAATTATGATTTATAACGATGATGGCACGAACTATAGTCTGTACATCATTTATATGCTAACTAGGTTTTGCCCGCGGCTCCGCCCGCTTTAAAAAGTCCCGCTATATATTTTCTCGGGATAAAAAGTAGCCTATGTGTTAATTCAGAACATGATCTACCCGTGTGTCAAATTTCATCGAAATCGGTTCAGTAGATTTTGCGAGAAAGAGTAACAAACATCCATACTGTTATGTACTCAAATTAATCACGTAATTATTGCAGATGCACATTCACTTTGCACAAGAGCACATTCAGACCAACGGTTTTTTATCTACCCCCCATTTCATACATGACATGCCTTCCCCCTTTAGATAGTTTTGCACCTCAAAGTCCACTTTTATCACTACAACTATTGTATCACTAAATAAAGTTATTATTGTTTTATTTTTTATTGTCTATATTCTTAATTATTAAAGTATGAGTATTCACTAATTATTTTGTAATATGGAATTGACAATTTAGGCTATGGCTATTCTGCATAAATTTCATTATCTTCATCTTCATCTTCTAAGCTGTCTTCAAAGCTATAATGCCTCCCAGCTTTTATCTTCTTCGATACATCTGATGGTGGTGAGGTTGAAAGTGCTCTTTTATTCCGTGTCGATTCTCTTGTATTGTCCGGTAGAACTAAGTCTTGTGGGCCTGATATTCCAATAATGTCCGCCCATTTTCTTGGTGACGGTATATCCACCTCCTCATCGCTATTGTCTATAGTTCGCTCTGCCTCTAGCATTTTTTCTGAGTTCTGTCCATCTTTAGTAATTTCTCTGATATGCATCTGATTAATATGTCGTAACAACATTTTTCCATTCCACCGCACCAAGTATCTACAAACTCCTACTTTCTTTTCTACTATTCCTGGTAACCATCTAGGCCCCTTACCATAATTCCGGACATATACTGATTGTCCAATACTGAAGGATCTTACCTTCAACCTCTCATTTTTCTCCTCAGCACTGACTGTTTTCTTGCTTTTAAAAGATAAGGGGTTAAGATAATCAAATTTAGTTCTAAACCGCCGGCCGTTCAATAGTTCAGCCGGAGTTTTTTCATTCACGCTATTAGGGGTAGCCCGTAGCCCATATAGTATTTTAGGCAGCCGTATATGCCAAGGTTCGGATGTTATCTTCTTCAGCTTATTCTTTATTGTTTGCACTGTACGTTCAGCCTGTCCATTTGATGGGGAGCAATCAATATCTGCCTAATACCGTAACTCTTCAGGTATTTTTTAAACTCGTCGGATATAAAACTTCTGCCATTATCACTCACAATCGTGTCAGGTAGTCCTTGCTCAGTGAAAATATCCCTCAATGTGCTGATCAAAGTAGTACTACTCAGGTCCTTGACTATCTTTACTTCTGGCCATTTAGAATAAGCATCTACAAGTATAAAAAAGTATTTTCCTTGGAATGGTCCAGCATAATCAATATGAAATGAAATCCTCCTAGCCAGTTTCGGCCACGGCGGCCAATCTCAACGGAGATCAGCCAGGTACGCAGGAGATATTGTAGTGCACAAGTGTGTGCGCAATACACAGGTGCACTCGCTATTCCTTCACTCTCATAGTCCGGTGAGACGGCAATCCGACATGACCGGAGAGAGATCAGGCGCAGGACCAACGGCTTTACCTTGGTGGGCCATCCATTTCTTATCCAATGTAATACTTTACTTAATATTTTATCTTTTCCTGTAAATCTTGTCACTTCTCTTGCTGTAAATTCTAATTCTAGTGGGGTCTCTTCTATTAAAAGTACTCCTGCACACTTATCTTTGGTCGTCACTTCCACTGCTAGCCAACGACTTAAAGCATCTGCATTACCCAAACTCTTACCCTGTACATATTCAATCTCATAATCATATGAATTCAATAATAATGCCCATCTCAACATCCTGGGTGAAATTATGTTGGGAATTGGCTTGCCTGGTCCAAAAATACCCAATAATGGCTTATGATCTCTTATTATAATTACTTTTCGACCACTTATATATTGGTGGAATTTCTTTAACCCAAAAACTATGGATGCAGCTTCTTTGTCTATTTGGGCATAATTTCGCTCATGTACGTTCATTGCCCTTGATGCAAACATGATTGGTTTCAACGTTCCATCATCCATCTCATGTTCCAGAACTGCTCCAAGTCCAAATTGCGATGCATCACATGACATTATTAGCTTTCTCTTGCTATCATAGTGGACTAAAGTATCATCACTAGACAGCATTGACTTCAAAGTTTCAAAAGCAGTGTGATGTTCCTTGTTCCATTTCCATTTAGATTCTTCTTCTAATAACCGGTATAAAGGTTCAGCAATTGTGGCTTTATGTGACAAAAATCTATCATAAAAATTAAGCAGCCCTAAGAATGCCTGTAATTCTTTAATATTCCGAGGTGCCTCCGTCTTTTCAATGCACTCAATCTTCTCTTTACTAGGATGTATACCAGATTCATCTACAACATATCCCAGGAATGTAACTTTTGGCACTGTAAACATACATTTTTCTCGGTTCACTTTTAGGCCAGCTTTTTTTAATCTTTGCAATACCTGTTCTAGCCTTTCATTATGTTGATTTATGTTGCTGCCACATATAAGTATATCGTCTAATAAAATTGCGATCCCCTTGATGTCAGCTAATAATGAGGTCATCAGCCTTTGAAATATTCCTGGACATGCCTTAACACCGAAAGCCAAACGTTTCACCTTGTAAAGACCTTTAGAGGTATTTAAAGTTAATAAGAGTTGCTGTTTGATCATCCACAGCCACCTGTGTATACGCTTGCTCCAAATCAATCTTAGAGAATACTACCCCCCCCCCCCTTGTAGTTCCGCAAACGCTTCATTAAATGTAGGCAATGGATATGTGTCAGTGTTTGTAACCGCATTAATAATAAAAAATAATAAAATACTTTATTCATCACGTAGGCGAACATAGTTGCACTTATGATAAGTCGAGACATATTTAATAATAATTATTAGTCACTTATATAACTACAGACATTTTTATTAGGAGTAAAATAAATGATGAAAAATAAAAAGTAAAAAGTAAGAAGCCAGCTCGGGCTGGCAAGAAAAGCAATATGAAACAAGAGATAATTGATATGACATTAACTGTTGATGGATAGTCTCCACATAATCTCACCCCACCATTTGACTTTAAAACTGGGACTATAGGTGTGGCCCATTCATAGTGTGCTATTGGTTCAAGTACATCTTCTTTTACTAATCTATCTATTTCCTTGAAGACTCTTTCTCTTATAGCAAATGGTATGGGTCTACATTTTATAAATCTTGGTACTGTTCCTTCAATTGGTGTTATATTCACCACCGGTCCTGTATATTTTCCTAAACCCTTCTCAAACACCTGTTTATATTTATTTAATATTAAAGAAGTTTTCGCTTTGTCATCTGCACTCAACTTAACATTGTTTATACCATGAATAATTATTCCCAAATTAGAAAACCAATTTCTACCTATAAGACTTGAGCCACTACTTCTTGCTATAAGTATCTTCATATTTTGGCTCTTATTCTTGTATGTAACATTAACTGTGGTTTCTCCTAGTAACATTAACTTTCCATCAGTATATGACTTTAATCTAATATCGGCTATTTCTAATTTAGGTAATTTTCTATTCCATATGATTCTAGCTGTGTCCTCATTAACAATGGTGTATGGGCAGCCTGAATCCACTTCCATTAGCAATTCTGTACCATTCAACAATACTTTAATAACAAATGGATCTACTTTATCTTGTCTGATACTGTTAATGCCTACCTCATACAATCCATTACATTCAGCGATATGTTTATTTGTTGCCTTTGATTTCACTAAACAAGCCGCTTCTATGTGTCCTATTTTCCCACAATGAAAACATTTACTCTAGCGAAATTTACATTGCCCATTATGTGACTTACCACAACGAAAACAGTTTGATTTATGTACCGTATGTTTAGTTGCCACCTTATTCACATCCATAGGCTCCCCCATGTCTTGTTCTGGATTGCATGAGCTTTGGGCAGTTTGTACAATGATATTTGAATCTATGTTTGCCGTTTTCATATGACAGGGCAATTTCACAAGCTTGTTCAAATGATAACTGACTGTTGTAACATTTTTTTTTTAATATCCTTATCCAGTATTCCGCACACCAATCTATCTCTTAAAGTGCGATTTAGATCCACAAAATTGCAATATATACTTAATTTCCGTAACTGAGCTATATAATCCCTCATTTTTTCACCTTCCTTTTGATTTCTAGTGTGAAACCTATAAGATTCAACTATTTCATTAGGCGTTGGATGGAAATGATTGTTCAAAGTTTCGACAATGCTATTGAAAGTAACCTCACTTAATTTCTTTGGTGAACTCAAAGAAACAATTAAATCATATAATTCAGGGCCACAAACTGCAAGCAAATAAGCTTTTTTCTTTGCATCTTCGTCAATTGAACTAGCCTCCAGACAATACAAAAATCTTTCGATATAATTTTGCCGACAACCATGTGCCAAGTCAAACTCGTTAAATTTTATATCCATAGTTATTTATATGTTTATAACACTTATTTCACTTAGTTTTCACTTTTTTACCGATTTCCTCGTCGCCACTGTTATGTACTCACATCACGTAATTATTGCAGATGCACATTCACTTAGCACAAGAGCACATTTAGACCAACGGTTTTTTATCTACCCCCCATTTCATACATGACACATACATTCTTACAAACTTTCGCCTTTATAATATCACGGCCCATGACATTCAAAATTTTTTATATTATATCTGAGCTCGTGGCCTGTCGGTACGGGGGGCCGGGGCCCGTTGCCCGTTGCATTTTGCCATCTCTGCCACCCTTTAGTTACGCCACTGCCGAGGAATCTTATAGAATGTTGCACTGATTTTCTCGATGCTTATTTCTGTTATCAATTTACTCTAAATAAAGGCTATAGGTAATGTTGTAACCAGCTGGTGTATCCAAGCCAAAAAAGCAATATACCAATTAAATCGGTGCGTGTACGTATGTACAACGTATGTATTGTACGCGCGTGAGAAGTTATACTTCTTCTTCTACTTCTAGAAGTTCAAAATAGCGACCTCTTTTCTTAAGTCTAATATTTGATCTGTATTTTACTATCAATGGCATGCCCAAGTATCGATTTTGACGTAAATTGTCCTTAAAACAAAGAAATTCAAAATGCGGCCATTTTTTTCAATTATAACATTGGATCAGCCCTTTGTACCTCTTAGGCCATGCTCAGATATCGATTTTAAGGTCGATTGGCCTTAAAACAAAGAAATTCAAAATGGCGGCCACTTTTTTCATTTCTAACATTGGATCTGCCCTTTGTACCTAAAGCCATGCTCAGATATTGATTTTGGAATCGATTTGCCTTCAAACAAAGAAATTCAAAGTGGCGGCCACTTTTAGAAATCTAACATTAAAACTGGCCTTTGTACCTAAAGCCGTGCCCAGATATCGATTTTGAGGTCGATTGGCCTTCAAAGAAATTTCAAAATGGCGGCCACTTTTTTGAAATCTAACATTAAATCTGCCCTTTATGATATGATGCCCTTAATGAGCGGTTTAGCGGGCAACTTCTCCCGTGAGAAAATTTTGTGTCACACATGCGCGCGCATCGTAAAATTTCACTCCCATCAATTTTTCGTAACGCGCCTAAAGAAGTATAACCTCAAAAATTAGATTTCAAAGAATTACTATTTTTCTCTCTCTTCCTAATTACCATTTTTCCCTTTTTATAATTAAATTAGGAAAAAGAAGAGAGGGCAAGACATTAACCTTCCCTTCTTAAAAAACATAAACAAAAACAACATAACCGATATATCTTTAATTTCATAACAAATATTGTTCCAGATTTACCACAATGTGAATGAGGTATTCTACCTCAGAATAATAACTCAGAGTATTCTACATGATAACATAATAATATACATCGTACAAAGTTATTAAAATACTTAAGTCTTTGTCAAGTCATTATTTGTCACAGTATGAGACAAATTAAATAAGTATGGATAATTATGGAGCCATAAATCAAATTGTACATGATTCCCTTACATGTCGCCACTATTGTGTCTTCCTACAAAATTCTCCGCGAGACTCATTTCAAACTGTAAACTATTTCAGAATATTTTACAGGATAAGACGAGAAAAAATATAGCTGAGTTGATATAAAAATTTAAGTAATATTCCCTCATCAAGATAAGTAATGTTTTCAACTCTAAGGTTCAATTAGTCGATTTTATTTTGACATTAGAATACGTAAATCAACCGTTATTATGCAAATAGCCTCAACGGTCTAGTACTAACATACTTTGACCACCATTCAATCAACAGTTCAAAGCTATTGCAAGAACCAATAGAAAACCCGCCCATATCACTTTATGGGACGGAAATAAGTTCCATAACTCTCCTTTGGTACATTTTAATATTTGATTATATAAAAGATCTTTTGATAAGTCCTCATTCGTTAATTCCCGCAGTTCAGCAGCATGCTCCGTATTTCATGGTTGAGATGTTTGAGTAGCTCTTCGTCAGGACTTTCGTTTTGTATGAGTCGGTCTCGCTGTGCTATCAGATCGTTCAGTTTTTCATTCATTGGATTTTTAGGCATGTTCCTGTTAAATAATGATAGTTTTCTAACAATGTTAAAATAGTAAAAAAATATTTATTACAATAAATTCAAAGTAAGGTGCGAATCTAAAGGAGCCTCCAGACAGCTGTTATATAACGTTATAATACATTGTGTAGGCTAACACGATAATATTATAACAGTGTGTAACATTTGCTACATCAAGTTAAAAACGTTATATGTTTTAAGCGCCCCACACTGGTTCAACTCGTTGTATAATATCGTTTAACATTTTTTGAAGCTGTATAACATCACTAACAATTTATACATTTTGTTACAATTTGTTTAAAACAGTTATACAACAAAAGTTACGCAATATTCTCTAACGTTATATAACTGCTGTGTGGGAGCACCTTTATCAAACACTAGGTTGGTACACAATCGTTAATTAGAAACAGCATTATAGAAGTCAGCAATTGTAAATAAAAAAGTTTTCGATTCCAACATTTTAAAATAATTATCAAGATGATAAAAAAATCGAAGTTGCCAGTAATTAAAAAAAAAGCGCCAAAATACTATTTATAAAATTATGTTCATTTCAGGTTATATTGTTTTGTGCAATAAGTAATATATTATATGTCCTACACAGTACTAACTTTATATCATCGTACATGTCCAATCCATCTGGTCCTGTAGTACCTACAACATATAAAGGATTATAAGAGAATATATCATAATCAAAAATGTTATTTTTAGGTAAACATATTTTTAAACCAAACGGACACATATCACGCCTTTACCACGAAAGGGGTAGGCACAGGTACAATGATGGCATCCACTTTTCGCCTTGGGTGTCCCATCTCATGATGTGATCGCCATATCTGTACAAATTTGAGACTCCGGGCTGACACGGAATATAGTAACTTCACTTAACCATGCATTGTCATAAAAATTACAAATTTACATTATAATATGCAAAATTTCATCTCAATCAGTTGAGGGTAACTCGGAGAGATGGTCGTGCCGCTCACGCAATACAACTACGTCACCTAGGCAGTCGTATTACAAGCTCATTTTAAATTTAATTGTAAAGTCCTTACTTATCACTGAATTTGATTCTAAAGTAGGCATATTTGTAAGTATGTCTACGTAAAAATCGTCTTTTAATTTCTTTATGTCCACTGGATTGTGATTATTTTCCTCTTGATCTTCTATATTTTGTAATCTGAAATTACGATAGGTAAATATTAATAAGATTTCGTTATACTGAATAGATCAGCAAGAATCGACTAGAAACAAATATCTATGTATGTGTGTCATGAACCCTAGGAAGACTCCATAGGTTCGAGCTAAGATATCTTCTGTCAACAGATACTATTGCGACCTAAGAATGTAGTCAAAAAAGGGGCGCTGTAATTTTTTTAACCCTTCAAGCCCCGCTTATATATATAGATGTATGGGAAAACCCTATACATATGGACAACGGTGTCTGTCCTGGGGCTTGAGGAGTCAACCGCATAACTAAGGCAGCCTTCCTCGTACCCCATCTGTCCGAGCTGGCGCCTGTCCTGCTGCAGCTGGGTCAGCATCTGCCTCCTGGTGCTGAGCTTGAGGAGGTGCAGCTCGCGGACGGCGCGGCCCCACTGTTCCTTGAAGAACGACTTCGACTGCACCGCACTGTCCAACTTCTCCTCCAGGCAGCGCTGGAAGTGTTATGTAGAAAATAATCATCTAAATTAGTACTGCGTTACTTTATTTTTCTTTTGTTGTAAATGCTTTTTTGTATGTACTGGGTGTTTGTCTAGATTTAATTTTTAATGTTACTTTTTTATTTTAATTTTTGTTTATTTAATTTGCTTGCTTGTAATTTGTTTGTGTCATGGTGTTGTACGAATAAATGTTTTGTATTTGTATAAATCCTATTGAGTTCGAGGAGTTATCCTCTCTATTTTTTTGAGTTCAAGATCTTATTCCAATGACATTAAAATGAGACCATTCTGAAGCTATACGAAATCCAATGCGAAAATAAACATCGCGGTACTTAAAAGAAATTACGACATATATATATAAACTTCCTTTGATTTGGTAAAAAATATAATAATTAGTTATTACCGAGGCAGAGTTCTAGAGTATTCATAATGAAAGACTTGTTGGGCTCTTCTGGTGTATTTTCAATGAATCAAAATATTATTTCACACAAAAGTCGAGAAATACAACTTCTCTTTCGACATTTTATTGCTTGGACTTTGGAAGTATATTGAAAACTACCGTCCGCATAAATAAAGTGGACGATAGCCTAGTTGGGAATGGAACGGTCTGCCGAGACAATGTCCGGAGGTTCAAACCCAACGTACACACCTCTGATTTTTCGAAGTAACGTGTGTAATGTGTATTGTTTATCAATTATCGTTCGCTTTTACGGTAAAGGTATACATCACGAGGAAACCTGCATACCTGAGAATTCCCCATAAGGGTCTCGAGGGTATGTAAAGTCTACCAACCCGCACTAGGCCAGCGTGGTGGACTAAGGCCTGAACCCTCTCAGTAGTAGAGGAGGCCCGTGCCCAACAGTGGGACGGTATATAATACAGGGCTAATTGCATTGCATTCAAAAATAAATGCCGAACCGGCCACCCGCGACTACGTCATAACATTTCATTGACTATCAACTAATATTTCGAAGACAGAACCAAATATGAAACCACACGAAAATATTTGTTACATAATACATTCTTACCAATTCCTGTATCAAACTAGCCGTTTGATCCTTCGTCAGTCCGGAATATTTGCTTTCAGCTTCTTTCTCGCTATTCTTTATGTTGTTCTAAAAGAAGAAACATTCATCAAAACATATTTTAAGTTATTCTCTGAATCTAAAACTTTAGGAAACGGAAGGATATAATAAGGAGATAATTCAATTTGTGGTGACCGCATTTTGATTGTAATAAATTTTAATCGTATAAAAAGTGTAATGTGGGTAATTGCAAAATAATTAATGGACACACTCAATGGCCATCAAGTTGTCAAGAGTTCTATACTAATACTAGATTTTGCCCGCGGCTACGCCCGCGTTAAAAAGTTTTTCCGGGATAAAAGTCCCGCTTTTTATTTCCCCGGGATAAGAAGTAGCCTATGTTTTAATCCAGGACATGATCTACCTCTTCAGGGGTAAAGGCGTGAGTGTATGAAAAATAAACTGTGGGACTAGGATGTGAAAAAAAAACACTATGCGCCTTCGCTTCGTATTATTGCGATTGGTTGAGAGACTGACGTATCGGTATTTTGATGTTTGTGATTGATCGAGAGACCGATACGTCAGTCTCTCAACCAATCACAATAAAACGAAGCGGAGATGCATCTTGATATTTTTCCCATTCTAGCCCCCCTGAGCTGTTCACTGAATGTTTATAATAGCTACTACAGTGAGGATCCACTAGAAACCTTGTACCTTCAACACATCCACCTGCTTCTCGAGCTGCGCCACGCTGAGCTGCAGCTCTTCAATCCTCATGTCCTTGAGCTTGAGCCGGTGGTTCATGTCGTCTTCCATCTTCTGCGACGCTTCCCTCAACTCTTGATACTTCGCCGTGTAGTGAGTCTCCAGTGCTTTCTTGGCTTCCAATAGCTGATAAAGAAAATGTATAGTTTGACAATGTACTGAGATATTGAAAAATTTTGTAGTATTAGTTGTTGATTTTAGATTACGATTTACGACCTGCGTATGAACCCTAGCAACGCAGTAAAGTATTCCAACAAACGTGAAAAGGAAATGAACGTGGTTTAAACCCAGTTTTTATACTACTATAAATACCACCCTTCTTTTTCCGTCGGAGGTTAAAAATAAACGAGCCGGTCAAAAATTCATACTAAAATACTGATTGGCTCTTATTAACTTCTCTATCTTATCAATTTAAATTAAATAAACTCCATTATCAGTAGGCTTAGAATGTGAGAAAAAACTTCACGACTCCGTTTCGCTTTATTGTGATTGGTTGAGAGACTAGCACGTAACTGACGTATTGGTCTCTCGACCAATCACAATCATCAAAATTAAACATTGTCTTACGAGTTGACTCTTTTTGGGACATTCTAAGCACACTCATGGGCGTAAATAAGGGGGGTTTTGGCAGTCTCCCCCCTTAGCTTACAACTAAAATAATCCGGGCCACAAAATATTAACACAAACTTTCGGCGACGGGGGGAGGGAGGGGGGGGTGTATGACTTATTTATTGAAAGAGGGTTTGTGTTATGACGCAGCAAGAACACACACAACTGTATTGTGTTCACGAATTTTAGTATGAATTTCTAGATGTAGTGTTGTGTTTGTAAAATTCATTCCATTGTATTTTGTCCCTATACAACGGTGATGTGTGTAAATTAGCTTATATAACTCATTTGACTTTGTATGCAAAAGACTTGGAAAAAAAATAGAAAGATGAAATAAGTGATCTTTTGTATTAATATTTATTATTAATTGAATGTATCTTGACTTATCATAAGTGCAACTATGTTCGCCTGCGTGATGAATAAAGTATTTTATTTTATTAAAACAACGCTACTGACATTTTGGTATCCTCGGACCCCTAAGTGAACGCTATAGGTATGCCCGTGCGGACTGACCCTGATATTTTGGTATCCTCGGACCTCTTAGTGAAAACTATAGGTATGTCCATGCAGACTGACCTTCTTCTCCCTCTCAGTGTTCCGGTAGCCCCTGAGCCTGAAGTCGTCGGTGGCACGGCTGAGGTCTGCGGCGAGGTGGCGACACTGCTCGATGCCTCTACTGAGCTTGCACTCCAACTCCACGCGTCTCTTCTCCCACTCATTGGCCAGTAGATCTAGATGGTATTCTTCTTTATGTCGAAGCTGAAAAGTTATCATTGGGAATATAGTAAATAAATATTATAAACGCGAAAGTTTGTAAGTATGTATGGATGTTTGTTAATCTTTCACGACAAAACTACTGAACGGATTTCGATGAAATTTGTGCACGCGGGTAGATCATGTCCTGGATTAACACATAGGCTACATTTTATCAAAAAGCGGGACTTTTACCCCGGAAAAACTTTTTAACGCGGGCGGAGCCGCGTGCCAAAGCTAGTAGTAAATATTTATAACTAAGCCTCAGTGGCTAGTTGTGCTGTGGTACGACTGGAGCTGAGGTCCCGGATTCGATCCCCGGGTCGGGCAAAGTGATATTAGGTTTTTCTACTCAATATCAGCTTGGTGTCTGGAATTTGTGTCCGATATGGCGATAGGCTCGCCCCTTATCACTTCATGGGACGGAATAACGGCGAAAAGTGGGTGCACTAGTTGCGCCTCTACCTACCCCTTCGGGGATAAAGGGCGTTTATATGTATGTATTCAAAACTAGATCATGCTCGCCTGCATGAAAACACGTGTAGCGATTCATACTCCCAGAACGACTCCAGCACGGACTATTTAAAAATCCATTATTTCTCATGCGAGCAAATTACCGAAATAAAAAATAGCCTATGTATTAATCCAGCACATGGTCATTATAATTATTTTAGTGTTACCTGACATTTGAATAGTTCCTGCTGTTTCTCCTTCCAGTCTTCGAGTTCGTCGACAAACTTCTGCATGATGGCGTCGCGATCCATAGACGTTAGCACGTTTCGCACTGGAATATTTTAAAATAACATACTTTTACTAGCGGCCCCGACAGACATTATCCTCTGCTCTAAAAAGGAAATAAAATCCTAGAAACCGAGTACAGCGCCATCTACCGAATCCAATTGTTAATCTAAACCATTCTCGAATCTACCTGAAGACACACAAAAAATTTCATTAAAATCGGTCCAATCGTTTAGGAGTTCAGTGACATACACGCACAGAAGAATTATATATATTTATTGATAAAGATATTTTTAGATCTTACAGCGTAAAGCCGTAAGCTTTACGTTCTCGGATGCCATAACGATATCAAGCAAACTGAATATTTGCTTTGTAAACTTGCAAATTATTATATACGAAATTATTTAAAATTTGTTGGCAACACATTTACCTTTATCAAAATGATTATTTGTAATACA
Organism: Lapara coniferarum; assembly: GCA_949316025.1. Taxonomy (NCBI): domain Eukaryota; kingdom Metazoa; phylum Arthropoda; class Insecta; order Lepidoptera; family Sphingidae; genus Lapara; species Lapara coniferarum. The sequence continues at coordinate 5,210,382 of OX438934.1, read as the reverse complement.
GGTGTCGCTTTTGCTGGTCTCCAACTTTATTGGTTCACTGGAATGTTAAAAATACTATTTAGAATAGATAACAATATAATACATTGTATGTTCATTGAAATGCTGTTCAATTCCTATAGGATTAAGCCTCTTTTACGTTCAATATACGTCCTTTTCGCAATAGCGATAGAAATATAGCTTTATCAACCGACTTTGAAAAAGAAGCAACTAAATTCATTATCACAATTATAATTAACAATATTTCACTTGTCGTTTGACTCGTCAAGCCCCGCGACGGATACCGGTGTCCATATACCGGGTGGAAGGGAAACGCTCTCGGAAACGAATACAGGTGATAGTATTGGTGATTCCTGACGTGATGCCACTAAAAAAAACGCGATCGCATTGTTACAATTTTAGTAGGATTTTCTCAAATTTCTGTACAGCTTCACGTATGGATAGATAAATCAAACTATTATTCTGAAAAACATAGTAAAAAAGGTCAATATTACAAAAAAAACGTAATGAAACACGTACATCAGCTGACGGGTTAACGACCGCGGGCCGGTCCCGGCGCAGCGCGACGGCCGTCCAGTTTTTTGTACGCTTTACATTGCGCGCGCATGAATTACGGAAATACTAAAATCGTAAGTATTATCGCTTAGCTTTGCAAATAAATATAGTTTTTCGTTAATGTTATGGTTCTTCTCTCTTACCATTCCGGTATAGAGAGCGTTTCCCTTCCACCCGGTATATAGGGTTTTCCCATACATCTATATATATAAGCGGGGCTTGATGATGAATGTGAAATACACTTCGCTACCTTTATTGCCAAGGAATAATTTGTATACTAAACATTTCTAAATACCTTTCAACATGTTTCTCATTGGGAACCTCTTTATCTTCCACTTGACACTGCACTTGCATGTCACTAGTGGTTGGCTTCAAGCGGGAAGCGATCAATTTCTCTTGACTCAGTGTGAACGAGTCGCACATCTTCTTTATCAACTCTGCTATTTCGTTCGTCTGGAGTACTGCATCGCCCGAGGCATTTGTATATCTGGAATAGAACAAAATATGGTGATAATTTTATTACAATTTTAAATAATAAAGGCCACTTTAATATTATTAAAGGCCAAAGTATATATTACAGCTTCGCAGCACTGCAAGTTTAGGTGGGCAAAAACTTTTTTTATGGCATTGAATGACGAGACGAGCAAGCCGTTCGCCTGATGGTATGCGATACGACCACCCATAAACAGTAGCAAGACCATCCAGCACCTTGAGGTACAAAGTACTGTGTGGCATTCCAATGCGCTCGTCATCCTGAGACAGAAGATGTTAACTCGCATTATGTCCTGTATTTACACTGACTACTATGTCCTTCAAACCGAAACACAACAGTGCATGCACACACTGCTGCTTGGCGATAGAAATAGACATTGCGGTGGTACCCACCCTGACGGACTCTTACATATGAGAGACCTACCACCAGTTAGATTTAGGGTCTGAGGCAACCAAAGCGAAATCATTTAACAAGGCAAAACTAGTAAAAGTGCTATGGCTATGTTAAAGTACCTGCAGCTGCTCAATCAATGCCCTGAAATTAGACCCGACACTCACCCGACTCCACAATGACCTAATATGCTAACTTCATGCTGGTCCAGACTTAGCTGCTTTAAAATACGTCATGGTGTTGACCTGGCAGTATTCCTGGCCGCCATGTTGGTGTAGGCGACGCCGCCGACATCCTGGTGAATGTTGGTGCAGCTGCCACTCCTGAACTCCAGAGAGTCGGCTTGCTCTATAGACTCCCCCTTCCTGCCGCTTTCCAAGTGTGTTGCACTGCGGGCTGTTAGTTTCGGTTTCTGGAATTATATTTATAACTAAGACAAGCTTTTGCACGGGGCTCTTCGTCTGGGTAAAAGAGTTTTACTGGGAAAAATGTATGATAACCATTTGGTAGTTTTTAAGTTTATCGGGTTTAGACAGACGCGATGGGGGACTTTGTTTTATATTATGTAAGGACTTTTAATAACAATGATCTGTATAAAGTTTCATTGCTTTTTTTGGTATACATTGACTGATCATATGTAATTTATTCAGGCAATACAAACCGTTATAAACTACCTAATGCATACATCAACGCTCGTTTGGTTAGAAATTAATTTTCTCGGACGAGAAGATAACTCGCTATAGACAATGAGGCATCCAACCTACCTAGACTCATTCACGCATACAAGTAACTCACAACCTTTTAAAATTACACATAATATTAACAAGCAACTGACATTTTTTTTTATAATTTTTAAAATACAAAATCTCACAAACCTGAGTTTTCCTGACTCCGATATATCTGAGACTCATCTCCACATCGACGTATGGCCTTCGCGAGCTAGCCTCACTAACGTCCTCACACCGCAGTATGTAGCAACGCTCTTGTATTGTTAACGCGTTGTCTGAGTTGCAAAACTTCTCTACGAAATGTTTTGTATCGTTCGTAGGTATTAGTTTACGTAGGTCCATACTACAGATGCCTGGAATTCAAAGTAAGCTTTGGTATTTTGTTTGTAATTGCTTAACTTATTTGGATTGAATTTAGTATACAAGTAATCATACTGCATATGCCTGGAAATTGGAATTGAGTTTTGTATGAAATCAATTTGTAATGGCTGAACTCATTTTGAGAAGTTTAGTAGTCAAATATTTTTATGTTTGGAATAAGTTATCTATTAGTTACTGTTGTTAAACCTAGATACAGATGCTCTTCAAAAGAGCTGAAATTCCTATTTTCCTTAGACACAGAATTAGAAAACTTATAAATATATAATTTTTAAACTATCAGAAATCTGCATCAACACTACACTATTGACACACAATCACTTTAATCCTCACCTATATCCTTCTCACTCGCACACACACGAGTGACGAGGTACGAACACTCTGCAAAGTACCGCGCCAGTGTCTGCAGGTCAGACGCAAGGCGTAGGGACGTACGCTGGTTGAAGTGGGCTGAGAGACCGACACCACTGCCTGCTGTGGACGTTCTTACCCTGAGGATATACAAATGGGTATATATCATGTTTATATATGTAGGTAGTAATGGAACTATTACTATTTGCTGTGTATAGGGCAAAGGTTCCGTCATACAGACCACAAATCAACAATCTTTGACAATGTGAAAGGGAAGATTAAAAAATATTTTTTTAAATAAAATTATTTATACATAAGACAATAGTGTAAGAAATTACCTGTCTGTCATAATGTTGTGAGTAAATACAGAGTATGTAACATAGCAATCAACTGCATCCTTTGATCTTCCTTGTTCTGGTAATAACTAAAAAAACACAAATACGTTATAAATGATAGCACATGAAATCTACATTTGTTTAATTTTGAAAAAGTAAGCCCTGCGAAAATCTTAATATGGTAGAGATTTTTTAGAGGCAATCATCGAAAATCTTATTGCATTAATCGCAGTGCGCGCTTCAAATAGTAGAATGCACATTTTAACAATTAATTCCATGCAAAAAAATCTTACCAAGTCAACATTTTCAACACTGCCAATGATAAAGCTGAGGACGAACATTTCCCTCCCGCCGCCGATCTGTATGAGCCCCTCGTCGCACATCAACTGCGGCTGCAGCTCCGGAGACGACACTGTTTTCTTGCTCTCCGCTATGTATTCATCTGAAATAGGTAATCACAAAAAATATTATTATAATTTGGTTGCCAAACCAACCTTATTGCTGAGAATAAGGAAGAAGACAAATTTACTACATACCAGCTTGATTGCACCACTGCAATACAAAATGTAGGGAATGGAAAAGTGGGAAAACTGTTTGCTCGGCAAGTAGTTTTAATAAAGTAAATATTATGGTATTCAATGTTGATATCTGCCTTGTTTACAATAACTAAGAATACATACTTAGAGTTAACAGCATAGATCTGGCTGCAGGTGGATTTGCGGTCGCGTATGTTGGATATGCCACTTCATTACTGTGGAACATCCGTAGCTCATTTCTCTGAAAATTAATCGTATTCATCATCATTATCAGCCACATGACGTCCACTGCTGAAAATAGGCCTCCCCTAAAGATTTCCAGATGGACCTGTTAAAAGCGGCCTGCATCCAGCTCGTTACTGCAACCTTTATCAAGTCGTCTGTCCACCTTGCAGGTGGACGGCCGACGCTGTGCTTGCCAGTACGTGGTCTCCACTCTAGAACTTTTTTGCCCCATCTGTCGTCAGTTCTTCAAACTGTGTGCCCTGCCCATTGCCCCTCAGCTTGCTAATCTGCTGGGCTATGTCAGCGACTTTTGTTCTTCTACGAATCTTCTCATTTCTGATTCGATCGCATAGATACGCATAAACACCTAGCATAGCCCTCTCCATAGCTTGCTGAGTGACCGTGAGGCATCTTAGGTGGCCCATAGTCAGAAGCCATGTCTCAGTGCCATATGTCATCACTGGTAACACACATTGATTGAAGACTTTTGTCTTCAGGCACTGAGGTATTTTGGACGAGAAGACCTTGCTTAGTTTCCCGAACGCTACTATAATAATCATATTAATATTGTGTAAATAACAATATTTTGTATAATATATATTATTGTAATGATTAAATGAGCCTAAAAATTTTAAGTTACTATACTAGGTATTTGTAATTGTACTGTTAATTTTTTTTACTTATTATATTTTTTATACCCATATAGAAATAACAATAAGACTGAAGACTTTTGTCTTCAGGCACTGAGGTATTTTGGACGAGAAGACCTTGCTTAGTTTCCCGAACGCTACTATAATAATCATATTAATATTGTGTAAAGGGCGTGAATGACTTGATGACGAAAGACAGAAGAGAATGGAAGAGAAAAACATGTTGCGCCGACCCTAAGTAATTTGGGACCAGGGCAGGAAGATGATGATGATGATGATAGAAATAACAATAAGACCTTACATGAGTTACATGCCCAGCCTAAGTATCCTGTAACCGGTCTCACAAGGCAATAAATAAATAAGATATAATGATTTGGATATTTATTTGAAACAAGAAAGCATTCAAAATATCAAGGTAAAGAGACAAGAGAACTCAATTCAAACATGTATGCTTAAGCAATCTAATTTACTGTACATATTAATGTCTCAAGTGATTATTAACTCACAGGAGTAGGAGTGTTAACCCTGTCTTCAATGGACAAGCTCATCAACAGCTGGGGATGGCAGCACTTGCCTTCAGACCTCACACCCAGCAACCTGTGCCATGAGTGTTTCACCTGAACAGTACAAGTGGTATGTATAAATATGCTTGTTGTGTGCAAGCAAATGGTTCCATTCTTAAACTGTATATGATTAGGAAAATTAGTGCTGTGCAACATCATGAATGGCATCTTCTATATCAAGTCTTTCAGTAAAATATTATTAATCTTATGTTCAACATTTCATAAACTTTAGAAGAAATAGTGAAATAATTCCCCTCATCAAAAAATTTTCAAACAATATTTCTTTGGTTCTCAACAAAAATTCAAAGCTTTGTATTATATTAACTCTGTAATTATAAAACGTAACTTTTAGTACTTACATCAATAATCTTGTTAGAGGGACATGGCTGTGCTCCAAGAAGGCTCAGTAATAAATAACCTACTTTATCCTTGCGACCCAAACTCCCCATTGTGAACACTTCCACTTTGACAGGTACATTCTGCACCCTCAAACTGGAATACACGGATAATGTAATATATTGTAACAAATTGTGCTTTAGTAAATACGTGGATATCACTTGTTACCTGCGAAATCTTCGTTTATCAGCCTCCCAAACAAGTTCGGCGTCGAAAACAGGGGCATGCGAAGGTGCAATGGGATCTGTTTCTAACATGTATCCATTTAGTGAGCCACTTACTACGAATGAAGTCCTCAGAAACCCAAAACCGAGACCTGCAACAAAGTACTACTTAATTTTTTTCCTGGTTTTCGCTTATTTGTCAAGGATTTACCTTCTTTAACATGTAGTACTACTTGTATGCTAGGCCCCCGCAGTTCATCCATGTATATTCTATTATATCAGGAATAATATGAAAAATAAAAACAAATCTTTAAACACAACTGTAAACATTCTCTTCCAAAATCAAACTATGACTGACAATTGACATTTGGTTTTCAGTATTGCCAAAGGCATAAAAATACGCTGCTTGTATTCAACTGTCTTTAGAATGCCACTTGTCGTAAAGTGAATATCTACATCAAATTACCGAATATTGACATAAAATAGTACTTTTTATACTTACCCACAACATAATAAAACCTGTAATTACAATTATTATAATTTTATCTTTACAAAATACTTTTATTTGAATTTTGAAGTAAATCAAGTCGCTTAACAAGGCTGACGGTCATTGATTTCTTGGCTCGTTCCTTTGGGATGACATTAGGGCACCGGAAAGAACGTACTAAACGGAAGCGGGAATATACGAAAGTTCTGTGAAGTGCCTTTTAATACTTATTTATTTATAAACATAGTGTTGTTTTATTATTTTAATCTTAATAAATTTTAAAAATGTTATTTGTTATTTCCTACATATTTTCAAACCAACATTTCTTAAAATAATATGTAACAATATTATTATTTGACGGAAGCAAATGTCTACAAAAAGAACCAGATAAAATGCTAAATCATGACATAGTTAATTTAGAACCCAATTTTGATTTAAAATAACGCTTCAAAATTCATAAAATTCGTATGTGTGCGATGAAAAAGTTTTTATTTGAATATAAATATCTACGGAGTCCTTCAGGAACAGACGGAGCGCTAAGGTAAACAATCGTTCCACGACTCAATTCGTATAATTTCCAATGTACCTACCTACCCTGCGAATTATCAGTAAATTATAAAAAGACAATTGCAAAGGCTGTCGGTAGTTTTACACGGTTGACGAGTCGCAGCAGACTAGACTTGAATCGTCGAGGTCCGGCGGCCCGTCGACCAGTGGCATGAAGTGGATCACCGGAGCGCAACGAAAAGTAATTTGTACAAAAAACTAAATTCAGGCTCATTGCGAACGGCGCGTTGTTCGTGATGTTTTGTCTGACCGCACAATATATCGGCGGTCATTGTTGCTACCCGTTTTTTCTAACTATTCTAACTTATAGTGCGCCGGTAATGTTCCGCGTGCCTATCCAGTTGCTGAACCTGCCATTTTAGTTTAAAAAAGTTATTTGTATATTGTACTGGAGTTAATAGGTATAACTAGTTAGTAAAAGCGACGTATTATTTGAATAAAGTGCTATTATTGTACGGAAAAAAGGTGGATTCTTCGCAGGATATGGGCGTTTTTAAGTGGCTGCGCCGGTAAGTTTTCAATTTACTTAATTATATTTTCAAACAACATTTTGATTATTTTCGAACTATTACTTAATCTACTTTAAATACTGATTGCAGCAGTTGTTTAATCGCTGATATTAATATAAATTTTCCAAAATGCATGAACTAGGTGTTAAAAATTCAGGTACCTACTAACTTTTAGAATTGTATATTTTACCATGTAGTTTGTGGATTAAACTGACCAGCATAAGTTAGTTAAAATTATATCTCTAACAAGTTTATTAATTACACCATAATTCACATTAGCAAATTCAAATAGCAACATTATTATTAAGTATACACTATAATATTTAAATTAACATCATTATCAACCCATTGTAATGAAAGATTGAGAGTAAATTATTTCAGTGTTTATCTTCACTAATTAATCTCATATTTTTAAATATAAGCAACATTTCTAATGACTTAGCACTATCTACATCCAATTTATGAGCTATTGTATGTACATAACTGTAAAAGTTACCCCTTTGATGTATAGGTCAGTGCTCTGTGCTGTAACAGACAACAGGTGTATGTTAAATGTCAACATGCTGGCAGGTATAACTTAAAGATAATTCAAAAATGGAACCATTATCAGTGATCATCTTTAATCAACTAAGGTTTTTTAATCATTTCCAACAATGGCTACATGGACATTGGTGTCTCCACCTAAAATGTTGAGTCATCAGAATTGTATTCTTTCAATTGTTATTTTTTCAATGGGAGCCTGAATCATTGTGGAGCACCATTGTTGTGTTGGATGCAGTTTATTGCAAATTATTTAGAATGATGAAACCAGGCATCAGATTAGTAGACTGGTGGTTGTGGCTGTTTGTCTAAAATAGGTGGACATTTTTGATTTTAAAAAAATATGTTGACATAAAGCCAGAGCCCAGATGTATACTAGTGTGCAGTTTGATAGTTATTGAGTAGGTAAATATGTTTTAATGAGTTTTTTATTCACTTTACTAACAAAACAAGATTTAGGCCTTACACTATGTACTAACTATTACAGTGTTTTTATTTACATATTTGTTTATATATTTTTTTGTGACCCTGTAAGATTCTTATTAGAATATAAAAATGGAGTATGAAGTATTATAGACCTATTATCATGCTAGCATAATTTATAAGACACTACTTTTTTAAACAGAATGTGCATAATTATCCTATAGCTCTTTCATCTTATCTATAGTCTTAATTGTTGAAGTTTAGGACCATGAGCTATTTATAAGTTATATATATTTTTTGTGATTGTAGCTATTTCATTCATCATCTCTGTTCAACTGGAAATGACGCAATATCCTTATTTTGATGTGTTGCCAATTGCAACTAGCAACTTTTACAAATACACCGATTTCACGAAAACATAAACATAGTCATTCCTGATAATCAAAATTAGGCCATCCTGGTTAATCTTGCCACTTGACTAAACCCACGATTGGTGGGGCAATAGATTTATTATAAAAAAATGATTTCTTCAGCAAACTTAGCAACAGATATGGTCTGGGTATAAGTGATTCGCAAGACGGCTGAAGTCGACGGCGAAAGTGCCTTTTTTAGACGGTTTTTATAGGAAATGCAAAAGGTAATGAAATGGCGCTTATTACAAGTTGGTAGAAATTTAGATTTTAGACGTAGAACGCCAGTAATAAAGTAGAGCCATTAGACGTGTTGGGATTACCTACTGATTATGGTCGCGTTTTACAGGGACATACCTACCTCTAATGGAGAAGAAATTAATTCTTAGATTCAAAAACTTGTTACAAAAAAGGCATGTTAACGTAATACCGCTTGTTTTTTTCATTTTCTTATGTCCTGGATGATAATTTTAATATTACAAGGAATGGTTTTATACGCGGGTGGATCGGCGAGCAAAATCAATTTCCAAATAAGACACGGGTTTCCGTTTGTCTAATGATGACAGTACACTCGGTGTATTGGAGCCACGAAGAAAAGAAGAAGAGCGGAGGTGTGTCAAGCCAAAATCTCTTTAGAACGTAGCGTCGCTAAATGCGGGGGGTCGGGGGATGAAATATAACGATAGCTCCTCCCCCCAATCAAAATCCATCTAGCGGTGAATGGCATTATTACAGCGTAACAGAGCTAACTTGTCAATAATTTAGTTCGTCTTTTCACCCCTATGGCGTAACAAGCAAAAGTGTTTGTTCCAGACGATTCTATGTGCGTTAGTATGGCGGACCACATTATTTATTATTCTACTGGCGCTTAGCCGTTTTTTCAGCATATAGGTACATTACATAGGTGACACATATATGATAAAATAATTATATATGTCTATAATTATTTTATCATACGTACAGGAAAATTAGGGAATAAACAAAATAAAATAAGTTGTTAAAGTTGTTGATAAAAAATCTTTATTGATTAAAATTAATAATTACGATAATCTTACTAATATCTACTTCAGTATCCTGTGATGATATTATAAATGCGAAAGTTCATAAAAATATTTGGATATTTACATGTGTGTTAGAAGTAAACACAGAAACAACAAAACGGATTTAGATGAAATGGCACGCTAGTAGATCATGTCTTAGATTAACACATAGTCTACTTGTTATCCCGGTAATTTACCCCCATGGAAATAATGCATATTTTTAATCTCTTCGTAGGGACTTTTTTTTAGCGGAAAGGCTTTACACGCGGATGAAGCCGCAAGAAACACCTAGTATTATGATAAAAATGAATGTATTCCTTATTGGCCACTGAACAAACCGCATCATGCACATAAAAATCAAATTCAACCGAAACAACGCAACCTTTACGCCCAGGTTCCCGCCAAAGTCCGTATTATAGTTGCGATCAGAAATTGTTAGTTGTCAACGTCAAATGTCAAAAACAAATAAAAAAACTAAAGTATTCTTTTAAATTTAATTTATTTCTAAACGATGGGACGAATATTAAACGTTTGACATTCAAAACCAAAACAAGAAGAATAAAACTCCACTTTTAGTAATATTTTAACTTGTAAATTTAATTGATTTCTAAACGACGGGACGAACATCAAATGTTTGACAGGTAGGAATATTTTCTAAAGAAAAGCGAAATTGTTGTTTTTACTATATTTCAAGCATTATTTTATATTTTCGAATATTTTGTTGGTGTCCAGTTGTTGCGTCTATTCATAACACGTATTCATGCATTTCTATTTTCTGTATTTACAGCATCGGTAGTAATAAGTTACTTTCTCCGCAAAAACAAAAAAAAAATGGGGAATCTAAAATGATAACAAATAAATCAATAACACGAAAAAAACTTACAAATACAACGAAATTAATAAAAATAATATCGACGCTTGAAAGGCAATCATATCTAAGCGACATTTAGCTAATTTTTTCAGTAGAGCGTTTTAAAGTTTTGATTTTGACAAAAAAAATCATAACTAAACTATTTGCTGCACAAAAATAATTGTAACTGTTTTAGGAACTTCTCAATTTTTGTCATTTTTTGACCTAAATCAACAGCCTTGACGATTATAAATTAAAAAGTTACTGTCGCTTAGTTAAAAATTACCTTAATTTACAAACAGGTAAAATCATCTAAATGGATAATTTTATGGATACCGTAACAAGTAAATTTAAAGAAATATCAAATATTTAAAAATGCGCAGTTGGTAAGAACCGTATAAGGATAACTAAACATATTAATAAAATCAATTAAAAATATCTATAGCTAAATTATTGGGTCGCACGAAAGTAGAAAAACATAAATACGTGCACAATATTGTAAATATTGTTATTCGCACCAACATTAAACTATTTAATAAACAGCAAACTTTAATGAAAATCAAATTTTATTGTTAGATAAACATACTTACATCCAAAATATAGCATATTGATATAGAATTTGTTAATAGTTAACTAATTTCGTTGGAGGGAGGTTCTCGCCTCAAGCAGGACTAGAAAGCAATAATATTATCATTTATTCATTGTGTTGGAAACTCGTAATTTTCACTCAAATTTTATTTTTGCTGAAAGCACACACATACAACCTAACGCCCTTATCCCATACGGGTAGTCAGAGACTATGGAGCACCACATTCTACGATTTTGACATACGTCTTCCACAAAGGATTTTATAGTACTTTGCAAACACGAGAAAGAATGTGGGACGATGTAAAAGAGGCCATGGAATATAAGAAAAGTACATGGCTAGATGAGAATAGCCAACGACACTTTCAAAACACTAGGTGATTCGCAAGCGGGTGTATTTTCTTTATTACGAACAGGTGAATATCTCCTAACAATAAGTATAACCACCTGAACATACCCGGTAAAATTAACTATGCGACATCATTGAAGTTAAAGGTTGACAAGTAAAAATATCTAAGCATAAAAAATAGAACTTATATTATTCAGGTAGAACTATCTAACCGATTAATCTCTTTTTATTTTGTTTTATGTAAAGTTGTATATATGTACTATTAACAAAATATTTTATTAAGCTGAAAATATCTAAGCACATCAATATGGTGAGTATGGGTGCAGGCAAATATATATCTACGCCAATGCTATAATTTTGTTGTGTAGGTAATAAACAACTCATTAAATAGTGAGCATTTTTTTTTATTTCAAGTAAACATATATTAATGCAAAACAGTAATATCACGATTTCAAGTGAGACACGATAAGTTCAAAATCAATTTCCTTAAGTGTACCAACTACTATAAATCCGAAAAGTCGTGAATTTCTTGTCGGTAAACGAGAAAAAAGTTGTGAAATTTACCGGAATCATCTAATATCTAACCGCCAAAAAAGTTGTCCTAGAGCTACGAAACCCGGATCAATCGACGCAAAAAACTTTGGCGATTCCAAATATGTATATAACTCATTTTCGGTATATTTGTCGCTTAGATATTATTGCCTTTCAAGCGTCGAATTATATTCGATGTTGGGTGTCGCTCGCATGACGCACATGTTTTTCGCTATCCGTTATTTCTGAATACTTACCCACAGATGTCACTACATGTTTTAATATATTTTTTCACATTTTATGTAACTAAGTAATAAATCTTTGAAATAATTAATATATTAGCAGGCAGAATAAGCTAAATTTACTAATTTCTGCCGAAAATTCGTATGACATGCGTTTATAACGTTAAAATCATGATATCAGTGAGAAATCTAAAGAACCAAACTTTTTGACGACAGATGTCACTTTGTAATAAAACAATAAAATGTGTTTTAAAATGCAAATAATCATAAATTTAAACGACTTACAAATGAAATGTTATGCCATCTTGTTTGATTTGTGATCCTGAGCAATTTCTACACCCAGCAACAGCGCACTTCATGGTTAAAAAAAATTATACCTATTTAAACGTCAGATGAATCCGATCCGAACGCACTGACGACTCACTCGGGACTACAGTTTTAGGCCCCGCCTACTGTGACGTCATGACCTTAGTTGATGGTGACATGACCTAATCGCCTTGCGGCACCTCCGCTCTTCTTCTTTTCTTCATGATTGGAGCGAATATTTGCGTTATTTGGCCAATGCAACATCAACTTTGTTCATAATGAACAAACTCGGTTGCTTTGCCCAAAAGGCGCAAATATTTTGCCTACGCCAGTGTAATTCCGCAAATACCCAATATTGGCGTTCCACTCGCGTGTTTCGAAAGGCCCATGCGACCTTTAACACCTCATGCAGCTGGCTTAAAAGACCGTTAAGACCTTTTTCAAAACTTATTCGCAGTAGATTATAACTTATGTTTTTTTCGAACTTTACTCACAACGTACTATCTACAGGGTGTGGCGTAAATAGTGAATAATCTCTTACCACTGGTAAGGGATTATAAGTACTGGTAAGTTGCCAGCGTGTGGGGGATCTCATGACTGTTCAAATAAATAAAAATTACATTCCGCAAAAGTATCATAGTTTTCGAGTTATTGGCCAATTAGATTTTTCTTTTTTGAGAATTGACGCCCCTGTTCACATTTCTTATGCCAATGCAATGTCCAGTCTGTTTTTTGGACACTACTCATGGCTATTATATGTGCATCTACTATTTTTGGGTCTCAGATCTTCTTTGCTGTAGAAATAAATAAAACATCGTTCTTTTCCTCAATTTTGAGCTCTTGTGGTATAAAAAAAATGGACTGGGACCGAGTGCAAAGTTGATAAATAGTAAGTCCATCTTATAATAACTCGAAAACTATGATACTTTTACGGAATACAATTTTTATTTATTTGCACAGGCATGAGGGCACTCCTACACGCTGGTAACGGATTATCCACTCTTTACACCACCACTTGTATATTTTTTTCTAGCCTGTTATGTATGCCCCACGAGCCGGCCATTTTTAATTTTCTTATCAGCTGTTCTTTGTACCTTTGTTTCAATGCATCGAAATGGTCTTTCCATTTCTTTCTTAAAATAACTATGGTCTGTGTGTCCAATCGTCAATTCTTTCTCATAAAATTAATTTGAAGGTCTATTCAAAACTGTATTTTATTGAAAGGTAAACTATTTTTATGCGGCAGTTATCGTTCCAACTACCCGTGGCGTGCATTAATGCAATACTACATCATAATGTACCAGTTGAATAGCCGTGTCTAATTGCAATCGCCACTGACTTTCGAACATTTGAATCGAAGAAGACGCGGGTTCATCACTCGAAGGCAATTTATCGTGCACGATTCACGAATCAATAATAACACCAACGCGTACAATGAAAAATATTCTTAAACGTGATTGATACCTCCATTAATTACCTACTTCGATCTACCTTTCAATGCATTCACTAAAACAGTCATATTGAAATTTCACTTTCACTTCATTTGTTGATCGCTGACGAATTGTTTTCTTATTGTAATACAAATAACTGAAATTGATGGTTGTATCGGGTATTTATTTATGTAAGAATTATTTTACGTACTATCGGAATGATGCTTGAAATCACGATGTTAATTGCTTAGTTGCATAATGTTATTGTCTAGTTACTCGTTTGTATCTTCCGGAAAGGAGTTTGATGTATTGATATTTATGTAATCTAGGTTTGTATTAATGAGTTTTGCTCGCGATCCGATTTGGAATTGCAAATGGAATTGTAGTTAATATATCTTGTGCATCCGCTTAATAATTGCATGATGATTAATCACATTTACAACTGTTCTACAGGAAACATGACAAAATGAATCCATAAACAGCCATCGCTGACCAAAGTATAACACATCCTTTCGTAACCTTCAAAACTAAATATACTTTCGCTTCTACAGTATTAAGATTTTCCACGTGTTCATTTCTACTAGGCTTTAATTTTGGTGGGTCTCAACTCTCAGCGTCATAACCCGCGACGCGGAACCACAGTTTGACTAATGGTTTGACTCAAATTGCTTCGGATACGGCATGGAAATGACTGTACTATATCGTCACAATTACGCGGCTGAATCGACGCTGTAACCCACTTTTTACGCGTTATAAAAAACGATTTTCGGAAGTACATTCTACGATGAATGTACAGATATTTTTTGTCAGTACGTCCTGACGCGACGCGGGCACACTTTCCTAACGCTAATAAGATGTTTACCACGTTCCGTTACAGTGGCTACGATAGCTTTTATGTCCGTCTGTACATAATGACCCAGCCTAGTCAATATCTGATTTCGTGGTCTGGGAACATTTTTTGTCATTCTCAATGAAGCCTGATCAAATCGGTAAAAGTGTATCGGATGTCGATCCCGTCTTTCGATGTGATTATAATCGCCTCTTGCCTGTTACTTTGCTTTCGACATTATTACCTGGCTATTTTACTTTTTGCATTCTATTATAATGTAAACCGAGACAAAGCTTATTCGTGGGTGTACTGAAAGTTTACCACTTTCCTTTTTGGCGACCTGCTGGTGACGTGGTTTAGCTACAAGATTTTCCTCAGTCTCATTCCGTGTTGAACAACGTTTCCCGATCAGTTTCCTGATGTCGGACATTGGTCGACGTTGAAATATAATTACCTTCTTTTGCATAAAACAATGTACGTTAAACTACTCGAGGTTCTTTAAAGTGCACAGTATAATACAATTATAGTCGAAATAATAAGCATAGTATGTATAAAATAGTAAATTCTTGTTTAATTGCACACTTCTTATGAACCAAGTACAGTTTAATTGTAGTAAAGATAATGTTGTTTCCACGGACTGTTTTTGTGCGACAGTAAGTATAATTAAAAGTGGCGATTTAACGGTAACGTTAGTTCTATTGTCCATCTCGAGTTTCCGTTGGCCTGGATTCATTTCGGAGTCAGTTTTGATAACAAAAAGTTTACTGTTTACTCGTCTCGGTTTTCTTTATTGCAGGCATTGGATATTTTCAATTTCTTTATTATAGTTGCTGAAAAGATTTCTGTATGATGGGCTAAATTGATAATGGGTTATGTTCATAGCGTGACACGGGTGAGTTGATTTTAATAGGATAAACAGTGCCAAAACGCGACTAACAAGCGACTTCTTATTTTGGCCAGTAATCGCTTCCAGGGCAGTTATCAGTGGGCTTACAATGTGGCAAAAAACGCAACTTGTAAGACGATGTTTAATTTTGATGTTTGTTAATTGTGACTGATCGAGAGATCAATACATCAGTCTCTCAACCAATCCCAATAAAACGGAACGGAGTCATGTTGTTTTTTTTTGTTATATTCTAAGCCCATAGAGTCTTCTTAGCTGTCTACTCAACATACCTTAGCTATGTCTACTAATATAAAGCTGAAGAGTTTGTTTGTTTGGTTGAACACGCTAATCTCAGAAACTACTGAACCGATTTTGAAAATTCTTTCACTAATAGGAAGCTTCATTACTCCTGAGTGCTATAGACTAATTTTTAACCGGGAAAAACTTTTTCACACGAGTGGAGCCGCGGGCATCACCTAACAATTTATGTGTCTTGACATCCATCATTTCTTTTTGGTGATTTAAGATTTTATCCACAAATTTTATGGGCATTTGTTATGGTGGAAAACCGTAATGGTTGAAATGCCGTCAGATGTAATGCCCCATTAAACCTGTCAAGCAGATCTCGTGTCCGGTGACCCGCGACACTCCCACGCTTAACGGAACGATCAGCGCAACGCAATGACGCGCGCATTTAGAAATTACTTTTGAAGTCTAATAATATCATATTTACGATTGCTAGTGGATTTTACTACTGTTATATTCTTCGTTCACCAACGTCGTGGGATCTGTAAGAAAATTAGTTGTATACATATTAAATAGTAAAAATGCAGACACACTACTTTACAATGTAGTCTACATGCATAAAAAAAATTCACTGTTTTAAATTGTTTATAAAAAAAAAACTTCTGCACTAATATGACAAGCACTGAACCGTGAACGATATGCTGCTTTAGTTTTAATTACAGACAGATAATCATAACTAGGGCTGCCATCATCTAAATTGCCGACGCCGGATAAACACGGCAAAAATCCCGGACATTTGGGCGAAATATGGGTCTTTCCCCGGACACCTCTGAAAAAATATTTTGCAGTTCCTTCTTGAGTGCGTGAAAGTCGATTAATTTTTAACTAAGATTTATATCAATTTGTCGCTCATCTATAAGAAATGAATTTCCCCTGACAACAAAAGTGTTTTACCCGGACACTTTTTAAAACCCCTGCCGGACGGCCCCCGGATGCCCTTCAAACTAGGACAAATCCGGGGAAATCCGGACGGATGGCAGCCGTTATCATAACCCATGAAAGGGGGTCGCTCCCATGTTTTATATTATGCCTTATTACGATCCTGTATAGCCATTAGCCTTTCTTAGGCTTTACGTGTGATTCTTTCCCATTGTTGAAGTTAACCAAATTCGGCTTAAAGTGAAGCAGGCCATACGTGTGTTGATGGTAGATAATGTTGAAATTTTGCAATGTCAGACCAAGGTTACTTGAGTTATATTAAGTTCTCAGACACATCTGAAGTTTTTGCTTGTTGGGGTAAAAAAGTAACAAGTACATTTATGGGCTTTTTGTTGTGTTGGTATACATTTGATTTTGCTTGGTTGATGTAGTTTGGAATTTTCGGGTTATGCTTATAAAATGTTAAATTGCAAAATATGGAGGTGCCTGTTTGGACAGGACAAAGGCCAATCTGAATAAAAAAAAACAACAAATAGAAGATCGTCAATAAGCATTCGCACTACGAAAAAAATACCATTCCATAAATTTATAACTTTTTTTGGTTACTACTCTTGATTTAATCTGCGAAAAAAATCAATTTTCAACTTTACAATGTAATATGAAGTTTTTCTTAGACTATTTAACCAATGGACACGATATGGCAATAATACGCAAACAATTTTTTCTGCTAATACTGACGGGGGGCGAGCTAGACACGGATAGCATACATTTAACAAAAAAATCCACACGTGCAGGGCTGAATATAAGGTCGCTATATACACAATAACACAACAAAATCACAATTTCTGTGGAGCACCGCTTAATGTTATTATCGTAGAATGTAATGACAGCGATCGCAAGTCACATAGGTTAATAAAAGTTTATGACCAGAGGCATGATTCACTATGACATTGTTAACTCGTAACGCGGCCGCGTCACGTTCCCTTCGTGTAATGTGCGTAAAATGGTATTCTGTATGCCAATTTCCATAGTAATAAACGCGATGAGTTACGTTACGCGCTTGTTACGAGCAGTGAAAACAACGTGTGTCATAGAGAATAAGGCGGCTGCTGCGCATTTATGAACACCGAAGGTTTCGCCTGGTCATCCCATCTCCTTTGCATTGCTAGATACTCAAAGGAAGTTTTTACATACGGAAGCGGGCATTAGGTATCTGCCTACTGTATATAATGTAATCTGTCTTCAATTATTGATCTACAAAGAGGCATGGTGAACTTTCGTATTTTATGAAAGTAGTTTATTCGTTAGCTGTATACTATAAAAATAATCATTTTAATCAATGATTAATCTATCCAGTGTTTTTTTTGTTTGACTCTAGTAAGCCTGGTTTATTTCATGCGTGGTCAAGTTAAGTTAACGGTCTTATTACAATACACGAGCGCGGAGCCCCTTCGCCTCGCTGTAAAGTAGCTTGCAATTCTTCAGTATGCTAACAGCCTTAACTTTACCTGATCACGATGGAAACAACCCGGCCTAATTAGCAAGGTTCTTACAAACTCACTGCCCAAATGGTATATCTCTATACCTTATTTGTGAGTTATGTTTACTACCTTAAAGTATCTAGGTATGTATTTCATGAGACTATAGGTATGTCTTGTGAAAATTTCTAAAAGTGCAAAACATTGCAAAGTATTAACTTTGCCAAAATTTATGCAATTCCCTCATGCTATTACAGCATGATTAGGTAATAAAAAAACAACTTTTGCACTTTAATAATGAATGCAATAAATGTTTTTGTTCTTTATGATTACATCTTCATTTATGTAATGTCGTAAAACATATAAATTTTCGACCTTAATAGAACGTCGTTACTGTAAGTCTTAATAATTATAGTAACTCGTATAACAAGTTATAAAATCTAATGTCTTTCACAATTCACTTAGTTATACTATAATAAAACAATGAAATTGATTCAATTTCAATGGTAACGTAACGTAACTATAGTACATACTATATTATTAGGGAAATCATTTTCTAAGATAGGATTTATCGTTGGACATAAAAAATTTCATACCATAATATCTGCGCTATGTTATATTCTGCATGCTCCAGGGAACGCATGACTGTGACGACCCGTCACAGCGTGAGTCCGGCGCCCGCCACGCCAGAGGAACAGTACGCCAATAGCACAGCACAGATCGGCACGATACGAACCGAGGAGTACAAGCGAGACCTGGCCGAGTTCCAGGCGAGGCGCTCCTTAGGGAACAAGGAGAAGGACATCCCCGCCAAGAAAAAATGCGGCAGACACTCCCTGCCAGTCTCCTGCACTGACTGTTCGACAGACCACGACAACACATTCAACTACGAGAAGAAATCTGCTGTCAAATATAAAAAGAAGCAGAATCGAGCACGAAGCACCACACCGGAGAAGGTTTACGAAGGCGTTCCTAATATACAATTCCTTTTTCAAAATCAAGTGTTTATGCCAGGGAATTTGTACCCTAACTCGTCGTTTTCTGAACCTCATAAGTCAAAGCGTCATTCGCGACACGTCTACCGATCGCCTGACATGGAGTTTGTTGTTCAGAAACATATAGACTTTGGGGAAGATGAGCAGATAGACCCACCGCCGGATTTCGGCAAAAACAGTTCTTTACCTTACGAAGATGGCGGATTCAGGTCTTTCGATGATGAAGTGGATGGGTCCAAGGCGGCGGGCGATGCGAAGGTGTCTAGTCAGTCTGAGAACAAAGACGACAGCTGCGAAGAGAAGCTGTGGGAAGTCATGAGCGAGCTGAAACACTTCGATCAGTGGGCGGACGAGCAGCTACAAGTGCGCTCACCGAACATGAGCAAATCCGATGATAGTAAGGTGCGTTTTTTATTTTTTTTTCCGCCACGGCTTTGAGTAACAATGCGCTGTGACGTTAGGTATTATGTCCCATAACATCGTCCATACACATTTTTCAATGCCCACAATCTCTTAAAGAAAGACAGGGTTCTGCTCGTACCATGCTGTTTGACAATAGTAATATACATGAGGGTAGCTAGAGGGGGCTAGTGTCCCAGACTAAAAAAAGCTTGTAAAAATGAAATGACTTCTGTGTACTTGCAGCTCTGATAATTATGGTAATTTTAAAAATTTGTGATAGTATTAGGATGCTTCAAAATCCTGTGGGTGGGCACCATGCAATTTTGGGGTGGGCACGGACCTCCTCCCCCCTCTATATACATACGCTTATGGTTATAGACAATGTAGTGGTCTACCCTGACTCTAAAAAGACATACCTACCACCCAATTAATTGGATAACTTCAACGTAATTTCTAATTTCCGGACACAGTTTCCTCTTGTTAATCATTAATTCAACTTAGTTTCACTTCATAATCAATGATCATAGGTACATTTCATGATTAGTGTCATATCTGTTTACCCACGTACGCAAATAAACTATGAATGTAACAAAACTATACAAATTACTAAGATGCTATTATGAGTTTTCGTTAAAACTTTAACGAATACTTTTACTAGAACTTCATTGCCTTTTTCCGTGACACTGCAAATTGTACTTTATATGGTACTAATTATAGTACAGTGCCTACCTGGTAACTACAGATAGAATCCCAGCAAACGACATGATACGATTTCACTAATCACCAGAAATATACAAGCCTGCTTTGTACACTGGCTAACATGGAAACGAGTAGCTTTGACAAATTTTCCATGTAAGTTATCGTCGCGATGAGGCAGTTATAACGTATCCCACACCCTCCAACTTAAAATAACAGTATAATAATAATGGCTGTCTCGTTGGCGTAAGCCGTCGAGGACCTCGCCGCGTTCCCCGTCGCCCCCCCGACCCTCCTAGCAGTTCCGGCCCGCGTGCCGATGACAACACAATCTAATAGGATTAGGCCTAAAAAACAATCTTTCCCTAATCGTTGATGACTCATCCTCTCTCAGTGGCCGTCCTGAGCTGAGCTTCGTAACCCGTTAGTGGGTTGCCCTCAGCATGGTCACTTAATTCAAAGGGTTGCGAGCGCCTTCTGCGTTCACCCTAAAAACCCTAAAGACCGGTGTGGCCAGAAAAGCCGACTCGCGTCAGGCTACCGGCAGTAGGGCCATTAACAAAAAAATCTTTGGCTTAGTTGTATTATGGTACGACTGCAATGCTGAGGTCTCGGGTTCGATCCCCGGGTCGGGCAGTGATATTGAGTTTTTCTATTCAGTATCAGCTCGGAGTCTGGAATTTGTGCCCGATATGGCGATAGACTCGCCTCCTATCACATCATGGGACGGAATAATGGCGAAAAGTGGGTGCACTAGTTGCGCCTCTGCCTACCCCTTCGGGGATAAAAGGCGTGAGTGTATATGTATGTATGTTGATTACAGAGTGAGACAAGCGCTTACGGTCTACCCGTCGCAAGTGATTGCAACCTCGACGTGAATATAGACAGGAACAAGCCGTGGAACAACGGCCGTTGGGGCGTCGTGCCCGTGCAGATAAAAAAACTGAACAACGTTACACCAGAACACGTTAGGAAGAAACGGAACACGGAGATTAATATATTGAGGTACTCGCATAATGTACTTAACCTTTATTGTAACTTAATTGAGCGGATCGCTGAGTCAGTGCCCATAAACGGAAGCATCATCTATCACCGTGAATTGTAGTTTTTTTTGTTTTTTTATGGCATGAAGAATGACTAGACGAGCGTGCCGTTTGCCTGATGGTAAGCGATACGACTACCCATGAACAGTAGAAACACCATCCAGCACCTTAAGTTACACAGTACTGTGTGGCATTCCACTGAGCTCGTCATCCTGAGACAGGATGTTAAGTCTCATTATATCCTGTAGTTACCCTGGCTACAATGCCCTTCAAACCGAAACACAGCAGTGCATGCACACTGCTGCTTGGCGGTAGAAATAGACATTGCGGTAGTACCCACCCAGACGAACTCGTACATATGAGAGTCCTACCACCAGTAACAGTACCAACTTTTTTTATTTCTTCCACATATGGCCATGAATAACCATATTGCCAAAGGGTTGGTGGGTTTGCCAATGCTTAAGGAAGGGCAAAGGGGGTTGGCAAGGAGAATGGGTTTGTTAGGCAATTTAACTGACCATAAGAACTGAAACACCAAATTTTCCATATAGTGCTGGGTTTTCTTGACATCCTGTATATTGTACACAGTGAAGAAAAATCTCTAATGATCTATTGTTTTCAGAAAATGTCGTCATCCGAACATAATTCTGCTAATGGGGCTTTATCCAGATGCACAGAACAATATACATATCATTTGTGAACGTTGTGTGGACTCGCTGTTTGGCATCATGCATGTCCAGGTAATGTGTTTTAACAATATTCCAGATCGTAGTTTGTTTCATGTTTATGGCTAAACGTCTGTCGCACTTTAACCCGCTTGGGAAAATTCAATATGTAATAAGTAGTCACTATTGTATTGTCAACTTGCTGTAAAATAGCTGTATGTGGAAAAAAAAACCCACACAGTGTTCCTCCAACTGGAAATCAAACCTACGACCTTGTGCGCAAAACCTTCATTAAACGCTAACTTATCTGAGAAATAAAGATGTGCACAGTGTATTTTCAAATCGTATGTTTTGTTTGTCGATTAGCCAGCCCCTATTGCCAAAAAATACGAAATTTGTTATCAGTACAATATCCTTTGGTATCGTCACAATTATATGCAAGTACCAGCGGGCATTATCAATAATGCTTGCGCATTCTACAGAGAAATCGTTATAATGTGTTCCACAATTTACGAAACAAAGTTATTGATCGATCAACTTACTTTCTAACTTAATCGAACTAAGGACAATTGGTCCACCAATCGCTACACACGTTATTTCACAACTAAATGCTTAAATGGCGATAGGCTCGCCCCCTATCACAAAAGTGGGTGCACTAGTTGCGCCTCTGCCTACCCCTTCTTAGATAACAGGCGTGAGTGTGTGTGTGTGTGTGTGTGTGTGTGTGTAAATGCTTAAAAATATATACACAATGTCTTCATGTTTAGGCCGGAAATCGAACAAATGAGTCTTATAATAAATGAAAGAATTAATTAAATATATCACTTGGTACTATTTATCATTTCCAGGGTCGCATCCTAAGCGCGCAGACGTCAGTACAATACGCACTGGACGTGGCCAACGCACTGGTGTTCCTGCGCATGCAGGGCTATGTGCACACCGAGCTGAGCAGCATGAGCGTTATGGTCAACAGCCATGATGCTGCCAAGCTCTGTGACCTTGGACCTTGTGCCAGAATCTCCAAGAAAGAAAAGAATCGGCGGTTTGATACTTACACCGCCGAGCCACACTATGTTAATATTGATGGTGAGTGTTAAAAGTTTAGGCATTGAAGTAGCAAAAAGCCAACATCACGCGGTGTTCCCAGGCGGTCACCCATCCAAGTACTGACCGCGCCCGACGTTGCTTAACTTCGGTGATCGGACGAGAACCGGTATGTTCAACGTGGTATGGACGTTGGCAACACACACACCATACAGACGGGTCTGCAGTCTGCAGTCTGCACGCGCACCGAGCGCGCACCACGCACCGCGCCCGCCGCGCACCATAGTGTAATACATACACATACACATACACATACCTACCCTATACCCTATACCCTACACCCTACATGTGCTAACTAACAAAACTAACTCACATCACCCACACCCCACACCCCACACACTAACCTAATGCAAAAATAAACTAAATTATATAACGTACCTATACACACCATACATGCACCTGCAGCAACAAGCAAAAACCACAACAAAACAAAACCAAAACAAAAAGCCAACATCACGCGGTGTTCCCAGGCGGTCACCCATCCAAGTACTGACCGCGCCCGACGTTGCTTAACTTCGGTGATCGGACGAGAACCGGTATGTTCAACGTGGTATGGACGTTGGCAACACACACACCATACAGACGGGTCTGCACGGGCACCGCACAGCACTGTATGATAACAGAAAATGGGCTTGATAGTAATATTATTACAGTTATATTCATTATGTACTAATTCAGTACTAAACCAAATTATACTCTGTCTTTAGACACTCAACCCAACACGGCAGACTGCGAGCCACTAATATCGGAGCGTTCTTCGGAAGCGTATCTACGTGCGAACGCAGTGGCCAAGCATTACACTACGTACGAAAACTCGGAGCTGTACCGCTGGCAGGCGCCGGAGTTGTTCATACCTGACGAGGAGGGGCTCGTGTACCCGTGCTCCAAGAGTGACGTGTACTCGCTCTGCTTGATGCTGTGGGAGTGTTGTAATGGTAGGTAGATTGTCTTAATTTGAAGCAAATGTTTACATGTCTTCTCAATCTTCAATATTTATGGTTAGACTGAATTAGGGCACCTATTTAGGAACAGACTGAAGGGTGACAGGTAGCGAATAGGGCGGGATGAGAAGTTAAACTTCATGTAGCTGATGCCGCTTCGTGCTGCCATCTATAATATTTTTAATAGTATATGTATATACAACTTTCGGCCTAACGCATCCATAGATGTCGCTGATAGTCTATTTATAAATTACGAAAAAAAAATTTTGCTCGTCAACCAACATCACGAATTGTTTTTTTTATTTACGTGTAGCATCAATACCTTGGAAGAATCTATCGTATGATAAACTAAAGGAACAATACACGTTGTGGAAGGGTGGCGTGTCTCTTCCTCAAGATGGAACCTATCCTGGCAGCTTGCTTTCTCTTCTGCAGACCGGACTTTTATTAGAACGAAACGGACGCACCGATCTTGACACATTGCAGAGTACTTTACAAAAAGTGAAGGTAAGTAATGACGTCACAACAAGAGATTAGATCACCAAATATCAAGTACTAGTCGCCAACGTCCATACCACGTTGAACATACCGGTTCTCGTCCGATCACCGAAGTTAAGCAACGTCGGGCGCGGTCAGTACTTGGATGGGTGACCGCCTGGGAACACCGCGTGATGTTGGCTTTTTGTTTTTCAATTTTATTTCTCGTTGATTACTCGTGTTTTTTTTTTCAGAATGATTTAGACGACATTGGTTACGTGATAATACCAGCACGACTTCCTAACAAGAAATCAACTTTTAGTACCTCCGCGTGGGAAATCACTTCACCTACCGATTCAGAGTGCCTTAGCCCGCAAAATATTGAACACAAAGTAGTCATACACAAGTCTCGCGAAAGTTCTACAGAAAGCAGCGAGAAAGACTGCAGCAAGAGTGGCTCCAGTCCTTTGTACGAAACTATAAGGAAGTCTTACAAGGAAACCACGTACGCAATACCGGAGAAATGTTTCGTTTCTGACGAAGACAACACAGAGGAAAGACCAGTGTTTAAACATGAGTTATTACCGGAAAAAGACTGTTCTAGTGCCTGTTCTACACCCATTACTAAGATAAGAGCCCGCATGAAAGATTTAGGTACCCCGGGAACGTTACATCGGAGTGATTCGACTGAATATTGCAGCATTCTAAGCCCCAACCGTACAGTAAATTTTAGTCTTCACGACCATAATAGTAAAGACCAAAGTGGCATGGAGCGGCCCGTTGCAAAGCTCAGTCGTAGTTTCACCCCGAAATCTTACAAACCGCTACACATCAAAGTGCCTGATTACAATTTGGACTCTATTCGACCTTTACTGAAGGATAGAAATGGCACGGAACGGTCTTCGTACAATTTCGATATACAGAACTACAGTTTGCCTACGACACCTATAGCGCGCAGTAATAAATTGAGGAAAAACGCATGGTTGTCCGGAGATTTGAGCGCGAGCGATCGTTTTTCGGACAAAAATGATGGAAGTTCGATCAAGACTGATAATAAATCAGGTACGTTGTTATTAACGAATGACATCACGCCTTATACGTTGATTTAGATCATGAAATATTTCACGGCATTTGCCAACGTCCATACCACGTTGAACATACCGGTTCTCGTCCGATCACCGAAGTTAAGCAACGTCGGGCGCGGTCAGTACTTGGATGGGTGACCGCCTGGGAACACCGCGTGATGTTGGCTTTTTGTTTTGTTTTGTTTTGTTGTGGTTTTTGCTTGTTGCTGCAGGTGCATGTATGGTGTGTATAGGTACGTTATATAATTTAGTTTATTTTTGCATTAGGTTAGTGTGTGGTGTGTGAGCCCGTGTGGGTGATGTGAGTTGGTTTTGTTAGTTAGCACATGTAGGGTGTAGGGTATAGGGTATAGGGTAGGTATGTGTATGTGTATGTGTATGTATTACACTATGGTGCGCGGCGGGCGCGGTGCGTGGTGCGCGCTCGGTGCGCGTGCAGACTGCAGACTGCAGACCCGTCTGTATGGTGTGTGTGTTGCC
This sequence comes from Lapara coniferarum, assembly GCA_949316025.1. Taxonomy (NCBI): domain Eukaryota; kingdom Metazoa; phylum Arthropoda; class Insecta; order Lepidoptera; family Sphingidae; genus Lapara; species Lapara coniferarum. The sequence continues at coordinate 5,184,086 of OX438934.1, read as the reverse complement.
AACGTCCATACCACGTTGAACATACCGGTTCTCGTCCGATCACCGAAGTTAAGCAACGTCGGGCGCGGTCAGTACTTGGATGGGTGACCGCCTGGGAACACCGCGTGATGTTGGCTTTTTGTTTTGTTTTGTTTTGTTGTGGTTTTTGCTTGTTGCTGCAGGTGCATGTATGGTGTGTATAGGTACGTTATATAATTTAGTTTATTTTTGCATTAGGTTAGTGTGTGGGTGATGTGAGTTGGTTTTGTTAGTTAGTACATGTAGGGTGTAGGGTATAGGGTATAGGGTAGGTATGTGTATGTGTATGTGTATGTATTACACTATGGTGCGCGGCGGGCGCGGTGCGTGGTGCGCGCTCGGTGCGCGTGCAGACTGCAGACTGCAGACCCGTCTGTATGGTGTGTGTGTTGCCAACGTCCATACCACGTTGAACATACCGGTTCTCGTCCGATCACCGAAGTTAAGCAACGTCGGGCGCGGTCAGTACTTGGATGGGTGACCGCCTGGGAACACCGCGTGATGTTGGCTTTTTGTTTTGTTTTGTTTTGTTGTGGTTTTTGCTTGTTGCTACAGGTGCATGTATGGTGTGTATAGGTACGTTATATAATTTAGTTTATTTTTGCATTTGGTTAGTGTGTGGGGTGTGGGGTGTGGGTGATGTGAGTTGGTTTTGTTAGTTAGTACATGTAGGGTGTAGGGTATAGGGTATAGGGTAGGTATGTGTATGTGTATGTGTATGTATTACACTATGGTGCGCGGCGGGCGCGGTGCGTGGTGCGCGCTCGGTGCGCGTGCAGACTGCAGACTGCAGACCCGTCTGTATGGTGTGTGTGTTGCCAACGTCCATACCACGTTGAACATACCGGTTCTCGTCCGATCACCGAAGTTAAGCAACGTCGGGCGCGGTCAGTACTTGGATGGGTGACCGCCTGGGAACACCGCGTGATGTTGGCTTTTTGTTTTGGTTTTGTTTTGTTGTGGTTTTTGCTTGTTGCTGCAGGTGCATGTATGGTGTGTATAGGTACGTTATATAATTTAGTTTATTTTTGCATTAGGTTAGTGTGTGGGGTGTGGGGTGTGGGTGATGTGAGTTGGTTTTGTTAGTTAGCACATGTAGGGTGTAGGGTATAGGGTATAGGGTAGGTATGTGTATGTGTATGTGTATGTATTACACTATGGTGCGCGGCGGGCGCGGTGCGTGGTGCGCGCTCGGTGCGCGTGCAGACTGCAGACTGCAGACCCGTCTGTATGGTGTGTGTGTTGCCAACGTCCATACCACGTTGAACATACCGGTTCTCGTCCGATCACCGAAGTTAAGCAACGTCGGGCGCGGTCAGTACTTGGATGGGTGACCGCCTGGGAACACCGCGTGATGTTGGCTTTTTGTTTTGGTTTTGTTTTGTTGTGGTTTTTGCTTGTTGCTGCAGGTGCATGTATGGTGTGTATAGGTACGTTATATAATTTAGTTTATTTTTGCATTAGGTTAGTGTGTGGGATGTGGGGTGTGGGTGATGTGAGTTGGTTTTGTTAGTTAGCACATGTAGGGTGTAGGGTATAGGGTATAGGGTAGGTATGTGTATGTGTATGTGTATGTATTACACTATGGTGCGCGGCGGGCGCGGTGCGTGGTGCGCGCTCGGTGCGCGTGCAGACTGCAGACTGCAGACCCGTCTGTATGGTGTGTGTGTTGCCAACGTCCATACCACGTTGAACATACCGGTTCTCGTCCGATCACCGAAGTTAAGCAACGTCGGGCGCGGTCAGTACTTGGATGGGTGACCGCCTGGGAACACCGCGTGATGTTGGCTTTTTGCCTTATATTTTTAAAGTAGCAGTTCACATCCTAATGTCTTTTTTCAGAAATTAAAAACGTACATTCAGCGCCCGAGACACCCGCCACATCGATATATGCCGTGCCACAGAAGCAAACTATTTCAGAAAGCAATTCACCAATACATGAAAAGGCCGAAGAAACTTCAGCTGAGAGTGTCGACACAATAAGAGATAGCTACACTGGTCTAAAAAGGTATTTGACGGCCTTTAAATTTTGGGTTAGCACCTATTTTCATCTACCCGTTAAATATAAAATGAATAAATACTAGTCACACTGTCGAGTACGCACCGAAATAATCAGTAATCTAATTACCATCTAACATTGGCTGTTTAATACGTTAACCTGCGAATGCTATGGACTTGAACCATGCATGAAGTGAAACAGTCTCTAAATTTTGCGACTGTTACGTCGGATATACGTAGTAATTTCACTGATTGCATTTTTGGTGCTTACGCCTACAGTTAACGAGCTACATATCTGTTTTCTGCTAGAGGGTGTAGTGGTTACTAAGGCGCAAGTAGTAGGAGCACATGCAATCATGCCAATTTGCCTATTTTTAACATATAAGCTAACAAATATAAAAGAACCAAATTCTTTCATTTTGTATTATTGTTTTAGAGTCGAACCGCCTTTAGATTTTCTATCTTCAGAAACGGATGACACCCCACGCGAGAGAACCAACTCTTGGTCATATAAAACCTCAAATCGTGCCAATCCTAAATACAAGATCGAAGACGAAATATTAGCCAATCTACATGTGAAGCCTTTGGTAGCCATCCACGAGAAATGGATCTACGAAGCAAACAAGAAGACTGGCCGGTCTATGTCACTGCCCGAAGATAACAGGTAAGTTGTTATTTTATTCTATTACCACCAACGTTTATGCTATGTTGCCGACAAAATAAAATAGCAAAAAAGCCAACATCACGCGGTGTTCCCAGGCGGTCACCCATCCAAGTACTGACCGCGCCCGACGTTGCTTAACTTCGGTGATCGGACGAGAACCGGTATGTTCAACGTGGTATGGACGTTGGCGACCAATTTTTTCAATAACTGGTCGAAATCTTTGTTTTCTATCTTCCAAATCCTTTTGATGTGCCTTTGACATCTCTATAACTCAAAATCTATTTAACATAAACACGTGTAACTTGATCTGTTTACTAAGGCCCCAAACATGTACTAGGATCCTAATTTTAATAAATGCAGCTTAATGGTTATTGAGAAATAGGCATTTTATCGCTTACTGACATATATGTAGATCAAAAACCTTATCCACTTCCAGATATCCTAGAAAGTTGAAATTTGGTGTCCAGCTAGGTATACAAAGTAAAAAATATGAAAACAGTAATTTTTTACGATTTGAAAAATTTTTCAAGCAATCTTTTTTTATGAACGCCTAGCGCCTTTCAAAATTATAATAGCAACAAAATTTTTTTCTTTCGCTGGAGAAAAGGTTCCATGATAAAAGGTTAGGTACTTTAATTTTTTTTTTGTCATGATGTCTTTTAACATAGATCCAACCAAATGGGAGGAAGAGGCGGCCGACCGTGTCAGATGGCGTAAATCCGTAGTTGACGGTGTTTCTGCTCACGATAACATCTGGTTTGAGCAGCTAGTCCGCAAACGCGTAATCCGGCACGTTCGTACCGTTTTACTCCCAACACAAACAAATACAGAAAGTCGCTGCCGAAATTGCGGTCTTATCTTTCGGGCTCAAATCGCTCTTATAAGTTACCAGTGTAGGTGCACATCGTACCTTGCATCAGTGAACGCTACAATCATCTCACGTAGATATTATTTGCCAATGATGATGATACCCAATTATTTATGAAACGAAAAATTATTTATTTGTCATATAAAATCTGCTATGCACAAATAAAGTATGGAGTTAAGTGTTGGAACTATACCAATGCATTGACAACGGTCCCCACACTAGACAAGCCTGTGTCGTGGCGTCCCGTGTGGTCACTAGTGGTCTAAGTTATAAGTACTTAGACCACCGATAAAAATACAAACTTCAACTGGACGCGCCGGCAATTAGCAACAATCTTGCTATGTACTTATACATGATAATAGTAAAATTCTGTGATTTACGTCAGCCCACATTCGATTCCTGTTTATAAAAGTTTGATAGACATTATTAGACAGATATATTAATTGGTAGATTGAAAATGTACACAATCATTACATTATCTATCTAATTCCTAAGAAAACTTCGACACATTAATTAATATGAATGCAACTAGTCTGAATGCAGATTATTGGAAAACTGTTAGGCTGCCAACACAAAGATTAATTTTACAGACCAGTTTTAAACGATGCATAATAATTATTTCTTTAAAAGGTAATGATATCCCATCAAAAACATAAATATGAAATATGGAAGCCAACGCCAATATTGAGAATATGCGTGTTTTTCGGCTCTGCAGCCAAAAGAATTGAGATCTAAATGGATGCCGACACTTGTAGATAATGCTGAAATTTATTTATAAAAAGATACCCATACAAATTTCATATTTCACATTTATGGTTTAATGGGATATCAATAATTATTAATGAGATCACCAACTTTCGTCTGTCACTGTCATGTCATGTTTGCAAAATTTTTCGCTGAATAACTGATACTATTTATCCTCAGATCTCACATTCCGGCAGTAAAGCCAGCTTCCCATTGCGTTGATACGTTCCAGAAGTCATTACCGCAACTGAACCTGAAGAAACCGCCGACTAAAGCGTTCCGAGTGCCACCTTCATCGCCCAACAGCTGTACTAGAAATGGTAAGCAATAAGGGTCTTTGTCTTAGTGGTGGTAAAAATAAATCAAAATTTTATACTTCTGGTTCTTTAAAATGTCAAAAAATTAAGTGCTGGTTTGGATATGTTTTCTTACAAAAATCTTTGTGTTTTTGTGACTTTGAATTTAACTTTGTATTTACGTAGTTCCAGGTGGTCATTGGGATCAATACTGCCAGGTGCGTGACACAGTCGCGAAGAGTATTAAGATGAGTCAGTATGATGCAGAGCGCTTGCAGAGGCGAGATTCATTCAGCGGGTAAGTATAAAAATATACCGTGACGTCACAAACTGATAAAGATGCAAAAATATAGCCAAGTGAATGCCAACGTCCATACCACGTTGAACATACCGGTTCTCGTCCGATCACCGAAGTTAAGCAACGTCGGGCGCGGTCAGTACTTGGATGGGTGACCGCCTGGGAACACCGCGTGATGTTGGCTTTTTGCTTTTTGAAGAAAATTCATACAGAATAAAACAAAACTTTGTTTTCAATATAACGCACTCTTAATAAAACAATGACATAATCCAAAATCGTTGACTTGTGGGAATCGTCACAAAAACTAACTGTATACGACATTTTTTTAAGCTGGCTATTCCCAATTGTGAGAAGACGCTTTTTTTCTTAGTCGATGCAGCTCGCCGTTTAGGGTCCATATTTTGCTAAAGCTCATCTATCCAAAATTTTGGATTAGGACATTGTTTTATTAAGAGTGCAATAAATCTCGTATCCATTCGAATCTTGAAAACTTTTTATATTTCTTCCAGATCAAGCGATGATAAATCACAAAGCAAAACGGACCAGGCGACGGATACGCGCAGCATAGAAGAGTTTATACGTGATCTAATCCGCAAGGAGTTCCAACATCTACTCCACGAGATATCAGACGACACGTCCACCGCATCCACACTCAATAAGAACGAAGATATATTAAACAAAGGCGTGGCGAACATCATAGAGTCTCTGAACACACCTGAGGAGGAAAAAACATTGAAAAAGGAGCCGGTGAAGTCATTTTCGAGAGTGAAAATCAATGGGAACAACAAGCCATTGTTGCAGATAACGTTTAGTCGGTCAGGGGATAACAGTCTGCAAGTTTTGGACAATTGCGTGAATGTGACGATATGTGACAACAACACAGGAGGGAAGGAGAAGCTAAACGTGTCTTTAGAGGACACGCTGACTGAAGATGTGCACGTCAACTCGCTTAAACGATGTCAGGCTTTCAATGCTATTCAGGTGGGTTAAATGGAATTGTCGATGATCGTTATTATTAATCTCATGGTGATTCAAAGAATATACATTTTTTTTGTGCAATTCAATGACAAGCAAATAGTTGGTCTGGTAGTTCAATAACAGCCTATAAGTTGTGTTGATATTCTAAACCTTGAATGATAAAGTACTTTATGTTACTACCACTGTATTTGTCAGTCTGGACACTGTGCCCAGTTAAGTCCTCAAAGTTTATCTTCTACCGAATAGTCTTGATGTATTAAAGTCTTTACTAAGTAAAATAAATCACAAAACATTATAAAAAATTTTGTTAATACAGAAACACTTGCAGGAAGCTAGAAGCACAGAAGACTTGTACATCGACGATGACCTCTCCACACAAATGCAGGAGAATTTCGGTGGGAAAGTGAAGCTGATCCCCTTGCACGGGTCGCTGCACGAGATCCTCTGCGAGAAGGAGGAAGACTGCTGCCTCATCAAGGTGCGGCAGGAGAACGGCTGCGACACCATATACTTCCGGTGTGACAACTCTGACACGGAGTCACGTGACGCCATCGACGGATGTGACGACCGGCCACAAGACACCGTCGTCTTCAAACGCAGCATTTCTCTCATAGAGGAGCGGATACAACGCGTTTTCCCCAAAGAGAAGCGAGCGCAGACTCCCAAAATAAAGACTGAAACTGTCCGAACGCGTCCCAAGTCTGAAATATTCATTCCAATCAAAAAAGAATCTCGGCTTATGAGTGTAAGTAGTCCGTCATTAGCCATGAAGGATGAGAAAGATGAAGTCGAAGTTAATATAGAGAATGTAATGTGTTATCAAGACTCGTCTTCGGATGAGTGCCTCAAATGCCAGGATAATGATGAATTTGAATTACTAGAGCGGAAGATTGAAGAAGACATGGCTAATAACTTAGCGTCACTGACGGGCGGATGTCTCGAGAAGATATCTGAAGAGAACCTGTCTGTACTCAACGAGGAGATTACTGACAAGGACTAGTTTGTCCAACACTGGTTTAAGGCGTGGTTGCTGGACCGAAATTTGCGGCTGACTGATTCTGAATTAACATTTGTGGGTTGACTCTACACATAGCGTGATGAGTACGCGGCTAGCAATAGCAAAAAACAGTTTGACGAATAGCGAAAAAACTTAAGCTTTGTATGCAAAAACCTATGCCACATTCAGGAAAGGAAAAAACATGTATTTTTAGTAGTATAATCTCTTAAAATTAGCCATTCTTTAGAGCTGTTAATTAAACGGAATGCAGTAGTAGTCGAAAAAAGGTTAAATCTTTGTGGTCAGTTTTTTCATTTCTCGAATGTAGAATCGTACAAGGATTTTTGTCATGAAAGTGGGGTAAGGGAATATTAACAAATATTGTACAAATCATAGTACACTTTCAATTCTACTTTGACCAACATAGGTTAGAGCGGATATGTTGATTCATTATTTCGTGATCTATGATTTAATAAGTTTCCCTATTTCAAGCTATGTATAATTGCTCCGCTTTTTTGACAGGCGCCGCAATCGCTTAACCACTGTCAGCCCAAAACTAAGTCTTCGCATCCGCGCCATTAGATTATGATTTAGAAATCCTAATGCAGTCCGAAGTACAATAAATTAAATACTTTAGCTTTAAATGCTAATGTTGTTTGATACTGCATCTTGCCGTGATGCAGCGACCGATACAATAGTTGTGACCAGTACAAAGTTGTAAATTTTCATAAATATACGAGTACGCGCTCGCACCAAATTGTACGTATAAGAGTGCACTCGGAATGAAATGACACGTTACGAGCTTAATGGCGTGCAAAATTCATTTATTTCTTAGTTTCCTCTCATTTGTCACTCTTTTTGTTCTCCCTCGTAGATGTATAACACCGTGTCCGAGTTCACTTTCATTGGATGCGGGCGTCCGAGTTCCGAGTGCACTCGGATCACGTGATATCGAAAAAAATATAGTGTGCATACAGTATGAGCGCACTGCTATCATAATAACTATAGTAAGATAAAGCTGAATCATCTGCCATAACAATTAACATTACACATTTTTTTTTACATCATAGAACCCAAAGATTCATCGGTTTTCATTTTGGTTAGTTATTTTTAATTTAGTGCAAGGCTATGTGATTTTTAGATTAAGCGGCACGAAGCATTCCACTGTTGTGATTTTAGAATAGCTAGCACTAAGAATTTTCAAACTATTCACATTTATTTATGTTTTAAATTTAAATAACACTTAACAGGTTTGTATTGATTTTAATTATATTAATTAGACCAAAGTTAATTTGTTGCCGGATATATTTTTAAAGTACTGCGTAGTTTTGTTAGGTTGATTTTTATATTTTGTATTCTTTAGATTATTTCAGAAGTTCCATGTTTTAAGCATTTGTTAGTAGAAATGTGGTTGATTTTAGATCTGTTACAATAAAACTTTGTACTTAATCATCTTGTTTAATTTTCTTAATTCATTTTATCCACGTTAGTGATGTAACGAATGTTCGATTTCCCGCAATACGAATATGAAATAACATTTCCCGGTCTCACGCCTCTGTGTAGTAGAATAGACTTAATGCTCTGCTCGCTCCTTTACTTGGACTGACATAGTGGCTTTGTTGTACATGCACCTCAGCCCTTCAATGTACCGATTGTCGGTGTGCCTCCGCTGGAGGAATTGCTACACAGTCTTCAGCTTGGCCATTTGGCTTTACCCGATGGACAGATCTTTTGCGAACACTTTGGAGCCTTTGTTCTGCTCGATCATCTCCGTGATGCTTACAACATTATAAGCAAGGACGTCGAGTCGCAAGATCTTCCCTATCTGTCAATCGTGCTGCCGATATACTTCAGCGTCCTCCGAATACTGCAACACCACATATCGACATTTGCAACTTGATAATTTCAATTTAAGAAAAAAAGCACTAATTGTGGTAATAAAATATAACTAGTCCCTTTGTATTATTAATCAAATACTAGTCCAGTAGTATAAAGAAAATAGTAATTAGCACAACCGAAGGATTTAAAAGGTGTACTGACATTGAAAGAAAAACATCAATCATTTATTAACCCCTGGAATGCCGGGCTCAGTTTGCGTAAAAGACGCGTGCGTGCCGCCATACATTTGAAAAAATCGGATTTTGAGTGTAAAGGATGTTCTAATTTATACACCATAAAATTCTTTTAGTACGAATTTTGAAATTATTTATTTACTTATTTATTATGGATCAATGGTCACTAAAATATTCAGAAACATTGTGAGATTTGGCATAGACGGCCGCCATTTTGAATTTCGTTGTTTTGAGGCCGATTTACCTCAAAATCGAAATCTGGGTATATCTTTGGTTACAAAAAACGGACCCAATGCTTGAATTGAGACAAATGGCCGCCATTTTGAATTTCTTTGTTTTAAGGCCAATCGACCTCAAAATCGATATATGGGCAGGTCTTTAGGTACAAAAGACGGATCCAATGCTTGAATTGAGAAAAATGGCCGCCATTTTGAATTTCTTTGTTTTAAGGCCAATCGACCTCAAAATCGATATATGGGCAGGTCTTTAGGTACAAAAGACGGGTCCAATGTCAGAATTGAAAAAAGTGGCCGCCATTTTGAATTTCTTTGTTTTAAGGCCAATCGACCTCAAAATCGATATCTGGGCAGTCCTTTAGGTACCGAAGACGGATCCAATGTTAGAATTGAAAAAAGTGGCCGCCATCTTGAATTTCTTTGTTTTAAGGCCAATCGACCTCAAAATCGATATCTGAGCAGGCCTTTAGGTATAAAAGACGGATCCAATGTTAGAATTGAAAAAAGTGGCCGCCATTTTGAATTTCTTTGTTTTATGGCCAATCGACCTCAAAATCGATATCTGGGCAGGCCTTTAGGTACAAAAGACGGATCCAATGTCAGAATTGAAAAAAGTGGCCGCCATTTTGAATTTCTTTGTTTTAAGGCCAATCGGCCTCAAAATCGATATCTGGGCAGGCCTTTAGGTACCGAAGACGGATCCAATGTTAGAATTGAAAAAAGTGGCCGCCATTTTGAATTTCTTTGTTTTAAGGCCAATCGACCTCAAAATCGACATCTGAGCAGGCCTTTAGGTATAAAAGACGGATCCAATGTTAGAATTGAAAAAAGTGGCCGCCATTTTGAATTTCTTTGTTTTAAGGCCAATCGACCTCAAAATCGATATCTGGGCAGGCCTTTAGGTATAAAAGACGGATCCAATGTCAGAATTGAAAAAAGTGGCCGCCATTTTGAATTTCTTTGTTTTAAGGCCAATCGACCTCAAAATCAATTTCTCGGCATATCTGTAGTTACCAAAAACGGATCCAATGTCGGAATTGAAAAAAGAGGCCACCACTTAGGACTTCTTTATTTTAAGCTAATTAACGTCAAAATCGATACTTGGCGATAGTAAAAAACAGATCTAATGTTAGACTCAATAAAAGTGGTCGCCATTTTAAACTTCTTTGTTTTTAAGACTGATTGGATTTAAGATAGATATTTGGGCTTGTATTTAGCCAAATAGAATAAATCGAGGTGTAATATATGTATGTACGCGCGTGAGAAGTTATACTTCTTTGGCATCATTAACCTTTATAGTTTGGGAAAATTGCAGTCTTGGCTTCGGCCTTTGAATTTTGAAAAAGTCCTTGGGTGTGGTAAAACAACAACCGACAAGGCTGCAAGGCTAAGCGCCTTTGTCTTCTCCTTTTACTAAAAAATAAATTATTATTAGAAACTGTAACGGTTTTGATTTAAATAAAAATATGTACCACTGACTTTACAGAAATACTTTCATACAAAATATCACCAAGCGAACAACCGGCACGAAGACAATGACCAACTAACTCGAACTGTCAAACGTTCTATGCTTTTATAGCAAAAATTGTAGATCATGTCATTAATACCCGCACAAAAAATATTTTTGCCCTAACATTATATTATATAATTATTAAATATAGAATTTAGAGAATACTAAATATATAGGGTGATGTGTGATAGGTGATAGGTGAAGCGTGAAGAAATGAAGAAGAATAGATGATAGTGGCAGAAGATAAAGTTTATTACACGCACACGGAAGAAACAGTCTACACACAGAAGAATACACTACAAAGTAGAAATAGAAGGAGCAGTCAAGAGATAGTATAGAGTTTAAGACACTGAGCAACATACAATATGGCGCAAGCGTAAGCGTAAGCGTTAGCGTTACGGTAGCGGGTGACACGGGCTTCGCGGGCGAGATTTGGTGTACCGACTGGCGTGGCCGCCGGCCGGCCGCACGCGCAGCGGTCATTCCGCCCCCGCGCCTCAACTACGTGCATCGCCTTAAAACCGGCTGGTGGTACGCCGAGCCGCGCGCACCGTGCGTCTCCAATGCACTCGAAGCAAGTTAAATATTATTATTCGCACACTCACGCCTTTGTCCCCGAAGGGGTAGGCAGAGGTGCAAATATTATAAATATAAATATTAGAATAGTGTACGCCACAAATATATATGACATAATTTGTACTTAATATTAGAAGATTCTTAATTTAAAATATTTATTATTGATTATTAATATTTTAAAAATAATTTTTTTTTATAATTAATTTAAAAAAAAGACAACCAATAATATCACTTAAGACGAGGCTATATGGGCTTGAACCCTTTGCCTTCCCAAATAAGGGGAAAATTATAATAAAAAAACAGCCGTGAGAATTTTTGTGTCACACATGCGCGCGCATCGTAAAATTTCACTCCCATAAATTTTTCATAACGCGCTTAAGGTATAACTTCAAAAAAAAAAAGATACAGTAATTGAATGGCCACCCACCAGGGCATAACGATGTAGGGGAAGAAAAATATTATAGTAAGATAATTTCTACTACGCGGCTAATTATGCTTATAGCTATTGTTGAATTGCTAACGACCCCCGAATTTTTAACCGATTTTGATGCTTTCACAGAAGAATTTACTTTATTAGCTGTTTGCTGCCACGGGCCACTTCTTAAATTCGAAGACAAATTCCTTTTTTTGCGACATAACAAAGCTGCAATATCGTTATTGAAGAGAATTGAATAAGCTTTGATGGTGATATTATTTAAAAGTGATATAATTAAAACCTACTATAGTTTGTGGCCATGTCCAGCGGATTTTGATTTTAAAACCAATGGCCCTTAAAACAAGAACATTTAACATGGAATGCAGTTATTAAAATTCCAACCTCGATTAATTAGTTTTGGCTAAAAGACAAGCCCAAATATCCATCTTAAATCCAATCAGTCTTAAAACAAAGAAGTACAAAATGGCGACCACTTTTCTTAAGTCTAACATTAGATCTGACTTTTACTATCAATGGCATGCCAAGTATCGATTTTGAGGTCAATTGGCCTTAAAACAAAGAAATTCAAAATGGCGGCCACTTTTTTCCATTCTAATGTTCGATCCGTCTTTTGTACCTACAGGCCTGCCCAGATATCGATTTTGAGGTCGATTGGCCTTAAAACAAAGAAATTCAAAATGGTGGCCACTTTTTTCAATTCTGACATGGGATCCGTCTTTTGTACCTAAAGGCCTGCCCAGATATCGATTTTGAGGTCGATTGGCCTTAAAACAAATAAATTCAAAATGGCGGCCACTTTTTTCAATTCTAACATTGGATCCGTCTTCATTACCTAAAGGCTTGCCCAGATATCGATTTTGAGGTCGATTGGCCATAAAACAAAGAAATTCAAAATGGCGGCCACTTTTTTCAATTCTAACATTGGATCCGTCTTTTATACCTAAAGGCCTGCTCAGATATCGATTTTGAGGTCGATTGGCCTTAAAACAAAGAAATTCAAAATGGTGGCCACTTTTTTCAATTCTGACATGGGATCCGTCTTTTGTACCTAAAGGCCTGCCCAGATATCGATTTTGAGGTCGATTGGCCTTAAAACAAATAAATTCAAAATGGCGGCCACTTTTTTCAATTCTAACATTGGATCCGTCTTCATTACCTAAAGGCTTGCCCAGATATCGATTTTGAGGTCGATTGGCCTTAAAACAAAGAAATTCAAAATGGCGGCCACTTTTTTCAATTCTAACATTGGATCCAACTTTTGTACCTACAGGCCTGCCCAGATATCGATTTTGAGGTCGATTGGCCATAAAACAAAGAAATTCAAAATGGCGGCCACTTTTTTCAATTCTAACATTGGATCCGTCTTTTATACCTAAAGGCCTGCTCAGATATCGATTTTGAGGTCGATTGGCCTTAAAACAAAGAAATTCAAAATGGCGGCCACTTTTTTCAATTATAACATTGGATCCAACTTTTGTACCTACAGGCCTGCCCAGATATCGATTTTGAGGTCGATTGGCCTTAAAACAAATAAATTCAAAATGGCGGCCACTTTTTTCAATTCTAACATTGGATCCGTCTTCATTACCTAAAGGCTTGCCCATATATCGATTTTGAGGTCGATTGGCCTTAACACAAAGAAATTCAAAATGGCGGCCACTTTTTTCAATTATAACATTGGATCCAACTTTTGTACCTACAGGCCTGCCTAGATATCGATTTTGAGGTCGATTGGCCATAAAACAAAGAAATTCAAAATGGCGGCCACTTTTTTCAATTCTAACATTGGATCCGTCTTTTATACCTAAAGGCCTGCTCAGATATCGATTTTGAGGTCGATTGGCCTTAAAACAAATAAATTCAAAATGGCGGCCACTTTTTTCAATTCTAACATTGGATCCGTCTTCATTACCTAAAGGCTTGCCCAGATATCGATTTTGAGGTCGATTGGCCATAAAACAAAGAAATTCAAAATGGCGGCCACTTTTTTCAATTCTAACATTGGATCCGTCTTTTATACCTAAAGGCTTGCTCAGATATCGATTTTGAGGTCGATTGGCCTTAAAACAAAGAAATTCAAAATGGCGGCCACTTTTTTCAATTCTAACATTGGATCCGTCTTCGGCACCTAAAGGCCTGCCCAGATATCGATTTTGAGGTCGATTGGCCTTAAAACAAAGAAATTCAAAATGGCGGCCACTTTTTTCAATTCTAACATTGGATCCGTCTTTTCTACTTACAGGCCTGCCCAGATATCGATTTTAAGGTCGATTGGCCTTAAAACAAAGAAATTCAAAATGGCGGCCACTTTTTTCAATTATAACATTGGATCCAACTTTTGTACCTACAGGCCTGCCCAGATATCGATTTTGAGGTCGATTGGCCATAAAACAAAGAAATTCAAAATGGCGGCCACTTTTTTCAATTCTAACATTGGATCCGTCTTCATTACCTAAAGGCTTGCCCAGATATCGATTTTGAGGTCGATTGGCCTTAAAACAAAGAAATTCAAAATGGCGGCCACTTTTTTCAATTATAACATTGGATCCAACTTTTGTACCTACAGGCCTGCCTAGATATCGATTTTGAGGTCGATTGGCCATAAAACAAAGAAATTCAAAATGGCGGCCACTTTTTTCAATTCTAACATTGGATCCGTCTTTTATACCTAAAGGCCTGCTCAGATATCGATTTTGAGGTCGATTGGCCTTAAAAGAAAGAAATTCAAAATGGCGGCCACTTTTTTCAATTCTAACATTGGATCCGTCTTCGGTACCTAAAGGCCTGCCCAGATCTCGATTTTGAGGTCGATTGGCCTTAAAACAAAGAAAATCAAAATGGCGGCCACTTTTTTCAATTCTAACATTGGATCCGTCTTTTCTACCTACAGGCCTACTCAGATATCGATTTTGAGGCCAATCGGCCTCAAAACAAAGAAATTCAAAATGGCGGCCGCTTTTCTCAATTCTAATATATAATTAAGATTTGCATCCAATGGAAACCCAAAAATAACCTAAAAAGAAACAACCTGTAGATGTTCAGTTTTCATACATTTTGCAGAAATCGGCCCGAGCGTGGATCCACGCTCCGGCAGAGTTTGAACACTTTTTTTGAGCGTGGATCCACGCTCCCGGCACGCGAGGGCTTAATGCGTGCTTTATAATGCTTATGTCCGAAGCACATTGGAATGCAACTCACCGATTTGGAACCCTCATCACAGGATATATACAAGCATGATCGAAAAGATACAAAAAGTATTTCTGCGGTATCTCTACAAGAAGATGTATGGCTACTATCCTCTCCTGTATCCTACGCCGTTTATACTGGGTATGGTGGGATACACATCGCTCGAAGTCAGGCGTAACATCGCCTTGGTAAGGTATATTTTTGCAGTATTGCGAGGCGCCGTCCATGACCCTGCCGTTCTTGCACAGATCCCATTTTACATATCCAATCCACACACTCGAAATCTCCGACCAAGAAATACACCTTTGTTTAACACTTTTTCAACAGACCCATATACGCCAATTACCAGAGCCCTCACATATTTGAACACCTTAGTCATCGAGCATTCGGTTGACATTTTCCACATTAGTGACAAAGATTTCCTGGCAACAGCCAGCCTATTCTTAGAACGATTGTCTACACCTAGCTCAATAATTTAAATTACCTGTGCATTTAGTATTAGTTAATTACATTTTACTTAGTATTTGATATTTTTAAAGTAGCTTACATGTTTAGTTATACTACTGTTAGTGTAAGTGAATATTTAACTATAAATAAATAAATAAATTAAAAGATTTTAACGTGTTAGTTATTTTCTTATAATAATTTCCAATGAAATGAAATAAATTTATTTGAGCCCATAAAATGTTATACATTATTTAGATTCCGTCAATATTAACTCTAATTTTTGCATTTGTGTGGGGTGTGGGGTATGGGTGATGTGAGTTGGTTTTGTTAGTTAGTACATGTAGGATGTAGGGTATAGGGTATAGGGTAGGTATGTGTATGTGTATGTATTACACTATGGTGCGCGGCGGGCGCGGTGCGTGGTGCGCGCTCGGTGCGCGTGCAGACTGCAGACTGCAGACCCGTCTGTATGGTGTGTGTGTTGCCAACGTCCATACCACGTTGAACATACCGGTTCTCGTCCGATCACCGAAGTTAAGCAACGTCGGGCGCGGTCAGTACTTGGATGGGTGACCGCCTGGGAACACCGCGTGATGTTGGCTTTTTGTTTTGTTTTGTTGTGGTTTTTGTTTGTTGCTACAGGTGCATGTATGGTGTGTATAGGTACGTTATATAATTTAGTTTATTTTTGCATTTGGTTAGTGTGTGGGATGTGGGGTGTGGGTGATGTGAGTTGGTTTTGTTAGTTAGTACATGTAGGGTGTAGGGTATAGGGTATAGGGTAGGTATGTGTATGTGTATGTGTATGTATTACACTATGGTGCGCGGCGGGCGCGGTGCGTGGTGCGCGCTCGGTGCGCGTGCAGACTGCAGACTGCAGACCCGTCTGTATGGTGTGTGTGTTGCCAACGTCCATACCACGTTGAACATACCGGTTCTCGTCCGATCACCGAAGTTAAGCAACGTCGGGCGCGGTCAGTACTTGGATGGGTGACCGCCTGGGAACACCGCGTGATGTTGGCTTTTTGTTTTGTTTTGTTTTGTTGTGGTTTTTGTTTGTTGCTACAGGAGCATGCATAGTGTTCACTGTATGGTGTGTATAGGTACGTTATATAATTTAGTTTATTTTTTGCATTAGGTTAGTGTGTGGGGTGTGAGCCCGTGTGGGTGATGTGAGTTGGTGTTGTTAGTTAGTACATGTAGGATGTAGGGTATAGGGTATAGGGTAGGTATGTGTATGTGTATGTGTATGTATTACACTATGGTGCGCGGCGGGCGCGGTGCGTGGTGCGCGCTCGGTGCGCGTGCAGACTGCAGACTGCAGACCCGTCTGTATGGTGTGTGTGTTGCCAACGTCCATACCACGTTGAACATACCGGTTCTCGTCCGATCACCGAAGTTAAGCAACGTCGGGCGCGGTCAGTACTTGGATGGGTGACCGCCTGGGAACACCGCGTGATGTTGGCTTTTTGTTTTGTTTGTTGCTACAGGTGCATGCATAGTGTTCACTGTATGGTGTGTATAGGTACGTTATATAATTTAGTTTATTTTTTGCATTAGGTTAGTGTGTGGGGTGTGAGCCCGTGTGGGTGATGTGAGTTGGTTTTGTTAGTTAGTACATGTAGGGTGTAGGGTATAGGGTAGGTATGTGTATGTGTATGTGTATGTATTACACTATGGTGCGCGGCGGGCGCGGTGCGTGGTGCGCGCTCGGTGCGCGTGCAGACTGCAGACTGCAGACCCGTCTGTATGGTGTGTGTGTTGCCAACGTCCATACCACGTTGAACATACCGGTTCTCGTCCGATCACCGAAGTTAAGCAACGTCGGGCGCGGTCAGTACTTGGATGGGTGACCGCCTGGGAACACCGCGTGATGTTGGCTTTTTGTTTTGTTTTGTTGTGGTTTTTGCTTGTTGCTACAGGTGCATGCATAGTGTTCACTGTATGGTGTGTATAGGTACGTTATATAATTTAGTTTATTTTTTGCATTAGGTTAGTGTGTGGGGTGTGGGGTGTGGGTGATGTGAGTTGGTTTTGTTAGTTAGTACATGTAGGGTATAGGGTAGGTATGTGTATGTGTATGTATTACACTATGGTGCGCGGCGGGCGCGGTGCGTGGTGCGCGCTCGGTGCGCGTGCAGACTGCAGACTGCAGACCCGTCTGTATGGTGTGTGTGTTGCCAACGTCCATACCACGTTGAACATACCGGTTCTCGTCCGATCACCGAAGTTAAGCAACGTCGGGCGCGGTCAGTACTTGGATGGGTGACCGCCTGGGAACACCGCGTGATGTTGGCTTTTTGTTTTGTTTTGTTTTGTTGTGGTTTTTGTTTGTTGCTACAGGAGCATTCATAGTGTTCACTGTATGGTGTGTATAGGTACGTTATATAATTTAGTTTATTTTTGCATTAGGTTAGTGTGTGGGGTGTGGGGTGTGGGTGATGTGAGTTGGTTTTGTTAGTTAGTACATGTAGGGCAGGGATGTTACGAATATTCGCATCCGCATCCGCAAATGCGGAATATTCGCATTAATTCAGACATCTGCATCCGCATTCACATCCGCATCAATCAATGCGGAGTTTTTACGGATGCAGATTCACATCAACAAGTAACTACATGTAAAGAAAGTGGGCGGAGCCAGAGTGTCACGTGCTTTTTCATTCGGTAACTGACGAATAGAATAGAAAGGCGCACATTGGTAACAAGATCCTACAGGTTTTGTAATTGTCAATAAAATATAGTTACAGTGAGTGTTTACTGTATACTTCATAGTTTTTTGCGTGTTTATTGAATATTTTGATATAAATATTGAGTGAAATGGCGCCACCAATAAAAAGCAGTATCTGGACTTATTTTACGATAGACAAAAATGATCCAGAGAAGTCGGAGTGTAAGATATGTAATAAAAGTTACTCGCGGAAGGGACGCACTACTACTTCTTTGAAAAATCACCTGAAATCAATACACCCGGAGGAGTTTTGTTTATTCCAAAGTGCGAATAAAGAATAGGAATTCAAGAAAAAAAATGATGAAGCAGGTATGTATCGAAAATATCGGAATATCGGATTTACAATTATGTTTTACAAACTTAGTTACGGTTAGGTAAATTCAATGAATTTTATTAATAACTTCTGTTTTCACTTCAAATCATGATATTTATACTTGGTGCTAAAAGGGTCAATATCTAAAATCCTTCCTTACTGTATTATATTGTAGTGTGACTAAAATATATTGTTGTTATTGGTCACATGATTTTATGTTACTTTCTATATTAAATTTAAAATAAAAAATGGCATTATTTTTAGCACTAACAAGAATCCAAATACCAAAGTTACAAATTACAGGGTGGAAGGGAAACGCTCTCGGAAACGAACACAGGTGATAGTATTGGTGATTCCTGACGTGATGGCACTAAAAAAATCGCGATCGCATTGTTACAATTTTAGTAGGATTTTCTCAAATTTCTGTACAGCTTCACGTATGGATAGATAAATCAAACTATTATTCTGAAAAACATGGAAAAAAAGGTCAATATTTCAAAAAAATCGTAATGAAACACGTACATCAGCTGACGGGTTAACGACCGCGGGCCGGTCCCGGCGCAGCGCGACGGCCGCCCAGTTCTTTGTGCGCTTTACATTGCGCGCGCATGAATTACGGAAATACTAAAATCGTAAGTATTATCGCTTAGCTTTGCAAATGAATATAGTTTTTCGTTAATGTTATGGTTCTTCTCTCTTACCGTTCCGGTATAGAGAGCGTTCCCCTTTCACCCGGTATGTTTAAAATTAAATGCTTACCTACGTCTTGTTTCAATTCTTATTTTATTGTTAGCAAGTTCTATAATTTTTTAACACTTAATTATTTGAAAGCGCAAACCCACATTGGCCTTTTTTATTTAAAAAAATCAATTATAATGCGTATTATTTACTTTTTTTATATCGAATTTTGATAAGTATACTTATTTTTTAATTTAGTAGATGGTTTATGAATATTATGTTGTATTTTTTTACAGGTACAATTGTGACTCCGTTGCAACAAGCCAAGAAACAGCTTTCGATAGAGGAAGTACTACAAAAAGAAAAGAAGTGGGATACTAACAATCCTAATTCAAAAAGATTGACAAACTCATTGGCGAAATGATAGCGCTTCAAAATTTACCCTTTAACTTTGTGGAAGGACTTGGATTTTGTCGTCTCATACAAGAGTTAGCGCCGAAATATAATTTTAGAGGACGAATTTTTTTTTACTGATTTCGTGTGCAATGAGCTATAGGTACATAAAACTTGCTGGAAAAGTTAAAAAACTAATTGAAGTCGTATTAGTGTCGTTCACTACTGATATTTGGACAGATCCCAGCTCAGGTGTTTCTTTGCTTAGCCTAACTTGCCACGGAGTATCAGAAAACTTTGAACGATCGTCAATTGTGTTAAAATGCGAGACTTTTGATGACCGCCATACTGGTGATATCATTGCAGAAAAATTTAACGCAATGCTTGCTGAATGGAATATTTCAAATGAAAAAGTGCATTGCATAATACGAGATGAAGGCTCTAACATGAAAAGAGGAATGCGATTAGCATTGCTAAATGATTTAGATTGTACCGTTCATAAATTGCAAATTGTTATTCGGCATGGTTTACGATCGCAGGAAAGCATAGAAGACGTCAAACAAAAATGTAAGAAAATAACTACTCATTTTAACCATTCAACCATTGCTCAAAAGCAACTTGAAAAAATTCAGGACAGATTTAATCAATCGCATCTTAAAGTATTCCAGGATTGTGTGACGCGCTGGAACAGCACGTTCTACATGTTTGAGCGTTTTTTGAAGATAAAAGATGCATTAAGTCTTTATGCCAATGACAATACCATTGAATCAATCTTGCCTGAAGAGTGGAAAATAATAGAATGCTGTCTTGAAGTATTGAAACCGTTTGAAGAAGCCACTCGTGAAATGAGCAGCTCTCAGGCACTCATATCATCTGTGATTCCTATCATACAAATGCTTTTGAAAAAACTTGACGATTATTTAACAAAACCACGAGAAAGTGATGCTATTCGCTTGGCAGTCTCTAATCTTAAATCTCAATTTTCAGCGAAATTTTCTTCTTTGGAAGATAACAACTTATATGCAATTTCCACATATTTAGATCCTCGCTATAAGCATAAATTTTTCAAACCAGTCACCGAAGAAAAAATAAAAGATGATATAATAAAGATGGTAAATGACCCTGTTGTCACTGATTCTCTTATGTCGCCGGCGGAAAAAACAAAAAGAATGAGAATGGGGGATTTTCTCGATCCTGAACCAGGAACGTCCAATACGGGTAAGAAGAATTGCTTAAAAAGCGATCTTGCTATGATGTTAGATTCATCGAGCGAAGATGAAGGTGAAAGAGAACCGGACAACAGAAGCCCCGATGCTCTTCTCCGCAAACAATTAGTTATTTATCATAACAAAAAAAAGACTGGATTTAGATGAAAATCCACTTAATTGGTGGAAAGTTAACCGTGGTGAATTTAAAATTCTCTCCAAATTAGCATGCAGATATTTATCACCTCCACCAGCTAGTGTTCCCAGCGAGCAACTATTTAGTGGAGCTGGGTTAATATACAATCCACTAAGAAACAGGTTGGAAGCTGAGAAGGCTGCAATATTGCTATTTATTAAATATAATTCACCAATATTTAATTTTAATTATTAAACAAAGATTTTTTATTATGAAACTCGAATATTGAAATTCTGTTGTGTCATAAGTAAAACTAAAAACTTGTGTAAATTTGTTCTAAAAATATGATTAAATAAATAAAAAGTTATAATAAATTGATTTTTAGTTATTTATGTACTTAAAATTTAAATAATTGTCCTTTTAAAATCCCAAAATCCGCATCCGCATCGAATCCGTATCCGCGGATGTGAACTTCTAATCATCCGCATCCGCATCTGCATCCGCGGATGTCTAAATTTTTGCATCCGTAACAACCCTGATGTAGGGTATAGGGTAGGTATGTGTATGTGTATGTATTACACTATGGTGCGCGGCGGGCGCGGTGCGTGGTGCGCGCTCGGTGCGCGTGCAGACTGCAGACTGCAGACCCGTCTGTATGGTGTGTGTGTTGCCAACGTCCATACCACGTTGAACATACCGGTTCTCGTCCGATCACCGAAGTTAAGCAACGTCGGGCGCGGTCAGTACTTGGATGGGTGACCGCCTGGGAACACCGCGTGATGTTGGCTTTTTGTTTTGTTTTGTTGTGGTTTTTGCTTGTTGCTACAGGTGCATGCATAGTGTTCACTGTATGGTGTGTATAGGTACGTTATATAATTTAGTTTATTTTTTGCATTAGGTTAGTGTGTGGGGTGTGGGGTGTGGGTGATGTGAGTTGGTTTTGTTAGTTAGTACATGTAGGGTATAGGGTAGGTATGTGTATGTGTATGTATTACACTATGGTGCGCGGCGGGCGCGGTGCGTGGTGCGCGCTCGGTGCGCGTGCAGACTGCAGACTGCAGACCCGTCTGTATGGTGTGTGTGTTGCCAACGTCCATACCACGTTGAACATACCGGTTCTCGTCCGATCACCGAAGTTAAGCAACGTCGGGCGCGGTCAGTACTTGGATGGGTGACCGCCTGGGAACACCGCGTGATGTTGGCTTTTTGTTTTGTTTGTTGCTACAGGTGCATGCATAGTGTTCACTGTATGGTGTGTATAGGTACGTTATATAATTTAGTTTATTTTTGCATTTGGTTAGTGTGTGGGATGTGGGGTGTGGGTGATGTGAGTTGGTTTTGTTAGTTAGTACATGTAGGGTGTAGGGTATAGGGTATAGGGTAGGTATGTGTATGTGTATGTGTATGTATTACACTATGGTGCGCGGCGGGCGCGGTGCGTGGTGCGCGCTCGGTGCGCGTGCAGACTGCAGACTGCAGACCCGTCTGTATGGTGTGTGTGTTGCCAACGTCCATACCACGTTGAACATACCGGTTCTCGTCCGATCACCGAAGTTAAGCAACGTGGGGCGCGGTCAGTACTTGGATGGGTGACCGCCTGGGAACACCGCGTGATGTTGGCTTTTTGTTTTGTTTTGTTGTGGTTTTTGTTTGTTGCTACAGGTGCATGTATGGTGTGTATAGGTACGTTATATAATTTAGTTTATTTTTGCATTAGGTTAGTGTGTGGGTGATGTGAGTTGGTTTTGTTAGTTAGTACATGTAGGGTGTAGGGTATAGGGTATAGGGTAGGTATGTGTATGTGTATGTGTATGTATTACACTATGGTGCGCGGCGGGCGCGGTGCGTGGTGCGCGCTCGGTGCGCGTGCAGACTGCAGACTGCAGACCCGTCTGTATGGTGTGTGTGTTGCCAACGTCCATACCACGTTGAACATACCGGTTCTCGTCCGATCACCGAAGTTAAGCAACGTCGGGCGCGGTCAGTACTTGGATGGGTGACCGCCTGGGAACACCGCGTGATGTTGGCTTTTTGTTTTGTTTTGTTGTGGTTTTTGTTTGTTGCTACAGGTGCATGTATGGTGTGTATAGGTACGTTATATAATTTAGTTTATTTTTGCATTTGGTTAGTGTGTGGGGTGTGGGGTGTGGGTGATGTGAGTTGGTTTTGTTAGTTAGTACATGTAGGGTGTAGGGTATAGGGTATAGGGTAGGTATGTGTATGTGTATGTATTACACTATGGTGCGCGGCGGGCGCGGTGCGTGGTGCGCGCTCGGTGCGCGTGCAGACTGCAGACTGCAGACCCGTCTGTATGGTGTGTGTGTTGCCAACGTCCATACCACGTTGAACGTACCGGTTCTCGTCCGATCACCGAAGTTAAGCAACGTCGGGCGCGGTCAGTACTTGGATGGGTGACCGCCTGGGAACACCGCGTGATGTTGGCTTTTTGTTTTGTTTTGTTGTGGTTTTTGTTTGTTGCTACAGGTGCATGTATGGTGTGTATAGGTACGTTATATAATTTAGTTTATTTTTGCATTTGGTTAGTGTGTGGGGTGTGGGGTGTGGGTGATGTGAGTTGGTTTTGTTAGTTAGTACATGTAGGGTGTAGGGTATAGGGTATAGGGTAGGTATGTGTATGTGTATGTGTATGTGTATGTATTACACTATGGTGCGCGGCGGGCGCGGTGCGTGGTGCGCGCTCGGTGCGCGTGCAGACTGCAGACTGCAGACCCGTCTGTATGGTGTGTGTGTTGCCAACGTCCATACCACGTTGAACATACCGGTTCTCGTCCGATCACCGAAGTTAAGCAACGTCGGGCGCGGTCAGTACTTGGATGGGTGACCGCCTGGGAACACCGCGTGATGTTGGCTTTTTGTTTTGTTTTGTTGTGGTTTTTGTTTGTTGCTACAGGTGCATGTATGGTGTGTATAGGTACGTTATATAATTTAGTTTATTTTTGCATTTGGTTAGTGTGTGGGATGTGGGGTGTGGGTGATGTGAGTTGGTTTTGTTAGTTAGTACATGTAGGGTGTAGGGTATAGGGTATAGGGTAGGTATGTGTATGTGTATGTGTATGTATTACACTATGGTGCGCGGCGGGCGCGGTGCGTGGTGCGCGCTCGGTGCGCGTGCAGACTGCAGACTGCAGACCCGTCTGTATGGTGTGTGTGTTGCCAACGTCCATACCACGTTGAACATACCGGTTCTCGTCCGATCACCGAAGTTAAGCAACGTCGGGCGCGGTCAGTACTTGGATGGGTGACCGCCTGGGAACACCGCGTGATGTTGGCTTTTTGTTTTGTTTTGTTGTGGTTTTTGCTTGTTGCTGCAGGTGCATGTATGGTGTGTATAGGTACGTTATATAATTTAGTTTATTTTTGCATTTGGTTAGTGTGTGGGATGTGGGGTGTGGGTGATGTGAGTTGGTTTTGTTAGTTAGTACATGTAGGGTGTAGGGTATAGGGTATAGGGTAGGTATGTGTATGTGTATGTGTATGTATTACACTATGGTGCGCGGCGGGCGCGGTGCGTGGTGCGCGCTCGGTGCGCGTGCAGACTGCAGACTGCAGACCCGTCTGTATGGTGTGTGTGTTGCCAACGTCCATACCACGTTGAACATACCGGTTCTCGTCCGATCACCGAAGTTAAGCAACGTCGGGCGCGGTCAGTACTTGGATGGGTGACCGCCTGGGAACACCGCGTGATGTTGGCTTTTTGTTTTGTTTTGTTGTGGTTTTTGTTTGTTGCTACAGGTGCATGTATGGTGTGTATAGGTACGTTATATAATTTAGTTTATTTTTGCATTTGGTTAGTGTGTGGGATGTGGGGTGTGGGTGATGTGAGTTGGTTTTGTTAGTTAGTACATGTAGGGTGTAGGGTATAGGGTATAGGGTAGGTATGTGTATGTGTATGTGTATGTATTACACTATGGTGCGCGGCGGGCGCGGTGCGTGGTGCGCGCTCGGTGCGCGTGCAGACTGCAGACTGCAGACCCGTCTGTATGGTGTGTGTGTTGCCAACGTCCATACCACGTTGAACATACCGGTTCTCGTCCGATCACCGAAGTTAAGCAACGTCGGGCGCGGTCAGTACTTGGATGGGTGACCGCCTGGGAACACCGCGTGATGTTGGCTTTTTGTTTTGTTTTGTTGTGGTTTTTGTTTGTTGCTACAGGTGCATGTATGGTGTGTATAGGTACGTTATATAATTTAGTTTATTTTTGCATTAGGTTAGTGTGTGGGTGATGTGAGTTGGTTTTGTTAGTTAGTACATGTAGGGTGTAGGGTATAGGGTATAGGGTAGGTATGTGTATGTGTATGTGTATGTATTACACTATGGTGCGCGGCGGGCGCGGTGCGTGGTGCGCGCTCGGTGCGCGTGCAGACTGCAGACTGCAGACCCGTCTGTATGGTGTGTGTGTTGCCAACGTCCATACCACGTTGAACATACCGGTTCTCGTCCGATCACCGAAGTTAAGCAACGTCGGGCGCGGTCAGTACTTGGATGGGTGACCGCCTGGGAACACCGCGTGATGTTGGCTTTTTGTTTTGTTTTGTTGTGGTTTTTGTTTGTTGCTACAGGTGCATGTATGGTGTGTATAGGTACGTTATATAATTTAGTTTATTTTTGCATTAGGTTAGTGTGTGGGTGATGTGAGTTGGTTTTGTTAGTTAGTACATGTAGGGTGTAGGGTATAGGGTATAGGGTAGGTATGTGTATGTGTATGTGTATGTATTACACTATGGTGCGCGGCGGGCGCGGTGCGTGGTGCGCGCTCGGTGCGCGTGCAGACTGCAGACTGCAGACCCGTCTGTATGGTGTGTGTGTTGCCAACGTCCATACCACGTTGAACATACCGGTTCTCGTCCGATCACCGAAGTTAAGCAACGTCGGGCGCGGTCAGTACTTGGATGGGTGACCGCCTGGGAACACCGCGTGATGTTGGCTTTTTGTTTTGTTTTGTTGTGGTTTTTGTTTGTTGCTACAGGTGCATGTATGGTGTGTATAGGTACGTTATATAATTTAGTTTATTTTTGCATTTGGTTAGTGTGTGGGGTGTGGGGTGTGGGTGATGTGAGTTGGTTTTGTTAGTTAGTACATGTAGGGTGTAGGGTATAGGGTATAGGGTAGGTATGTGTATGTGTATGTGTATGTATTACACTATGGTGCGCGGCGGGCGCGGTGCGTGGTGCGCGCTCGGTGCGCGTGCAGACTGCAGACTGCAGACCCGTCTGTATGGTGTGTGTGTTGCCAACGTCCATACCACGTTGAACGTACCGGTTCTCGTCCGATCACCGAAGTTAAGCAACGTCGGGCGCGGTCAGTACTTGGATGGGTGACCGCCTGGGAACACCGCGTGATGTTGGCTTTTTGTTTTGTTTTGTTGTGGTTTTTGTTTGTTGCTACAGGTGCATGTATGGTGTGTATAGGTACGTTATATAATTTAGTTTATTTTTGCATTTGGTTAGTGTGTGGGGTGTGGGGTGTGGGTGATGTGAGTTGGTTTTGTTAGTTAGTACATGTAGGGTGTAGGGTATAGGGTAGGTATGTGTATGTGTATGTATTACACTATGGTGCGCGGCGGGCGCGGTGCGTGGTGCGCGCTCGGTGCGCGTGCAGACTGCGACTGCAGACCCGTCTGTATGGTGTGTGTGTTGCCAACGTCCATACCACGTTGAACATACCGGTTCTCGTCCGATCACCGAAGTTAAGCAACGTCGGGCGCGGTCAGTACTTGGATGGGTGACCGCCTGGGAACACCGCGTGATGTTGGCTTTTTGTTTTGTTTTGTTGTGGTTTTTGTTTGTTGCTACAGGTGCATGTATGGTGTGTATAGGTACGTTATATAATTTAGTTTATTTTTGCATTTGGTTAGTGTGTGGGGTGTGGGGTGTGGGTGATGTGAGTTGGTTTTGTTAGTTAGTACATGTAGGATGTAGGGTATAGGGTATAGGGTATAGGGTATAGGGTAGGTATGTGTATGTGTATGTGTATGTATTACACTATGGTGCGCGGCGGGCGCGGTGCGTGGTGCGCGCTCGGTGCGCGTGCAGACTGCAGACTGCAGACCCGTCTGTATGGTGTGTGTGTTGCCAACGTCCATACCACGTTGAACATACCGGTTCTCGTCCGATCACCGAAGTTAAGCAACGTCGGGCGCGGTCAGTACTTGGATGGGTGACCGCCTGGGAACACCGCGTGATGTTGGCTTTTTGTTTTGTTTTGTTGTGGTTTTTGTTTGTTGCTACAGGTGCATGTATGGTGTGTATAGGTACGTTATATAATTTAGTTTATTTTTGCATTTGGTTAGTGTGTGGGATGTGGGGTGTGGGTGATGTGAGTTGGTTTTGTTAGTTAGTACATGTAGGGTGTAGGGTATAGGGTATAGGGTAGGTATGTGTATGTGTATGTGTATGTATTACACTATGGTGCGCGGCGGGCGCGGTGCGTGGTGCGCGCTCGGTGCGCGTGCAGACTGCAGACTGCAGACCCGTCTGTATGGTGTGTGTGTTGCCAACGTCCATACCACGTTGAACATACCGGTTCTCGTCCGATCACCGAAGTTAAGCAACGTCGGGCGCGGTCAGTACTTGGATGGGTGACCGCCTGGGAACACCGCGTGATGTTGGCTTTTTGTTTTGTTTTGTTGTGGTTTTTGTTTGTTGCTACAGGTGCATGTATGGTGTGTATAGGTACGTTATATAATTTAGTTTATTTTTGCATTAGGTTAGTGTGTGGGTGATGTGAGTTGGTTTTGTTAGTTAGTACATGTAGGGTGTAGGGTATAGGGTATAGGGTAGGTATGTGTATGTGTATGTGTATGTATTACACTATGGTGCGCGGCGGGCGCGGTGCGTGGTGCGCGCTCGGTGCGCGTGCAGACTGCAGACTGCAGACCCGTCTGTATGGTGTGTGTGTTGCCAACGTCCATACCACGTTGAACATACCGGTTCTCGTCCGATCACCGAAGTTAAGCAACGTCGGGCGCGGTCAGTACTTGGATGGGTGACCGCCTGGGAACACCGCGTGATGTTGGCTTTTTGTTTTGTTTTGTTGTGGTTTTTGTTTGTTGCTACAGGTGCATGTATGGTGTGTATAGGTACGTTATATAATTTAGTTTATTTTTGCATTTGGTTAGTGTGTGGGGTGTGGGTGATGTGAGTTGGTTTTGTTAGTTAGTACGTGTAGGATGTAGGGTATAGGGTATAGGGTAGGTATGTGTATGTGTATGTGTATGTATTACACTATGGTGCGCGGCGGGCGCGGTGCGTGGTGCGCGCTCGGTGCGCGTGCAGACTGCAGACTGCAGACCCGTCTGTATGGTGTGTGTGTTGCCAACGTCCATACCACGTTGAACATACCGGTTCTCGTCCGATCACCGAAGTTAAGCAACGTCGGGCGCGGTCAGTACTTGGATGGGTGACCGCCTGGGAACACCGCGTGATGTTGGCTTTTTGTTTTGTTTTGTTGTGGTTTTTGTTTGTTGCTACAGGTGCATGTATGGTGTGTATAGGTACGTTATATAATTTAGTTTATTTTTGCATTTGGTTAGTGTGTGGGATGTGGGGTGTGGGTGATGTGAGTTGGTTTTGTTAGTTAGTACATGTAGGGTGTAGGGTATAGGGTATAGGGTAGGTATGTGTATGTGTATGTGTATGTATTACACTATGGTGCGCGGCGGGCGCGGTGCGTGGTGCGCGCTCGGTGCGCGTGCAGACTGCAGACTGCAGACCCGTCTGTATGGTGTGTGTGTTGCCAACGTCCATACCACGTTGAACATACCGGTTCTCGTCCGATCACCGAAGTTAAGCAACGTCGGGCGCGGTCAGTACTTGGATGGGTGACCGCCTGGGAACACCGCGTGATGTTGGCTTTTTGTTTTGTTTTGTTGTGGTTTTTGTTTGTTGCTACAGGTGCATGTATGGTGTGTATAGGTACGTTATATAATTTAGTTTATTTTTGCATTTGGTTAGTGTGTGGGATGTGGGGTGTGGGTGATGTGAGTTGGTTTTGTTAGTTAGTACATGTAGGGTGTAGGGTATAGGGTATAGGGTAGGTATGTGTATGTGTATGTGTATGTATTACACTATGGTGCGCGGCGGGCGCGGTGCGTGGTGCGCGCTCGGTGCGCGTGCAGACTGCAGACTGCAGACCCGTCTGTATGGTGTGTGTGTTGCCAACGTCCATACCACGTTGAACATACCGGTTCTCGTCCGATCACCGAAGTTAAGCAACGTCGGGCGCGGTCAGTACTTGGATGGGTGACCGCCTGGGAACACCGCGTGATGTTGGCTTTTTGTTTTGTTTTGTTGTGGTTTTTGCTTGTTGCTGCAGGTGCATGTATGGTGGGGTGCGAAGTCAGGAAACCTCCACGCGGTGCACCCTGGGCAACGGCGCGTCGATCACGTTGATCGGCGCGACGGCTAATATCCTGACAACAGTTGGTTGGCGGTCGTCGTCTTTTACGGCGGTCGTCGTCCTGTTTGGTGGGCCCGTTCATCGGGCGACTCCCGGTTCTGTCCTGGGGGTGTCGACGGGCTCGGTGTGCGCTAACCCCGCCCCGAGCAGGCAGTGGGGGGGAACCTTTCTCTCCCGCTGTCGCCGTCGCAGATCGTAATCTGGTATGGAGGTCCGTGGTCATGTCTCGCGCTCCTGCCGGACCGAGGGTCTTGGCTTAACCGCCCGGACCGCGAGGGAGAAAACCTCTATAAAAAGTTACCCCGAATCCCAAGCGGCGGCGCACCGCGAGGGGATGCATGGCCGATGGGTAGTTCGGTCACTAGTGCGACCCCCGCCAGAGTACCGGCCGACCCTCTTGGCGGGTTACGTTAGGCTTACCCAGGTACAGGGGGCTCTGCCTGGGTGGACTCTTTATTTCCCCCATACTCGTGGGAATCATATGGATACTTTTAAAACCCCAATTATAAAACTGACGAGATTGCCTACTCCAGTTCCAACTGGAGAGGCGGAGTTCGGAGGGCGCAAGTCTGACGATGTAGATGTAGGTAGGAGTGTGGGTGAGAAGCCCACAATTATTGACTCGGAGTCGAGTGGCAGTGTCTCCTCTGCCCGGAGCAGGAGATTCTGGAAGAGACACTCCCGTACCTCTAGAGGTAGTAGGTCGCCCCTCGAGAGTGACACAGATGGATCTGTGTCAAAGTCCCAGGCGACCAACGCCCAAGGGAGAGAAGGTCCGTCTTCGGTCGGCAATTCTGTCGTCTTCCTTAAGAAGACGCAGAGAGAGCGCGACCGTTTGAAACGCCAAGAGGCGCGCCAAAAAGCGGAGGAGGAGTTGGAGAAAGTACTGCACTCTGCCAAATCACCGGCGCCTTCTAAGGCCGTTGAAGTGCTTGAGCCCGGCATGATTCTGCGCGATGACCTCCGACAATGCGGAGAAATTGTGAGGTCCGTAGTGAAGAAATCGGGCAACCTTAAAGGGACCTCACAAAAAGCCCTTAACGAAGTTACGGCCATCATCGCGCAGTATGTGGACCAGCCTGAGTCCACCATAGTTGCCCGACTTGAAGGTGAGGTAAAACGATGGCGTGAGAATGGTGTCCGCCTCGAAGCAGCTATGAAACAGCTGCAGGAGGAAAATGCCTCCCTCCGTTGTCGTTTGGAGGAGGTTGAGGCGGCTGCTAGCAGGCGCACAGAGGAGATGCTGGAGCGAATGGAGGCAAGATGGCAGGCTCGACTGGAGTCGGTGATTGCAGGGCCGGCCCAGAGGCCATCGTTGGCCCATGAGAGGAGGGCCACTTCTGGGGACATCGCACTCCCCGTGCAGGGTGGACTTGTGGGTGGAGCACCCCCGGCCACTTCTATCAAAGGGAAGGGGATAGGAAAGGGGAAGAAGACAGTCCAACCCGCTCCCCTGGACTCCACTCCCGTAGCTGGACCCTCGAAAGCACCGCCGCAAGTTATCGCAGGTCCATCTTCGGCGCCGGCGACTGTCGCTGCTGCACCAGTCAAGAAGGGCCCAAAAACTGCCCCAAAGCCTCCAAAGGGCAAAAAGAACGTACCTGCATCCGCAGTGAAAGTTGCACCAGAGCCCCGCCCATTGCCGCCGGCACCTGTGTCCATGGACAGGGAATGGACGGTCGTAGTGGGAAGGAAGAAGAAGCCCAGGTCTGGGACCACGCCGGTGGCAAGCTCACAGCCGCCACCGCGTCGGGCCGAGCCCAAACTCCGCCCACCACGTTCTGCGGCCGTCATAATCTCCTTGACGCCGGCGGCTGTGGCGAAAGGGCTCACATATAAGCAAGTCCTGACAGAGGCGCAGGGCAAAGTGGACCTCACCGGCCTTGAGATCACAAGGCTGAGGCCAAAGTTTGCGGCCACGGGTGCCCCTATGTATGAGGTGCCCGGGGCCAATTCTGACGAGAGGGCCGACTCCCTCGCCGATAGGCTGAGGGAGTGTTTCAGTGGGTCGGAGGACGTCCGTGTATCCCGGCCCACAAAAACCGCGGAACTGCGACTGACAGAGCTGGATTATACAGCCACTCCTGAATCAGTCGCAGCGGCCCTCTCTAAGGCCGGTGAGTGCGCCATAGAGGCCATAAAGGTCGGAGAAATCCGTCCCGACCGTTCAGGTGTGGGCTCAGTATGGGTGCGGATGCCAATAAAGGCAGCCCAAAAAGTGCGGGGGGCGGGCCGAGTATTAATCGGCTGGGTCGCGGCTCGAATAACTGTGCTCGAGTCGCGACCCCTGCGGTGCTTCCGGTGCCTGGAGTCCGGACACGTCCGGGAGCGCTGTGACTGCGCAGTGGACCGCAGTGCGTTATGTTACCGCTGCGGTCAGGCGGGCCACAGAGCCCGCGAGTGTAACGCCGTGCCGAACTGCGTGGTCTGCGCAGCTTCTGGCAAGCCCGCTGGGCACCGGCTCGGGGGGAAGACGTGTCCCGTCTCCTCCCGCCGCAACCGGCGTCGCCCCCCGCGTGGACAAGTTACTGACGCTGTGGCCTCAACCCAGCCTCAGTCACCGCAAGAGATGGAAGGAGTTGAAGTGATCGCCCAGTAATGGACCTGAAAATCCTCCAGGCGAACATCAACCACTGCGCCCGGGCCCAGGACCTGTTGTCCCAAAGCCTGGCGCAGTGGTCGGTGCAAGTGGCCGTGGTCGCCGAGCCGTACTTCGTCCCGCCCAGGGATAACTGGGCCGGGGACCTCGACGGTTTGGTGGCCATCATCACCCAGGGTGCCGCAGGCTCCCCGCCCTTCGAAAAAGTAGCGAAGGGCCAGGGATGCGTCGCGGCTCTGTTGGGAGACGTATGGTTTGTAGGAGTTTATTTCTCTCCCAACAGACCCCTCTACGAGTTCGAGTCCTTTCTCGTTCGACTGGGGGCCCTGGTGGAACAAGGCCAACCTCACCCGGCGATCGTCGCCGGCGACTTCAACGCCAAATCCATGGTGTGGGGTTCGCCGGCGACCGACGTTCGCGGTGAGGTCCTGGAGGACTGGGCGATCTCTGTCGGCCTGGTCGTCCTGAATAGGGGGTCGGTGGACACGTGCGTGCGGCACAACGGCGGGTCGATTGTTGATCTTTCGTTTGCGAGCCCCGCCGTTGCACGTCGTGTCCGGGGCTGGAGAGTCCTCGTGGGCGTGGAGACGTTGTCGGACCATCGCTACATAAGGTTCGACGTCTCCGCGTCCCCGAGTATCCAGCCCAGTGGTGGACCGAGTGCCCCTAATCAGGACGGCCCGCGATGGGTTTTACGTCGCCTCGATAAAGAGGCCCTAGTGTTGGCCGCTCTGGTCGTATCGTGGCTCCCCGTGCCGGACGGGCCGGTACGGGTCGAGCAGGAGGCGGAGTGGTTCGGGGTGGCAATGTCGGACGTTTGCGACGCCGCCATGCCCCGAGCCCTCCGCCGTTCGCCGCGGCGGCAGGTGTACTGGTGGTCGGCGGAGTTAGCGCAGTTGCGCGCGTCTTGCGTAGCTGCGCGCCGTCGATTCGCCAGGCATCGCCGTCGCCGGTTGAGGGCGGACGATCACGCAGACCAGGAGCGGCAGCTCTACGGCCTCTACAAGGAGGCGAAGAGAGCGCTGCGGGTGGCCGTTCACAGGGCCAAGGTCGCGGCAAGGAAGGAGTTCCTGGAGACTCTCGACGGTGACCCGTGGGGGCGCCCCTATCGCTTGGTTATGAACAAGCTTCGACCAGCGGCGCCCCCACTGTCGCAGAGTCTCCGGCCAGACTTACTGGCCAACGTCGTCGCGACCTTGTTTCCGGCCACCGAGGAGACCACTCCTCCACCGATGGCGCCACCGGAAGTGGCGTCATCGTCGTACGAGACTTCGGCAAGGGAAATCCCGGAGGTTTCGCCCGCTGAGATGCGGGCGGTAGTGCTTCGGCTGCGGAGCAAAAACACGGCCCCAGGGCTCGATGGCATCCCTGGGAGGGCCTTGGTGCTAGCTCTCGAGCACCTGGGTCCGAGGCTCCGCAGTTTGTTCTCCGCCTGTTTGGAGCAGGGCGTCTTCCCGGCGCGTTGGAAAACCGGGAAGCTCGTCCTGCTAAAGAAGGAAGGAAGACCCGCAGAGTCGCCGTCGGCCTACCGGCCCATCGTGCTGCTCGACGAGGTCGCCAAACTTTTCGAGCGTGTAGTCCATGCTCGCCTCGTCGAGCACCTCGATAGGGTCGGTCCGAATTTGGCCGACGTACAATTTGGGTTCAGGAGGGGACGTTCCACCGTCCACGCGATTCTGCGGGTGAAGGCACAGGCGGAGGATGCAGTGGCCAGAGGCAGTGTAGTGATAGCAGTTTCACTAGACATTTCTAATGCGTTTAATTCGCTGCCCTGGCCCTGCATTCACGAAGCACTGCGGTACCACGTGGTGCCACCCTATCTCCGGCGTCTGGTGCACGCGTACCTTTCTGATAGGTACGTGGTGTATCCGGGCGCCGACGGGTGGCACCGAAGAGCGATGTCGTGCGGTGTTCCACAGGGCTCGGTTTTAGGCCCTCTCCTGTGGAACATCGGGTACGACTGGGTGCTCCGTGGTGCCAATCTCCGGGGCGTCGACGTGACTTGTTACGCTGACGACACGCTGGTCACGGCGACATCTGGGACTTTCCAGGATGCCGCAATATTGGCGGCGGCGGGCACCGGCCAAGTTGTAAATCGTATTCAACGATTAGGTTTGAAGGTGGCCCTTGAAAAGACCGAGGCCATTTGTTTTCACAGGCCTCGGAAAGGGCCACCGGCCGGTGCCCACATCGTCGTGGAGGGGGTGCGGATTCCCATCGGCAAGAACATGAAATATTTGGGGTTGATCTTGGATAGCCGATGGGAATTTCGCACCCACTTTGAAAAGATGAGGACGAAGCTGTCCCGGGCAGCGGGCGCTCTTTCTAGCCTGCTGCCCAACCTGGAAGGTCCTGGCATCCCTTGCCGAAGGTTATACCACGGAGTCGTGCGGTCCATGGCCCTGTATGGCAGTCCCGTTTGGGCTGATTCCCTGAGCGACCGCTGCGTCGCGCTTTTGCGCAATCCTCAACGTGTAGTAGCGCAGCGAGCGATCAGGGCATACCGCACGGTCTCGTACGAGGCGGCTTGCATGTTGGCCGGATTCCTACCCTGGGATCTGGACGCCCGATCCCTGTCCGATGCTTTTCATTGGCGGGAGGAGGCGTTCAGTCGCGGGCAGCGTCCGGCCCTGAAGGAGGTGGAGGCCATGAGGGCCTCCTTACGGCGAGCCGCCGTGGAGGAGTGGCGTCTCAGGCTGGAGGCCCCGTCAGCGGGGCTGAGGGTCGTAGCGGCAGTGCGCCCGGTCTTTGCCGAGTGGCTAGACAGGCGCCACGGCCCGGCTACATTTCGATTGACACAGATGCTCACCGGACATGGTTGCTTCGGTGAGTATCTGTGTCGAATTGTTGGCACGGAGGTGTCGGCCGTGTGTCACCATTGTGACAACTGCCCGCTGGATACGGCCCAGCACACGTTGGAGTTTTGCCCAGCCTGGGACGAGGAGCGCAGCGCTCGCGAGGAGACCTCTCGCTGCCGGCCGTGGTCGCTTCCATGGTTGGCAGTCGGGAGGCCTGGCGTGCGGTGGCCCACTTCTGCGAGGTGGTCCTCTCGCAGAAGGAGAGTGCCGAGAGGGATCGTGAGCGTGAAGATCCCTCCCGCCGCCAGAGGAGACGAAGGAGGCGCCGGGTGGACGACTGACCGGCGTCTCCCGCCCTGTGGATTGGGGGCGTTTGGAGAATTCCACCACGGTATCCCCTGCCTGTCGTAAAAGGCGACTAATAGGGGCCACCGGGGGTCACGGGCGGGCAGCAGGGGGCTGTCCGTCATTACACATTGTTGTGACCCCCGTGATGGACGGCAGCGTGGCTGGTCGGCCTCACGCTGCCGTAGACGCTGAGAGCGTCCTTCGGTGCGCGGGGGCATCTGAGCCCCCCCCCCCCATAACAGGAGACGGGCCGCATCAGGCGGCACCGCGCAGGGGCGGTTGCGGACGATAACTTAGACACTCTTTGTCCTGGGAAACCCGCAGCCGTCCCTAATGCGCCGAAGATGGCCACCGCGGAGTTTTAGTTGGTATGCCGTGCGGTGTACATAGGTTAGGGACTCGGCCCGGCGGTCGCCCGATGTTTTCCATCTCTCCGGGCGGCTCAACGCCGGGTCGTAAGGCACGGTGACCCCAACATAACCGCTCGGTCGCCCCCCACGAAGGCCGGGCGGTAGTGGTAACACACTTTCTCCGCGAAAAAAAAAAAAAAAAAAGGTGCATGTATGGTGTGTATAGGTACGTTATATAATTTAGTTTATTTTTGCATTTGGTTAGTGTGTGGGGTGTGGGGTGTGGGTGATGTGAGTTGGTTTTGTTAGTTAGTACATGTAGGGTGTAGGGTATAGGGTATAGGGTAGGTATGTGTATGTGTATGTGTATGTGTATGTATTACACTATGGTGCGCGGCGGGCGCGGTGCGTGGTGCGCGCTCGGTGCGCGTGCAGACTGCAGACTGCAGACCCGTCTGTATGGTGTGTGTGTTGCCAACGTCCATACCACGTTGAACATACCGGTTCTCGTCCGATCACCGAAGTTAAGCAACGTCGGGCGCGGTCAGTACTTGGATGGGTGACCGCCTGGGAACACCGCGTGATGTTGGCTTTTTGTTTTGTTTTGTTGTGGTTTTTGCTTGTTGCTGCAGGTGCATGTATGGTGTGTATAGGTACGTTATATAATTTAGTTTATTTTTGCATTTGGTTAGTGTGTGGGATGTGGGGTGTGGGTGATGTGAGTTGGTTTTGTTAGTTAGTACATGTAGGGTGTAGGGTATAGGGTATAGGGTAGGTATGTGTATGTGTATGTGTATGTATTACACTATGGTGCGCGGCGGGCGCGGTGCGTGGTGCGCGCTCGGTGCGCGTGCAGACTGCAGACTGCAGACCCGTCTGTATGGTGTGTGTGTTGCCAACGTCCATACCACGTTGAACATACCGGTTCTCGTCCGATCACCGAAGTTAAGCAACGTCGGGCGCGGTCAGTACTTGGATGGGTGACCGCCTGGGAACACCGCGTGATGTTGGCTTTTTGTTTTGTTTTGTTTTGTTGTGGTTTTTGCTTGTTGCTACAGGTGCATGTATGGTGTGTATAGGTACGTTATATAATTTAGTTTATTTTTGCATTTGGTTAGTGTGTGGGATGTGGGGTGTGGGTGATGTGAGTTGGTTTTGTTAGTTAGTACATGTAGGGTGTAGGGTATAGGGTATAGGGTAGGTATGTGTATGTGTATGTGTATGTATTACACTATGGTGCGCGGCGGGCGCGGTGCGTGGTGCGCGCTCGGTGCGCGTGCAGACTGCAGACTGCAGACCCGTCTGTATGGTGTGTGTGTTGCCAACGTCCATACCACGTTGAACATACCGGTTCTCGTCCGATCACCGAAGTTAAGCAACGTCGGGCGCGGTCAGTACTTGGATGGGTGACCGCCTGGGAACACCGCGTGATGTTGGCTTTTTGTTTTGTTTTGTTTTGTTGTGGTTTTTGCTTGTTGCTACAGGTGCATGTATGGTGTGTATAGGTACGTTATATAATTTAGTTTATTTTTGCATTTGGTTAGTGTGTGGGATGTGGGGTGTGGGTGATGTGAGTTGGTTTTGTTAGTTAGTACATGTAGGGTGTAGGGTATAGGGTATAGGGTAGGTATGTGTATGTGTATGTGTATGTATTACACTATGGTGCGCGGCGGGCGCGGTGCGTGGTGCGCGCTCGGTGCGCGTGCAGACTGCAGACTGCAGACCCGTCTGTATGGTGTGTGTGTTGCCAACGTCCATACCACGTTGAACATACCGGTTCTCGTCCGATCACCGAAGTTAAGCAACGTCGGGCGCGGTCAGTACTTGGATGGGTGACCGCCTGGGAACACCGCGTGATGTTGGCTTTTTGTTTTGTTTTGTTTTGTTGTGGTTTTTGCTTGTTGCTACAGGTGCATGTATGGTGTGTATAGGTACGTTATATAATTTAGTTTATTTTTGCATTTGGTTAGTGTGTGGGATGTGGGGTGTGGGTGATGTGAGTTGGTTTTGTTAGTTAGTACATGTAGGGTGTAGGGTATAGGGTATAGGGTAGGTATGTGTATGTGTATGTGTATGTATTACACTATGGTGCGCGGCGGGCGCGGTGCGTGGTGCGCGCTCGGTGCGCGTGCAGACTGCAGACTGCAGACCCGTCTGTATGGTGTGTGTGTTGCCAACGTCCATACCACGTTGAACATACCGGTTCTCGTCCGATCACCGAAGTTAAGCAACGTCGGGCGCGGTCAGTACTTGGATGGGTGACCGCCTGGGAACACCGCGTGATGTTGGCTTTTTGTTTTGTTTTGTTTTGTTGTGGTTTTTGCTTGTTGCTACAGGTGCATGTATGGTGTGTATAGGTACGTTATATAATTTAGTTTATTTTTGCATTAGGTTAGTGTGTGGGGTGTGAGCCCGTGTGGGTGATGTGAGTTGGTTTTGTTAGTTAGTACATGTAGGGTGTAGGGTATAGGGTATAGGGTAGGTATGTGTATGTGTATGTGTATGTATTACACTATGGTGCGCGGCGGGCGCGGTGCGTGGTGCGCGCTCGGTGCGCGTGCAGACTGCAGACTGCAGACCCGTCTGTATGGTGTGTGTGTTGCCAACGTCCATACCACGTTGAACATACCGGTTCTCGTCCGATCACCGAAGTTAAGCAACGTCGGGCGCGGTCAGTACTTGGATGGGTGACCGCCTGGGAACACCGCGTGATGTTGGCTTTTTGTTTTGTTTTGTTTTGTTGTGGTTTTTGCTTGTTGCTACAGGTGCATGTATGGTGTGTATAGGTACGTTATATAATTTAGTTTATTTTTGCATTAGGTTAGTGTGTGGGGTGTGAGCCCGTGTGGGTGATGTGAGTTGGTTTTGTTAGTTAGTACATGTAGGGTGTAGGGTATAGGGTATAGGGTAGGTATGTGTATGTGTATGTGTATGTATTACACTATGGTGCGCGGCGGGCGCGGTGCGTGGTGCGCGCTCGGTGCGCGTGCAGACTGCAGACTGCAGACCCGTCTGTATGGTGTGTGTGTTGCCAACGTCCATACCACGTTGAACATACCGGTTCTCGTCCGATCACCGAAGTTAAGCAACGTCGGGCGCGGTCAGTACTTGGATGGGTGACCGCCTGGGAACACCGCGTGATGTTGGCTTTTTGTTTTGTTTTGTTTTGTTGTGGTTTTTGCTTGTTGCTACAGGTGCATGTATGGTGTGTATAGGTACGTTATATAATTTAGTTTATTTTTGCATTTGGTTAGTGTGTGGGATGTGGGGTGTGGGTGATGTGAGTTGGTTTTGTTAGTTAGTACATGTAGGGTGTAGGGTATAGGGTATAGGGTAGGTATGTGTATGTGTATGTGTATGTATTACACTATGGTGCGCGGCGGGCGCGGTGCGTGGTGCGCGCTCGGTGCGCGTGCAGACTGCAGACTGCAGACCCGTCTGTATGGTGTGTGTGTTGCCAACGTCCATACCACGTTGAACATACCGGTTCTCGTCCGATCACCGAAGTTAAGCAACGTCGGGCGCGGTCAGTACTTGGATGGGTGACCGCCTGGGAACACCGCGTGATGTTGGCTTTTTGTTTTGTTTTGTTTTGTTGTGGTTTTTGCTTGTTGCTACAGGTGCATGTATGGTGTGTATAGGTACGTTATATAATTTAGTTTATTTTTGCATTAGGTTAGTGTGTGGGGTGTGAGCCCGTGTGGGTGATGTGAGTTGGTTTTGTTAGTTAGTACATGTAGGGTGTAGGGTATAGGGTATAGGGTAGGTATGTGTATGTGTATGTGTATGTATTACACTATGGTGCGCGGCGGGCGCGGTGCGTGGTGCGCGCTCGGTGCGCGTGCAGACTGCAGACTGCAGACCCGTCTGTATGGTGTGTGTGTTGCCAACGTCCATACCACGTTGAACATACCGGTTCTCGTCCGATCACCGAAGTTAAGCAACGTCGGGCGCGGTCAGTACTTGGATGGGTGACCGCCTGGGAACACCGCGTGATGTTGGCTTTTTGTTTTGTTTTGTTTTGTTGTGGTTTTTGCTTGTTGCTACAGGTGCATGTATGGTGTGTATAGGTACGTTATATAATTTAGTTTATTTTTGCATTAGGTTAGTGTGTGGGGTGTGAGCCCGTGTGGGTGATGTGAGTTGGTTGTGTTAGTTAGTACATGTAGGGTGTAGGGTATAGGGTATAGGGTAGGTATGTGTATGTGTATGTGTATGTATTACACTATGGTGCGCGGCGGGCGCGGTGCGTGGTGCGCGCTCGGTGCGCGTGCAGACTGCAGACTGCAGACCCGTCTGTATGGTGTGTGTGTTGCCAACGTCCATACCACGTTGAACATACCGGTTCTCGTCCGATCACCGAAGTTAAGCAACGTCGGGCGCGGTCAGTACTTGGATGGGTGACCGCCTGGGAACACCGCGTGATGTTGGCTTTTTGTTTTGTTTTGTTTTGTTGTGGTTTTTGCTTGTTGCTACAGGTGCATGTATGGTGTGTATAGGTACGTTATATAATTTAGTTTATTTTTGCATTAGGTTAGTGTGTGGGGTGTGAGCCCGTGTGGGTGATGTGAGTTGGTTTTGTTAGTTAGTACATGTAGGGTGTAGGGTATAGGGTATAGGGTAGGTATGTGTATGTGTATGTGTATGTATTACACTATGGTGCGCGGCGGGCGCGGTGCGTGGTGCGCGCTCGGTGCGCGTGCAGACTGCAGACTGCAGACCCGTCTGTATGGTGTGTGTGTTGCCAACGTCCATACCACGTTGAACATACCGGTTCTCGTCCGATCACCGAAGTTAAGCAACGTCGGGCGCGGTCAGTACTTGGATGGGTGACCGCCTGGGAACACCGCGTGATGTTGGCTTTTTGTTTTGTTTTGTTTTGTTGTGGTTTTTGCTTGTTGCTACAGGTGCATGTATGGTGTGTATAGGTACGTTATATAATTTAGTTTATTTTTGCATTAGGTTAGTGTGTGGGGTGTGAGCCCGTGTGGGTGATGTGAGTTGGTTGTGTTAGTTAGTACATGTAGGGTGTAGGGTATAGGGTATAGGGTAGGTATGTGTATGTGTATGTGTATGTATTACACTATGGTGCGCGGCGGGCGCGGTGCGTGGTGCGCGCTCGGTGCGCGTGCAGACTGCAGACTGCAGACCCGTCTGTATGGTGTGTGTGTTGCCAACGTCCATACCACGTTGAACATACCGGTTCTCGTCCGATCACCGAAGTTAAGCAACGTCGGGCGCGGTCAGTACTTGGATGGGTGACCGCCTGGGAACACCGCGTGATGTTGGCTTTTTGTTTTGTTTTGTTTTGTTGTGGTTTTTGCTTGTTGCTACAGGTGCATGTATGGTGTGTATAGGTACGTTATATAATTTAGTTTATTTTTGCATTAGGTTAGTGTGTGGGGTGTGAGCCCGTGTGGGTGATGTGAGTTGGTTGTGTTAGTTAGTACATGTAGGGTGTAGGGTATAGGGTATAGGGTAGGTATGTGTATGTGTATGTGTATGTATTACACTATGGTGCGCGGCGGGCGCGGTGCGTGGTGCGCGCTCGGTGCGCGTGCAGACTGCAGACTGCAGACCCGTCTGTATGGTGTGTGTGTTGCCAACGTCCATACCACGTTGAACATACCGGTTCTCGTCCGATCACCGAAGTTAAGCAACGTCGGGCGCGGTCAGTACTTGGATGGGTGACCGCCTGGGAACACCGCGTGATGTTGGCTTTTTGTTTTGTTTTGTTTTGTTGTGGTTTTTGCTTGTTGCTACAGGTGCATGTATGGTGTGTATAGGTACGTTATATAATTTAG
This sequence comes from Lapara coniferarum, assembly GCA_949316025.1. Lineage (NCBI taxonomy): Eukaryota > Metazoa > Arthropoda > Insecta > Lepidoptera > Sphingidae > Lapara > Lapara coniferarum. The sequence continues at coordinate 5,142,991 of OX438934.1, read as the reverse complement.
TTTATTTTTGCATTAGGTTAGTGTGTGGGGTGTGAGCCCGTGTGGGTGATGTGAGTTGGTTTTGTTAGTTAGTACATGTAGGGTGTAGGGTATAGGGTATAGGGTAGGTATGTGTATGTGTATGTGTATGTATTACACTATGGTGCGCGGCGGGCGCGGTGCGTGGTGCGCGCTCGGTGCGCGTGCAGACTGCAGACTGCAGACCCGTCTGTATGGTGTGTGTGTTGCCAACGTCCATACCACGTTGAACATACCGGTTCTCGTCCGATCACCGAAGTTAAGCAACGTCGGGCGCGGTCAGTACTTGGATGGGTGACCGCCTGGGAACACCGCGTGATGTTGGCTTTTTGTTTTGTTTTGTTTTGTTGTGGTTTTTGCTTGTTGCTGCAGGTGCATGTATGGTGTGTATAGGTACGTTATATAATTTAGTTTATTTTTGCATTAGGTTAGTGTGTGGGGTGTGAGCCCGTGTGGGTGATGTGAGTTGGTTTTGTTAGTTAGTACATGTAGGGTGTAGGGTATAGGGTATAGGGTAGGTATGTGTATGTGTATGTGTATGTATTACACTATGGTGCGCGGCGGGCGCGGTGCGTGGTGCGCGCTCGGTGCGCGTGCAGACTGCAGACTGCAGACCCGTCTGTATGGTGTGTGTGTTGCCAACGTCCATACCACGTTGAACATACCGGTTCTCGTCCGATCACCGAAGTTAAGCAACGTCGGGCGCGGTCAGTACTTGGATGGGTGACCGCCTGGGAACACCGCGTGATGTTGGCTTTTTGTTTTGTTTTGTTTTGTTGTGGTTTTTGCTTGTTGCTACAGGTGCATGTATGGTGTGTATAGGTACGTTATATAATTTAGTTTATTTTTGCATTAGGTTAGTGTGTGGGGTGTGAGCCCGTGTGGGTGATGTGAGTTGGTTTTGTTAGTTAGTACATGTAGGGTGTAGGGTATAGGGTATAGGGTAGGTATGTGTATGTGTATGTGTATGTATTACACTATGGTGCGCGGCGGGCGCGGTGCGTGGTGCGCGCTCGGTGCGCGTGCAGACTGCAGACTGCAGACCCGTCTGTATGGTGTGTGTGTTGCCAACGTCCATACCACGTTGAACATACCGGTTCTCGTCCGATCACCGAAGTTAAGCAACGTCGGGCGCGGTCAGTACTTGGATGGGTGACCGCCTGGGAACACCGCGTGATGTTGGCTTTTTGTTTTGTTTTGTTTTGTTGTGGTTTTTGCTTGTTGCTACAGGTGCATGTATGGTGTGTATAGGTACGTTATATAATTTAGTTTATTTTTGCATTAGGTTAGTGTGTGGGGTGTGAGCCCGTGTGGGTGATGTGAGTTGGTTTTGTTAGTTAGTACATGTAGGGTGTAGGGTATAGGGTATAGGGTAGGTATGTGTATGTGTATGTGTATGTATTACACTATGGTGCGCGGCGGGCGCGGTGCGTGGTGCGCGCTCGGTGCGCGTGCAGACTGCAGACTGCAGACCCGTCTGTATGGTGTGTGTGTTGCCAACGTCCATACCACGTTGAACATACCGGTTCTCGTCCGATCACCGAAGTTAAGCAACGTCGGGCGCGGTCAGTACTTGGATGGGTGACCGCCTGGGAACACCGCGTGATGTTGGCTTTTTGTTTTGTTTTGTTTTGTTGTGGTTTTTGCTTGTTGCTACAGGTGCATGTATGGTGTGTATAGGTACGTTATATAATTTAGTTTATTTTTGCATTAGGTTAGTGTGTGGGGTGTGAGCCCGTGTGGGTGATGTGAGTTGGTTTTGTTAGTTAGTACATGTAGGGTGTAGGGTATAGGGTATAGGGTAGGTATGTGTATGTGTATGTGTATGTATTACACTATGGTGCGCGGCGGGCGCGGTGCGTGGTGCGCGCTCGGTGCGCGTGCAGACTGCAGACTGCAGACCCGTCTGTATGGTGTGTGTGTTGCCAACGTCCATACCACGTTGAACATACCGGTTCTCGTCCGATCACCGAAGTTAAGCAACGTCGGGCGCGGTCAGTACTTGGATGGGTGACCGCCTGGGAACACCGCGTGATGTTGGCTTTTTGTTTTGTTTTGTTTTGTTGTGGTTTTTGCTTGTTGCTACAGGTGCATGTATGGTGTGTATAGGTACGTTATATAATTTAGTTTATTTTTGCATTAGGTTAGTGTGTGGGGTGTGAGCCCGTGTGGGTGATGTGAGTTGGTTTTGTTAGTTAGTACATGTAGGGTGTAGGGTATAGGGTATAGGGTAGGTATGTGTATGTGTATGTGTATGTATTACACTATGGTGCGCGGCGGGCGCGGTGCGTGGTGCGCGCTCGGTGCGCGTGCAGACTGCAGACTGCAGACCCGTCTGTATGGTGTGTGTGTTGCCAACGTCCATACCACGTTGAACATACCGGTTCTCGTCCGATCACCGAAGTTAAGCAACGTCGGGCGCGGTCAGTACTTGGATGGGTGACCGCCTGGGAACACCGCGTGATGTTGGCTTTTTGTTTTGTTTTGTTTTGTTGTGGTTTTTGCTTGTTGCTACAGGTGCATGTATGGTGTGTATAGGTACGTTATATAATTTAGTTTATTTTTGCATTAGGTTAGTGTGTGGGGTGTGAGCCCGTGTGGGTGATGTGAGTTGGTTGTGTTAGTTAGTACATGTAGGGTGTAGGGTATAGGGTATAGGGTAGGTATGTGTATGTGTATGTGTATGTATTACACTATGGTGCGCGGCGGGCGCGGTGCGTGGTGCGCGCTCGGTGCGCGTGCAGACTGCAGACTGCAGACCCGTCTGTATGGTGTGTGTGTTGCCAACGTCCATACCACGTTGAACATACCGGTTCTCGTCCGATCACCGAAGTTAAGCAACGTCGGGCGCGGTCAGTACTTGGATGGGTGACCGCCTGGGAACACCGCGTGATGTTGGCTTTTTGTTTTGTTTTGTTTTGTTGTGGTTTTTGCTTGTTGCTACAGGTGCATGTATGGTGTGTATAGGTACGTTATATAATTTAGTTTATTTTTGCATTAGGTTAGTGTGTGGGGTGTGAGCCCGTGTGGGTGATGTGAGTTGGTTTTGTTAGTTAGTACATGTAGGGTGTAGGGTATAGGGTATAGGGTAGGTATGTGTATGTGTATGTATTACACTATGGTGCGCGGCGGGCGCGGTGCGTGGTGCGCGCTCGGTGCGCGTGCAGACTGCAGACTGCAGACCCGTCTGTATGGTGTGTGTGTTGCCAACGTCCATACCACGTTGAACATACCGGTTCTCGTCCGATCACCGAAGTTAAGCAACGTCGGGCGCGGTCAGTACTTGGATGGGTGACCGCCTGGGAACACCGCGTGATGTTGGCTTTTTGTTTTGTTTTGTTTTGTTGTGGTTTTTGCTTGTTGCTACAGGTGCATGTATGGTGTGTATAGGTACGTTATATAATTTAGTTTATTTTTGCATTAGGTTAGTGTGTGGGGTGTGAGCCCGTGTGGGTGATGTGAGTTGGTTTTGTTAGTTAGTACATGTAGGGTGTAGGGTATAGGGTATAGGGTAGGTATGTGTATGTGTATGTGTATGTATTACACTATGGTGCGCGGCGGGCGCGGTGCGTGGTGCGCGCTCGGTGCGCGTGCAGACTGCAGACTGCAGACCCGTCTGTATGGTGTGTGTGTTGCCAACGTCCATACCACGTTGAACATACCGGTTCTCGTCCGATCACCGAAGTTAAGCAACGTCGGGCGCGGTCAGTACTTGGATGGGTGACCGCCTGGGAACACCGCGTGATGTTGGCTTTTTGTTTTGTTTTGTTTTGTTGTGGTTTTTGCTTGTTGCTACAGGTGCATGTATGGTGTGTATAGGTACGTTATATAATTTAGTTTATTTTTGCATTAGGTTAGTGTGTGGGGTGTGAGCCCGTGTGGGTGATGTGAGTTGGTTTTGTTAGTTAGTACATGTAGGGTGTAGGGTATAGGGTATAGGGTAGGTATGTGTATGTGTATGTGTATGTATTACACTATGGTGCGCGGCGGGCGCGGTGCGTGGTGCGCGCTCGGTGCGCGTGCAGACTGCAGACTGCAGACCCGTCTGTATGGTGTGTGTGTTGCCAACGTCCATACCACGTTGAACATACCGGTTCTCGTCCGATCACCGAAGTTAAGCAACGTCGGGCGCGGTCAGTACTTGGATGGGTGACCGCCTGGGAACACCGCGTGATGTTGGCTTTTTGTTTTGTTTTGTTTTGTTGTGGTTTTTGCTTGTTGCTACAGGTGCATGTATGGTGTGTATAGGTACGTTATATAATTTAGTTTATTTTTGCATTAGGTTAGTGTGTGGGGTGTGAGCCCGTGTGGGTGATGTGAGTTGGTTGTGTTAGTTAGTACATGTAGGGTGTAGGGTATAGGGTATAGGGTAGGTATGTGTATGTGTATGTGTATGTATTACACTATGGTGCGCGGCGGGCGCGGTGCGTGGTGCGCGCTCGGTGCGCGTGCAGACTGCAGACTGCAGACCCGTCTGTATGGTGTGTGTGTTGCCAACGTCCATACCACGTTGAACATACCGGTTCTCGTCCGATCACCGAAGTTAAGCAACGTCGGGCGCGGTCAGTACTTGGATGGGTGACCGCCTGGGAACACCGCGTGATGTTGGCTTTTTGTTTTGTTTTGTTTTGTTGTGGTTTTTGCTTGTTGCTACAGGTGCATGTATGGTGTGTATAGGTACGTTATATAATTTAGTTTATTTTTGCATTAGGTTAGTGTGTGGGGTGTGAGCCCGTGTGGGTGATGTGAGTTGGTTTTGTTAGTTAGTACATGTAGGGTGTAGGGTATAGGGTATAGGGTAGGTATGTGTATGTGTATGTGTATGTATTACACTATGGTGCGCGGCGGGCGCGGTGCGTGGTGCGCGCTCGGTGCGCGTGCAGACTGCAGACTGCAGACCCGTCTGTATGGTGTGTGTGTTGCCAACGTCCATACCACGTTGAACATACCGGTTCTCGTCCGATCACCGAAGTTAAGCAACGTCGGGCGCGGTCAGTACTTGGATGGGTGACCGCCTGGGAACACCGCGTGATGTTGGCTTTTTGTTTTGTTTTGTTTTGTTGTGGTTTTTGCTTGTTGCTACAGGTGCATGTATGGTGTGTATAGGTACGTTATATAATTTAGTTTATTTTTGCATTAGGTTAGTGTGTGGGGTGTGAGCCCGTGTGGGTGATGTGAGTTGGTTTTGTTAGTTAGTACATGTAGGGTGTAGGGTATAGGGTATAGGGTAGGTATGTGTATGTGTATGTGTATGTATTACACTATGGTGCGCGGCGGGCGCGGTGCGTGGTGCGCGCTCGGTGCGCGTGCAGACTGCAGACTGCAGACCCGTCTGTATGGTGTGTGTGTTGCCAACGTCCATACCACGTTGAACATACCGGTTCTCGTCCGATCACCGAAGTTAAGCAACGTCGGGCGCGGTCAGTACTTGGATGGGTGACCGCCTGGGAACACCGCGTGATGTTGGCTTTTTGTTTTGTTTTGTTTTGTTGTGGTTTTTGCTTGTTGCTACAGGTGCATGTATGGTGTGTATAGGTACGTTATATAATTTAGTTTATTTTTGCATTAGGTTAGTGTGTGGGGTGTGAGCCCGTGTGGGTGATGTGAGTTGGTTGTGTTAGTTAGTACATGTAGGGTGTAGGGTATAGGGTATAGGGTAGGTATGTGTATGTGTATGTGTATGTATTACACTATGGTGCGCGGCGGGCGCGGTGCGTGGTGCGCGCTCGGTGCGCGTGCAGACTGCAGACTGCAGACCCGTCTGTATGGTGTGTGTGTTGCCAACGTCCATACCACGTTGAACATACCGGTTCTCGTCCGATCACCGAAGTTAAGCAACGTCGGGCGCGGTCAGTACTTGGATGGGTGACCGCCTGGGAACACCGCGTGATGTTGGCTTTTTGTTTTGTTTTGTTTTGTTGTGGTTTTTGCTTGTTGCTACAGGTGCATGTATGGTGTGTATAGGTACGTTATATAATTTAGTTTATTTTTGCATTAGGTTAGTGTGTGGGGTGTGAGCCCGTGTGGGTGATGTGAGTTGGTTGTGTTAGTTAGTACATGTAGGGTGTAGGGTATAGGGTATAGGGTAGGTATGTGTATGTGTATGTGTATGTATTACACTATGGTGCGCGGCGGGCGCGGTGCGTGGTGCGCGCTCGGTGCGCGTGCAGACTGCAGACTGCAGACCCGTCTGTATGGTGTGTGTGTTGCCAACGTCCATACCACGTTGAACATACCGGTTCTCGTCCGATCACCGAAGTTAAGCAACGTCGGGCGCGGTCAGTACTTGGATGGGTGACCGCCTGGGAACACCGCGTGATGTTGGCTTTTTGTTTTGTTTTGTTTTGTTGTGGTTTTTGCTTGTTGCTACAGGTGCATGTATGGTGTGTATAGGTACGTTATATAATTTAGTTTATTTTTGCATTTGGTTAGTGTGTGGGATGTGGGGTGTGGGTGATGTGAGTTGGTTTTGTTAGTTAGTACATGTAGGGTGTAGGGTATAGGGTATAGGGTAGGTATGTGTATGTGTATGTGTATGTATTACACTATGGTGCGCGGCGGGCGCGGTGCGTGGTGCGCGCTCGGTGCGCGTGCAGACTGCAGACTGCAGACCCGTCTGTATGGTGTGTGTGTTGCCAACGTCCATACCACGTTGAACATACCGGTTCTCGTCCGATCACCGAAGTTAAGCAACGTCGGGCGCGGTCAGTACTTGGATGGGTGACCGCCTGGGAACACCGCGTGATGTTGGCTTTTTGTTTTGTTTTGTTTTGTTGTGGTTTTTGCTTGTTGCTACAGGTGCATGTATGGTGTGTATAGGTACGTTATATAATTTAGTTTATTTTTGCATTTGGTTAGTGTGTGGGATGTGGGGTGTGGGTGATGTGAGTTGGTTTTGTTAGTTAGTACATGTAGGGTGTAGGGTATAGGGTATAGGGTAGGTATGTGTATGTGTATGTGTATGTATTACACTATGGTGCGCGGCGGGCGCGGTGCGTGGTGCGCGCTCGGTGCGCGTGCAGACTGCAGACTGCAGACCCGTCTGTATGGTGTGTGTGTTGCCAACGTCCATACCACGTTGAACATACCGGTTCTCGTCCGATCACCGAAGTTAAGCAACGTCGGGCGCGGTCAGTACTTGGATGGGTGACCGCCTGGGAACACCGCGTGATGTTGGCTTTTTGTTTTGTTTTGTTTTGTTGTGGTTTTTGCTTGTTGCTACAGGTGCATGTATGGTGTGTATAGGTACGTTATATAATTTAGTTTATTTTTGCATTTGGTTAGTGTGTGGGATGTGGGGTGTGGGTGATGTGAGTTGGTTTTGTTAGTTAGTACATGTAGGGTGTAGGGTATAGGGTATAGGGTAGGTATGTGTATGTGTATGTGTATGTATTACACTATGGTGCGCGGCGGGCGCGGTGCGTGGTGCGCGCTCGGTGCGCGTGCAGACTGCAGACTGCAGACCCGTCTGTATGGTGTGTGTGTTGCCAACGTCCATACCACGTTGAACATACCGGTTCTCGTCCGATCACCGAAGTTAAGCAACGTCGGGCGCGGTCAGTACTTGGATGGGTGACCGCCTGGGAACACCGCGTGATGTTGGCTTTTTGTTTTGTTTTGTTTTGTTGTGGTTTTTGCTTGTTGCTACAGGTGCATGTATGGTGTGTATAGGTACGTTATATAATTTAGTTTATTTTTGCATTTGGTTAGTGTGTGGGATGTGGGGTGTGGGTGATGTGAGTTGGTTTTGTTAGTTAGTACATGTAGGGTGTAGGGTATAGGGTATAGGGTAGGTATGTGTATGTGTATGTGTATGTATTACACTATGGTGCGCGGCGGGCGCGGTGCGTGGTGCGCGCTCGGTGCGCGTGCAGACTGCAGACTGCAGACCCGTCTGTATGGTGTGTGTGTTGCCAACGTCCATACCACGTTGAACATACCGGTTCTCGTCCGATCACCGAAGTTAAGCAACGTCGGGCGCGGTCAGTACTTGGATGGGTGACCGCCTGGGAACACCGCGTGATGTTGGCTTTTTGTTTTGTTTTGTTTTGTTGTGGTTTTTGCTTGTTGCTACAGGTGCATGTATGGTGTGTATAGGTACGTTATATAATTTAGTTTATTTTTGCATTTGGTTAGTGTGTGGGATGTGGGGTGTGGGTGATGTGAGTTGGTTTTGTTAGTTAGTACATGTAGGGTGTAGGGTATAGGGTATAGGGTAGGTATGTGTATGTGTATGTGTATGTATTACACTATGGTGCGCGGCGGGCGCGGTGCGTGGTGCGCGCTCGGTGCGCGTGCAGACTGCAGACTGCAGACCCGTCTGTATGGTGTGTGTGTTGCCAACGTCCATACCACGTTGAACATACCGGTTCTCGTCCGATCACCGAAGTTAAGCAACGTCGGGCGCGGTCAGTACTTGGATGGGTGACCGCCTGGGAACACCGCGTGATGTTGGCTTTTTGTTTTGTTTTGTTTTGTTGTGGTTTTTGCTTGTTGCTACAGGTGCATGTATGGTGTGTATAGGTACGTTATATAATTTAGTTTATTTTTGCATTTGGTTAGTGTGTGGGATGTGGGGTGTGGGTGATGTGAGTTGGTTTTGTTAGTTAGTACATGTAGGGTGTAGGGTATAGGGTATAGGGTAGGTATGTGTATGTGTATGTGTATGTATTACACTATGGTGCGCGGCGGGCGCGGTGCGTGGTGCGCGCTCGGTGCGCGTGCAGACTGCAGACTGCAGACCCGTCTGTATGGTGTGTGTGTTGCCAACGTCCATACCACGTTGAACATACCGGTTCTCGTCCGATCACCGAAGTTAAGCAACGTCGGGCGCGGTCAGTACTTGGATGGGTGACCGCCTGGGAACACCGCGTGATGTTGGCTTTTTGTTTTGTTTTGTTTTGTTGTGGTTTTTGCTTGTTGCTACAGGTGCATGTATGGTGTGTATAGGTACGTTATATAATTTAGTTTATTTTTGCATTTGGTTAGTGTGTGGGATGTGGGGTGTGGGTGATGTGAGTTGGTTTTGTTAGTTAGTACATGTAGGGTGTAGGGTATAGGGTATAGGGTAGGTATGTGTATGTGTATGTGTATGTATTACACTATGGTGCGCGGCGGGCGCGGTGCGTGGTGCGCGCTCGGTGCGCGTGCAGACTGCAGACTGCAGACCCGTCTGTATGGTGTGTGTGTTGCCAACGTCCATACCACGTTGAACATACCGGTTCTCGTCCGATCACCGAAGTTAAGCAACGTCGGGCGCGGTCAGTACTTGGATGGGTGACCGCCTGGGAACACCGCGTGATGTTGGCTTTTTGTTTTGTTTTGTTTTGTTGTGGTTTTTGCTTGTTGCTACAGGTGCATGTATGGTGTGTATAGGTACGTTATATAATTTAGTTTATTTTTGCATTTGGTTAGTGTGTGGGATGTGGGGTGTGGGTGATGTGAGTTGGTTTTGTTAGTTAGTACATGTAGGGTGTAGGGTATAGGGTATAGGGTAGGTATGTGTATGTGTATGTGTATGTATTACACTATGGTGCGCGGCGGGCGCGGTGCGTGGTGCGCGCTCGGTGCGCGTGCAGACTGCAGACTGCAGACCCGTCTGTATGGTGTGTGTGTTGCCAACGTCCATACCACGTTGAACATACCGGTTCTCGTCCGATCACCGAAGTTAAGCAACGTCGGGCGCGGTCAGTACTTGGATGGGTGACCGCCTGGGAACACCGCGTGATGTTGGCTTTTTGTTTTGTTTTGTTTTGTTGTGGTTTTTGCTTGTTGCTACAGGTGCATGTATGGTGTGTATAGGTACGTTATATAATTTAGTTTATTTTTGCATTTGGTTAGTGTGTGGGATGTGGGGTGTGGGTGATGTGAGTTGGTTTTGTTAGTTAGTACATGTAGGGTGTAGGGTATAGGGTATAGGGTAGGTATGTGTATGTGTATGTGTATGTATTACACTATGGTGCGCGGCGGGCGCGGTGCGTGGTGCGCGCTCGGTGCGCGTGCAGACTGCAGACTGCAGACCCGTCTGTATGGTGTGTGTGTTGCCAACGTCCATACCACGTTGAACATACCGGTTCTCGTCCGATCACCGAAGTTAAGCAACGTCGGGCGCGGTCAGTACTTGGATGGGTGACCGCCTGGGAACACCGCGTGATGTTGGCTTTTTGTTTTGTTTTGTTTTGTTGTGGTTTTTGCTTGTTGCTACAGGTGCATGTATGGTGTGTATAGGTACGTTATATAATTTAGTTTATTTTTGCATTTGGTTAGTGTGTGGGATGTGGGGTGTGGGTGATGTGAGTTGGTTTTGTTAGTTAGTACATGTAGGGTGTAGGGTATAGGGTATAGGGTAGGTATGTGTATGTGTATGTGTATGTATTACACTATGGTGCGCGGCGGGCGCGGTGCGTGGTGCGCGCTCGGTGCGCGTGCAGACTGCAGACTGCAGACCCGTCTGTATGGTGTGTGTGTTGCCAACGTCCATACCACGTTGAACATACCGGTTCTCGTCCGATCACCGAAGTTAAGCAACGTCGGGCGCGGTCAGTACTTGGATGGGTGACCGCCTGGGAACACCGCGTGATGTTGGCTTTTTGTTTTGTTTTGTTTTGTTGTGGTTTTTGCTTGTTGCTACAGGTGCATGTATGGTGTGTATAGGTACGTTATATAATTTAGTTTATTTTTGCATTTGGTTAGTGTGTGGGATGTGGGGTGTGGGTGATGTGAGTTGGTTTTGTTAGTTAGTACATGTAGGGTGTAGGGTATAGGGTATAGGGTAGGTATGTGTATGTGTATGTGTATGTATTACACTATGGTGCGCGGCGGGCGCGGTGCGTGGTGCGCGCTCGGTGCGCGTGCAGACTGCAGACTGCAGACCCGTCTGTATGGTGTGTGTGTTGCCAACGTCCATACCACGTTGAACATACCGGTTCTCGTCCGATCACCGAAGTTAAGCAACGTCGGGCGCGGTCAGTACTTGGATGGGTGACCGCCTGGGAACACCGCGTGATGTTGGCTTTTTGTTTTGTTTTGTTTTGTTGTGGTTTTTGCTTGTTGCTACAGGTGCATGTATGGTGTGTATAGGTACGTTATATAATTTAGTTTATTTTTGCATTTGGTTAGTGTGTGGGATGTGGGGTGTGGGTGATGTGAGTTGGTTTTGTTAGTTAGTACATGTAGGGTGTAGGGTATAGGGTATAGGGTAGGTATGTGTATGTGTATGTGTATGTATTACACTATGGTGCGCGGCGGGCGCGGTGCGTGGTGCGCGCTCGGTGCGCGTGCAGACTGCAGACTGCAGACCCGTCTGTATGGTGTGTGTGTTGCCAACGTCCATACCACGTTGAACATACCGGTTCTCGTCCGATCACCGAAGTTAAGCAACGTCGGGCGCGGTCAGTACTTGGATGGGTGACCGCCTGGGAACACCGCGTGATGTTGGCTTTTTGTTTTGTTTTGTTTTGTTGTGGTTTTTGCTTGTTGCTACAGGTGCATGTATGGTGTGTATAGGTACGTTATATAATTTAGTTTATTTTTGCATTTGGTTAGTGTGTGGGATGTGGGGTGTGGGTGATGTGAGTTGGTTTTGTTAGTTAGTACATGTAGGGTGTAGGGTATAGGGTATAGGGTAGGTATGTGTATGTGTATGTATTACACTATGGTGCGCGGCGGGCGCGGTGCGTGGTGCGCGCTCGGTGCGCGTGCAGACTGCAGACTGCAGACCCGTCTGTATGGTGTGTGTGTTGCCAACGTCCATACCACGTTGAACATACCGGTTCTCGTCCGATCACCGAAGTTAAGCAACGTCGGGCGCGGTCAGTACTTGGATGGGTGACCGCCTGGGAACACCGCGTGATGTTGGCTTTTTGTTTTGTTTTGTTTTGTTGTGGTTTTTGCTTGTTGCTGCAGGTGCATGTATGGTGTGTATAGGTACGTTATATAATTTAGTTTATTTTTGCATTAGGTTAGTGTGTGGGGTGTGAGCCCGTGTGGGTGATGTGAGTTGGTTTTGTTAGTTAGTACATGTAGGGTGTAGGGTATAGGGTATAGGGTAGGTATGTGTATGTGTATGTGTATGTATTACACTATGGTGCGCGGCGGGCGCGGTGCGTGGTGCGCGCTCGGTGCGCGTGCAGACTGCAGACTGCAGACCCGTCTGTATGGTGTGTGTGTTGCCAACGTCCATACCACGTTGAACATACCGGTTCTCGTCCGATCACCGAAGTTAAGCAACGTCGGGCGCGGTCAGTACTTGGATGGGTGACCGCCTGGGAACACCGCGTGATGTTGGCTTTTTGTTTTGTTTTGTTTTGTTGTGGTTTTTGCTTGTTGCTACAGGTGCATGTATGGTGTGTATAGGTACGTTATATAATTTAGTTTATTTTTGCATTAGGTTAGTGTGTGGGGTGTGAGCCCGTGTGGGTGATGTGAGTTGGTTTTGTTAGTTAGTACATGTAGGGTGTAGGGTATAGGGTATAGGGTAGGTATGTGTATGTGTATGTGTATGTATTACACTATGGTGCGCGGCGGGCGCGGTGCGTGGTGCGCGCTCGGTGCGCGTGCAGACTGCAGACTGCAGACCCGTCTGTATGGTGTGTGTGTTGCCAACGTCCATACCACGTTGAACATACCGGTTCTCGTCCGATCACCGAAGTTAAGCAACGTCGGGCGCGGTCAGTACTTGGATGGGTGACCGCCTGGGAACACCGCGTGATGTTGGCTTTTTGTTTTGTTTTGTTTTGTTGTGGTTTTTGCTTGTTGCTACAGGTGCATGTATGGTGTGTATAGGTACGTTATATAATTTAGTTTATTTTTGCATTAGGTTAGTGTGTGGGGTGTGAGCCCGTGTGGGTGATGTGAGTTGGTTTTGTTAGTTAGTACATGTAGGGTGTAGGGTATAGGGTATAGGGTAGGTATGTGTATGTGTATGTGTATGTATTACACTATGGTGCGCGGCGGGCGCGGTGCGTGGTGCGCGCTCGGTGCGCGTGCAGACTGCAGACTGCAGACCCGTCTGTATGGTGTGTGTGTTGCCAACGTCCATACCACGTTGAACATACCGGTTCTCGTCCGATCACCGAAGTTAAGCAACGTCGGGCGCGGTCAGTACTTGGATGGGTGACCGCCTGGGAACACCGCGTGATGTTGGCTTTTTGTTTTGTTTTGTTTTGTTGTGGTTTTTGCTTGTTGCTACAGGTGCATGTATGGTGTGTATAGGTACGTTATATAATTTAGTTTATTTTTGCATTAGGTTAGTGTGTGGGGTGTGAGCCCGTGTGGGTGATGTGAGTTGGTTTTGTTAGTTAGTACATGTAGGGTGTAGGGTATAGGGTATAGGGTAGGTATGTGTATGTGTATGTGTATGTATTACACTATGGTGCGCGGCGGGCGCGGTGCGTGGTGCGCGCTCGGTGCGCGTGCAGACTGCAGACTGCAGACCCGTCTGTATGGTGTGTGTGTTGCCAACGTCCATACCACGTTGAACATACCGGTTCTCGTCCGATCACCGAAGTTAAGCAACGTCGGGCGCGGTCAGTACTTGGATGGGTGACCGCCTGGGAACACCGCGTGATGTTGGCTTTTTGTTTTGTTTTGTTTTGTTGTGGTTTTTGCTTGTTGCTACAGGTGCATGTATGGTGTGTATAGGTACGTTATATAATTTAGTTTATTTTTGCATTAGGTTAGTGTGTGGGGTGTGAGCCCGTGTGGGTGATGTGAGTTGGTTTTGTTAGTTAGTACATGTAGGGTGTAGGGTATAGGGTATAGGGTAGGTATGTGTATGTGTATGTGTATGTATTACACTATGGTGCGCGGCGGGCGCGGTGCGTGGTGCGCGCTCGGTGCGCGTGCAGACTGCAGACTGCAGACCCGTCTGTATGGTGTGTGTGTTGCCAACGTCCATACCACGTTGAACATACCGGTTCTCGTCCGATCACCGAAGTTAAGCAACGTCGGGCGCGGTCAGTACTTGGATGGGTGACCGCCTGGGAACACCGCGTGATGTTGGCTTTTTGTTTTGTTTTGTTTTGTTGTGGTTTTTGCTTGTTGCTACAGGTGCATGTATGGTGTGTATAGGTACGTTATATAATTTAGTTTATTTTTGCATTAGGTTAGTGTGTGGGGTGTGAGCCCGTGTGGGTGATGTGAGTTGGTTTTGTTAGTTAGTACATGTAGGGTGTAGGGTATAGGGTATAGGGTAGGTATGTGTATGTGTATGTGTATGTATTACACTATGGTGCGCGGCGGGCGCGGTGCGTGGTGCGCGCTCGGTGCGCGTGCAGACTGCAGACTGCAGACCCGTCTGTATGGTGTGTGTGTTGCCAACGTCCATACCACGTTGAACATACCGGTTCTCGTCCGATCACCGAAGTTAAGCAACGTCGGGCGCGGTCAGTACTTGGATGGGTGACCGCCTGGGAACACCGCGTGATGTTGGCTTTTTGTTTTGTTTTGTTTTGTTGTGGTTTTTGCTTGTTGCTACAGGTGCATGTATGGTGTGTATAGGTACGTTATATAATTTAGTTTATTTTTGCATTAGGTTAGTGTGTGGGGTGTGAGCCCGTGTGGGTGATGTGAGTTGGTTGTGTTAGTTAGTACATGTAGGGTGTAGGGTATAGGGTATAGGGTAGGTATGTGTATGTGTATGTGTATGTATTACACTATGGTGCGCGGCGGGCGCGGTGCGTGGTGCGCGCTCGGTGCGCGTGCAGACTGCAGACTGCAGACCCGTCTGTATGGTGTGTGTGTTGCCAACGTCCATACCACGTTGAACATACCGGTTCTCGTCCGATCACCGAAGTTAAGCAACGTCGGGCGCGGTCAGTACTTGGATGGGTGACCGCCTGGGAACACCGCGTGATGTTGGCTTTTTGTTTTGTTTTGTTTTGTTGTGGTTTTTGCTTGTTGCTACAGGTGCATGTATGGTGTGTATAGGTACGTTATATAATTTAGTTTATTTTTGCATTAGGTTAGTGTGTGGGGTGTGAGCCCGTGTGGGTGATGTGAGTTGGTTGTGTTAGTTAGTACATGTAGGGTGTAGGGTATAGGGTATAGGGTAGGTATGTGTATGTGTATGTGTATGTATTACACTATGGTGCGCGGCGGGCGCGGTGCGTGGTGCGCGCTCGGTGCGCGTGCAGACTGCAGACTGCAGACCCGTCTGTATGGTGTGTGTGTTGCCAACGTCCATACCACGTTGAACATACCGGTTCTCGTCCGATCACCGAAGTTAAGCAACGTCGGGCGCGGTCAGTACTTGGATGGGTGACCGCCTGGGAACACCGCGTGATGTTGGCTTTTTGTTTTGTTTTGTTTTGTTGTGGTTTTTGCTTGTTGCTACAGGTGCATGTATGGTGTGTATAGGTACGTTATATAATTTAGTTTATTTTTGCATTAGGTTAGTGTGTGGGGTGTGAGCCCGTGTGGGTGATGTGAGTTGGTTGTGTTAGTTAGTACATGTAGGGTGTAGGGTATAGGGTATAGGGTAGGTATGTGTATGTGTATGTGTATGTATTACACTATGGTGCGCGGCGGGCGCGGTGCGTGGTGCGCGCTCGGTGCGCGTGCAGACTGCAGACTGCAGACCCGTCTGTATGGTGTGTGTGTTGCCAACGTCCATACCACGTTGAACATACCGGTTCTCGTCCGATCACCGAAGTTAAGCAACGTCGGGCGCGGTCAGTACTTGGATGGGTGACCGCCTGGGAACACCGCGTGATGTTGGCTTTTTGTTTTGTTTTGTTTTGTTGTGGTTTTTGCTTGTTGCTACAGGTGCATGTATGGTGTGTATAGGTACGTTATATAATTTAGTTTATTTTTGCATTAGGTTAGTGTGTGGGGTGTGAGCCCGTGTGGGTGATGTGAGTTGGTTTTGTTAGTTAGTACATGTAGGGTGTAGGGTATAGGGTATAGGGTAGGTATGTGTATGTGTATGTGTATGTATTACACTATGGTGCGCGGCGGGCGCGGTGCGTGGTGCGCGCTCGGTGCGCGTGCAGACTGCAGACTGCAGACCCGTCTGTATGGTGTGTGTGTTGCCAACGTCCATACCACGTTGAACGTACCGGTTCTCGTCCGATCACCGAAGTTAAGCAACGTCGGGCGCGGTCAGTACTTGGATGGGTGACCGCCTGGGAACACCGCGTGATGTTGGCTTTTTGTTTTGTTTTGTTTTGTTGTGGTTTTTGCTTGTTGCTACAGGTGCATGTATGGTGTGTATAGGTACGTTATATAATTTAGTTTATTTTTGCATTAGGTTAGTGTGTGGGGTGTGAGCCCGTGTGGGTGATGTGAGTTGGTTTTGTTAGTTAGTACATGTAGGGTGTAGGGTATAGGGTATAGGGTAGGTATGTGTATGTGTATGTATTACACTATGGTGCGCGGCGGGCGCGGTGCGTGGTGCGCGCTCGGTGCGCGTGCAGACTGCAGACTGCAGACCCGTCTGTATGGTGTGTGCTCGGTGCGCCCGCGCGGTCTCCGTGTGTCGCCGAGTGCGCACCGCATTATCATTATCCTCGTGTTGAAGACTCAATAATTAACGCCCCAAAAATAAATCGAATATTAGAAATATATACTATTTATTAGTACACAGTTTACAATTACATATACAAAGTGCCAGCGACACTGACAATTTATACTTATCCCATGACCATATGTTTTAAATATAACAACTAATGCTTATTTAACTTTTTATCATATCTTTAACCTTTGGTTGAAACGAATACTAAATAGAAAAAGTTTATATTTGGCACACAAATTTTTTACATCATATTATTATTTTGAAATATATCTTAAAAATAAAACTATAAGTACAAAACAGCAGTAGTACCTACAATTATTTCATTCATATTTAGCATACAAATAACAAAAACAAGAAAAAAAAACGGTTTGTGCGTATAATCACTTAAACCCTCTAAGTTTTTAAAACAAAATTATAAACATTATACAACAAAGTGAAACAAAATAAGGCAAAAGAAAAAAATATATACTACAATCGTCACTTTCCCAGAATTTAGTATAATGTGGAATCCAGAAATTAAAAACCTAAGCATTTGTTCCAGATTCGCTCAGAAAGATCACTCCATTTCACCCGTAATGAGCGAAGTTATTTATGACTTTCTTTTGAATAGAAAGTTCGGTTCATAATGTATATATGATATAGTATTTTGCTCCAGTTTTAGTTTACCATATCATATACCAAATACATATATACCAACATAAAACGATCGTTCACGAAATGAAGTAAGTTTTTTATTGAAAATTTCTCGTCTTAGACAAGACAAAAGAAGTGATTCTTTGTAGCGAATCATTATTACTTTCATTAGTTTACCAAGACATTGACCAATTACACATACATGACTAAAAATGCGCTTCAATTAGAGAATATCTGTAAAAAACGTGACGCGAAACGGAGACAATTCCATAAATCTATTTCCATACATCTCTGTGCTAAGCCTCTATTTAAACGAACCCTAAAATACACTTATACAACACTAAAAAAAAAACGAATAACATCGTTGTCAAACCAATATCTGCTATGTGCAAAAAGTTCAACTTTGAGATACGAAATAAAAACTTTCTCATCTAAAATTTTAAGACAAAATTTGCACATGGCATATTTTCCTAGCATTCATAGTTCGCCGAGTAACAATTAGAATCACATAGCGGCTTGTACATATCAAAGTTTGGGGGACAAACTAGTCATATTAGTCAAAATGTTGAAAGCTCATAAAAGTACACATAGAAAAGACGACGGACCTGGCGACCTTCAAAAAAAAAGCGTCATCATCTTCCTGCCCTGGTCCTAAATTACTTGGGGTCGGCGTAAAAAAGAAAAAAAAAGAGCGTATTCCCACCTAAAAGGCCGGCAACGTATCTCTGTACCCCCTGGTGTTGCAGATGTTCATGGGCGGCGGCGATCACTTACCATCAGGTGACAGTATGCTCGTTTGCCACATATATCATAAAAAAGCAGATATTGGTTTGACAACGATATGCACAAATAGTAACCACTTTTCAAATATCTCCATTTACTACGACACAAATATTTAAAAAGTGGTTATTATATATTGAATTTTCCTCCAATATAAACTAAGGTTAACCTACGAGTTCTTGTCAGTCAGTTTGACGACGACTGCCTTTACTTCTGTATAGTTGTTGATGCCGTAAGGTCCGTTCTCCCTTCCGATGCCGGACTGCTTGAACCCTCCGAATGGCACCTGGTTACCGAAGACGTTGTAGTCGTTCACCCAAACTGTGCCGGCGCGGATCCTCTGCAATAAAAAAAATATATTAAAAAAAAACAAAAAACCCGACTGCGTCAAAATCTGCCCGCCATCTTTCTAAAATTCATAGAAGAACTGAAAAGATAGAAACATGATTTTAATTTGAATATTTTTTGGTTTTGAATAATCTTAGTTGACAGTGTTCACAAACGCTGTCGGAGGCATAACACGCTCATTTTTCATAATTTGGTTGGTGATATAGGTAAAGCAACAAAATCTCGGAGGGAGCAGATGCCTCCGACTGGGTTTATGAACAACCCTCCTTTCACAGTCGGGTAATAATTGAAAATATCTTGTAAATTTTGTTTATTTACAACAGAGCGCACAACATCCAACGAGAAAACACCACTGAAAAAGTCACAGAGTATAGCCATGAGACAAGAAGTATTTGAATCTTTGAATGTAAATTCTTATGATGTGGGTATTTTTCAAACTATTTTATCGTCGCCAAGATCGGAAGCGGCCAGATTGATTATGTACATGCAAATAGACTTCTTAGAAGTTTAAAATATTTTATTTTAAATACAATTTATAATAACTATGAGACTGACATAGTCAGAATTGAATCAAAATATTTTGAATAAATAAGAATAAAAAAAAAGAAGTCACAGAACAACAAAATTACCAATTTCGTATACTTGGACGACATACTTTTTCAAGTTATTTAGGTTTCAAAACCAACACAAGCAATTTTGATAAAAATTCTATGGGACCAATCTAGAAGTATATTTTTTGTAATGAAAAAATAATTTTGGCGTCAATAAATGACGAAGTTCTGAGGTGGAAAACAAAAAAAATACAGGTCGAATTATTGAGAACCTCCTCCTTTTTTTGAAGTCGGTTAAAATGACTTGGAAAGATATTTTTAGATCAATTCATTAACATATTGTAATATATTGATCATAAAACCACTTGAGTTGCAAATTAAACGCTATTATAAACTATAAAAACATGTTTTATGAATCAGAAGATTGTTTTTTTTTATTTCATCCCAGCAAGTCAAATCTTTAACAAATTAGCATGACAATCTTTATATCTTTACTTCAATTAGAAATCGATTTTCGTTTCTATCTATCATGTTCTAAAGTACTCTTTCTGTATTTATGGGTATGCGAAGTGTGTTTTATTTTGATGACGAGACGAGCATGCCGTTCGTCGGATGGTAAGCGATACGACCACACATAAACAGTAGCAACACCATCCAGCACCTTGAGTTACAAAGTACTGTGTGGCATTCCAATGCACTCGTCATCCTGACACATAAGATGTTAAGTTTTATTATGTCCTGTAGTTACGTTGGCTAAAATGCTTTTCTAACCGAAACACAACAGTGCATGCACACTGCTGCTTGGCGGTAGAAATAGACATTGCGGTGGTACCCACCCAGACGGACTCTTACATAGGTATGAGAGACCTACCACCAGTTATCTCTGTATGTGGGTATACAAAGTGTGCGCGCACGCGCCTGTTTTGTGTGTGTGTGTGTGTGTGTGTGTGTGTGTGTGTATGTGTGTTTGTTCTTCGTGAATCTTGAGTACAAATTTTAAGCGTGTTTTTTAGTTTTTAAAAACTATTATTTATTTTGTTCACTAAAAAACAAATAGGATTTTTAAGAATGCGAACTTATAGTTTCGCTTGATTGTAAACCATGGCGCAATCTAATTCTATTCTGGCGCCATTTATTGAAGCACAAAGAAAAGTAAAGTATTATTTATTTAGTTGGATTTCTATAAACCGTATTTTTTTTTAAATATTGTATTGCCATGGGTCCTTGATAATTATGCCAAATATCAATTTAATCGGACGTCTTGTGCGTCAAAATCATGTTCGAAGTGTAAGTTACATACATACATACATACGTCTGAAGCTAAAAATAGAAGATTAGCAAGTATATATCTACCTGTACGAGGTAGTTGGCCTTGTCGAGGTCGTTGGTGAAGACGGCGGCGGCGAGACCGTACTCCGTGTTGTTGGCGCGGTCCACCACCTCGTCCAGCTGAGAGAACTTGATGATCTGCTGCACCGGACCGAAGATCTGACGGGACGATTATTATATTATTACTAGTGGTGCTCGCGGCTCCGACCGCGTGAAAAAGTTTTTCCGGGACAAAAATATTTTCCCGAAATAAAAAATAGCCTATAGCACTCAGGAGTTATGTAGCTTCCTATTGGTGAAAGAATTTTCAAAATCGGTTCAGTAGTTCCTGAGACTAGCGCGTTCAAACAAACAAACAAACTCTTCAGCTTTATAATATTAGTATAGATAATCAATCGGGGGTTAATCGCCTCGAGTAAGCCAGTTTGCCAAGCTGATCTAATTTGGCATCCAAGGGAGTAATCCTTGCCGGTGAAACCAATCCATTGTCATGATGATATATAAAGCGGAATATGCGGAAATAATAACGGATGTTTACGACGATCTTAATCCACATCTTCTATCTTAATGTCTGCAGGTTTAAAACCCATGGGCACAACCTCTGGCTTTTCTATACTTATGTGTGTATTCTTTGTGAATTATCGCTCGATTTAACGGTGACGGAAAACATCGTGAGGAAACCTGCATACTAGAGAAGTTCTCTATAAGAATTTCTAAGGTGTGTGAAGTCTATCAACCCGCACTAGGTCAGCGTGGTGGACTAAGGCCTAAACCCTCTCGGTAGTAGAGGAGGCTGGTGCCCAGCGTTGGGACAGTATTTAATACAGCGTTGGTATTATTTTTTATACTAAAAATGAAATTATAATTAGCGGCCTCTCAATAAATTTTATTACACTATTTAAATTAAATTCTTGCATCTAGTAAAAAGTTCAAGTTTGTTGTCCTTCACGAATTAATTATTACGTCTAAAAAGTTATAATATTTACATGGAGCATATAGACAATTATAAAGAACCATTTGTTGAATTTACCTGAGGTTTGCTACATTTATGAAAAAAAAGCTAACACCATCACTTCAATGCTTAATATTTAGATTTTATTGACTGTACAAGACTATTTGTATAAAGAAAGTTTGAAATTCTTAGAGTATTTATGCATGCTCTAAGTCAGAATTGGATATATATTTTCTTGACACCTTGGTAATTCAGAACAACTTCTGCAGTTTGAAGTAATCCATACCTCAGTCCTAGCAATGTCCATGTCATCCTTAACCTCGCTGAAGACAGTGGGCTGCACGAAGTACCCTCGGTCCCCGGCCCGGCCGCCGCCCGCCACCAGCCTGGCGCCCTGCCTCTTGCCGCTCTCTATCAGGCTGAGGATCTTGCCGTGTTGCTCTCCATCGATCTGAAAGGGGGGTTTAGATTAGAAAGGATATCCGCTGTTGGCATGGGTGCTGGGCCTCAAAATCTGGCTCAAACTGCAGATACAGTCAGGCACATAAGTAGCTGACCAAATTCAAAACTTCAAGTCGCTTGTACACTTTTATGTTCTTACCAATTTTTGTTTTCTCTTCGCAAAAATAAAATTAAAAGAATTTACTTTACACAAAGAAAAAATAATGTTTTAACTGAACGCGTACAGGCGATTTTAAATTTCGAATTTGTTCAGATATTTATGTGGATGATTGTACATTAAGGTAGCAAAATATCTTGAGTATTTACCCACAAAGCAAAATATGTATCTTGGATCCATTAAAAATATATTTTAAAACCCCTCCATTTATAGCTTACATTTTTAAAACGTTCATAATAAGTGTAGTTACAAATAATAAAATTACATATATCTCACAATCTGAGGTCTTAAAAATTAAACGATTTATTGTAAAAGGCTAGTTTTTGAAGCTCTATCCAAATATATATAAATTGTCTTGGTTAAAATTTTTGAACAAGTACTTTACTGAAGTGATCTTCGGCAAGCGATTTACCCATGAAACTGTCAAATTTGCAGGATCTGCGGCGAGTCGCATGTGTTTTTGATGTATAACCGCTAGTGTAAACGCACCTGAAAGTTCTTGCGCAATATATTGCTGCGAGAACTTGCTACTCTAAACTTGGATTAATAGTTTTATAATAAAAACTAGGTGATGCTTGTGGCTTCGTCCACGTCAAAAAACTGTGCCGCAACAAGTTACAAAAGTCCGTAAATTACTAAAGCGATCCATAGTGCTACAAATATGACGCAGTACCCTCTATTTAAAAAATCAGATAATATATTTTTTTTATAATTATCTACATGATCAAGATAGCGGGTTAAAGATTATCTTTCAACCCAGGACTATGTGTGTGCCAAATAAAAAAAAACGGTTAAGCTGTGTCGTGAGTTTACTTCTAACAAAAATCAACACATTTTTACAAACTTTCGAAATCTAGACTAGAGTCTAGTTGAATCCAATGGGTAATATATTACCTGTGGCCCCTGCTCCACGTCTGGCCTGAAGGGATCTCCGACGACTCTCTTCTTGGCGCGTTCTGCGGACAGCTCCACAAACTTGTCGTAGATTTTGTCTTCCACAAACGTGCGGGAACCTTTAATATGACGTATGGAAATTTTCATTCATTACAATAGACTTGATTTTAAAAGTAATATTATAAAATTATGTAGACTGCCTCGGTGGCGTAGTTGTATTGTACGACTGCAATGCTGAGGTCTAGGGTTCGATCCCCGGGTCGGTCAAAGTTTTTTTCTTCTCAGTATTAGCTTTGAGTCTGGAATTTGTGCCCGGTATGGCGATAGGCTCGCCCCCTATCACATCATGGAACGGAATACGCACGGCGAAAAGTGGATGCACTATTTGCACTTCTGCCTACCCCTTTGGGGATAACGGGCGTAAGTGTGTGTGTGTGTATGTAGTGTATTATTATTGTTATTACATATCACCCATTTTATGCAGTGAGGAAACCTAGCAGAGAAATTAAAAAAAAAATGTTCGAAGGCTACAATGTGCCTCGGGCCAACATTGTAGACGTCCATAGTAGCCCGAGCCTTTGGACAGTTTAATACAGGCTAATTATTTTGTTGATGACATACTATTCTATTTGATTCGTCATTCCATGTACAGTCAGCAACAAAAGTAGCTGAAAAAAATTCAAATGACCTTTAAACTTTTGTGGCCGTATCAACAACCGTTTTTTCTTCACCAAAATAAACTTCACGTGGTTTACTTTATTTTACATAAAGAAAAATAATATTTTTGTTTAAATTAAAATGTAGAAGCGTTTTGAAAATTTTTATTTGTTCAGCTACTTTTGTGGTTGACTGTACAAGTTTTCTAACTTATTCTGTTGAATAATTTCTTTATTCTGCTGCGATGATCTCTCGATCATCTCGATCATAGGAGAGGTAAGTCAAAGGTGGCCATATTTCAGATTTACTATTATATCGATTACCAGGGCAGTATAATAAGTATGAACAACATAGACACTAAATACCAATCAATCCAAACATTAGATAGGCATAGGATAATACTACGTTGGTAATCGATATAGCAGTAATTCAGAAATTTGGCACTTTGATTTACTGTCCTCTCGATTACTATAGTAGAATTCCTCATGTAAGGTTCCTCACGTGTTCACAGAGTGACTAATTATAATCCGGCGAAATTAGGTAGTTCTCCTATCATTTGTTAACTGTTTTTATACGTATAACGTGAAATCGAGTCGACACGACGCCGCGCTAATTTGTTCTTAAAAATAGAACAGCTTTGCATTATTTTGTTAAATGTATTGGGAAACAGTTTAAAAATGTACCACAACATTTTTTTAAACGTTCGCTCGGTTCAATCAGAGTACTACATCATGTCTAATGAAAAACTGACGTGAAGACTGAACCTGGATTTTTAATAATAGGGCAATTACAGGGCATTATGAACCTTAGTTTATAATTCAAACTCCTTTATGTCATTGCTATTGTTTATGGTAAGTGCCACTTACCAGTAGACTAGCAAAGTGCTCAACTCGTTATTGGAATTAAAGAAAATTACAATAGCCTATAACCATCACATAATAAAGACGAATGGTTAGACACGTAATTTCTCAAAACCAGCACTGTAGGAGTACCGCTAGAGTGGAACACAATATGGGTAGAAAAATACATATTACAAAATAGGCTTCTGTTGATCGAAGCAAAAAGGGTATTAAAATGCATCTCTCGTCGCTTCGCCGTGGGATAAAAATAAGCTAAAGTACATCTTCTTACATTGTATAAAACAAAGTCGCTTCCCGCTGTCTGTCCCTATGTATGCTTATAAGTATGTTTAAAACTACGCAACGGATTTAATGCGGTATTTTAAATAGATAGTGATTCAAGAGGAAGGTTTATATGTATAATACATGCATAATATGGTGGAGGAACACTGATAATTTTAGAGGTGTCTAATGTAATGTTGTAAATTAACACATTTTTTTGCGCTTACATTGCAAACGCTGGCTAAACCCTACGAGATAGAACAAAATATTGTTATACAGTATTGTACACCTTAGAAAGGTCTACAAAAAAGTCCGCGATGGTATATGTCTATCCCTTAGAGATAACCCACAATAACCATTTTTATCCTTTAATTTTTACGAAAAATAATGGCTTATTTACGAAGCGACTTTAAGCAATACAGCATTAATCTTTATCCAATTAAGTACCTTATACATTGTGCATTTAATAAAGATTAATATGGCCCTTTATAGCATGTAAGTTATATGAACATTTTCGAAGATATTACAGATTTAAAAAGCAGGGACATAGCGGTTGCGGCGGTACCGGCCGGGGGGGCCGACGGCGCGTGCCTATAAATAGCGCGTCGATTGTCGGAGGCCGCGATTCGCCCTACTGCACTTTATGTTTGTGTGTATTCAGGTGGATTCGAAAATGGTTCAGATTCACAATTCGGTCTGGGAAAATGTATAGTATATAGACTTTTATACAGGAAAAAACTCTAATGCAAGCGAAGCCGCAGGCATAGGCTAGTAATAGTATACTGACCAGCGGTACAACACTGTCCCATGTTGTAGAACAAGGCTGTATGCGCGGCTTCCACTGCCTTTTCCAGATCAACGTCCCCGAGGATGATGTTGGGCGACTTGCCGCCCAGCTCCAGAGTAATACGCTTCAGCGAGGTCGCTGCGCCACGCTGGATCATCTTACCCACCTCCGTCGACCCTGAGGGTTATGACAGTAATAGACCAGTTTAGTTTCGATACTTGGGTCTTTTAAGCTGATGATCAACTATTTCCAGAAAAAAAAAATTCCGCACTCAAATACTGATGAGTT
This sequence comes from Lapara coniferarum, assembly GCA_949316025.1. NCBI lineage: Eukaryota > Metazoa > Arthropoda > Insecta > Lepidoptera > Sphingidae > Lapara > Lapara coniferarum. Next base: position 5,117,501 of record OX438934.1, on the reverse strand, counting down.
AGATGATGAGACAAATTGAACGCATTGCCATGCAACTATTAGTATCCATATTATTGTAGGAAAAATTGTAATCTCACTCATTACTGTCTGCATGATGAATTTAGACATTTCTTCTACATATACCACGACTATTTTCTAACTAACCTTCAGATCGGTCTAGTTAAATGACATTATAAAAGTAACTGCACTCAGACTGATCAAGAACTGCATATAACAAAGCTACAGTAAATACCGGTAAACGCGATCTTGTCGACGTCAGGGTGGTCGACGAGAGCCGCTCCAGCATCCCCAAAGCCTGGCAACATGTTCACCACACCGGGAGGGAAACCCGCCTCCTGTGCAACGAAATTCATAACAACTGGTTCAGAAAAGGGTAGACTAAGGTGAATGTGTATCAATTGCTGCAAGAGTGCCTCCAAACCACAGAAGATGAATGGATAAAGTTTTTAAGAGCTTAGATCTATTAGTGAACTATTATAAAATAAGAAAACAGCAACGCCCCTCTTTGGTTGTCGTTGTACCTATTTAGACTTGAATTTATCACGTACTTACAATCAAGTCCAGCATAATCGCCGTCGCTGACCATAAAATAAAAATAGACAAAGATCGTATAGGCCCATATTCAGTAGGTAATAATAAATAGCACTAAAACTCCAATCTACTACCTAGCTTTTTATAATCCGCGCACAATGACAGTGGACTGGACCATGTCAACGTAAATTAACTACAATGCCCGAGAGAAGTAGTAGTGTTCGTAAATTATATTTTTAAATTAATTTTAAATAACTGTTTGTAAAACCAAAAAGAAAAGATTTTAGCAGATTTTCTCCTCCTATTACTATTTATGTGTACAAAAAAGGCATGTATGTTTTGCATAATAATTATACGTATATAAAATTCACAAAATATTTTTTTTTTCTTTCGAGCATCAGCGTGATTTTGCCGACGCTACCGAGCGCGTGTTAGCTGCGAAAAGACACATCCCAGTGTGATCGCGCGTGGATTATACCATACCACTTGTATTCACCTTGACCAGCTGCGCAATGTATAGTGCAGTGAGGGGTGTTTGTTCAGCGGGCTTCATCACCAGCGTGCATCCTGACGCGAGCGCGGGGCCCAGCTTCCACGCCGCCATCAGCAACGGGAAGTTCCACGGGATAATCTGACCGCACACACCTACACACATTTATTTTTATTGTTGTGACGTACATTCATTATACGGTTGATGTACACCAGCATAAGTAGATGAACAAAATCAAAATTTCAAATTGCCTACATACTTTTGTGTTCTTACTAATCTTTACTTAGTAAGAACACAACAAAAAAAAAAAAGAGACTTGCTTTACTTCATAGTTCATACGAAGAAAAAAAATATTCAGTTTAACTTAACGCGTATATAGGCGATTTGAAATTTTGATTTTGTATTTGTACAGATATTTATGTTCATGACTGTACATTGAAATTCGATATAAAACGGGAGAATAAAAAGTAGTTTCGGCATGTTCCGTTAGATGTCGCTGTAAAACGGTGACTATTTTTATTTATATTGAAATAATTTCCGCTTAAATAAATAGATAACTTTAAGCGGCGCTAGCCTAGTTGGGAGTGGAACGGACTGCCGAGACGAATGTCCGCAGATTAGAACCCAAGGGCACGCACCTCTGACTATTCTAAAAAAGTTATAGGTACACTGTGAATTATCGCTCGCTTTAACGGTGAAGGAAAAACATCGTGACGAAACCTGCATATCTGAGAAGTTCTCTGAATTTCGAAGGTATGTGAAGTCTACCAAGCCGCACTAGGCCAGCGTGGTGGACTGAGGCCTTAACCCTCGCAGGTGTGGTGGAGGTCCGTGCTCAGTAGTGGGCAGTATATAATACAGGGCTGGTATATTAAGTAAATATGTATTTTTATTACAGTACGTGGGATAACCGTATTTTCCATTGTAAATTTAATTATAAAAATACCAACTTTATCTAACCAACATAAAACCATTGTACAACTATGCATATTGTCCAAAAATAAATGGAAGTCACTACTACCCAATTATAATTTTAGTAAATTTGTTAATATTCTATTTTCCACAACGGATATTGAGAAATTATCATGTTAAATATTTATGATAACTGTTGATCAACATAATCACAGTTGCAGTCAACAATCAACACTTGCATCGTGTCAGATACGCAGATAAAACGATAAATGCATCACAAACGGAATTTCGACCTCATTCAGCAACAAATCTGCAAATATTGTGCTACCGATAAAATATAAACTTATTTTAAAACATGTGATCCATTTCAACAACATTTTCTGATACCCCTAGAACAAAAGAAGGGTAACTCAAAAATAGAAAATATGCAAAAAAATATTATTCTACATGCTTTATTTTGTAGGGAATTTTGATTTATGTTTATTATAGACATTCGTCATTATTTTAGTTCCTATTCGATATACGAACTGCGAATACTGCACTGATCGCATGTACTATGTACCTCACAAAACACGTTATGAAAATTAGTACTTACTAATACGTACTGTAATTCCGCTTAGAAAGCAACGTCGCGCTTGGTCAATGAATTGGAATCGGGTGTAACGTATTAGTAGTAAGATTATTTCATAAACGAGCATTTTCACCAAAGTGCAGATTGGATCTCTATTCATTGTTATGTAGTATGTACCTACTCTCTTATGTAATATCATTAAATACAGCGTGAACGCCATGTTTACATTGAACTTGCAGTCATAAAACTTTAGAAATATGTATTATATTTTCTGCTTTATCGTGTCATGACATCCTGAAGTCAGCACAAGCCTTCTGCTAAAACCATGCCTATTTCAAAAGGACTTACCTACATGTCATGTTCCAAGAAATAAATGAAAACTTTTTACTTTATCGTCTTTGCGAATTTAAAATAAAAACCACATGAAAATGGAATTCTGTCATAAATTAATAAATCTGTTCATTAAATTAACATGACCTTGGTACACAATACATAAAAATATTATGTTCTTATATAATCGGAGATATATTATCAATTCAAGATAAAAACAGAATTGGTCCGTGTGTAACTCAAATTATCGACAATGAGTCTGCAAAAACCTTGTCACTCTCTGTCGTCGTGAATCGTGAATGACCACTTTAAAGAAGGATAAATCTATGCAGAGGCACGTTGATGCCTTAGCTATAAAAGATAAATAATAATAATACCAACCCTGTATTATATACTGCTCACTGCTGAGCAAAGGCCTCCTCTACTACTGAGAGGGGGGCTATAAAAGATACTAAATAAAAATGATACCATCACTTCTTAATGATTCTGATATTGAGTTTTTCTATTCAGTATCAGCTCGGAGTCTGGAATTTGTGCCCGATATGGCGATAGGCTCCCCCCTATCACATCATGGGACGGAATAATGGCGAAAAGTGGGTGCACTAGTTGCGCCTCTGTCTACCCCTTCGGGGATAAAAGGCGTGAGTGTATATGTAAATAGAATGGTCTTCACCAATGATGCTTGCTTAAAGAATTTTAGACGGCATACCCAAAAGCTACACCAACTCGATCTCATCTGAAGAATCCACAAGAGCACAAGCCAATGGAACCAAATTTACAAGTTAATGCATAGACCTGAATAGTTGAAATACGTCCATATTTTGCAATCGAAATCAAGTCAGCATCTTAAGGTCGTTGCTATTTAATAAATGGATATCATCAACAGCTCTGCAACAAAACAAACAACAGCCCTGGGCTGAAAAGCCTTCATTCCATCTACTACGATGACGGTTTCTTTACCGTCATACCAGCCCTGAGTGTGAGGAGACTTACCAACAGGCTCGTGACGAGTGTAAGCGAAATATTTCCCATCGGTGGGCAGAGTTCTGCCGTGGTTCTTGTCCGCCCAACCAGCATAGTAGCGAAGGTTCTTCACCACTGCAACCAAGTCGCCGTAATACGCTGCCGTGTAAGGCTTGCCGTTGTCCAGCGTTTCCAGACTCTGTTGAAAGAACAGGCATAGTCTAATTATTTAGACACCTACTCCGTGGAAATTGAATGTTTGAACGGCTTTATTATGTTTGAATACTAGATAGTTAACCAGAAACGTTATTACCTTACCACATCGCACGAGCCCGTGGGAGTAAATTGTTAAATACTTCGCGGTTAAAATGGCGGAAATTTCGTAATCGCATCAGACTATTAATAGGGGAGGGGGTCTTACAAACCCATGAGACCTATTAATTATTTTTATTGTATTTTTTATAGGGCATCATGTTTTAATGTTGATAAATTTAAAGGCACTTTATTTCTCATATCCCTAAATATTGACAGTAAATAAAATAGCAGGCAGATAAAACATTATTTTTATATACAACACGAAGCGAGGCGCCTTCGGCAAGTCAATATCAAGGCGAAGGTCACAGTCGTTAACCACGTTCCAAATAACACGATTACGTAACTTTTTTTTAGCACGAAACCATACGGAACATTCAATTCGCTTTGCTTTCCGGAAATTATACCTGGTTGAATGAACTTCTGTAATGGGCGCGGAGAGACTGTTTTTTTGGTATAATTTGGTATGAACCAAATCTACGGCGCCGGTAGCAAATACATATTTAAAAAAATGTCTAAAAATGTCTAGAAAAAAAAAGTTGCTATGTTGACATTAATTTAAGTGATAACTGATACTATCTACATCTTCAGAGAAAATAGGAATTAACTTAACCGCCGAAGCGACGAAATTGAGTATACACTATGTACAACAAGAGCGTGACCGGCCTAATTGAGAAGATAAAATTATGAAGTGAAATAACTGGAACTCATAAAATAGTTCATTATTCATACTTTGATGCTTAAACATCAATATGGTGACCAGTCTCCTCTATTGTTTATAATTGATTGGCATTTTTGGGGCATAATATCGTCAATTTTTTCAGCGTAGCCCGATATAAAACCCACTATTTCTGCTTTATATTGCGGCTGAGCTCAGCAAAGATTTGGGTGTTGTATAATGTACATACATACATATACACTCACGCCTGTTATCCCCGAAGGGGTAGGCAGAGGCGCAACTAGTGCACCCACATTTCGCCGTTATTCCGTCCCATGATGTGATAGGAGGCGAGCCTATCGCCATATCGGACACAAATTCCAGACTCCGGGCTGATACTGAATAGAAAAACTCAATATCACTTTGCCCGACCCGGGGATCGAACCCGAGCGAGACCTCAGCTTTGCAGTCGTACTGTAATACAACTACACCACCGAGGCAGTGTATAATGTATACACGCAAATGTAACTTTCTTAAACCCCAAACTTTTTCAGTAGGGTTTGGGTCTGGCGACTGTGAGGGCCAGTCCAAGACCTTAATGTTGTAGTCAGTCTTTCCCGCGTCCCGCCCTGTGGATTGGGGGCGTTTGAAGAATTCCACCACGGTATCCCCTGCCTGTCGTAAAAGGCGACTAATAGGGGCCTCCGGGGTCACGGGTGGGCGGAAGGGGCCGTCCACCTATTAGTCTAGCCAACTTTTGTGACCCCCGTGATGGACGGCAGCGTGGCGGTTAGGCGTTACGCTGCCTTTGACGCCAAGGGCGTCCTTCGGTGTGCGGGGGCTTCTGAGCCCCCGCAACAACAGGAGACGGTCCGCAATAGCGGTACACGCAGGGGCGGTTGCGGACGACAACTTAGACGTGAGTCGGAGGAAGCCCGCAGCCGTCCCTAATGCGCTGAAGATGGCCACCGCGGAGTTTTAGTTGGTATGCCGTGCGGTGCATATAGGTTAGGGCCTCGGCCCGGCGGTCGCCCGACGTTTTCCATCTCTCCGGGCGGCTCAACGTCGGGTCGTAAGGCACGGTGAACCCAACATAACCGCTCAGTCGTTCCCCTTGAACACTGGGCGGTAGTAATAATTCACTTTCTCCGCGTAAACAAAAAAAAAGTCTTTCCCGCGATGCATACGTGACTTCGGTATTAGGAGTCCTTGTCCTCTTGCAAGACAAATATTTTATTGGGTATAGCCTTGTAGAAGAATTTATCTAAGCTTTTACATTGATTTCGATTGATCTTCGTAACATTCAATGTCCTAGTAAATAAGTTCAAATTTGAAAAACCTCTTTATGATAAGACCCCGAAATATGCGTCACTACTGGATGTTTGACAGCTCGCACCAACAGTTTGTTACCGACAGTTGACCAAGCCTGAGATGATGTATTCGAAACCTAAAACAGCGCTTCATCCAAAAATATAACGCTACTCCAATCGCGCTCCAGGCCAATGTTTTTTACGTGTCTCTCGGAAAGAAAAGTTTTCTTCATTGTGCTTCTTCATTTCACGTTCGCTTTCTTTAAGTGACTCCTTATAATAACGAAACGAAAGAAAGAAAAAAAACCTTTTTATTAACATAGTTGTACTATCCGTGTATCTTCGACTGACGACGTCTTTCTTAATTTACCCCATTTTGGTAGGTCATCAACAATTTTATTACGTGAATACCACTTTACCTATTTTGTCACAAATACCGTTGACTTTTTTATAAGCTTTGCTGCTTTGATTAGGGACAATTTAGGTCCTTTCGGGTGCAAATTTAAAAATACCGCTTCGTAGCGCAGCGTGTATGTTCCACTCATGGTGGGAAAGAATGATGGCAAGTTCCATACAACGTTTTACCTGATATCAATTTGGCGCGTCTTGGAATGAAAAAATGTTAGAACGATAGAATATACTTATCCTGAACCCAATCAAAAAGATTTTTTTTATTTGGAAGCCACAAAAAAAAGTTATGAGTTATTTAACATTTTCATAGAGAGTTTTGGCGGGAACTTTAAAGTGTCATGAGGTGCTCTTGTTTTAATTCATTATTTTGGTGATACTTAGTGTTATATTGCATAATTATGGAGGTATATTATCAAATATAATTCTATCAAATGAAATGAATGGGCTCAAATGAAATGAATTGAATTAACTGTGCCAATCAAGTGTTTTTTCGTTGCCGCCGAAATTGCTCGATAAAGTCTTGATAAGGTAGCCACTGCTTTACTACGACATAGTACATAGTAAAAAAAAGAAACAAAAATATCACATAAGACGAGGCTGTATGGGTTTGAACCTTTTCACCATCATCAGCCTCTTGCAGTCCGCCGCTGGACATAGGCCTCTCCCAAGATACGCCACAGAGCCCGGTCTGCTGCTTTATGCATTCAGTTCCTTGAACTCTTTGCCTTCCCAATAAAAAGGGAAAATTAAAACAAAAGTCATAGTTAAAGGTTATCACTTATCTGTCAATGAGATATGATAGCAGATGTAGGCTGTATTTATAGTGGTCTCGGACGACAATATGTGAAATCGGTAGAGTTGCCAAGAAAAATCGGTATATTGGAGCAAAAATCGGTATATGCAAAAAAAACAAGCAATATTCAATGAAAACCCTCTTAATTTTAAAGTCTAGGGACTATTATTGTACCAAAAGAAGGTAATTTTAACAAACGAGAGTCACGCATACACCCCCCCCCCCTCGTGAATGTAAAAATTTTAAACAAATTTTGCCGCACATTTAAAAATACTGTCCCCCGCCGCCCCAAACAACAACATATTTAACCAAGTAATCGCAAAATATGAAAGAAAAAGGGGATTTTAATCTTCGAATCGCTGAAAATCGGTAGGAAAATCGGGAGAATCTCTAGCTTTCAAAAAATCGTTGAAATATCATGTCATTTCGGTATTTCGGTAGGACTGGCCCAAAATCGGTAGAAATACCGAAAAATCGGTAGTTACTTCGGTATTGGCACTGATGTAAATAAATCGAATTCAAAATGTCATAATAAGACGCTCACTGTCATCGGCTGGGTTGCTATTACTTCTCTTATAATTACTTTCTAGCGTGAGAAATGGAACAATCTTTTACGCCAACTTAACACTGAATGGCAAAAAATCCATTCGGTGTTTATTTTAATACAGTATTAGTATTCAAGAATAATCGTTACATATTATTATCACTTCTTTGATATAAAAATATAATGTAATATCTACCGTGTTCTGCCACTTTTATTCTTAGGTGGCAACACTTTTTATATGTCACTACAGATCAGAAGTAACGAAACCGGAAGTACAATTGATTTACTTTTAATTATAAACATAATTTTGTGGCTTTTAACAGTAAAACTAAAACTGTGGAAAATATTACATATTTAAATTATATTTGTTTTTACATATCTTAATCTTAGACGCTAACTGAAACACTCAGGTAAAAACTTGCCATGATTCTTTGATCCTGCGCCTATGTAAGCGCTTAAAGCGACTCAGAGGCTACGATGCATTCATGATAAGGAATCATTTAATTTGATGACAGAAAAAATGTGTTTGAAATTTTATTCAATACATAAACTATCTAAAACACGCGACATTAAGATAAAAAAACTAATTTAAATTAATTTTATGTTCACGTTTATGTGTATTAGCAGTTTTGAATACAATATTTAAATTATTATCATTCGAGGGGCATTTATCAAAAATATAAGATCGCACGTTCTCTGATCTTTAGCAGTCAGAAGCTGGAAGTTGCTCGACCAGATTGTCATTCACCATAACCACGGATATAGGTTTTAAAAATGTATTTTATTTTTCACGAATCCTATGAGAAATACAGAACCCTTTCCATTGACAGACAAGTCTGACCCGTGTTTTTACAAAAAGATACCATCGATTCAGATGCAGGAACACGTACGCCAAGGCCAACTAGATTCCATTCAAAAAAACTTATCACGTGCGAACACACTTTAGCGGTTTTTGCTCTTGTTTTTGTAGGAATACGACTATTAATTGTAATCAGTGCATATTTTTTTTCCTTTTCTCTATCTACTATTATAAATTGTAATCTCGTCTTATCTGTACGTAACATTTCAAACGTAAACGCGAGTTCAGATAAAATTGGATATAAATTTATAATTAAATCCTTTTTTTTTTTTATCTTGTTATACTAGGTGTCTCCATAGAGGGGACGCGGCCAAAATAAAGTCCGGCATAGAAAAATAATCCTACTAATATTATAAAGCGTGTAAGAATGTATGGATGTATGGATGTTTGTTCCTCTTTCACGCAAAAACTACTGAACGGATTTCGATGAAATTTGGCACAGGGGTAGATCATGTCCCGGAATAACACCTAGGCTACTTTTTATCCCGGGGAAATATAAACCGGAACTTTTAACCCGGAAAATCTTTTTAACACGGGCGGAGCCGCGGGCAAAAGCTAGTATTTAATATACCATTGAACCGTAAGAAAACAACGCTCCGCACTATGTTACCTACCACTTACGAATACCATGAATAGATATAAAGATTAGGTATATCCTATTTAATTTAATCACGAAACAAAATGTAAACATGTTAACTGTGCTAATCACCTAAAAATTGTGAAATTCAAATATGTAATTCTATAATAAGTACTTAGGTAATTTTTAACCAAGAGGTTCACGTGACGGAATTATATTATATCTATAATTTAGGTATTTTGAAATTAATAAATAAATAAACTCCGTTTCCTAGACATCGTTAAAATGATTTTAACTAATGCGAAAAAAGACCAATTGTTCACTATTCGCCAAGTTACTGTCGCAATAGATTTAAACCGGACTAATCACGGGAATTAAATTACGTACTCCGTATCAATATTACAGACTATAGAACAAATCTTACCGCCAGGTACACCCTGTCCCTCTCTATAAGATCAGCGAGCTTGTTGATAAGGACCCCGCGCTGCGACGCATCCATGGACCTCCATGGCGAACCTAGTCTGTATGCAGAACAAACAAATGTTTAATAGATTCGTCTTGCGAGCATTTAATTATACTTAGGATAACGAAATAATATATCGGTAACATTAGGTACATACATGCATAGCACTAGTATTGATTAATATGCAAAGATTTTTAGGTCTTCAAATTCAATGTGATAAGAATTAGCTAGATACTTGAGAAGGGAAAATTTCAAAGAAGAAGAGGTAATTTCAAACATACTTGAATGCATCTTTGGCTGCTTTAACAGCTTTGTCTACATCAGCCTTGCCAGCCTGCTGCACTTCTGTGATCACATTGCCATTTGCAGGATTTTCAGTCTTAAAAGACTTGCCGTCTGATGACTTCACCCATTCATTGTTGATGAATAACTATGGGAAGAAATATTAAAGTTATTCTAGTCAATTGTAACAGTATTATGTTTTCTTTAAAATTCTACATACATATACACTCACGCCTTTTTTTATCCCCGAAGGGGTAGGCAGAGGCGCAACTAGTGCACCCACTTTTCGCTATTATTCCGTCCCATGATGTGATAGGGGGCGAGCCTATCGCCATATCGGGCACAAATTCCAGACTCCGAGCTGATACTGAATAGAAAAACTCAATATCACTTTGCCCGACCTGGGAATCGAACCCGAGACCTCAGCATTGCAGTCGTACCATAGTACAACTACGCCACCAAGGCAGTAAAATTCTAATAAATATGAAATTAATTTTGTAAATAATGAGTTATACAACTTGTCATACAAGTCACAAATAAAAATCAGGGTGAAGCTGTGCTTTTAATGCAGTAGAAAATACTGATGCTTTACCTATATTAAATAAAAATATACAAGATAAAAAACTGGATTTTAAACATTATTATTGTTTTAGTAGCTGAGACAAGTAACAAATTACACCAATAATTTAATTAATGAAGTTGATCATTTACTTTATTGATTAGAGATTTGAATATTGTAAATAAAAAATGTCCATATTAAAGGTTTATTTTTATGTAGACTAGGGGGAATTCATATAATAAAATTAGATGTTATATAGGCATTCATTTTTTGTTGTTTAGGTTTATATAACAATTAGATATATATTAGCCAAATAGAGCTAGACGATTTATAAAAATGGTTTTCCTACAGGCAAATAACGTGATAAATAGTTTTATTATGATAAAAATATGACCTTGAAATGCCGGCAAGTCGCACCGCGCCGGGCCCGCACAATATGAAAACAGATGTTATCGTCTAAACTAAATTACAACACTTACGCACGCACAAAACTCACCGGAATTATTTAGCATAAATCAATCACAATATCTTTGTATGTTAACTTACGCCAGTATATAATATTTCAGGGCTAGTTTGCGGTGCCGGTGCAGCAGCTGCTGAATATTTGGCTTTTTGTGTTATAACTTTGCCTAAGTTTCGTAACATATTTAAGTTTATTTATAAACGAGAATACACGACTACACGACGACAGCTTCCGATACGATTTGACACTTGACCGCGCCCGGTAATGCTAGAACAAAAAATATCGACCATAGAAACTGACAGTGCAAGAATCTCAACTGACATTCCGCGCCCCTCTTTCGTCGTCTTCACCCCCGCCAAGAACAGTCGCCATTTTGACCATGTGTCACTGTCAAAAAAGGCAAGCGTCCGCCATCACCTCTTTAAATCCACAAATACAGTAATATCCAGTCAATGTAATTTCAACATTTTTAACAAGGTGTTGTGTATCCAAGTGGAATAGTTTACGACAAGACGTTAAATTGCATCAATTTCCCGCAAGGAAAGAGATTAAAATCCGGTGGATACAGTGCATAGGTAGTGAAAATGTTTGTGATACAAAGAACATGTATGTTTGCCATAAGCATTTTGAGCAAAGATTTGTTTACCAGGCAACAAAACGCTTGAAGAGTGACGCCTATCCAAGTTTATTTACAGAATTGGAGATTTCTTCAGGAAATTCGTCATTGGTTTATGAAGAAACAGGTAACTTATCTTTCAGAACCGAAGATACTTTTAAGATATAGCTAAATTGTTTTTAATATTATATGTCTTGTCTTTTCTAGTTCCTCTGAAGTACAGAAATCACGATTATGCACGAAAGCGACACATTGACCATACATACTCAAAAACTGAAGAAAGTATCCCGTTTAAAGTGGCATGCTCTGAAGTCAATGGTATGTAGTAATTTATGTATATTGTGTAATCTAAATTCTAACACACACACACTCACGCCTATTATCCCCGAAGGGGTAGACAGAGGCGCAACTAGTGCACCCACTTTTCGCCTTTATTCCGTCCCATGATGTGATAGGGGGCGAACCTATCGCCATATAAATTCTAAAGTTGCCTGCCATCTGGTGAGCAGCTGGCTTGTCTCTATTAATTAGTCATCAACTTTGCTGTGTGTCTGAAGACAGTCATGGGTATAATTATAAGCATAAGAATAAGATCTGTCCTAAAGTAATGACAAGGCCAAAAAGTATACTGTGTTTATTGATAGATTTGAATAATAATTGGTAAATGTAAGATGTTTTATTGTTTTTTTTTTTTAGTGATTTGTAAGTCAAGACAGTCTGCTGCTGTGACCTCCGGAACTGAGATCCAGGGTACACAAGGTATTTATTTGTTTGAAGTTTGTTGTATTGTGGTCCTACAAAGTCTTTGTTGACTATTTTTTTATGTATAATATTTTGTTTTATTTTCAGCTTCATCATACAAAACTCCAAAAAAGTTGGTCAGAAGGAGATTAATAAAAACATTGGGCACCTTATCTCCACAATGTCAACTAATCTATAATGAATATAAGAAAGCAAAATGTATAAGTAATTATAAATCCAGAGCGCAGAAGGCATTGGTATTCAGTAAAGAAAAGTCTTTAGAGGGTTTAACTAAAAATATAAATCCTTTAACTAAGAAAGTTCTGTGGAAATTATGCAATAAAAGTAAAAAGGCACGTAGATTTACAATGGATAAAATTAATTTAATTTTATTTTATTTTTTTCTTAACTCTGATGTTATTGAAAACTTTTTTGGACTGCCTCGGTGGTGTAGTTGTATTACAGTACGACTGCAATGCTGAGGTCTCGGGTTCGATCCCCAGGTCGGGCAAAGTGATATTGAGTTTTTCTATTCAGTATCAGCCCGGAGTCTGTAATTTGTGCCCGATATGGCGATAGGCTCGCCCCCTATCACATCATGGGACGAAATGATGGCGAAAAGTGGGTGCACTAGTTGCACCTCTGCCTACCCCTTCGAGGATAACAGGCGTGAGTGTATGTATGTATGTATGTTTTTTGGACAAGTACAGGCATACAATTATTATAGATTTAATAATCCGACTGCCCACTCTTATTAAAATTTAAAGCTGTATTAATAACAAGATTTATAAGTTTTAATTGTGAAGGTTTTAGTATCAATATTTTAAATTTAGAATCCTTGTTTGAAAATGTGAATTCTGCACCAACGATGAACTCTAAATTAGATAGTTCAGATATAACTGAAAATATTGAGTTTAGTAATGAAGAAAATATTTATGAACAAGCCAGACGAGAATGGTTAAATATTCATTCAAAGGCCTACACAGAAGGGTGGGTAACAAGGAAAGTGCTTTCTAAAATTAATAATTGTGCAGAATGTAAAAGCAATCTTTTAAGTGAATAATAATATTCACAATTTCATAGTAGAAAATGAATATAAAAGTTGTAAGAATGCAAGAAAATTAAGTTATCCCCATGAAAACATTGTTATAAGTTTTGGTAATGTAATTAAAATTACAAACGAATATTTGGAACAACAAGGACATAAAAATAATATTAGTAAAAACATTAAACAAAGTATATGTTCCAAATATTCTTTTGAATTGCCATTCTCACAAAAACTTGGTTCCTGAACATTTGTTAGACATAAGTATTAAACTCTGTATTTTTATTGGTGCAATGTAATAAACAAAATATTAAAAGGGATAGACATCATAAGGGCCGAAAAATATAAATAAAAAAAAATGCAGAAGAAAGCATTGCTTAAATTTAAGAAAAAGTTCAAAAATAAAAATTTAAAATGAAAACCTGTTTTATTTCAACATGTAAATTTTTTCCTTAATATTAAATATTTTTTAAATTAAAAGGAAAGAACCTAATCACTAAATAATCAACAAGGCTGTATGGGCCTGAAAAAATATTCCATCATGGGCTGCATGGTTTTGTTCCTTTGCCTTTACTACAAATGTCCGTAAAAAAAGAATTAAATGTCATCTGACAAACTTGCAAGTCTCCTTTACGGTTCAAAGATAATGTATCCGACATGGCGGTCTGAACGTAGTTCTTCTGAGTAGTCTGTGCACTTGACAGTGTGATTATTGATTATCATTAATGATTTCTACCCACTGACTCCTATTATACTAGTACGCTGAACAGTGTTGCCAGATGTTTGACGGTTGAAGTCGCCTAAAGTCGAGAAAATTCGAAGTAGCCCAAAGTCGCCCACATGTGTGGGGACGCGGAGAGCAAAAAAAAAAGTCCCCAGTTTTCAATAATTGTGTGTACGGGGGATCTTAATATCCTCAAATTCGACAAAAACAATGCATAAAACACGAACTTTCCGAAGTAGCCTAAATTGGCGACTAATCACCATTCACGTAGCCTAAACGGCGACCAGTCGCCTAATCTGGCAGCACTGACGCTAGACAGGATTTACGGGTAGTTTTGGCGGGAATGTGGAAGTGTCATGAGGTGCTCTTGTTTTAATTCAGTTATATTGCATAATTATGGTGGTATATTATCCAATATAGTTCTATTAAAGTGCTCAAATGAAGTGAATTGAAATAACTGTGCCAATCAAGTGTTTTTTCGTTGCCGCCAAAACTCCTTGATAAAGTCTTGGTAAGGTAGCCACTGCTTTACTTCGACATATTAGTTAGGAGTTAGGACTGAGGATGAAAATATATGAAAGACGGGCTCAATGGACTAGTATCCAGAGCCGTAATAATTAAATAAAAAAAATAATAAAAAAAACAGGATTTACGATGCAAAATGACAGCTATATTTTGTGCCGATTTGAAACGCCCCTCTCGAGCGTCCAGTGAACTAATTTGACGTAAAATGCATATCGATGGCTTAATTATCAAAGTTCGTAACTCCATTTTTTGTCAAAATCATGTTTTAATGCCATCTGGTGTAAAATACTGCGATGCATCGAATGGAATTATGCCCAAATTCACGAAGTAAAGATAGAAGTTATTTCAAAGAGCATAAGAATTTTTATGATAAGCGCCATCTAGCGTGGAGTAGCGTTATTACGGTATTGTTTAGTTAATTTTACCTTTGTTATCTCGTTAACACTTAATATTAATTCCGGAACACAAATTTTTGGGTTATAATTATGTTAAAAAACTTCAAACATTTCTATATATAATGAAACAACATTTCTATATATAGTGCTAGCTTTTGCCCGCCGCTCCGCCCGCGTTAAAAAGTTTTTCCAGATTTTTTGTATATAAAAGTCCCGCTTTATGTTTTCCCGGGATAAAAGTGTTAATACAGGACATGATCTACCCCTGTGCCAAATTTCATTGAAATCCGTTCAGTAGTTTTTGCGTGAAAGAGGAACAAACATCCATACATCCAGACATTCTTACAAACTTTCGCCTTTATAATATTAGTAGTTATATATAATATGTGCCTGATTGTAACCTGTTTTGTGTGTAATAAATAAAATAAAATTATCGAATTACGATCAAAATTTTGCTATGCCTTATACTGAGGACGCACCACTAATTTTGATTGTGTCAAAATGTCATTGAACTGACATTATTACTGATAAGTGATAATAAGCTGTCATTTTTGAGTCAACACTCCATAGTCCATTTCCATATGCCACTTTCCATATCCACATAAAAATCCGGACTTTGTCTCAATCATGGAAGAAAATAAAAAAATACTCACGTTTGTGTACAATAAATTTGTCCAACGATTTGTTACTATGTTCGATACCCTTGATAGACGAATAACCAGAAATATAACAGAAGCCGGTATCGAAACCAGGTAAACATATTAAATTCAAACAAAAATATATTTTGGTTTGTATTAACGTCATTTTTATTGCTTCTTTCTGGGTTTTTAAGATTCTGTAACTAATGAAAAGCAACGGAAACCTTAACTAAGCCTAAATTTTCTAATTGTCTAATAATTGATCTTTATCACAATTGTTCAATTCCCACAGAGGGTATCGTCATCGTAAAGTTTTTAACGTACCAGACTATGAGTGCGTAAGATTCGCACATTATTTTTTAATATATTTATGTTTCCAGGTCAGTTAAAAGCAATGGATTATGGTGTTGTACGCTCCTCCCAGCAGTGTTGGTCACATACTCATTGCTGTACAAAGTGTCTTTAGTGTACAGCCTAGTGGCCTATGTGTCTGTGGGCATCTTCTTCTACTGCATCCTGTTTATAATCTTCATGTCTGTATCATGTTTAGTGTTACGGGAAAATATTTATGGTGGATGTGTAGCATCAAGTTTTGTTTCTGCTTTACTGGTCTATGTTGGACTGGGGCAAGGTGAGATTTCTTGGAATATTCTGGAGAGGTACAAACTTTAAAACTAGGTAAACAATAGTATATAATTGATCAATCCTGCTAAAGGCTGCTGTTTGATGTAATTGGAAAATTACACTATTTAGTTTTTTCTACCTTAAATCCATACTAAAATTATAAAGCTGAAGAGTTTGTTTGTTTGAACGCGCTAATTTCAGGAACTACTGAACCGATTTTGAAAACTCTTTCACTAATA
This sequence comes from Lapara coniferarum, assembly GCA_949316025.1. Taxonomy (NCBI): domain Eukaryota; kingdom Metazoa; phylum Arthropoda; class Insecta; order Lepidoptera; family Sphingidae; genus Lapara; species Lapara coniferarum. The sequence continues at coordinate 5,100,926 of OX438934.1, read as the reverse complement.
GGAAGCTACTTTACTCCTGAGTGCTATAGGCTACTTTTTATCCCGGGAAAACTTGATCACGCAGGCGGAGCCACGAGCAAATACTAGTATTCTATAAAAGGTTTATTAAATTACCATTTTAAGTATATTAGGTTAAGTTAGCCCTAGCAACCTTAGGATTACTGTATTATAGTTTTTTTTTTAAGTTGGTGTCAAGTTCATTTCTTTTTTAACCGATCAAGCCTCGCTCGGTTACATTGGCCCAAGACGTCATCTGTCAACAAGCGAAAATCGACCTTATACGCACTCACATAAATTTATGTGGGAGGCTTGATCGGTTAACCCTTCAAGCCCCGCTTATATATATAGATGATTGGAAAAACCCTATATATGGGGACACCGGTGTCCGTTGTGGGGCTTGAGGAGTCAACAAAGCACTATATATTTTTCTGGCCATTAGCTAATCTAAGGTAGCATAGTATTGAAAACCTTTTTATTTCCAGGTCTAACATACTCTCTAGTCTTCACATTACCAACAATGTTCGTGTTCAGTATGCTGCTTCGTTGGTCACTGCTCATGTGTCCCAAAACATACACTATAGGGGAGGCGATGATAGTGGCTCAGGGTGTGGTACTGTTCCTCACTATGTTCATGGCTAAAATAATGTGTGATGACTATGAAGATACAGATGAAGAAATGGAGCTTATAAACACTGTTGTTTTTGTAAGTTGAAAGGCATTGTTATACATTATGTACACACTAGAACATGTGATCTTATTAGTCTCTAATGGCTGTATGTTTGGTCAATAGACTTGGAAATTCTTGGTTCAATCCCCAGAGAAGAGATTTTATAAAATATAATAAAGGAAATTGTGTGGAAATAGTAATAGGCTCATTACCATCAAAAAATAAAAAAAAATCAGCAACCCTGGGTGCGCTGATAACACCATATAAAAAGTGGGGATAAGCCCATTATGTATGTACAGAAAAAAATATCAGCAACTTTGATAATGGGTAGTTTCCTATGTTTGATTTCGTACATTCTTGTATATGTAACAGAAAATAATATGAAAAATTTGTTACTCTGTGAAATCAGCATCGAAAGTGGTTGAAAAATAAAATAGTTATTCACATTTCAAATATGATTGTGAGCTAAAGTCGGGGCGTGGCGGGGATACCGCAGTGTTATGATCGGTAACACTTAGTGACGTCACAGTCTGAAATTACTATTATTTACTATTGCACTAATTTAAGAAAAAAAAATCGTTAGATTGTGAATAACATACATTTTTGATGAATGTATTTAAAAAAAGTGGTCAACTACCAGAATAATTTAATATTTAAATTATTTAAATTAATCAGAATAATTTAATATTTAAAAAAATATTACCAAATTCTATTCTTTATGGTTTAGAATTACTATTTTTATAAAACCGTATATAGCATCAGCACTAATAAAAAAAAATATTATTTACAATAGACCTTACTTGGCTGTTTTCAGACAGTGTTATCAACAGTGGGATTGCTTGTTACAGCGCTTTATCACTTGACAGACAATATGAGAACCCTGCAGGTTTTCGGATACATATTCCTGATAGCAGCTTTATATGCTGTAGTAACTCTGCACTCTACCTTGGGGATGAATTGCATTTTCAAAGTATTAAGTTATATATTCTTGGATAAGAACCGAGTAAGTAATTATAAAGATGTATTTTAATACTTTTTGTGAAATAAATATTTAATGAAGATGAAAAAATTTCACCATCTATTTCGAAAGGAAAGAGCCCTCCTGACAATTTGTCAAAGAAAAAATTGTCCACAGCATAGCTACAGTGGAATGGCACTCCTATCAATCAACAATCCAATAAAACCATTTTCGTGAAATTCACCAAATGTTATTACTCTCTAACCATTTTGTTTTAATTTTCAGGCACAGCTATTTACCTTTTGGGTGTTTTTACTCCTAATGGCTATGTGTGTGTTACTTGTGCGAACTAAGTTAGCCGTCAAAGCTGATACAGTCACACGCAAGTCCTTCCACATTTTAGCTTCACTTGTGTTCTTGTCTGGGATCATTTACAATGTACCTTTGATAACTTTAGCAGCTGGTGTTGGCTTCGGACTGTTGATTCTAGTAGAAGTATGTTAAGTTTCGTTATTATGAAGTCATTGTTTTGCAAATAATTGTTGGATGTTTTATATTTATTTCATTCACAGGCATTGAGAAAAGCTCGTATTGAACCAATATCATCTGTATTGCAGTCGATTTTTGATGTGTATAAAGATGAGAAGGTAATTTATAGTTTATTTTTACTCTGTAAGTACCTACTTAAGTACTTATTTTTGACTCTGGTACATTTTACCCAATTAATAAATTCTATTTTTTTATATTCTTCGAACACCCTGTAACTTACTATGTTGCATTTACAGTAAAAATATATCTATGAGCCTGTAACTTACTATGTTGCATTTACAGTAAAAATATATCTATGAGCTAAAAAATTTGTTAAGTTAAATAAAATTATGTATATAATACCTACATGCATCAGCATATAATACTTTATAAGTACTTAATTTTATTTATAAAATCCGTAATTTTCAGGATTGCGGCACATTCGCAATGACGCCTATGTATCTGTACGCGGGTTTAGCTTGTCCGTTACTGTTGGTTCCCAAGCACGAGGGATACGATCTCGAGTTGTTGAGTGGAGTTCTCGCTACGGGCATTGGAGACGCTGCAGCCAGTTGGTTCGGCTCACGTTATGGGTTCAACAAATGGTCAGGTCAGTAAAGCAAAATGCATTACTAAGACTTGCTGGCGTCTACAGCTATACTTGAGTAATTTTAACAAAGTAGGCTATGGTCTAATATCTATCTTCCTGTTAAAGCTTCATGTAAAATTAATTGAATTCACATTAATGGTTAAGCCGTAAAAGGCTAACAGACAGAGATATATATACATACATATACACTGACGCCTTTTATCCCCGAAGGAGTAGGCAGAGGCGCAACTAGTGCACCCACATTCCGCCATTATTCCGTCCCATGATGTGTGATAGCGAGTCTATCGCCGTATCGGGCACAAATTCCAGACTCCGAGCTGATACTGAATAGAAAAAAGTCAATATGACTGCCCGACCCGGGAATCGAACCAGAGACCTCAGCATTGCAGTCGTAGTATAATACAACTACGCCACCGAGGCAGTCAGTAAAGCTTAATATAAAATTTAATTGAATTCACATTAATGGTTAAGCCGTAAAAGGCTAACAGACAGAGATATTTTCGTATTTATGATATTAAATATAGATTAGCTCATGTTAGAGCCCAACCATATACAGTAAATATTTTCAGCTTGATTGAGCTAATGCTATTTATTGTCTTACAAAAATTCACCATGAAGCGGCTACTTAATTGTTTTTGTAGCTACAAGCATACTTTAACGTTTCATAATAGTGCACTTATTATTTTTTAGATAGCAACAAAACTTTGGAGGGAACTACATTCAATGTACTGTCACAAGTGGCCACTATTCATGCCCTTGAAATGTTTGGTAACTTGTTTATTTTTATTTATTAAAAAAAAACATGTGATATATTGAAAATGATGCTTTATGTGACCTTATTGTTTATTTTTTCGATTACAGGTATGCTACAGGCTAAAAATGCGTTAGTCAGAATTATAATAGCGGCATCAGTGTCAGGATTAATTGAAGCTAAAACTGACCAGGTGGACAACTTAATATTGCCGCTCACAACACTACTGGCTTTTCAATTGACATGGTTCCTAGGATAATAACAATAATTATTGACAAAAAAACCGTGATGTTGGATATTTTTTATACTTTTATGAGAAAAAGTAAAATGCGAAAAAAAAAGGGAATCCTACTAATATTATAAACGCGAAAGTTTGTAAGTATGTATGGATGTTTGTTACTCTTTCACGCAAAAACTACTGAAGGAATTACGATGAAATTTGGCACACGGGTCTATCATGTCTTGGATTAACACATAGGCTATTTTTTTTTATCCCGGGAAAATATACAGCGGGACTTTTATACCGGGAAAACTTATTCAAGCGGGCGGAGCCGCGGGCAAAAGCTAGTAAGAAATAATTGCCATAGTCACATACTTGTAATGTTATCCATAATACAACAAAATAAACTTAAAACAGCATATTTTAACTGTGTTTTAATGTAAATGTTGGGGGTAGACATAAATGTGATTATTAGTGGTTTCAATATTTCAGAATTATTCTTATACAGTGTGTCAAATTCGTACATTAGTTACATAATGTTATCTATACTAATATTATAAAGCTGAAGAGTTTGTTTGTTTGTTTGTTTGAACGCGCTAATCTCAGGAACTACTGGTTCGAATTGAAAAATTCTTTTTGTGTTGAACAGACCATTTATCGAGGAAGGCTTTAGGCCATATAACATCACGATGCAACTATTAGGAGCGAAGAAATAATGGAAAATGTGAAAAAAGCGGGGAAAATTATTCATCCTTGAGGGCTTCCATTGCGTGAGCTGCGAAAACGGTTCAAGATACCAAAAATATATGTAGGAAAGAATTAGTCCTCTTGAAATGATCTAAAAAAAAGTCCGCGACAGTATATGTCTATCTTTTACGATTAACTCACTAGAACCGTTTTTATGGTAATCAAATTTGGTCGAAATTAATGCATTGTTTGTTAAGAGTTGTATCAACGTCATAATATTAGGTAATCTTTATCCAAAATGTGTTGGATAGAGTGATTTAACGGGAAGGTTTTTATGTATTTTTAGCCCGGAAAAACTTATTAACGCGGGCGAAGCCGTGGGCAAAAGCTAGTGATTTTATAATTTTACTAGTAGTGCTCGCGGCTCCGCCCGCGTGAAATAGTTTTTCCGGGACAAAAATATTTTCCCGGGATAAAAGTAGTCTATAGCACTAATAACTATGTAGCTTCCTATTAGTGAAAGAATTTTCAAAATCGGTTCAGTAGTTCCTGAGATTAGCGCGTTCAAACAAACAAACTCTTCAGCTTTATAATATTAGTATAGATTAGTATACCGGGTGGAAGGGAAACGCTCTCGGAAACGAATACAGGTGATAGTATTGGTGATTCCTGACGTGATGGCATTAAAAATATCGCGATCGCATTGTTACAATTTTAGTAGGATTGTCTCAAATTTCTGTACAGCTTCAAGTATAGATATATAAATCAAACTATTATTCTGAAAAGCATAGTAAAAAAGGTCAATATTTAAAAAAAATCGTAATGAAACACGTACATCAGCTGACGGGTTAACGACCGCGGGCCAGTCCCGGCGCAGCGCGACGGCCGCCCAGTTCTTTGTACGCTTTACATTGCGCGCGCATGAATTATGGATATACTAAAATCGTAAGTATTATCGCTTAGCTTTGCAAATGAATATAGTTTTTCGTTAATGTTATGGTTCTTCTCTCTTACCGTTCCGGCATAGAGAGCGTTTCCCTTCCACCCGGTAGATTTATATTTTTTTAGATGGTAAAATACTAAGATATTGTTATTTATTGAACACATTCCATTAAAAATACTGTAAATATAACAAAGCAATTGTTTTTTTAATAAATTAATTATTAACAATTATTTGATCTCATTATTATTTAATGATTTCTTATGTTTATGTGAATTTTAGACTTTGAAATTAAACTACTATTACACATCTTATATTGACATCTAAATGCTGTACAATTCAAAGCCAATTCCTTTTAGTAAACACAAATTAAATTAGTGTATCCTTTCATAATAAAATGTAAAAATTAATAAATATATAAGAATGTAACTGACTTATATGATTTTTACTTTATGTATCTGGTTTCTGGATTGCCTTGGAAGGAGTATGAGAATTTAAACCAACTGTTATAACCAATCATTAATCATAATAATATTTGAATTGGTGGGATCTTTAAACTGATTGCTACTTAATAATAACACAATACAACAGCTAGAGAATTAAATGCTTATGTTAGTTTCAACTATTCATGAACCGTAATACCATTGTTCATAACTGGTTCTATTATAGGTGGATCGTTAGTCACTTCAGTCTTTATCTCATAATCTAATACATTCTCGTTTTTTATTTCTAATTTAATCACTTTTGCTTTGTTGTTTACTTTGTTTGTACTAGTTTCTTCACTATTTTTCTTTGTTTTAATCAAACTCCGTTTTTTCTTAACACCTTTACATTTTGCTTTGAAAATTTTCTCTAATGCCAGCACATCTCTTCTATTGATAGTCCAGTCTACAATAGTTGTTTCTGCTATATTCATGGGATTTAGTGCTTCATTATATGGCGGTATTTCCAATCCTAATATATTCATTACTTTTTCTAGTATATCATCCACATAATAATGTATTATTAAATCAGCTTTGTTATCCTGAAATAAAAGAATAAAATGTCAAATGTAGTGAACAATTACCTCAAAACTAGAAAATTAGCTATAAAGTACATGCTTTCAAAAATGTAACTAAATTTTTACTAACATGTTTTGTTGGTTGTAAATTACATATGACTAGTTTGCCACTATATTTCGCAGTTTCTAATGGCAAGTTGCCACTTGGAATGATTTGTAATGTTGTGCCTAAGCATATACTGAGATCTGCAATGCTGAAACAAAAAAAATATCTAGAACATTCTAATTGTTAAAAATGTATTAAATGAAATTTTGCTATTACATAAACATATATGGAATTTGGTGTGTAGTGATGGTGTGGGCACTCAAACACATTCATACACATTCACACCATACATTCATATATACAAACATACATACATCCATATTTACACACATACATTCATACACACAAAATAAACAACAAAATCAATGACCAATTTCTTCATGTGTCAGTGACACCAGTGACCCAGCTGGTCGTTTTTGAGTTTGTCCGGAAATCGATTACTTGCTGCTACATAATGTGCGTATGAGTGTGGGTAGTATCGACACGCACCCGAGTGTACGCGAGGCGCGTCGTTCGGGGCCCGAATACCCACGAATGCATCCGAGGCATGATTGCCGAGTGCAACCGACCGCGCCGAAGTCATAATAACCAGTCGGATCCTACCCGTGAGTGTATATGCTGGAACTAAATCGGTACTCGCTCGCGAACGCGTTAACAGTTTTATGCTTATTAACTTCAACTTTTCTCAACTACAGTTATTATTTCTTTCTTGTACTTTCTACTTCTAACTGTGAACTGTCTTGAACTGTCGCTTACAACCCTTCTAACTTATTCTTCATTGTGTGTAGTGGACAATTATAACTGTGAACTATCTGTGAACTTTTACTTCTCTGCTGTACCCTTTCACGCTTCACGCTATTATCTTCACTGCACCCTTCTTCTACATCTACATTGGTGACCCCGAGGAAGACGCAGCAATGAGTGACAGCAGTGATTCCACCAAAACTGACGAATCACGAAATGGTGGCGAGAACAGAAACGTCACCCGTCGTGCCAGAAAAGTTCGCGTGTCAACGGATCGTCCTTCATACGACCTTCCAGTAAAACTAAAGGTACCGAAATTTTCTCCAGACGAGCCCGAAATTTGGTTTGCCTTATTGGAGGGCCAGTTTGATAATTATGGCATTACTGACGATACTACCAAATTTTCGAACGTCCTCAGCAATTTGGAAATAATACATGCCAAAGAAGTTAAGGACATAATAACGAATCCTCCACTTAGAGGCAAATACCAAAGACTGAAATGTGAGCTCATTAGACGGTTGACCGCCTCGCGTGAAAAGAAGGTCAGGCAACTCCTGACTCACGAACAGCTGGGAGACCGGAAGCCATCACAATTTCTTCGGCACCTCCAAGACTTGGCCGGTTCAAACTTTCCAGACGATTTTTTGAGGACCATTTGGTGTGACCGTTTGCCCCACAATACACAAACTGTTCTGGCATCCCAAACTTCACAGTCATTGGAGCAACTAGCGGAACTGGCTGATCGCGTCCAAGATTTGGCTGCAAATCCCAATGTTGCGGCAGCTTCAACCCACGCTTGTTCCTGCAGCGGAAATGCATCCAGCGAGGTCGCGGAACTCAAATTGATGGTGGCGCGATTGGAAGCGAAATTAGAAGAGCGTGCTCGCGGTTCTTCATCTTCTGACCGCTCCAGACCACGGCGCCGGCGATCATCATCTCGAAGTAGAATGCGGTCGACGTCCAGCTATCGTCGTGCTCCAGTTTGCTGGTACCACATCAACTTCGGATCCAAGGCACGGAGATGCGTACAGCCGTGCGACTATAAGCCAGCGGGAAACGCCACGGGCAGTCGATAATGGCGACTGACGATTGCCCTGCTTCCCCAGGTCGCCTCTTCGTAATAGACCGCCACACGAAGACGCAGTTTTTGGTCGACACAGGCAGCGACCTCTGCGTTTTCCCCAGGTCTCAGCTGCGCGAACGTCGAGCACCTACAAGCTACGAACTCATCGCAGCCAACGGGACGACCATCAACACCTACGGCTACGCGGACCTGAACCTAGACCTAGGACTTCGTCGTGTCTATCCATGGCGATTCGTGGTTGCGGACGTAACTAGGCCTATTATAACTTTTTGTGTCATTATAATTTAATTGTTGACTGTAAAAAGCAAAAGTTGATCGATAATACTACTACTGTATCTACTCCAGCTTCGTTAGCTATTAATTGTAATGTCTTTTCGGTGAAGGTTCTGACTGGCGATTCATCTTACCATCTTTTACTTTCGCAGGAATTTCCTGAAATTACGCGACCAGCTGGTACACATCGCAAGGTCCTTCACAATACACAGCACAATATCCGCACTACACCTGGTCCCCCAGTCTCATGTCCTCCCAGACGCTTAGCTCCAGACAAGCTGAAGGTGGCTAAGGAGGAGTTCCAGGCCATGTTAAATGATGGTACCGCAAGGCCATCTGAGAGCCCGTGGTCATCGCCTCTACACCTGGCGCCGAAAAAAGATAACGGCTGGCGCCCCTGCGGTGACTACCGACAGCTTAATGCCCGGACCATACCAGATAAGTATCCGGTACGTCATATCCATGACTTCGCACACAATATCACTGGTTGTAGGATTTTCAGCACCATTGACCTCGTGAAAGCCTATAACCAAATACCTGTGTGCGAGGAGGACATACCAAAGACGGCAATCACCACCCCCTTCGGTATGTATGAGTTCCCGTACATGACATTCGGTCTGCGAAACGCTGCTCAGACATTCCAACGCTTCGTTGACGAGATGATGCGTGGACTGGACTTCGTCTACTGTTATCTCGATGACTTCCTTATCTTCAGCAGAGACGAAGCCGAGCACGAAAACCATATCCGTCAGGTATTCGCGAAATTAAAAAGTTACGGGATGGTCATAAATCCGTCCAAATGTGTTTTTGGTGTGCCGGAAGTTACCTTTCTGGGGTATCGAATTTCGGCGAGTGGAACCAAACCTTTGGACGAGAAGGTTCAAGGTATTCGCGATTTCCCCCCACCAAAGACCGTCAGAGCTTTGAGAAGGTTTTTGGGCATGGTCAACTTTTACCGACGTTTTTTGCCACATGCCGCAGAAATCCAATCTCCTCTCAACGCTCTCCTTATGGGTGCAGTCAAGGGTTCAACACCTATTTCCCTCGATGGCGAGTCTTTGAAGGCTTTCGTTGACACCAAAGAAAGCCTTTCAAATGCTGCTTTACTCGCGCATCCTGACTGCCATGCCAAACTGGCCTTAGTTACGGATGCGTCGGACGTAGCCATAGGAGCTGTATTACAACAGCTGCAGGACAATGCATGGCGTCCGCTAGCATTCTTCTCCCGCAAGCTGAGTTCACCTCAACAAAAATATTCCCCGTATGACCGTGAGCTTCTCGACATCTACGAGGCCATCAAATATTTTAGATATATGCTCGAGGCGAGAGACTTCACGATATATACGGACCATAAACCTATTATTTATGCCTTTACTGAGAGGAAACATAACTGTTCTCCTAGGCAGTTCCGGCAATTGGACTTCATTTCCCAGTTCACGACCGATATAAGGCATATCTCCGGCAAAAACAACGTCGTGGCCGATGCCTTATCTCGAATCGATGAATTGGGTGCTCCAATCAACCTAGCCGAACTGGCTAAGTCCCAAGAGTCCGATTCCGAATTGTCCCAGTACCTGGATGGCAATTCATCTCTTCGCCTCTCTAAAATACAATTACCCGGGAGTTGCATATCTTTGTACTGCGATACCAGTACACCAACTCCCAGGCCATTTGTAACCCCAAATTTCCGCAAGCAGGTATTCCACAGTCTACACTCCCTCAGCCACCCTGGTGCTACCGCTACTGCAAAATTAGTAGCCGAACGATTCGTTTGGCCAGGTGTCAGGAGGGACTGTCGAGAGTGGACCCGCACATGCTTGCCATGCCAACGTGCGAAAGTTACAAGGCACGTATCGGCACCTTTATCCAAGTTTGACTTGCCACGTGCACGTTTCAAATACGTGCATATAGACCTCGTGGGACCCCTTCCGATATCTCAAGGACACCGTTACTGCCTCACTGCCATCGACCGGTTCACTCGTTGGCCGGAAGTGGTACCAATACCGGACATCACGGCGGAGACGGTAGCCAAGGCCTTATTATCCGGTTGGATATCCCGATTTGGATGCCCGGAGCATATTGTCACAGATCGCGGACGTCAATTTGAGTCTGCACTGTTTCAATATTTGGCAAAAATTACTGGGTTCCATCACAAGCGCACCACAGCTTACCACCCGGCGTGCAACGGCATGGTAGAACGCTTCCATCGGCAGCTTAAAGCGTCGATCACGTCCCATACTAGCCAAAACTGGACTGAGGTCCTGCCTTTCGTTTTGCTAGGAATACGTAGCGCTTTTAAGGAAGATCTGCAGACCTCTTCTGCCGAACTGGTGTACGGAGAGCCGCTAAGACTTCCCGGCGAATTTTTCGATCCAAGCACGCCCTGTACATCTGATGTGTTGAATTTTACGGCTCGTATGCGCTCATTCGCCGAGAAACTTAAACCTGTACCGGCATCTCACCATAGCAAGCCAAGAATCTTCATTTATAAAGATCTGGCTTCTGCTAATTATGTTTTTCTTCGTGAGGATGCTTCACGTGCCCCTCTTCAACCGGCGTACTCAGGACCATACAAGGTCTTGAAACGAACCGACAAGGTTTATACACTCCTGGTAAAAGGAAAGCCAGTCACTGTCACAATAGACCGGCTTAAACCCGCCTATGTGATGAGTGACGAACAGGAAGTGTCGGCAGAACCACCTGTGCCACAGTCACCGGTTTCATCTGTTCCAGACAACACCGTTATCCAGGATACAATAATACCGGATAAGACATTGCCGGTAACCACACGCTCTGGACGGCGTGTCCATTTTCCAGATTTTTATCGCCCCTAACCTGGTCTCTGGGGGGGAGTCATGTGGGCACTCAAACACATTCATACACATTCACACCATACATTCATATATACAAACATACATACATCCATATTTACACACATACACTCATACACACAAAATAAACAACAAAATCAATGACCAATTTCTTCATGTGTCAGTGACACCAGTGACCCAGCTGGTCGTTTTTGAGTTTGTCCGGAAATCGATTACTTGCTGCTACATAATGTGCGTATGAGTGTGGGTAGTATCGACACGCACCCGAGTGTACGCGAGGCGCGTCGTTCGGGGCCCGAATACCCACGAATGCATCCGACGCATGATTGCCGAGTGCAACCGACCGCGCCGAAGTCATAGGCTACGTTCCACTAAGCACTCACGACGATCACGCTCACGACCACGAGTTTTCTCGTTCCACTTAGTCCTGAGCGTTGTTATCGTAAACCCAAGTGGAATGGATTGTGGAGCGTTTTAGGCGTTGAGGAAATAATACAAATGGCGAGCTAGAAAAAATAAAGCAAAAGCTTTAATAGGTTAGGCTACCATTATTAAGTTTTAATGAATTTTAAGTGTAAATTTTAATAATTATAAGTGAAGTTGGTTTATGTCGAAAAATAAATATATAATTAAATTTTTATATGTAATTTCAATGAAGTATTCAATTATTTTACATTCAAATAGATTCAAAATGTCTTTCGCGACAACACTAAGTTATTTGATGATGCGTGCATGCAATAATGCTGTCGAAAGTACTAGTTCATCCAGTTCAGATGAAGAATGGAATACAATTTTAGAAAATTATTATCGTGAAAATAGAAAACTTCGACTTTTTAGTTCTGACAACTTTGCTATTTTTCTCAACGCTCACTTCGACCCACCTCCAGAGATGGGTCGTCGTGGGCTTCTCGTGAGCGTGAGTTATGACGTCATTAATGACGTATTCGCCGCGACCACAACGATCGTAGTCGGCATGTGGAACGGCCAAAAGAGTATTTTGGGCGTTGTGAACGCTTAGTGGAACGCACCCATAATAACCAGTCGGATCCTACCCGTGAGAGTATATGCTGGAACTAAATCGGTACTCGCTCGCGAACGCGTTAACAGTTTTATGCTTATTAACTTCATCTTTTCTCAACTACAGTTATTATTTCTTTCTTGTACTTTCTACTTCTAACTGTGAACTGTCTTGAACTGTCGCTTACAACCCTTCTAACTTATTCTTCATTGTGTGTAGTGGACAATTATAACTCTGTGAACTATCTGTGAACTTTTACTTCTCTGCTGTACCCTTTCACGCTTCACGCTATTATCTTCACTGCACCCTTCTTCTACATCTACAATGGTTTAAATTTAAATTGAACTGGTTTTACCTAGAATGCCACTCTGCCATCAACAGGTCATTTTCAGGCAGACTGTGTTCCCAGTCCAGGACCCCATCATACAGGCGCCCTCGGCAGGGCCTGCCTGTGACATGTTCTGCGGCACACGGCACCCCACTGCATTTCTTACCTACGGTTTCTACAGGGCAACTTCGGACAAATTGCCTGAAAGTTTAATACTCAATCTTATTGTGTGATTGGTTTTATCTTTACAAATGAATATAAAATTGCATACAATATAAACATGCTCATTCTACCCAACTTATGACAACTACAAATTATAATATATACTTTTATATAAATGTTATGCAGACTATAAGACCAATCAATTATGTGATTATTAACAATGTTTGCAATATAGTGAATATATTTGAATTACTGGCTCATTTCCTGTGGCATTTTCACTTAGTATGTTACTTTAGTGTTGCAAGTATATGAAAAATAATTACCGTTTACACAAATTACACTCATCAACGAACATATTACCATGCACCTCAGCCAGGTATTTACGAGGTAAACCTGACTTCAAGTGCAAGCCGTCTATGTTCTGACTGACAATGTACTGCACTTTGTTGCACTCCACCAGTTTTTTCAAAATCATGTGTGTTTTAGTTGGCTTTGCATCGGCAAACGAGACGTTGATGTTAGGTTTTTTGCCCTCTCTTTCCAATGTCCAAACGCCATGCGGCCCTCTGGAAGACATGGCTGAATGTAACAAGTCATGCCAAGTAAATAAAAAACTACATAGCCAAGAAGTCCAAATGTTAAAGGAAACTTAAAAATTTTGTTATTTTCTTTCAATAACTTACTAATATACAAGAATAATATAAGTTAATCTACATACCTAAAATCTGGTATACCAGCTGAAGTACTAATACCAGCTCCTGTGTGTACAACAATATGTTTACTATCTTTTATCAATTGTGCCAAGATCTCGCATTTTTCATTCAGCTTATCGATAGGCTCGAACTTCTAAAAATAACAATGCAAATGGACATTAGATGTTTGTAACAATGTATTGTACACACATATACATATACACTCACGCCTGTTATCCCCGAAGGGGTAGGCAGAGGCGCAACTAGTGCACCCACTTTTCGCGGACATTCCGTCCCATGATGTGATAGGGGGCGAGCCTATCGCCATATCGGGCACAAATTCCAGACTCCGGACTGATACTGAATAGAAAAACTCAATATCACTTTGCCCGACCCGGGGATCGAACCCGAGACCTCAGCTTTGCAGTCGTACTGTAATACAACTACGCCACCGAGGCAATGTATTGTAGTCGACCTAAATTTTATTACGAAAATGAATTTACCTCTGGTATACCCAAAACACCCTTGTGTTCATATGGAGAAAGCCCCTCCGCATAGTTGCAAGACATTTTTAAACAACTTATTTGTTCAAATGAGTCATATCCTTTTATGAAGACTTTTCACTGTGTAAAGTGTAATGCTGTGTATGATTTATGAATATCTTTCCATTCAGATTTCAAACGTTCTGTAAGAAATTTTACCGGAAAAACGGAAAAACGAACAGCAAAGAACCAACAATCAAAGCGACATTTCTTGACAGTTGACAGTTGACACTTGACATCTGACAAGCAACCTACTCTATGAGCTGACATTCCGTTTTTCATTCATATTTCATACTATGGAGCGTAGAAGTAAGGAAGACCATCTCAGTGTTGAGTGTATTAAAAAGTGTCCGTTGAAAGGGAGCAAATTAAGGTGGCGCTATAGTAGCAATTTTAAATAGAGCGCATAAAATTATTAGAGTAGCATACTAAATTAAAAAGCTACTAACTTAAATTGACTACGTAAATAGTTGAGATTTTAAATACTGCATATTTCTTAACTATAGAAGTGAAGAGAAACATTAAATTTTTCAACCCAGCACACTTCACTCTGTTTAAAACTTTTTTTTTGTTTTCACGGAGAAAGTGACTTATATTACTACCTCCATAGACTAATAAGAGTATAGACTGACGATCCCCATACATTGAAGCGTTCACCTGAAAAAGTGCAAAATCCCGGCTTATTGCTAGATGGCGCTGATAATTAGCCTGGAAACTTCAACATCTGCCGGGTTTCAAAAATGTCCCGTTAGGTGGCATTGTACCGTAAAACAAAATAGTTTAGCATTAGAATGGACATACAACAGATGGCAGTAAGGCGCTTCACACACTGCCCCGCACCACGCGCGCGGGTGCCGAGCGAGATGCTAGGTATGGGCACAGCGAGTTCTGCTGTGCGTGATTTCTTCTAATTTGAATATACAAAAACCAAACAGATAATATCACAGTGGGTAAAATTTCGCATGGTCAATATCTCGGAACCTATTGAGGAGGCTCAGATACTTTTTCACCTAAATCAGGGGCGCGTCAGGGACGATGTCAGACCCACAAGCTATTTTATCAAGGTTCACTTGTTTAGCGACAACCGGGGATCAACGTGATTTTGTTGATTTTTTACCAAATATTTTGCATGTGTGGTGCATCAGCTTACAAAAGTCAGTTGGTTATGTTAAGTTTACATGATTATTATAGTATTTTTTTAGGCTTTTAGGCTTAAAGGGCAGATCCAATGTTAGAATTGAAAGAAGTGGCCGCCATTTAGAATTTCTTTGTTTTAAGGCCAATTGACCTCAAAATCGTTAGCTGGGAATATCTTTGGTTACGAGAGACGGATCCAAGGCTAGAATTGATAAAAGTGGCCGCCATTATGAATTTCTTTATTTTAAGGCCAATCGACTACAAAATCAATATCTGCGCATATCTTTAGTTACAAAAGATGGATCCAATGTCGGAATTGTAAAAAGAGGCCGCCATTTTGAATTTCTTTGTTTAAAGGCCAATTGACCTCAAAATCGATAGCTGGGTACATCTTTGGTTGCAAAAGACGGATCCAAGGCTAGAATTGATAAAAGTGGCCGCCATTTTGAATTTCTTTGTTTTAAGGCCAATCGACCGCAAAATCGATATCTGCCCATATCTTTAGTTACAAAAGATGGATCCAATGTCGGAATTGTAAAAAGAGGCCGCTATTGTGAATTTCTTTGTTTTAAGGCCAATTGACCTCAAAATCGATAGCTGGGTATATCTTTGGTTACAAAAGACGGATCCAAGGCTAGATTTGAAAAAAGTGGCCGCCATTTTAAATTTCTTTGTTTTAAGGCCAATTGACCTCAAAGTCGATATCTGGGCATGGCTTTAGGTAAAGAAGGCAGATCCAATGTCAGAATTGAAAAAAGTACCCGCTATTTTTCATTTCTTTGATTTAAGGCCAATCGACCTCAAAATCGATATCTGGGCATGGCTTTAGATACAAAGGGCAGATCCAATGTTAGAAATGAAAACAGTGGCCACCATTTTGAATTTCTTTATTTTAAGGCTAATTGACCACAAAATTGATAGCTGGGTATATCTTTGATTATAAAAGACAGATCCAATGTCGGAATCGAAAAAGTGGCCGGCATTTTGAATTTCTTCGTTTTAAGGCCAATTGACCTCAAAGTCGATATCTAGTAATTTTTTAGCTTTTATCTATAAAAGGCAGATCCAATGTTAGAATTGAGAAGGCACCGCTATTTTGAACTTGCTTTAGGGTCCATTAGCTTTAAAATCGATATTTGGGCATGCCTTTAAGTTTTAACCACAATATAATGATTCGTTTTAATTGTGATAAAAATGAGCACCATGTTGGATTAATTATTTGTTTTCAAAGTCTTCCATCAACCATACAGCCTGTAAAGTGTAGAAGTTTCATAGAAGATTGACTTCCAGAAACAGATTTGTTTGAAATAGCAACGGTAGCTTACTATTCAATATTTTCAAGTTAGTTGAGACCACAACTGTGAGCTGTTAACACTTCTTCATGTGCATTTTAATAATTTATTATAACCACCCGTTGCAGAAACCACTGTTATTGTAAAATCAAGCAAACTTCTGACTTTCAGAAGTGTGGGGTATTGAAAATAAAAAAAAAATCTTTCTTGCTTGGCTCACTTCTGTTCATCCCACATTATGTTAATAATTTCAAAGGTATGTCAATAGTTTGACTTTATTCAACTACATTTTACACTATTTTAATTTCTTAGTTTTTAAAAGTTAAATGAGAATGAATAATTAGAATAGCAATAGATGGTGTAAGGGGTGCGAAGTCAGGAAACCTCCACGTGGTGCACCCTGGGCAACGGAGCGTCGGTCGAGTTGATCGGCGCAACGGCCAATATCCTGACGAACAGTGGTCTTGGCGGTAGTCGCCGCATTTTGCGGTGGCTGCCGCATCTTTAGATGGTGGGCCCGTTTATTCGGCTGGCTCCTGGTTCATCCGGGGGTGTCGACGGGCTCGGTGTGCGCTAACACCGCCCCGAGCAGGCAGTGGGGGGGAACCTTCCTCTCTGCTGTCACCGTTGCAGATCGTAATCTAGTATGGAGGTCCGTGGACATGTCTCGCGCTCCTGCTGGACCGAGGGTCTTGGCTTAATCGCCCGGACCACGAGGGAGAATACCTCTATAAAAAGTTACCCCGAATCCCAAGCGGCGGCGCACCGCGAGGGGATGCATGGCCGATGGGTAGTTCGGTCACTAGTGCGACCCCCGCCAGAGTACCGGCCGACCCTCTTGGCGGGTTACGCTAGGCTTACCCAGGTACAGGGGGCACTGCCTGGGTGGACTCTTATTTCCCCCATACTCGTGGGATCAAATATGGATAATTTAACACCCAAAATTATGTTGACGAGGTTGCCTACTCCAGTTTCGGCTGGAGAGGCGGAGATTGGTGGGCGAAAGCCCGTTGATGGCGGACGAAGAGTCGGCGCGGACAAGATGTCCACAGGCGTCGACTCGGAGTCGAGTGGGAGCGTTTCCTCCGTTCGGAGCCACAGGCTCTGGAGGAAACGTTCCGAGTTGGACAAGGGCAGCAGGTCGTCCCTGGCAAGCGACACGGAGGAGCCAACTCCGAAGTCGCAGACGACTGCTGGACGTGGCAGGGGAGGCCCAGCTTCGGTCGACGGATTCGTCGAACCGAAGTCAAGGGAGAGGGTGCGCGACATCGTAAAGCGCAGGGAGGCCCGCCAAAGGGCGAGAAGGGTGGAGAGCGGGGAAGGCATGGTCCTTCGCTCCGCCAACCCAAAGGTGCCCGCCGAGGAGGTGGCTGTCGCAGCGGCGGCGGAACCGGAACCGGCACCGAGCGCTCGCCCTAAAGGCGAGGCCAAAAAGTGGCGAGATAAGTGCGCCAAATTGGAGGAGGCGGTGAAGGAGCTGAAGCGTGAAAACGCTTCTCTCCTTCGCCGTCTGGAGGAGCTGGCAGCAGTGGAGGCCAAGTGGCAGGCGAGGATGGAGTCGGTGCTCGCAGGGCCGGCCCAGAGGCCTCCACTGGCCCACGAAAGAAGGTCCACCCCCGGGGACATACCACTCCCCGTCCAGGGTGGTTTCGTTGGGGGAGCTCCCCAGCCTTCCTCTAAGGGGAAGGGGAGGGGGAAGGGGAAAGGAGCAGTGCAGCCTGCTCCTTTCAAGGCTCCTGCCATCGTGGCCGGGCCCTCCACCTCTGCTGCCGTGGCGGTCGCTGGGCCGTCTGGGGTGACCAAGAACGGGAGGGGGAAAGGTGGTCCTCCTGCTCCCCCCGTCGCGAAGTCAACTCCGAGGGAGCCCCGCCCACTGCCACCGGCCCCAGCGTCCATGGACGCTGAATGGACCGTGGTGGTGGGGAAGAAGCGGGGGAAGCCCAGCCCCGCTGCGGCGCCTGCGGCGAAGCCGCAGCAGAGGAGGCAGAGGCGCAAGGAGCCCAAACTGCGTCAGCCACGCTCGGCGGCCATAGTGCTGTCGCTGACGCCGGCGGCGGTGGCCAAGGGCCTAACCTACGCCAAGGTGCTGACGGACGCTCAGCACCGCGTGGACCTCGCCGGCCTCGGCATTGACAGGCTGAGGCCCAAGGTGGCAGCCACGGGTGCCATGTTATACGAGGTGCCCGGGGCTGAGTCGGAGCGGAAGGCGGACTCCCTCGCCGCAAGGCTGAGGGAATGCTTTGGCGGGTCGGAGGATATCCAAATCTCCCGGCCCACCAAATGCACGGAGCTGCGGCTGTCGGAGCTGGATCCGGCGGCGACATCCGAGACGGTCGCAGCGGCCCTCGGCGTTGCTGGCGAGTGCGCAGCTGATGCCGTGAAGGTCGGCGAAATCCGGCCTGACCGCTCCGGCCTGGGCGCAGTTTGGGCTAAGGTGCCGACCAGGGCGGCACAAAAAATAAAGGCGGGCCGCCTGATGGTGGGGTGGACTGTGGCCCGGGTGACCGTGCTCGGGGCGCGCCCGATGCGCTGCTACCGTTGTTTAGAGCACGGTCACACGCAGAGCACCTGCGTCGGAGGACCGGACCGCAGCGATCTCTGTTATCGCTGCGGCAAACCGGGCCACAAAGCCCGCGGATGCGAGGCCGCGCCGAACTGCGCAGTCTGCGCGGCCGCAGGGAGGCCCGCCAAACATCCGGTGGGCGGGAAGGCGTGTCCCGCCCCCTCCCGTCGCGATAGGCGCCGCGACGGGATACGAAGTGCTGCTGCCGCTGGGGCTTCGACCCAGCCGCAGTCAGCGAGCCCACCGCAAGGGGCCGCGATGGATGTGGTAGAGATCGCCCAATAATGGAATTAAATTTCCTCCAGGCGAACATCAACCACTGTGCCAGTGCCCAGGACCTGTTGTCCCAAAGCCGGGTCGGTGGACACGTGCGTGCGGCACAACGGCGGGTCTATTATAGACCTGTCGTTGGCGAGTGCCGCCGTCGCACGCCGTGTCCGGGACTGGAGAGTCCTCGTGGGCGTGGAGACGTTGTCGGACCATCGTTACATCAGGTTCGGCGTCTCCGCGTCCCCGAGTGTCCAGTCCGGTGGTGTACCGAGTGCCCCAAATCAGGACGGCCCGCGGTGGGCGCTTCGTCGCCTCGATGGGGAGGCCCTAGTGCTGGCCGCTCTGGTCATGTCGTGGCTCCCCGTGCCGGACGGGCCGGTACGGGTTGAGCAGGAGGCGGAGTGGTTCGGGGTGGCAATGTCGGATGTCTGCGACGCCGGCATGCCCCGAGCTCTCCGCCGTTCGCCGGTGCGACAGGTGTACTGGTGGTCGG
Organism: Lapara coniferarum; assembly: GCA_949316025.1. NCBI lineage: Eukaryota > Metazoa > Arthropoda > Insecta > Lepidoptera > Sphingidae > Lapara > Lapara coniferarum. The sequence goes on along the minus strand of OX438934.1, from coordinate 5,081,030 downwards.
CGGAGCTAGCGCAGTTGCGCGCGTCGTGCGTGGCTGCGCGCCGCCGATACGCCAGGCATCGTCGTCGCCGGCTAAGAGACGAGAATCACGCAGACCAGGAGCGGCAGCTCTATGGCCTCTACAAAGAGGCAAAGAGAGCGCTGCGGGTGGCCATTCATGGGGCCAAGGTCGCGGCACGTAAGGCGTTCGTGGGGACTCTCGACAGGGACCCGTGGGGGCGCCCTTACCGGATGGTGATGAAGAAGCTTCGCCCAGCGGCGCCCCCGCTGTCGCAGAGTCTCCGGCCAGAATTACTGGCCAACGTCGTCGCGGCCTTGTTCCCGGCCACCGTGGAGTTCACTCCTCCACCGATGGCGCCACCGGATGTGGCGTCATCGTCGAGTGAGAATCCGGCAAGGGATATCCCGGAGGTTTCGCCCGCTGAAATGCGGGCGGCAGTGCTTCGGCTGCGGAGCAAAAACACGGCCCCAGGGCTCGATGGCATCCCCGGGAAAACCTGGGTGCTAGCCCTCGAGTACCTGGGCCCGAGGCTCCGCAGCTTATTCACCGCCTGCCTGGAGCAGGGCGTCTTCCCGGTGCGTTGGAAAACCGGGAAGCTCGTCCTGCTGAAGAAGGGGGGACGACCCGCAGAGTCGCCGTCGGCCTACCGGCCCATCGTGTTGCTCGACGAGGTGGCAAAGCTCTTCGAGCGCATCATCCATACCCGCCTCGTCGAGCACCTCGATAGGGTCGGTCCGAATTTGGCCGACGAACAGTATGGATTCAGGAGGGGACGTTCCACTGTCCACGCGATTCTGCGGGTGAAGGCACAGGCGGAGGATGCAGTGGCCGGAGGCAGTGTAGTGATAGCGGTGTCGTTGGACATATCCAACGCATTCAACTCGCTGCCCTGGCCCTGCATCCACGAGGCACTGCGGTACCACGCGGTGCCGCCCTATCTCCGGCGTCTGGTGCACGCGTACCTGTCTGACAGGCACGTGGTGTATCCGGGCGCCGATGGGTGGCACCGAAGAGCGATGTCGTGCGGTGTTCCACAGGGCTCGGTTTTGGGCCCTCTCCTGTGGAACATCGGGTACGACTGGGTGCTCCGTGGTTCCAATCTCCGGGGCGTCGGCGTGACATGTTACGCCGACGATACGTTAGTCACAGCGACTGCTGGGACCTTCCGGGACGCCGCAACTATGGCGGCGGCGGGCACCGGCCAAGTAGTTGGAAGAATTCAACGTTTAGGTTTGAAGGTGGCCCTCGAGAAAACCGAGGCCGTGTGTTTTCACGGACCTCGGAGAGGGCCACCGGCCGGTGCCGGCATCGTCGTTGGGGGGGTGCGGATCCCCATCGGCTCTAGCATGAGGTATCTAGGTTTAGTCCTGGATAGCCGATGGCGATTCCGCACCCACTTTAAGGAGTTGAGGACGAAATTGTCCCGGGCAGCGGGCGCTCTTTCCCGCCTGCTGCCCAACCTGGAAGGTCCTGGCTTCCCTTGCCGGAGGCTGTATCACGGAGTCGTGCGGTCCATAGCCCTTTATGGCAGCCCCGTTTGGGCTGATTCCCTGGGCCGCCCCTGCGTCGCCCTTCTGCGCGCCCCGCAGAGAGCTTTAGCGCAGCGGGCGGTCAGGGCGTACCGCACGGTCTCTTTCGAGGCGGCTTGCCTATTGGCCGGATTTCTGCCCTGGGACCTGGACGCCAAATCCCTTGCCGATGTATTCCATTGGCGGGAGGAGGCGTTCAGTCGCGGGGAGCGTCCGGCCCTGAAGGAGGTGGAGGCCAAGAGGGCCGCCTTACGGCGAGCCGCCGTGGAGGAGTGGCGTCTCAGGCTGGAGGCCCCGTCGTGGGGGCACCGGGTCGTAGAGGCAGTGCGTCCTGTCTTTGCCGAATGGCTGGACAGGCGCCACGGAGCGGCAACATACCGCCTGACGCAGGTGCTCACCGGGCATGGCTGCTTCGGTGAGTTCCTGTTTCGGGTGGTAGGTGTAGAGGAGTCGGCCGTGTGTCACTATTGTGACAACTGCCCAATGGACACGGCCCAACATACGTTGGAGTGTTGTCCAGCCTGGGATGAGGAGCGCAGCGCTCTCAGAACAGTCGTCGGAGAAGACCTCTCGCTGCCGGCCGTGGTCGCTTCCATGGTCGGCGGCCGGGAGGCCTGGCAGGCGGTGGCCCACTTCTGCGAGGCGGTCCTCTCGCGGAAGGAGAGTGCCGAGAGGGATCGCCAGCGCAGTGGTGATCCCTCCCGCCGCCAGACGAGACGTAGGAGGCGTCGGGTGGACGACTGACCGACGTCTCCCGCCCTGTGGATTGGGGGCGTTTGGAGAATTCCACCACGGTATCCCCTGCCTGTCGTAAAAGGCGACTAATAGGGGCCTCCGGGGGTCACGGGTGGGCGGGACGTGCCGCCCACCCATTAGTCTAGCCAACTTCTGTGGCCCCCGTGATGGACATGTCCGAGGCAGCGTGTCTCACGCTGCCTCGGACACCAAAAGGTGGACACGGCACGGTGTTTCGGGGGCTTCTGAGCCCCCGCAACAGGAAAAGGACCGCAAAACGCGGTACGCGCAGGGGCGGTTGCGGACGACAACTTAGACGTGAGTCGGAGGAAGCCCGCAGCCGTCCCTAATGAGCCGAAGATGGCCATTTAAAAAAAAAAAAAAAAAAAAATAGATGGTGTAATAACAGATGCTACATAGCAGCGACACCAAACTGTATCCCCTGAATTTATAACATACATTTTTTGGATTGCCTTCCATTATAGAAGAAATTGAAATATATTTTCACATCAAAATTGTTACGGACGACGAGCGAGGGTAATGTGTTCGCCTCGGCGGATTGGCTCTACATAAAACGTGGTATTTTTTAAACACAATATGCTCTATATTTTATTATCTTGTTTTGACCACATCTGTGCTAAATGTGTAAAATAATTTGTAGAAAGGAATTTCTAAATAGCCCGGCGGCTCTATTGTTTGTACGGAGCGTCGGGGACCATAAAAGTAATTATCGTAAAATGTGAAATCGGCTTAATGACGCCGCCATTGTTCAATTTATCGTTAGAAATGTGTAAATCGTTTTATTGCCTTGTTTTGATCATTGAGCACCGTCCCTCTGGCGGGCAATAGACGAACTATTGTAATCGTCTGTATTGTATTGGTCGGGTGTCATCATTTACAATGGCACTCGGTGCTTTGTGTTAGTTTTAAGACTGAATAAAAAGGATGCCCGAGAATTGTGGGTACCGCATTGCTGTGTAAACTCTGAACGTGTAAACATCTCTTGATTTAAAAGTCCACTATATAAGTAAGGCTGACGTTGTATTTGGGCTAACCCCCGAACCCTGAAGCTATCGAATACCCTAACGTCGGTCGCCAACAAAAATTAAATACTTTTAAAAATCAATAAGGTAATCAACCTAAGTAGCCTTTTAAGTCTGGTGAAAAGGGGTCAGTTAAAAGGGATACAATAATTAAATGGTCACCTAACAAGGCAAAACGATATGGGGGACGAAAAATATGGTAAGATCATTTCTACTACGCGGTTACTTATGCTTATAGCAATATTTCAAATGAAGGTTAACGACTCCCTAATTTTGTTACCAATTTTAATGCTTTCACAGAACCATTTACTTTATTTCCTGTTTGCTGCCACAGGCCAAGAAGACTTCGAACTTCGTCTTTTAAAATTCGAAGACAATTTATTTATTTTGCGATATAGCAAAGCTGTGATATCGTTATTGAAGAGAATTGAACAAGCTTTGATGGTGGCCATATTACCTACTATAGTTTATAGTCATGTCCAGCGTATTTTGATTTTATAACCAATAGCCCTTAAACAAAAAAAATTGACATGAAATGCAATTTTTAAAATTCCAACCTCGATTAATTATTGTATTTGGCTAAAGACAAGCCCAAATATCTATCAGTCAATCAATCAGTCTTAAAACAATGAAGTTCAAAATGGCGACCACTTTTCTTATGCTCAAGTATCGATTTTGACGTTAATTGGCCTAAAAATAAAGGAGCCTAAATATTGGCCACTTTTTCAATTATAATATAGGATATGCCCTTTGTGCCCAAAGCCATTCCCAGAGGTCGATTATGAGGTCAATTGGTCTTAAAACAAATAAATTCAAAATGGCGGCCTCATATTTCAGTTCTGACATCGGATCCGTCTTTTTTACCTAAAGATATGTCCAGATACCGATTTTGAGGTCAATTGGCCTTAAAACAAAGAAATTCAAAATGGCGGCCACTTTTTCAATTCTAACTTTGGATCTGTCCTTTATACCTAAAACCATGTCCAGGTATCGATTTTGAGGTTGATTGGCCTTAAAACAAAGAAATCCAAAATAGCGGCCACTTTTTCAATACACATTTTTTTTTAAATATCTAGTATCCTTTTTGGTGTAAAAAGATATCTAGACACGCGGTAGCGTGTCAAGCCAAGTTCAAGCAAAGTAACTGGCTAGCCAGCGCCGAGTGTAATATTACACGAACGGAACGTAATTGTGTGTAACCGTTGGAAAAAATCTAAAAATAAAAAAATAATTAAAAATAGGGGGAGTCCCCATACAAAAAATAAAACATTTTTTGTAGCGTTGGAACCGTTACAAGCAGATATTTGAAACTATCCCAATATATTATGTATTATTATATTAGCTATATAACAAAAATATAAAAATAAAGTTCAGTAAAAAAAAAGTGGTGTCCCCATATAAAAAACTTGTAATACGCGCTAAACAACCGGCCAACGATGTGTCGTCGGCGGCGCGTGGCACCACATAACTTAATACCTGCCTAGTTTTCTTTACAAAAAGTAATGATATATTTAAGTGCCAATGCAGTCCATAAATACCCAAAATAATTGTAGTAGTCTGTGAGCTAAACAGTTTATAGCGCCATCTAGGCGTAATAATAACTATCGGATAAACCGATAGTTGTTTATTTTATCCATCCTCTCATTTGCGCCATTGAAATAACCATTTCAAATGATTTTATGGATCTTAGCGCCATCTAGTTGAATTCAATGTACTAAACAGCGAAGTACGCTTCAATGTATGGGGATCGTTAGTCTATACTCTTATTAGTCCATGCTACCTCCCAGCCTGCAAAGGGGGCGACCAAGGGGCGACTGAGCGGTTAATTATGTAGTATTATTATAGACTTTATTTCTGTGCAATAGAGATCACTGGTTATTTTTGACACTCTAGTAACTAGAGATGTTACATGTTACGTAAAAAGCTTGAGTAAATATAAGTGAACCTTGTTAAAAATGATAGAAAATTATGAATATGAACATTTTAGATTTATTTAAGTAGCTTGACCCTCTGAAAAAACAATATTACCGATTGGAACATATTATACCTATTCAAACACATAAGTAATTATTATAATGCTCTTTGGACTTTGGTCTAAACAGACATGATTCGATTTGTTGATATATTATTATATATTTGATATATAGGTTGAATGTTTTGCCACATCCCTACCTCTGACTTTGTTTGACTGGTTTGACCAAGAAGTTTATAATATTATCTAATGGAGAGAGCGGTACACACATTTTTGTGAAGACAAAAAAATTACCTTTTGTGTTGTATTCTATCTCACTCACTCTTTAATCTATGTTGCCAAAGCTTACGGATTATTTCCCTACCCATAAAAAAATATCAATACCGTTATTGTCGTCTCAATCATGTATATATAAATATTTCCAACATATCTTATATAATGATATAAGTACTATTTTCATTTCAGAATTATTCTTGTTGAATAAGATATCCTTAAGGTTTTTTATCCCTATTAACATTTTAGTTTAAAAAAATTCCTCATTTAATTGGTAATTGCGAATACATACTTCGGCAACACTGTTATAAAACGTTAAGTTCGATGTCAATATAGTTGTCAAATAAATGTTCACTTCGAAATTTTCTCCGTAATTATCTACAATAATAAGTGTGTTTTAGTGATATTTTAATGTGAATTGTGTAGTTCACGGTTGCAGAAATATTTGGTATCCATCATTTAGTGTGAAATTCTACAGGTAAGTTCATTGTCATCAATATTGTGTACATATTATAATTTTATCAATATTTATACGAATCGTAATAAAATACGGGAATATTTTATAAATGAACTGTAGAAAAACCTCACTTAATGTGATTTGCTTTATATATGACTACTTTTTTCATATTAACGTAATGTTAAATGTGATTTTTTGTATTGTAAATAGTGTAAGTAAACAAGAGGCTAGGGTGACCATGGTGTAAGCTTTGGTGGACCGGTTTGACAATGGTGCTAGAGTATTTGTAATACTAGCCGCCTTACTAATGAATATTATAAAGCTTATTAATCTTTAAAAAATCATCGTAAATAAAAACTGAGGATCAACAGTTACAATCGAGTTCTCAGTGTATCCAGCATTGATTTATTGAAACTTTTATTTAAAATAAAATCGAGTTTGTATTTCTCTTTACAGATTTCTTAAAGATCTAGATAAGCAAAAACGTGGTTAAATATAAATACCATTAAAAGGTCAATTTGATGTCTGCAAGAATTACTAGTCAACATTTAAAGACAGAAGATTATGATTCTGAATGTGATAATGTGTCTTCTACTTCTGGGAATATGGCAGTAGATGTCAAAAATAATTATTTATTACCAGAAACTCATGCTGTAAGTATATTATTTTTTATCATTTCACTGGTATAATTATGATCCACTTAGACTTTATTATTTACTAGCTTTTGCCCGCGGCTCCGCCCGCGTGAATGTGTTTTTCCGGGATAAAAGTCACTGTTTATATTTTACTGGGATGAAAAGTAGCCTATGTGCTAATCCAGGACATGATCTACCCGTGTGCCATATTTCATCGAAATCCGTTCAGTAGTTTTTGCATGAAAAAAACATCCATACATCCAGACATTCTTACAAACTTTCGCCTTTATAATATAATAAGATTAGTAGGATAGGGCATTAAGCTTGCGACCCACCAAATTTTATAACGGCGGTACATTGGGTGATATCTGAGTGTACTAAATGGCACCTCTGCCTCTGTCTAAAATGTATAGGTACTTAAATATATTATTATTGATTGATATTTACTTTTTACATTACATGTCAGCGAAATGAATATGAACCACCATTGAAACGTCAAGACTTGAAAGATTTCAATATATCAGTTAATGTGAAGACATCCAGTGAAATAAGTTTAAAGAAATAAAAGAAAGTATTGCAGCAGAAGATGAAGAGATAAAAGAAGAAAATTAATTACAAGTTATTTCTTATTAAAGTTGTTCATGATTATACAGTCTGAAATTGAAAATATTTTGCAGTGAAATTTTGCTAATATTTGAGATTTTTTTAAAAAGTATATTCCAAGTAGCAAGCAAAGAAAAATTACATATAGTGATGACATAAAGACTTTTGCTTTAACATTACACTTTTAGTCGCCGAAAACATTTTTGTTTTATAAATTCAAAGATATATTTGCCGAAAGAGAGCACATTATGGTGATCTTTAGCAAACTTTAATTGTTTTGTTGGCTTCTTCACGGAAGTTTTAGAATATTAAAAATAAATTTAAGGACGAAACCTCACCCGCAGAATGTAGCGTTAATTTTTGATTCCATGGCTCTCAAACAAGAATTTATTTGGTATTGTAATTTGTAAAACATCCACGTGTTTATTACTTTTGCTATAAATATCTACACAACTTTGTTTACAATCAACTTACCTATGGAATTTCACACTAGATGTTGGATTGCAAATAATTCTGCAACCATGAATTACACAACTCATAGTAGAATATCTCTAAAACACAATATGTATTATTATGGATAATTACAGAAAAAAAGTTCGCAGAATACTCGCAAAAATTGTAAAATCACACAAAATAGATATTCGTAATATTTCAAAATTACTTACTGAAAATTAGGTTATTAACTTCCTAAATGTGTATTATTTTTTTATGTATGATTGTTTACTTTTATGAGTATGTTTTTTATTTTTTTTTTATTTTATTTAAATTTAGCAATAACTAGTTTTCATTTTTAAATATCCCAATGTTTTTCTGTCTAACCTTACAGTCTCCATATTTGGTTATAAAGGCCGGCAAACAACGTGAACATATCCAGTCGCGGGGGAAAGTAAAACATATACAATGTGAGGCTGTGTGCCGAGCAAAAAAAAAGCACGCGGGGCCCCGTGCGAAGCAAATAATTTTTTTTAACAGCTTTGTAAGTAAGGTGCCAAAAAACGGGCCCCCAAGGAGCTGCAAGATGCCCCTGTAACTGCGAGGCCCCAGGCGGTTGCCTGGTTTGCCCCCCTCCTCCAAGGCCGCCACTGAATTCACCACCGCGTGGTGAGGTATTTTTTTTATGTAAGTGGAACTAGTAGTTCCGAACTACACATACCAAAAAAGTATGTAAATATGCCAATTTTGTTTGGAATAAACTTTCTAACTCAAATTATATTTTTTAAATATCAACTATTACTAGCCGCTGTAGTTGGTTTTCATAATTAATTTAAACCGCATTACTTTATAGAGATAAAAATAAATATTATGGTGCGATATCATATTATTACACACTCACGCCTCTTATCCCCCGGGTAGACAGAGGTGCAATTAGTGCACCCACTTTTTGCCGTTATTCCGTTCCATGCTGTGATAGGGGGCGAGCCTATCGCCTTATCGTGTACAAATTCCAGAGTCCGAGCTGATACTGAATGGAAAATAATCACTTTGCCCGACCCGACTAACCCGGGGATCGAACCCGAGATCTCAGCATTGCAGTCGTACCATAATACAACTACGCCACCGAGGCAGCCATATTATATCATATCATATTATTATGGACAGTTAATTATGTTACGTCCTGGTTTTGAAAATAAACCTTTGTCACTCTAAAGAGAGAGACAGCAGATAGCTGTGACGTCACATTTTATTCTTCAGTTTGTTAAACGGAATGAAAAATCCATATGGGTATAACATTCTTGGGTTTGACTATTTGATTTGCTGTTGGCGTATTGAATATTTCAATTGAATTGTTTTCATTGCATTTTCATTGTGTGTCTGGTGTTATACCAAGTGTAGTAATGAACCGAAGGAGAGGACACGAAGAAGACGATGGATACGGTAGGCTTAGTTGGTTATACATTTTTAGGTTAAATCTGTGTAATCATTTTGTACAAAAAATACAGTTTTAGTGTTTCGTTTTAGATCGCCTACATCGCAAGAGACGTCGAGTCTCTGAGAATCAAGAGTTGGAAGACCGCTTAGAGTCCCTGATTCACCGAGTGGGTGAAAAGAGCAGTTCGAGCTTGGAGAGTAACTTGGAAGGCCTAGCTAGCGTATTGGAAGCCGATTTGAGCACTTTCAGAGTGAAAATATTGCGTATTCTTACAGACTGTGCCATACGCATGCCAGAGAAATGCACAATCTATGCAACTTTAGTGGGTTTGCTCAATGCTAAGAACTATAATTTTGGTGGAGAATTTGTTGACTATATTGTCAAGACCTTTAAGGAAAATCTGAAAGCTGGAAAGTGGAATGCAGCTAGATATTGCCTGAGGTTCATAGCTGATTTGGTCAACTGCCATGTATTAGCTGCCTCATCCCTGCTGACATTATTAGAGACTTTAGTTGACAGTGCAAATGAGGATGGTGTTCCCCAAGTGAGGAGGGACTGGTTTGTTTTTACTGTACTATCCACACTGCCGTGGGTTGGCAGAGAGTTATACGAAAAGAAGGAATCTCAATTAGATCACTTATTGGTGACCATAGATGTATTTCTCAACAAACGCAGTAAGAAACATTGGCCTGCTTTGAAAGTATGGTCAGCTGATTCGCCACATCTACAAGAAGAGTATTTGGACTGCCTCTGGGCTCAGATCAAGAAGTTGAAGCAAGACAATTGGTCTGAAAAACATATTCCTAGACCATATCTTGCTTTTGACTCAATACTTTGTGAGGCATTGCAACACACTTTACCTTCTATTCAGGTGAGGATAACATTTTTGTGATACAATTAATTATAATTTACTACAACTCTTATATTTGTTGAATATGGATATGATGCAAATTTCAATCAAGTAGTAATCATTTCTGTCCTATTAAAGTTATTATTTATCTTTTAACATCATGCATTATCTGCAATTCCAGCCACCACCTCACAATGACACGGACACCTATCCAATGCCACGAGTCATATTCCGTATGTTTGATTACACTGACTGCCCTGACGGACCAGTCCTGCCTGGAGCACATTCTATTGAAAGATTCCTCATTGAAGAACACCTTCACAACATCATAGAAGCATACCACTTGGAAAGGAAGGAGTGTGCAGCTCAGCTTCTTTGTTTTCCTTACAAAGACAAGATTCCGTTGGAATACTGTATTGTTGAAGTTATATTTGCTGAGCTTTTTAATCTCCCAAAGCCGAGATATCTAGAGATATGCTATGGTTCAGTCCTAATTGAGCTTTGCAAGCTTCAGCCGTCTACTATGCCTCAAGTCTTGGCTCAGGCTACAGAGATTTTATTTATGAGGATCGATTCAATGAATGTTGCCTGTTTTGATAGGTGAGTAATATTAAAAACATTCAGTGTAATTGACAAAAGCTAAAGAAAGTATGCAGCTTTATTAAATACATATTACCAATGTTTTTTAGAACCATACCATACCAAACCAGTTTTAATAATTATCATCAGGTGAATGTTTAATTGACTTAAGCAACAGCTGTTTGTGACATTGAGTTATATCTGGTTCAGCACATTTTTCTTCTTTAAATTAAGTCGATTAGCCTTTGATCTGCTCTTATTATATTTTTATTTTATCATATGTTCTGTCAGCTGTTGTCTAAATTTTTTACGTATTGTATTTACAGATTTGTAAATTGGTTCTCATACCATCTAAGTAACTTCCAATATCGTTGGTCTTGGGAGGATTGGGAGGGCTACATTCAGTTGGACTTAGACCATCCCAAACCCAGGTTCATTAGAGAAACTCTTGGAAAATGTTTGAGGTGAGTATTTGAAGTATTTTGTAAATTTTGATACTCAATATTATTTAAATAAATTGCAGTTAATATGACTTTTTTTTTGACATGATAAAATCAAATTGGATTTTGAACTAATATAGCATCAATTTTTAGGCTCTCATACCACCAGAGGATCAAAGATATCACACCAGAATCATTTGCTGCCTTTGTACCCGCCAAACCTGAACCCATCTACAAGTACTCCATGGAAGGTGCAGGTATGAAAAACATTTTAATATAAAAAATAATTTAATTAAATAACATTAAAACTTAATCTACAACTTGTCTAAGTATAAAAATATTTACATTTCGGTAACGCATTTCGAAGGAAACATTGGCTCTGTGCTAATACAATTGTGTTTCAAAATAAATGCTTTTAATCATTTGTATTCTTAGGATTGTTAAATGTTCGTTATAATTTATAAAACATTGTTCAATGTCAGAGTTCAAAGTGAGATCAACTTCAGAAACTACAGAGTTAAAGCTGTACTTTTTTGTGTTATATCTAGATGTAAAATTTCAGTCTATTTCATGGGCATAAATTCATATAAACCGTATGATCTATCTTGGTAGTCTGGGTAATCTGAGTCGCTATTTCTTGCCTCAGAATTTTCTTCAACATTATTGAATGGAGAATAGTCATTGTCGTATTCTTCATCACCATCGTCATCTACATCATCTTTCTCTAAAGAATCCATAAATCTCTGAAATTCATCTTTTGGATGCACATATATGTCGTGACTTTCACTTTCTTCTTCTTCATATATTTCTGGTTTACTTGTTGACACATTAATTGATTTATCATCAGTTTTCTTAGGTTTATCATTCAAGATAAATTCTTCAAAAAAATCAACGAAGCTGTCTGTCGTAGATGGCTTTTCTGTGGTTGTTGTACTTGTTGTGGGTCCATGTTCTATATTTGAGTCTATCTCTGTGTTTTGAGTGGTAGTCAGATTTTGTTGTTTCTTCTTCTTACATTTGGTTTTGTTTTTAGGAACTGAATAAGGGGATGTTGTTACTATTTGTTCCGTTGTAGTCAATTTATCCTCCTCAGCTTCAATGTTTTTCTCGATTATAACGGGTGTTGCTGTGACATTGAAAATATATTCTGTGTGATCCTTTATTTCTTGTTCATCATTATTTTCAGTTGACTCATCATTGTCCTCATCAAATTCCTCTTCATCTTCCTCCATATTTGAAAGGTCTGTTGAAATAGCACTGCTTGATTCACTATTTACTGAAGTCGGCGTTGAAGAAGTTTCACTTACTTGTGTTGTAGTTTTCGGCACTTCATTTACTATTGTCGTATTTTTTACATACTGGTTTGGTTTATCATTATCGGAATGTTCCTCTTTAAAACGCTCAGGCTCAGTGGTTTTACGTTTGGGAAACACGTACCCTTGGAAATTCGATGCTTTTCTCCTTGGGTATTTACTCGTTACTGATGTTTTATTCTTTTCCACGCCATTTATATTCCATCTGTCATGTTTTACGGACGTGCCCTTTAGCATTAACGTAGACTGTCTGTAACGGTTTTTGATCTTTGGTTGGGTGGTCGCTTGTTCGATGTCATTCGTAATAGGAGAAGTTGTAGATGCGTTAGTTGTTGTCATTTGTGTTGTAGCCGTTGTAGTTGAAGAAGGTTTCGCTGTAGTTGTAATAATTGTACTTGATGAAGTTGTCATTGGAGTGGTTGTAATGATTTTATTTTTAGGCTTCCAACTGGGCCTGCTTGTAGCTGCAGAGGTTGCTTGAGGTGTTAAGTCCTGCACCGGCATGCTCACCTTTTCTGGTGGTATTGTTGTCGTTATACTTGTTGTTGCTATTGTTGTAGTTGTGATGCGTTTATGCTTCTTAATTTTATCTGGTTTTGAAAATTTATGCGGAGGGCGTGTACGCTTCTTGGGTTTTTCTGTTGTTGTGCTTGTTGTGGTTGTCGTTGTAATCTCTACAATTGTTGGCTTCATGGCAATGGTTGTAGGAGCCACTGTTGTAGCCGGCTCGGTTATCGTTTTATTAATCTTTTCCTTTTGCGACACCATCGGTGTAGTTTTCGTAAACGCGCCCAGCAGATTAGCCCATTCCATTGGATCGGATTCTTCTTCAGATTCTGCAGTTATGATATCAGGAGTAGTAGTAGTCGTAAATCGTGTTATATTTTCTTGTTTCTTCAGAGGCTTTTTGTTGTGAGCGCTAGGTTTTCTTTTCTTATTATTTTCTGGCACAATAGTCTTGTCACTGTAATTGCTGTTAGCGTAATTGATCGTGATCGGTCTGAACGCGGCATCAGTCAAGTGATCAGGATCAGAAAATTGAGCGTCTAAAACTTGTGGGCTTGGCCGGAAATCCACAGGCTTGGTTCTCGTGGGTTTAGAACTATGTACTAATTTTAACGGGGGCATAGGTTTGAATGGTTTTTTATCCATGGTTACAAAGACACCTGGAGGTGCATTGTATACCGGTGGCCTTACGTGATCTGGGAAATAGCTTACTTTCATAGGAGGATGTTTAGGGTTGCTAGAGCCTTTGAAACCTGTTTGTGTCTCTGGTTCCCATGGTGTTGTGTCAGTTACATTTAATATGTTTATGCCATTGATAGAAGAATTTTTCATATTTTGGAAAGAGGTTGCAGTGACTGGCATAACGGGTGTTGGTAAAACGGCTGGCCTTGTGGTCTTTATCACATTAGAAGACTGATATTTGATATGATCTGGTGGCGGCGGGGGCGGTGGGTAAGGACTATTTGCCATTGAGTCAAAGTCGATATACGGTTGGACGTGTGATAAAGGTGGAGCAGCCAAAGGAGGACGTGAATATTTGAACTGCTGTGGTTTGTAATTATATGGCATTAATCTTTTCTGATGGTGGGACTCTGGAGTGGGAACTTGACCATTCACATAGCCCGTTTTTGAATGTTGTGGAAACATTTGTGGCACGTAAGGATTTTGCTGTTTATAATGAGGAGTTTCTACGTAAGATTCTTCATCTGAAAAGAAAGAGGAGAATATCCTGTCCAGTCCCTGGTTGTACTGACTGTGATGGTGTTTCGTTGGCGCTATGTTTTTGTGAAACCAAATAGCTCTCTGTGGCCTTTGTTTATGGCTTATGTCGTATACGCGTTGCGGTTCTTCTGGTGGGTTCTCTCGTACCGTGAATGTTCTGACTGGATTTTCGTATGGTTTCCTTTGCGTTCGTGGGGATTTAGATGTCACTGAGAACGTCAATTCGTAATGGTATTTTCCAGGTGGCGCTCCGGGGTCCCTTTGTCGCATTCGTTTTACCGACCATAGAGCCTTCACGCCCTCCATGCATCTTTCATCAGAACATTTTTCCTTCGACGCCTTGTCCTCTGCGAAACGGAATCCATTAATCTCATTCATCAGTCGTCCTCGTGCCATAACAGTCACGTCGCCAAATACTGTATAGTCTTCGTTTGTCAGCCTTTCGAAAGGCGCCATTTTGATTTTTTCCCATAGATCATGATCGTCGACTTCCTTAGATGCATAATCTGATTTGTTGTCCGGGGAAACAATAGCTCCACTGGCGATCAGTTGGTCTATTTTGTCTCTAACAAGGGTGAGATAAACACTGTGTCTCAAAGCATCTTCCCAGTAGTGAGCTGGTACGACAGCCACTGTGGGAGAAGGGTCAGTCTTGTTTATCTGGTGTGATGTCCCGGCGCGACTTGATCTTCTGTCGTTCCCATAGTCGAGCGGAATCGGTGTAGGTCTGAAGTCGTCATCCTCGACCGCCTTGTTTTCTTGTATGTGCGTCTGGAATAATAAACGTTTAAATATAAATAGCTGCTAATTAGCCAGCGAACGTCGCGATTATTGAAGAAAAAAAAATGTATTTCAGTATGCGTTTGAAAGTAAAATGCTGATGGTCGGGAAAGTGCGGCTGCTCGGTTGGCGTGATACGAGACGGTTGCGTGCTCGAGTATCCAACCCCTCTGCGCGAATTTCCAATCGAATAATTTCAATGTGACTCAACCGATTGTATGAGAACTGTCTTTGATTAGCATAATGCTTTTCTGGGAAATTTATATTGTTATAATTTTGTACAACGAGGAAGAGGAAAGAATTAACCAGTAGAATTTGATGTCAGGAGACTTGGGTCGTAAAATGTCAATTAAATTTTCTGCAACATGTGCTTAAAGAATAACCACAGCTATAACTCCACTAGCATAATTCTAACGACGCGATAGGCGATTATTGTTTCACGTTACTCGCTAGTAAATTCTGTATTTGAACTGTGTCTAACATTAGGATCAACGAAGTACCTTCACCCTGGCCAGATATATTTGTTTTACTTTGTATATTAAACAATAGACTTTTGCTTGCGGTTCAGTCCGCGTGATCAAGTTTTTCCGGGATCAAAGTACCTTTTTATATTATCCCGGGACAAAAAGTAGCCTATATTACTCGCTGATAATGTAGCTTTTTATTGGTGAAAGAATTTTTAAAATCGGTCCAGTAGTTTCCAAACCTATTCAATGCAAACAAACAAAAAACCAAATCTTTTCTCTTTGTAATACTAGTATAGATTAAGAACAATAACAGGTCAAACTTGGTTCTTGTGTCTTTATTTTTTTCCACACCCCAGAACTCTAAGCGTCATAACGTTCAATTTAAATCAGCGCCCGTAACCTCACACTGATTGTGCTTTGTTACATGGTTAACACGTGAACGTCGGGTTTCATAACGTTAATTGTTATAGTGTTTAGCAATTTTTTGTTGTATCCCATTACAATAAGATGGTATGTCGTGATTTGCTCGCTATGGATGGAGACGTGATCTAGACCTACATGTGCATCCATCGTTAAGAGTTTACTTATGTGTCTATCGGTTATAATAGAATGTTGTTGAAATAGTTCATCGCAGGTTCTATGCCTGTGTGAGATTTATGTAATTTGGAATGTGCAGTTTTCATAAATCGATTCACTATTCCAATGCAAGAATACCATGAAGTTACTTTTGAGTTTGTGAAATGTTAATTCTTTGTCAATAACAGTATAACTAATGGATCTTTAACGGACTTAAAAAGGAGGAAGTTATCAATTCGACGTGTATTTGTTTTCTTTTCCGTTTGGTACCTTGTTTGCAGCGATTAAAATTGCTACTTACGCTAGATAAATACAAGAACAAATATAAGAAGACAATATCGAATTTTAATTAGTCACCGATTCCAAAATTGATAATCAATTATAGAAAATGTTAAATGGATTTTCGTTTTTTCAGAGGTGGTTTAATTTTTAAGTATGTAAAAAAAAATCTTATAAACGAAATACTCTGACAATACATGAAGTTCGATGATGCACTTAGAAGTATAATGTTTTTCATATCGAACCGAAAAGAGAAAACAAATAAATATCAAATATTTACTTGAAATCGGATAATTTTTTGAGCGTCTTTTACCACGCTTTGCCGCGCGTACAATCGTCACCGGGTCTTCGGGTCTTTCGCTCCACTTTACATGGGAAACTCTCATAGACACAATACAGAAAATGAGGTCATTGTCTTTGTCATATTCACACTTAGATTTATTGTTATAGACTAATTCATTTTACAAATCGCGTGAATTCCGCTAATCGTTTGAATATTTCGGTGGCTTTGTTTAGTTTTAATTTGATTGTCTTGTTCAATTATATTTGTTGTTTCTGTTTTTAATGTTATTAAGATGCGATATTTTAATGTAAGAATGGAAGGAAGAATAAATGTTTTATTTGTGATCTGTAATACACTGGTTAATTTGCAAAATAATGAATTTTAGACGAAATATAAGTTAATCATGCATATTATTTATTATCTACGGAGCTTAAGCAATCAATAAAATTAGAATAAATACCTAAGTAGATATGTACATTTATCACGTGTTTATTTATCTTGAATCTTTTT
This sequence comes from Lapara coniferarum, assembly GCA_949316025.1. NCBI lineage: Eukaryota > Metazoa > Arthropoda > Insecta > Lepidoptera > Sphingidae > Lapara > Lapara coniferarum. The sequence continues at coordinate 5,064,108 of OX438934.1, read as the reverse complement.
AATTAACATGCAATAATTATGAAACTTGAACATAGATTACATTGATGCACAGATAGGCCGTTGACTTAGAAAGTGTAGTCAGTGCAGCGCCGGCATTGTTTACACTCATAATATTATATAATATGGGGTTTGGACAGGAGATGGCATGTATGATGCAATATAGTAATTAGTACTCTGTTTTTCCCATATCCAGAGCCGTGCCGACCCATGGCAGCGCCTGTGTGCGAAATCTATGAAGCGCTTTTGATTTTTATCGTCCTGTTTCGACATCTATATTTTTTTATCATTCAAAGTTATCCTTTCTTGGCTCATTGTGGAGCGAAGATTTTTTTTTATAAGCTTTGATTACGACAATGACCTCTTGTAAATCGTTTGTAATAAGAAATGTAGTTGGCTTTTGTAGCGACTGCGGTGGTTTTTTGATTTTAACACATAGCTCATAAACATTGGGGTCAAAATTCAAGTAGCTTAAAATTTTAACCATAAGCGTGAGTATTGTTTTGGGAGACTTGTACATAGTTTCCTACCTACTCAACTATAAAGAATGTGTTGTAGTATAACAAATATAAATTCAATAGTTAACGTTGGCATGTCATCCTGATTCCGGCGCCCCTATTGCCTTGGCGCCTGTGTGCGCCGCACACTTCGCACATAGAGACGGCGCGGCCCTGCCCATATCCTAGTGCTGCAAAATTATTACCCTGAACCTGATCTAAGCACATTGTAAAATATAAACATCGTACAACGAAATTGCGTCTTGGTCGTCGCCAGAATTGTGTCTTGTTTTATTAGATATTGGAGGTTTATACCTCATAGAGTTTGGAGCTCTAGCGTTCCAGATAATTTACAATTCTATTTAATATTGTAAAGTCTTTCACTTGCTTCTACATAAGCATTAATAATGTTCTGCCATAATATAAAGTATATTTATACCCGGTGCTGTGCTGTATATAGCTAAAATCAAATTGCACGGGAAAACTGTAAGGTGAGCAGTTGAGTCGCGAAGCGAACTTTTAAAATAAAAACCCTACAAATCAAAAAATAATTAAAATTTGTATTCGCTTAGTATATACTTATATTTGGAGTCGATGCCTAATTTAAATTGCCAGCTAAGCTAAGGAAATACACAAACAAATATACGAAAACATTGTTCAATTTAAATTAGGCACCGACTCCAAATATACTAAGCGAATACAAATTTTAATTATTTTTTGATTTGCAGTGGTTTTGAAGTCGGTTTCTTTTATAAGTTTTTATTTATTGCTTTTTTGTTAATTATAGAATTGTAAACAGATATACGATTGCAGCATTCGCGAGTCATCTGCTGTTAGTTATTGAAGAGTTCTATTGTGTATCTCCGAAGATCTTCATCAGATCTTCGTAAATTATATACTAAAATCTTCCCGAAAGAATATACATTTGAATATCGAAAACCACATCCAAATCGGATCGGTAGTTTTTGAGAAACACGCAGCCATACAAATTTACATACATACGGATCGAATACCGAACCTCCTTTTTGAAGTCGGTTAAAAAATAACAGGACGGACTCATTGCCTAAAGATGAGGTTTGTTTGCCTCTTAACTTCATGAAAATCGAAAATAAGCACGTTCTTACATTTTGCCCACGTCTGGATAGGCGCGAGTATTCAATATATATTTTGAAGAAAACTGTTAGTCTAAGGAAAAAACATCACACGTAAACGATAACAAACAAACTTCACACAAAAACGTGAAATACCAAACACAATAATTACGAAAAATATCTAGAATTTAACCGCACATCGGTGTAAAAGCATACTCACAGTAATTAGCGCAATGAGAACGCATTGCAAAGCGGCTCTCATGTTTGAACACTATTTCACTTCACGACAGAGTTCCGCTTGTGTTCTCTATGTCTTGGTGTGTGACGTGCGGCCCGCGCACCCCGGCAACGCGTACTGCAGGCGGACTGACGCGCATCATCCCCTCTGGTCGGCAGGGAAGTCGCTTCGGCTTGTTCGTGCTGTTACCACGTCTTCCTATGTTTGATCCAATGATGCGTTGGATGAAGTGGAATTATAGTTCTTGGTCCAGTATTGTGGATAAATGGAACTGGAGTTAGATTTGTACCTGTTACTACAAGTAAAGGTTTTTTTAATAGCTTACAAATGAGAGTGAGCTGCAGCTCGTCACAATTTTGAAGCTTAGGTGATAGTTCTTATACAAATTGTAACACGGTGGAGCAGTACTGAAAGACGTTTATGTATTACTAGATTTTGCCCGCGGCTCCGCCCGCGTTAAAATGTTTTTCCGGGATAAAAGTACCGCTTTTTTATTTTCCCGGGATAAAATGTAGCCTATGTGTTAATCCAGGACATGATCTACCCGTGTGCCAAATTTCATTGAAATCCGTTCAGTAGTTTTTACGTGAAAGAGTAACAAACATCCATACATCCAGACATCCATACATACTTACAAACTTTCGCCTTTATAATATTAGTAGGATTGAGTCACAAGTCTTTTAGTTGTGCGTACAAATAACTTTGAACTCATCAGAAATTAAATCAGGCATAATTCGGGAACTTCATAAAGTAAAGTCATAAAAGTCATCAAGCGTGTCCTATTTAATTCTCAGCCATTTCGATTAATTCTCACTTAATGAGGACACGCAAAAAACAGTTTCAGCCTTTCGATATAATTACGGTAATAGTTTTTTATTTCAAAACTGTAAGCGGCAAATTAGCTCGCTACCTACGGCTGCCAGTATACGAACTTGAATTGTATTGCGCTCGTCATACTGAAATATTGGATGTCAAGTTTTCTGTCTAGCCCAGGAAAATACCATATTATTTAAAAGATTGAACTTGGTTACGGATCAATAATTGATTTTATATGTGAAATCATACGCTGAGAACACAAATACAGCATCAGAATTGATACGGAACAATATTTTTTAGTTTTGCTTCTAAATAAATAGTAAGCTCAAGATAACGAGGTTGTCCAAACCCCTTCAATAAGAATAAAAAAATTGACAAGACGTGTATTAAATGGCTTGTGTTTATGCATTTACACGAGTAATTAATTAGGCTCATAAAGGCAATTATGTGCAATTTAATGTCAAAACACGGTAAATTACGAGTGTTATGTTGTCGCATTGAAATTGTCGGTAGTTTATGTAAAGCGAAGGAAAGCGTTATAATGCCAATATTGTGTGTGGAAGCTATTTTTTTTTTGTTAATGGCCCTACTGCCAGTAGCCTGACGCGAGTCGGCTTTTCTGGCCACACCGGTCTTTAGGGTGAACGTAGAAGGCGCTCGCAACCCTTTGAATTAAGTGACCATGCTGAGGGCAACCCACTAACGGGTTACGAACCTCGGCTCAGGACGGCCACTGAGAGAGGATGAGACATCAACGATTAGGGAAAGATTGGTTATTAGGCCTAATTTTGTTAGATTGTGTTGTCATCGGCACGCGGGCCGGAACTGCTAGGGAGGTCGGGGGGGCGACGGGGAACGCGGCGAGGACGGAACTGCGGTCTTGTGGAGTGTTGGAGTTTCAAGAACTCGTTCTTACGGCGGATGGCCAGAGTGATTTCGTCCTCTGGATCGGTTAATACGGAACGCGGCCGTCTTCATTTGGCGCGGTCGAATGGAGTGTGTGGAAGCCATAATTTAAAAGAAGAAGCCAATATTGTCATTGATTGCTAGCTTTATTTATGTTCCGAAACTGCGTTTTCTTTTTCTTATTTGTAGTGTTTTTTTTTTGTGGCAGGACAGTAACGGGCTTAGGAAACATTGCATCACGTACGCGAGGAAATTGCAGCATGTATCCGTGTGCTAACTACTCCTTAGATGGATCTTATCGTGCGTTCGTAAAATATGTTTTGTGGCGCGAATTTGATTAATTTGCGTACAGATTGTTTTCTATTAGTTTTGGCCGTGACTACATCCACGTGAATCTCTCAAAACTATAAACCTTAACTATTTAAAATATAATATTCATAGCTTTTCAGCAAATGTTTTTCGCTTTACTACATATCACTAAACTATTTACACATTTCGACGGGTCCGTAGAACAAAGTCGTATATGCAAAATGAAGCTTTTCAGTAGAGCGCTTTGAAAGTCTAAGTTAATTGTGAAAATCACAAGTTATAGTGAACAAAACATTATATTCTATAGGGTTCAGTAACAACTTTGAACTTAATGTGTGAAAATAGCACTAATTCGCACATGAATACAAACTAACGATTTTCAAAGCGCTCTACTGAAAAGCTAACATTTTGCATATACGACTTTGTTCTACGGAGCCGTCGATATGTTGTACAGATTTGCCGCAGTTAGTTAGAACTGAAAAAATATGTTTGATACATGTAGAGCCCATGTAGAGTTAATGGATATTCAGATCGTTTTATTGTTCTTTTTTTACTTCAAAAGCGACTGCCATGCCTTATAGAAACTTGCATACAAGCTGGTAAACAAAATGTATAATGTCTTTTACGTCACAGTGATTTGAGACAACTGCTGTCCTGTTTAGGTCTAGTCTACAATACTTAGGTGTCGATTTTCTTTTGCAAAGCTGTTAAAATATTAGTACCATTATATCGATCACACTTGCTACATGTATGCATATAATAATGTTTTCCAGCATATCTCATTATATTTCGACATCCGTAGAAAAACTCCAGCCGGCCACGCGAGGAGTGCTAGAGTGAAATTCCACTCCGTGTCGCGTGCCCACTTTCCATCTCGTGGACGTTTTGCCTTTTTTTATGGACAATGTCGCACGCGGAATGCATGAGGCTCGTCTACAATGGCTCAGGATTATAAATTGATCAGTCAATATAGCAATATCATTTGATTTTTTTGTATTTGAATGGATTTACTTATAGTGATTACTGATTAGTGACAATTGTATTTTATTACTAGCTTTTGCCCGCGGCTCCGCCCGCGTTAAAAGGTTTTTCCGGGATTAAAGTCCCGCTTTATGTTTTCCCGGGATAAAAAATAGCCTATATGTTAATCCAGAACATGATCTACCCGTGTGCCAAATTTCATCGAAATCAGTTCAGTAGTTTTTGCGTGAAAGAGGAACAAACATCCATACATCCAAACATCCATACATTCTTACAAACTTTCGCCTTTATAATATTAGTAGGATAGGATTTTCGTGTTTATTTTTAGTGTATTTTTTATTAAGTATCATCTAAATTGTTTGCTTCTATGTGCTATCGAAAGCAGCATTTTATTTATTTAGCTCAGGGCGTTAGGCTGTTGCTCGCGGCTTTGCCTGCGTCAAAATCCTTTCCCGCTACAAAAGTTCATTAAACACACTACGATGCCAGCGCCATTTAATTAATGAATCAGATAAAAACTGACAATTATTTCCCATGGGAGTAAATTACCGGGATAAAAAGTAGCCTATGTGTTAATCCAGGACATGATCTACCCGTGCGCCAAATTTCATCCAAATCTGTTTAGTAGTTTCTGCGTTTACTTCTAACATACAAACATTTTCACAAACTTCGCATTTTTAATATTAGTAAGAGTAAGATAAGATTTTAATATTAGTAAGATTAAGAGAATTTGTCTATTCAATAATGGTTGATAAAACAAGAATGTTCATGGGTAGTTTAGGATTTCAGGCACTATACGAGCTACCATGTTCATATCACTACATAGTATAAAACAAAGTCGCTTCTCGCTGTCTGTCCTTATGTATGCTTAGATCTTTAAAACTACGCAACGGATTTTGATGCAGTTTTTTTTTTATAGATAGAGTGTTTCAAGAGGAATGTTTACATGTATAATTCATCCCAGGGAAATATAAAGCGGGACTTTTATCCCGGAAAAACTCATTCACGCGGGCGTTCATAAAATGTAGTGGTAAAGGAGATGTCCGCTGTTTGTATGGGTGTTGGGCCTCAAAATCTAACAAGGCTTCTCTACTTTAGGGATATTAAAGGGGAAAAATATGAGTCTTGAATCCATTGAAAAAATATTTTTAGACCCCTCCATTTATTACTAACTCTTTTAAAAACCATACTAAGTGTCGTTTTTAAGCAAAATAAAATTACATAAATTTCCGGAGGCCTATATAACATTAAACGATTTATTGGAAATAGCTAGTTTTTAGGTATTCTATCCAAATATATATAAATAGTATCTTGGTTAAAATTTTAAGCCCGTTTTTGAACGTGTCCTTTTGGAATGGAGTTTCTTCCGTAAAGCAATTAATTTAGTAATTGTTCGTAAAATATCATATTTGTATGGACATTGATTGTTTTACTGCCTATTGTACGCAGTCGCCAGTTTATAATTTACGATGCACCGCTGTTGTACATCTATATGACAAGGTGTTACGCCATATTCAACTGTACGCTGTATGTTATAAGAATGAAAGTGTTGCGATGTTTTGCGGTTCATTTAATTGAAATGAATTAATGATGTGTTAATTGTTGATGAATAATTGTGTGCCTATCGATTTTGCGTGCAGAGAATTTATCTGCTTTCCTTCTTGTTCGGATATGTTTCAGTATCTGATCGCATCTAATTATTATATGCCAGTTGTACCCTCAACTCCGTCCTCGTGGAATTTTATTGGTATTGTTGTCTTCTTTCCATTATGAAGCTTGTTAACCTTTGTTTTCTTGATTTTCGGTTAATATAATACTGAAACCAAAAGATATATGACACTATTCCGCCTACACACACAATATGCTGCAAACTCCTGGCACGCATTTTAATAACAACAAATTAAATAGGTTTATCAATACTAATATTATAAAGCTGAAGAGTTTGTTTGTTTGTTTGTTTGTTTGAACGCGCTAATCTCAGGAACTACTGGTTCGAATTGAAAAATTATTTTTGTGTTGAATAGCCCATTTATCGAGGAAGGCTATAGGCTATATAACATCACGATGCAACAATTAGGAGCGAAGAAATAATGGAAAATGTGAAAGAAAACGGGGAAAATTATTCATCCTTGAGGGCTTCCATTGCGTGCACTGCGAAAACGGTTCAAGATACCAAAAATATATGTATGAAAGAATTATTCCTCTTGAAATGATCTAAAAAAATGTCCGCAACAGTATATGTCTATCTTTTAAGATTAACTCACTAGAACCGTTTTTATGGTAATCAAATTTGGTCGAAATTAATGCATTATTTGTTAAGAGTTGTATCAACGTCATAGTCATAGAGTGATTCAACCGGAAGGTTTTTATGTAATTTTAGCCCGGAAAAACTTAATAACGCGGGCGAAGCTGGGGGCAAAAGCTAGTATTATATAAACATGAAGAGATTATATTAAACAGTAGATATTGGATAGATGAGTAGCGGTATTCTAGAGTTGTCTAGGAATTAGAGATATTTTACGTGTGTCCTGGCCCACTTGGCCCACCCACTTGCTATTTATTTGATTGTAAAGCACAAAGGAATGGCGCAAGTTCTAATTCGAGAGCATCACGAAACTAAAAATCACAAACTATATTGACTCACTAACTTTCGTGGGAACCATAACGATACGCCGATTACTAACATAATGCTCAGTTCCCATAAGCAACATCTAGCCATTTTTATGGTGTAACGCTAACGCAACAGTTTGCGTTCCGCCCCCCCATATTGTTCCGAGTTCCGACATACGTTATCTCAATCGTTGTTAATTGCAATTGTTATGCAGTTGCGGTTGTGTTGAGCGTTTTGCAAGTCATATCGGTTACGTGTAATTGTAGTGTGGAGTTTTTGATTCATTGCTCTTGTGATAGCTTCGAAGATTCATTTAGCAATGGTGTTGGAATTGTTTGTTTTATGCTAGGTAGCATTATGAAATCACACAGTTATATGTCGTAAAATTTGTACTGTTCTGTGTTGACTGGGTAGCAAATGTTATAGACACCTGAGGTGATGTCACTTTGCTTTTGCGTATCGCTTGATCAGTGAATATCTTGAAGAGTAAATAATTACTCCTTCCCTAAAGTGCTCTATTTATTTCATTAAACATTGTAGACTATTTGCCGAAGGTATTACCCATAAAGCGTATAATTGATTTTCAACAAATAAGAAGAAATCGTTTCTACCATAGGGAAAATTGTGAAATTTAAGTAATATAAAATACTAAAAGGATGGGCGTTAAAGGATGATGTGCTGACTAAGATTGAAAGAAGTATGCTGAGGTGGTTTGGGCACGTGAAGAGGATGGATGAAAGACGGATCACAAAAGGTATTTATCGAGCGAATGTGGATGGTACGGCTGGAAGGGAACGCCCGAGGAGAACATTCTCTGACCAAATAAATTATCTTCTCAGAAAAGGGCAGGTCAGGAGTACCCCTAACAGACGAAAATGTATGAAAAGAACCATGAATGTGGAAGAGGCGAAAGAGGTTTGTCAAGATCGTAGCATGTGGCGCTCAATAGTCTCTGCCTACCCCTATGGGATAAGGGCGTGAGTGTGTATGTATAAAATACTAAAAGACATCCCTTTCCATTCCAGCATCCTTACCAGGCACAGAAGCGGCCCACCAGCTGGTCATCTGCGTGCGTAACAAGTGCACCCCCGAGGAAGCTTTAAACGTCCTGAGAGAGTTGCCCAACCCCCTCCGCGAGGGAGAGCAGGTGGCGACACAAGCGGCGCCTCACAACCCACTCAAGATCGACGTTTTCGTCCAGACTCTGCTCAATCTCGGCAGCAAGAGTATATCGCATAGTTTTGCTGCGATTTCGAAGTTTCATTATGTTTTTAAGGTAAGGACTAATTTTGGAATAAGGTGACATTGAATCCACAAAATATTTTGAGCCGTCTTCATCGTCACATCTTTAGGCATATTAATTAAAGATCTACTTACAAAAAAAAAATTCCACTAATTACAGATTCTAGCGGAATCAGAAGAGGCACAAATATGCATCCTGCGCAACGTGTGGGAGCTGTGGCAGAGGCACACACAGATGGTGTGCGTGTTGGTGGACAAGATGCTGAAGACGCAGATCGTGGAGTGCAGCGCGGTGGCCACGTGGCTGTTCTCCAAGGAGATGGCGCAGTTCTTCACGCACGGCTGTCTGTGGGAGATGCTGCATCTTACCATAGACAAGATGAACAAGCACGTTTCGAAACTTAGTGAGTTGATTATGGTATTTACAGAAGGCCGTTTAGTTTTTTTTATGTTTTACGTGTTTGAACGTCGTACAGTATAATTTTAGTCTTTCAAAACATAGTAATATTTTAAGATGTTCTAGCTTAAAATAATGAACATAATATGATGTTTATAGGTGATGAGCTCCAAGAGGCTAGAGAAGTGCTGGCCAGAGCTGATTCCAGCAGTTCCGACTCTGAGGATGAGAGTACTAAAAAGAAGAAAGACCAAGACAAGCCTACCGAAGAGGTGAGATTATATGTCAAATTATTAAAGTTACTTTTTGTAAGGTGTTGCTAATACTAAATGAAGTCACTTTCAACGCATTTGCCTATTATTTTACTCTTATTATTATAGATATTCCAAACTTTATAAACTTGTACGCCAGATCTACACTTTCGTGAGTGCGCTTCATGTGGCTTTTCACACGAGGCGTGGCCAGTGGAGACTGGGGCCTAAACAGTGTAGTCATTCATAGTCAACTGAGCCAGTTGCATAGCGCCTTATGTCCTTTGACTCCGGCCAAAAAGCAACCTCGAACAGAGTGTATATGAAGCAATTTAGCGAAGGACGAGAAAAGGCGAGAGCTACACTCTTGTACCCACAATGCTTCATCTAAACTTCTAGAATGTGGTTAATAGTTCAGGCCCACTTGGTCCATTGCGACCATGACAGCTCCTGTTATAAAAGCGAAAATCTTTCCTACCAACGCAATAAGGTTGTAGTATAAAAAAAAAAACAAATGTCAGCTGTCAAACTCGCGGTCCCGGATAGGTTAAGATGTAAAAAAAAACACGATGCGTCTCCGGTTCGTTTTATTGTGATTGGTTATGTGACTGACGTATCGGTATTTTGATGTTTGTGATTGATCGAGAGATCGAAACGTCAGTCTCTCAACTAATCACAATAAAACGAAGCGGAAACGCATCGTGTTTTTTTTCACGTCCTAGCCCCACTGACGTGTTAAAAGGATATATAGCAATGGTGATGGTGTTCCAGGTGGTGGAGCGCATGGAGGAGCGGCTGGAGGCGGCGCACATGGACCAGAAGCGGTTGTTCCTGATCGTGTTCCAGCGGTTCATCATGATCCTGTCGGAGCACCTGGTGCGCTGCGACACGGACGCGCGCGACCCCGACACACACTGGTACCGCAGCACCGTGGGCCGGCTGCGGCAGGTCTTCCTCGTCGTGAGTATACACCTGGAGACTATAATTGCAGCTGTTCAGAGTGACACATGGACCAGAAGCGGTTGTTCCTGATCGTGTTCCAGCGGTTCATCATGATCCTGTCGGAGCACCTGGTGCGCTGCGACACGGACGCGCGCGACCCCGACACACACTGGTACCGCAGCACCGTGGGCCGGCTGCGGCAGGTCTTCCTCGTCGTGAGTATACACCTGGAGACTATAATTGCAGCTGTTCAGAGTGACACATGGACCAGAAGCGGTTGTTCCTGATCGTGTTCCAGCGGTTCATCATGATCCTGTCGGAGCACCTGGTGCGCTGCGACACGGACGCGCGCGACCCCGACACACACTGGTACCGCAGCACCGTGGGCCGGCTGCGGCAGGTCTTCCTCGTCGTGAGTATACACCTGGAGACTATAATTGCAGCTGTTCAGAGTGACACATGGACCAGAAGCGGTTGTTCCTGATCGTGTTCCAGCGGTTCATCATGATCCTGTCGGAGCACCTGGTGCGCTGCGACACGGACGCGCGCGACCCCGACACACACTGGTACCGCAGCACCGTGGGCCGGCTGCGGCAGGTCTTCCTCGTCGTGAGTATACACCTGGAGACTATAATTGCAGCTGTTCAGAGTGACACATGGACCAGAAGCGGTTGTTCCTGATCGTGTTCCAGCGGTTCATCATGATCCTGTCGGAGCACCTGGTGCGCTGCGACACGGACGCGCGCGACCCCGACACACACTGGTACCGCAGCACCGTGGGCCGGCTGCGGCAGGTCTTCCTCGTCGTGAGTATACACCTGGAGACTATAATTGCAGCTGTTCAGAGTGACACATGGACCAGAAGCGGTTGTTCCTGATCGTGTTCCAGCGGTTCATCATGATCCTGTCGGAGCACCTGGTGCGCTGCGACACGGACGCGCGCGACCCCGACACACACTGGTACCGCAGCACCGTGGGCCGGCTGCGGCAGGTCTTCCTCGTCGTGAGTATACACCTGGAGACTATAATTGCAGCTGTTCAGAGTGACACATGGACCAGAAGCGGTTGTTCCTGATCGTGTTCCAGCGGTTCATCATGATCCTGTCGGAGCACCTGGTGCGCTGCGACACGGACGCGCGCGACCCCGACACACACTGGTACCGCAGCACCGTGGGCCGGCTGCGGCAGGTCTTCCTCGTCGTGAGTATACACCTGGAGACTATAATTGCAGCTGTTCAGAGTGACACATGGACCAGAAGCGGTTGTTCCTGATCGTGTTCCAGCGGTTCATCATGATCCTGTCGGAGCACCTGGTGCGCTGCGACACGGACGCGCGCGACCCCGACACACACTGGTACCGCAGCACCGTGGGCCGGCTGCGGCAGGTCTTCCTCGTCGTGAGTATACACCTGGAGACTATAATTGCAGCTGTTCAGAGTGACACATGGACCAGAAGCGGTTGTTCCTGATCGTGTTCCAGCGGTTCATCATGATCCTGTCGGAGCACCTGGTGCGCTGCGACACGGACGCGCGCGACCCCGACACACACTGGTACCGCAGCACCGTGGGCCGGCTGCGGCAGGTCTTCCTCGTCGTGAGTATACACCTGGAGACTATAATTGCAGCTGTTCAGAGTGACACATGGACCAGAAGCGGTTGTTCCTGATCGTGTTCCAGCGGTTCATCATGATCCTGTCGGAGCACCTGGTGCGCTGCGACACGGACGCGCGCGACCCCGACACACACTGGTACCGCAGCACCGTGGGCCGGCTGCGGCAGGTCTTCCTCGTCGTGAGTATACACCTGGAGACTATAATTGCAGCTGTTCAGAGTGACACATGGACCAGAAGCGGTTGTTCCTGATCGTGTTCCAGCGGTTCATCATGATCCTGTCGGAGCACCTGGTGCGCTGCGACACGGACGCGCGCGACCCCGACACACACTGGTACCGCAGCACCGTGGGCCGGCTGCGGCAGGTCTTCCTCGTCGTGAGTATACACCTGGAGACTATAATTGCAGCTGTTCAGAGTGACACATGGACCAGAAGCGGTTGTTCCTGATCGTGTTCCAGCGGTTCATCATGATCCTGTCGGAGCACCTGGTGCGCTGCGACACGGACGCGCGCGACCCCGACACACACTGGTACCGCAGCACCGTGGGCCGGCTGCGGCAGGTCTTCCTCGTCGTGAGTATACACCTGGAGACTATAATTGCAGCTGTTCAGAGTGACACATGGACCAGAAGCGGTTGTTCCTGATCGTGTTCCAGCGGTTCATCATGATCCTGTCGGAGCACCTGGTGCGCTGCGACACGGACGCGCGCGACCCCGACACACACTGGTACCGCAGCACCGTGGGCCGGCTGCGGCAGGTCTTCCTCGTCGTGAGTATACACCTGGAGACTATAATTGCAGCTGTTCATAGTTAGAGCTCTCTGGCGATGGTGGAACGAGGTGCTTAGTACATCAGTACATCTGGATAGTTTGTGAGCGTTCCAGCTGATCAGGGTTAGAGCTTAATTACGAGGGTGGAACAAGTTGCTTTTAGAGAGAAATACATCTAAACTTTTCAGTGTATAGGATTAAGTTAGAGTTGCGAGGAGTGTGAACAGCAATCAGACAACTGCAACTGGAATTAAAATATGTTTCATATTAAGAATTTTTCTAGTCATATTTTTTCTTACCCTTATCCTACACCAAATTGCAACATAGAGTCGCCCTCACACACTAAATCAAATATTTATTGTAATATCCAGCTGTGGAAAAGATTTGACTAAATTTAAATGTCAACCTCCTGCCCCCGACTTTGGAAACCATTTCCAAGCATATTTTTATTTGGATAATATTTAATACACTTTTTTTTCCAGCACCACGAACAAGTGCAGAAGTACAGCAGCACGCTGGAGACGCTCCTGTTCACGCAGGACCTGGACCCGCACATCCTGGACGTGTTCCACCAGTTCCTCGCGCTGACCGCCTAGCATCTAATCACCACCGTTCCGTTGATCATCGTTGAGTTGTAGACTGTAGACTATCAGTGACAAGTGTATGGTGATGTGACATAGTGTGCAACTCATCAGTTATCATGTATTTATTTCTTATAGCCTGCTACATGGTGCGTTCACTCTGTTTTCAGAAATGTAAAGTTCCAACTCTTCAAAAATATAGGATCGGTGTTAATTTTACCTTTCAAGGAACAATTGTAACTGTAATACACAATTATCTATACGAATATTGTAAAAAGATTTGAATGTTTGTATTGAATAGGCTCCGAAACTACTGGACCCTATTTGAAAAATTATTTCATCAATATAAAGCTACACTATCAGCGTGTAACATAGGCTACTTTTACCCTGGGGAAATATTAAGCGGGACTTTTATCCTGGAAAAACTTGTAGTATATAGGGGAAACCTTATAGACGATCTTTAGGCCTCGTCCAGAGTAAAGTCCGTGTTTACAAACGTTACTTGTAGGTAGCTGTTTGCTTTCAGTTGGCTGTCAGATAAAGCTCGCTTCGCTGGTATCACGCTCAGAGGCTGCATTCACCGTAGGGAATTTCATCTGTGGCTCAGCTAGGCCTTAAAGGCATCGTGCCTCTTCTTATCTTCCAGGAGTGCACCTTTCAGGTTGCCGATCTCTGCCCAGCACTGCCCTCCACTGAGGGTCCCGTCACGTTGACCTTGATTGATCATTGGGGCAGGCCACAGGAACCAACAGGGGAGTTGCGCCCAGCTGCCAGGCTTTGTCTGCCCACATACTCTCCCACCCTCCAGGCGGCGACCCCTCATTGGATGCAGCATCGCTTGCCTTACCTAGGCTATTCGTGACAGCTTCCACCCTAGAGCATTGGTTTCACTGGTGCTCCTGCAGTATGCCCCCTTCTAATCTTACAAATCTCTTTGTTGCCCTATTGAAACTAATCATGTCTCCTAGCTTTACCTCCTGTTGTGCTGCTTCCAGTCTGTCTGTTCCCAATATCTCCCACCTTGGCAGAGAGTACATTGAGCACTCTGTCAGAAAGTGGATGCTGGTCTCTTCTTTAACACATTCTGGGCACGAGGCGTCTTCAGTCTAATTGAGTAATGATTGAACACGTCAATAGTGACTGGTAATTCAGTTCGTGGTGAGTTACGGTTGATTAATTTCAATCTTAATCAAATAATTAATCGTGAGCGTCATACTAAAGTAATAAATAGAATATCATTAATGATATTGACAATATATAAAAATGAAAATTCACTATGTGGATCTGCGCATACCATTTGGTATGAAGGGATCACGGTGCCGTGCCCATGTCAAAAAAAGAAAAAAATATTTAGTCAAAGTTGTGATTGAAACTAAACGATTGAATGAGTTGTGGCTAATTACATTAGTCATAATTATGAATAAAGTTTTCAATCTCTAAATTATTCATGACTAGCTTTTGCCCGCGGCTCCGCCCGCATTAAAAAGTTTTTCCGGGATAAAAGTCCCGGTTTATATTTTCCCGGGATAAAAAGTAGCCTATGTGTTAATCCAGGACATGATCTACCCGTGTGCCAAATTTCATCGAAATCCGTTCAGTAGTTTTTGCGTGAAAGAGGAACAAACATCCTTACATCCATACATCCAAACATCCATACATCCAAACATCCAAACATCCATACATTCTTACAAACTTTCGCCTTTATAATATTAGTAGGATTGAAGCAGTCTTATTGGATCAGGTAATGGCAGAAAATTTCTCCCGCTTGGCGGCGCTGCTGATGGAACCTGTCACTTTGTGTAGTTTTGTAGATTTAAAGTAAAAATGGTTGATAAATACGATGATCATTGTAAGAAAAGAATATAAATGAAATAAATTTGTTGGGATTTTGCGCCTTATGTTAATTATGTATACATTGTGTGGCATTTTGATAAAGTGTAAAAATAGAACGAAGCCGTGTTAAAACCTTTGTATTTACCCGTGGGACAGTTTGTGTAAATCTCACTCCAGAGGACTGGTAATTTATTTATAGTCTATTTCTTTCTAAAACGTTTAATAGTGTTGTCAAGCCTAAGCATTTTGACTACGCAAATGCAACTCTCATTAATGTTTATGGCATGTCTAAAGCAGTCTCCATGTGGCGTTCTTATTTTTTTTACCTTAAATCTAGCAACTCGCTCGCCTGATTAAACGACGCGATATCATTAAACGGCACTCGTGACTAACTTCAGGTCGGTCTTAAAGATTTATGATGGTAGCATATGACGCTTTACGCGCTTATCTGGACACTTTTATGTGGGTTATTTTAAAATTGAAATCGCCTGTAAACATAAATAGTCTTAAAAAGCATTTACAAGGGCCAGGTTTCACAGGTTTCAAGTGAAATTTATTTAAATGTTACCCATAGGCGTAGCTAGAGTAATTTTACAGGGGGGAGGATGGGGCAGTGCCCTAGACAAAAAAAATAACATCTTTCATACTTGCGATTTTCGTAATTGTGGAATTAAAAAAAAATTAGTAGTTGGATGCTTCAAAATTCGTTGGCCGAGCACCAGGCAATTCTGGAGGAGACACGGCTCTCTCAGCCCCCCTTCTATATGTATGCGCCTATGCTGTTATCGCATTAAACTGCTTATGTAGATAGGACTCCCTTTATTACCATTTATTGGGGAGCATAGATTAGAGTGTGACTTTTTTATTTGGTCGGCTGGTACATTTGTGTGACGAGTAGCATTTATCAGCAAGCGGCTTAATAGCCTATTTAGGTTTCCAAGGTCTTGAATAGACATATCCGCCAGGAAGTCACTAGTAATGCATCAGAGTTTGCTAGATAGCATTATATGTCTAATGTCAAATAGTTGTCTGGAACTCCATCAGCCCCCCTATTCTCTATGACAGTCCTAACTCTTAACGCGGCCGTGTTACGTTAACTTCGTGTAATTAACGTTAGCCAGCCCGCACATATACAATAATATTGTCAATATTTTTTATATTGAAAAATACCGCAATACGCGCCCCGCACTACACACACACACAATATGCACTTTATTGATATTATTGTGTGTGCCCGCACCCATAAATGTTATTCTGTATGCCAATTTTCATAGTGATAAACGCGATGAGTTAAGTTACGCGCTTGTTACGATCGATGAAAATATCGTGTGTCATCCTACTAATATTATAAAGGCGAAAGTTTGTAAGAATGTATGGATGTTTGGATGTTTGGATGTATGGATGTATGGATGTAAGGATGTAAGGATGTTTGTTCCTCTTTCACGCAAAAACTACTGAACGGATTTCGATGAAATTTGGCACATGGGTAGATCATGTTCTGGATTAACACATAGGCTACTTTTTATCCCGGGAAAATATAAACCGGGACTTTTATCCCGGAAAAACTTTTTAATGCGGGCGGAGCCGCGGGCAAAAGCTAGTAGAGAATAAGGGGGCAGAAACCGGTGCAATTGACCCTTAGTATTCATAAACGTGAACTATGTAAACATATGTGAATCAATGGACTTTGTAACGATAACAATAATTGTCAGACTTTTATTAAATTCATTTGGAAACAACCGATTTATTTCAAGTATTGAAGTAGCTCTTCTACGTCGTCCTTGGATCCGAGGTAGCAGGGCGCCCTCTCGTGTATTTTTGTTGGCACTATGTCCAGGATAGGGATCTTCCCGTTGGAGGCAAGCCCGCCTGCCTCCGTCACGATAAACGCCATTGGATTGCACTCGTAGAGGAGACGCAACTGTAAATGAATTAGTTATATAAATGATTTTATTGATGACAAATTTGTTTTAATTACCCTTTTTTGTTCTTTTTTGTGGATTTTAAGGTTTGAGCTGCAAAAGAGCTCACTTTTAAATTAAAATTTATAATGTGTATAAAGGAAACTTCACATTGATTTATAACTTTTTGGAAATGTTTTATATTCAAGAAAAAAAAGGCGAACTTGCGTCCGCGCATCACCTATGATTGAATGGTCGAATATGCCTGTGGCATTAACATTCGCCTTAAGATTAATTTTGGTGTAATGTTTGAAGAATAAGTCGACGGTCCCATAGAACAAAGCCGTATATGCAAAATGTAAGTTTTTCAGTAGAGCGCTTTGAAAGTCTAATTTAATTGTGAAAATCACAAGTTATACATGAAGGAAATATTATCTAAAGGGTTCAGTATCAACTTTGAACCTAATGTGTGAAAATAGGACTAACTCACACATAAATACAAACTAACGACTTTCAAAGCGCTCTACGGAAAAACGTAACATTTTGCATATACGACTTTGTTCTATGGGACCATCGAAGTTAGTCTGCCATACCTTTCCACTGGGCGCAGATGTTGTGGCTGGGTACATGAATATCCCTCCGTATTTAATAGTTCTGTGGACGTCAGCGACCATGGAGCCCACGTACCGCGCTCCGTAAGCCTTGCCGGTCTTCGGCTGCTTTCTATCTTCTATGTACTTCTTGAGTCCGCTTTCCCATTCCGCTGCGTATCCTGTGATATATCATATAGGTCATTACTTTTCTAGTGTCATTATTTTGTCAATTTAGTGTGCTTATAATGTGGCAAAACGCGACACGGCTCCGTTTAGTTTTATTGTGATTGGTTAAGAGTCTAACACGTGACTGACGTATTGGTCTCTTGATCAATCACAAACGTCAAAATTAAACCACATGGACTTATGAGTTGCGTGGTTTTACCATATTCTAAGCCCACGGGCTGTTTTTCAATAAGTGAATATTTTTTTCTGAGCGTGGTACTATAGTACCTTATACACGTTCCATCACGACGTACGGTCCACTCACGCTGGAAAAAAATGAGACTACTTGGCTTTGATATATTGTTTATTTTTCCCAAATTATGCTAAGAGTAATAATACATACATACCGGTTTCAATACATCCCAATCTTACTCTTTGATCCAAGAAGCTTTGGATATAAGCTTCTTGCTTTGATCCGATCTAGAGAATAAAGTATAAACCAACCAAAATATGTAGTTGGATGTCAAAAAATTTTTGTTCTGTTTGGTCCATTTTTCGATCGATTGAAAAAATATTGTGATCATTTATTGAAATCGGATAGATAATCAAATTCACTCTATTGTGTCAAACTTAAATTGCATAAAAATGTTATTACCTTCGTTAATGGAGTAGATTTTGCCCTTCGCGGGTATCCTCATGTTGGGGTCTGTGAGAATGAACTCTCCAATAGAAGGATCGTACATGAAACCGTGGACGCCTTTGCCTTTCCCCAAGGATAGCACCATCATAGTTGCGGAGCCATAGAGAGCGTAACCAGCCGCTACTAGCTCTCGGCCTGGCTGCAGCGCGTCGGCTTCTACAGGATTACCACTAGAGATTTTTCTGGAAATTGTGAGCGTAAAAAAGCGCGCGAATTTACATAGTATCCCGTTGTAGAGTCTAATCGAAAGGTTAGTGTAAGTTCTGGATAATTTTATTACATCTCATTAGTACTTATGATTATACTTGGCTTTGTTTGGACCTAGTTTCAAGAATTTTGGCAATCAGTTCAGCGAATGTGAGGTTGGCATTTACACATTTTTGCAAAGAAATCTACATTTTTACTTCAATTTATGTTGATGAGAAGGCCTACCTGAAAATAGCGAAGATGGAACCCACGGACACCAAGCAGTCAATGTTGGAAGATCCGTCCAGTGGATCGAAGCACACTACGTATTTTCCCCGCCTTTCTGTTTCCACCTGCAAGGGATTTTTGTCTTGGATAATTTTAAGCATTTTTTTACATGCATTGTTACACTAAATCGTGGGATTCTAAATGGCTTTGGCCAGTACAATTCTGGAACATCTTGCATACAAGTCCACAAACATCATCTAAATGCCTTATAAGATATAATAACCATTAATCTTTCTAAACGTTATAACAAAGTCTAGAGTAGTCTAGACCTAGAATAAGTAACAAATTTCCACTGTACTTATTAATCAAAGTACAAAGTCATCGCACCTATTAATAAATATGTTCATTAAAATTATTTCAAGTAAACGGATGTTATTATCATGAGTCATTGCCTTGTCTGACCCGGCGATAGGGGCGCTGGAAAACTTACTTAAAAACATACAAATATGTTGTTTACCGTTTATCGTACACTTTAAAATATAATGATAAAAGAGAACACATTTATGACAAAATAAATCCGAATTGAATTGACGATAACAGTCTTTAATCACCCATAACGTGACGAGTTTGGGGGCACGACGAAGCTTGTTGATATTTCGAATTAAACCAGTTTATTTTAGAATGTAACTCGAACAAGTTTTCCTACTCGAGAAAAATAACCGCTCATTAGTAAACAAGTATATAAACTATAATTGTGTCAATTTATAATTACGTGACGAAATAAAACGAGAAGTCTGTTAAAATTTATTTATAGGGAACGTGCACGTCGTAAGCACTGCCGTCTGATGGCACAATCTGACTCTTTCACCCCATCGATACTTGGCATTGACGTAGTAAAATATTCATTAAAAGAATGAAAAATAACATTTAATTTGTTGATAATGTATTGCTGTGTATCTGGATGCTCCAAAATAAACAAATTAAATGGTGTGAAATTCTATTATGATCCCAAGAATAGTAGTACCTCAGAATAAGGACTATAAGCACTTTATTCTATGAGTAGTACCTACCTAAGTACTGACATAACCATGTATGTGAAAATCGACAATAATCATAATAGCTGCAAACATTACAAGCTGAGTTCCAAAAGTATTTAGAAATGTCTCATTACGTAATTTATAAAAATAAAGATGATTTGAAGATAATATTCAAAACAAAAAAAAGCTGTAGGTAATTAAGGGAACATAACCTCCTAATATTACCTAGCTCCCATCTAAGAAAAGCATAATAATATTCTTGACACACTGGGTATCAAGAATATCCAGTAGGAATCTTAAACTATTTAACCAATGGACACGATATGGCAATAATGCGCAAACAATTTTTTCTGCCAATCCTGACAGGGGGCGAGGTAGTCATGGATAAAAGACATTTAACAAAAAAATCCACACGTGCAGGGCTGAATATAAGGTCGCTTTTTACACAATAACACAACAAAAATCTCAATTTTTGTGGAGCACCGCTTAATGTCATTATCGTAAAATGTAATGACCTCAGAGTAAGTATAACGTATAAACTTACTCTAAGGTAATGACAGCGATCGCAAGTGACATAGGTTTAAATAAAAGTTTGATCAGCTGCGCATGTATGACCCACTAAGGCTAGTCATCCCATCTCCTTTACATTGCTAGATACTCAAAGGTCGGAACACATATTATATAATATTTCTGATATTGAAAGAATATATAAACAAAATAAATTATGGTTCTAAAAAGTTTCTTTTTTTATCCATATGTGGCTCTTGTGTCGATTTTGTGCTGCCCCCTATAGTTTGTGCACGATCCCTATATGAAAGTATCTATTGGGCAATTCCAGTTTTCCGTCTATTTATTTTGCAAACGCTTTTTTTAGAACGAAAGGAAGATCATGACGACCTATTCTGCATTTTCTATTTTATGATCAAACATAAGATATTAAATTGGTGTGCAAATGTCATAGAAAAAGGAAATATCAGTGCTGCAACAAGAGCCGGCTGAGAAACAATGTGAGTACAATTCTGCCACGTGGGTAAAAAAAGTATTTATTCGTCTGCCATCAATGTTTGTTTTGGCACCGAAGGCCCATCGTAATTACTGATAATAACGGCACAAGAATTGCATCTCAGCAGGTCGGGAGTCGAGACTATTTGTGTGACTGTCGTGGGTACCTCTTCATTTATTTATAACCCGAGTATTTCCAGGCTTACCTCTATAACGGACGAATTTTCTTCTGACACGAGCAGGCAGGCCATGTAAGATGACTTCAGCATGTTGATGAACAAATCGTTGGACAACACGTCCAACTTTTTGACTTGTTCTCCTTGAACGTTTGTGTCGCCGGAGATTCCATGACTGTACGAAATAGAAAGTATTTAATATTTTAGTGTACGGAAAATATATGATGGATTTATTAATGTTTCTTTTTGTATTAAGAAATTAAATGCATAAAGTGGTACTGCATATTATGGTATATATTATATGGTATATATTATGTATACCTAGGGGTTGTTGCTGACAAAAGGATTGTAAATTATAATATACTAGCTTTTGCCCACGGCTTCGCCCGCGTTATTAAGTTTTTCCGGGCTAAAAGTACATAAAAACCTTCCCGTTGAATCACTCTATGACTATGACGTTGATACAACTCTTAACAAATAATGCATTAATTTCGACCAAATTTGATTACCATAAAAACGGTTCTAGTGAGTTAATCTTAAAAGATAGACATATACTGTCGCGGATATTTTTTTAGATCATTTCAAAAGGAATAATTCTTTATACATATATTTTTGGTATCTTGAACTGTTTTCGCAGTGCACGCAATGGAAGCCCTCAAGGATGAATAATTTTCCCCGTTTTCTTTCACATTTTCCATTATTTCTTCGCTCCTAATTGTTGCATCGTGATGTTATATAGCCTATAGCCTTTCTCGATAAATGGGCTATTCAACACAAAAAGAATTTTTCAATTCGAACCAGTAGTTCCTGAGATTAGCGCGTTCAAACAAACAAACAAACAAACAAACTCTTCAGCTTTATAATATTAGTATAGATTACTATGCAGATGTTGATACAGGTTACCACTGTCAACTGTTTTGTTTTTAATAGCTTATGAATCAATTAATATTTTCCATACTCCATCTACTTATTTAAGTAGGTATGTTATTATTAGAGACTGGATTAGTTTATGGAACATAGAAAGTAAAAAAATAATATGCATGAAAATGCTAAAAATATGCATGAAAACTTCAAAATATGCATAATAAATTAATGAAAACAACTTAAACATTTTTAAATTAACAATTTATATTTTGTTTGGTGGCGTAATTTTATGTTATACGTAGTGTACAAGGTACGGCTACTACGCTAAGATCTCGGGTTCGATCTCCGGGTCTAGCATAGTGATATTGCACGGAGGAATTGTCTATATTCCTGTTCTGTGTGATATTGGGTATTTACTGTTTTTCTGACTAAGCTGACATTTATTTCAAACTTCAATTGAAAGCTGGGTTGTCGGCAAAAATGCAACGTAATATTTCACACATTGTTAGTAATTGTGCTGATGAAAAATAAATATAATACTCGCCTATTAGGCAGATATAGCGACATATGGGGTGGTGCATATTACACCACCCATGACTTCAGGCGGTACATGCAAAAACCGAAAATGGTCAAAATAGATATGACAATGTATGTAACCGGTTTCTAATTATCTATAGAACATCCAACAGTCTTTGGCAATAACTACGGTCTAGGATAGAGTATGCCTAAATATTATTGTACTGTAAATAAAAGTGTCGAACTTATTGTTCAGCTGTGTTGACATTCGTACAAGCTATAAAATTACGTTTGTCGTCTGATAATGCGTAAATATATTTGTTTTGAGCAACAAACTTCTCGCTAATAAATACATTAGATACAAATTACAAACAACTTTCAGAATAAACCAAAGAGTTGAATAATAATATAGAGGAATAAACTCAATAGAAAACGTGTTTATCTATTTTATTGTTATCAAACGTTACCAACAGTTTAGCGATGCCGGCTTTCCTCACGGCTGACTGTATGGCCTTCACTGCCGTTTGGATGGAGTTGAGGAGTTGTGTTAGGTCGCCGGTGGCAGTGGGCGCTGTCCGCTGCTGACCCAGTACCCACCGCGTCAGCGTCATCGCGTTGACGTCGAATGCGGGGCCTTGTTGCGACATGATGATGTATTGTACGGACTAGCGACACGTCCAGCTGACGCGACGAGACTGCCGCGCCTCCAGTAGGCCCGCTTCGAGTTTGCACTCAAGGTTGATTAGATTCCGTGCATATCTACCGCTTGTAATGTGCATGTCGTCGGGGATAGTGCAATACCGCGTAAGTGATAAAAAAAGTCCAATTGAGATTGATCCTTACGCCACTAAACATAGCATTGATAATATAAAACTCTTTTAAATCGCTTACGCGGTATTGCGCTATCCCCGACAATATGATCATGAGTTGCTAAATATTGCCATCGTGGGTGTGTCTTCAGTTAACAGAAGCCTGTGTCTACACCGTATACCTAGGTACCTATTTAAGGTTTAGGTAGACAGTACAAGCGCGACTTGAGAAGTTACCTATAGAATCATTCGGTAGGTCCTAACTATTGCTCGTTACGCAAAAGATAGGTTAGGTAAACAGTCAATTTGCTATGAGCTTTCGAAACTGTGTTTTGAAATATTATTAGGTGTAGATAAGGTTGCTTGGTGAAAATACGCGTGAATATGCAGATTTATTGTGTAAGTAGGTACAGAATTTTCCAGCAAGAAAAACAACAGGATAATGTATAAACCCCTTATACCGCTATCAGCAGTGCATTATTGTAATTTGTTACTTTGATTTTAGTACCTATTTATCTGTTGACGATGATGTAAGTCCACATTATTTTTAATCGGCTTCATACAAGTTACAAACAAGTTTTGTGACTATCAGATTTGATTTGAGGCATGTAGGTAAGTACTTGATGTGATAAAGTGAAGTTGTTTATAATAATGACCTATAAGCATTGGGAGGTACATTTGTTATTATGTTTTGTTGTCAGGGCCCAGAGGGCCTGTCTGAAATATCTAGTATTAGAAACTGCAACGGTTTTGATTTAAATAAAAATATGTACTACTGACTTTACAGAAATACTTTCACAAAAAATATCACCAAGCGAACGACCGGCACGAAGGCAATGACCAACAAAGAGTATTATATACATTGGGAATGACCAACTAACGCGAACTGTCAAACGTTCTATGCTTTTATAGCAAAAATTGTAGATCATGTCATTAATACCCGCACAAAAAATATTTTTGCCCTAACACTAGCTTAACTTCGTAATAGGCAATATCTGGCTCCTTGAGGATCTAATAAGTATATAGTACTTAGGTAGGATTTAGGAAGTATAGGGAACGTGCACAACCTATAGGGGGCAGTACAAAATCGACACAAGAGCCACATGTGGACAAAAAAGGAACTTTTCATTGGTGTAAGTTATTGGTATAAGCCTCAGAGTAAGTATATACCTATAGAGGGCTAATATCGCATCGTGCGCCCACTACCCAGCGTAGGCAGGTGAACTATAGCTACTTATATAGAAATGTTGGCGACTGCTAGGGATGGGCATGCGAGCAGCACCAACGCAACAGTTATCGATAAGTACAGGTCCGGCGGCGCGGTACATATTGCTGTTAAAAAATTGTGGTTCTACAAAATATGGCCTTGTGAGTAATTTTAAGCGTATTGCCTTAATATAGATAAAAGCTATGCTGCGAATTGGTGTAGTGCCATGTGGAATGATTTATAAACACGGTACCCCTCAAGAGCAGTTTTTACAAGCATTAAGAACCAATAATATTAATGGATATCCATTATAATTGAACCAATGGATATAAACCGAGCATCGCACCATGGACTTCTTAGCTAGTCTCCCCAAGCCTAAAATAGTCACGTCTAGTTTTTGAAATATTTATTACCAATGTTAAAAAAATTACAAAGAAATATATCTTAATGATTGCCAACTTATACTGTCAAGACCCGCGATAGAAGCTATGCAATAGCTTAATAATATTATCGTAATCAGTAAATTTTTAGGAACAGTAATTATTTCTTTCATTTCATAAACAAAAACGCAATTATTAATTGGCTTAAAAATCACACACAGACAAAAACAGTTACCTAAGCTACATTAAATTAAGCATCGCCTTCGATAGTAATAAATACGTATGCTATAATATGAAAATATTACATCGATTCTGGTATCGACGCGTAACATCACTATCGAAAAAGCGGGATGCGGGGCAGTGCGGGGGGTACAAGTGTTCGCCTCCCGAGCGTCTTTCATACCGCGACGCGTAATTTCAATTTTACCTAAAAATATGCTGAAATATGGCTTGCCTGTGAAACGTGATATTAGAATTCTGTTTAGTGTGTTTCCGAGTGTCGTTTTTACAACATTCCACAGAACATTTAACCATTTTGCAGTATTAATAATCAAATATTCGCATAGATCTCACTCGCGTGTGCTCACGCCGTTCCTACTCGAGTGACTACAAGCCACAGAACACTATTATGCTACAAGCGCTTGCGGCCGGCGCAGGACGATGTTCCCACCCGTGCCTATTGTTCCCACTTGCATACGCGCTCTCTATAGGTATATCGATGGCTTAATTATCAAAGTTCGTAACTCCATTTTTTGTCAAAATCATGTTTTAATGCCATCAGATGTAAAATACTGCGATGCATCGAATGGAATTATGCACAAATCCATAAATGCCATAAAAAAAATGTTATTCACTTATTTTCCGAATGCGTA
Organism: Lapara coniferarum; assembly: GCA_949316025.1. Taxonomy (NCBI): domain Eukaryota; kingdom Metazoa; phylum Arthropoda; class Insecta; order Lepidoptera; family Sphingidae; genus Lapara; species Lapara coniferarum. Next base: position 5,038,397 of record OX438934.1, on the reverse strand, counting down.
ATTCCACGACGCTATTTTTAGTGATGCAATATTCGTAAGTCCCCTGTTTAGTACCGGGCTAGCCGTCAGATTTATGGTCGTATTATTTCCTGCGTTTTTTTAGCATCTCGGCGCTTTTTCATCCCTTCTTATGATTGAAGTGAATAAATGGTAAGTAATTTGAACTATATTTATATATTTTGTGACATAATTGAATAAATTGAATCGAAATTAGTCTTATTTTCGAATGTGTTGGAGATACGTGTATGCATAAAATATCAGAGAGGAGTTACGTCAAGTATGTTTCAAAAGTAACGTACAGCTTGGCAAAAAAGAGTGTGGATTTAATGAGGGCGCTTCAAGTGTAATATAACACTAATATGGCAACCCAGTATAGTACGACGTAAAGTGTTTAGATACTTGTTATTTTTCAATGAGTATCACGTGGCACATTGTGTTTGGCCCAAGGAGATTACAATGGGTATAAGGTTCTTGGTTCGTCCAGAACACAGGAATCACAATTAGGAAAAAAAAGCAACTTGTTGATGAAAAAATATTTCTTACGAAAACCTCTTGTTTAATGTAACTCACAGTTTTGTTCATTTATTGTTGTTTACCTACTGAGTCTTTAGGGATGCTTTCCAATCGTCAGGTAAATATTATTTGTATAAAAGAACGGAGAGATTTATAATACATGCAAAAGAAAAGAGGTTTATTTTTTGCACTAGGTCTTTGATAAGTTGAATTTGTTAGTAGTATTGAGTTCATTGAATTATGAATAATATTACATGGAAGCATCTGCTCACTCACGGAATTATTTGTTATCAAATAATTTAGTAGCCCTTCTTATTCTCGCGAGATTTGAGCTGGTGTAATCATCGTTACAAAATACTATTGTAGTATAAATATCCGTTCATCGTATCTTAAAGATTTAGGAAAATTAAACATTTTTATATCTTCATAATTTATTTAAATAATACAAAATTTCTATTAAAATTAATCCGATTCTAAAACACTTTCATCTAAGTATTCTACCCCAGAAAACTATATTGTGTCTTGGCTAGATGTTCCTGCAACAACAAAATCATCTGATTCTGAAGCAGTGCCGCTGCTGCTGTCTTCTCTGTGGTTAATAACCAATTATTCAATATCATGATACATACTCATACCCCTATCATAACATTCCTTTTCAATTGTCATAATACGATGGCAGGAATTCTTACAATCTTCAGCAGTAATAGCTAGAAGTGCTCGTTCAGCTGCCATCTGTTGGAGTAAAATATTACGAATTATGAGTTCAAGTTAATAACATTAAGAAAAAATAATTATGTACTAGATCTCTACCTTTATGTCAATGGACCCTACATTGGAGCTTTCATCCAAATAAATAACACGTTTTTGTAATTCTGTAGGCAGATTTCTATTATGCATTATTATTTTTAAATATTGCTCTCTCTTTGGAACCTTTACCCCGCAAAAGTGTTTTACCATGGCCAGATCTGGGACAAAAATCTAATATCAAATATATTACATACCTGCTTTTTTACGGTGTAGAAGAAATGAACCTTTTGTCTAATTGCGCATAAGTCAAAATCATCGAGATCTTTCTTTGATCGACCTTTCCGATGTTTCCCAGGTGTAGAAAAAATGCCATTATTTTGTTCATCTTCTTCAACAAATTTTCTTATAGCATTGATTGATTTACCTAAAATAAATACCAAACATGCATGAACTTTCAAAATATTGACATTTTTTTTCATGTCTCAAGTATCAAAAAATTAAGTCAGTGTATAAGTGGTTTGTAAACGTAACCTTTGTCAATAAAACACTAAAATATCGTAAATTTTATGTTATTCATGTTATAAACCAGTGCAAAATGTATGGTTCAACTTGTAGAATGTAAATAATTTGCATAAATACTTGTCATATCGGCAACTCTCTGATAAACATTGTCAATTTGAGACAAAATTTGTTCCGCTTGAGATTCAGCCAAACATCGAAAAAAACTTGGTATATCACTACTCTACCACTACTACGAATCGTTTTATTCATTTTAATTAATTAAACAAGCAACGAACGTAGAAGAATTTACAGAATTTCGTCGAAAATAACTTAATGTATACAACGATGACACACAAGGGCGGATCCAGGGGGGGGGGGGGTCATGGGGGTCATGACCCCCCCCTGGACGGAGTCCAGAACCTAGGTGGAGCACTAATTAAAATTATTAAACATAATGTTTTTATATATTTTTTGTCACAATATAGATTTTATTTAAGTACTTTAAATATTTAATTAATCTATTCATATAAAAGGCTTAGTCCTGACTGACTGACGGATCAACGCACAGCCTAAACCGCTGATCGTAGAGACCTGAAACTTGGAGGGTGTGTTCCTTGTATGACGTAGGCTTCCGATAAGAAAGGATTTTCCGAAATTCTACCCCTAAGGAGATGAAAAAGGGGGGCAAAGTTTGTATGGGGCAACGCGATTCCTTGGTCCAATCTAATTCAAAGTTATCGTAAGCTTTTTTAACACAATTGATGGAAGACATGTTTCGTATTTTATTGAAATTCCTTCCCTAATGGGGTTAAATAGTCTAATCAATAAATTCAAAAACGTGCAAAATAGAGATAAAGGGCCTAAAGATATGAGCGATGGCTCATTCGATTTGTAATCACCTCTAGAAGAATGTTTTTGAAGGATTTTGGTGCAGGTTAAAAATTGCAATTGTTAATAACAAAATACGATGAAAAAAAAATATATTTCGTTTTTTGTTAATAACTCGAAAAATATTAACATTTAAGCAATTTTGAAAAAAGCTCGTTAAAGAGGAGGAAATTTTCTAATAAAAAAGTTCTAACTCCCGGAATTCTATCTCCATTATTTATAATTTTAATAAGACGTTGAAAATAGGGCTCCGCGCGGCAGTTACGGCATGCGCGCGCTGCCACTAAAGAGAGTTCAGCAATAAAAATAATTTATTTATAACATAAAATGTGATTTTAAAAATTTGTAGTATCTTCTCAACACTTGAAAGAATCGCGCCTTGAAGAAAAAAAAGTTTAATCACCATTTTTCTAAAAGTTATTCTATTGTTAACTAACCAATTTTTTCCCAATCTCCATTGGCATAAACAATGTGATGAAAGGTATAAATAATTGGCCTATACATATTAAACTTCGTGGAGCCCTTTTGATATATGTACTTTATAAGATCCTGCGGTAAATTTTCATTAAAGTTTATTAATTTGTTAGTTATGATTTTTTATAACTACTTAATTTTATAAATTTTGTAATTTTTCAATAGTTATAAAAAATCATAATTAATAAATTAATAAACTTTAATGAAAATTTACCGAAGGATCTTATAAAGTACATATATCAAAAGGGCTCCACGAAGTTTCATATTTATAGGCCAATTATTTATACCTTTCATCACATTGTTTATGCCAATGGAGATTGGGAAAAAATTGGTTAGTTAAGAATTGAATAACTTTTTGAAAAATGGTGATTAAACTTTTTTTTCTTCAGGGCTCGATTCTTTCAAGTGTTAAGAAGATACAAGAATATTTTCAAATTTTTAAAATCACACATTATGTTATTAATAAATTATTTTTATTGCTGAACTCTCTTTAGCAGCAGCGCGCGCATGCCGTAACTGCCGCGCGGAGCCCTATTTTCAACGTCTAATTAAAATCATAAATAATGGAGATAGAATTCCAGGAGTTAGGACTTTTTTATTGGATATTTCCTCCTCTTTAACGACCTTTTTTCAAAATTGCTTAAATGTTAATATTTTTTGAGTTATTAACAAAAAACGAAATATCTTTTTTTTTCATCGTATTTTGTTAATAACAATTGCAATTTTTAGCCTGCACCAAAATCCTTCAAAAACATTTTTCTAGAGGTGATTACAAATCGAATGAGCCATCGCTCATATTTTTAGGCCCTTTATCTCTACTTTTCACGTTTTTGAACTTGTTGATTAGACTAAAAAAGGCGTAGAAAGTTATTTTGTCATTGATTTGCTTCGAAGTATCAGTAAGATATCAATACTCCTTATAGGTCGGATAGTGTGTAGGGAAGAGAACAAAAAATCGGTTGCAACAAATAATCGATTTTTGAATGCAATTGATTTTATATTCAAGGATTTTGTTATCGTATGTAAATAGAGTTAGATTATTATCAAATCTTACACATTACAATCAAGAGGTTTTTTTATTATAATAGTTTTTGTTAGTCGTTCATTTTGATTTATCGATAGAATTTCACGATTATCCTTTTATAACATTTAAATTGGTTATTGGACATTACAAAGAAATAATGTGTGTACTGAAATTTAAATCACAAATTTAGTGGTACGGTAAATTATTTACTTTGGAGATCTTCATTTTCAGTCTTCTATATCTAAATTTAAATATCTAACTCATTGTTCAAATATGTTTGTAAAACATACTTACAACATAATTTTTAAATATACAGCTGTGTTTTATTTGCATCCAAAGTTTAGATTTTTTAAAGTAATTGTTTACGTTTCGTTACCAAGCGATTTAAAACTTTCGGAACATTACGCTCATAAACTGAAAAATACAACACGGTAAAAGAGTTGATATAAGAGTCAAGATGTTATTCTTTATTTCAGTATATTTATACAATTTTGAATCAAATATGTTAAATAAGTATGATACTATTTCTTATAATGTATAGAAAACATGATAAATATTTGTAATTATGTAGCCGGCTTTAGAATTTTTGATTTTTGGTTAGACGTTCTCACAAAGCTTTCGCGTCGCGAAACATTTGAATTGTCATACCAGCCAGCTAAGATTGTATAGTACTATACTAACGCCCGAATACTCAAACGCTACTTAAATATTTGAGATGGCCTTACGGATTTAAGCATTCGTTATTGGTGAAATCGGTATACTGAAACGTCACTTATCTCTTAACCTTAAATTTAAGGCGACTCAGTTTAAGGGCCGCTTATTAATTCAAACGGTATTCACAAACACTGCTTACAGTTTGACAGCTATGTAAGGCCTCCAAATACGGCTGTTAATCGAGATCAATTTGAGAGTGCTTCAGACTAGTCTCAAATATTTACGTTCAAATCTTTAATAATTTTATTGCGTAATAACTACTTATTATATTCTCTTTGGATTTAATAAATCGTTTTTTTCTTCATTATCATCATTGTCTGAAGAGGAGTGTGGTGTCAAAGGAAGAAATCGAGAGAAATTAAACGCTTTCGAAAAATACAATAATGATAATTTAATGTTAACGTTTGAAAATTAAATATATCATATCTTATCTTAACTTATCGTAAAAGAAGATTCCAACTCAGCAAGGAAACAGTTCTTCATTTATGTTCTTTAAAATCGGAATTATATCCAGCCGAACACAAAAAGAAACCAAACAATCCAACCGATAGCCCAAGGTCACCGGGTTATTTTTCACGGGAAACAACCAACGGTAGTACATCGTATTGTGCGTAGTATGGCAGTTGAGTTAGCATATTTTGTAAATGTTTGTAAATATGCCTACTTCTGGTGATAAAACTGAAATAAGAATTATAAATATTATTGTTGTTGACTTGTTTATTTTTTTTCTAAAGCGGCTAATGTCAACCCTGACATACTGCCAAGTGGCAATATAATGCCAACATAAGCTCATCACATCAATGTTAAGAATATAATAATTAGTAAACTATTTCTAATAATGAATATGCCATTCCTACATATTAAAAACCTAGGATGGTTTTTAAACGTACTTACCATTTTTACTATGTAGCATCTGCACATAGTACATAAAATACACACGAAAATTAAATATAATAGTCATATTATAACATTGTAAATCATTTTCAAACTGCGCATTGTGTTATTCGATTTATTTATATTTAACATCTTAAAATTGAAACGACACATAAATATCAAATTTATTAAAATTGTAATCGAAAACAAACTTTTTATAATCTGTAGCAAAATGACTGCTCCTCGGCTGAGTTTTCCATCAAATCTTTTAAAGTGCGTTTGAGAATGCCATTTAAAATAAGAAGCCGGCTAAAATTAAGTAGGCCTCAGATAACTTGGTTGGTTGAGTAGCGTTTGAGTATTCGGGCGTAAGTGTATTTAATAAAGCAGTAGAATCAGTATGTCCGTACATTTAAAGAAATGTGATAAAAAAGAAAGGCAGTGACTACAGAAGAGTAATAGAACACAAATCAGTGATTATTGTAATTCTTTTCTGTTTGTCTGTGTGTTTTTCTGTTTTTTTTTTGTTACTGCACATCTCCTAAATTACTGAACGCATTTCAATAAAATTTGGCACGTGGGTAGATCATGTCTTGGATTAATACATAGACTATTTTTTATTCCCTGAAAATATAAAGCGGGACTTTTATACTGGAAAATCTTTTTCACGCGGGCGGTGCTGCGACCAAAAGCTAGTTTAATATAATACTTTGATGGCAAACGTATTATTCGGGAACGAACGCATCGAAAAGAATTTTGTTGCGCCACCGCCACGGCCGCTACCATTCATATTACGTATGTCCAATTTCGTGTGACACTTGTGCGCGCTTTTTTTCGACTAACGCGTAATGTCTAACTAGAACTAACCTCTAATGGAACGTTTAAAAGAACGAACGCATTAAAACAAAGAGTATTATAATAATACGGAAACATTAGGTAACGCGTTTCGGGAAAAGACTTAAAAAAAATTGTTATTTAAATATAGGTAGGTATTTTTAAGTACCTACAGTAATCACATTTATTAATAGAATACCTACTTTTTACTTTTCAAAATTAAATTATAACTTCTTGTGACTTGACCACGACTATGTGACCCCCCCCTGGCGCCAAAGCTGGATCCGCCCTTGATGACACAGAATCTACTAACAATTTGACACAAATGACAAGTCTAATAGTGTTGCAACAAATAATTAGTTTTAGTTCTTATTTTCACCGCGTCATACTCTTTTTTGCCAAGCTGTAATATTGTTAAGATCTTGAACTGTATAGAACTTCTGTTTAATAATTTCACACGATATTAACGTTTCCTATAAATTTCTATATTAGAAACATTTTTATATGATGCATTTTTAAGAATAATACCTGTCATCTTTTATTATGAGGAGTTACGTATTTTTCTAGTGTGTTTTGACTGAAAGGTGTACCAACCTAATGTTGAAAACGACACATCTCCAAAAGCTTAAAGTTTTGTTGTCCCCAAAATTACTTTACGCCATTTAAATTGTTGAAGTTATTTGTTTTTATGAAATTTAATAAGTTATATATTGTATTTATTTAGTGATAAGTAATGAAATTTAATAGCTACCCTTACAATTAAGTTATCTGTGTATTTTAATTTTTTTAAGTTTCAGAATAAAACGCAGGGCATCTTTAAACTTGCACTGTGACTCACAATCATTGAAGTGTCAAAAATATTTATAAGGCCATTAAATCCTCGTACTTTGAAAATAATAAATAGCGTCTTGAGCCCTGAATCTCCATCTGAATGATTAGCACAACGTAGTCTACGTTACTTTACATTGAACAAACTGATGGATGCTTGGTACTCAAAATGATAAAGAAAACACCATAAATGATATAAGTGGGACTCCCAAAGATATTATACTCTTAAAATATGAGAGTTCTTGTCCAAGATGTAATTTTTTTCTTTTGAGTATTGTATTAATCCAAACATCGCAATGTTAATGATTGATGATGTGATTGTTATGAATGTCCCCCAGAAACTTTACGATATCAGCCAACATTTAATCAGTTTACTTGACGTTAGTTCTATTTCTAAAATAAATATTCATAATGCAGCAAATTGAGTAAGACAGGAACTTACTACACTTATTAATTTTGTTACCGACCAAATAATACACCCTAAATGCAATTGCAATTAAAATTATTGTGCCAAATGATCTAACTATAATTACTTAGACTACCAAAGAACGCATAATTGATATAGTTTAACACCATCTCAGTCATGACTGACACAGCAGCGCAAGAAACAATTACAGCAACCACTGAGACTGTAGCTTTGTTGTGCGAAGAAGTACGACAGAAAATAACTAAAAAAGACCATAAGACTAAGACATGGAGCATAAAAATTTATTAAAAAAGAAAACATAGGAAAAGGAGATCTTATTTTGGGAAATAGAAAATAGATAATAATTGGAAATACCGTAATATGTCCAACAGAAACCAGAAAGAATTACAAAAGGAAGGTGCAATTTCAAACTGAGTTTAAAAGAAGGAAGAAAGCAAAAATGTAACAAATGATCACAAGAAAAAAGGAGGAAGATATTTGAATAATTCGGGAATCTTGATTGGAAAGAATTTTTAAGTCTTAATACGTTTACTTAATATAAAATAAATAATACGTCAATATCTTCTCGTTATTCTGATTTTAGTAAGTAATTTGAAGTATGTTAATTTTATTTTACTTTAATGAGCCTGATAACATGAATAAATGAATAAATTTCTAATTTTTTATTCGAATTTGGTTTAAAATTATTATTTGAATACATTGCATTTGAAAGACAATCCTAAAGAAAACTACGTACATCCATGCAAACTTCCTAAATTGTGAAAGGCTTGGAATTTCCAAGTGCGTAAGTCCATTTTAAATACTAGATTAAACGATTTATTGAATTATTTGATTGAAAATGAGTACATGAACAATTAAAATACTGTACTGAATAAAAAAAAATATACATTTCCTTAAAAATTTTACAGTAGACAGTTTTTTTATCCTCCTGTTAAATTTGGTTGAATGGAGTTACGATGTTTGATAATTAAGCCATCGATATACTTACTCTGAGGTATAAGCAATTATTTTATTAAGTAAGTATGTGAAAAATCTATACTAATATTATAAAGTTGAAGAGCTTGTTTGTTTGTTTGATTTTGAAAATTCTTTCACTAATAGGAAGCTACATAACTCCTGAGTGCTATAGGCTACTTTTTATACCGGGAAAATATTTTTGTCCCGGAAAAACGTTTTCACGCGGGCGGAGCCGCGAGCACTACTAGTGATAAAATATGGCTTCCGGCTGAATATTATTGACATCTAGCGTGGCCAGAATAAGCTTTTTCTTGATGGGAGCTAGTTATGTTAAATATGTTAATGTTATTTCAAAGCAATATTAGGATGTTATGTTCCCTTAATTACAGATTTCTTTATGTATCTGTGTGTATGTAATATTATCTTCAAAACATCTTTATTCTTATAAATTACGTAACACCTTAGACTAACACGTAACTCGCAATTAGACATTTCTAAATGGTTTTGGAACTCATAATTATGTATGTTTTATGCAGGTTTTATTATTTTTGACGATTTTCACATTAGCATAGAATGTCAGTATTTAGACATATGAGAGTCCTACCTCCAGTACCAGTAGGTATATTAATTAATTCATTCAGTTATTAAGAATATTTACGTCATAGAGCCATAATTTCGTGCGTACTAGCACGTGCGTTCTTTCGTTAGTTTTGTTTTTGCTTTTGTTTTTTGCAAAAAATAAGAAATTTGTATAAGTAATATTTGTTTAAATTATATATTAGTACGAAGTCTTAATTCCTTAAACTATCTAAAAAACAAAGCATCAACATTTTGCCGACTAAACTGAGAACAATGCAAGAACAATACGATTCTTGAAACTCTCAGCCAGCCACGAACATCTGTGCGGCGCGGCGTGCACTCAATAAATTATTATTAGCATTAGATGCGCCTTACATATCAAACTTTTAATTTGAAACAAAATAAATTTGCCAATATAACTAACTATATTATTGAATGTCATTGTTAACAATGAACAATTGTTAACAATTTACTTTTTTAACTTTCAAAGGCAACGTACACTTCGTAAGCTCTGCCATCTGGTGGCGCAATCTGAATCTTTCAGCCCAGTTCAGCCCATCGGTACTTTGCACTGACGTAAATATTCATAAACGATGAAATATAAATGAAGAGTAGATGGCGCTTGCGTCACGTTAACATTGTCTTCGTATATAATTAATTCTTAAAAATAGTGATTATCATTACAATACGTTTCTCATTTGTGCAATCAATAGCTAATGAACACCTACACCTGTGACATTGTTATATTCGTGCAAAGTGACAATATTAGTGCGTCTCAGAGAGCATATACCTGAGTATAAACAGTGTTAAAAATCATAATTGTTCGATATTAAAACTGTCGGTTTTTACAATAAGTGTGACCTAAAACAGCAGCGTGTCATAATTACAGTGTCTGTGCTACAAAAACTTGATAATATTCCAGCTGTAAGCTTTTCGTGGTGGTCACCAGCCGTTAAACTATTTAAATCCATTAATTGGACTTTGACCCCTGGATGTAATGTTTACATGTAATGTTTACATCACCGCCATCTATGTGTGTTATAACGCAATAAATGTTCAGCAATGCAACTACGGTCGTAACAATGCCATCGATTAGATTTAGTGCTTATTTTCTGACGATTGGCGATACGAAGAGCAAATAAACGATTTACGCTGGATTGGCATCACAGAGGGCGCTTTATACATTACTTACGACTAATTAGTCCCTCACTGTAAACCACCGTTACAATGACTTCTCGTAAATGTGCAGGCTGTCTCAATGTTTTGAAAGGAGTTTCTATACTACGTTGTAGCAGATGTCCGGACAAGTATCACTACAATTGCATGAACTTCACAAAAGACAATTTTCTATCCTTATCGAAAGATTTTAAAGATACTTGGGTGTGTCCTTGCTGCCTTAGTAAGGCACCCAAAGGTGGAGATAACTCCAACACACCAATTAGGCCCTCTATGACATCTACTAGCTATCGAGAGAATGTCGTTCTCGATAATAGTGATAATAGTAGTGATAATGTTGTATTGCGCTCTAATCCCTGCTCTCCGAAAAAATGCAGTTGCATCTCTGCGGACATCATTAGGAATATTATAAGAGAAGAGCTCGAAATTAAATTCAAGACAGTAATTAAAGACATCCAAAATAAGCTGATTCATCTTGACGACTCCCTGAATTTTTTCAACGATGAATATGAAAAAATCAACAAACAGTGCGAGTCATATAAGTCACAAATAGAAAAACTGGTAAAAGACGGAAGGGAGCTCCAAGAGACTAACCGCGCCTTAACGCAGCGTATAGTTCAAATTGAGCAGCTGTCACGCGCCAACAACATCGAAATACAGTGCTTACCCGAACACAAGACAGAAAACCTATACTCCGTTATACAACAATTTGGCAAGGTTATAAAATGCCCAATCACTGAAGCTGATGTTCAGTACTGTAGCCGCATCGCAAAAATGAATACCAGTAGTCCTCGCCCACGCTCTGTATTAGTCAAATTTAGTAGTCGTCGTTTACGTGATACATTCTTGGCTGGAGTGATCAAGTACAACAAAAACAATTCTGAGGATAAACTTAACTCTGCTCATTTAGGATACGGTAATAAAAAGTCACCCATCTATGTAACGGATCACCTCACTCCAGAAGCGAAGATGTTGCATGCTGCTGCTCGTAAGAAAGCCAAGGAGCTAAATTACAGATTTGTTTGGGTACGTGACGGCAAAGTCTTCTTAAGGAAAACAGAAACCGCAAACTACATATTGGTCAAGGACTTGGCTTCTTTGAGTAACTTATCCTAGTTTTTAGACCGTAAAATGCCAGTATTAGTTTAATTTCAACTTTGTATATTTTTATTTATTTATTTGGTCTTAATTGTATTTCTTTTGTGTTTACTGAACTGTACTTCATTGGCTTTGGTTGTTATTGTTATTATTATGATGATTACTGTTTATTATCAGAATGTAAGAGGCCTTAGAACCAAAACAAATGAATTTTTCAAGAACAATATTTGTAATAGTTATGATGTTATAGTTTTAACTGAAACGTGGCTGAATGCCAGCGTCTTCGATTTTGAACTTTTTGACACCCGATATGAGATTTACAGACGCGACAGGGCAACGTCTGGGTTTCATAATAATAAAGATGGCGGTGGTGTCCTTGTGGCAGTGTCTAAACGATTACACTCTAGGCGCCTTCCGAATCTTGAATCCGACTGTGAAGATATTTGGGTGCAAATTGATTGCCTAGGAGACAATGGTAAGGCTGTTCCCTTATTTCTATGTGCAGTTTATCTTCCTCCCCCTATTAAGAAACATATTCTGGATCATTTCATAACCAATTGCAATCGTGTCATTGAACAGAGTAGGATAATTCAGTTATTGGTTACTGGCGATTTCAACATAGGTTCTATAGCTTGGAATTCACTTAACAGTACAACTGATCTTGGAGCTATAAGTAATAATAGTGAGCTTGCTACTATGCTCTTGAATTTTACTGTACTGAATGATCTGAAACAGCATAACTCAATTTTTAACTCAATGAATAGGATCTTGGACCTAGTCCTTAGCAATGCGATTATCACGGATTTAATCCCTTGTACTAATGCCCTTACATTAGTCGACCATTTACATCCTCCTTTAAACTTTTCTTTATCTCTCGCAGGTGTCAAAAATCTTGACTGTAAGAATAACCCTAAATACTGTTTTTTCAAGGGAGATTATGATAAGATAATACAACACCTGAATGCCGTGCGTTGGGAGGACGTACTTGATAAACATGGTTCAGTCAATGAAATTACTTGTGCTTTTTATAGTCATGTTTATAACGCTATTATAAAATATGTTCCCATGTCATCATTTAAGCGAAAGCGATATCCCGTTTGGTTTTCTCGTGACTTAATCAACCTCTTAAGAGAAAAATTAAAGTACCGAAACAAACTACGGAAATTTAACAATAATCCACTAGACCAAATTTCCTATGACTTGGCCAAGAAAAGAACGGAAACACTAATGGTGATATGCTACAACAATTACATATCCACTCTTGAGGAGAGTCTGCGTTCAAACCCTAAGCTCTTCTGGAGCTTTATTAAAAATAAAAAGAGGAATTGCAGCAACTATCCTGTGCAAATGACATTTAACGGTGAAATCGCAAGTAACTCCATTGAGACTTCTAACCTCTTTGCTAAAAGCTTCGCCTCGGCTTATAACAATGGTGGTACATTGGGTACGAGCTCAACTAGAACTCCTTCACAAGTTTCTCTTTTAACCAGCAATTACCTAACCTTAATAAAATTTAAAGACAGTCAAGTACTTAAGGTCTTAAAAAGACTTGACCGCCATAAGGGTGCGGGGTCGGATGGCATACCCCCTGTTTTTGTGGCTAACTGTGCCACGGCTTTAGCGAGGCCATTAGCTTGTATATATAACAGATCTCTTGCTACTGGCGTTTTTCCATCAATCTGGAAAAAAGGACTGATTATACCCCTTTACAAAAATGGCAACAAGAATTTAATTAGTAATTATAGGCCAATTTCCATTCTGCCGGTATTTGCGAAAGTCTTCGAGAAATTGCTTTACCCTATTCTCTCGTGGCACTTTAAACAACTCTTAAATATGCGTCAGCATGGCTTTGCGGGTGCTAGATCTACTGTCACCAACCTTACATCATTTATAAATGATGTTACCATGGAACTCGACCGCCGTTCCTCAGTTGACGCGATTTACACGGACTTCAGTAAGGCCTTTGATAGAGTCAATCACACTGTTTTACTCCATAAACTTTCTGGCTATGGTGTTGCTGAGCCTTTGCTGAGCTGGTGTAAGTCATATCTGTCACAAAGGAAGTCAGCAGTGGTCTTAAATGGCTGTACATCTGATCCATTTTTGATTGAGTCGGGGGTGCCTCAAGGGTCTCACCTAGGCCCGCTACTTTTTAATTTCTTTGTAAATGATATTGGAGACTGCTTCCTTAACTCTAGTTATTATTTGTTTGCCGACGACCTTAAATTCTTTATAGCCGTAGATGAGCCTGAGCATGCTACTTTATTGCAAGACGATCTCGACCGCCTGGCTGTGTGGTGCGACAACAACGACATGACTCTAAATGTCTCTAAATGCTTCTCAATGCGATTTACTAGAAAAAGTCATGACAACCTCGATGTTGCTTATAAAATTAAAAACTGCTATCTCACAAGAGTTTATAGCTTGAAAGACTTGGGAGTTACACTTGACTGTAAACTACAATTCAATCGCCATGTAGAAAACATCTGTGCTGGTGGATTTAAGAATCTAGGTTTCATTTTGCGCAATTGCAAAGACTTCAAGTCACCTAAGACTAAGATACTGCTCTACAACTCGTTTGTTCGCGCTGGCTTGGAGTATTGTAGTGTAGTTTGGAACCCTTTCTATGACGTCTATGTTAAGAAGCTGGAAAGCGTTCAAAAACGTTTTTTATGGCATTTAGTGTTTTCATCCAATCTGGGGAAAAAACTCGTAAAATATGACGATAGGCTAAAATACTACAAAATGACGTCTTTGGCCGATCGGAGAACACAGCTGGATATGTTGTTTCTGTACAAGCTTGCGAATGGCATTCTCGACACTCCTTTACTTTTGTCTTGCCTAAAGTTTTCTGCTCCTCCAAAGCTTCCACGTGCTTCGAGGTTTGAACTCCTGAGAACTACTCCCTGGCAATCTAACTTGGGTCAGCACGCACCAATTAACCGGCTTATTCAAGAATTCAACGTCATAGCTAAGACCACGGATGTTGATCTGTTCTCTGTTAATCTCAATACTTTTAAGAAAAAGATTTTAAATTTATAAGTCGATATGCATATTATAGTTAGTTTTTTATTAGTTAATTATTTGCTGGTATAGTTCAATATAATTTTTGCTTTTTTTTTTAATTTATTGGTTATGTATATCTTTTTAAACATTGATTGAATTTGATTGAATTTTATATGGATGGATTTGAATTTAATTTTAAGTTTTAATTTTAGGTGTTAGGTTTTATTTAACTGTAAGTAGTCATTAGGATTTTTAATTGTCACAATTAAAAATATTAATATTAATCTTAATGTAACTATTGATATTTTTTAATTTTATATAATTCTCTTTAGATGAGTAATTTTAGACACATTGTTTTAATTAGTTATATACAATTTGCATGCAGTCTTCACCTATAATTTCAATGGCACTTAGCTAGGCAGATTTATATTATTAATATGACTTTATTGCTATGTATCGGTGTACATTGTGTTGGTGATCAATAAAAAAAAAAAAAAAAAAAAAAAATATAACACTTAATTTTTTGATAATGTATTGCTGTGTATTTGGATGCTCTAAAAAATAAAAATAAACAAATTAATGAAGTGAAACTCTATTATCTTCCCAAGAACAGTACCTAAGTAAAAATTTTAGAAAAATGCCATCTAGTAAATGACCAAGAATACTGTAGTAGTACATACTGACAAAGATAGTACGTTTTTATGTTAACTTGATAATATGCCATCTAGTGGCAAGTAGTAATATAAAATACTTAGCTGTCGTGTCCGCATTCTTTGGCTATGGTTCAACAAATCGACTAAATTATCGGAGTTTACGCGCCTTGCCAAAAAGAGAAAAAAAATAATAATCGTAGATTATTTGAAAATTTTTCATAAAACATCATAATAGTGCGTTTCAACTATAAATTACGATGGCGTTAGGTTGGCAGCAAGTTATATGCAGTGCTGCTACATCACGCAACATGTGTTACCTTGAAATAAAGGGATTTTTTTGTAATGTGAACATGTTTTCTCTAGTAACAAAATATTAACATTTTCAAATCAAATTTTAAAATATATAGGTAAGCGTAGACTATGTACCCACTTTTTAAATAATTTATTTTTATAATCATTAAATTCTGCCGTAAGTACGTAGTAATTTACCATACCATACAATATTTAACGGGACAAAACCAACCTTCAGGGAAATATGCGTTTTACATTTCTCAAATGTATATGGGGAGGCAGGGGGGTGGTTTACGTGACTTATTTGTCAAAACGCAGGTTATGTAGGCGGAAAGAACCACGCTACGCACCCCCCCCCCCCCCCATGTGAAAGCTATATTTACGCCCGTCTACATAGAATTTTAGAAATTTTAGTGCTACTGTTGATGAATAAAAATTCTAACGGTTTATTGACGGAAATTTACAACCAAGTTGACGGATCTTTAAAAATCTTGTTGGCAGCACTGTTCTTGGTGACAACTGACAGTAACATAATCAAATTCGAAAATAATAAACCAAATATAAATAATAAACTCCGTCGGCCATTTGGTAAATTAAGTCATGGCACCGAAATTGAAATTTGCGGAAGGTAAATTACAATGAAATGTGTTACAAATACTCATGCTTGAATACTCGTGTATCAATTAATTATTGTAACAAAAAAGTATTTAAGTAAACGTTTTCGTGATTTCAGGTGAAAAAGTGTTGTGCTTCCATGGCCCGCTGATTTACGAAGCAAAATGCCTCAAAAGCTCTGTTACGAAGGATAAACATATTCGTTATCTCATTCATTATGCTGGATGGAACAAAAAGTTAGTAATAATACATATTTAAGCTACCACTTTAATGAATGCAAGAATAAAGGAAGCCTACACCCTGTTCCTTGTTTCAAAAACACTATAATATTATGATGCAGAAGTAAATGTTTAGTTTACCTCTTAGTTATTGGTGTTCGCAAAGGGATTAGTCGAATACCACCAATGATTTCTTTGGTTTAGAAACTATATAATAACTATATAATGGGATAAAGAATTTAACATTTAGCTATTGTAAGTATGCTTATTGTGTTCCATTTGTAATTCAACATACATATCTATGCTAATCTATACTAATATTATAAAGAGGCAAGATTTCATTTTTGTTTTTTTTTTGTAATGGATGAACTCTTAAGACTACTGGACTGATTTAAAAACTTTTTTCACCAATATAATGCAACATTATCAGTGAGTAACATAGGTTACTTTCATCCTGGAATTTTTTTTTTACACGGGGCTAGCCATGGGCAAAGGTCTTGTTATAAATAAAATATAAATGTAAACCACAGTACTAAACTTGACAAACTCAAATTCTGATCGAACTGCTAGTTAGCTGATTTTGTGACCGTCCAGAAAATGTTTTCAACCCTTAGCCTACATTGAAGAAATTGTGGGGGCTACACCCATATAACGATGAAATATCAATTATGTCCATAGTCCCATGAATTGGGTATGTTTACAATTGCAATATAATTACGTGACAAGTATGCCATTTGATAGCAAACAGGACATGGAATAACACAATTATTTCATTTGTGTTTTACATTATTTTAATGTAAATAAAAGCCTGATTTGAGTTATCTAAATAGTATTTACTGGTACTCCGAATCATTTAATTAATGGAAATATCTCATGCTGACAGTTGGGATGAATGGGTGCCAGAAAGCCGTGTGCTGAAGTACAACGAGGCTAACGTCCAGCGGCAGAAGGAGGTGCAGCGTGCTCACTCGGCTCAGCCAGCCAAGACTAAGAAAAGTAAGCTTTCACCTATTACGAGTGCTAATATTATGCAAATTATTAGTTTGGTTTATTTACCCCTATCATTTCATGGGATGGAATAAACAAAAGGAGTGCTCAAGTTGTACTTCTGCTTACCCCTTTGGACATGTAAGGTTTGAGTGTGTTTTATTGACAACGGAATGCCTTAATATATCTTGTCGCCATCCCTTATCGCAATAGGTGCCTGACTCAATACACACTTTTTAACTGACTTAAAAAAAGGAGGACGTAATCAATTTGACGGGTATCTTTTTTAATGTTTATTAACTTAGAACTTAGTCGTTTATTCACAGATTTGGAAAATACTTAATTTGTCTTAAGATTTCACATTTGAGGAAGCAACGGCCAATTAAAAGTAAAAGATCTTAATCACTTTTTTCATCAATTGTGTAAATGGATCAATCAGGATATCACTTTTTGACGTGCTTACAAATTACTTATTTTAATTGGTTAATTTCTTGATTGGAACATAAATTAAGATTGGGATTGTCTATTGAAAATCGTCATGAGCCATACAAAAGCCACCACTTTCAAAATTAGCATGGTTGGTGTTACTGGAAAACATTAACTTTGTTTGCAGCTCCAGCCAAGGGGCGGAAGTCTGAAGCAGCGGCAAGTGCCACTCCAGCCAGGGAAGATTCACGGGCCTCCACTCCGGCAGGTGTATTTTTTTTAAACGCCTCTAAGCCCACTAAACTGTATTGGGCGTGGGGCGTGAAAATCAGCTTGCCAATAATAGAATAATATTTATAATATTGTTTTTTTTACAAGGGTATGCTGAAAAAGTCATGCGCTATTTTTCCCGTGACCTATTTATTGGCAGCTGACCCTAAGAGACGTCTTTTGAGAACAAGCTACTATATTATGTATTCATTATTTCCAGGCAAAGATCCTGAGAGCACACCGGCGCCGGCTAAGGCAGCTAAAATTCAAAGCAAAGATACTCCTGCAGATTCGGGATCTGATCAACCAAAGTAAGTATTTTTATTAATATTACCCTCATTGGTAGTATAAGAGGCCTATGTCCAGGCGTACAGTACATCTGGAATAAGCGTAGGGCTGGCATCATTGTTATAAAGGGGGTTCCCCGGCAGGCGCGTAGGCCTGTAACAGAACAATCCAGGATTCGGTTTTGAGCATTTGTCTGTAGTTGAATCAGTTCTAACAATACCCAAAAATGCATTCGTCTCATTATTGTCTAAAATTATGTTATGGGTGTCAGAAATTGTATTATTACAGACCTTAATCATTCAGGCATTCTGGGCGAAAAATGTACCTTCTTTCTGAGCCTTGTGTGTTTTTGGTGAGGTCCAAGGTAGCTGGATACTGTCGCGCCCTGTAGGCCCCCCTCTTTGATCCTGGCGCGCGCCAAGCCCTCCCCATCGATCCTGGATCAGCCCAAGCATCCCCCACCTTCAGCTCTGTCATCTGGTTGACCCGACCCCTTCCAAAACCGGTACTAATTATAAGTCGTGCAATGTAATGCTCAGTTCTCGTCACTGACCTAGGGCTGCATTAATAGATGCAACTCAGTTTCGCACTGGGGTGTGATATCAGCTGAGACACTGTCAAAATAAGGGAAGCATCTTAATAATAGTAATAAAAAAAAAAACATAGTTGCTATTTAATATACACACATTAACGGCCGCTCAAGTGCTGTCTAAGTAGCAATATGTGACAGCTGAGTTGTGTTTGTGTAGCAGCACCGACTCAGCTGAGAACAGCTCTTAAGTGACAGCTTAAGTTTTGTATATTAAATTATTCAATACCTTAAATGTCTACTTAAGATTTTACTCAAACGTGAGATTGATTTATTAATATCGTCCTTAACGCTTCTGATCTGGGGGCTTAGAATGTAAACAAAAAACACGATGCGTCTCCGCTTCGTTTTATTGTGATTGGTTGAGAGACTGACGTATCGGTATTTTGATGTTTGTGATTGATCGAGAGACCGATACGTCAGTCTCTCAACCAATCACGATAAAACGAAGCGGAGACGCATCGTGTTTTTTTTCACATTCTATGCCCACAGAACTGTTGCATTACAGACTTAAGCGGCTGGCGCGAGGCCACCTTTATGAATTAAAAAAAAATTTATATACTGGATAATCATAATCTTGCTATACTATATCTATTCAAAAGGTGACTTACATGTGTAGATATGTTACGCATGGTTTCATAAAACTTTCGTCCATTTTGTCTTGTTATTTGAATTATTGTAAGTGTAGTATGATGATTTTCCACTCGGACAGTATTTGATCGTTTCTTTTTCTTTTAGAATTATGAAGTTACTACATTTTTCCCCCGGGTCCGCTCGCGTTAAAATGTTTCTCCGGGATAAAAGTACCTCTTTTTATTTTCCCGGGATAAATGGAACCTATGTGTTAATCCAGGACATGATCTACCCGTGTGCCAAATTTCATCGAGATCCGTTCAGTAGTTTTTGCGTAAAAGAGTAACAAACATCCAGACTTTCGCCTTTATAATATTAGTAGGATTTCACAGAATTTCGGTATACCAAATTTTCTCATTTTGTGCATGAGAGCGAATGTGTATTAGTGACAAGTAAATAATACGTCTTATGTGTTTTACTGCACAGCGATTTATTTAATGTAGATCTTATACATACACACTCACGCCTTTTATCCCCGAAGGGGTAGGCAGCAGTGTAAGTAGTGCACTCACTTTTCGCCATTATTCCGTCCCATGATGTGATAGGGGGCGAGCCTATCGCCATAGCTTGCGCTAATTCCAGACTTCGGGCTGATACTGAATAGAAAAACTTAATATCACTTTGCCCAACCCGGGGATCGAACCCGAGACCTCAGCATTGCAGACGTACCATAATACAACTACGCCACCGAGGCAGTCAGTTATTTAGAGGTTATGTGGATTTTTTTTTAGTACGATTATGTTATGCTTGATTTTGATGTAACGGTTGAAACTGTTGAAAAGATAGATTGTTAGTATACATTATCAATTTACAGGAAAAAACGTGGCCGCTTGGACCTATCTATCGAATCTGAAGAGCAATACCTGGCAAAAGTCGAAGTTAAAATCAAAATACCTGAAGAACTGAAAGTGTGGCTTGTCGATGACTGGGATGTGATCACGAGGCAACAGAAACTTGCCTTACTGCCTGCCAAACTGACAGTCGGACAAATAGTAGACAACTACTTAGCATTCAAGAAATCTAGCAAGTCGCATAATCAAGCGAAAGAGTCTGTGCTCGTCGATGTAACAGAGGGTATAAAAGAATACTTCAACGCCACTTTGGGGTCACAGCTTCTATACAAGTTCGAGAGGCCGCAATACAGTGAGATTTTGCAAGAGTATCCCGACACGCCAATGGCCCAAATTTACGGCTCGATACATTTGCTTCGATTGTTTGCCAAAATGGGTCCGATGTTGGCGTATACGGCGTTGGATGAAAAATCTTTACAGCATGTTTTATCTCACATTCAAGATTTTCTTAAGTACATGGTGACGAATCGGTCGACGCTTTTCAATCTGCAGGACTATGGGAATGCCACGCCCGAGTACCACCGTAAAGTACAGTAATGATTTTAAATATTTTATTATGATTCAATATCTTAATGTGATTTAATAAATATCGTGAATAACTTTGTATCTTTTTATTTAGTACATATTTATTATTTAAGGCAGAAATGTTTAGCATCAAACGGCGCATAAGTCCCAGAAGATTTATTAAAAATGTGACGTCAGCCGTACTGACTTCGCTACCGTCATCATAATTGTTTTATAGACGCTATCATTTTTTAAATTAATTAACAATAAATGATAATGATAAATCAAAATAAAACCAATTAAAAACTCGCAAAATAATTAATAAATGTATTAGATGAAGTGCTCCAGGCGAAACCTTCAGAATGATAAGCTTCGGCCACGAGCTCACAATATTTAAAGGAATGGCGTTATAGCCAATACATTTTCCATATACTATACACAATATAGGTGTATATTGAACTTCTACGGTGGGTTTTTTTACCAACATAACCGTTCCACTCACTCAGTGGAGGTAGCGATAAGGCGTTTTTTCTCGTTGTCGATAGAGCGTTTTCAAAAGTTCGGTTAATACAAAACATTTGGTCCTTCGAGCCGGACTGTTTTGGTCTAATCTGGGTTACCGGTATAACTAATAAACCTCCAGTTATTGCTTAAAACCTAAGCCCTAAGGGCAGGCTTAAACTTGGGACAATTTGTGTGTAATTTTCAAAAAATAGACTGTAAACAAATATTGATTACATCCCATCGATCGATATGAAACTCCTTACTCTTACGTAATTGGCAGACGCCGTGAGGTCGTTTCTTTAATTACATTTTATGCGGAGTGCAGTAGCAATGCCGATTGCAGTTGACCGATATGTGAGTCATGCAGGAAAAACCTCGCCTGTTCCTTACAGCCACGGCCGAGTGTGGCCGCTTGTTGATATTTCGATTGGAATACGCACGCAAGTTCGGTACAGATAACTATCGACAAAAATGGTATTGTATTCTATGCGTTAACGATGTCTAATTTTTATATTTACCCAATAGAAATTAGTTTTAGTCAGAGTAAACCTAGTAAACGTTATTTAATTTTTTATTGATATAATTATAATTAATCGTGTTCTATAGTTGGCCACTCCAACAATTAACGCCCCAGTTCTTCCTCTACCGTCTACCCCTAAAGACTAAAGGAAGCAAACGCCGCGCCGGATTGACTAATCCTAGATGTCGAAGTTCAAATAATGTAACATTTTATCGAGTAGTTTCTGTATGAGAACTTTTTTAAACACCATACTTTATAGAGATTACCAAAGTTGCCTTTCGCAGCTTACATGTAGATACAATACAGGGCTGGGGGTCTAGATAAAATCCCTTTTATGTTAGCGTTTTCCCTTTTCTCTTTTGCAAGTCATGTGACTTGTCTGGAGCATAATATTTGTATCATTTCCGCACAATTTGACCTTTCCGTAACCTTAAACGCTAACAGAAAAGGGATTTTGCCTAAACCCCGTCGTATGGTATGTAGATACTTATGGTATGTTGACATTTTACTTATTTACTGTTTGAGAAAATCGTGTTCGAGCAGTTTTTATACCAGTTGTGAGTAGCCATTAGTCATCTGATAAATCTAAGAGCAGATCTCAAGTACAACTAAATAAGCTTTATAAAGCAACACAAGGTTCTAGAACATATGGTCTCGTCGCCTGCAATGTTTTTAAGTGTCGAGATATAATAAACGGCACTTTGTAAATCTATTTGTCTTTTATTGGACGCAATGCTTTCATTGACAAGACTGAATGTAGCTTACTAGCCACAAAAATAAATAGCGGAATGGTATGAACGACGAACACCTATTTAATCGTTTGATTAGAAAACTAATTTAAAGTCGTCGTGGTAAAATAAAATGTCTAAAATTGAGAATTTTTACCTTAGTTAGGGTAGCAACATGGAGTTATGGGTGCTAGAACGTTGATGTAGAATTAGACTGTTTTGTGTACAGTATATGTAAATAGGCTAGCTTATACAAAGTGCCACTACTTCCTAGAGAATCCTTTTTTAATTTGGTAAGTTTGTAGTCAGTTAAATTTCAGAATATCCCATAAATATTATTTTCTGCGTTGATCTTCATCTAGTTTCTTGTCAACAACGCTAAGTTTCCTCCAGCTAGGCTTTCAGGGTATTTGGTGAGGTGAGTTTAATTTACCGTCAAGCGAGTGTTCATTTGCTACTCTGCTAATGAATTCCTTAAATATTCAGTTCGCGCAGATAACTCATGTGTCATATTTATATATATGCAATTATTTTACTTAAGTATTGAAAATAGTTTCGCAACCTTTACACTCAATTTATTTTATTGAAATTGCCGTAATGATTTTTAATTGCAACCGACATGTGCATTGTAGTGGCGTAAAAACGTTATCAGGGTCTGCCAGTGCCTTAAATGGAAGAAAATATGCCAGCTTTAGCAACAGGGTTGGCTGAGGTCGGACCGACGGACGCCGGCTTGCCGCGACGACGGACTGCCCCACAAATTTATTACAACATTACGAGTTATTGTGGAGATTATGGACAGCTGTTTAAAGGTGAAACCGTGCGTGATTAAGGTTAGGCTTGTATTGTATTCATGTATTTGCGTAAGTTTTATAAATTACGGTCAAAAAGGGGTTAGTACGTATTTGTGTGCGATAGATACACATATCAGAAACCTATATAGGTACTTAGCTTAATACTATCTATTTAAACAATTTCAATTCATACCAATTATATCGTTGCAAAAAAGCGTAATACTTAAATGGATTGTAATACATGTATATCAAAAGACTTAGGCAAGGACCACATGTGAAGATTTAAACAAAATTAAAATATGTAGTAACTGGATTGTGATGTATGACGAAAGGCGAGTTATTTCAGGCGCACGGTAACACGCGCCATGGAACGTAAATAGCTCTCAAGAAACATGCCTCGACGCGAGGGATAATCTGGATCCGTTTTAAATTATTAAATATCCTAGAATTTTTATATTTTCGATAATGTTCCTTAAAAAATAAAGCACCTATTTCTAATACAACATTGACTAACTTACTTTTGAATATTTTTATCACATGATTTATTCAGGTTGTAGTCCTACTTAGGTTAATAAGAGACCAGTGTTTTTGGTATATGAAAAATCGAAGATCCTGAGTTTCTTGTCAATAACAAGAATATTGCTAAATATAAATAAATATGAGCATAGATGTTAGGTACGTATGTGTAGTTTTATAAAAGCTTAAAGAACAATGTTTGACAATACAAAACTGCATTGAACGTATGATTGTGTCGCCTGTGGCATTGTAAAGTACCTACACTAAAAAGAACTGTAGTAAGTCATATAGAAACTCAAAATATCACTGTGAACTACATTTAGCCCGGACGTAAATAGAGCCGTATTTTATTAAGAAGACAAGAATCTTTGTACCTCTACCTAGGTAGGTTAAACAGAAATTTAAAGAGAAATAACAACTTTTTGCTACACTGCATTTTGCGAGATCTTTATAAGTGGTTTTGACTGCACAGTTCGCAGTAGCCGATGACGCAAATCGGATGTTGGGTGTATTTCTGAGCTGTGCTAAATTTATATTACTTATCTTTATATTATTCTTCATTTCAATCAAAAACAGATCGGGGTAATTATAAGACCTGGGTCTATTTTATAAGTCGGCATAGTCGTGTCGAATTCGATGGATATTCTATTTGGACAGCACTCCACTTAGTTGCACGGAAGTCCTTTACAGTATTTGTATAAAAATATATAAATATTCGAATCATTTTATAATTCGAAGCAAATAACTCGACTATTTCTGTCGCGCAATCGTGTCAAAATGTGGATAGACATAAATAAGATATTGTTGAGAATAAGGTATAGGGCAGGAAGTATCGCTTCTCGAGCCAGTGTTACAATCCTTTTATGGCTTTGTTATCAGATCGTATAGTTGTTTATCCACACAAGGTGTAAAGGATAAACTTAGAACTGTTGTAAATGTATAGTATTTAAAGAGATATCCAATGTTATTAAGTCTAGAATGTGCAGTTTATTTATTCATTGCAGTTTATATCTTGTTACAGACACGACACAGCTTTTTTATACATTTCTATTAGGAGACGAACTAGTCGCTAGTCTGAAGCAGGGTTCCTAGTTCATAATCTTGAGAAGGCCATATAGAGATCCACCATATAGAATTCTTTACCCTGAATTCTAGGTAGCCTACGAGGTACATTGTCAACTCAGTATTTAGTGTGGTAAAGGAGATTTGTGATCTGCCTCGGTGGCGTAGTTGTATTGCGTACGCGTTACGAGTACGATTTGCGCACTGAAGTTCTGGGTTCGAATCCCGGGTAGAACCAAAAATATTGTGCACTAGCTTTTTCCCGCGGCTCCGCCCGCTTTAAAAAGTTTTTCCGGGATAAAAGTCCCGCTTTATATTTTCCCGGGATAAAAAGTAGCCTATGTGTTAATCTAGGACATGATCCACCCGTGTGCCAAATTTCATCGAAATCCGTTCAGTAGTTTTTGCGTGAAAGAGGAACGAACATCCTTACATCCAAACATCCATACATTCTTAAAAACTTTCGCCTTTATAATATTAGTAGAATGGGTTTTTTCATCTTAAAAGTTGCTTAGTCGCAGCTCAGAGTCTGAAAGTTGGCGGTGTGATACCCCCGTGCCTCGTAAAGCACGTAAAGCCGTTGGTCCTGCGCCTGATCTCTGTCCGGTCATGTCGGATTGCCGTCTCACCGGACTATGAGAGTGAAGGAATAGCGAGTGCACCTGCGTATTGCACACACACTTGTGTATTGTAATATCTCCGTTGAGATTGGCTGCCGTGGCTTAAATTGGTTAGTAGGTTTACGTTTTTACGTTTTAAAAGAGATTTTTAGATGAATGGATGAATCTTAATACAGGTAAATTAGTACAAAAACGAAATGCGTCACAGTTTTTGAAATGATGAGTAAAGCACGAGGCAACAATAGCGGATGAGAGTTCATTGAAATGAGTCAAAAACAACTGATTTGTAATGAATCATGCGGGGTTACCGTTGTGTTCAACACTTGTGTAAACTATTGAAAACTTAGACAGTTTTCGAATTGATATTTTTAATCTCACGTGGCCTAAGATAATTTAGTGAAGTCATTAACTACGTCATCTTAGAACTTGAGGCATTGCGTAGACTGTTAACTTGTTTCTGAAAGAACTGTCTTTCATAGTGTTGTCCGGCAGCAAGTTGACAACGGTTGCGCGACACCTAAATGGAACAATTGTTTGTTTTGAAAAGCCTCATGAGTGTTCGTGGTAGAGAGGTAGAGTCTGTAGTATTTTTCCTTTTAAACGAATAGGCTTTTTGTAACGACGAAAAATAAACATGTTTTTATTTCATTCTCCTGAATAAGGTTGCGGGTTAGTCGTTAATTTTTCGCTTAATGTTAATCATAGGACCACCCGTTAACAGTACGAAACCCTACCGAACTTTGAATTATAAAGCACTATGTAATTTAGCGGTAAATTTTAATACTAATAATGCTCAATAATAACACTGTCTACAATGTATTTTAAACCAAATTCAGCAGTATTTGATAATGCAGCTTGGTGGCAGAAATATAAAATGCGGAGATTCCCAGCATACGAGGGACTTACCACCTATCACACATTTCACGATTCGTTAATCGTTTGTAAATCGTGTGTAATTTGAACTCGAGGCCGTCCAGTGGCCGAAATTTCATCGAATTTAATATATTAGT
Organism: Lapara coniferarum; assembly: GCA_949316025.1. NCBI lineage: Eukaryota > Metazoa > Arthropoda > Insecta > Lepidoptera > Sphingidae > Lapara > Lapara coniferarum. Next base: position 5,011,679 of record OX438934.1, on the reverse strand, counting down.
AACAAATACACTTACATAAATTATATTTTTACGAACTCTATATGAATTTTAAGTATACCAAATCTCACACTTCTCTGTGCGCGGAACGTGCTTAAAAAGGGGTACAAAGTTTTCTATTTACGTATGTAATGAAAAACAATGCACAGATTGCACTATATTTCCTCAGTGTGAAGGCGTTCTAATATAAACAAACGGTTGGGCAATATTATTGCGTATTTCCATGTTTGGCCATATTTGGTTCGGATTGAGCGTGGTACTAGATGGCGCCTGTTATTACTTACCTCGATAATTTATTGTCATATTATAATAGACTAACCAGCCTAGTTCGCTTAAATAATAGAGAATGGAGTCAAAGTTATCCATTAACTACCAATACATTTAAATTATTTATATACCGCTACAAGAACTAACCTTTGGAATAATTAATTGGTTTGTGACAAATTCTTGTGGAAAATAAGTCCCAAATCATAATCTATACTAATATTATAAAGCTGAAGAGTTTGTTTGTTTGTTTGTTTGAACGCGCTAATCTCAGGAACTGCTGGTTCGAATTGAAAAATTCTTTTTGTGTTGAATAGACCATTTATCGAGGAAGGCTTTAGGCTATATAACATCACGATGCAACTATTAGGAGCGAAGAAATAATGGAAAATGTGAAAAAAAAACGGGGAAAATATATTTATCCTTGAGGGCTTTCATTGCGTGCGCTGCGAAAACGGTTCAAGATACCAAAAATATATGTATGAAAGAATTATTCCTCTTGAAATGATCTAAAAAAATGTCTGCGACAGTATATGTCTATCTTTTAAGATTAACTCACTAGAACCGTTTTTATGGTAATCAAATTTGGTCGAAATTACTGCATTATTTGTTAAGAGTTGTATCAACGTCATAATATTGACCTTTATCCAAATAAATGTGTTGTATAGAGTGATTCAACGGGAAGGTTTTTGTGTACTTTTAGCCCGGAAAATCTTATTAACGCGGGCGAAGCCGTGGGCAAAAGCTAGTACGTATATAAAATCTATATATATAAAAATCAATTGCTGTTCGTTAGTCTCGCTAAAACTCGAGAACGGCTGAACGGATTTATCTTATCTTCGTCTTGAATTATTCGTGAAGGTCTAGGGAAGGTTTAAAAGGTGGGAAAAATTCAAATAATTGCCGGGAAAATCCTCAAAACAGCATTTTTCTATTTCCCATACAAACGTTTTCTAAATAAAAGTGTGTAATTTATTACCGCTGCATAAAGTTCAAATTCGCGTGCGCGTTAGTAATCTTCTGACATCTATTACAAATTGTCGATAGGGCACGTAGAGTTTCGTGTCAGTGTCGTATTTAATGATGTTATGTAATTTAGAGATTAGATTGACGATGAGTGGTATAAATGTAAAATGTTAGGTACGTTTCGTTTATGTAATTCAAGTTAATATAAGGTGTTACGTGGATAATAATATACACGACATGTCTATATTATCGTCGACGGTGTGAAAACTTGCCTTATGTAAACGTTGCAAAAAAAATGATGTCAGTGGTTACATTGCTACTAATCGAGTAGGTATGCTAAAACATTTATTTATCTTTGGAAATCAAACAGGTCTATTAATCCTATTAATATTATAAAGGCGAAAGTTTGTAAGAATGTATGGATGTTTGGATGTATGGATGTTTGTTCCTATTTCACGCAAAAACTACTGAAGGGATTTCGATGAAATTTGGCACACGGGTACATCATGTCCTGGATTAACACATAGGCTATAAAGCGGGACTTTTATCCCGGAAAAACTTTTTAACGCGGGCGGAGCCGCAGGCAAAAGCTATAATGGGATAAAAATAAAATCAATCCTTCTAATATTATAAAGGCGAAAGTTTGTAAGAATGTCTGGATGTATGGATGTATGGATGTATGGATGTTTGTTACTCTTTCACGCAAAAACTACTGAACGGATTTCGATGAAATTTGGCACAGGGGTAGATCATGTCCTGGATTTTATCCCGGGAAAATATAAAGCGGGACTTTTATCCCGGAAAAACTCATTCACGCGGGCGGAGCCGCGGGCAAAAGCTAGTACGTTATAATTACCGGGTCTAGATACTTATGTGTATAGAAACTGATTTAATGAAGAGCCCAGATTTTATAGGTTGTAAATTGTAATCTCTAAACTTTGAAAGTACAAAATAGATTTTCTAAATTCTTTCACTAATAGCATAGACTAATAAGAGTAATAGGAAGTTACATTATTCGTCCGACCCGTGCATAAATGTTCGTCGTAAGCATAAAATATTCTCACTGTTTTTACGGTAAATATAATATATGCAATGCACAGGTATTATAGTACAAATGTGAGTGTTTATTGAAGAATTGTAATACACACACGTGGTAGAGCCATACGGCAATATGTCTTCATGCATCCCGAACTACCGATGTGTTACCTCTGTTCACTAAAAACCGGTTTGAGGTTGCTTTGTTGTATAGTTGCATTTAGTATAAAATTTCTCCCCCTCATTCCCAATCCTTTAATTAAAGACGAAGATAAAGTTGGTCGCCCTAAAGGCCGGAACACGATCACAATTCATCAGTAATGATAATTTACTATCTGTGACTACTGACCATGAGGTTATATATACCTACTGTAAATTTACAAACTACCTGTTCTGTTTTTAAATTCCAGAGAGCTTTGGCACTCACCAGCTTGGAAGATTACTTACAGCTCTAATTTAACCCAACCTACTTCTGAGTATGTCTCTAACCTGTTCATCGTTATAAACATTATAATCCGCACCACAATGATCATCATGAGGGTGCCAGAGAGTGCCAGCATTAAATAGTCTGGTTAAAACCGAGACATTTCACAATAACTTGCCTTCGACATTGCTCTACCGTGCTCGTCTCAGAAACGGACGAGGATGTTTTTAAAATGACAGTAGTTGCAATTTGTGAGAACATAGGTATACATTTTGCCAACTAAGCTTCTGTATTATGTAGCCTTTGTGATGTTTCATTCCAATGCATTTTTTCTTGAGTGGCTATTCGACTTTCCGCTCTGTTACTGATAGATTTCACATTTGGCAGCCTGTATTGAAAATAATGTTTCGTGCCAATACATCTACTTGTCTGTTTATGGAGCAGTGATAATTAGTTTGTCAAATTATTTAACATGATTTATTAGGTATTTAAATACATATATTAGTACAATCAAATATAAATAAATTACAATTTGGGTTTGCTGTATCTTAATTTGGGTTCACAAATTGTGCAATTGTTTGATTTAACATCAGTCACTAGAAAAGTACATTTGGAATTTGACTTCAGAAGTATTTCAAACGTGTTATGTAGATGAATGTGCTTTAAATATTCTATCTCTAATTTTCAATCTTCATTAAATTGTGCGTAATTTCTCATACAATCGACACAAGCTATATTTGATCTGAAAGCAATACATCTCCCGATCGTCTATTACGGTCACGGCCGGAGTGCCGTCTTGGCGATTGATTCCGCTGACTTCGCCAATGCGATACCTACGTGTCGTGTGGCCAGTTCGACGCGAGCCATGTCCAGTGTCCACCCCAGCTGAGTTCACGACCGCTACACACATATTTATTGTATACCTCTGTATATATTGTACAGGGCACGATCTAGTTTCTCCGCTCCGGCAATAATATTCGCTGCCCTTAATAGCACGGTAATTTTTACTCGACTGCGAAAGAGGGAGGGTATGTTATATTTCGAGTGTATGTATGTATATTTCTTTGGCACGCTCTAGAACCTAAACGGCTCACAGTGGACGGAAAATCGGGTCTCCCTTTCATAGGAATTTTGAAAAAAATATTTCGAGCTTTCTCAAATCTGAGTATGCAGTATTGTTAATATCGTTGTAACATTAAATATTATTGCAATTTTGAACAGATTTTTAGCTCAAAAAATGAAGAAAGTGGACTTTGAAGGTTTTCAATGTATGAAAACGACTTTTGTTTGCCTCATAACTTTTTTCCATATTAAGATGTAAAGCTGAAACTTTCAGGTGTTGTAGCTTAGATACTACTCAAGCCATGTGATATTTGACCTTGACCCCGACCGTGCCCGTTTAGAAGATATAAGGTAAGTAAAAATGCATGTTTAGCCCATACTTTGACACAGACTAATATACCTTAAATAAATTAATTTCTCAAATTTTTATATGCAGTATTATTATATGATAGTTAAAGATCTCATACCACTTTTTACCTTGACATTGAAGGACTCCGTTACAAAGATATGAATTAATTAAAAGTGCATGTTTTGACCATACTAACACATGGGCATAAATACATCTAGCAACTAATTATCTGAAATTAGCTATCCTCATATTGTTATACATTAGCTACAGACCTCATATGACTTTTGACCTTCACCTTGACGAAGCCCGTTTAAAAGATATGATTGAATTAGAAATGCTTATTTCGCCGATGATACCACACGGAAATATGAACTTAAAATAAAACAATAATGTTCTTTTTCTATGCAGTATTATCATATGATAGCTACAGATCCTATACGACTTTTCACATTAACCTTAAATGACCCCGTTCCAAAGATATTAATTAATTAAGAGTGGACAATATTATGACCATATTGTCATACGGGCATAAGTACTCACTATCTTAATTTTTTGTTATTCTGGTATTGTTATTGGTATTGCTATTGATATACTCTAGCTAAAGACCTTATATTACTTTAAACTTTGACCTTGAAGAAGCACGTTTAAAATATATGATTGAAATTGAATTATAAATGATTATTTCGCCGCGTTGATACCACATGGAATTATGAAATTTGAACAACACGGTGTCTCAAATTAGGTATTATTGCACAACAACAAAACACTCCATAACTTTTGAGCGTAATTGCCAATAACTCCATTCTTGGAGTATCAAAACTATAAAGGAGATGTCCACTTTTTGTATGGGTGCTGGGCATCAAAATTCAACCAGACTTAAACTTTGTGGATATGAAAAGGCCAAAAATATGGATCTTGGATTAATTGAAACCATATTTTTAGCCCCTCCATTTAAAACAAACTTTTTTTTTTATATATGTAACTAACGTTTTTAAGGAAAATAAAACAACATAAATGTCTACATCGAAGGACTTTAAAATAACACGATTTATTGTAAAGGCCTATGTTTTGGGAGTACTATCCAAAAATATATAATATAAAGTAGCTTGGTTAGAATATTAGGCTCGTTTTTGGACATGAACTTTGCATCATTGACTGATATGAGCATCTAAAACTATTTGCTTGGCAATATCCATTAGAGATCCCATTTCATTACGAAATTTATCTTTGATTGTTGTTTTTCAAGTTCGTCTTCTTTATATTGACATTTCTTAAAGTCCTCCACTTTATGTATGGTATGCTATGTATCGGCTAAAGAAGCATTTAAAATTCACTTATATCTTTTGAACGGAATTCTTTAAGTTCGAGGTCTAAAGTCATATGAAGTATTTAGCTATCTTATAACATATTAGGATAATAAATTTAAGACAATGAGTTGCTTGATGTACTTATGCCCGTATGACAATATGGTCATAATATTGTCCACTCTTAATTAATTAATATCTTTGGAACGGGGTCATTTAAGGTTAATGTGAAAAGTCGTATAGGATCTGTAGCTATCATATGATAATACTGCATAGAAAAAGAACATTATTGTTTTATTTTAAGTTCATATTTCCGTGTGGTATCATCGGCGAAATAAGCATTTCTAATTCAATCATATCTTTTAAACGGGCTTCGTCAAGGTGAAGGTCAAAAGTCATATGAGGTCTGTAGCTAATGTATAACAATATGAGGATAGCTAATTTCAGATAATTAGTTGCTAGATGTATTTATGCCCATGTGTTAGTATGGTCAAAACATGCACTTTTAATTAATTCATATCTTTGTAACGGAGTCCTTCAAGGTCAAGGTAAAAAGTGGTATGAGATCTTTAACTATCATATAATAATACTGCATATAAAAATTTGAGAAATTAATTTATTTGAGGTATATTAGTCTGTGTCAAAGTATGGGCTAAACATGCATTTTTACTTACCTTATATCTTCTAAACGGGCACGGTCGGGGTCAAGGTCAAATATCACATGGCTTGAGTAGTATCTAAGCTACAACACCTGAAAGTTTCAGCTTTACATCTTAATATGGAAAAAAGTTATGAGGCAAACAAAAGTCGTTTTCATACATTGAAAACCTTCAAAGTCCACTTTCTTCATTTTTTGAGCTAAAAATCTGTTCAAAATTGCAATAATATTTAATGTTACAACGATATTAACAATACTGCATACTCAGATTTGAGAAAGCTCGAAATATTTTTTTCAAAATTCCTATGAAAGGGAGACCCGATTTTCCGTCCACTGTGCGGCTTGTCGTATTTTTATATGAGTGGTGTCAATAGATTCGTCTAAGTTGTGAGAGTGACACTGGGTACATCAAAATAATAAAAAAAAAAACAAAATTAAGGATTTTTGGCGGCAAAAACTAACCTATCCTACTAATATTATAAAGGCGAAAGTTTGTAAGAATGTATGGATGTTTGGATGTTAGGATGTTTGGATGTATGGATGTAAGGATGTTTGTTCCTCTTTCACGCAAAAACTACTGAACGGATTTCGATGAAATTTGGCACACGGGTAGATCATGTCCTGGATTAACACATAGGCTACTTTTTATCCCGGGAAAATATAAACCGGGACTTTTATCCCGGAAAAACTTTTTAATGCGGGCGGAGCCGCGGGCAAAAGCTAGTAAAAAATAATGTTTTCAAAATACATCGAGTGTGGTATCAAAATAAAGAATTTTTAACGGTGATTACGAATATATATGATTATAACTTATACGTTTTATTGGAGTTTGGAATAGGAAATGCAAAATGAAAACTAAACAGATGGAAAAAAATATTGTAACAAAACAAAAAATCCGACTGCTTCAAAATCTGCCTTAAAATTGATCATTGTAAAATATTTTTACTAGAAATAAAACTGTCATTTTTCATTTCAATTGCAATAAAATGTTCTTTTTTTATAGCATCGAACGACGAGACGAGCATGCGATGGTAAGCGATACGACCGCCCATAAATAGTAGCAATACCACACAGTACTGTGTGGCATTTCACTGGCTCGTCATTCTGAGACATAAAATGTTAAGTCTCATTATGTCCAGTAGTTACACTGGCTACAATATCCTACAAACCGAAACTAGTGATGTGATTAATGGTTAAAAATTATTTATGGTTAATAGTTAAACATTAAAAAAAAATAACGTGTTAAATTAATAGTTAAGTTATAACGGTCAAGAAGTAAGGAGTTACGTGAAAAGCATTAGCGATAACATGTTCAACACGTGTCTTGCGTCGTTTATTTTAATTATGTAAATTTTTTTAACATTGAACCAATAACCAACAGGTTAATTTTTTTTCACAATAACAGTCACATCGAAATAAACATTTTCTAATTATTACGTATTCATGAACATTTGTGTAAATGACGCTTGCGTGCCGTTCATACAATTGAAAAAATCTGCTTTGAGGTGTAATGACTGTTCAATTTTTTACACCTTAAAATTATGTTAGTATGTATCTTTATATTACTTATTTATTTATTTATTATAGACATTAGCACTATAGTATTCAGAACCAATGTTAGCATTGGTATACACGGCCGCCATTTTGAATTTCTATATTTTAAGGCCAATTGACTTCAAAATCGGTATCTGGGTATAACTTTAATTACTAAAAACTGATCCAATGTCGGAATTGAAAAAGGTGGCCGCCATTTTGAATTTCTTTGTTTTAAGGCCTATCGACCTCAAAATCGATATCTGGGCAGGCCTGTAGGTACAAAAGACGGATCCAATGTTAAAATTGAAAAAAGTGGCCGCCATTTTGAATTTCTTTGTTTTAAGTCCAATGGACTTCAAAATTGACATCTGGGCAGGCGTTTAGGTACAAAAGACGGATCCAATGTTAGAATTGAAAAAAGTGGCCGCCATTTTGAATTCCTTTGTTTTAAGGCCAATTGACCTCAAATTCGACATCTGAGTATAACTTTAGTTACCAAAGAAAATTCCAATGTCGGAATGGAAAAAAGTGGCCGCCATTTTGAATTTTTTTGTTTTAAGGCCTATCGACCTCAAAATCGATATCTGGGCAGGCCTATAGGTACAAAAGACGGATCCAATGTTAAAATTGAAAAAAGTGGCCACCATTTTGAATTTCTTTGTTTTAAGTCCAATGGACTTCAAAATCGATATCTGGGCAGGCCTGTAGGTACAAAAGACGAATCCAATGTTAGAATTTGAAAAAAGTGGCCGCCATTTTGAATTTTTTTGTTTTAAGGCCTATCGACCTCAAAATCGATATCTGGGCAGGCCTGTAGGTACAAAAGACGGATCCAATGTTAAAATTGAAAAAAGTGGCCACCATTTTGAATTTCTTTGTTTTAAGTCCAATGGACTTCAAAATTGATATCTGGGCAGGCGTTTAGGTACAAAAGACGGATCCAATGTTAGACTTGAAAAAAGTGGCCGCCATTTTGAATTCCTTTGTTTTAAGGCCAATTGACCTCAAATTCGACATCTGAGTATAACTTTAGTTACCAAAGAAAATTCCAATGTCGGAATGGAAAAAAGTGGCCGCCATTTTGAATTTCTTTGTTTTAAGGCCTATCGACCTCAAAATCGATATCTGGGCAGGTATGTAGGTACAAAAGACGGATCCAGTGTTAGAATTGAAAAAAGTGGCCGCCATTTTGAATTTCTTTGTTTTAAGGCCAATCGACCTCAAAATCGACATTTGGTCATAGCTTTAGGTACAAAAGACGGATCCAATGTTAGAATTGATAAAAGTGGCCACCATTTCGAATTTATTTGTTTTAAGAACAATTAACGTCAAAATGGATACTTGGGCATGCCATCGTTAGTAAAAAAACAGATCTAATGGTAGACTCAAGAAAAGTGGTCACCATTTTGAACTTCTTTGTTTTAAGACTGATTGGATTTAAGATAGATATTTGGGCTTGTCTTTAGCCAAATAGAATAAATCGAGGTTGTAATTTTACTAATTTAACAATTTAAATACGCAGTCACATCAAAATTAAACACTTTAAAAAATTAATAAGGTAATCAACGTGAGTAGCCTTTTAAGTCTGGTGAAGGGGGGTAAATAAAAAAAAGATACATTAATTGAATGGTCAACCAACAGGGCATAACGATGTGGGGGAAAAAAAATATAGTAAGATAATTTCTACTACGCGGCTAATTATAGCAATAGTTGAATTGTTAGCGACTCCCTGATTTTTAACCGATTTTGATGCTTTCACAGAAGAATTTACTTTATTTGCTGTTTGCTGCCACGGGCCATTTCTTTGTTCTTCAATTCTTTACTTTGCGACATAACAAACCTGCGATATCGTTATTGAAGAGAATTGAATGAGCATTGATGGTGGCCATATTATTTAAAAGTTCTATAACCTACTATAGTTTGTGGCCATGTCCAGTGGAGTTTGATTTTAGAACCAATAGCCCTTAAAACAAGAACATTTAACATGGAATGCAGTTCTTGAAATTCCAACCTAGATTTATTCTATTTGTCTAAAGACAAGCCCAAATATCTATCTTAAATCCAATCATTCTTGAAAACAAAGAAGTTCAAAATGGCGACCACTTTTCTTAAGTCTAACATTAAATATGACTTTTACTATCAATGTCATGCCCAGTATCGATTTTGGGGTCAATTGGCCTTAAAACAAAGCAATTCAAAATGGCGGCCACTTTTTTCAATTCTAACATTGTATCCGTCTTTTGTACCTAAAGCCATGCCCAGATATCGATTTTGAGGTCGATTGGCCGTAAAACAAAAAAATTCAAATTGACGGCCCCTTTTTCAATTCTAACATTGGATCCGTCTTTTGTACCTACAGGCCAGCCCAGATATCGGTTTTGAGGTCGATTGGCCTTAAAACTAAGATATTCAAAATGGCGGCCACTTTTTTCAATTCTAACATTGGATCCGTCTTTTGTACCTACAGGCCTGCCCAGATATCGATTTTGAGGTGGATTGACCTTATAACAAAGAAATTCAAAATGGCGGCCACTTTTTTCAATTCTAACATTGGATCCGTCTTCTGTACCTACAGGCCTGCCCAGATATCGATTTTGAGGTGGATTGACCTTATAACAAAGAAATTCAAAATGGCGGCCACTTTTTTCAATTCTAACATTGGATCCGTCTTCTGTACCTACAGGCCTGCCCAGATATCGATTTTGAGGTGGATTGGCCTTAAAACAAAGAAATTCAAAATGGCGGCCACTTTTTTCAATTCTAACATTGGATCCGTCATTTGTACCTACAGGCCTGCCCAGATATCGATTTTGAGATCGATTGGCCTTAAAACAAAGAAATTCAAAATGGCGGCCACTGTTTTCGATTCCGACATTCGATCAGTCTTTGGTAATTAAAGTTATATCCAGATACCGATTTCGAGGTCAATTGGCCTTAAAACAAAGAAATTCAATATGGCGGCCACTTTTTTCAATTCTGACATTGGATCAGTCTTTGGTAATTAAAGTTGTACCCATATACCGATTTTGAGATCAATTGACCTTAAAACAAAGAAATTCAAAATGGCGGCCACTTTTATCAATTCTGACGTTACCTAAATAAAATTATTTTCGCAATCATTGCAAGTGGCGATTTTATTGTTCACAAATCACGACAAGGCATAATTTAAGTCTTAGCTAAAGAAAAAATATCGTTTTGGTGCTTATTAGTAGTATTAAATTTCATTTAATAAATAACCTATAGAGGCGTTATTAGCATTTTTCTATGATTAACAGTTATCAAGTTTAGTTGAATGTTAAATTAACAGATGGCATTAACTGCCTCCGCAGTCCGTTCATTAGTTTAAACGTTTAATGAATATTGCAATAGTAGTTAATAGAATTAGCAGCTATTTTTTTATAATGAGTTAAATTAACAGTTATAACGTTTAATGATCACCTCTAACCGAAACACAACAGTGCATGCATACTGCTGCTTGGCGGTAGAAATAGACATTGCGGTGGCACCCACCCTGACGGACTCTAACATATGAAAGATCTACCACAATTGCCACAGTGCTAAACTGGAAATATCCTAATGAACACATAACTAAATCGAACACTTAAGCCTAATTGCGCCCGCGCATAATGGAGCTAAGATTTACACCTTAAAAAACCAACTGGGTAAACTATTTACTTAGCCGAGTGACTCACTACACAACTTTACATTGTTGATAATTTGTACTTACGTTTTCTTCAAAGACTGGCGTTAACGTGTACAAGGTTTATGAATGTGTGTGAATTAAAGTGTTCCGGCTTTAGGTGTTATTTTTGTCTTTGTACAAGTGTTTGGTTTTTGTTAACCTCTCGTAGGTAATATTGTTAGCACCGCGCCGCACAGTGGTTCGTTCCCATACAAGAGGTCGGACATAGGGTATTAAAAAAATTTAAGTCGTAATTTCAAATAACTGAATATGCCGTTTCGATTTCTATATTGAAGAGGTAGAAATTCTAGCAGCATGAGTTATAAGGCTACACTTACACTTTGATAAAATTGAATAAAACTGTTTTTAATGTATGGGAAGTAACCTTTAAATATGAATATCTTTTGATTTTGGCCCATTTTCGGTCTGAATTTTTCATGGCAGTATCTTATCATTATTTGCCACATTTTCGCCCAAGACACATAGTACTATTTTTGTGCCGTTTTTGAGATATTCTAGGTGTTTTATTTCGTATCAATATACAATTAATATTTACTTCGACTATTTTTTTCCTATTTTCTATACTTTATTTAATATCTCATCTCATATTCTAGGTATTTTATTTCGTATCAATATACAATTAATATTTACTTGGACTATTTTTTCCTATTTTCTATACTTTATTTAATATCTCAAAAACGACACAAAAATAGCACTACGTGTCTTGGGGAAAAATGTGGCAAATAATGATAAGATACTGTCATAAAAAATTCAGACCGAAAATGGGCCAAAATCAAAAGATGTTCATATTTAAAGGTTACTTCCCATACATTAAAAACAGTTTTATTCAATTTTACCACAGTGTAAGTGTAGCCTTATAACTCATGCTGCTAGAAATTGTTTCTCTTTAATATAGAAATCGAATGGCATATTCAGTTATTTGAAATTACGACTTAATTTTTTTTAATACCCTATGTCCGACCTCTTGTATGGGAACAAACCACTGTGCGCCGTTGGTATTAGTTATGTGCATTTTTTGTAGAGCATAATTGGCAATAGAGCATCTTTGGACACTGATCACCATAATCCTAATTATTAAATACTAGAAGAATCACGGTTGCGTTCTATTTAGCCTTTATAGAGATTTTATTTTTAGCTAGTCAATTAAAGTATTCGAGATAATAGAACTACTGCGCTTTACCTGATAAATTGCATTCATTGATGATAGTTTAAGAAATTATGAATATATTAGATTTATGTACAACTTTTTGTATATCTTTGTGTACATCTCTTGCATTATTAGGAGTACGAATAAATGAATTACCTATAGAAAAATAACCCTAATTATCCCCAAATACGTAAGAAACTATTAACTTGTATGACGTGATATTGTAGTCCTGAGTAATGACTATAAAAGGAATATAAAACGCAGAAATTGCAACGGACTGAGGTAGATAAATGCAGTAGCTACTAGTTAACAGCCAGTCACGATTTATTTAAGTTCTTGCTGATGATGACGAAGGGGACAATATTATTACTGTTCTTTTTTGCTTTCATTTTTTAGAGTAAGGTTAATTCTCAAGAACAGACACGTAGTACTGGCCTATATTTTGTAGAAATGAGCGTCATTTGTTTTAAAAATTGTCTAATGCGTGCCATCATTAATGACAAGGTTATTATTCAGCGAGAAATAATGTAGCAAAGAGCATTGAAATAATAGGTAATATAGATCCACTTGTTGAATTCTTACCAATTTGGGAATTCAAGTGTAGCTAAAAATTAATATGTAGGTACTAAGTAATGATTGTTATAGTGATATTAAAATAAACTGAACGTTTAAACAATATACATGCGTGTATTCAGTTAAAATAGAAAGTAAAAATACGTGTTTACACTTTTCATTCCAGGCAGAGAGAGAGAAAGAGAGATAGATGTCAGCGTAAAGAAAAAAAAAAAAAAAAAACAATGTTACCGACACTATAACGTGTGAGATGGTTGCGTTTTTAATCCCCAAAACCAAAGACTACACAATTCGCACTATAGCAATTAGCGTTGCTCCTTTGTATTCTACCTTCTCTTATGGCATTCCAATGTAGAGTCGGCGCAACCCTTCTCCACATTCTGCAATCTTAGCTTTAATTTTACGAATCACCTGTCCGAGAATAAACTCTCTGGAGGATCACATCTCGAGCAAATAGAGTGCGAAAAACCCACAGCTTTTACTATGCACTTGATTTTAGTGTGTTAATAGATGCGACTTTATGTAAAGCAGTCGATGTAGATCCGCTAGGTAATTGTTACGACCTAGTAGAATGCCTGTTAGCCTGATTGAATATCACTTAGCGACCTGGTGGCAATTCTGACAAAGCGGGCTTAACATTATAAATAATAATAATACCAGCCCTGTATTATATACTGTCCCACTGCTGGGCACGGGCCTCCTCTACTGCTGAGAGGGTTTAGGCCTTAGTCCACCACGCTGGCCTAGTGCGGGTTGGTAGACTTCACATACCTTCGATATTCTTGTAAAGAACTTCTTAGGTATGCAGGTTTCGATATTTTCCTTCACCGTTAAAGCGAACGATAATTGATAAACAATACACACGTAAATTTGAAAAATCAGAGGTGTGTGCCTTGGGTTTTGAACCTCCGGACATTGTCTCGGCAGACCGTTCCATTCCCAACTAGGCTATCGTCCACTTCTTAATATTATGCACAATGAAAAAAAAAATGTCTGGTGTCGTATAGAAAAAAGTATTTTCTTCAGCATGTCGAATGAGACATTTGTCTGTTTCCAGTCTACGACATGCAATATATGATAAGTTCCACATGACGTGAACATATTGTCCTAATTAGTGTATTCAACATGCACGTAATACCTTACATTTGACATAAATGCCCATTTTGTGAATTTTCGTAGTAAAGACAAGAAAAAAAATCTATGTTGCCTGATGTGAGTAGTTTAGTTAGTAATTTTCTTGCATAGGTACGATAAAAAGGTCTACGGAAATTTAGCTACAACCGGCATTATATTTGTGGCAGAGATATTTAAAATAACTCATGATCAAATAGGCATACGAGACTGTCACCATATTAAAAATAAATCTTATAATCTGAAAGTGAGAGAATCAAAAGAAGTTATTAATTATTATTATTAAGTTAGCGTTATGAATGCTAATAGATAACAAAAGATGTATGGGAATGATATACCCTGATGGTCCTATCATTCCTGTACATAATATTAGCCTTAACCATTGTAGAAAGCCATCATGAAGCATCATGATGTCCCCCGAACACGTCATATCGTCGTATACCTTATTGACTAAAGAAACTTAGAAGATTAGTTTTAACTGGTCCTGGATGTATAATTAGCTCATTTTACTTCCAAGAGACATACACTAAAAACAATAAGTCTTAGACAATGAAATAATAGTCGAACAGGCTACGTGAACGTCTCTGGTAACGAATTAACAAGAATTAATGTCCTTATCGTGCTATGACGAATGCAGCTGGACAGGTATTGTTGTGGTAACTAAGTAAAAACAATTACAAGTACTAATATTGCGTACACAATACAAAGAATGAGATTTCTGTGGAAACAGTTGTTATTTTAAGGACATTACTTTATGACATAAATTGTAGGAATATCCTTGGATATCGTATTTCTGAACCTGTATGGAATAGTTTCCTTTACTTTGAAATATTTTTTTATGTTAGTTAATAGATAAGTAATTAGGTACTATTTTTTATCTTAGTTATTATTATAAATCTGCGATTAGGCACTACGGTTTACGGGCATATTAATTCCTAATTCTTGTACATAATGTTATAGGTCCAGGGGCAAGCATATCACCATTATATTTAGCACAAATTCCAATTTCGAGCAATAGACTTTTACTTTTTCGAATCTCATATGTAAATTGTTTTGCTAAAGTTTGCAATCGATCCCGCAGCCCTCGGTTCTCAGCTGAACTCCGAAGTATGTCGGTAGAGCTGTCATGTTATTTAATTTAATTGATTTCAAATTTCAACATCCCGGTTTTTCATCATCATCATCAGCCCGTTGCAGTCCACTGCTGGACATAGGCCTCTCTCAAGATACGCCACAGAGCCCGGTCTGCTGCTTTATGCATCCAATTGCTGCCGGCCCTCATGTGCAAGTCGTCCCGCCATCTGGCCAGAGGGCGTCCCACGCTACGTTTACCAAGACGTGGTCTCCACTCCAGAACACGCTTACTCCAGCGGTTATCTGTTCTGCGACATATGTGGCCAGCCCGGTTTTTATTTATATTTAATCATAGAGATATCACCAATTACATGGAAATAATTGAATGAAAAGGAAACCCAATAGCAGAAGGGAATTAAGGACGTATGCGACGTTTATATTAGCTAATTAAAACAACGCGTATTTTTATAGCGATCAATTTCTCTGGTATTGATACTACATTAAACAATCTGCCATAAGTAGAGATTGACCGTATTAAAAATTTGCGACATGCACTCGTTTTAATCAAACTTTGTGTGCATAAGCCTTATTTATTTGATTCAAACTTAAGTTTTTAGTTCCTTCTTTGACAGTTTCCGTAAAAGGATAATCAGCAATGTCGGTGACAAATGCCTTGACCTAGTCATGGTAGGGCTATGAGTTTACGGGCGGTTTAAAAAGCGCTGGCTTCAAGTAGTAGAAGGCGATCCCAAATAAATATCGTTATTCATCACATGAGCATATATATATTTTTAACAGGTCAAAATTAAAGATAACCAACAGAAACTTATAAACATAGAAGCACAAACGACGAACACATGTCACACAGGAATGTGAAATTAGGGAAGAAAAAATTAAAAGCCATAATTGTGAGGCAATGCTATCATTCTTCATAATAAAGACAACGTGAATAGAAAAAGATCAGTAAGAATACCTTCTTACTGCAGTACAGAACCGGAATCCGGATAATCTGCTCAATCTGCATGTTTGGTAAATAATCTAATTGACCTCTGATAATTGAACAATAAAAAAATACCCGCTGGTATATTAAGAGGTTTGATCTTTGTAAAGTTTTTTCAGTTTGATAACAAATAGCGCAATTCATTCGAAGCCCACTTAAATACGCTTGCATCATGCATATTTATCTAAATCATTGCCAGGCGATGCAGCATTAGTGGAGACGAGGATGTAGCAACTGACACTGTTTCGATTGAGTTCTTATAGATCCAATGAGAAATAAATGTTACATAAGGATATTTTGAATTCATTAGATCTTAGTCTCGAATAACCCCTATCCTAATCTATACTGTAGACCCCTCAAAGATGAGGCAAATGAGCACACCGTATCAAAATCTTCGATGCCATACACGGTTTGTGTGGAAAGCTATGCCTCTGGCTGTGTATTAATTAAATCTCTTTTGTTTTGATATTTTTAAAATTAAGAATACTGTGTTGCATAGCTGCCAATACTTTGATTTGAAGCATAAACCATGTCGCACTAGGATTTGCGAGCAAGAATATTTGGTGCACGTCTGTCTCATTATATAGCTCTTATTCAGCAATCTTACATTACAGAAGACAGTTTTCTTTAACTAGGACAAACATCATCACAATGTCTTCGTCATCACTTTTCAATGGATCCAATCCTTGTACCCAAAGTGAAATTTCGAAGGCTTTTCCCCATGTGCCATTGTCGGTGGCCGAAGCGGGGTGAGACGGCCGACCTCATCTCCTTTCGCGGCGGTAAGGCGACACCGCGAGATCTGCCGCGTCTCTCGCCAGTCGCACCACAGCACGCGTCGACTCGACATGTAAGTACGAACGCTCTGTCTGTGTCTCAGTGTTAAGTGCTACAACATTGTGCGTTTCTTTTAGTTTCTCATTCCAAGGTGAATTAATCCTTTTCCATTATCCTTCGGTAAGTAGGGTGCATTGTGCAGTGCTTCGTGTTTTAGTGCGTTTTATTGGTGCTCACCTCGACTTTGAATTGGCCGAGATTCGAAATACAAACTTGTCAATTTGCTAAGATAACATCATTATTTTTTAATTATTAAACTATTATGATTAGTGCTTAAGATAAATAAAAATACATATTAAGTACTCTTATAGAAAGTGTAGCTGTATTAGATTATTGCTAGTCCAATAGGTCTCCATAGAATTTCATTGGGTGAAGCTGCCAGTGATTTTGTAAGCGCCCCGTTTCTATTTTTGAATATCGCGGTGCTCGGTTACAAATTCTTTCGTCCAATGAAGTTGGGCTATTCTAAAGTTTTCCCGCGCTTTGGCAGATTGCCAAGTAGTGGCTAATCGCGTATTTGCGCAGGTGGAGAAGGCATCTGACGCGCATGCGCGTACCCGTCAAATTTCGGGTTTAGTTTATTTTTCAGCTGATAAATTTAGACATGGTGTAGATTTTAAGACAGCTTGTACTCCAAATAACTACAGCAGCCATCCTAATTCTGTTATTGCAATATTTTATTGGGTATCTATCAACTTCTTTAATTGTTATACTTACATGAATAAGGATTCGATAAACATCAATACCTAACGTTGAAATCAAACTTATAAAATGTATAGTCAAAGGAAACAATTTCAAAATAAAACACGAAACACTTGAAACAGCAGCAAATTGATGACTGCCTTGAGACCGAAACAATTGTTGATAAGTCAAGGCCGAGACGAATCGAAATTGTATCTTTATGGTAAATTTTGTTAAATGTCTTACATCGTTTTTCATTGCGAAACCTAGGTTATTAACGTTTTTTCGTGTTTCTTAATTTATTAATGCAGGAAATGTTATCAGAGGTTAGATTGATGCTCAAAGCGAGGTATAGTAAGTTGCAGTTTAGCATTACATCTCATTAAGAAAGTCTTTTCTTTACCACACATTAAGGAGACGTTAAGTATTAAAATACTTATTTTTTTATATATTTTACTTTGATTACTAGTCTTATATTTTAACATATAAAATTATTAAAAAGGTAAATGCCTATCGCTCATTTTTATATGGTTTTGTAAATTTAATGTTTGTACTTATTTTATTATTTTTAAGAGACCATGACAATTAACATTTCATATAGCACTAAATAGATTATTTTAGAATTTCTCATTTTTTGTGTTTACTATACGTTTATACCAAAAACTGCGATAACAAAATATTATCAAAACTGGTTTTCATTTGTTTTTCAAATTTGAACAACCACAGTTATAAAGGATAGGAAATCAAGAAATGTAGTTTCCCCGAAATCAGAGATGATTTCCGTCCACCACGAGACAACAATTTAAAAAATCCCAGATTAAACATCACAGGAATTCTCAAATTCTGATCTTGAGTTTGGGATTATGCCAAAACCGGAGTGATCCAGTGACGTAATGCCAAATAACCACCTCGACATATAATTACATTGAACAATGCACATTGTATAATTAACACATAATTACTACTGTATATGCCTGTAATGGTTCATTGAATATTCTTGATCCAATTCATGAGGTCTATGTGAATGGCATTGATCGTATCGTAATTTCTTAGTTGTGATGTTGGTCATGGTTCTTACACTATAATATTTGGTTGTAGGTACTATATATTTACTTATAAAAAAGACAAATAATTTGTTAAGTTATAGTAAATTTTGGAAGAGTTAGGTATATTTTTAGGGGTAGAGTTGTAGGCATAAACTTAATAATAATAGGGAATGTTAACAGATTGTAGGGATGATATTTGAAAGATCATTAGGATAATTCTATTTATATACTAGCTTCGTCGATCGTTCATAATTTCTTAGCTTAAATTACATTTCAATATGTCTGTATTCCTGGCTGCATCTTACTTGTTTTATTCAAGCCAGGTCATAATCATTTATAATACATAAACGCCAAGGTAACGGAGGATTCTTATTGATCAGGAAATCTTATCATGATTAATGCAAATGTCAGTGTAATTTAATTGTTAGATGCAACAAAAGAGGTTTATCTGCCTGTAGAATGTAAATATGCGCGGAATGCATGTTTGTTCTGCGCATACGCAGCCGATGCACTCATGGACACGTTTGATGGACGTGCCTTTGAATTGCTGTATCACTTTAAGGGGTTTAATTTGAGAAGGGTATATAAAGCAATGTCTGTTTTATAACAAGATTATTCCGGGGTTTTGTTGACAAGCCCAGTATATCATCTTAAGTATATCTTTATAAAAGTATTTTTTTTTCCTGTAGCGTAGAAACAGTACATCTATAAGATGGAAATAATTTGCAGAGCGTCATAACTATGTATTTATCAAAATTGATTCATTTTTTATGAAATATCCAATTTTTCAATAAGACTAACTACAACAAAAACAATAAAGGGACGTAAGTCAATATTGATACTAAATTAAATGTTCAAAATATTATTACCTACCCAATGTTTAAAAAATCACAAAAGGAAATCTTGCGAATGTGGTTCATTAACAATGTCAATAAGGTGAAGGTGGCCGACCTCTCCGGTTTCCAGTTCTCCGCAGACCCTTTGCAAATGTATAATGTTAAATTTAACTTTAACGTTACATAAGTCATGAAACTTTGACACAATTTTAACAAAAATATCATTATTAATAAAAGTTCATTGCTATATTATGCACTTTCTAGTCGAGTGGAATATAAAACAAATTTTGAAATTGGAACAGTAATAACAAGGATTATAAAAGTATAAATTACTGACAACTTTCGTGCATCATAAAAAAGGATTAATATAATATATTAACCGTTTACTACTGTTAGTCAAAATACTGGTGTAACTACTGACCCACTCGAAGCTTGGGTGTACTGGCCTTATAGCAAACATACTTTACACTTAAAAGAAAAAAAACATGCATAGGAATGTGTAGGAACGATGACCGCGGCCGCGCACCGTACGACCGGACCCTTTGAAATTTATCGCGAATTCTGACTCATGTTTAGGAATGCTTTTCTTTTGAATCACGAATCAATGCGGAAGATTTTGCAATATCCATCTGATTAATTTCGAAATAATTCGGATGTTTTGGTGACGCGGCGCGGTGTGGCGTTTTGAATGACCCCTACGTGAAAGTACTTTAGCAAACGCTATAAAAGTTATTTATTTCTGCATATGTACCTATTGTTATTAGAATTAGTCAGTAGGTATAAGTTAAGTCATTTTACTGACTCATAAAATACCATGTAAAAATCTGTGTCCTAGTTAGAATAAGTTACGTGATCAGAGTTTGCAAAAATTTCGTGACAAAGAGCATTATCTGTTCCAATGCAATATATCTTTTATTTTAATTGTGTTAACTGTCATATTAGTTTAAATTATTCTTATACATCAAAAAGTACTTATACTTATAGAAAGTATTATAGATACGGGATACCCGTTGCACATTGTGTTGGGTACTTATTTAACTTCGATACTGTGTTTGATCCATGATGCATCTATGTCACTGATATTTAGCTTGGGTAAAAAAGTAGCCAAAAATACTATACTCATAAAGTTATCCAATTGATACTTTTCTTTTTAAGTTAAATACTTATTGATGAGCTAATGCCATTACAAAGGGGTTGATAACCTCATTGCTATATCGATCACAAAAAAATTAATCGCTCGTTACCTCGTTCCGATTATTACCAGCTTAACTATTTATTACGTAAAGCAATTAACATGCAATTACCGTGACTTTTACGGTATGATCATCATTCCTTACTTTATTTACCAACGCATGTTTTTTGTTAGCCAGATTTATTCGTGACGTTTTTGTAATTTTGGGATTTATAGACGTGCTTTAATCCATTAAAGTGAACGAAAATCAGTTTTTAAAGGATCGTGTACTGATAATTTCTACAAAGCTGAATCTATGTAATGAGAAACTCCTGCAAACTTCCCTCTGGGAATTGTAAAGAATGACTAAGGTACAAAATATGTAGATCTACAGCATTTAGCTGCATTCCTGTACGCTTTACGACTGTTTGCAAATTGCATTTTCGCCGTTTACAATGTAGCTGCTCTTAGATTAGAGGTTTGTCGTTGGAGAGTTATGTCTTGATTTAACCCATTTAGTAGTAAAATATTTATTATGTTTTATAATAAATAATTCATAGATTGTTTTCATAATATTGTTGCAACTATGGGGAATTTTACGTAGATAGGTAAACATTAACATAAGCACCTTTTGATAAGGTTGACTTCGAATCATCTTATTACATTAAAATTATTCTAACGGCGACATTTAATTTTCGCCGTAGAAGGGTGACATTCTAAATTTAAATTTTAAAATCTATTTCATTCTTTGAGTTGATACGTAGTTATATTATAAACTTCTTGGTTGATACTAATGAAAGTTGAGAATCATAGTTGTATTTTTTTCAAACAAAGCTGCTAGGCAAAGGATGTTACGGCAAATCCGAAGCGAGCCCTTCCACGGCACAAGATCAATGCACCCTCGGCAGTTGGCTCCATAAATAGCCGCCCGCTTTACCCACTCAACTGACATACAACTACATCCAGTTACGGTCTTTTCCCCCTTGCGTTTGATTAAGTTTTTATTCTTTACTGGCCAGTGATTTCTATAGGTTCTATAATGGCCAGGCAAGGGCGTCGCCAAGAGGGGGGCAGGGAGGGGCAGCTGCCCCCCCTAGATATTCTAAAAACTTGCAAAATGCCAATTATTTATAAGTTTTGTGTATTGTACAGTCAAGAAATCGTGAAGCTTTACACGTTGGGACTCTGTAGCATTATTATTACAATTGCTGTAGATGTAAGCTTCACGAGTTCTCTCGACTTTACCTACAATTCATACTTTTTTCATTCTCCATATCAACTTGCCATCGGTTGGCGACACTCTTGTGGCCAGGTAGTTATTAAAAATAAAAATGCTTATGAATCACAATTCTATGAATTCTATGTTCTGGAAAAGTCGGTTATTAATGAGTATTTCGAAAAATATTTTTTAAGAATTCCTCGTCCATACACGGTGGTAATCCTACTTTGATTATAACTATAATTCTGACAGTTTTTTTTATGCCATTGAATGACGAGACGAGCATGCCTTTCGCCTGATGGTAAGCGATAAGACCACCCATAAACAGTAGTAACACCATACAGCACCTTGACTTACGAAGTACTGAGATGTTAGGTGTCATTATGTCCAGTAGTTACACTGGCTACAATGTCCTTCACACCGAAACACAACAGTGCATGCACACTGCTGCTTTGTGGTAGAAATAGACATTGCGGTAGTACCCACCCAGACGGACTCTTACATATGAGAGCCCATGATTTGGGAGATCGATCATGATAATATTTATTGTAAGACCTATCACGTTTAAAACTTACATTCAAAATTTTGTTGCAGCTTTAACTTAGGGGAGCAGAAACAAACAAACCGCCAACATGGACGCGATCAAGAAGAAGATGCAGGCGATGAAGCTGGAGAAGGACAACGCGCTGGACCGCGCCGCCATGTGCGAACAGCAGGCCAAGGACGCTAACCTTCGTGCTGAGAAGGTACACCATCACATCAGTATTCATTTAAACTAGTTTCAAAAAAATATTTCAAGTAAAGTACATACGTTACTTGCTAGCGGCACCCAAACTAAACTACAACTTGAATAATAAGCCGCATGAGGGATACATTGGATATTATATATGTTGTACTTATATTAACTAACAATAAAATGTATGATAAGATGAACTTAGAAAAAAAAACAACAATTGATTGGATGGGTTTTTGTGTGTAGTGAAATGGATGATCGACGGTAAGTGCTATAATCATATTAAATCATAACGTTTTATCGTGTACCTAGTTGTCAAGTTAGTTGCTAATTTAGCTCTTTAGTTTAAATTAGGTGTAGAGCTATCTCAATGTGTGATGTAAAATGTGCTTAAGGAGAAGTATTGGAATTAAGCAAAAACATTCGTTAGGAGCATTTTCAGGCCAATCAGGGGGGCCAGATTAGTTCACTTGTATCTTTTGTTCTACGTATGTTATCCCAACCTTACCATAAGATAAAGAGAAGGAAGAAGTTTGCGTATACAAGATTCGTTCAATATTTCAGCGGCGATTCCGATGACAACCGTTGCTATAATAGTTATAGATTTTATTTATGGACGAAATTAGTATTTCAATAGATACTATGACCATGATTAATAATATTAGTATTTCAATTAATACGTTGTTGTCTTCGGAGTCATAGTCCATTATTCTAGGTGGAATATTAAACACTAAAGGGATATAGATGTCTTGACAGAACACACGAATAGTTTTGACTGCTTGATATACGATTCATCATTATACCGTTAGGTTAAACTAAATACATTTGATAAGTCTTGTCTTTTAATATTGAGAAAATACTTAAATTATAGTAGTTATATTATTGTTATTTAGCATATTATATTATAAAGGGTTATTAAATGAGAAAATAATCTAGTCTCATAATTAGCTGAAGGAAGATAATGTTTTCCCATAAAGTAAATTCCTCAATAAAGATGAAAATGCTGGGAAATAAAAATGGTTACATTCTATAAATTTAATAAATTATACTTGATTAAAAAAAACAAATTGTGTCTACTTAATGACATGAAGTTCGTAGATTTATTTACTGTCAAATTAGTTTAGTTTGATATAAACAGTATAACGAGTTTGAACAAAATATTAAATTAAGAGACTCGTTCTGATTTAAATGTATTTTCAGCGTTTCTACTTAGTTTCTAAATGATGAATGCAATTAAGATACGAAGTGTTCCATCTGTTTGGTGATTAATGGTTAAATATACGCAGTTATCTGCATTGAAACGTATGAAAGAACAGAGCCTTGAGAGTCGCGAGTGCGTGTCACCAGTCAGGGGTAAGGACGCCAACCTTCGTGTACTTATGTCAAGCTACTTCGTGTACCTACTTATGTCAAGCTACTTCGTGTACTTATGTAAGGCTATGTATTTTGCACCGAGAACAACTCTCACTGCATTTATTTAGATTTTACGTCGATATACATTAGCATAGCTAGAGTTGTTTTCCGCGGGGCAGGGGCAGTGTCCGAGACTAATCGTTTAAGAAATATAGCAGTAATGGGCTGCTCAAAATTCTTAGGGTGGGCACGGACCACCCGCTGCTCCTTCTTCATATATGCGCCTGTGTCTATATGTAGGTGTCAAAAGCCATTGAATACAAAAAATATGAAGTTGCTATTTAGGCTCGTTTAAATGAGTAGTTTGGTAGAAGAAATTCGAAATACCTCGTGAAGTTGTTTGTACCTTTATATGAAAATTTAAAAAATAAGATAAATCTTAAAATTTAATATACTTACGATAAAAGAGTGTAGTGGAATGCCATACAGTACTGTGTAACTCAAGGTGCTGGATGGTGTTTCTACTGTTTATGGGTGGTCGTATAGCTTACCATCAGGCGAACGGCATGCTCGTCTCGTCATTCGATGCCGTAAAAGAAGACTAAAATTTGACGTAGTTTTTGGGGTTATGTTGATAGTCTTGTTTACTAGACAATCGAGCCGAGCACAGAAGCAAAATTGTATTACCAGACATGCCATTGTTGTAATATGGCGTTATTTTGTGTATGAACTATGTATGATGAGAAGTATAATTATTATAATATGATTGCGTTTTAGATGATTATTACATACGAAATGATGAAACTGGTATAGGTAAGTTGATACCTAGATATTTTGTAATAAGTGAAGAAAAAGTTACGTAAAAGTAAATATTGAAATATAATTATAGTAAACTGGGATTTCATAATTTAAATAAAAGTAAAACTGTAAAATATACTTTTTTATTGCATTAAATGACGAGACGAGCATGGCGTTCGTCTGATGGCAAGCGATACGACCGCCTATAAACAGTAGCAACACTATCCAGCATCTTGACTTACGAAGTACTGTATGGCATTCCACCGCGCTCGTCATCCTGAGATATAAGATGTTAAATTTCATTATGTCCAGTAGTTACACTGGTTACAATGGCCTTCAAACTGGAACACAACAGTGCATGCACACTGCAGCTTGGCGGTAGAAATAATAGGCATTGCAGTGGTACCCAGTACCCACCCAGACGGACTCGTAGATATGAGAGACCTACCACCAGTGATATGTTAGTCTTATCTTAATATTGTTTACGAACTATTGTATACGTCAACTCCTCTAAATTATTTTATGAATATGCAATATGTCTTTAATGGACGCATATTTTATTTTTATTTACTTGCGTTATATACAATTTTGTAGAGTGCATATTATGTTATGTATTTTTCACCTTAAAATTTTGTGTTTTTTTTTTTAATAATTGTAAGAATTGAACACTGTCAAAGTAAAGAGAGAACGTTTAATTAATAATATGATGATGACTCTTTAATGTAAATACTTATACTTGCTCAAAGTTATATTTCGCTGTGTGTAGGCCGAAGAGGAGGCCAGACAGCTGCAGAAGAAGATCCAGACCATCGAGAACGACCTCGACCAGACCCAGGAGGGCCTCATGCAGGTCAACGCCAAGCTCGAGGAGAAGGAAAAGGCTCTGCAGAACGTACGTACTAACAACTTTTATTGACGTCCAAAAATTAGCCAAGCTCTCAGTTTGATTCTTGATACAAGCTGAATAGTTTACGTCTGCCTTTGCCTATTCTAAATTCAAAAGTGTATACGTAAATATTTTTTTAATTGGTGCAATCTACAATTAACTAAGTATTTTATGCAAAACCTTTCATAAAATTTTCAACCTTTCCAAATTTTCTAAGTGCTCTGGTATAGCAGCTGATGAACTGACCTTGAAAGGAGAAGCTGTGGGTTCGATTTCCGCATAGAGACAAAGATTTGAATAAATCTCAAAAATATTTCTTTGCATCTATGTATTATGAATTCTCCTCGTTTCTGATACTTACAACATTAGACGTGTATCTTAGTATACTATTATAAAAAATTAACACCTGAAAGCTATCTAACACTTATTAGCTCAAAACTCGAAAGAATATATTACACAGCATGTAATGTATGTAAAAGACACTAAATAGTGCGCGTTTAAATCTTAATTGACAAAAACTTGCTACGCCTATACGAAGTAACCATATGATTTAGTTCTGAAAACTATTGTATTTATTTTATATTATAACGAAAAAAGATGAATAGGTATGTACAATGCTTCACAATCGCAACTAATGGGTAATTTGGTATCGGAAAATAAGCGCCTTACTTCAAAGTTGATCAGTTGTATATTCTAGTACGTAGGAATTTGCTATAAACTATTTGTAAGGAACAATTGTATCAGTATGACTACAGCCCAATATTTTTAACACCTATATCTGAATAAAGAGCAGTGCAGGTATCTATATACCTATGTATTAAGTAAGCACTGAAAAACAACTAAATTTCAAACAATATCTAGATTTTTTTTAGGAAGTGTTACACAAATAAAATCATGTCTAGGGATTCATCACATTATTGGGATTATTTGAATAGAACTACATTAGGTGTGAGATGAGTGTGTGTCGTGTGTCATTGGATTAATTTAGTCTCCGAAGCGACGTCATGTACTACCGATATTAAATCAATTAATCGACGCGTTGATGCATGGACGCCAGTACACCGAAATCCAGAGCTGTGGGATTACGTTCCGCGCACGCAGGTTATTTTCGGCACTCGGCACCTAATATGGGCCCGATGCCCGGTGTTTCGGTAAAAATAGACTTCTGTTTAGCTTGCCTCACCTACGGACTTAGCTTCTGTAATCAACGCTTTTTCCATAAAACGGATATTGCGAATTCATTACGTTGGGTTAATTTAATTTGAGAACATGGGAAATAACTTCGTGTCGCTTATGTTTTCGGTTTTTATTTGCTTTATTAAAACTTAACATTGGTAATTTAATATAATAACTTAATTATTCAACAAACATTTTAAATACGTGCGCTTTGCCCGTCCCGTCGTTAAAACAGTTCTCAAAAAACAAAAGATGGCAGCTGTCAAAGTGCGACTGCAGCGCCGCCGTGTTGTTGCTGCGAACGACAGTCAGTCAACATGGCGGCCGCCGCTGCGCGGCCGGACGGATCGTGGCGAGAGTAGTAATGTCCGCGTCCGCGCCCCACGCCCACGGGCGCACCCCCGTGCGGCGCAGGGGGCACCAACACCACCCGCGGCTGAGGGGTGACCGCGTACCCGCCCCCAGCGCGCCCGGAAACTCCGATCCGTCCACACGAGTGACCTTAGACTCTCAAACAGACGATGTTGTGCCTTGTGTCAATAGTGTCAGTGAATCTCAAGAAGTGACAAGGACGAATAGTGACGATGCACTTTCGAATCGAAACGCACTCGAAGATTGCGCGAATGTTAATGATGAAATTGAATTCGAAACTAGAGTAAAAAGTACGGATTCCCTCGACAGCTTGGACGATGAATTCTCATTTAGAGAGGAAAGGTCCGCTGCTGACGGCGCCGAGTTTACCGTGCCTCCTGTAGATATTTCTGATGACGACCCTGAAACTGCAGAACTCGCGAAACTCAGGTGTACTAGCGAATGCACGGAGGTGTTGGCCGAGAGAGAAAACAGGCGCAGGCGAAGATGCGCCGACTACCCTGGCCTTGCTTTTGGCAGTTCCATATTTTCTTCGGACACCATGATGAAATTTTCCATTATCAAGAATGAGCTGCAGAATATTAAGAACACTGCACTGAAAAGGGTAATGTCCTTAGTTATTTAAGCTTCGGTATAGTAGTGTGAGTGTAGTAGCGTCGGCCAAATGCGCGCAGTACTATTTTTAATCACGTTCCGTCGGGAAAGTGTGGATTCTATTCGCGCGGAGCGAGCTGCTGTGAGGCACACGTCGCGCGTGCCGATCAGCTGAGCCACTGACATTTGATTTGACATGTTTACCAGGACGTCTACACGAGACGCCGCTAGATGTCGTTGACGGCAACAAGTGCACGTGGTCCCTCACATACTCAATACTGCCCTATCCCTTTTTAATAAACTCATAATAAAGGAATTCCGAACAACGCGTTCGAATAATTCCAACATGATTGAAAAAACTATTTCAACAGCCAAAACACATTAAGTATTTAGTTCATCGAGATAAATTATCTCGTCATTATCTTCAAATGTTTATATCTAAATAGATTACAGATAATGCCAGGCCATTCAAATACAAGGATATTAGATAATAAAATAAAAGTAAAATAAAGGCCGCGACGCTTTACATAACAATAAAAAGTAAGCGTTTTTTTGAGTGGCCGAACAGTTTCCACTATTAACTGCTTTACATTACTTTCTAAACTTGTTCAAAGAGAACATAATATTTGGGCAGCGAAACAAAATTTAGTTTATCGTTAGTTTACATTATTTAACGCAATCGTAAACAGGAAAAAGCTAATTAAGGGTACGCGACTGGTTAAAATGTGATCAGTTTGAACTGCAGCATATGTCTCGACTCGAGACTTATAAAACGGCTACAAAAAATTACACGTTTTAAAAGAAAACGTGTGTAACTGCGATTAAAATATACAGCTATTTGTGAAAAGTATAAAATTGGTTGCCCAACGGTTTCAAACAGTTTTTATGATGCAACAGATATTTTAATTCGTGAAAACGTTGAATAAACATGCGATCGTTGTGCGAGCAGCAAGAGCAACGAGGCAATGCATCGCGAACAATACAATAAAGATATTGTCTTTGGTATATCACAAAATGCTTTTTAATTACCAAACAGGTTTCGCCTAATGGATTACTATTTAGACTATTAAGACGTATTTAGTATTTAGACTATTTAGACGTATTTAGTCGGAAAAGACATTATAAAAACTGCCTATTAAAGATAACCAAAAAATTTAAACTATTGACTTGACATCATTGATGTATGCTTAACATCAAGTAGCAAGTAGATTCATTTTTAAAACAGATCAGACTAGGTAAACAGAACAGATTTAACAGATCTTCCTATTGGAAATGTATAACGTACAGGAGTTCAGTAATAATGTTATGGTACAACATTTCGTTATAAATCGTGTGTAAAATTTACAGCTAAACAAATAACAAAAAAAGCCACAAGTTAGTTTATCGACTACGAGAATACGGCCCTTGAAACGCCATTATATGTATTAATAGGCATGAATACCTAAGGAAATTTACACCGGCTTCGTTTAAAAATGAGTCACGAAGGAACAAGATGTTAATAAAACTACAAATAGCTAACAAACAACGTCCCGTTATAAATATTAATGTGATTTGGCACTGGCGTACCGATTGTGTTCGTATAACGCAAGTTTCCTTGCTGGACTATTGATTTGCAATACAATAGCCGGTTAGATGTCTTGAACAGGACGCGAGCACTTCATGATGCACAGGATTCAACGCGATTATTTGGACAAATTGCGTTCAGTTTCACGCCATGCAAGAAAAAAGACTATGAACCTGCCGGATACCAAAACAGAAAACATAACGTCGATTCCCATTGAAAAATAAATCAATAAATATTATTTATTTCATAAATATTCATCCTTTAAAGTAACATTCAAAAGAAATCCGAATAAAAAAATGAAAAAGATAAATTAGTCAAAGCTATAGCAAAAATTATAGGTTACTACGTAAGGTATAGTTTTCAATCATTATACAAATTTAATATGTAGAAAGAAAAGACGTTTAGAATTCTTGAATGGAAGACTCAATATCAGTTTTAATGATTTTATAAAAGGAGTATAATAATATGAGGCACATTCCATTTCAATTACATTCAGTATAACTGGAATCATTAAGTCTAAATTATAGTTTTTATTCTACGAGCGAATAATGATATTATAATTTAGATTAATAACCTGAATATACGAGGATTCTTCAGGTATGAGGCAGAGTGCGTCGCTGACACCACGGGCGTTGCTTATGTAATAAGTTATAATTGAATTAGTATGTCACAGATTTACTACATCTGTGTGTAACTGCATTAACTATCTGTTAATAGGTTATCTTTTACTAATATGCAATGTAATCGTAGGTATATCTATTAGGAACCATTTAAGTTCAGTTAATGCTTACATCAAAACTAAATTGTCGTTCAAAAACCCATCTCTGTCATTATCGCGTGAAAGAGTTTTCCGATGATAAAAAGTAGCATATGTTCCTCGCTGATAACATAATGTAGCTATGTGAAAGAGTTTTTTAAATCCGTCCAATAGTTTTTGAGTTTATTCATTACAAATATACATGCCTCTCCTCTTTATAATATTACTGTAGATAAAAGCGTCGTAATTGCGGTTTAGTTGAAATTTATCTCAATTTTGTTGCAACTGCCCCTCCTATTGACATAAATCTGTCTCTCTCAAGACTATAATAAGAATTCCATTAACTTTTTTGCAGATTCTGATAATTTATTGGAAACTAGGTTCTTTAACCACTGTGACATAGTCTTTTGCTGGTGCATTCTTGGAAATCGCTCTATGCGTAATTATTAATTATATTAAAATTTGATAGAACGTCCATAGCACATGTAAGTTGACGGAAATGCAATTTATTTATAACTACATATTGTTCGTTTAGCTGGGTTCTTTTCACGACAAATTAATTCATGGAACCAATATCAATCCTAAACTTCTGTTTTCCTCAACAATTGAAAATATTACCTACGGTCTGATATAATTCTGCGAAAGTTTCACCCACGCTGGCTGACTACTTTCAATTTTATTCGCAATATGCCATACTTTAATACATAAATTAAATTCCATGTAAGGTCACTTATATTAAGTTAATATTGCCATCTTATAAAAGAAGTTTTATCATTGTTGCTTAAGAACTAGTATTCCAATCGAATAAAGAACACTTTAAATTGCTTCTATATTTTAAGCTCTATATTTTGGTTAGCGTGTATCAGACAATTACACACTGTAATACCTATTCATGTATCGGGTAATTATAACGGTTTATCTATAGCCATGTGTCGACTCAACGAAGATTTCGATCATGTTAAATATATTTTGCTGATGAATCATCTTGATCTAGGTCATATGTCGTGTGATCGATTCGCTGTCTTGGCCATCTTTGATTGTGTCGAAATTCGAAAACTTCTTTACATATTTGGCGTGTCATTAACGATCTGCAGTAATTACCGGCTTTAATCGATTGCAGAAGGTTTCGTGAATCACCACTCAACACACATTACCAGGAAAATGTCACCGTAGGTTTCTATAGGGATGGGTGTTTATTGACTAAATAATAAAGTAAATTAATCAAAGGGTGTATTAACACATTCAAAATCAATGGTGTTTTAGTACGTGTACTATGATCGTTCACACATTATTGTGTGTTTATCATTTATTCTACAGAACTAATATTAACTGTAATTTAACGATGATTATAGCTATCTTTCTATCTCTTAATTAACTTATTTATTACTTATGTCTCATTTCGACACAAAGGTGTTTCTTGCCTTTGGAGTTCCTAGGAAAGAGCTTGAAATTGCTAAATTGCCATAACCTGTTTGGTTTACAGTAGTTTTTGTTTTCCGAATGATGCTATTTTAATTTGTAACTGTTCTCTCTCTGTTATTCATGATATTGAAGACTTTAATAGCATTCAGTTGCTTCTTTAATTCAATCAATATTGTTATCAGGAATGTAGACAAACAGCCTTAGTGTATTTCAAGTTATTAAAATTATGTAAAAAGTCCATGGAATACACGTGGTAATTTTATGACTGCGGATAATATTAGTATTAAAATAACAGAATGTCTTAGACATGCACTTCACAAGCAGCGCAATTAATATAAAATACACATAACCGTTGCTGAAAACGCAACTCGAGGTCGTAAAAATTAGTGCAAAAATTATATTGTACGTTGTCGAATGCAAAGTGATATAACTACACAGCGAGGTCATTGTTCAGTCGATGCTATGAGCCGCTGCAATAGAAAATATAACAGTAGACACTCCAAAGAAACTAGATACAGCAAAAAGGCCAAGAAGGAATGTGGTTTAAATTCAAAAGCGAAGTGGCAAAAGAACGGCAGGACAAAATATTTTTACATAAATAGGTAGACAAGACTTATTTCCTTAAATTAAGGCACAGGCCGCGTCACGCGTGTCATTTTGTTTTACCGACGTAGTACAGCAATGTTTTTTACTTCGATGCTTAAGTTACTGGTTACTTAACGGAATTTAAAACAGGCGCATACTTTCCAAATGACGTCATATAAATTTCGGCCGTGGTCGTGCATGTTTCGTTTCTTATCGTGTCAATGTTCTTGTCTTTGTCTCCTTGTAAAAGTTATCCAAGTTGTTTACAAGTTTACATAGATGGCGTTGAACATAAAAAATCTGACTACTCTTGTTGCAAATTATTATTATTGCGAAGCGAATATTTGGATATTTTCAATTATATTCATTCAATTCCATTTTTGTTTATCCTAACGCTTTTCAAACTTATTTCCCATCCCATGATAGTAACACAATAAACTGAGAGCCCTTCACTGATTTTAAATTCCACTTCCGATTCGATTTTTATTGTGTTGGTTCACTGTACCGTTTCGCCCATCCTACATTGGGGCTTTCTTTCTGAACCTTGTTTTGACCCTACAGGATGTTGTATCGGATGTAGTGTTCCATGGTCGCTGACAGGTGGAGCCACTAGTAGTGCATTGAGAGCGGTCGATCGTACTTATCATACTTGTGTGAACTGTGACGTTTGGATGTCCGCGTTTGGCTGTCAAATTATTTATAATAATGTGTAATTGTTATAAATTTTAGTAACATTTCAATTTATTAATTAAACTTGTCGTGTCCTGACGTGTAACGGCCTCAGTAAAAGTTGAATCCGAGTGATCATTAGCAACAAAGTTATAGCGTCTAGGTTTGGTGGCGGCCATTTTATTCGCCGGCTGTGTTCATTCGTGCCGAGCCCATCTCGACGATACGGAGCAATAACGAGCGGGGCAGTCAGTTGGCATTTTCGCGAGTAGGGCGAAGGTGTCTATAGTTTTTAGCATTTAGGCAGTCGGTTTAAACACAAAAGTGCATAAAAATGACGACAAACATGCAGCAAGGAACGATTCTGGACGTTTTGAAGAAGAAAATGCGGCAAACAAAAGAGGAAATGGAGAAATATAAGGACGAATGTGAGGAGTATCACAAACGATTACAAGTGGAAATAATGCGGAGAGAAGAAGTAAGAAACGTGCTTTTATATTTGTGTCGTGTGTTTGTGGACCATCAGTTTTAACGTGTTTTTGTGTTAAGTTCATTCTAGATGTATGAAAGAGAGTTATCAGTCGTCTTGTGATATCTACCTATAGTGAGTAATGTCCGGCCATACTTAGGTGTGCAAGCAACGTACGCATATTTACCTCTCTCTCGGATTCATCTTGTCTGAACCTCGTAGAAAGAGAGGGCGAATAATTATTCTTTTCATCGGGCACTTATTCCTTTTCATCGAGTATAGTTTCGTTCCCAAAACAGTATTGCCAAAACGGAGTACAGTTTTGGATGTGGAACATTTAAGGAACATAGTATTTTACATAATTTATCAGTAGTAGATTGTGCGGCGGTTTCTGTTACACGTAACAGGTTTGGTTGCGTTGGAGGTCGTGTACCGGTCTTTTGTGGCACATGAGGAGTGAGCCGGCTGGAATAGTGAGCCTTAGCGCTTATGCATTCCTGTTCGGACGTCCTCGAAGGACCCCCGGCGCCGTGAAGGCGTGTCCCCGTCCCGACTATTCGTTATCGTCCACATGACGTAACACGGCTGCGATCGTATTGCTGTGCCGTGTCACATAAACACCTGTAAATTCATATTTAGAACCGTATTTTCCGTAATTTCAAATAATTGGACCACATATCAATTTTGTGTTGTTGAATATTATTTGAATGCACAAGTGCTTGTGAAATTTTGAACGAAATTCTTATCGTGTTGCGTACAACAAAACTACGATAAGATTTTTAAACTCGAGATAGCACCAACACGAAATCACTACTCATCTTTGAACAACATGTTCGAACGTCAGGGCCATTAGGCCTCTACGAAGTACCTTAATGACTCATTTGAGAAGTAGACGAAGAAGGCACGTCGCAGATAAATAGGCACCAGGCACTTTTATTACAAACGACGTGGGCGTGTACCAACATTGGAAAATTACGTGAATTTAAAGCTGTTGAGGTCAATCTGAGTACCTGACTGCTAACTAGCTACTTAAATCTCGTAGTCGGTAAAAAATATGAGCATAGTAAATGAACATCCATAAAAACCAGTATTGAACTGTAATTAATTATAAATCGTTTCAAACTATTTAAAATAGCTGTACCGCAAAACGACGAGGATGATAATACAACATAAAATAATGCATATCATCGTTCTCAAACCAATATCGGCTATGTGCAAAAAGTTCAACTTTAAGATACGGAGTAAAACCATTCTCATGTAAAATTTTGAGACAAAATTTACACATGGCATATTTTTCCTAACACTTATAGTTTGCCGAGTAACAATTAGAATCACATAGCGGCTTTTATATATCAAAGTTTGGGGGACAAACTAATCATATTATGATTTTATATTTTTATGGAAACATTGAAAATTGTCATATTACTCAAAATGTTGAAAGCTCACAAAAGTGCACATAGCAGATATTAGTTTGACCACGAAGTAAAGAAAGAGTTTTAAAACGACGATAGATTCAAAATAATTACGTTAATATGGTGTCTAAATGTTTAGCCTCTAAAAATATTGCATGACAATGTTACCAAATGTATTGACTTAAAGGGACGGGCCATTGTATTTGCGTGTTTCAATGGACACATTTGTGAGGTGTAAGCCGATCCCATTAAATTTTAACTGAACGAGCTTCCGTGAAAGTTCCCGTAATTACGTTTGAAGCAATGGACACGTTTGTCCAAATGGAATTATAATGGTGCTGGTGTATTTCATGCTATTCGATCAGCGCCTAATGCTTAATTTAATTAATGATGCATTGTCCTAGTTTAAGGAGACCAAATAGAGCATTGTACTAGCACATCCTTATAAGGTAGGCGTGATGTATTATGTTAAAGATAAGAGCGACATTTGTTTAAATAGTTTGTCGACCAAACTATTAGCTTCCAAATCAATACGCAAGTGTCTTTATGTATGTGAAGCCGTACGGATTAAAGCTTCCAATATCGGTCAGTTTAGTGTTCAGTCAAAACACCCTCGTCATGTAAGGAAACCTTAAGTTTCGATTAGTAACGCTTTTAAAGGAAATAACAGTGGATCGAACGTGATCACGGATACAAAAACACATCACACCTAATTAGAAGTCAATACTTAATGCTGCAAAACTGTCTATGTTTGAATACCGTAGCTCGCCACTTGGAAAAGGTCCTCGACCTTACTCCGCCAGGCGTTTAATTCACCGATTTCAAATAAGCTTTACCAAAACGTCAATTTGAATTATGTAGAGTTCAAGGCGACAGACAATAGCGAGCTAGAGCCAAACGCAGACGTCTCGAAACGGGTCGTTTTTTAGTGACTGCCTCGGTGGCGTAGTTGTAAGTACGACTGCAAAGCTGAGGTCTCGGGTTCGATCCCCGGGTCGGGCAAAGTGATATTAAGTTTTTCTATTCAGTGTCAGCTCGGAGTCTGGAATTTGTGCCCGACATGGCGATAGGCTCGCCCCCTATCACATCATGGGACGGAATAATGGCGAAAAGTGGGTGCACTAGTTGCGCCTCTGCCTACCCCTTCGGGGATAACAGGCGTGAGTGTATATGTATGTGTGTATGTATTAGAGGTAAATTTTACACGGAGCTCGTTAATTGATGTAAATAAAGTATGTGAACGTGATTGGCGGTCGGCAGTCATGATTATTATTAGCGTACATCCACGCGTCGATGACGGCACGGGATTAAAGGAGCAAAGTGGGACTGCTTCCTCGCGGCAAGGACGCGTGACGTCACGTGGCCACACTGAATGTGAATAAAGATCGCTAATGTCCGCCTCAGCAATTCTTCACACGTTTCGACACTGAACAATGTTGACATTTGTGGCCAAATCTGTTACCATGTCATCACGGGCGGGGTATGCGAATACGTTGGCCATTTCATGACACAATGTATGGTCGCATTGACTTATTCGAGTGTACCGCATTTCTTCCAATCTGAGTAGCGTGTAAGAGATTATAAACGGAATGTGCGCATGAATGTTATACTGAAGTGGAAGAGTAGTATTCGCTTAAAAAATAATTATCCTGAAAATAGGTAAAACTGAGTCAGTATTGACGCAGTAAGATAAGTCTATCTTTGGCGGTAGGCCCTGAGCGTTATTGCGACCTTTCTCCGAAATGTAAATTTTTATCATCCTAAGTAACAATTTATAGCATTTAATGAGGTCAAGTAAAGAGTTTACAGTTTTAGTAGCGATTAGAATATTGCATCAAACATTTACCTGTTTTGAACCTGTGTTACTAACGTATTACTCATAATTTTAAATGTAAATGTTGTACTGTACATAAACGACAGATAACAATTTTAGTCATTAATTTTGTGAGTAAGCTACAAAAATAATGATGTATGGCCTACAATAATAAAAGTATATTGTCTAAATTATTTTTAAGTACCTAAAGTTTTAAAGTTATTGAAAAGTTTTGTGTTATTTTCTTTTGCATTACTCCACTTATTATGGTGGAAGTATTTGTAAGGGTTTCCGATACAGACGAACGGAAAATAAGCGGAGTATCAATATATGTAGCGAATTTTTTTTTATTTCAATTCGATAGTTTGTGTAAATCATTTAGCATTGTTATACGTACTTTGTGTATCTGTCCATAGTGTAGAAATACACTAATTCATTGAAAATTATACTAATCTAAAGGATTCATTAATGAACAGCTTAAAATATGATTCAAAATCTGTACTAACCCTGGTGTTAATATCGCCATTATATGTGGGGAGCATAAGTAGGTTTTAATATAAGTTTTATCCCTTTAGTATTAGGTCCAAAATATTGTCTCGATGAGATGATGCTCAATATAATGTGTTCTACAGGCCGAGTCCGAAGTGGCTGCCCTGAACCGACGCATCCAACTGCTGGAGGAGGACCTCGAGAGGTCTGAGGAGCGTCTCGCGACCGCCACCGCCAAGCTGGCTGAGGCCAGCCAGGCCGCCGATGAGTCCGAGCGGTGAGTCCGACACAATGCTGTGTCTCAGAAGTTATATTACATTCATACTAAACCAGCTGTTGATTGTATTTATGAAATAGATTTGGAGTTATTTTAGTATTCTTTGCTATGATTCTTTTGGGGCTTAGAGTACACTGTTAATAATTTTTTTTTTGTTTACCAATGCAGCGGATGGTATTACAATAATGATGTTTAGCTCTTCGGGGTAGACTAAGGTTATCTCTAAACTTTAAATCAACCTTTGTAGTGCAATCGATGTCATTTTAAGTTACATTATTTTACGATTGATTATAATTAATATGAGGTCATGTATATTTATTATTTTGAATCAACAGCTGGTTTACTTTCAGGAAAAGTATATAAATATCGTAAGCTATTTGTGTAGAGGCGCAGAGATATTCAAGATGTATGTTAGAAATATCGTACATTTTAAATCAAAGAAATTACAAATCTGTGCCTCTAATTATGTTTGAGCTTTTTCTCTAAAGAATCAGATACAAAGTAATGAAGCAATGAATTTGAAGAATCCAACACTGACTTTATTTCCAAAAATGGTAATGTTTTTTTAGAACTTGAAATATTAGTAGCAATTTTATATATAGCTTAACTTATACAATGATAAATATTTTATGATATAACTATGTCTAATAAGCCATGACGTTGACGTTTAAAATCAAACATTTACGCTGTAAGCGTGAGATATTGTGTGGCTTCTTCAAATTAATTTATGAAATTGGATTAGTTATAGTCTGTATAAATATTTCTTATGTAATATTATTATTATTTTATTTGTATGTTTTATATTATATTAATGTGTGCATGAGTGTTAATGTTTTTGCCCTTAACTACCACACTATTTACTGTTTTCCGAAAATTTCCATTAAACGCAAAATGTTTAGTTACAAAATGAAATAGTTTTCTCGCTTTTAGGGATGTACCTTATACTGCAATTTCCATTGCTCTTGGCTTGACAAGAGAAATATTTGTCCTTACATTCTTATTCTCCCGACTTGGAGATTTAACGTTTTTTTTTTATCGATGTTATAACACGCATGTGTTTGGCTCCGCACTAACCAGAATACGCAAGGCGCTGGAGAACAGAACCAACATGGAAGATGACCGCGTCGCGATCTTGGAGGCTCAGCTCTCCCAGGCTAAGCTTATCGCTGAGGAGTCCGACAAGAAATACGAAGAGGTGAAAGCTTGTTACAAATATCATTACGTGTCAATAGTCACACTTCTGACGTCACCCGGATCGGACAGATGCGCGTTGTCGCGCTCCGGATGCCGTCAAAAATCTGACATATCTTTCTCTGACAACGTGTTGTTATGTGAATTAAGAAAAAAATGGCCGTTTTTGCTTCCATAAAAACTTGCGTGTCACGGATGTGGCTGCTAGCGAGTGGCAGGATCGATGTCACTTGTCAATATGACACATTTGACAGCAGTACATGGCAGCACTGATAATTGTTATTATTACAGTTATCATGTTTGCTTAAAAAATTGGGACGCAATGTTGCCGTGCGACTCGCGCGGCCAGAACATTTACGATGGATATATCACAAATTAATTCACGTAACAACACGAAATGCAATATTAATGACTTATAGAAACGTGAATTTCCAGTTTTGACGTTAATTTGGAGTCTCTCGTAATATATCGAGTGTTACATTACATAAAGCTGGAAGTTTGCGGTTTTTATGTCAAATTTGGTAACAATATTGCACAAATTTCTACGGTCACCTCATAATGAATAAATTTCCATGTCAGTGCCATATTGTTACTTTCCTATATGTTAAGTAGAATAAGAATTAATCGTTTGGAACTATCAACGCCATTTGTCCGTATCACTTATTCATTGATTATAATAATTGTTGCTGGCTCCAACGCAATTTTCTCCACAGCGTATCGAGTTGTTCGAGTTGTTTGTCGCTTTATATGTTCCTTGCAGTTGTGGCGTGTCTGTCTTTGCATGTCTTCTAACTATTGGGTTACCCTTGATATACTAGTGCATATAGTTGACCTTATTACTCAAGTTATATATTGTTTCGGGGTCCAGTGCCCGCAAGGTCCTCGAGAACAGGTCGTTGGCCGATGAGGAGCGCATGGACGCTTTGGAGAACCAGCTGAAGGAGGCCAGGTTCCTCGCCGAGGAAGCCGACAAGAAATACGATGAGGTCTTTATACGGGAGTTTGATGTCGTTTGGTTTGGCTTGTCCCGCATGAGCGAGTACAATACACACGAACGTTACCGCGCTTCGTGAGCCGCCCGCCGCGTACAATCGATCATCATTCAATAGACATACCCCGCGCAGCCAAGTTCGGTTTACCATTTAGTCTCGAAAGTGTGTGTTGTACTTTCATCTCTACAGTTTCCACGTGCCATTAAATGTATACGCTCGCAAACGTGTTCGCAGTTTCTATTCCCTTTTGAATCGTTTCTAAATATAACATGATTTATTGTCTGTCCAAAACATAAGAGTTGTTGTCCTACTAAAATGATTCACCATGTGGATTTCGATGTGTGATTGAAACTAACATCTGACTGAAATAACTCGTGTGAGCTTGAAAAATCAACGGTTATGTCACCTAGTTAATAATGTTACGTTGAATGATAATTCTGGAAAGCGACGCAGTATCGCACTGAGATTAGATATCGATATTTATCCATCTTAGGAGTGGGCTAATGGAGTCGCGCCTTGCCGCTCGATGCGCCGCCAGATGGTTAAGCTGCAATAATATGTCCTAATTCCCCTGACATATGACCCTGCGCGGTGAAGGCGGTCATAAAATGAACGTCCTAAGAAGGAATCGT
Organism: Lapara coniferarum; assembly: GCA_949316025.1. NCBI lineage: Eukaryota > Metazoa > Arthropoda > Insecta > Lepidoptera > Sphingidae > Lapara > Lapara coniferarum. The sequence continues at coordinate 4,971,482 of OX438934.1, read as the reverse complement.
ATCGCGCCCGACGCTGGGCCGAGCGCCTTATACGGGCAGACTTGTCTCCTTCGTCGCAGATGTCGTTACATAAGCATTACTTCCATATATGAAGGGTGTAGTTGCTCAAGTGGCGAGTGCGCCTTAACAGTAATTGTATACAATCGGCCGATGTCAACGGAGAATGATGGTTGTCTAATATGGTATGGTGTGTCCGCTGTCCAGGTTGCTCGTAAGCTGGCCATGGTTGAGGCTGACTTGGAGCGCGCCGAGGAGCGTGCTGAAACCGGCGAATCGTAGGTTTCAATTCCTTTCCGCCGCAGGACCACTGCCCGCCGACTGACGACACTGACCCCCGTTTAGTTCGGACTGAGAATGACATTAACTTGGATCTGTGCTGTGAAAGCCCGTCGGCACATTGCCGCGCGCGTGCCACGCGATTATGGTCGTTAGAGCAGTGGTCCTTAGGCGCTGTTTTGTAATTATCGCCACCGTTCTGCATGGTTGTTCATTTGCATTCTTAACATTGCTGCACAGTAACCCGATTTACCTACCTAGGTGTTTCTAACATTCGTTCTCACTGTTATTTTTATGCATGTCCGTTTGTAGGTCGGCGTGCTGCGAGAGGAGCCGGCTGATTTGTTTGTTTATTTGTGCATTTGTCGTGCCGCGGTGTGGCCAGTTCGCGCCAGACGTGCGAAGTGGTGACATCACTTAATTATAAGAATGTGGGTTCAGCATCGTTTATCGAAACGTTCCGCTTCCATAAACGCTGGTGACCCGCGCCGCCAGACTAAAACAAGGGTTGCCCCATCTCATGGATATTTCTTATTATGTTAACTATCATGTCCATGTGTCGACTAAACTTCTGTCCTCAGTGTGTGTACAGTTAAACGTGACCGTAGGCTTAGGTAATCAGGAAATATGTGTGGTATAGGGCAATTTTCGTTTTCAGATATGCACCGCATTACACCAGAATTACTGGCCGTATGCGTGCCGCACATATGCAAGCGCACACATCACATAACGAATATCATAATGCACTAGATAGCACTTAGATTATTAATGTTTTTTGAAAATGATAATAACTTAGATCTAAATGATTTTGGGACAACCCTCGTTTATATATTTTTTTTATTTAATTTGAGTTGTGACGCCGCTCTCGACTTCCCTGCTTGGTGATCCTTTGAGTTTTATTAAGTTTGACTTGAAATTGCTTTGCTTTTTTATTTGTATTTCGACAGGAATGCGCTCTGGACGATCAATATAAAATTGAACACAGCACATTCTCGCCAACTGTGACACGCAGTCCATTAGTTGCGCAAAGAGTCCTAAACACTATGTTGAGCATTTTTATTTTTTCACGTAAAAAAATAATCGAATGCGACACAATCCCTGCACCCGTGGTCCGTGCACAGTGCTCAGTGCACACGTATTGTGTAACACAATCCTCACTGCAATAGAGAAGGCACTGCACAGTGGAGAGCGGCGTCCGGCTGTAGGTTAGTGTGTGTTGTGTGTGTGTGTGCGTGCGTGTACTAACGGTCGGCCGGCGGTAGGTGGCGCGCAAGCTTGTGCTCATGGAGCAGGACCTCGAGAGGGCCGAGGAACGCGCCGAGCAGAGTGACTGGTGAGTACATGCGAGTGCTGGAGATTGGGGTCACAACACACTCAGGGCGGTATTAATAAATCAATCTCAAGGTTGAGTTACATCTCAAGTAGACATAATGTACGAATAGTTCAATACATTATGTCTACTTGAGAGGAAACTCAAACTTGAGATTGATTTATTAATACCGTCCTATGACTCAACATCTGGACGATATTACAAGATATGTAGCTGTATACTGGGCAAAAAACAAAGATATATGGTGGAATTCGATTCGTCGCTATATTAAACTCGTTGCCAATAGTAACTAAAAAAAATATGTGAATATAATTGAGCACAACTGATGTATTTGAGTCATACTTCGTATAAAGTATACTGAATAAGTAAATGGGCTCAGTGCGTTTGGGGCAACTTGAATAAAAGCCAACTTATCGCCCTCAATCTCCAGTATTTGTCGCGCCGTAGTTTACTTCCGCAGAGAAATGTAATTGGTCTGTCTAGACTCGAAATGCTAACTCGTTACGTCGATAAAATGTTTGCGTGGGAAATTATGATTTTAAAGACTATATTCTATTACTTATCAGCAAATAAATAGTAAAAAAAAGCTAAACTAAATGTACTTATTCTGATTTTATAAATAGTAGGAAAATTTACAAAGAATTTCACCCAATTTGATCATACAATTTTGACCTTAGCCGAATTGAACCGTAAAAATAATAGTTAAAAAAATACAAACACACGAATTGAGAACCTCCTCCTTTTTTGGAAGTCTGCTAAAAAGCTGAAAAACACGCTTTATAGAAAAATCAAAATAAAAAATAGAAAGTAAATTTGAATTATTTTAACTATATATTTTTCATTTTTTAGTTCTGTTCTACTAGCTTAACAGAATATGTCACTAAAAATAAACGAAAGCGCCAGCTTATAACAAGTAAGCTTTTACAAAAAATAAAGAAACAATTATTTATTAATTTTATAGTTGGATTTTCTATAAAAGCGTGTTTTTAGTTTAAAACATTGAATTGTCATCGGTCCTTGATGAGCATGCTAAATTATGATTGAATCCGACGTTTTGAACGGGGTCAAAATCATGTTCAAAGTTTCCGTTACCTACATACATACGTACGTCTGAAGCTAATAAAAGCGTGTTAAAAAGTATTGTTTTCAAGGGTACTTGGTTTACCCACGCCATTAGAGTCGCAGACTGACCAATTACATTTGAATTGTTGATCCTGAGACCAGATCGTGTGTGGAATCGAGGGCTTTACAACTTTCTTACGATTCTTGACTTTGATAAGATATCACAAGGTTAAATTACGTAGACGCCGTGTAAATTAACAAGATCAATATTAAACGATAACAAATAATTCTGAGCATAACTCCTCTCAAATAATTTTCCTAACGAGCGTTAAAATAAAAATTATAAATATTAAAAGTCGGTTGTATTTGGAAACTAAAATAGCACAATTACTAATTTTTTTTATGTAATTAATTTACTATAAATCAATTCTGTTATCAGGGTTTTTATTAAACTTTAATAATTTTGTTTAATTATAATATTCTCGTAATGTAATGTTATAGATTTTCTTATATACATAATCAGAATTTTATACGCGAACAATTCTACTGGAAACTAGCGATACTTTGTTCTACGATTATCTAAATGTACACACGATCTACTTATGCATACAATCTGGTCTGAAGATGAATGAAATGTTGCATACATTATCGCATGTCCATGCCTCGGCTCGCGAACGCGTCTCAGTGAAAACGTGAAAGTACGCTTCAAAGAATTAAATTGTAAATGAAACTTATCTCGAACGATTTGCACTGGTACTTGCTGATATTGGCTGTCCAATGACGAAAGGGGCATGGCCCTGAATTTGAGAACTGAATCATAGTTATTATAAATAAAATTATTATTTTCTAGAATTTATTTACTCATATTAATAGACATATCACATGTCTAGTGTTTTTGTAGGGAATTTATTGACGTTCAATTTTGACTATTACTAAAGTGCACGATGTTGCGTTTCTTTCGTCATTGGCAACCTGCATGCATTCGTAAAGCATTGTTTCATGTTAGTAACACTTTTATAAATGTTAAAATAATAACTTAATCAACCGTCTCCCATCATTTCTATTTCAGAATATTTTGTATTAAATTGGTAAACACATGGAATTACTCTAATTACAATAGTTTAAATAGTTTTACACACTAGAAAACTAAAATAATGCACTGATAATTACTAATATCTGTGCAGTAAATGTTAATTGTTTTTTCCCAAATATAATTTTTTAGTAGTGTGTAGGCCCCGAAGTACTTTTAATGTATGGAGAATATTGATGGTTCCTTTGTAATATTCCAGCAAAATCGTGGAACTTGAGGAGGAGCTCCGCGTCGTTGGCAACAACCTGAAGTCCCTCGAGGTCTCTGAGGAGAAGGTATGTACCAATCTGCATCTTTATATTATAAGTATCTCTAAAATGTTTCAGTCTAGAAAGTTCTATAGAGCCGCAATGGCCGTCCATTGATATCAAGTGATTTATTTCACCAATGAAGCGAATTATACACTTCATTTTAATTTTCTTTAATAAAACGAGGCCTATGTCCAGAAATTGGTTGTCGATAAACATGACGGCATGAAAGATCAAGAAATAATATTCCATTCATTTTATCGAATAATTCCTGATGATAAAATTTCCAAACATTGAAGTTAACCGTATGATGCACCAACCAGTTTGTGAATTTCTCTTTTTGAAAGTAACAGCTCCTGTATCGAGTGTAACACAGGTTTACTTTAATAAGAAGAAACTAATTAGCATAGGGGTACTAATTGTTAGGAGATTGAATATAAATAATATAAAATGTCAGAGAAGTAATCTAGCGTGTACCATTCATACAGGCCAACCAACGCGAAGAGGAGTACAAAAATCAGATCAAAACTCTCACCACCCGCCTAAAGGAGGTGTGAATGCGAACGATATCGGTTCATTTGCAGCGAGTGTTCGTACGCTTGCCTAACTGCATTCTGCCGCACACACCCTCTAGTGTAGCTCCTGCGCATGACTTACCATTCATAAGTCATTACCTGACATCGAATGGTAAAGATACATCGAATGGTAAAGATTGCACAGAGCGTAGTGCGTCTATAACTGGCCGTTTTTTTCTCAATAATCGAACATTACCGTTTTTTAGCTGTTGTGTGTTTCTTTTCCTAACAGTTAATAGTTTTAGTGTTTCTTATGAAATGTACAGAGCATCGCACAGGGTCCAAGGCAAGTTCCTGCCCTGTGTGACGCTGCATGATGTTTTTTTTACTGTTTTTCGCTGTTTTGTGTCACGTTAACATATAATAATCGCAGGCGACGCAAAGGGAAGAGACATACGAGGGTCAAGTTAAACTGCTGGATGCACAACTGAAAGAGGTAACACGTACAGGAGCGGACGGCGAACGTAGATAGAGCTGGTTACGGTTGTAGTTGCCGATCAATGTTCATTACCATCTGTGTTTGGGTCGCAGTGGGTGCAGCGCGTGTTCCTCTCAACAGTCTCAACGTGTATGCGTAGAGATGCGTTTAGTCGGGCACGTGCGATCGGTCGGTCTAGGCTTCGTAAGGCTGTATCCGTTGGTACAGGTCCCGTGTGGCTGCCGGCGGCGGTTGGTGCTTCATCTATGTATTTATTTACGACGTCTATCTCTCCCACTTTGTGTTAATTTCTGTATGTACAAAGTGCCAGTGTTGTGATTGTACGCTTCACTCGTCGCGGGCTCGGTTCAAGTGTTGTCAATGCGTTTTTGATTTAGTTTCCACTTTATCAAGCTTATCGTTCGGCTCGAGTGTTCGATGCGAACCTGTTTAACGAGCGCATTATCAATCATTATGTTATTATTAGACCTTTTTGTGGCGATATTCTCGCGGTTGTTCATATTTTTTTAGGAAAGCGGTTTTAGCATTTCTTTTAATTGATATTCATGAATCATATTCATTGATTTATCATTGAATATAATGATCTTTTTTTAAATATATTCATCACGCTATTTAAAATGTATTTGGTATGATGAAAATCTTTTCCGGTTAGACATTGACAAATTCTCAGAAACACTTACTCCTTGCGATGCTTTCCGCATATTCTTCCGATATTTTTCGATTCTTATTCATATTTTACTTATAACTATCGATAAAGTATATGTTACCTATAATGGTTCTCATACACATGTGCTCGGAAACTACGTCAAAGCATGACATGCACAATGCGAACATGATGTAATGAAACACGAACGCGTACGGTCACAATACTGGTGGCATGGCGGTCGCTTGCCGTGAGTAATGAGTCCTGTGTGGCCAGGCGATGGCGACTCGCGACCACGTCGAGGATAAGATCCACAGCCTATCGCAGAAACTGTCGCAAGTAAGTTGGCCACACTGCGGGGTACTGATCGTTCGAACAATATTCCTATATCCACTCCAGCTATCTATGATTGAGAATTTGAAATTTCGAATTCGGAACTGGTGATATAACTGTCAAATTTGTCAGTTGGTCGCCACCTCAAATGTCAAAATAAATTGCTAGGTAAAAACAAGTCTTAAGTTTAAATGGATAACACATTGATTGATTACATTGGATTTTATTTGCCAGTGTTACTAGTCGGCTATTAAAAAGCTACTCACGTCTGTTTTCGCCTGTGTGCGAAATTCGAAATCGCGGCTAAAGTCTGATTCACTTTATTAGAGCTCATCAAACCTAAAGGCCTACTATATGTACGATAAATATATCGACTCATACATTTAAAAAGGTCATCAGCATTACTGGAAAAATTGCTGATGCCACCGACAAGTCGACGCCATTTGTATGGTGATATTAAAATGCTACGTTTCTTTCCAACAACAAATTAACTTTTAATTAAAGAGTAAGTGAAAGTCATTTCATGTCTTTAGTCAATGGAACATAATTTAATCGAGAGTCTGTTAACATTTACGGGTATTCGTCGAACGCGACATGTAGAAATCAAGGTCAGTTAATTTGGGAACAATAAGATCTCATTACCGAACTATGGTAGTATTATATAAAGATTTTTTCCTCGAACGATCAGTACTCTATCTTCTATATGTGTAATATAATGTACATTCACCATCATTGCGGTAATATATTTATGTATATGTATTGGGTAACGGTAAAATTTAGTTTTGTAGCATCTGAGACCAGCACTTGCCGCTTTTGGTAAAGGTAAATGCATGATAATCTTGTCGCTTCTGTTTATAACTGTTTGATGTTTTTTTTATTACTAAATAGTTTTTATTGGTATGATTAAATTGAAAAAATATATTGGATTTATTTTACATCAAAATTTTTATGATTAACAATACAAAAGTAAACTCATTTGGTTATTGCATGATTGGACATTTTAAACAGTCTACTTCCTGTCATTTATTTGCTCTCAATTTTTTTGAAGTTTTTGACACAAATTTTGAAGTATTGTAATTTTAACCGTTGAATATAATAAAATCAGAAAGTAGGCTGTTTACCAAACGATCTCCTGTTAAAAAATATGTTTTGCAAAATTACAGGCTGAAGCGCGTGCCGAGTTTGCCGAACGCTCTGTGCAGAAACTCCAGAAGGAGGTCGACAGGCTTGAAGGTAACATAGCTTTCTTATATACATTAAATATAATGAAATATGTAAAACAAAATTTAAGAGAGAATTTTGAGGAAAATTACAAAGCTACGTTAAGAGTTAAATTATAAGATTTTGCGGTGTATTCTTCAGAATACAACTTAAATCTCTTTCCTCAATGTTCTTTAAATAAAATCTAGGCAGAACTATAAATTCCAATTATTAAAAACTTTACCACTAGTTTTGAAGGTTATCCAGATATTACAGAGTTTACAACGTACAGCTGTATGGTTAAGTCGATATTTTGAAATATCTCTAAAGTCAAGTTAAATAACAACATTTTGAAGATAACAAATAGCTTGCAACATCATAACGCACAAGTTTTTAATCAGCCGTCATTAGATCTGGCTTTGTTTTTGAGCTGTACAATAGTTTTTGATAGCTTTCTTTCTTTCGTTTTCTGCTATAAACAAAGCTTAATATTTCTTTTTTTCATTGTAACTGTTTTGATGTTTAGTTTTTATTTGATTCCAGTTTACGGAACTGTTTTAGAAGGTTCACATTAAAAAAATATATAGTAAAGAAATGGATTAAAGTAAATAATTACTTGGATCCATTTTTAATATCAATTCCGTAAACACGCAATCAATGAGCATGTAATTTTTTAAATGTGTCCCACTAGACTGCTCGATCTTTTAATGTTTTTTTTATTGTTGTTTATCATTTTACAATTTTGGCATGGTTTTTATTTCAATGTTGTTTTTGCCTGTGCTGTTCGTTTCAATATTCTTGTCAAGTCTAACATTCAGTCAAATTAAAGTAACTTCCTATCGTCGCTGTAACGTAGAAAGAGCGTATCTGTAGTTTTCATGAAACACAATTCGCATTAAGGCTGTCTTGCACAAGTCACCAAATATGTTTACTGATAAACACATTTAAAACATGCTGTCACTGTCATCCATTAAAAGTTGACAGAGACAACAATATGATTTAAATATATTTAGCGTTTATATGTGTCATGCAAGCCAGCCTGAAAGTAGTTTGTCATATCCAAAACATCGGCGATACAAAGACAAGAGTATTGAATAGAGCGCGCATGATGTGTGGACTGACCGCGGGGCTTCACCCCTTGCAGACGACCTGGTGGCTGAGCGTGAAAAGAGCAAATTCCTGCAAGAGGAGATGGAAGCCACGCTCCACGACATCCAGAACATGTGAACACCCGCCATCCCCTCCCACACGCCCCCCCGTCACACCCATTCACTACCAAACTACGAAATCAGTCGATTCACAATCGATTAACGATATCGATATCGATAAAATTCAAAACATCGATTAGCACGAAATGCATTGGTTTCATAGTGAATGGGACGCGCGGGCGACTAGATGTTATTAGTTTTAGAGTAATTGCCAGCTGCTTTTTTTTACTGTAACGTCAGAAACGAGTGTTCGCTACGACACCACTGCCATGTGCAATTTTTTTACACAAATTACTAATATTTGTCCGTGTTAAAGTGTATTTCCTGAATTAGTCATTATTTTACGAGCGTGCCTGTTACGCGATTGCTTCCGCGGGCCGTGTCACTAGTGTAATGTGTCGACATTCCATAATGGGGACCAAATGTAATACATTTTACACTCGATATTAAAAGACAATTAGCATCTTATTTTTAAAATTGCACATTTTGTATATTATATGGTTTTTCATATAACAAGTCTACAAACGATTATCTCCGGTACGTTTGATTCAGTATGTTTTTATCATTTGTAACATGTGGGGAATATTGCACGCGAGTAAATGAACGTAGTACCCAATACGCAATGTATCGTGGAGTGCACTGTTTGCAATTATTATGAACTCTTATTTACTTAATATTAGCGAAGAGATTAGATATTTTTATTTAATGAGTGATGGTAACACGTAAAATGATATTTATAAGAATATACTTGCTATAAAGTATTTGATATTCTATTTTGTTTCGAGTATGATTTTTCTCGTGTCATAATTTGAGTTTGTTGTTATTTATTTAAATTAATCGATGAATAAATTATGACCATTCCATTGCTGTAAATGTACTCGTAAGTTTGGCAACAGTTAGTATATCGGTTAGTAGAGCTGGGTGTGGTCGCGACCGGTGGCGACGCACGCGATAGAACGATCGAACAACAAACACATTACTGTGCATTGTGCAACCGAGGGATATCCGTCTTTTAAATGTTATCGATTAATGAATTGATAGATAAGTTCGTGAGAAATAAATTAATGATTTTTAAGAGTATTCTAACCGTTTATAAATATATATTATTATTTTTATAAAGTTGTTTTTTTACTAACCCGTGTGACCCCTTTTCCCGTTTGACTAAATATCGATTCTATCAGCTATAAAAATCATTGATCATATTATAGTTAATTTCATCACATCATCATTATGAAAGATTCGAGTTTTCCTTCCCCTCGTCATCGATTCTCAATCACAATCGGCGCGACGCTATCCACCGAAAAACGAAGAGCAGCCGCGACCTGTCGCTCTGAAGACGTCGCGCACTGTACATACCACATACGTGCATACCATCGTACCCGGCACGCGCATGAGGGACCTCCCGTAGTGTAGCGCAGCATGGCGCGGTGCTAACGCATGCCCCCGCGTGCCGCCACCACTCGGCCCGGGCTCACCGCCGCCGCCTGTGCAGATGACCTCATCAACGAGATCGAGAAGTACAACGACATTGGCGACGACATCGACGACTCGTTCGTGGAGCTCATCCCGGGCGTCGACCCCACGCCGCGGCAAGTGGAGGCCGCGCGCAGAGAGTACGAGCGCCTGCACCCACCCAAGCAGCCCACGCCACCGCCGCCGCCCAAGGAACCGACGCCCCCGCCGCCACCCAAGGAGCCCACTCCCCCGCCCGCGCCCGAACCTGCGCCCGCGCCGCCTGCCGAAGGCGCTCCGCCAGCCGAAGGAGCACCTGCCGCAACTCCCGCCGAGGGGGCTGCACAACCAACCGAAGGCGCTGCTCCCCCAGCCCCTCCCGCAGAGGGCGCGCCAGCACCTACGGCTGAAGGAGCCCCAGCTGCTCCACCGGTAGAAGGAGCTGCGCCTCCAGCGGAAGGAGCCGCTCCTCCGGCTGACGGTGCCCCGGCGGCTCCTCCGGCCGAGGGAGCCGCGCCAGCTGCGCCTCCAGCAGAGGGTGCAGCACCTGCTGCTGCACCCGCCGAGGGCGTGCCCGCTCCTGCCCCCCCGGCGGAGGGTGCCGCTCCCCCTGCTGAAGGTGCTGTTCCCCCATCGGCTGCTCCCGCCGCACCTCCGGCAGAGGGAACTCCAGCTCCGGCTGCGGCTCCACCTACCGAGGGAGCGGCCCCGCCCGCGCCAGCCGCCGAACCAGCTGCGGCGCCAGCCCCTGCTGCCGCTCCTGAACCGGCGCCCGCCCCTGCTCCCGCCCCGGCAGAAGGCGCTCCCCCTCCGGCGCCTGCAGCTGAACCCGCGCCCGCAGCGGCTCCCCAGACAGAGCCCGCACCTGCCGCTCCGGCACCTGAAGCGGCGCCCGCTCCTCCCCAAGCCTAGGCATCCACTTCGCGTTTCTCTACCGGTGGGCTCCTTCGTTCTCGGACTTCTCGTTGACGGTTTGATTATATGCCGATATCGGGGAAAAATATTCGTGTACTGAAATAATATTTTTTAAGTTCTATAATAAACGCACCAACATAGCTGATGGAATAATTTCGTGAAAACTGACGTGTGTCGGAAAACCCCCTCGTCCGAAGTAGATGCGTGGTGGTGTGCATGCGTGTGTGAGCGACTAACCCCGTGAGGCGAGAGCCGCGCTGACAGCACCGGTGTCCGCAGACGAGTTGATCGCGAGCAAAGAGCTGTTCCACGAGATCGGCGGCGAGCTGGACTGCGCGTTCAAGGACATGGAGCTGCAGTCGCCGCCGCCGCCACTGCTGCGCACCTGCGACCGCTGCACCTGCTGCCACTGACTGCACGCACACGCCATAACAGTTCCGCTTTACGCCCTAATGCTTTTATACTCGATAACCCTAATAAATATTGTATAAAAGTAAGCGACGAACGCTTTCTCACTGAAACCGCATGTTAAATTGCGTTGAATCTTATCGTTATTTTACGCAACCTAAAAAACTACTCAAGCTTAAGGTAACAGCGTCAACAAAGCATGGCTTCAGAATGACAAGGATCGCGACATGTAAGCATTTCATTATTGTAATACACGTTAGGGCATTCACTGACTACGCAGAACTACTTAACCAACATTGCCTTCATGGAAATTACGATGTCATTTCAAATTCTGCGTTGGTACTGAACAGTTATAACGGAATGATACCATTCATGCTACACAGAATAAAAAGTAATCGACATCATGCCTTTTAATAGCATCGCCACGTAAGGCGCTTTGCATAGATTTACAATGTGGTAGAGCGAAACCCGCTCCTAACCGCTTTTGCACACTAATTCTAAAACTTGACTTGAAGGATCAAAATTCGTTAGATGAATGTCGATGATTAGTTTTTTGAAAATGTTGGACATGCACATAACGTATCTATGATGTCCAGACGAACTTGTCGCCGAGAAAGAGAAGTACAAGGACATCGGAGACGACCTCGACACCGCCTTCGTGGAGCTTATCCTCAAGGAATAGGCGCCTGCGCAGGATCACTCCAGCGACACGCCACGGCACTGTCACCTGCCAGCGATTCACTAATCCGAATAGATGTATTTTAATTTATATTTTATACTCCTGGTTTAAGGTTACAAATCCATAGCTTTATGGCGGTATTTATTTTCGAATATAAATAATTTATTACTTCTCTTTGTTTTTTTTACTGCACCCAAATATCTATATTAATATGGCCGTTTATATATTAAATTGTAAATTAAGGACGCGAATATCATATGTGATAAAAATAAAAACATTTAAAATATTGTATTTGTAAATACTTAATTGTAACTTAATGGCCTTATACATTAATAGTGTTCTAACGATATATAACTATACCTACCTACATTATAATATCTACGAACCAATAACATTACTTCTAATTAAAGGAATGATAAGCCATTCTTGTTCTTGTAAACATTACAGAAACTTAGTAACCTAAAAAGTAAGAAGTTTTCCACGCATATAAAAATTAAGTTTCAGTTGATTTTTATATACTTCGATATTCATAAAGAATAAATATAATAACTTTTGTCTTGTAAACTTTATTAACAATGTTTATCAGAAATACAATTATTCTTATTATACACTTATAATACATATACACATAATTTTTAAATAAGTAGTACACAGTACACATAAAATGCGGTATTCCATGTAGTTGCTTTCATTGAAGTAGAATCGCTTGGCTTCTAAATAAGTTAAGCACCAAAAATGCATGCTTAATTACTTTGATCACATTTATTTTTGTTGCACATTTGCCAGCGATAAGTTAGAATAAACAGAAATAAATGCTTTAAAATAAAAGCTTTAAAATACAATCAAGGGCTTAAAACAATTCTAGATTAGGTACAAGTGATTTTTTGGCTAATGAGTAAATACTGAATAAGACTCAAATAAACTAGGGTAGAAGTTAATTAGTAAGGGTCTCATCTGGATTGCAAACCACTAATAAGGCCCTTATAATTTAAATTTCAGAATCTATATTGTTCTTTGGATATAATTAGAAGTAAAATTATATCTATATCTCAAGCACACACTCACGCCTATTATCCCGGAAGGGGTAGGCAGAGGCGCAACTAGTGCACCCACTTTTCACCGTGCGTATTCCGTCCCATGATGTGATAGGGGGCCAGCAGGGCCGCGCCGACCCAAGACAGCGCCTGTGTGCGAAACCTTTGAACCGCCTCTGATTTTTTATAAGTTTTATTTAAGAAAATGATCTTTTGTAAATCGTTTGTAATAAGATATGTAGTTGGCTATTGCAGTGACTAAATTAAGTTCCCTCATGCTCATTAGTTCATTACCATTGGGGTCAAAGTTCAAGTAGTTTAAAATTTAAGCCATAGTAGTGAGTATTCTCTTGGGAGACTTGTAGATACCTACTTTCTTACCCATTAAACTATATAGAATGTGCTGTAGTATAATATAATTACAATAATTAACGTTGGCATGTCATTCTTATTCCGGCGCCCCTATTGTCTTGGCGCCTGTGTGCGCCGCACACTTCGCACATATGGACGGCGCGGCCCTGGGGGCGAGCCCATCGCCACATCGGGCACAAATTCCAGACTCCGGGATGATACTGAATAGAAAAACCCAATATGACTGCCCGACCCGGAGATTGAACCCGACACCGCAGCTTTGCAGTTGTACTGTAATACAACTACGCCACCGAGGCAGTCGACCTATATCTCTAAGATGGATTAAATATGAATTAAAATATATTTATTTTCTAGTACATACAAGTTACCTACTACAACATGAAGTTCGTAAAAATTAAACACCTGAATATGTAACCTACTCAAAATTGTATACTCTAGAAACTAAGAATTAATATAGAGATGGAATTGAGTAAATTTACGCTGTAATCTTTATTTTATAAAATCATTATCTAAGAAAATTTACTAATACATTAAAATACTAACCCATTAACGTTCCTGGCAGATGAGGTGGTGGAAGAACGCAGTAAGTACAAGGCGATCGCTGAGGAAGTGGACCAAACGTTCGCAGATTTGTCCGGTTACTAAGTTTTAGATAATTTTGATAATTCCGCCGTTTTCAAAATGGCGACGTGTGCTGTAAAAATGTCGCGTAATGAGAGATCGATGCTTTATTGTGAGGGATATAGGGTTGATATGCTTGTAATACTCTGATTGCTTATATTGTTTTAGTTACACATTCCAAATATTCCATTTATACTGAAGTCGAAATAATGGGACAAAAGCTTACTATTAAAATAAGCGGGTATGCTGTATGAAGACGCTTCTCATCTATTATACATTCGATTTTTAAATTTAGAACTGAAATGTTTTTGATATCACTAGATATCAAAAAAATATACAAAACTTAGATAACTATAAAGTTTGTTACATAATCCACATACCATCCAAAGTATATCATGCATTTTTTCATCTCGAAAAATTCATGCTTACGATTGCCGAGGTTTTATGTCTAGTACCTAATATTCGAACTCTGAACCCCACGGATCACAGCCGGGGTACGCTACCACGAAACTAATGGCCATTTTCTTTTCGTAACAATGTGTTATGGCGTAGCGCTGAAATGTAAAGAAATTAGCTAGGTGCAGAAGATTATACAACAATGATGCGATATTTTTTAATATATCACTGCTCTATGATAGAGCCCACCATAATACTCATTGTTATCGATTGTGATAACAAAAAAAAAATTAAAGTTGGCAACGACCTTTGCTTTAAAAGTAGATCGCATTAATTTAAACCTTCATTGGTAACATTTTGAAATACTGTTTTTTATGCCGTAATGCTGGTTACGTTTTGGGAATTAGTCTTCTAAGGATTTTAAAAATCGCGAATGTTAGCAAAAGCTGTGGTCTTGTGCGAAGCAATTTCAATGCGAATGGAAATTTAATTCGCAGATACAGAAGTTGCTGATTAAAGACAATTATTTTAATAAGTTTTGCACTATTTAAACTCATATCAAAGGACAGCTAAAAATGTAATAAATTTTAAAATATACAGATCACAGAGTAAAGTGTTGTTTATGATACTGTTAAATGTCATAGCAAGATATTTTTAAATGTGTATTACATAGATGTACACAGATAATCGGGTAGACAAAAATAATTCCTTCAGAGTGTAGTCAATATTACATCTTATTTATAAGTTCATGTTGAAGATAGCTCCGTGTATCAAGTGATTTCTCATATTATGCGCTCTTTCTGCCAAATTTTATACTTTAGTAACAATTTTTGAGTTTTTAAACAATATTATCCGGATAAATTAGAACATGATCAATAGAACCATTTTATTGAGATTCGACATTATTTGCTCAGTTTTTTAGGAATTTATTGTATAAATTGGATAGGGCCAACTAAAATTTAAGTGCCTAAGATCAAAGTGAAAAAAAATCTTGAATGATTTAAAAATATTTTAGTACAGAAACGAATTTGTTAAACTAGTAGAACTTTATATTTTTGGTTATAACATTTTTTTAATAATGCGTAATATTATTGACAATGAACACAAACGCCTAAATAAGCACTGCCGGTGTTATTAATTTTAAGATGATATTAAAATGATTTTTTTACATAAATAATTTTATAATTCAAGAACTTATGAATTGTATCAATATTTAGTTGGATTAAGACGCTGTATTAGTATAACAGATTTGTAAACATTTGTATTTAATTAGCCGTAGATTTTTTACAAGACTTTATTCTATTAATAATTTTATAAATATCGTGGGTGTGTGTTTCGCGAGCCAATTTTTTTTTATATAGCCAAAGATTTTTTTAAATTCACTTCCGTTTATTTGCTCTTTGACATCACCTCTCTTTTTTTTGTTAATGGCACTACTGCCAGTAGCCTGACAAGAGTCGGCTTTTCTGGGCACACCGGTCTTTAGGGTGAACGCAGAAGGCGCTCGCAACCCTTTGAATTAAGTGACCAATCATCACCTCTCTTATATGCCAAGAAATTATGGGCTAATTTGTAACCTAAGATGCTCTAAATATTAAAATGTTACTTATGTAACCAGATCAGGCCTTTGCATGTGTGTTCTATTTTCCAAGACGCTTGATGTCACTAAAACTCTAAAACTGGATTTTTGTATATATTTTGAAGACAACGAACAGATTTTTTTCTCCTTGTCCCCGGAAGTTCTTTTATTTGTTCTTGGGCTTCTTTCATAGTTTCCCTACCTATTGTCGTTTATATTCGTGTTTCATGTATGCTTTATGCCATCTATAAAAATGAAACTTTATTTAAAAACTTAATTGTACTTCAATAGAAATATTTTTTATAATTACAGCGCCCACGACATTTATAACTTTAATTTCATACTTATATTCCCGTAATTATCTGAACTGTGACTGCTTTATTTAAGGTTATAGCTTCCACCGAACGTGTCAGCGCTTCGAAAACCGTTCATTCCAAAATAAATTTATACTGTAAAGTAATATGTGTTTCACTGTATTAAATCCCTAAAATATTCAACATTAAAACAACGAAGAGCCTCGGTGTTTCCTCGCTAACTTCTCATGCCTTTTATCTACAAAGCGTAGGCAGGTGCATAACTAATGCATATCAAGAACAGATCCAGCTTTAAGTCAGGGAGGTCATATAGTCTAGGTCTGGTCAGAGTAGACTCCAAATCGATTACAGTAATATCCATCTTTAAAATTGAAGTAATATTGTGATTTGTAAATTGTAAAACATATATTAAAAAAAAATGACAAAAGACCTACGCTGAGTTTCTTGGTGCTTCTTCTCACGTCAGTGGGCTTTTCCGAAGCACTGGTAGAATCTTTAAGTAAAACAACATTGTGAAAAATGACGTGTAAAAGTGCCCATAGGGGCCTAATTACTGAATAAATGATTTGAATTTAATAAATTTAACTACAGTAAAATATTAATTTTATTAAATATATCAATAAGAGTCATTAAAAAATTATCAGCAGTCACCTAGCCCAGCCCATGATCCCAATGACCCCCATTCTGGATCCGCCCTTGATGCGCGCATGCCTCAAGCCTCGACACATAAACGGGTACCAATGTCGAGCAATACGGATAAATTTTCAAATCTATCAATTTATGTACCTAACTCGGTGGCTCAGCCTGTGAATCGAACCCATAATTTTAGAAGCCCAGGATCAATCGCTACTAGACTCGAATAGACAAATTAGATGACAACAAGTAAAACAAACGTTATCCACAAAATAAAAAAATTCTTGACGTTTTATAAACAACTTTAAAATTCTAATATTCTAAACTATTGCTTTTCATGCATACTGATTACTGACGGTTTGAAACAACCCGGCCTTGGTCAAGGGAGTTCATGTTCTATTTTCTAGAGCGAGCTGGCTCCCCCACCAAGTTTCCATTTGTTACTCACTGTATCGATTCTAAACAAGTGAAATTCATTGTACTCGAGTTTGTAAACTGCACTATACCTTTAAATACCTAACCGTCTAGTAATAAATTGCTAAGTATCACCAACTACAGCACAAATTTTTTTAGTCCACAGATTTAATCAGTTGTTGATAAAGCGATTTTAAAGTGTAGGACGTGATGTACCCTGAAGTTTGGTAGGTGTCTAACACACTTAATTCACACTAAGCTGACTATAAGGGCTCTTACACATAAACACGACATGACGTCGCGCCGTCCCACGACGCGACGTCGTGTCGTGTTCTCGAAAAATTGACCGCCATTTTTGTAAACTGGCATCCAGCTTTTATTTTCAAACCAAGCTATCAATACCAAACGTCGGTCGCCAAAAACAAATGAACGCGGTACCGGCGAAGGAGTGTACTGTGAGTCTACGACGTCGTACCGTAGATCGTGGCGCGTTTCGATGTGGTGTCGTGAAGTTTTACGTTGCTCGTCGTAGATTTCCACGATACGACGTCCCATCGTGAAACAACGTCGCGTCGTGTTTATATGTATGATCCCTTATTATAATATCTATATAGGAAATAATTTACGCTTCCTGTTCACAAACAGTTGCAGTGCCTCTAAGAACTTAGAATGAGAGGGGGTACGGTAGAGGGCTGCGCTGCACTCATCTGCCTAAAACTTCGCATATAAGATTTTTTGTGCATATCAATTACACTAGTTACCCTGTTCTGAAATATAATACAACACATCACGTATAATGTTGTTGAAAAATAAATGTAGAGATGGTACTTGGATGGGCTTTGGATTATATGTTCTTGTAGCTTAGATATTATTTTCTTGTAGATGAGATGTTCGCTCTATAATATAGATGGACATATTATCATTTTAATTTGTGTACAGAAAACTGAAATGAAATGTAAACAAGGAATACTTATATCTTATCGAATAAATCTTTTGTTCAAATCTGTCAATCACACCAAATAGAGACAGTTGAAAAGTGGGTAGATAATTATTTACTTAAATTGTTTCGTTCACGTTTCGTTAACATGTTTCGTTTCCTAAATATATTATTAATTTGAATAGTCGTTCCCTACTTACACTCTATTTTCCCTTTTTATTATGCAGTAAGGATAGTTAATATTTAGTGGATAGTTTTTGAGTACGACAAATCATAGTTCCCAGATCGTTACTTTCTTTCTATTCTATTTTTTTTACTGGTGGTAGGTGTCTCATATGTAAGAGTCCGTCTGGGTAGGTACCACCGCAATGTCTATTTCTACCGCCAAGCATCGTGCATGCACTGTTGTGTTTTGGTTTGAAAGGCATTGTAGCCAGTGCAACTACTTGACATAATGAGACTTCACATGTTATGTCTCAGGATGACGAGCGCAGTGGAATGCCACACAGTACTTTGTAACTCAAGGTGCTGAATGGTATTATTACTGTTTATGGGTGGTCATATCGTTTACCTCCGATACCTCGGTATGCATCTGGCCAAACGGCTAACCTGGAAAAATCATATCAAATTAAAACGAGACGAGCTGAGCATACGATTTAGAAATATCTACTGGTTGAAGGCACGTAACTCCAAATTGTCAATCGACAACAAACTATTAATATATAAAATGATCCTAAAACCAATATGTATGGCGTATACAGTATGGCGCACAGCTGTGGGGAAGTGTTAGCGACTCCAATGTAAACATAATACAAAGGCTGCAAAATGGCATCCTAAGAACCATTTCAAATGCACCATGGTTCATCACCAACACAGAGATCCATGAAGCTCTGAGCATAAGAACTGTTAAGGAGGAGTTAAAACTAATAGGGAATAAATATAAAACGCGGCTGGAAAATCACCCAAATGACTTAGCTACCGCACTAGCAACTATCAGCTACACTAAACGACTGAAACACCATGATATACAGAGACTTGTTGACAGATGGTGAAGCATGAGGAGTATCTCCTGCTGAGGAGCACCTTCGACACGATAAAACCTACAGGGAACAAGTCTGCTTATAGTTTAGGACTGATTGC
Organism: Lapara coniferarum; assembly: GCA_949316025.1. Lineage (NCBI taxonomy): Eukaryota > Metazoa > Arthropoda > Insecta > Lepidoptera > Sphingidae > Lapara > Lapara coniferarum. The sequence continues at coordinate 4,952,184 of OX438934.1, read as the reverse complement.
AGACAAGCACAAAAAAAAAATATCGTTTACCATCAGGCGAGCGGCTTGCTCGTCTCGTCATTCAAGGCTATAAAAAAAATTTGGTACATACAATGAGTCCATTGATCCAAATAAGTGAAACAAATAATTAAACATGTCAACAGTTCACTAATTAATAAATATAGAAATTGATGCACGTGTACAATACACGTGGTAGAATTCCAACCTGTTCGTGTCGTTTGGAATGCAATTTATATTTTAGTTGGAAAATCTAGAACTATTAATTTACTAAGCTCAACTATTAGTGCGTAATTTTTTTATATTTGTTTCGTATTTGGCCTGTGTGTAATTTATTAACAATCGGTTCTCGCATTACGGTGATTTCTTGTCGAGTAATACATACAATGTAGACCAGTAATAATATATTCTTTTGAGAGTAGAAAAAAATCGGTAGAGCATCCATCGTAATGGTAATAGCTATTTTGTAATATCCGAATTATGTTTACACAATGAAGCGGCGTCTTCGTCTCAATGAAGTTTGGTAATGGACTAAATTTAGAAGCGAACAACTTTTACCGACTGATCTTTATGAAGTATTTGGAAAATCTGCAACGTGAGTCGTTTTCCCGCGAGAAAGGGACGGCGTTATAATTTGATAGGTGATTGACGACGACATGTTTTGATATCTCGCATCCATCGACAGCACATGTTCTCATCGTCTAGCTGTCGTCACGAAGCTATAGAACCTACTATCAGCAATCGCAAATACGGCTGAAGCGATGTGCGAGAGTGTGACGGGTGGTGATCGCCTCGAGTGCTGCGACTGTGATGGTGGATCGGTATCCTGAATTTTTGGCACCGAAAATAGTCGGGCGGGCGCGCGGTATCGCCGCGAGGGCGGGCGCGGCGCAGTGCGTGTCGCTCCGCCGTGTGAACAGCCCGTGAGTGAGGTGAGTGCAGCGCGCGCGCACCCCGTGCCGCCCTGCTTGGATACTCCACCGCGTAGGACTCGCAGGACCAGCAGCGCCACCTCGGCGCGCGACAGTGACAGTGACGAGTGTGACACGTGACGTGTGGAGTATCCAAGCTCCTGGATGTTGTCCTCCAGCTACATATTCGGCGATATCGCTCCGAATACGATATCGCGAAACAAACGCGTTATTCTACGCTCTATAAGTTCTGTATTGAAAATTGAAATGCCAAAGCGGTACGTGGTGCAGAGTGGATTTATGAAAGAGTATCTGAAATAGTTAGAAATATGAATCGCACGGCACTCGTTTTCCACGGATATGACTCGGGTTTCATCGCTCGCGCGTCCTCGCTGAAAATAGTGTTCCCCGCCCGCCGCCCACGCTGTCGCTTGCGCCCGCGCCGACCAGTAGCTTGTAACCTATTTGCGGCACGCCGAACATCAGTATTTATTTAGCAAGATGAGGAAACTCGTCTCAATTTTTATTTTAGATCCAGACTTGCCCTATATGTCTTGTAATTAGAACACCATGGCTCCGTGCGTGATAGGCATTGTGTGGACGACGTCTAATTTGAATGTACCGTATACAATGTTTTACTTGTACTAAATCAATCTTAAATTTATGGAAAGAATGCCTTTTGAATATTTGCATATTATAAATTGTTAGCCGACTTCCAAAAAAGGACGAGGTTCTTGATTCGTATGTTTGTATTTTTCATGAATATTTGCCTTTTACCCGCGGCTCCGTCCGCGTAAAGTTTTACTGGGGTATAAGTACATATAAACCGCATCAAAATCCGTTGCGTAGTTTTAAAGATCTAAGCATACATAGGGACGTAGGGACAGACAGCGAGAAGCGACTTTGTTTTATACTATGTTAAGGTTATGCACTGACAATAAAGAGAACATAGTCACTTTGTTAATCCACGTGTGCTTTCGGCATGTCACCTGTCTTCGAATGACGTTAGAATAATGATTATTTTAAAACATTTTTTTTCAGAACTGTAATGTCACGTTCAAAGTCACTGCACTAATATTAACATTGGTACTTAGAGAATATTTTTGAAAATTTTTGGAATTCTTCAGTCGAGTAACCTTGAAATGGAGTTGGATACTGAATGCGTAACTTATGATGTGACGTATTTTCAGATTTCAAGATGTTTCATTTCTTCACTACTACTAGTTGAACTAAGGTCATTTTTACTTCGCCATTTAATTATTTCAAGGGTAGTTTTGATTAATTAAACGATTTCTAAACGTCTAAAATGTTTACATTATTCAAATATTGAGCCAGAATGTAACATCGTTACTTTGAAATAGGATATGACGCGCGTAAGCTCCGGAATATTTTAGTTTTAATTACAGTAGTTCAAACATTAAAGACAAATGAAATTAGTTCAGTGACTTAGCCTTGTGGATAGAGAATATGAATTTACTTTCGTCAATTGAATAATTTTACTTTCTAATTGCTTTAGTTAGAGCTATTATCGTTACTAAGTCTTTATGTTTTTATTTATTTGAATTAATTTGTTTTATATTGTATAGTGACATTTTAGTATTGAACCATAAATTAACTACTGTCAAAGATTTACAAAAGCTTATATGCTGAAGTTCAACGTCGTCACCATACTCTAGAAATTCCTTTCTGGTTTAAACTATGACCGCCTAAGCTCAAAACCAAAGAATCTTTTTCGCTTGACTCGTCAAACCCCGCTACGGACGCCGGCGTCCGAGTACATTTATATATATAAGAGGGGTTTGACGGGTTAATTGAATTAACAATGCGGTTCATTGACCATAAAAAAAACCTTTTCGCCTATCAGATAAAATGAATCAATTTAAATACTAACCAAGAATTTTGATAAGCGTGTCCATTCGTTCCCAAAGGAATGTGTCATTGTCTTGAGGGTTGCCTTCTATCATCGCGCGGCAGTCGATGCCTCGGGGCCGGTGTTGCAAATAGGCAAATGACGTCAAGGACACACGGGTATTTATAAACGCTACGTTGTAACCGTTCTACGGGTTATGCTATGTTTGGCCATCCACACTTCCCTCATACTCAGTTAAACTTTGTTGCTTGTTTTTGTAGCGTAGAATTTTGTATTTTCATGTAAAGTCGCTCTAACTTAACGAACTTAAAATTCGTACCTCGTTCTTAATCCATTTACCATTATACCTATGTTGAAATCAGTTAAAATAACTTTTCACATAACAATACAAGTAGCGCAAGAAGACATAATTAACTGTCGTGAATTAATTTAAATGTAAATCTCGTACCAGCTGTTGGAGATAGCTGTAAAGCAGTTATTTCTGCTAACAATATGCTGGTAACAGTTGAAAGCCGGCCAGAAATATCACAACGTCATGCGGCACGTTATTTTCGCAACAGTTTCACACGTTCGGTTTTCAGATTTGCTTTCATTTTATAGTTCCCGTGAACATATGTTTGGAGTTTGATGCGTTCCTTTTTTAAATTGGATCTGGTTTCAATTTATGGAATGTAGAGTTTACGTCCTAAGTATTAATTTTGTTAGTTTTCGAAATTGATATCAGGGATTTTTTATGATTGAATAGCTCGGACATAAAGACAACAATACTAATTTATTTTTAAAGTTATCAATCTTTTACCTCGTTAGTTCCAGTTAATATAGCTCTATCATTTCTAAATCGGTTAGATAGTAACTTTTGTTACTTTATTATAAATTAACTGTACACAAATATACAAACTAGAAATCACGTTTCAGTTTTCTTAAAGCATAATTTGAAACTCTGAGAAACATTATGATATTGCATTGCATTGCTTGCTCCACTTGCATTTAAAGCAAATGTAGAGCATTTTGGTGATCGACGTAAAATATCTGTTACTTTAAATAGTAGGTATGTTACAAATATTAAATAAAAAGTAGATTAATGACACCATTTTACATTTTTTGATTAATGTTTTAAAGAAGTATTTGTTAGTAGTAGAATATTCATTTTAATACAATTGAGATTATAATGATTGGGGGAGAATATTTGATATTTGTGTATTCGTGACTTTATAACTTGGTATTATCCATTTATTGTTTTTAAGACTGATTAATTAAAAATTATCACACTTTAGGAACCTAATAAATACAAAAAAAAAAATCAGTATATCATCGTTTTCATAGAATCAAAATATTGTCAATTAAGCATATGTTTTTTCTTATAATTCTTCTATTTGGCGTTATGTTATCCAAATATTAATACAAACAATTAATATTAACTAGGTACACACTTTATATAATAGATATAAAAGCAACTGTTAATCTACGACAATAAGGCTTCTTCACTAAGAAAAGCTCTTGGGAAGGATTAAACGATTGAAAAAACATTAAAAAAAAATCAGTAATTGATAACAAATTTTAAGTTATTGATATTAAGTTAGTTATCTTAACCACACTTGTTTAAAATATCTTGGGAATGATGCTACGAAAAGATATAGTATTTGAAAATTTACAAAAAGGTTGCTCTACAAAGCTTAATTTTAGGACCGGGACTTCTCATTCTCTTCACATCTGAATCGTGAAGAGAGAAAAATAAGAAAGAAGTTGGTTAGAAAGATAGACCGTGGCAAAACCAGGGTATTGCCATTAAAATACACCACATTTCGTTACTTCAACCAGAAATGCATGATAGAGTCGTCAGGTGGGCATAAATATTATAACACATTACATCATCAGCATTAGTATTCATCAGAAGTTTAAAATAATGATTTAGAAGAAAATTTTCTATGTCAAAATATCATTTGTGAGTTGTGACCCGAAAAATTGAGTAGGAACTTAACTGTTATCAAATAGGTAACTAATGAAAGATTATAAATACAATAATAAGTTATACTGTCAAATTGGACTTTATGATTTTGGTTGCCTCGGTGGCGTAATTATATGGCGTGCGCGGTACAACACCGTTCTGGGGCCCCAGGTTCGAATCCCGGGTCGGACAAAGTGATATTGGAGTTTTCTGCTCGGTATAAGCTTAGAGTCTGAAATTCGTAGGTACGCGATATGGCGATAGATTCGTCCCTTATTACATCATGGAACGCACAGGCCAAAAAGCGGCTCTGGTTGCACTTCTGCATACCCCTTCGGTGATAAAAGCTTGATAAGTGTTTCACTGTTTCGTTACAAGAACTCAAATAAGAAACACGCGTATGAGTACATCATATTCGTTCAAAATTACACTGCCTACTTTTGTCCAATAATTATATGTTACTAGCTGCTATGTGTTACGTATTTTTATCTGACACACGTCCAGCCCCCTTATTCTCTATGAAAAACGTTATTTTCATGGCTCGAAACAAGCGCGTAAACGTAACGCATCGCGTTTATCACTGTGAAAATTGGCATACAGAATACCATTTTACCCCAATTACACGAAGTGAACGTGACGCGGCCTCGTTACGAGTTAACACTCATAGAGAATAAGGGGCAGATTCAGTAAATGGTCTGTGAGTGATTCGATAACAATCATCCAAACTTCTTCACAGCCATTCCCATCAATGTTATTCGAAGATAGAACGAAAAAAAACGATTACTTCACTGACCTGTTTCACATAACTTTTTTATTATTTCGTGGAACATTTCAAAGACGATCTAAGCAAATATGGCTGCTCTGACCGTATTTTCATCGTTTAATTATAAACTTAGCATTGAAATAGTGCTGTTAATACCTAATTAAATATACGCCTACATTTTCTTATCATTCGTTAATTAAAAATGATTTTTCCATTAAAACAATCTTGGTGTACAATGCTGCTATAATTATCTCAGAAATAACAATATTAGCTCTATTTCAAAGTAACGGAAATACGTTGGCGGTGAGACATTCCGCGAGAAGCATTTGTTTCATAATGAAATGAAATCCTCCTAGCCAGTTTCGGCCACGGCGGCCAATCTCAACGGAGATCAGCCAGGTACGCAGGAGATATTATAGTGCACAAGTGTGTGCGCAATACACAGGTGCACTCGCTATTCCTTCACTCTCATAGTCCGGTGAGACGGCAATCCGACATGACCGGAGAGAGATCAGGCGCAGGACCAGGAGGCTTTACGTGCTTTCCGAGGCACGGGGGTATCACACCGCCAACTTCCTGACTCCGAGCTGCGACTGAGTAAATTTTAAGATGGAAAAACCCAGTCACAATTTTTTTTTTTGGCTCGACCCGGGATTCGAACCCAGGACCTCAGCGCGCAAATCGTACTCGTAATGCGTACGCAAAACCACTACGCCACCGAGGCAGTCATAATAAAACATGTAGGTACCGATTAAAATATTTATATCTAGTCACAAAACTAAAAGAAATCAGCACCTAATTCACAGTAAACAAAATAGGGTTAACAATGGTTTATATTTATTTAGCAAGTAATAACTTTAACGATATCTGCAAACAGTATGATCTTGATCCGTTTTTGACCACGGTTCCCTCAGCGAGGAGGTGTTTGAGCCTAAATTTTTTCCAAACTAATTTCTCTAATTGTTGCTAGAACCTGTTTCTCTAATTGTTTTTCTATCAGTATTGAAGTTGTAGAAAGAACATTTTGACTGCGGCTCCTTATTATTCTTATTATATTTAAAATTTGTAACCTGTTACTATAAGTGAGGACTTGTAATTGGCTTTTAGTTAACTACACCATTGTTATAAATAATTAGTTATAGCTGTTAGTCCTCCAAATGAATAAATAAATAAATAAATAAATAAATAAATATATAAAGTTGCTACGTCTTACTCACGATATTTATTACGCTTTTGAGAATAATGTGACACACAGTATTATGAGAGCGTAGCTTACAAACCTCAGAATACTTATTTATCTTCAAAATGAACGATTTTGTAATATATTTCGTGTTATTAGCTAACGATATACGATAATATCTTTAATGACATTTTGAATTGAGACTGATGCAATGATGATGTGATTTAAATGATGTGTTTATTAACAAAATTATATTTCGACACAAAGAACTTGCTTAAGTATAAATCGGAGGTATACTATTGTTTACAGTACGATTAACATGAGTTATTTATTTATTCTCTCACTCTCCCCCCACTAGGGTAAAAAACCCTTCTGACGAAAGGGCTAAACAAGTAGTCAAAACAAAAAACTAAACTAAATGCATTATGTTTAAAAAACAGTATGTTGCGTTGACTCCATATTGAAATGCAATGAGGGCCAATGAATAACAGTTTAAAAATTTATGTAATAACGTTTGTTTTACTCCGCATTATATATGAATAAGAATAATAAAAGTAGAATTTTCATTGCAGGCCAGTAACTGGCGTATTTTTTCGACCGAACCGTAACAACACAAAGCCGCCACCATGGACGCGATCAAGAAGAAGATGCAGGCGATGAAGCTGGAGAAGGACAATGCCATGGACAAGGCAGACACCTGCGAACAGCAGGCCAGGGACGCCAACCTCCGCGCCGAGAAGGTATGCCTTTCTAGCTTGTCGTTGATTTGTTGCTTTGGGTAGCTAAATTTTTTGCCATGATTTATATGGAATAAAAAGTAATTATCCCTTGTTGTCTTGGAAATAAACTTTTGTTCAAGTGAATGTTCTAATTACAAATATTGATTTACAGCAAAATATTTAAAGTATTATACTCGGTCCAAACATTTATTTAACTTTTGACATATGCACGCCTATGAAATTTTATAATTATTGACAAGGAATGGAGATTGATGTATTAAAAACCCTTAATACATCAATGGGAATGGAAACAAAATAATAAACTATTAAAGTTATATATTGACAAAAGTTATATTGGATATAGAATATAATATATCTACAGAATAAATTTATAAACAGAAAATATACACATTTAAATACTTAGGCAAGTTTATAAAACAATACAAAATGTTGAGCAAAAATAACATTTCAATGTGTTTAATCGATCAATACTTCTTCATAAATTAAATCGATTGTTACAAGAAATCGAATCGATAACGCATTAGTACATCCCCCATTGATTGGAAATCGAACTGTCAAAAGTTAAATAAATGGTTGGACGGAGTATAGTAGTTTATCTTATATCCTCCGGTTCTAAACAGATAACTATCAGATCGCTTATATAAACTTAGAAATTGAATAACAAATGATATTTCCCTTGCAGGTAAACGAGGAAGTCCGTGAGCTCCAGAAGAAGCTCGCCCAGGTGGAGGAGGACCTCATTCTGAACAAGAACAAGCTGGAGCAGGCAAACAAGGACCTGGAAGAGAAGGAGAAGCAGCTCACCGCCACCGAGGCTGAGGTTGCCTCCCTCAACAGGAAGGTACAGCAGATTGAGGAGGACCTTGAGAAGTCTGAGGAGAGGTCTGGCACTGCCCAGCAGAAGCTGCTCGAGGCTCAGCAGTCTGCTGACGAGAACAACCGGTAAGACTTTATATTATGAACCTTCCGCGGATTTAATGGAAAAGAAAATCAATAATAAGAATTAGAAGATTGGTTTGATGGTTAGGTTCTCATTTAGCTGCTATATGCCATTACAAATTTCTCTAACGAACACAGTCATCCTAAAACCCTTAAAACTAATTATGGCTGATAAGTAATAATGAGAATATTGTTTGTTCCAGTATGTGCAAAGTATTGGAGAACAGGGCACAACAGGACGAGGAGCGCATGGACCAACTGACCAACCAGCTGAAGGAGGCTCGTCTCCTTGCTGAAGACGCTGACGGCAAATCCGACGAGGTAACATAAAATCACTATACCAAAAAAAGATGATTCAAAACCTATGAATATCTAGACGGAAATCACAAATATAAAAAACTATTCAGACATTTAATAAATGATATATTTTATACGACTCGCAAACGAATTTCAAACATTGTTCTAATAATTAAATAAATCTTCTATCTACAAAATAATAAATCATCAAGAAAATATAGATTAGAAAACGAGATTGATGTTTTAAATCGAAATCAAATCCACGTAATCACAAGTTGGTTCTGAAGCAACTATAATAGTATTATATGGTGTTGGTGATGTCCAGGTATCCCGTAAACTGGCGTTCGTTGAAGACGAACTCGAAGTTGCTGAGGACCGTGTCAAATCTGGAGACGCCAAGATCTCAGAACTTGAGGAGGAATTGAAGGTAAATCTTTGGTGTAATTTTTGATTACATATATTGAAATAAAATTTATTATCAATACTAACTTTTAATGAGAAAACATCTCAAAGGTGTTATAATGATATGATGTTTCAAGAGGGAACAGCATTTATGAAAGAATAAGTGATTAATTTTGATTTTTTCGCCTTTATTACTAGATTTATGACAAATAACGTTAATTACAACATAAAAAAAAAATTTACCGTTATATTATTATTCCTAAAACAAATCGTTATATTCAAAATCTAACATATTATTTTTACAACCAGGTCGTAGGTAACTCCCTTAAATCATTGGAAGTATCGGAAGAAAAGGCAAACCAGCGTGTTGAGGAGTTCAAGAAGCAACTGAAGACCCTCACCAGCAAGCTGAAGGAAGCCGAGGCGCGCGCCGAGTTCGCCGAGAAGACCGTCAAGAAACTGCAGAAGGAGGTCGACAGGCTCGAAGGTACCATCTCTCTTCCATCCATACTCTAGCATAACAATTTAAAATTCAATCTAACTGCTATTCAAATAAAACTGTATTTCAAATAATTTGGAATAACGAACCTAACAGATTCAGTTTCGAAACTAAATTATAATAATTATTTTTCGGGCCGGCCACCACGCGATATTATCAAATAACAACATTTTGCAGACGCATTATTCAACGAGAAGGAGAAATACAAGGCGATATGCGATGACTTGGATGGCACTTTCGCCGAGCTCACAGGATACTAACTCACCCTTATAGCGCTTAGTTTAATTATACCGTTTCGTACCATACACACCGACCATCTGTTTATATCGACACATCGAGTGGTACCGGCGCTGGAACACTCCTGTTCCGAACGCCGGATCCAAATCTCCAGTGACATTGGACTTGATACGAGTCCAAATTCATCCCCCAAATTTTCTGAATCACATATCTGTTTATTTTTAATGCTCCCTAACCCTTTCTCGATGTTTAGAGGATTGTCACTGACTCGTAGAAACGTAAACGCTTCTGTGACTACAGCACTCGCTGACGATCCTTTAGAAATCGTAGTTTTAGGTCCCGCTTTTTGTGTTGTGATTAACATGTCTTTCGCTTTACGCCTACCGTCGTGGACCAATGCTTCGAAGGTACTTTTTACTATATAATCTCTTAATTTTTATAATAAAACAATTCTATAAAGCAATCCGCTTCAGCCTTAAAAGTTATCAGTAAAATTTAAGTTAATCGCGAGTATAACAATAATAACTTTGAAATCCTTCTTTTCTAACCAATATCATATTCTTGGAAGATTCATATCATTTATTTCTGGAGACGTGAGATCTTTTTTATAAGTGGTACAGTTACTTGGTAGTGTAGTATTTTTGAACTACTTAGTATTGGAAAGATTGGGGTTTACGTAGTGGTTGAAAGTTCCATTGTTTCCATATTCTTACATGTATATTGTGTGTGCCCACAGATGAGCTCGGCATCAACAAGGACAGATACAAGAGCTTGGCTGACGAGATGGACTCCACCTTCGCCGAGCTGGCTGGTTACTAAATACCATGCACAACGCACTCCACACACACAGACACACCCAAACATACACGCACACACATGCAGCACAGCTGCTCATCCAACAGTTACACTATACAATGCAAATTTGATTCGTCTGTACACGTGATGTAATGATATTTATTAATATATTATGTAAATTTATTTACGATTTTCAAATAAAAGTTAATTTATAACAACATTATTGTACTTCATTTTACCGTAAACTATTTACGATATACTATACCATGTAATTTGAAAGATTTAATTTAACTATTCAATGATGAAAATAACAAAATACAATAAGCTTTAATAATTTCGCTATCAATTACGTTTAAAGTCTTGACATGGTAATTAATGCAATTAAATCCAATCTAATGTCATGAAATCCGGAAACAGCTCAACGGAGACAGTTGTCAAATGACGTCTTTCCGGGACGAAAGAACCGCATGCGCGGAGAAACCTCCGTCACGCATGCGCGACTACCCTCATTGCCCAATCGATAGTGCAATGTAGAGACAGCCTGTTGGGCTCCCGTTATTTTCTCCTAATTTCCGAATAATTTAGACTTTTTGCGTGATTATTGTGAAGAAACAAATTCACGGTGTCGGTTGCAAGCAGCGTTCTGCCAGGAGCTATCACGATGAAGATGTTGGCGCCTCGCGACGGTCCTGACATTGTGCCAGTCGAATCCTGTGAGTATCAACAATTTTACTTGCACCATAATCACAAATAACATTAGCAACTTGATTTCATACTCAGTTATTACGTAACACGTGAAAAAAAAAGGATTTCATGGTATTTGTAGTAGTTTGTAAATGCGCATTAGCTGAGCGTGTTTAGAGAAGGTCAATTTATCTAAGTATCAAAGGGGATCTTTATGATATTTATACCTTAGCGTCCCTTTGTTTCCAAGTTTAAATTTATCATGAACTTTTTTCTTGGAACCTTTAGATTTGATGTTGCAACATGTTACATTTTTGATCATAATTATTGATCTACGCTGTAAATTGTCTTTGTTTAGAAATACAAATTTACTAAGTTTTTATTAGTTTGAATTGTGAATTTTGCATTAAATTCAATAGATTGTATTTTTTTATGTTATATCATGTAGATCACAATCATTTAATTATAAAAAAGTCGTATTAATTTTTTGCAATATTTATCGGGGTTTTTTTGAAGTTGGTTAAATAATGTGTGTTACGTTAATGAACTACATATAAATTTTTATTAGTTCATAAGTGTAGGTTGTATAATTATCTAAGCGAATTTGCTAGATTCTACGAAAAGCTACGAAATAATAATAAAAAATATTAAATATGAAAATTAACATAAGTAAGTAAAGAAAAACAAGAAAAATCAAATTAACTGTTTAGATAGCGCAAGAATTTACTTAAAAAAACAAAATTAATATTAGACAAAAGATAAAAAGGGTCAAACAAGACATTACAAAAGCACAGATTAAAAAGAACTCGAAAACAAATCGCCCATTGCGTTATCTGCAGATAGTACGAAAGGCGATAACAATTTGGAACACGGCGAGAATCACCTCATTACTCGGACGACACTCCAAACAGCCACGGCAGGCCGATAACATTATTATTTTCAGCATTTATTTTGCTCTTTTATCTAAAATTCCATATTCAACTCCTAAACATATTTTGCTTGACATTTTAATAAAACTATTATGCGCATTTTATCGCGGTTTTAATATTTTGTTTTTTTAAATCATGACAAAATATATGACAGTGTAGTTTAGTGACACACTCGGGGCACGTAAGTGGTTCTCTTCATGAATGGCACTGACTCACCTCGATTACCAGGTTCCAAATTGAAATTTCTCAGATAGGCAAAATACTTTGTATTTCGATTTTAAAGAAGTTCTTTGGTTACCTAGAATTAGAATTTTATCACAGAATGGGATAGAGTCAGTTTCGGCGAGCCAAGTTTTTCCTCCTAAGTTTACCACTAATCGACTTTTCGAATCGGAACATATTTTTAACTCATTTATTTTCTGCAATATGTTTTGGCGTATACCTGCTTAGTGCAATGCCTAGTCTGTAATATTAAGTAAGACGAGTCGAATACTGTTTCTTAACAATTAATTTTTTGCATTAACAACAATAAATTCTCCTAATGTCTTAATGATATACATCATTCAGACCCCTAGTTGTCTGTCTACCCGTCTACCTGTCTAGTTGACTGCCTCGGTGGCGTAGTGGTATTGCGTACGCATTACGAGTACGATTTGCGCGCTGTGGTCCCGGGTCGAGCCAAAAAAAAATTGTGACTGGGTATTTTCATCTTAAAATTTACTCAGTCGCAGCTCGGAGTCAGGAAGTTGGCGGTGTGATACCCCCGTGCCTCGGAAAGCACGTAAAGCCGTTGGTCCTGCGCCTGATCTCTCTCCGGTCATGTCGGATTGCCGTCTCACCGGACTATGAGAGTGAAGGAATAGCGAGTGCACCTGTGTATTGCGCACACACTTGTGCACTATAATATCTCCTGCGTACCTGGCTGATCTCCGTTGAGATTGGCCGCCGTGGCCGAAACTGGCTAGGAGGATTTCATTTTCATGTCTGTCTACCAAAGAAAATATCAAATGCACAGCGAATCCAGGTACATTTATAAAGATCAACTCTTAAGTCTGTTTTCTGCAACAAACAAACAATAACAAACACTTGAACATGTCGACCCTCAACATTTTGACTGTCGACTCTTTGTAGGTAACAAAGGAAATATATATTTTTACATCCCCTTTCCCCCTTTGCCCTTCTATTGAGTAGGCGCCGTCACCTTGACTTGATAAGATCTCAATAATTAATTCAAGTTAACATTTAACAAGTTTCCAGTGGTTAATCTTAAATCGCAAATTTGTAGGAGTAGAATGTATTAAATTTAATTTTAAATACTGATGTGAGGTAACTATTTCCTTCTGTTTTATAATAATTAATTTGAAAGATATAACACACACACACACACACACACACAAGTAAGTAGTGGAATTACTATACAGGCTATTATCTATCTCAGTGCCAAATTTCATCTAGATCGGTTCAGCCCTTCTGGCGTGATTGAGTAACAAATATTCAAACTTTCGTATTTATATATAATAACATAAAATGGAGCCTGTATTTTGACTCGTGAAGCCCCGCTACGAACGCCGGCGTCTGAGTATATAGGGTTTCCCCGTACATCTATATATATATAAGCGGGGTTTGACGGGTTAAGTTAGACCTCTAGCAATACATCGAAGAAAACTGATTTCAATTCCATGCAGTAGTTTTTGCCTGATGCGTGTACAAAAAAACATAGAGACAGATAAAAAATCTAGTTATTTTATTCAACAAATAAAGTTATTTTGGCTTATCTTGCTGTAATAAAAAAAACATAAGATTTACTTCAATATCTATAATGTACAGACATTGGCCTGTTACAACTTAATTATATGTATAAATAGATGTCATATCAGTCTTGCTGAAGTGGGCGAACGCCTTCCCTGTTTTTACAATACCTTCCTATTATAGTCAACCAGAAAGGTCGTAGGTTAGTAGGTTGTGATGCTTCTTTAAGATATCTAAAGATAATTGATAAAAACCTCATATATTTATGCTTACGATATTTAACAAAATAAATTCTCGAAAATGTACCATTTGGGCATGTTGCCTCTTAATCCTATACTTTCTAATTTTTATATAAACGCATTTTAACCTGTGTATTAACATGCTGCGTCAATTAATTGAAACTTATTGATCTATAGATATTAAAACATACACTCGAAAAACATAACCCTCCTTCTTTCGCAATCGGGTAAAAATAGTAAGTACATTCCAATTCATCCCCTAATCAAATACACTAAAGGGCACATTTGTTGAACGAAATCAGTAAATTAAGTTACGACCGCGACTAAGCACGGAGCGGTGTCTAGATAATTCAATTAATTCTCCATTCGCAACTACAGCTTGATATGTGCGTAATCGAATTTTTGCGCGGGATGAACGTAAGCGTATTTATTTTATTTCAACGTCTTTTCGTAACACGCATTGATGTTTGCTGTCACGGTGAGAGGCTTCATGAAAAAGTGTGTTAGAACTCCGGTTGGGAAATTTCAATGTTTATTTCGGTTGTTTGTGGGGTAGAAAATCTCGTAGTTCCTAAAGTCTAGGTAATATTTGTAAGGGATAAACTAACTGTAAACTCTAAGAAATTAATTATTTTTTTAGAATTGAAGAGTAGCATGTCGAAATATTATATCTGTTTCAACCTAATTAACCAGTGCGCCTAAGAAACGAGTGGACTTATTCGAGAAAATATTAAGTATCGATTCGTTGTTTCATTGAAACGTGAATGGATAACTAAACACATCATCGTATTTATAATATAATTTGGGGTATGTATTGTGCTCTGCCAAATTTCAATTAGATATTCCAGTAAAATCAATACAGGCCTGGAGCTTTAAGACCTAAACTGATTGCAGAGTTATAAGGCTTTATGTAAAGATAAAGATAAGATAAAGATAAATTTATTTCCAAAAATTACAATTCTTACAAGCGTTAACAACGATGTTCACACTAGGCTATGCCTGTATCGTGAACATCAAAAACATAGTTTAAAAGGACAAACCATATACCGTCTAAATTGTAATAGTAATACATACATGTGAATTTGAATAAAATGTAAAAGGAAAACAACAATAAAATTATAACACGAATGAGTAATCATACAGAACTATAAAACTAAAAAGAAACTAACACAGTTGAAAAATGTATAGTCAACGACCCTAGGAGTGAGTGTGTATGCATGCGTGTGTAAGTGTGGGTGTGTATGTGAGTGTAAGTGTGTGTGTGTGTGTGTGTTGTGTGTGTGTGTGTGTGTTGTGTGTGTGTGTGTGTGTGTGTGTGTGTGTGTGTGTGTGTGTGTGTGTGTGTGTGTGTGTGTGTGTGTGTGTGTGTGTGTGTGTGTGTGTGTGCGCGCGCGTGTGTGTGTGTGTGTGTGTGTGTGTGTGTGTGTGTTGTGTGTGTGTGTATGTGTGTGTGTTTGTGTGCGTGTGCGTGTGAGTGTGTGCTTATGTAAAAATGTAATAGTCGCAATAATTATAATTTAAACATCAATTTTTAAAAGTCTCTCAGTATCCTCATGATTTAAATTCAAAAGCATGCCCTTGACTGTATTTTTAGCTTCTCGTATAGTTTTTGTCTTAATGCAGCATTTCTTTTGAATTCTATTGTATACGTATGGAGATAGAAAAAGAGAAAAACGCCTGGCAAAAGTGGTTTTGAGTTTTGGTATATGAGCCTTAAATTGTCTGCGTTTCAGCAGTTCCTTATAGTTGGGTTGATTTAAAATAGACTTGTGAGCTGTGAGAGCTATTTTCAGTATGTACAGCTGCCTGACACTAAGAACCTGTGCATCTGAATATAGTTGAGAGGTTGGGAACCGATACGGCTTTTTCAACATTACCTTCAGCAGTGACCGCTGGGCTCTTTCTAATGTAATTATTGTCGACATGGAAGCCCCTCCCCATGCTTGTATACAATAAATTAAAACTGATTCACAGAGTGAAGTGTAAATAGTTTTCAAGAGAGTTTGATCTGCAACTTCTCTCAATTGTCTGAAGACATTGATAAGTTTTCTTGTTCGCATTGACATGCTACTGATTTGCTCCTTAAACGTAAGCTTTTCGTCAACTAAGACTCCAAGATATTTTACGGCCTGCACTCTACGTACACCTGCACAGCTACAATTTGATCTGGAGGAGTCTAAGCAATTGGTACATGTGTGCACAGTGATGGCAGAGTGGATACCATAATCCGAGGCTGATGTTTTGTGGAAATATATGTACCCCGTTTTGTCGGTATTCAATGTCAGAAGATTATGATTCAGCCAGTTTGCCACTACTGCCATACCTGCCGTAGCTGTTTCATAACATTGTCTCCCGTTCTTGTCGTGAAACAATATCGCTGTATCATCAGCGTAGCATATGATTTCAGCATTATTAAATTTAAGCGATGCAATATCATTAAGGTAGATAAGAAATAACGTTGGACCAAGTACACTACCTTGAGGGACCCCAAAAGATATGTCAGTAGTGTCACTGGTCCATTCACCAATCCTGACGCACTGCTTTCTTCCTGTCAAGTAGCTCCTGAACCAATCTAAAGGAACACCTCTTATACCAATATTCTCGAGTTTTTTCAAAAGTATTTTAATAGATACGGTGTCAAAAGCTTTTGCCAGGTCTAGAAAGACTCCAATACACGAATCTCCACGGTCAAGGATGCTTCCGACTGTATTTGTTAGTAAAACTACGGCATCTTCTGTTGATTTGTTGCGCCGAAAACCGAATTGGGAACTATTAAGGATATTATGTACCTCTAGATACTTAACAAGTCTTTTGTTGACGACTTAAGTACTTAGTAAGTCAATATTTGTTGTTTTTTATGGTTTCTGTCGGTTAGGAAAACTATTCGTTCCTAGGTTTAGCGATACATTCACTTAGGCTCCGAATAAATGGAAATGAAGGCTGTTGTAGTAATACATGTTTGTCTTACTTTGATATGAACATATACCATACTAGATTGTAAGTGTATGTTATTTTCATGTGCAAAAGGCAAGTATATATAAGGTTCTCTTTAAAGGAAAATAAATCGGCAGGGATGGAACTAAGCTCAAAAATACTGCCTTCACAAAGCTTAAATTAATAAATGGTACATAACACAGTGATACACAACATTCTAATAGTTATCCATGGTGTGAAAAAAAAATGAAATCCTCCTAGCCAGTTTCGGCCACGGCGGCCAATCTCAACGGAGATCAGCCAGGTACGCAGGAGATATTATAGTGCACAAGTGTGTGCGCTATACACAGGTGCACTCGCTATTCCTTCACTATCATAGTCCGGTGAGACGGCAATCCGACATGACCGGAGAGAGATCAGGCGCAGGACCAACGGCTTTACATGCTTTCCGAGGCACGGGGGTATCACACCGCCAACTTCCTGACTTCGAGCCAACTTCGACTTTGTGACGGGGTTTTTCCATCTTAAAAAAAAATGCATGGTGTACATATACAGTGTACACTGTACACTCAAATTACATTCCAGCAGACAGGATCTGGAAAGCTCCAAAAACTTGTCACAATGTTTAGAGATGGAACCAGGCCAAACTACCCACAGCCTAGCGGAAACCGCCCACTAGCTATTGAGGTAATTGCTCATAGTGCCATTTCCAGCTCACATTAATTTGTATCGTGTTAGCATTGAATTAGAGGCATTGGAACGTTCCACTATTCTCAGGAATCTATTCTAGTTCCATTTACGTCAGGTATTGACTCGTCTTCCATATTCCAATAACATTCTTTATCGAATATTAAATACTTAAATGAGCGATAAGATTTTCCGAAAGCGATACGTAATCGTCTCGATTGCTCTTGAAAAAATTTCATCGGATGTCTCATTAAAAGCTTCTGAGAATTCCAGTATATAATGTGCCTCCCATACATTGTAACCATTGTTCGTAGGACTATACACTCAGTTTTCATTACGGGGACTGCTACGTATGAATATCGCTGCTACGGCGTAGTACACCGCTACGATTACATCGTTTATTATTCTCGGCGTACTTTGTATACATTTTTGATTACTGTGTTGTACTTTACATTAGATTGTTTCGACGTAACATGAATTTGCTGTTAATTCAAAATTAATTTAAGTCAATTAGAGTTTGAAACTTCGTCAATTAGAAAAAAATATAAATAATGTGAATATGATAAAAGGATATGAAGAAACACCTTGAATTATATAATTAGGACGGGACTACATGACTTTTAAATTGTTATTTTGTTAACAATTTCTAGATAGATATCTATCTTCTACAATAATTACTACGATTCGTAAGCCTGGTCTGATAAATAATTCGTAGGTAATATTATGTTCTCTCTTTTGAGAAATACCTGAAATTAATAATACCCGATTTACGTGGAATTTCTAATTAATCCCTATCAAAGAGAGAATTAATTTCATAAGCTGAAGATCATAAGTTTCTCTGGATTCCCTTTGTGTTTGTTACACTTTCACGAATATAAATTGAATATTTCTCAACTGTTACAACATGTATAACCATTGTCATAATTCCTTGAATTTAATTAACTATTACCTCTTTACATAACTTCAAAGGGAAAATACTTATAAGGCTTTACCAGAGACCTTGAACGTTATTTTGACAAAGCTCTAGATTGGGGCCCTTGTTTTGACGGTTTAATTAAGTTATGAACATAATAATGTTATAATTTATTGGCAAATTGTGGCCACAGGCCTAAGACCGTAACCAAGTTACCTTTCAACAATAGTTAGAAATCGTTCCGACCAGCTACAATAACGTAAATTTTTTACAAATAATCAATACAAACTTCTAATCACGTGTACCGTAAATGTATATTGTATGTATGAGGAAATATTGTGTTATATTCGAACTAGGGCAACGCTGCTCAGAACGTATTAATGTGGGGGTATAAGCGACGAGATTTTATTTTTACGATCGCCTGTCTCAGACCCTGTTCTGAAACCCGGGTAAGTCGTGTCCGGGCAAAAACCCTCTGACCTGGGGCAATCGAGACCAGAAACCTTCTAATTGAAAGGCCATATTATATACTATTTTGTTTTTTTGCGGCGAAAACGTGATTATCGATAACGTCCACTCCGTGGGGAAAGGTGGACGGTTATTTTGAACTCGCCGGTCTTACGAGCCAACATTAAATCGTACGCGAAAGATGAAATCCGATCGACCGTCAGGCCTGACCGAGTCCCTATACTATATTATACATCTTACACCGGCATATAAACCAATACCCCGCGGTGGTCCTAGCGCAAAGAGGCGGCTGCAGGCACGTCATGGCCTCACGATCTACGAAAGTACAAAGGGCGTAGTCACAGTCCCTCACTGTGCACTCCCAATCCCTGATGGTCCCTATCCTAAGTAGATAGTAAAATTGGATTAGAATTGATTATTAATTTCGGGCATTAATCACCTCTTACAACAGGCAGAGGTTAGCGTGATGGAATTCTTCAAAAGCCCCCAATCCACAGGGCGAGAGACGCTGTTCAGCCGTCCCCCCGGCGCCTCCGGACCATATACTCTACCACTAGACCACGGACGCGATAATACTATATACTTTATATTTATCATGATAATAAAGTTGGCATCTTGTCTAATTTGGATTACTCTTTTAAATCTAAGTGCTTTCTAAGTACCAAGTTTTAAGTTCAGTTCCAAGTATTCCGACTAAGTAAATTTTATGTCTGGTATTTAAAACGGTAATACCTAAACGTAATGGAAGTTGACTCATTATTACTAAGTTCTCGTAATTAAGGAATCTAAGTACATTTAATAGCGACTACGGTGAAAAACCTGACATAGTTCGTTCGACAAGTCGCGTTCCGCAGTCAGTCAATATACATCCATTAAAAGAGGCCGGCATAATTTTGGTGATCGTTAAGGAACGTAAAGTCTGTCGTCTTTCGACACTTGGACTTCACTGTCTATACCATCAGCTATGCCAGTAGTTTTTCACACAGGCACGACAAAGTGACGCCACTGAATCCAATGGTAAGCGGAGAGAGGTCCATATATTGTCAACTGACGAGCGATTATCAGCCTTCGTCAGTCGTCAAAATTATGCCGGTTTGTTGGAACCTTCTTCTCAGTCGGACACTCTTGGCAGTGTGGTTGTGGTTGTCGTGATGGTAATACATTTTTTTTTTAACACGGGGAAGCCCATTTACGGATTTCTGTCGGACTCACCGGTCGAAATCGTTCTACCGACTAAAACCCCGCCATTCTACCCTCTCTCCCTTATATTGGAGGTTGCGGGGTGCGCATGAGCATGCAGCCGCAACCCTCGCAGGAGTCGGCTCTGGGCAGAGCCTCTCGCAGTCCGAGAAACAAGACCTCGATGAAATCATAGGCGTGTAATACTACACGTCAGCTTCGTGGGCATTATTATTATTATTATTATTTTCCCCCGTAGTTGGATGCCTGCCCGCCACCGCAGGCATGCTTAGGGAGGCCGGAGGTCATCTCTCCGACGTCTGCTACGGGAGGGAAGTCCAGTGGACCGCTCCCTCTCTCTCTCCGCTGCCTCTTTTGCGGACATGACTTGTTCGCAAAACGAGGCAACGGAGTTCCACCCATGTGATGGTAATACATGAAAGATGTCAGCGTTGTCAGTCTTCTCGGCATTGTTCGTGGGTCTACTAAGTCTTCTACATTTTTGTCGGTTAGTAGCGCTGCGTGTACACTCTGTCATGGTCTTTGATCTACGTTGGTCGCTGTCCATGCGGATCCATAATATATCCTATCACTTGCAGCACAGTTGCATCAGTGTAGTCACTTTATCATACGGGGATAAAAATGGCGTCATATCTATAACAGTAAATCGAAATCAGCTATCCATTTGTTGCATTTGCAGCTCTTGCCCTTGCACGTGCCCGATAGCCCTTCCTGTAAAAAAAAAAAACAATAATAACAACTAATAATATTTTGTATTGTACCGATAAATGATCGTACAGAATTAAAAACGATAAACATTCCTATTAAGCGGCGATAAATACTCAAACCACTTTAATAAATGAGTAATTTCACAAGCCTGATAAAACGTCCATTACTTGCGGTCATTATGCGTATAATCGTTATTAATCTATAGTGTATTATGATAAAATAAACAGCAACATTTGTATTTTGTAACTTATTGTACTAGACACTACACAATATGGCGTAATCGTCATCACTTTAAAATTGATTAGTCTACAATTCAGTTAACTGTCAAATGTTAATTAGAAAAAAAAGTAATAGATAACGCATTGTTGCCATTCTGTGTGCCGTGTAATTGTTCGTGTCATCTTATAAATCAATAGCGTCATCTGGTTAAATGTGTTTTTATTGTAATTAAAGAATCAAAACACGATTAGGGACTTGTATTTCTTAATAGCTTTAGCCGCCTACTTACCTTTTACGGCTTTGTCGAATAAGTTGGCTAGGGTTCGATAGGGTTTGTCTATCCAGCCAAAAAAATATGTTCAAAGTTTAGGGCTACAACAACATTCGGAATTAAAATTAAGCCTGAGATAAATAAACAATACATACATATGCACTCACGCCTTTTATCCCCGAAGGGGTAGGCAGAGGCGCAACTTGTGCACCCACTTTTCGCCATTATTCCGTCCCATGATGTGATAGGGGTCGAGCCTATCGCCATATCGGGCGCAAATTCCAGACTACGAGCTGATACTGAATAGAAAAACTCATTATCACTTTGCCCGACCCGGGAATCGAACCCGAGACCTCAGCATTGTAGTCGCACCATAATACAACTACGTCACCGAGGCAGTAAATAAACAAGTAACGAGCAAACTACTTTTCTATATAAGTTACTACTTATATAGCTTACGAGCCGTTGTAATTTGTAGCTATATAATGTGAAGCTGCTTTCGTACTACAAGCTGCCTCTCAGACGTCACTTCATTAAGCAACACCATGTTTTTCATATTTACATTTCTATGTAAAAAATAAAAACAAATCAGTGTGAACTCATTACAGTTGAACTTAGTCCATCAAAACTTTGTGATATTGTCACTTTCAAAGCAGTAGATGTCTGAGGGCTGTCTGCATTTGAATGTGTTGACATTCTGTAACGAGCTGTTGGTGTAAATATTTTTTTGTTTAACCTTTCCTTTCGTAGTTCACATTAGTGCATAAATTATAATTATTGGATTTTGCTACTCAGCACGGAGTCTAGATTGGATGGAACTAACACGACAAAAAGTGGGTGGGCTAGTTTCAACTCTGCTTACAAGGGGTAAAGTCTTCATGTGTGTTTTCTTTTTATATTTTTGCACAAATGTCACTCGGGTAGGCATCGTCTATTGAAAATGATTCATTGTGGTTTCTATGAATGGTACTGATCAAATACATTTAACAATATTATAATCTTAAAACTCTTTGGTGCTGATCTTACTGGTTATAAACTTTCCGGTTCCCATGGTCTACTAGGATTTAAAGGATTAACTTTGAATATTCACGACGTCAAATTTCTCTGCCGTCATCCCGAAATGATCTACATTTGTTACAAACATAGGTACTTCTTCATTGTCCAAGTAATTCTGTGGTATAAATTGAGCTATTCTCACCCGTTTGCGGGAACGTAACTGCTCGCCCAATATGTGCGGAGATCGTTCCGAGATGAGAAATCCAAGTAATACGTATTACAAAACAAGCTTGCAATTTGAGCACATATATAGATACGTAAATGTACTGTTTATAACCGTGAACACAAAGAGATTCGAAGAGCATAAATGCGAATTTAAAGTTGGATATCTTGCATAGAGCATAATGTTAGGAATATAAATATATGATTGCGAATGTACACATGTTTGTTTATTCGCCGGGTAGACGTTCTTTTATACAACAAAGGAAAAAGGGTTCAATATAATTTTAATATACGGTTTATGACCGGAGAAATAGATTTTCAACCTTAAAAACTTGTGACATATGTTTTCCAAACACTTTAATTTCAATCTGTTTACAAATTCATACGTTTTATACGATAAATGAAATTAACGCGATAGTATTGCTGTTTCTACTTCAGAAGTTCAGCTGCTTTCACAAGGTATCTTCTCCAGCCTTATTCTATCTACTCTCACGTTAATTGAAGTCACGTGTTGTACAAGTTGGCCTGTCGACTCCGGGCGGATCACGCACGTGACCGACAAACTAGTCGCCCGTGTGTGTGCAACTTTATATTACAAAAGGTTCCGGGATAATGCCATGATTTATTAAGGTTCTTGTGAGGAAACCTTTTTGGATTCAATGTCGAAATACCTTGTAATACCTTTTTAGGATTCTTTATATTGGATTCAATATCAAAATATGATACAATGGGTATCAGAGAAAGTTTATATTTAGGAATTTAGCATAAGTTTCTCTTATACTTTAATTCTTTGAAATAGGTGATTAATAAAGTATTGTGATTGTTACAAAGGCAATAATCATAAATTCGATTATAGAAGAAACTATAACAGTCCTTTAGAAAAACTACCAGAATAAGCCGAGACTACCTATTTAAAAATATTTATTATTTTTTATATTCGAAATATTCTTTGAGAACCATCCGAATATCGATAACTTGTAACATCATCCTGCAATACACCATAATGTATAATGATGTAATAATAGAACCATAATAGTGTACTTTAGTAACTAAATAATACCTTCATACATCTCATCTGTTATGAAAAATTACTCGTACAATTTCATTCTTGATGTCTTTATACTAGACAGCCCACCCTTATCCCAGGAGATCTTTCAAATGCATACCCTATTATCTAACATGGGTTTAGCTAACCAGTCAGACATTTTACGACCATAAGTGCGATGTTTTTATCGCAAATCAATATTTGTTTACGAGTTGTGTTGTTAGTTTTGCATTATTTTCTTCCGATTAAAAAAACAATGAATTTGTACATTTTGCATACTTACTTTCAACAGTTTTTAAATTTCGTAACTCTACTACAGAGTAGGGGAGACCTGACACGGTTGCCCAAATTTCTGCTTGGACGCCCATATTTTTTTTGTTTTAATATAATATAATGTCAAAAAACCTATAGGTTCAATAGGTGCACTAATAAGCTTTCGAAAGAAATACCAAAATCCTCAAGATTATTAATTATTTGCTCTTTTAAAGTATGTAGTGCTTAACTTAAAGTAAGTTACGAAAACGAGTCTCTATTAGGCAATTTATTCCCTTTTCCCGGATTACGTAATTCTTACCAAATTAGAATTCAATCCAGACACCACCATCCGTTCCATTTACGTGGATGATCGCTTTCGATAGTTGATATTAATTTCGTTATCCCCGACCCGGCGCTCATTTTGAATAATGCTTCCACTTTCTTTCAAAAGGACATTTTAAAAGATATGTTGTTTGTTCTTTATTAGTATTGTTGCATTTGGTTTGGTTCTAGCAACGCATATGGCGATCTCATTAGGATTATTTTTTAACTCTGAAAGTAGAAGTAAAAACAATTATTTTGTACTAGCTTTTGCCCACGGCTCCGCCCGCGTTAAAAAGGTTTTCCGGGATAAAAGTCCCGCTTTATGTTTTCTCGGGATAAAAAGTAGCCTATGTGTTAATCCAGGAGATGATCTACCCGTGTGTCAAATTTCATCGAAATCCGTTCAATAGTTTTTGCGTGAAAGAGGAACATACATCCAAACATTCATACATTCTTACAAACTTTCGCCTTTATAATATTAGTAGGATTGGTATTGTCAATGCCATAAAACCTAAAAATAAAGAAAACATTGAATAAAATATCTACGCTAGGTTATCCTTTGAGTGAGATTTTTGATACAATGGTAGCTATGTTATATTTTTAAACCAAAATACCTTCAGGCATACTAGAAAATGTAGATCATACAGGGAACACCTCCGCGTTTCCGAGGGTAGGATTTAACACATGCGTAATAAGTCTCTGTGTTTCCAGACGACGAGATATAAATAAATCCATATTTGTGACCATTATTCGGACCTAATGTGTGGGCGCAATTCGGACAGCATTATAGCTTGAGTCGTGTGGGTGCGATAAAGACTAGCGCTTCAGATTTATTGAGAATCCCTTTAAACTTCACCTAAGCTATTGGTTCTATTGGAGTCTTTTAGATGTGTTTTAGCGTCGGTTTAGACAGAAGCAGTTTCATTAGTTTTACGTGAATCGCAATTGGATTTCATGATGTTTTCCCGATATTCGAAGGTCCTACAGACTTGATGCCCTTCTATAATCCTTGACGCCGTAAGTCCTTTAAACTTATCTACGCATACATTCTTTAATTTTATATTAGTGTTAATTATTATATGTAGAAAGGCATCGTATCTAGGCCACAGGTAAGTTGGCATAGAATGTGGCAAAAAAAAGCGCAACCCGTAAGACGATGTCGTATAACTTTGACATTTGTGATTGATCGAGAGATCGATACGCCAGTGACGTGTCTCTCGATGTATTTTTTTCTCTTTATTTAATTTTGGTACTTTTCTCCAAGATTCTTACGATCTTACTCTTACTAATATTATAAATGCGAAAGTTTGTAAAAATATTTGGATGTTTGCATGCCAGAAGTAAATGCAGCAACAACTGAACGGATTTGGATCAAATTTGGAACATGGGTAGATTATGGCCTGATTTAATACATAGACTACTTTTTATCCCGCTCATTTGCTCCCATGGGAAATAATGGATGTTTTTGATCTGTTTTTTTTAAAGTAGGTGGCGCTTAAATCGAAAAGTACTTATGGACTTTTTTAGCGGGAAAGGCTTCATGCGGGTGAAGCCGCGAGCAAAATCTAGAGATAAATAACTTTATTGAGAACCAATAATTATAAATAGAATATAGTGGTACAATCTCCTGAACTGGGTTCCTATATGACAGGAGAGGGTTCCTTCCTCATATCTTAATATTTTAAATAGTAAGCGGTGAGCATAAGTTCATAACTTTCCAAATTTTTGGGAACACTATATTTGTAAGAAACATTTTTTTCTCTGAAGTTATCTTTCAGAAGCATAATGTAGTTGCCTGACCTCTGAGGGCTTTGAACCATTACCCCCTAACTTGTATTTCCATTTCATATACATTCGGTCAAAAACCCGGTTAACGATTTGATATGATGTTCTGACCGATCATCGTAACTATGTGCACGAAAGTTTCAGTTATCGTTATAATAAAAGTTAACAATATCGAGAGGGGTTAACGATTATTCCCGAGCTTGCATTGTACCATCGACCCCTCTACCTATAAAAATATAAAAATTGGATGTGGTTCAGAAGAAAGGAACCAATCCACAAGCTTATAAAATAGAAATTTTTCATAAAAATAGTTAATATTAGTGTTTTCACAGTTTACACACACATATTTAACTAAAAGTGAAAACCCTTTAAGTTAATATTACAACTGTTCTAAAGTGCAACGTGGTGCATTATTGTTACTATTATTCTGTTAATTTGTTGTGTTTTAAGAACGAATTACCACTACTAACCAAATCAATGAAAAGGCCTGTGAACGACAGCAGCGTAAACGATCTCTTTCTTACGGAAATATTATGCTCAGTGCAATGGAATAAAAATGATATCTACATCCACGCTTGAACGAAACTCGGTCAACCAGTGATTATATTGTTACTTGAAACGACTTATCCGATAAAGTTTTAACGCTGTTTTTTTAAATTTTATATAAGCTGTTTTTTTAATTTGTGTTGTTTCATCCGTAGTCAAAGAAAGTTATCGGTTATTATATTGGACGAGCACGTAACGCTTTCGCCTCTCTGTGAATTCACTCGTAATTCGCCAATGTGATTTTAATTACCTACGGACTACGGACAACAATTTATTTATCCAGTCTTTTTTTCATCTGCTTTACCTAACGCCCGGGATATTCCAGCCTGTGATTGTGTTTGATCTCGCCTGAGGCTTATTGCACCCCATCCCCACGCCTCGCGCCCAACGCTCGTGACATTGGCTGGAGGCTGCCCGGGTTTGGATGCGTCACTTGTGACGCCATAAATGCAATTACACACCGTTGGGTCTTTACGTCATTTCAACTTTCTACCTAGTTTGTATTTTATTTACATAATTAATAATTAAAGTGAATTTGTTATTAATACTAAAAATGTAGAGACTGTTTATAATATCATGCGTCATCCTACTAATATTATAAAGGCGAAAGTTTGTAAGAATGTATGGATGTTTGTTCCTCTTTCACGCAAAAAGTACTGAACGGATTTCGACGAAATTTGGCACACGGGTAGGTCATGTCCTGGATTAACACATAGGCTACTTTTTATCCCGGGAAAACATAAAGCGGGACTTTTATCCCGGAAAAACTTTTTAAGGCGGGCGGAGCCGCGGGCAAAAGCTAGTATAACATAATATCGTCATATCGTCTCCCAAGGGTAGACAGGTGTGCCAACAATTCTATCAATGGTAATCTCGTCGCACGGTGAAGGGGCGAGCCTAACGCAATTTTGACAAATAATGTGTGATAAAGAAGAATAAAAAAACATCATGTTTACACGCATTATACAAACAATATGCATAATACAAATTAGACGTTTGTTTAATTTATTTAGCCTTTAATGCAGTGAAAGAACAATACCGACAGACATAGTCTTGCATTTAAATGAGCAAGGATTACTAAATCCGTACCAATTATGAAACAATATTAAAGTGGGTTAACACCACAAATAAAAATTGTAAGAAAGAAACAAACTCTGCATGTTACAGCTTTATTCCGAAGAGAAAGATGGACTCAATCATTAAAAAATATCGAATAACTTTGCCTAAGATACGAATAAAGAAAATACAAATTGTATTCGACTTTTGTAGGAAAACTTTATCCTCATATTGCCTACATATATGACTACCTCGGTGGCATAGTTGTATTGCGTACGCATTACGAGTATGATTTGCGCGCTGAGGTCCTGGGTTCGAAGCCCGGGTCGAGCCAAAAACATTGTGATTGGGTTCTTCCATCTTAAAATAATTACTCCGTCGTATCTCGGAGTTGGCGGTGTGATACTCCCGTGCCTCTGAAAGCACGTAAAGCCGTTGTTCCTGCGCCTGATCTCTCTCCGGTCATGTCGGATTGCCGTCTCACCGGACTATGAGAGTGACGGAATAGCGAGTGCACCTGTGTATTGCGCACACACTTGTGCACTATAATATCTCCTGCGTCCCTGGCTGATCTCCGTTGAGATTGGCCGCCGCGGCCGAAACTGGCTAGGAGGATTAGACAATATATTTCAGTGCAGGGTTAATCTAAGGTAATTATTATTAATATATGACTTTGTAGGTTATAATTAACATTAATGTAAATAGATCTCAAAGAAACTGTTTTTTATGACAATCGATGCCTTCCTAGTTTCGACATAACGAAAAGTTGTAGGAAGTCTAAATGTTACCATACCCCTTTAGTAACACCATAAGAAAGCTAACCTACTTTCATTTCGGACGTAAACTCAATTTTGAACACTTTGTCCAGTCAAAAATTCACCCAAAGCATAGCCGGCCCTTACAGCCTCATTTTACCAGTAGAACAAATAAAGTATCCGCAAATGAGTAAGATCTCAAATACCTTCCAGCATTTTCGTTGTAACATCTGCGATTTGTTTTAATCAACAAATCTGGAAAGTAATAAGGACATTTATTTAACCGAGACTTTCCTAGACGAATGCATTTCTACAAAACGTAACTACAGTAAGTAGGTCACGATTCCCGACGCTGGCTATACTTTCTATAAAATATTTTCATATTTTCCTTTGCAATCTGAACAAGAAATTCAATATCGCACGATATGTTATTACTTCGAGAATTTCTCTGAATGTCTTAATCAAGTCACATGTCATGTAATTCGACAAAATATTGACATGTCATTACGGAATGTGTAAATGTAACAATATCTTGTTTTATCCTCTGTAATGTGATTTAATATGTTATTACTATAAATATGAATTATGACTATAAATAAATAAATTTTACAGAACTTTTCTTCTGATTTTCTGAGCTTTAATAATATTTCTTTATTTTAATCACCGTTTTATGATAATGCTACGATAGGTACATCAAGAATATGAGATTGATTTATGAAGTCAGAGATACATTTATTTATCTTAATTGTTGCCTACAGGCGTAGGTTGAAAATACGTTGTGGAATTAGGAATTATGTAACGTTTATTAAATCTGTAATAATTTCATGCATGGTCTACCCCATTTCATCATGCTTTACCTTAAACGCCGGCGATGTTTCCAAGGCTCAAGTGGGTGTTTAGGTATACATATTTATCATAGAATATTTGTGCTCAGTTTCCACATAAATGATATATTTTATAATATTAGTACGAATAGTACGATGATTAGTAGCATATACATCTGAGAGTACGTATCCTGACAGGTGTTCATGATAGTCCCAGTTAATTGAAACAATCCTCACACATTACGTAATACGTCAATCGATCATTATGGCCCATGTATGGGAAACACTTTACAGGTCGTCATACGCATGTTATAATATGGCACGTTGGTAATGTCTGGTTGTTCCAGCGGGCGAGTGGCACGGGCGCACGTTCTGGGCGGTGGTGGTGTGCGCGTCGGCGGCGGCGCTGGCGCTGCTGGCCGCGCTCGTCTGCTGGATCGCACGCCGTAGGAACTCGCTCGCTCACAAACTTGGTAACTACACATATTGGTATGCTTAATAATCTGCAATATGTAATGATAAAACGGATAATTTTTACTTCATAGCATACTATAAGAGTATTTTTCGTTGTCGCTGTAAAGAAAGAAAAGGACTCTTTTCCTTCGTGGGTTGAATTCTGGTTAATTTGGCCGAAATGTATTTTAGTATAGTTATAAAACGTCTAAGTGGACGATAGTCTAGTTGGGACTGGATCGACCTGCCGAGGTAACGTCCGGCGATTCCAAACCCAAGGCACACATCTCTGACTTTCGAAGTTACGTGTGTATTGTTTATCAATTATCGTTCACTTTAACGGCGAAGGAAAACACCGTGAGGAAACCTACATACCTGAGAATTCTCCAAAAGAATTTCGAGGGTGTGTGTAGTCTGCCAACCTGCACTAGGCCAGCGTGGTGGACTAAGGCCTAACCCCTTTCAGTAGTAGAGGAGGCCCGTGCTCAGCAGTGGGCAGTATATAATACAGGGCTAATTGCATTGCATTGCATAAAATGTGTGGGTTGATGACAGGCGGTAAGCGTGGCCCAGACAAGGCGCTGGTGTTCCAACCCCCCCGGCGAGCGACGGCAGTGCGCTCGCCCGGCTCGGCCACGCACTACCTGCGCAAGTCGCCCTCACCCACTGCGCCCGCGCCGCCCGCCGCCACCTCGCCGCCGCAGCCGCAGCCGCAGCCCCAGCCGGCGCCCCCGCAGAACCCGGTCAGAATACATCTATTACGGGACCCATTGAAAAAGCTTCCTTTATGATTTTGCCATAAAGTGATTTCACAGTCTGTGTTTGACATTAATTCTATGTAGGTACCATTTGTAACAGCTGCGCTTAACGATATTACGGAGTCACCGAAAATTACTTCCCACATAAGTATTATATTTCCAGCCTGAGGTCTGAAAACAATTCAAAGTAGGATTTGCAATCCCAGTTTTCGATTCCAATATGGAAATCGAACGTAGCTCCTAAATTAATCATGTTTCTATTTGTCCTTTCCCACTTCAATATGGGTGTCACTAATGATTTAGCACCGTTTTTTTCGCATTCCTGCCTGATGTCGACCATTTTCGGGAGATAATTTTCACATGAAATACTAATTAACATTAAGTACAACGTCACGTCCTATGTTCAGGATTTGATAAGTTAAAATCATCTAAAGAGCTCTTCATACAATATTATTTCTCTGTTAGTCATCGACAAGCAACAGTCCGAACACGCCGACCGCGCCGACCGAGCCGGCCCCGCTCAGCAAGGAGCTCGCTGATGCTCACGCAACCGAGAAACCCAAGCCCGTTGAGCCTGACAACAATGACGGACGCCTCGGAGACCTGCACTTCAAGCTGCGGTGAGTACGTTATTATAAAGGCTGATACAATTATTTTGCTCAGTTGACCAAAATTATAACTTTTGAAGACTAAATAAAGTTAAAAAGTATGAGTGTTGGAAGGGTGATTTATATTATGTATATATAATTATTGCTACTACGCCTCGGTGGCGCAGTTGTATTGCGTACGCGTTACGAGTACGATTTGCGCGCTGAGGTCCTGGGTTCGAATCCCGGGTTTAGCCAAAACATTGTGACTGGGTTTTTCCATCTTAAAAATCACTCAGTCGCAGCTTGGAGTCAGATAGTTGCTTTGTGATACCACCGTGCCCCGGAGAGCACGTAAAGCCGTTGGTCCTGCGCCTGATCTCTCTCCGGTCATATCGGATTGCCATCTCACCGGACTATGAGAGTGAAGGAATAGCGAATACACAGGGTATTGCGCACACGCTTGTGCACTATAATATCTCCTGCGTACCTGGCTGATCTCCGTTGAGATTGGCCGCTGTGGCCAGTGTGCTAGGAGGAGTTCATAATTAATACGCTGGTGAATTTTGTCAGGTGTATAATGACGCAATGATTTGGTTACCAACGTGTTCAAAGAAAATCTTTAGCTTACATGGTTTTCATAAGTCATTTGTTGATATTATCTGCTCATCACTTTTTTATGTATAGACACAACTTAATATGTTGTCATCACAAACAATTCAGAACAGCTCAAACGCTGAAATCCCAGCCAAACAAAGCCGACTCAATTATGCAATAAAGACCTGAGTGTCTGGCACATTAGGGTCGTGTTTAACACATACGGTTACGCAACCAATAATTGCAAAAGCGGATTAGTCCGACGCGATAACGTTGAGGTCGCTGGCTAATTACTGAATTAAGCCGACCAGTGGCTACTTATCATTCCTTCGTACTGACTCCCAGTGACATGGCCACAGGCTACATTTTGTGTGTGTGCCTTTTAGCAAGATTGAACTATGAACGTCGGCGTAACAAGAAAAGTTCTTAAGTGCGACCTAACAAGTTCTGCGATAAAGT
Source organism: Lapara coniferarum (assembly GCA_949316025.1). Taxonomy (NCBI): domain Eukaryota; kingdom Metazoa; phylum Arthropoda; class Insecta; order Lepidoptera; family Sphingidae; genus Lapara; species Lapara coniferarum. The sequence continues at coordinate 4,919,946 of OX438934.1, read as the reverse complement.
AAAGAACTTTATGATGTAATTAAGGTACAGATTAACAGACTACACAATTTGTATCATAAACTCGTTGTGTTCGCTGCCTCTGGAAATATTCACAACATCATTAATATAAATAACAGTCCATAATGTTACATAGCAGGCAGCCTCTCGTCGTAATGCCATATTACCGCATGAATGCGAATTTCATTTCTCTCCTGTCCGCTTGCAGATTTTCGCACAAAACTAGAAAATTCTATGAATGTTGCTATAAAATGGAATTCAACGTAGAATCTAGTTTCAGCGTTCTAATCGGGTCCAGTGTCTTTTCATAAAAGCGTAGTGCGAAAATAAACTGCATCTGAAGTGGATCTGAACGTAACTCAAATTAAATGGTTCGGACGTAGAATATTGCAAAGGATAGATTTTTGCCAACTGTCGCTAAAGAGAAGTATTCTTGACCTATTGAATTGAATATTTCTACTTTTATTTGGACTCATAAATAAAATGTATTGGTTCAGCGAATTTTTATAATCGTATTAGGTACCTATACAGTATAGGTACGGATGTATGCATCGGTATTGCCATCAACAACAAAATTGAAACCGAGAAGCAAGATTTTAAAGACTGTTTTAAGGACACTAATAATTTATGGAGCGGCTAGATACAGGTCCTGAACCAGTTCCTTATTCAGAGACTCTTCTTACCTAGAAACGACACATATAATCACAAGCTGTGGTAGAGCTGAGTTTACTCACGCTCCGAGTTTTCTCATTAATATTAAAGTATTCGCTGGCAGAATTAAATTAATCGAGAAGTTTATTTGAAAATTTTGATGAAAATATTTTCATTCGACTTTAATTTATTTTATTTGATTTGGAAAATGTAAGCTATTGGATGTTATATAAATAGAAAAGGAACTTTACTGAAATATACAGGATCATTTTGACATTGCGTTAATAAATGAAACTACATAATTATCTCCTTGATAATAACGTTTTCCATTAAATTATTTTAACCATTGATGTAAATAAAATAAAAAGTAACTTTAAGTTTAAACGCCCTTATGCCGCTATTACTGCTCTAGGAGAATTTATCGCAGCAGCATCATTACACTTTCAGTCAGAAATACACCCACACACACACACCATATTCGTACTAAACTACAAAATGATCAAGAAATTGGAATACTACAATCGAGATTTTTGGCGAAAGTATTTGTTATTCATTGATTCGTTATTCATTTTTCGAATCGAATATATGGCTTCATTTAGTAATATAATGTAAAAATTACCCTGTATCAGTTCATCAGTTGATGTTATTTTATTCCATCTATTACAAGAAATAAATTTCTCTATTAATAACTCGTTATATGAATAAATTTCACAGAACGCGTTTTTGTAACATGGTATTTCACTACCTCGATCTTCGATAGAAACAATTTGTAAGCATTGTGTTCAAGTAATTGATATTGAGTTTCCCCTTCATTGTCGCGTAATATTACGTAATGCTTTTTTTATAATTTAATAATTAGGTTTTTGCTCGCAGCTCCGCCTCCGTAAAAAGTTTATCCGGGATAAAAAGTAGCTCATGTCCTTTTCAAGGCCATAGGCTATCTGTATACCAAAATTCATCGAAATCTGCTCACTAGTTTCGGAGATGTGCAGTAACAAACAGAAAAGAACTATAAAAATCGCTGATTTGTGTTCCATTACATTTTTTTAGTCACCCCCTTTCATTTTATCACATTTCTTTGAGTGTACAGACTACAGACAAACTGGGATCTACTGCTTTATAATAGTATAGATAATTTGTATTTAATAATTATCATTATCATATACAACTTTTCTTCACAGTGTTTTGCTTCTTCAGCGCACTAATTCACAATTTTGAAGTGGCTATAGCGCAATGCAATAAAGCTATCGTATTTTGCGTTTTTCTCCCCAACTTTTTGTTTTATGAGCGAAATCCCCAAGGGCTCGCAGGAGAGCGTTATTCAATCTCTTAATGTTGTCTATGCGTGTAAATTTTGTCCCCCTTTTAATTTGTTTATTGCTGTCGTCTTCGTATTGGAAAGTGTAAAATTATTTCACACTAGCGGCCCGCCCTGGCTTGACACAGGTAGCAAAGCATAATGTTGTATGCTGAAATTTATCTGTCATACAAAATATTTATGTTATAACACATAAACTTTCCTCCTGAATCACTCCATCCATAGGTGAATGACATATCAAAATCCGTTCCGTAGTTATTGAGTTCATAGAGTTCAGACAGTCAGATGCGATAGGGGGACTTTGTTTTATAATATGTAATGATGTAAGGACATATCCTAACAATAAAAATATAAAAATAGCCTGTCCTTCCCTGGATCTGCTCCCCTCGCGAGAAAAAAAAAATAGGGATAAAATTCTCTGTTTATGTTCTATGTCCTCCTCTGGATCTCAAACTGTCTCCATACTTATTTCTTGCGGGTCCACTCACAGAAAATTATTTACGGGAATCAAAGTCCCCGTTTATATTTTCCCGGGATAAGAGGTGCCCTAGGTTCTTCCCAGGATTTTAAACTATCTCCCTGTCAAATTTCATCGAAATCGATAAGTATAGTAATCGAGTAGTCTGGCCGTGAAAGCTCCACAGGCGAGATCAAAAAATCCGAGAGAAATGTCTCGGTTTGAACTTTTCTGGGATAAAAAGTAGCCTATAGCACTCAGGAGTAATGTATCTTTCTATTGGTGAAAGTTTTCAAAATCGGTTCAGTAGTTATTTAGTTTATCCATTATGAACAAACAAACAATCAAATCATTATTTTGATCTATCTCGTAGGGTTCACCCAGCGTTTGCAATGTAAGCCCAAAAAATATGTTTATTTACGACATCACATTAGAAAGCTCTAAAATTATCAATGTTCCTCCACTATATTATGCATGTATTATACATATACACTTTCCTCTTGAATTACTCTATCTACTAAAAAAAACCGCATCAAAATCCGTTGCGTAGTTTTCAAGATTTAAGCATACATAGGGACATGAGGACATAGGGACAGACAGTGGGAAGCGACTTTGTTTCATACTATGTATGTATTGATACTGAATTAAAATTTAAATAACCCCCGACACAAAAAATCTCTAAAAAGTAAAACAATAAAAGTGTCTTTGTCGTTTAAGTACCTACCCATATTTTGACCTAAGCGTCGTCGTGTCGGGGGACCGCTAAAGAAGTATATTCATCTCCCTGTTCCGGAGTTCGGTCCCTGTACGTGAGGACGCTTGGGCCAAAATATTATAGTTCTATGATAGTGATATGGGGGAAAAGGGCAAGCTGCAGCGACAAAAAAAATGTGTCTTTTCAATATTGGGAATAGATTCAATTTTTTTTGAATTTATATTCGTTCCCAGGCCAACCTAAAAGAAAATGACGTATACAGTTCGTTTCTGTACCCATTCTGACAAATCAAATATTTTGGAATAGGTCATTGTTTTATTAAAAGTGCGAAGTATTAAATAATGTAAGTGATAAGAAGGTGATCACGATTCGCAATCCAATAGTAACGCCTTTGAGTATTTAACCAATGCTGTAAGAGTGACGCCCATTAAAACACAAGAGACTGATACCTATATATAATGACCATTACAACCAACTAACAATTTATGGACAATAACTATTTATATCAATCGTAGTATAGTCGGTGACGTCATAGCTGGGAAACCCGACGCAAAATCAATATCTGCCGCGAACTCTTTGTCTAGCGGGTCCTCATTACACGACCCAACTGATTGGGGCTGATATCGAATTGGTTCAGGATCGGGTTCATGCAATTACATAACCATTACTGTTTGTGTTAATAAGCTATTATGTTACCCTTGTTACATAAAATGTTTTTGTATTGAAATCTTATGATTTGGGGTAATTTTATTTCTATCCGTATTATCAGTACTAATCAGTATTCTGTGGTATTATGTAGTTTTTTTAATGATATATGGGGCAAACGAGCATACGGTCACCTGATGGTAAATGATCTCCGCCGCCCATGAACATCTGCAATACCAGGGGGTACAGAGATACGTTGCCGGCCTTTTAGGTGGGAATACGCCCTTTTTTTGAAGGTTGCCAGGTCATATCTGTCCGGAAATGCTGCTGGCGGCACTTGGTTCCATAGCTTTGTAGTACGTGGTAAAAAATGTAGGCAGAAACGTACTGTGGTGGATTGCCAACCTCCGAGGTGATGTGGATGAAATTTTGAGCTTTGCCGCGTTGTACGGTGATGGAACTCAGAAGCAGGGATAAGTCCGAACAATTCTTCAGAGCACTCCCTGTGGTAAAACACATAGAGAACGCAAAGCGACGCTACATCTCTGTTCTCTACGCAAAGCCAAAGGACCAAGCCGATCGGAAAGAATACTGTCGTCGACGAAACGAGCTGCCCTACGTTGAATGCGTTCAAGAGGGAAAAGCTGGTACTGGTGACCCCTGCCCAAAGATGGGAGCCAACTTGCGCCTTATAAAGTTGCAGGCGATGGCCCGACGTGAAATGCCGCTTCGATCTGTAGAGCACACCAAGCTTCTTTAAGCCAATGTGGCCTTACCCTGTAGGTGACCGTGGAACTGAACGTTACTCGATATGATGACACCAAGAATTCCGATACTGGCTGTGTCACTTGGAGTATACATAATTATACTCTAAGCTGTGGCAGTTGTGGCAGTTAATAAGAAATATATTTAATAATAAACTAATACCGCCTATTAATTCAACTGAGTACCTATTGCTCCGTTGCTTACTTAACAAATTCTATCATTGTGGTGTATGAAAACACATTTAAGCTGTACCTTATCTCGTTACTTTTAAAAGCACCATCTTGTTATATTCACATATATTAATTTTGCTACAGATGTAGGACAGTGAATTATTAAGAGTATGTTTCCAGGTGGCAATGTAGCACACAAGGTAAAGCCGTCGGGATACACGCAGCAATAAATATCATTTAGATGCCTTTTTACGTAGGTATATTTCATAAAAAATGTTGTCTTATACTTTGTAATTCTCGATGTTACATGTACAATATTATGTAGCCGAATTTTACCTGTAAATAAATGTTGTATGTGTAAGTATTCATTTTATAAAAATTGTAAATAGATAAAAAAAATATGCTATTGATTTAAATTCTTTGATGATGTTTTATTAGAAAAAAACTACCTCCCGCTTCGTATATATTAACGTAACTTGAAAATAAACTAACAAAGCGTCGTTTTACGAGCAATTTAAAGAATAATAACATTTTTGAGCCATTGCATAGCTTCAGCGAGGGTTTCGTTACCTGAAGGCATGTAGTTTCGTCTAAGCCGCTTTACTGTTATTTGATAACAAGCCAACAATAACGGCTAACTGCCGTACTATAAGTTCGGTTTAGTACACTGTATATTTTTATTACTTCGTCAGACGTGATGTTTCCAGTTATTTTTGTGATACTGCGTTACAGTTTCCAGAATATTCTTTGATTTCATACTTTAGATAATGCACATTACAGAGTATAATTATAAAAAAGTTCTTATATATGAATGTATACTTTGAAGTAGTTTGAGTCTAGTGTTGGTTTAAAAAAATAAAAAAATCGATCCTTAACCTAATACATGCTGCAGAATAAACTTTTTAAAGTGGTCGACAATGATTGTAAAACGGGATTTTTACTGTCATGTCACTATATTGTTGAGTATAAATTTAACTGACCTACAAAAAGGCAATATATTTAATATTTTAATTTTCACAAACCAATATACATAAGGTACCAATATACAATACAAGCTATGAAATGAAACAATTCAGTGATCATGTACAATAAAGGTTCGGTGCTTCGGTTAGCGATACACTGACGTCAGCAGTTTACTACGACATTGAACCAGACGTAAACGCGAACCATTCGCCGGCTGATAATAAAAATGTTTAACGCGGACGGTAATTACATCCTACTAATATTATAAAGGCGAAAGTTTGTAAGAATGTATAGATGTTTGGATGTATGGATGTAAGGATGTTTGTTCCTCTTTCACGCAAAAACTACAGAACGAATTTCGATGAAATTTGGCACACGGGTAGATCATGTCCTGGATTAACACATAGGCTACTTTTTATCCCGGGAAAATATAAACTGGGACTTTTATCCCGGAAAAACTTTTTAATGCGGGCGGAGCCGCGGCCAAAAGCTAGTATATTATAGTTTAAACAACTTTTAAATTCTGGATTTCTCAGGAGGTCAAAATTTGAGAAATGTTAAAACTATAGGAACAGCGAGATGCAAATATTGTTGCAATTCGATTTTTAAAAATAAACAAAATTTGCTTGATACCTATTTGTTGTAGGTAATTCCATAGACAATGTATAAGTAGGCCTAAAATTTGGCTCAGGCAAACTTTCAAGCTCTATTTAAAAGTTTCTAGTTGCTGTTTGGATGCCAAGTCGGCTTACATTTTCAGAGCTGAGGGTTGTTATTTAGCCATTGCCGTAGACTTTAATTAAAATATAATGTCGTCTAAATGTCGTGAAATTTTATTCGAGTCTCGAAACGTAATTAGCCTAGATTGGATGGATTAAACAACGTCACCGGTCGAGACGCCTCACGCCGCTCGAGGCGTGCGATTGAAAATACGCTAATTAAAATCGGTAAATTCAAATTAAGCTGTTGGAAAATTTTATGAACTTTATTTAGCTCCCGTCTAAAGGACATGTCCAAAAACGGGCCTAAAATTCTAATACACAGTTTATATTTGGATCGAACTCCTAAAGACTAGCCTTTTACAATAAATCTGTTAATATTAAAGACCTCCGATTTTGAAATATCTGTAATTTTATATTGCTTAAAAACTACAATTAATATGAATGTTTTGAAAAAAGTTAGTTATAAATGGAGGGATCTAAAAATTTTCTTTTAACACGTCAAGCCCCGCTTATATATATAGATGTATGGAAAAACCCTATAGACTGCCTCGGTGGCGTAGTTGTGTTATGGTACGACTGCAATGCTGAGGTCTCGGGTTCGATCCCCGGGCCGGGCAGTGATATTGAGTTAGTTATAGTGGTAGGTTAGCTAGGCTAGGGCCTGTAGTGTCCTCACCGGTGAGGATCGCGACGCGTTCCTCCCATAATTTTTGTAATAATAATGATCTCTTTTTTTTTTTCTTTATATCCCCTTTCCTGCCAGCCCGAGCTGGCTTTTTAAATTCTAATTTTCATCATTCTTTTTAATCTCAATAAAATTGTCGGTAGTTATATAACCTATATTGTGACCTTTTGTATCAATAATTAATTATTGCAATTAATTTAATGTATGACTTATCATAAGTGCAACCATGTTCGCCTACGTGATGAATAAAGTATTTTATTTTTTTTATTTTTATTTTAGTTTTTCTATTCAGTATCAGCTCGGAGTCTGGAATTTGTGCCCGATATGGCGATAGGCTCGCCCCCTATCACATCATGGGACGGAAAAATGCCGAAAAGTGGGTGCACTAGTTGCGCCTCTGCCTACCCCTTCGGGGCTAAAAGGCGTGAGTGTATATGTATGTATGTATGTATGGAAAACCCCTATATACTCGGACACCGGTGTCCTTCGCGGGGCTTGACGGGACAATGGATCCAAGTTCCATATTTTACCCCTCTAATATCCCTATAGTTTGAGACTAGTAAGATTTGAGGCCCAGCGCCCATACAAAAAGCCTAAACCTCTCCTTTAGGATGAACATCTGTTTTTAGTTTTGCAAGGAAAAGTCTAAATGAAATATGCAAATCCTGAAATTTGATTTTAATAGCACGAAAAGTAAGAATATGAGACGCAGAAATATTTAAAATTAAATTAGGAATGAACACGGCTTATCAGCCAGCGTAATACTTTTTTCGCAAAACAAAATTAATCATGTATTTTAATTTTAGCAAAAATGAAACGAGTATCTCCCGATTGTAATCTGATTTCAAGGTGCCCGACGGATTGGTCGTAAAACCTCCTTACAGTTTTCTATTTCACCGCTGGAGCCCTCATTTATTGCGTAGCTACATATAGTCCACCCACGCGTGTCGCCACAGCAAAAGTATCGTAGGATTTTCTTAGATCTACTTTTACACGACACTCTTTAATACTTAAGGAGGTCAAACAAAGTTCACGCTGTTGTGTAGTACCAGTGTTTTTTTGTATCGAAACCTGCTGTATATGTATTACTAGATACTTTGATTTATCACTACATAGTATAAAACAAAGTCGCTTCCCGCTGCCTGTCGCTATGTATGCTTAGATCTTTAAAACTACGCAACGGATTTTGATGCGGTTTTTTTTAATAGATAGAGTGATTCAAGAAGAAGGTTTATAAGTACTTTTATCCCGGAAAACTTATTAACGCGGGCGGAGCCGCAATATCTTTATAAAAATCATCATCGTCAGCAACATTAAATCCACTGATGAACACAGGCCTATAAAAATCAATATTATGTAATGTGTATTGACGAAAATCTCAACGAAATCTTGCGACACAGGTGGTCTCTAAATCACAATCTTCTAAATACCCCATCTAAAAGCAATTGCGTTCACGTGCCGAAGCTAATTTTGTGAGACCGGCCGTAAGATTTATTATTTTAATTTAAACCATTTGGGGTTGTGATACGGGATAAATTTAGCTGCTGCTTGAGGATTAAGTCGGGTAATACCGCCACATAGGCTGTATTAGCCCCACCTCGTCTACGTGTATCTACTTAGGCGCAGACGGCCGCAGCCGGCTCTTTATTCATGTTTATTTTCTTACTAGCTTTTGCCCGCGGCTCCGCCCGCATTAAAAAGTTTTTCCGGGATAAAAGTCCCGGTTTATATTTTCCCGGGATAAAAAGTAGCCTATGTGTTAATCCAGGACATGATATACCCGTGTGCCAAATTTCATCGAAATCGGTTCAGTAGTTTTTGCGTGAAAGAGGAACAAACATCCTTACATCCTTACATCCATACATCCTTACATCCATACATCCAAACATCCAAACATCCAAACATCCAAACATCCATACATTCTTACAAACTTTCGCCTTTATAATATTAGTAGGATAGACAGGGTTGCTTTTATATTATTTTTAGGTTTAGTAATAGCAAATTTACTGATATGGGTTATATTTACATAGGTCTCTGTTTTTATTTCTTCACTTATCATAAATTACAGTAAGGTTTATAACCAGTATATAGTACCAATAAATAATTCAGTAAAAACTTTGTTTAATTATGATATGAAAATGTTGGGGAAAATGCGTATGCATACTTGTTTTGGTACAACAGTCTAAAGGAGTTTATTGGTTAAACAGTCGCAAGCCGACGGGAGGTCTGTTTGTGAAGCATAATAATATAGAAAGGTTGTCTGCGTGGTCTGTACCACCCTCCACCGCATACTCGGCCCAATACACGCTATTACCAAATGATAATTACACCCTTTGATAATCGGACCTGATTACAATCACAATAATGGATTTTATATTAATGTAGGTACTTATTCCATGCGATTATAATCTTATAATATGTAAGTTCGTCTTGTGAAATGTTTCGTACAAGGATTCTTTAAATCAATTTTTTTTTTTTTTTGCGTAAGTACTAAAGTTTTACCCAAAACATTTTTTTGGAGATTAAAATGTAATCCAAAGTGGAATGCGAAATAAAAGTTTAGAAGCTTTGGTCAAAAAACTTCACAATGTCAGAATATTTTTTTGTAAAGAAATATAATATGATTTTATGTATTTTTGTGGTACTACCATTTTGCAATATATATTCTGAAGCAAAATTCTCACGGTAAAATTATCAAAACCTGAGGGAAATGTTTCACGCTTCAACAATAGGAAAGCTTTTAGCAGTTTTCTCCACAACGTCTAATATTTGAAAACTTTGAAGCAGTAACGTAAAAGTGCTAGCGCGACGAATGTACCCGTTTTGTTATTGACTGCTTTGTTACATAGATATTGGCGATTGACAAATCGCCAATATCTATGTAACGTCGAACAAGTTATTGATTATATCGAACGGTTAATACACAGAACAGGGATGGTTAATAGATGGTTTGTCAATTATAGCTTTCAATAGAATTTTGGAGGGTTATTTGAACACGAAACTAGGACGAGAAAATTAATATGACGTGCAGCGATGGATATCAATTTTATAACTTCTGCTTGATGTAATATATATGTTTTGGAAATTGGAACACAGTAGATATGTTTAATCTGATTTTATTGTTATATTGCGTTTATTATAATTGCAGCCACCATTTATTTATTGATCTACCGTTATTTTACAATCAGAGGGCGCGCTAGATCACTATACTAAAATACAAAGAGATTTACCACACCACCGAACGTCTTTCACTTTACAGTTTACACATAATATGAACGTAAATCATATTGTGCGGTGAACTTTAATGATTTGATTTTGTTCTGGTGTGTTTAAATTAAACTGTGTGTTAATCCTGTTTGTATTCTTTACATAAATAGATAAATAATGTCCATTATTGTCACCAGCTATGAGAATGAGAAGAACGCACTGGTGGTGTCGGTGGTGTCGTGCCAGGGACTGCCAGGTCGCGAGCCGGCTGGCCCGGACCCCTATGTGAAGCTGCAGCTGCTGCCGGACAAACAACACAAGGTTAAGACCAGGTAAGGATATAGTTTATAGTAGAAATGAACAGATAGCTTGAAAAATTACCTTTTTGTTAGGTAGTAGTAATAATTATATAAGAGATTTCTATTTATTGAGATCTCCGATAAATTCCCTTCCCTTAAAAATTTCCTTTCCTCATTTTGAAAGCCTGACCATGACCCCATAATTATTCTGCCAATGTGGACTAATCTTCAAACAAATGACTGTAGGTAAATAAACTGTTGAAATATACGTATAATACCTTTGTCTATAATACAAAAATAAACAACCGCCTTTAGCCTAGGATTCCCGTAGTTATTGATCTCGGTGTACTTGCAGGGTGGTGCGCAAGACCCGATGCCCGGTGTACGACGAAGACTTCACGTTCTACGGCCTCGCGCCCCACCAGCTTACCGGCATCACGCTGCATTTCGTCGTGCTCAGCTTTGACAGGTACAGTCAGCGGCATAAATATCTGTACAAAATTAAAATTTCAAATCGCCTACATACGCGTTAAGTTAAACTGAATAAAAAAATATTTGTATGAATTATTAAGGTCCTATGTCCCCTGGATGGGGCAGAGGGCTTCCACAGTGACTCTCCATTTCGAACGGTCTTGAGCTTCGCGTTTGATTTCGCTCCAAGACTTCCCAATGCTTTTCGCTTCGTCGATCACAGTGCGTCGCCAGGTTTGTTTGGGACGTCCACGCTTTCGCTTTCCTTGAGGATTCCAGTCCATTGCCTGTTTAGGTATATGATCGGGACCTCTTCGGAGGGTGTGGCCAATTCATTTCCACTTGCGGCGTCTGATCTGCTGGTTGATTGGTGTTTCATGGCAGAGTTCTCGTAGGTGTTCGTTCGAGATTTTCTCAGGCCAGTGAATACCGAGGATTTGGCGAAGGCATCGGTTTACAAATACCTGGAGCTGAAGCGAGATGGCTTTGGTTACCTTCCACGTTTCGCACCCGTATAGTAGCACTGACTTTACGTTGGTCCCGAATATCCTGAGCTTCACTCTTCGGGTCAACTTTTGTGATTTCCATACGGGCCGCAGTTGCGCAAAGGTTGCTCGTGCTTTGGCAATCCGTGAGGTGATGTCCTCCTCTGCTCCTCCTGTTTCCGACACGACGCTACCGAGGTATGTAAACTTGTGGACTCGTTCCACTACCTCTGTGCCAATTAGCAACGGTGTTGTGCTTGTCACTCCAGATCGCATCTCTTGGGTCTTTCGGGTGTTAATTTTTAACCCCATATTTGCCGCCTCATCTCTTAAATCATTGAGCTTAGCTTGCATATCGGCGCGAGTGTGGCTCGCAGACAGAGGTCATCGGCATAGTCCAAGTCTTCTTAGACATCGGAAATGCCCCACTCTATTCCGCGGCGCTTGTTGTTAAATATACGAAGCATAATACCGTCCAGAGCGATCAAGAAGAGAAGAGGCGATAAAAGACAGCCTTGTCGGACCCCAGCGTGCACGGCGATGTCATCAGAAATAAGGCCATTGTGGGTGACGCAGCAAGAGTAGTTCTTATAGATAGCTTTGAGTAATTCCACAATTTTCGGCGGGACACCAATGAAGAGTAGACGGGACCATAAGCTGGACCATCTATTTGTATGAAGTAAAGCAAAACTTTTTTATTTTATTTTTGTGAAGAGAAAACAAAGATTGGTAAGAACACAAAATTATGAAGGCAATTTGAATTTGTTCCACTACTTATGCTGGTGACTGTACACATCAATCACTAGTCAAATGGGTACAAAAATTGCTAATCTACAAATAACCATATGCAGAAAGTTTTAATGATTCTGATTCTAAAACACCTACATACACACTCACACTTACAAATCAAACATAACTGCCAACTCTAAAAATAATAATATGCAAAATGTTTTCTGATTCTAAAATGAATTTATTATAATAAATTCTTAATATTATGATCTTTAAGAGGACATTGAATCCGCGTGATCACATTTGTGTAACTATTTACAGTATCATTATCATCCATAGCATGCACACTAAATTGTTGAGAATAGGCCTGGCACGGTATGCTCATCATCTCATTTCATGATACCAGGTTATATAGTTCTTGAATGATTGATGCTCTCCGTTTCCAGATATTCTCGCGACGAGATAATCGGTGAGGTGGTGTCGCCGTTGACCAACCTGCAACTGCATAGCGGCGAGGCTATGGCGCTGTGCCGCGAGATACAACCGCGCAGCCTCAAGGTAACCTCGCGTGAACATTCGATGTTACCATGCTTTTTAATGTGGACCAATTTACTTGATGCTCATTAGAGCATCAAATAAAATTATTATAATTTTATTTTATTAACCTCTACATTATATTGTTTAGAAACTATAAACTAAACGCTAGTTTTGGCTAAATTACGTGATTTACGTAAGTGTAAATAATAACTAACGGATTATAGAAGAGATTATGGTATTTCATATAAAATAGTTCAAAACTGACTCGAGATCGAATATAGAGCCGAGTTTGGATTAGCAAGAAATTTGCCAAAGTTATCTTCCACTAGGGCTGCCATCCGTCCGGATTTCCCCGGATTTGTCCTAGTTTGAAAGGCGTCCGGGGGCCGTCCGGCAGGGGTTTTAAAAAGCTGGACACTTGTTGGCAGGGGAAATCAATTTTTTTATAGATAAGCGATAAATTGAAATAAGTCTTAGTTAAAAATTCATTCATAATAATCCACATTCAATAAGGCACGGCAAAATATTTTTTCAGAGGTGTCCGGGGAAAAACCCATATTTCGCCCAAATGTCCGGAATTTTGGCCGTGTATATCCGGCGTCGGCAATTTAAGTGATGGCAGCCCTATCTTCCACCAGCGATTTTTAGCGTGTAAACCGTCACGGCAACCTGAATTCTGCATGTTATGAAGCTTGCACATAATTATAGTAAATATTACCGCCGCGTCCGTAAGTTCTGACGCAATAAATCGCTGGAAGAACTTGCTTGTCTAAACTTAACACCAGAGATAGCTCATGAGATAGCTAACAGCTCCCTTATCGATGCAGATGCGCAGCGTGGGTCGCGGTGAGGTGCTGGTGTCGCTGTGCTGGCAGCCGGCCGCCGCGCGCCTCACTGTCGTGCTGCTCAAGGCGCGCAACCTGCCCAAGATGGACGTCACTGGACTCGCCGACCCGTTAGTATTATGATTGGAATGGCATGGGGCAGGCTATCCGAAGTTAACTTTGTTTAAATGCTCTATGGAACTCATCAGTAATGTGTGATCATCAGGATTAAAGGGTTCCTCAGGCCGCATCGTAATAAAACCATAGACTGACTCAAAATGGTCATGTTATACTTAAATAATAATAATATATTGCATTTCAAGTAACTGTGACTCAATTATTTGTGAGGTTTAAGTTTAGGATTAGGTTTTGGTGATGTATCAACGGTTAATGATGATCTAAAGCATCTACATAATAAGTAGCACCGAGTTCGAGAAACTTTAAATATCTCAAAGACGCAATAAATAAAAATTACTGTACTTACAACAATGAATGACGATATAGCTGCATATAGTTATCGGTACTCTATAACAGATACGTGAAGATGTACCTGCTATACAACGGGCAGCGCATCGCCAAGAAGAAGACGCACGTGAAGAAGCGCACGCTGAACCCGGTGTTCAACGAGTCGTTCGTGTTCGAGGTGCCGGCCGCGCCCAACGCCGCGCTCGATCACGTCTCGCTCGAGCTGCTTGTGCTGGACTGGGACCGCGTCACCAAGAACGAGGTACACATACACACACACACACACACACACGCCTGTTATCCCCGAAGGGGTAGGCAGAGGCGCAACTAGTGCACCCACTTTTCGCCGTTATTCCGTCCCATGATGTGATAGGGGGCGAGCCTATCGCCATATCGGGCACAAATTCCAGACTCCGGGCTGATACTGAATTGAAAAACTCAATATCACTTTGCTCGACCCGGGGATCGAACCCGAGACCTCAGCTTTGCAGTCGTACTGTAATACAACTACGCCACCGAGGCGCCAACGAGGTACACATCAGCTAGAAAATTTCCACTGATCAACATAGGTCTTATGATTGACCCCCAATGATTTACACACAGCCTTAAATAATACTCGTCTTTAATTTATTTACCCAAAATTTACCTCAGTTTTATAACAAGCCTTAACCTTTCCTGAACACTTACTTGACAAAAAGAGTCTTCAACGCATTACTGAGTGTGCAGTTAGTACTTAGTGGTAGATCCTCGCCTTTTTGCCAGTTGCATTTCATATCTGGGTTAACATTAAAAAGCAAACTGTCAACTGTAGTGTACCGCGCTATTAAGATTTTAAGGGTTTGGCGATACATTGCTGTCTTAAAATTCTAACTTCAGAGTGGTATAGTAGGCAGTTGAGATGCAAGTAACATCAAACGAACAGTCACGTCACTACTTGACTCGTCAAGCCCCGCTACGGATGCCGGCGTCCAAGTATATAGGGTTTCCCCATACATCTATATATATTAGCGGGATTTGACGGGTTAATAAAAGACTGCCTCGGTGGCGTAGTTGTATTATGGTACGACTGCAATGCTGAAGTCTCGGGTTCGATCCCCGGGTCGGGCAAAGTGATATTGAGTTTTTCTATTCAATATCAGCTCGAAGTCTGGAATTTGTGCCCGATATGGCGATAGGCTCGCCCCCTATCACATCATGGACGGAATAATGGCGAAAAGTGGGTGCACTAGTTGCGCCTCTGCCTACCCCTTTCGGGGATAAAAGGCGTGAGTATATATGTATGTATAAAAAGTGGAATATAGTGTATTAATAGTTCGCATGTGCTCATGGCACAGGTGATCGGTCGGCTGGAGCTGGGCGCGAACGGCACGGGCAGCGCGCGCCACCACTGGCGCGAGGTGCAGGCCGCGCCGCGCCGACAGATCGCGGACTGGCACAAGCTCAAGGAGTGAACCACCACCCACCACCACACACCACCACACACCATCACACACCATCACACACCACCACACACCACCACACAACACCACACACACTCGCTCATACATTCCACATAGTACCCGATTAAAGATTTCTATATACATTCCGGAAATGATTGTACCCAAGTTACCTATGGTATAATCAGTTTGAAGCAAAAATACTAATTTGAACTCGCGGGAAATCAATGTTGCCAAATGCATGTATTTATCTCTGAGACACTTTTAACACTGTTATTCACGAAATGAGTATATCTTGCACTTTAGAGTCCATGTTCACATTTCATTCCGTAGAGCATTTTATCATTTCCAGTATATTGTTTCTATATTGTTTATCACTGATTACTGTAGCACGGTTCACGGATACGAGTAGGGTGGCAAAGCCAAAGTCCAGACACAGGTATGAAAAGTGTTAATTTAGCGTTAATTTGTAATTATATTAATAAAATAATGATATTTTATTGTAGATAGACGAAATTATCATGTTATTTTCTTAATTCGATGTTATTTCATGCGTTCACCTTACTTAAGATAATTTAATGGAATACGCACAGTTTATTCCCTTATGTACTCCTGTGTCATGTAGTTTATGGAAATAAACTCGATTTAGAATAGAAACAAGACAACCGCTTGTTTCTAGCATCCCGGCTTTGTAAAAGGCGTACAAATTGATGTGTACCTACGCCCCCGCTAGAGTGATAGGATTTATGTATGCATGGCAAACAACTATTAACTCTTATTCAACAATTAATTTGTGGGATGAGATCGACCTTTAACTATTACGTTTAACTATCACCTTACCTTACTCACCTTACTTTTACCTTTAACTATCATGGCATGCTAAAAACTTATAAGATCAAAAAAGTTATCAAAATACTTAGTAGAGTTCAGTAAACTCTACATTGTGTGGATTTTTTCGTTTATTTGGATATTATATCTCGTCTATATGTTACTTTTCTGCCTCCATAAATACATGAGTGTGCTCTTCTGTTTTTATCGTTATAAAGAAAATTAGTTCAACTTACGGGTACCTCATAGAACAAGCAAATCATAAAGACCTAATCGCAGTACTTTTGACTTTAAATATCTATTCTAAGTATTAAATTAATAATTCGGTAACTGCGTAAAAAGTAGAAAAAAAATAATCTTTGGAAACTAAGACTTTATGAGTGCTTAACGCCTGACGATTGTTCTTGGGCTTGACAACATCAGGGTGGAGACCAAACTACAGTGTAAAGATATATAAACATCTTTCGGCGTTAAACGCACAATAAAACGAAATATATCTAGACGTAAATTATAATCGAAATTTGAGATTTTAAGATTCACTCACCTACGTAGCGTAACAAATTTGTTCACGCTATAAAAAGAAAATTTATTTGTTTAAGTAAGTGAAACGAATTTTGAGTTCCTGCCCGGAAATATTTATGCGTGAACAAAATTGATTTAGTTTGATACTCATTAATTATAATATGTATAGGTTATAGGTTAGAGAAATAAATCTATTTTATACTAACGATAGGTATTACCTTTGGATCTAGAGTTAAATGTACAAGCTCATGGCAAAGGCTTAGAGCTTATAGTCGCATGTACCTAGTGTCACATGTATCACTGTACGAGTAGAGACGCTTTCACTGTTAATCTCACTCATTAGATTCTTTCGATGTTTGTTGATGATCTAGCCCACATACGCTCGGTTGGAAGATAGAGTGTGATAAATTTAAAGAGTTAGTTTAATTAACTATTTCGCGACGAGATTCAAAATCTATGTAAATCATTGATGTTATGTAAATCCATTGATGTATTAAAAACCCATCAATGATGTAAATCTAAGAATTCTCGGGGCGTGTGTCTATATCATTTGAGCTATGTAACGCCGTGAAATAGCCCTCTATTATTGGTGTACATTAAATGGATGTTTTAGCGCGTTTAATTTATCATGTATGTCGCTTGATTCATTGAAACATAACATAATTATAATATTTAAAATTATATCATAAGAATCCAACTCCATACTTGAACATTCCAAACCCGCTGATGTAAATATAGTAGCTTAGTCCTTCATTAAGCTTTCATTCTAATTGTTAATATAGGGTTTAAATTAAGTATATTTAGGTCCATCCGTATCCAATTGCCAAAGTATTTTGGTGCCAATAATTTGAAAATAAAGGAATTTATGGCGTCAAAATACGACAATTTGTGCTCTTGGACCTTTTATCGTATGTAATGTTTCCGTTTCAAAGAAAACTCATGTGTTTTGTATTTCTTAAATGTTAATGAGTGTTGTAGAAGCAACCACAATATAATTCTCTCGAAATTACCATTACGACAGTGATCTGTTTCAAACCGAAACACATTGGGGACTAGTTTCATACTCGACACTTAATCAACTCTCTTCTTTGGTAAACACATACATTGTAATAATATCCATTTTTAAGTTAGGCATTGTCGAGATGTATTCTGTATTATGATCTGCAGATATAGTCTGCAATGAGTTTGCAGCAGAAATTCTAGTTTTTTATTGATATTAAATATACCTAATGTCTAAAACTGTATAGCCATTGGTCAGCTATGTGTTTCGGTTGGAGACGACGGACGCACACAATGTAACCGGCATAGCACTTATAGACTACATCCACATCACAAACAGATTTGTATACTAAAGAGATTAGTGAATAAATTATTGACTGGTGCTTTCACAATGATTGTTCGTTTTATTTTGTATCCCATTCCTTATTCTTATTCATGTTTATATATGACGTGACAGAATGAGGCTATCAACAGACAACAATATTATTGGAATAATGATAAAGAAATAATTGAATTTTCTTTTATAAATTTACGAATGTGCATCGAATTATACTCTCTTTAATGGTTATTATCAATACTCTCGTTCTGTCACATGTGTCATAAGTATCAATATTCAAGTTCATACAGGAGCTGAACTATATGTATGTATATTTCGCAAAACGTAGACTTCATCATCTTGGTCCTTCGACTGGAAACCTATTTATCAAGGCAATGAATCAATGACCACTATTCGAAAGGCATTATGTTGCCCATTTGCATTTGTCGTGTCTACTCACCTACAATACCATTCAGATTGGACATATCCTAGCGAGGGACTTATCGATACGATATGTAATTTTCCATGCATTTTCTGATTGTAACAGCACAACTATTACAGAAAGGCGTGTTGTCTACGGCCCTATGTAGTTGATCGACGTCGCAGAATTCGCAAACTTGGTTTTATAATCATCTACACATATTTTATAATGGTAGATATTGCTTAGTCCATTATCTCAATCTATATCCAATAATTTAAGATGTCCCCTTCGGCTAACCTAACATAACGTTAGTACACGCATAAATGTTTGCTGCACAAATGTAACATTCCAGCAGACTTAAGGTCAATTACTGATCTTTACTAGAAAAATATGACTCGCAATACGACCGTTTTGTGAAAAATATCTTCTTATATTTTTTTCTCTTCACAAAAATAAAATAAGGGATTTGCTTTACTTCATACGATTTTTTTTTTGTTTAACTTAACGCGTATATAGACGACTTGAAATTTTAATTTTGTACAGATATTTATGCTTCTGACTGTACACTGTGATTCATAAACAAGAGCTAAAATGCAAAAGATCTCGAATCAAAGAAAGTAAGTAAATTTAGGAAATCTCAGGAGTATTTTTTAATAGAAACACAAAAACACTTTACGAATTGTATATTTGATATCAAATCTTACACGTAACACGGCTTAACAAAAAATTATACATAATCAGCTTAGTTTATATATTGTGTAGACAATCTTATACGAGACTCGTTCAAACTCCTAGTGTCATGTCTGTGCACTGTGCTCGACGTAAGGGCTAATAAACAATCAATTATGGGTCTAATATTTAATTCTGCACATTTTATTTAATTGTGTTACAGTAATATTTATCGAGATACCTTCAGGCCACTAGGCCAGCGTGTTGGACTAAGGCCAAAACCCTCTCAGTTGTAGAGGAGGCATTTGCCCAGCACTGGGCAGTATATAGGGCTGGTATTATTATTCTATGCCTTGACAGAAACTGTTTTGGTTGTGTTCATGTAATTGTTCAACAGCCCTGATCATATTATGGTAGTATGTTTTAATGTTAAAATTATTTCATTACATTAGTATTGATAGATACCTTCCAACCATATGATTAGCTATAAGTGGCGACATGACTGTAATATTGTTCTACGTTATCAAAACATTGTTTAAAATCATTCAGTTTAAATAGAGAGCATTACCGTACTCTGACAATTTACAAATCCATATAATTTTTAACATTTTTTTTCATTATATAATAAAAATACATTTAGAGCCCGGAACAGTTTTCAATTTATTACAAAGTTACAAATTGCAAGCTAGTGCAAAATTTTACACGCATTAAATTTTTTCCTTTCAATCGACCACATACCAAATTGCATCACTAACATATAAAGTCAAATTAAAAGTCACATTTAATTCACAATTTCTACAAGTACATTTATTCACTGAGTCTTGACCACTTAAAGAGAACTATGAGCTTCACAATTATTATTAAGGCCAAATAAATATTTAAAATTTGCGAATTTGTTTCAATAAAATACTTCAAAATTTCTGTATATATTCGTGTGATTCATACATATTAAATTCTTGGCAATACAAAAACACAATCAAAATATACAGAGTGTTATTTACTATTGAATGTGAAAAAAGACTCGGGTCACACGTTTGAGGGAATAAACTCTGTATATAAGTGTGATTTTCTATCAAGTGAAATACTATTAAAAAAGTAGTCGAATATAAATTTTCGTTTTTCATTTTCACTAGTAAGTACTAAGTTATACAACCGGTCTCCTTTAATTCAAATGAAATATTTTTTTAAAGGGCTAATACAAATGAATAACATTTCAATAAAGAAAAATATAAAAACTATTTTTAAACATACAAAATCGCAAATAACTATCTGGCCTTTTATAACACAATCGCTAACATTTAACATCAATTTAAATTTTAACATACAATTACATCCAGAAATTAATATCTCTCAGAGAGTCGCTAGTCGTTGAGAAATCAACATTTATAAACATTTAACATTCATATTGTCTTTTTAATACATTCCCTACTTGGACGTTTCTTTGATTTTATCTAGCTACGTAGTATACCAGCTATAGACACATTTCCAAGTGTATTTTTACATTATACTGACATACATTCACCATCCAACGTTAACATTTTTATTTAAGTACACGCATAAACTTTTACATTAAACGTGTTATTTATAAACTGAATACATATTTTTTTAATGATATTTTTCTTAAAATGTAGTAAAGGTTTATTATAACCACAAGATAAGTGATCAGTACAGCACTTATCAATCATAAGTTTATATGACGTTGGATGACGTTTACATTTGGTCCATAGCCGGCAACCAAAAACAAACACTAAACAGTGACACAACTAGGCAAGAGTTAGAAATGTGCGTATTGAGGATTTCCCGCACTACAATACACATCTTAGAAAACAATTAATAACTACCACTATACCGACATTTATTGCTAATACAAAATGAAGATATGAATTATAGTTCAGATATGTTCGAACTGTTATAATAAGAGTTTTTGGTCCGAAATTTTGTATAATTTTGATATACATTGGTGTAGATTAAAATTTTGAGATAAACAGTGGGGCCTAGAGACGTTTGAACACCAATCGCTACGAAATACTTGACGTTGTGTGTGTTATGCGAGTCGCGTTTAATCGACTGTATAAATCGATATGATTTCATTTCAATTTTTGTAGTTTGAGATATGTTCGTTATACTGTTCAGTTGGAATACATTTGGTACAATTTATATTATAAAATCGTCAACTTACATTAAAAGTGAATTGAAGAAACTACGCGAATGAAACGCAGCAGTGGCGTTGCTTTAATGACAATATGAAAGATGTGCTGTAGAAATATGATGTTTAAATATCATCTAGATGCATTTACATAAAATAATTACAAATAAATACAAACATGAGCCAATAAGTCAGTGTTTAACCGTGACAAAGATATATAGAATCAAATACATCGGTAAATAGGCCGTGTGTTATGACAATGTATAAATTATTGATCTATACACCATTTTGATTCATTGTTATGATTTGTAAAGATGTCATACTGCGCATTACCGTATGATGTTGATGAATGGAAAGCTCAAACGTTGTACACTATAACGGTAACTTCGTCTCACAAAAATTATAACTAAACCTTTCGAATACAATCACTTAAATTATATTTACAAATTATTAAATGCATTAATACTATTATTTTGAAAATAAAATTGAATACGAAACCAGGCAAGATCAACTCATCGACATAGTCAGATCTGTAGATATTCTGGCATAAAGGCAAGTAATAAACAATGTCTTGGAGAGGGTTAAATTTCATATAGTTTTAAAAATTATATAATGTTAGTTCAGTGCTGAGAATCAACCCATTAATTTAAAGAATAAAGAGAGCATTTTGCTAAGTAATAATAAAACATAAGTAATATAACCTTTCGAATAGAAACTTAATCCGATAGAGATCTTTATTCAGAATGTTGCTAATATACTCATTAAAATAAATCACATCTCGCCGAATGAAATGAGTATTCCGTGAACTCGTATCACAAATGTGACCAGAGAGCAAAGCTAAGTGCTAACCGGACTGGTATAAATAAACTTGTCTAGTGGCATAAGGGCGCAAGCGACATCGAAATTCCACCACCGCGAGACCGACTTCAACAATCGGAGATTATATTATAGACAGAAAGTCTTCAGAAGCAAGAACTATTAAGGATCTCGGAAGAAATACCTAAGGAAAGATATCAGTGACGTCCATGACCAAATGGAACTAAGAGATAAAGACAGTCATAGCGTTTACGAAGATAAATCAAATTAATACCATTCAGATAGTATTGGTACTTTTTAAAGTCGGTCCGCGAATGGAGCAGTGCAAAATGTATATTTACAAAACCTATCATTATATATAAAAATCAAATCTCCATTTGTGGAGATAACGATATTGTTGCGTGTGATGCCGGAGCTATCGTGGTCGTCGCGAGCGATGCCGCAATGGTAGCATTAGTAGTAGAGTCTATTCGAAATTCGAATAGTTTCGTTCGATCGAACGGCTATTCAAACATTCTAATTTTAAATTTGAAATCTTAAATGTTCGATTCCAGAAATCGATTCAAGACTCGAATCGAATTAAATTATGAATTAACTATTGTAGTTCCGCGATTGAATATGATTTTAATTAAGTATGATTCTTCTAACTTTATACAGTGAACATTGTTAAATAACGCTCACAAGAACACTCCATAGACAGCGTATAAGGAAGTCAATCGAACCGATTATTACAATCGAGTACCAACTTTGCGAATACTCACTGAGGGACCATTGGACATATCGCAAGCGACCAAGTTACGATGGTAGACAAACCTTTGGTAGTGGTAGGACGGCTCATGTGAGGCGAGCTGGTGGGATTATAGCAGGCCTCGGTCCAGCTCCTTGCGCAGCATCCGGGACAGTTTGAGCACGTCCTCGTCTACCTGGCCAGCGAAGAGGGAGTCTAACAGCTCCCCTCGAGAAGCCAGAGCGAAGACCCCCGCCAGACGAGACACGGATTTGTCTGATAAGTGCCTTTCGACCACCGCCCTGGAAAATATAAGTCCATGGTTAACTTTAAGAATTGACTCAGGGTATTTTTTCCTGGAAGTACCTCTCAATAAGTAATCAGAAAGAAATTTAAAATCATTAAGCGTTTTACGCGCTAACTCCTTACAAGTTTGAAAGCAACTTCGCAAACCTTCATATTTGAATTTTAGGATACCCATAAAACGAAGGCCACCCCATACTAAGTGTCTGTGTGCATCGCCCTCTGGCCAGATGGCGGGACGACTTGCACAAGAGGGCCGGCAGCAACTGGATGCATAAAGCAGCAGACCGGTCTCTGTGGCGTATCTTGGGAGAGGCCTATGTCCAGCAGTGGACTGTAACGGGCTGATGATGAAGTGCATCGACAATACCCATGCACATGTGCACTGTAATTCATCATCATCATCAGCCACATGACGTCAAAAGCTCCTGCATCCAAAATGCACAGTGCACAGTCAGAGGATATCTATGTATAAAGTAACTTACTTGAGCGACTGGTGGGACTCGCGCAGGGCATCCTGCAGGAACCCGCGGTCGTACGAGAACTCCACCTCGCAGAACGACACAACCGCCATCAAAACGTTCTGCAATATTAATAAAAACATTTCAATGAAATTATTTTTAGTAAATTTAGAATTCTAATTAGGTACTTTTATTTTTTAGATTAGATTAAATGTAGTAACACGGCGCGCAATATTGTGAATGATAGGGCCTAATGGAAGAATTCGCGATGTCACTATCCGATGTCAGCCGTAAAGCAAGCCATTACATATTTATCAACTCTCAAAAAACACATCATCTGCCACTAGTCAAAAATATTTCCACCAATTGCTAGCACCAATATTGTACTTGCCAATAGCTCCACTCTCCAGTGTCATTAACCTAGTAAAACCGAAATAAAACGTACCTGGAACTTGGACCTGAACGAAGCGAGCGCGCGGTCGTCAGCGGCTGAGAGTTGTCCGTGCCGCCGCAGCACGCCCAGCTTCACCGCCGACTTGATCACGTGCTTCACCAGCTTCTCCGCCTCGCGCTTCTCCACGCGCTCGCGCAGCACCACTAGGAACTGGAGAATAATGAAGAAAAAGCTTTAATATAATATTTCCCACAATGACAAACGTTCTGAGATGGTATTAAAATACAAGTATTGTGTTTAATGTATTTAATATCATGAATTACAAACGACTTTTGATACCACATATTAGAGCGAGAAATTTTTCAAAAACGAAACTTTCAAGAGTTTTTGTATCCTGGAAAATGCTAAATACAATTACGAGATGATAGTGGCTTCGCAACGTTAAGGACACAGTATTAAATCTTAAGAAAGGTCTTAGGTATAGAAAAATATAAATCTTACTTCGATTCTGGGTACTTAATTTTATTACGTACGAGTAAAACAATTTAACTCATTAATTAGTTATTCCCGCTAACTAACGAAACTAATTTGTTTATTACTTGAAAGATAAACAAAGAAACGGGAAGCAGTTGTGAGGACGTAAACGATACTCGAGAAAATTTATTGTTCCTGTCTTTAAATAGCGCTAGACCGTTGAAAAGCACAACGCTCAATACATACTACATGTGGCAACTTCAATTTGGGCTCATTAGTTGAGAACAAAATATATTTGAGTTTTTTATTGTTAATCGACGAAGTGTTGACAAGAGAATAGGATAAGGTAATATAGTCGCTGGCTAATATACACTCTAATACTAACACTGTAATATAGACTAGACTGCCTCGGTGGCGTAGTTGTATTACGGTATGACTGCAATGCTGAGGTCTTTGGTTCGATTCCAGGGTCGGGCAGGGATATTGGGTTTTTAAATTCCGTATCAGCCCGGAGCTGCGGAGTCTGGAATTTGTGCGCGATACGGCGATAGGCCCGCCCCCTATCACATCATGGGACTGAATACGCACGGCGATAAGTGGGTGGACTAGTTGCGCCTCTGCCTACCCCTTCGGAGATAAAAGACTAAGTGTGTGTGTGTGTGTGATGTAGACTGCGATCTTTTACGCTACGCAAACAAGTGTAACTCTTAAATTTGGCTATAGACAATGTTTGCACGCAGACTTCATTTAGGTCAAATAACCGACAAACTTGTAACCAAATAAGTGAAACAGTTCATGAGTTGGGCTTTAAGACCTCCCAGTTCCATAGAGTACATAGTATAACCTGGTTGTACAGTTGCCACGAAAGTGATGAGTTTCGCAAAGTTCATTCTCCTTGCGGATATATTTCGTATTGGTTGCAACTTGCAACTAGTTGCGGAATTATTGATGAAATGTATCAACAATTTATTGGATCATCTTCAATTTTTTGTGATTTTTAATAAATATAAAATAGAATATGAACACCGCAGCTTACAATGTTCAAGAACTGATTATGCAAAAAATTCTGTACATTTGCAATGTGTTCACGATGAATGAAAATTCTGGAAATTAAGATATATTCTTTAGCAGGTGGACATTATCAAACTTGTATCCACAAGACTTTTCTGTACCTTCTGATAAAGAAGAATTTTCTTTACAATACCTGGTCAAGCAGCTTGGCGGCATGTTCATCGAGGATAAGCGCCCGAGCGCTGGCAGCCCCTCCGACCCTGGAGAGGAACTTCTTCTGCGCGCGCAGGGAGATGTCGCGAGCGCACCACGCGCCGCCCTCCGTTGCTGTAAACAATTAAATATATCATAAGAGAGCCGTTGAAGGAAAATTTGACATAGAGAAATCATCAAATATGTGGTTGGTAACATACCATAAAAACGATGGTCAATTTCATTATAATTTAAATAAATGTTTGTAAAACGCTTAACATCCTAAATATCATCAATTTAAACCAATTAAATAAAGCTCATTACAGGCAATACTATTGAGATCACCTTCTCGAAAACTGTCAACTCTGATAACATCTACCTACCCCTAAAAAAACAGGTAAACGTGTATTTTTAAACCCCTAAGAACAAACAGTCTTCCTTAAGGCAACAAAAGTAACACCTTTACGTGCTTCCAGAGACCCGAGGCGTCTTAAGTAATCACTAGTCAAGTAGTATCCAAAGGGAGTTACTTAAGCGTATATAGCCGATGGTTTACACTAGGCAACACATGGAGTATTAAGTCCAGGGAGACCACTTACGTGGTGCAAACAATCAGTGTGTCAGACAAACGTCGTTTTATCAAATCATTTACCACTTTAAACATTTAAAAATCAAGAAATATGTATTGCTAAGGCGCTTAATGTATTTATTGCTCCTAAATAGATAAAAGGCTTCATTTCGGTGAGCGTGTTAAAATAAATGTATGAACGAACTCAGAAGTGAGTTAACAGTTAAATTTTAAATGAATATTGATTGCAGAACTGATACTTGAACTACTCGAACAACTCCAAGTACATGATCTACAATACGATTGCACATATTTAAACCGGGTTACATTTCATTCAACTCTACAAAAATAACACGCACACATGGCTATAATAAAATCTTGAAGAACCAATAAAAAGCATATAGCAAAATGCTGACATCCTTTTTCTGTGCAATCTAAAGGATAACTTTAGCATATTTTTGAAATATGTACAAGGAAAACTTAGGTTATTTTACCTCTCTATGTCCAACGAGTCGATTTTTAATATAATCCGTGTGACTATTACATTTTGACCCGAATCAACTATTTGAATCCTACTAATATTATAAAGGCGAAAGTTTGTAAGAATGTATGGATGTTTGGATGTTTGGATGTTTGTTACTCTTTCACGCAAAAACTACTGAACGGATTTCTATGAAATTTGACACACGGGTAGATCATATCCTGGATTAACATATAGGCTACTTTTTATCCCGGGAAAATATAAAGCGGGACTTTTATCCCGGAAAAACACATTCACGCGGGCGGAGCCACGGGCAAAAGCTAGTAATGACAATAAAGTTACTGTACTGAAGATTTATTATGACGCAAGTCCTTGATGACATAGTCTTAAATTCCAATATTTATTGCTACTCATACGCAATATGACCGTGAACAATTATTGTCAGCAATGAGCATACGATGTACCAATGTTAGTGGAGCGTCCCGGCCGCGCCGTTCCGAACAATTACCTTTGTATTGCGCATCGCACACATGGGTTACCATAGCATTCGGGTTCAAACGTATGCTCGTCATCCTGAGACATAAGATGTTAAGTCTCATTATGTCCAGTAGGTACTTACACTGGCTACAATGCCCTTCAAACCGAAACACATCAGTGCCATCACATTTTTACCGCGAAACTGCTGCTGGGCGGTAGAAATAGACATTGCGGTGGTACCTACCCAGACGGACTCTTACATATGAGAGTCTTACTACCAGTAAAATGATATACACACCCATTCGTTCCATAAGTGAAGACAAAGGTCGCTATGTATAAACTTTCCAGTCGATTCTTCTACTCGGCATTGAATTATAGAACACCACACAACTATCATGAACATTATTTCACCAAATATTCCCCAACCTCACTTTTTCTCAGTTCTGTGTCCAATAAGCATCAAAGCAGTACCTATATCCTGTAATAGCCAAGTCATCGCAATCAGTAGGAAGATTGCAGCGAGTGAAATACTATCACAAATTACCATACGCATAATAATGAAGGCTAACGTGTTTAGCAAACGATACCGATGATTCATCAATAAGCACCGAACTTGATAACAAGTATAATTAAACAACAAACAGGTTTGTTCTGTACTGAATGTACAGTTTTAGAACTATCTAAGTATTAAACAAATAATGAAATACTACACATACGACTTCCAAATGGAACAAATTTCTGCCGCTTGTAATCATTTTGCCGCTCGATACTACCAGGATGAAGTTGTTTTGAGTGAATAAACTTAGCCAAATCATGTATATTATTTCATAAACACAATGTAAAAAATATGATACTGTCTAACCATATAAACAATCCACAAGGCTTGCATAAGTTTACCTTCGTGAAAAAACCAAATTGTCTACTATTTATAAAAGTTCGTAGTCTACCGACTACAGAGTCACTTAATAACATGAGTAGGATATATGAACTTACTACAAAATTATGTGAATAATCAATATCAATCTATTGATGTATTGGGTTTTTTAATACATCAATGTATCAATCGATAAAAGTGTTATCTTAAATAATTAACTTTACAAATTAAACACACATCAAGACATGTAGGACAACAAAGATCATTTTGTTAACTGGCGTGGAATCTGGCGTACGGTCATATCCATTATCGTCAATGAGCGGTGTGCACAATGAATAAAGGAATCCAGTATTTCGCGCCGGCCACAATGCACAATTGTATGAATAACAGTACAACATTGTTCTATTAATGTGTGTATTATACATATCTATGTTGCTATTACTATGCTGTTTGCAACGGACGAACCGCGTGGTTTTGACCGGTTATCACACTTTTCTATGGATAGATTCTTCAGGATGACATCAGTCTCATAATCGGTTTTCGTGGTAGTTTGTGGTTATTTTGTTACTATTCCCGCCTCTAGGTTTATTACCATCTTTTACAGGTGTAGAGTTAAGAAGACTATCTTTAATACCCTCCATGGCTTTTTTTAAAAGTAAATCACAGATATCGTTGGAGATGTCGGATTTATTCAATTTCGTAGTCTGCCGTTTAATGATACATCTTATAGTTCCAAATAAACCTAGTTTTAAAGATTGCGATAAGGGTGATTGGAGCGTTGTCCAATGTCATGACGTTTCTAATAAATTGGCAGAGATATTTTTATACTTTAGTGGTCAAAATAAAGCAACAGCCAAGCGAATACAACTTAGTTGGAAGCTGCTGCTGCTAATAAGTTAACATGTAGAATTAAAGTGATAAAAAAGAAACTTGGGTTGTACCCTTGTGGTTTTACCACATATGCTTAGTGTCATTAAACATAATTTAGTAGCTGCGTGATTTTATGCGGCTTGCATAAACCTTATCCTTCTCATTCAACCAGAGAAGTAACTTTGAGAATTTCATCAATACCTGATAATTATTTCATGAGCTATCCACAATAGATTACAAGTTTAATGGAAATACGAGAGCAAAAGAAATGCGGACAGTAGTCATGCAGTATCGAATAAAATACGAATGTGGTGTTCAAGAGGTCACGTGCATTTTCCACCAGCTGAAGGTTCACCAAACTCATAAAGAACCAAGTTCAATAATATGATATCCTATTTTTGTAAAAGGCCAAAGCCATTAAGCAAAGTTTGTATATTTTACTCTTTTGGTTAACACACATGTTTATGGCGCAATAAATGTATTTTAGGGAAGAGGAAAGGGTTCAGAAATGTTTAAAGCGCGATATAAGATTTTTAAAACGTTTATAGAAACAGTGGTAGCAACCTTTCTTCTGTGTACTGCTACGAAAACCTTATAAATTTACATGCGAGCAACTATAATGCTTTACATACTTGGGTAACTGTTCTGGATAACAATTATCTTTACCTTCCACCTGTCCCTCGTGGTATCCGCGTAACACATGTTGCAGAAACGCTTTGGATACCTAATACCGGCTAAGTGTATTCAGAAACCAAACCCGAACTCGGAACATCTCGCTCTATGCAGCTCTCAAAGGCCCAAAAAACAATCCCATAATAACACAAAAAAATACAAATTCTCAATAAAACACCGATGGAAAACTCACATACGTACATCCTGAACTGTTTCCCCACGCATACACGTAGATACAACAAACGAGTTTTGTCGCAAATTGATGAAGCGTAACATCATTGAGAGCATCGATGTTGCGAGGATATCCGGGAGAGGCGAGGCGTTCCGCGCTACACCGGGGACGAGCTCGAAGGTCATATATTATTCAGATACCGGGAAAAGCTGTCTCTTGCCCGTAAATATTTTATCGCAATCTAAACACACGTTCAACTATTCGTTGGAATGTAATCTCGGGCTAAAAGCCGATGCGGAGTATATTTTTACGAAAGACGGTAATCTTATTACGCTTTTACAGAACACATATTGCTTATGGATGTCGCAGTATACGTCGAAGGCCAAACTTGAAGTATTGGAATCAATTCCTTAGTTGAAATTTCCTATGTTTAGTCTTTATTCCTGAAAAATATTGTTCTGGAATCTGGACTCGTGATTCGTCGATATCAATAAATAGGCCGATATTAAAACTGCCGCCATCTTGTGTGCATCAATTAAATGCAAATAATGTTGAATCAATTGCAATGGGTAATCCAACATCTGTAAATTGGTTAGTCCCTGAAAATATTAATAATAATGATCATCTGCAACTGTTCTCCATTTTGTGTCATTTCATTTAAATACGTTTGCTACGGAACACTTAAAGAATCCTCAGGAATTGCAAATAATGGAAATCTGATTACGGCGAGGATCTTACCGTCGAAGAAGGCATAATTGGGTTTCTAGAGGAAGGCAGCAAGACAAATGGTGAGCGGATATTGCGCCTTTTGTTTTGTGTACAACTTCTCTATTGTGTTGTTTACTTAGGTGGGCACTAGTTTATTGCCATCCCGCCTATAAGACAGGTTTTGCACGACTTTATCCACGCGACCTGAATTAAAGGCCTATTTTCATTATTTTTAACGATAAAAAATTGCTTATGTTAATCAGGGATATAATCCATGTATATGATTGTATGTCATTCATCTGAGTCTACCTGCGATTGGGCTGCATACTTCTGACATTCAGACAACTTCACAAAATATCGTATTAGTAGTAAGATAAGCTAATGATAATCAAGTATTAGTCGACTATCAAGATAGAACAATAAACATTCTTTCATTTCATAATTCCAAGAATACACACATTTATGAAACCGAAAAAGTACATCAATTCTAAAATTCCAACGCTACATTTTACATTATTTGATACTTTACACAAAATAAAAACATTTTAGCATTTTATTAACCAAAATCTGTACATTATGTTGATCAAATTCAACATTTGTCGCAATGCCTCGCTGGAATATCAAACGGGTTTACTAACTGAAATTGAAACTCACCCTCCCACATACGTGAAAGATCACTAGAGGTTAAAGACATTTCATATTTTGAACATGTTTGTTATTATAGTAAGTACTATAAAATTGTAAGTTATTCATTGCTGTATTCAAAGATTTTGCAGTCATTAGCAATTTACACAGTATTTTATTTTACCATAAAACATATTTATAGGAGTATAAAATATTTTTATATTAATAAATCATATTTCATTTCAGAGACAGGTATTGATCACATAGTCGGTTTGTCCTTTTCAATAAAGTAATAAATTTTGTCAGGGTTCAGTCTATGTTTACGAGTAAGATGTACTTTTCTTTCTGACAGCTGACTCTACTCCGGATCTCTCCACGGCTATATTATGGCTTAAGACCACGGAGGACAGTTTCTTCATGCTTAAGACCAACGACACCTATCCCCAAATGGTGTGTTAAGACTTAAACTCCATTAACGAGTCATCGACTCTCGTTAGTATTATGAAAAATTTGTGATTTTTGTTTGATATTGTGTCTACTCCCGATCTCTACACGGGTTATAGCTTAAGCCTAACGCCACCTATCCTCAAATGATATATTAAGACTTAAACTCCATTAAGGAGTCATCGACTCTCGCTAGTATTATGAAAAGTTTGTGATTTTTGTTTGATATTGTGTCCAAGGTCGGAGGTGAGACGGTTGATATTGATTTTCTGCACTAAAGTACCATTATCGGCTTGTTTTTTAGTTGTTGACGAAAATTTTAGGCTTCTGGCCTTTTATGATATTAGTTTTGACCTTGTATTGACAATGTAATTTGAGTATAAATAAAAAAAAATATTTTCTCCAATAAAAAGATAAATTTAAAAACTAAAATGTTGCAATGGCTCCTCGTCCCTACCCATTAAAATTAAACTATTAAACTTTTTATGAGTCACATTTCCCTAGATAGAACTAAAAAGTATTCAAATAGCTGCTAAGACAATCGGTTCTATTAAAAACATACAACGATTTTATATTCAAAATTCTTAAAATTATCCCATGTCTAAATAAAACATTGCCGATGTTTACTCAAATATTAACGTGTGCTCAAATACTCAGTGTAAACAAGTGCTTTACCTGTAACATTTTGTTTTATACTAAAATCATATTTCAATCCAAGTGTCTTAACAAGTTCTTGATTTTTTTATATTAATGGTTCGAAAACGAGTACCACTTCATAATTCATACGTATTTTCGAAACATAAAAACTCCATCAAAGCTACAAGGCAAAAACAATAAAAGAACTGGTAGTGTTACAATAATTTAATTTTATCTAACTAGCGACCTGCCCCAGCTTTGCACGGAAAGCACTAATTATGATCTATGGCCAGATGACGATGATGACACTACAAATGATCACTACCGCACTTCACAGGATCGCCTGCTGGGCTCATCTGAAGACTACCTAAAATTTAATTAAAATCGCTCCAAACGTTTTGGAGTCCATAGGAAACATACATACACAATTTAGTTTCATATACATTTATAGATTCCAATTATAATGTAAGTCGTAGAAGGAAAATCAGGTCAACAATATCTATGCAAATTGCAAACAATACGTATTCCTGCTAATAGTTTTTATTACGTATTTTGAAATCCAAATTACCTACACATAATATTGTGTACATAAACACGGCTCGATACCCTCCTAAAAACATAATCATCCAACATTTGAAAAAAAAAATAAAAAAAAGAGGATGATCGTCAATCCCCATAGGAGATAACAAAAAAATTGTTCTTAGTCACCTACGTAACAAAAAAACAAGCACCATAAATGATATATCGCATGGAACAGATACAGGTTTAAGTAATGGCAACCGATGACTCAATACTGCAATTCACCCGCGGCACGTGCAAAAACTGCCGCAAATGTTCCGCCGGAACTAACGGTATTGCCATATCGGGAGGAACCGAGCGCCTACCAAACATTCACTGTTTTCAGTACTCACTGGTGAGTTAGGTTTTGTTTCATAGTCGAATAAAACCTTACATTATTATTGTTTATCAATATTTTGTCTATGAATTGTAGGGAACAATTATAGATGTTTTTAAATATAACAATGGTTACCTACTGCTTAGTTTAAACAGATTAAGAATCTTCTTACCTTCCTTTGAGAGCTCAAAGTTAAACAAACTCTGTGACAGAATCCACCTTCTTATTTAATCTCTACCTCTCTACCTGGTAATCGGTTTCTCTGGCGACCAGTAGTTCTCATATCTCTCCGATTTGAAGTCAGCGCTTTTTGCGGTCAAGATCTTTAGTTATAGTAACCCATAATACTTTTATTTATACTATGATCAAAATAATTCTGACGATCTTCAGCAACGTCAAAACCTCTAAAGCTGTCATTTTAATAAATGTAAGTATAGTGTAACTAATCTACAAGGATTTAAGAAAGTGATATCTTAATATTGAAATACCAGCGATTGTACGAATGCCTGCCTGTGTACAAAAGACACCGGAACAAGCAAAAACAGCTACTGAAACAGATTTACAATATGTATTAACATCACAGACTACTTAAAAGCTTGTACATCGGAACAAGATAGCCTTGTATGGTTCTATCGCGTGTCTGTTCCTGGGCGGATGCCAAATCTGCGACCTCACACAATGTCAACACCCCAAGGTCAATGCTCTTCACGACCTTCCATGATGGGGTTTAAAATGCTTTTCCATACTATTATTATAAAGAGGTAAGATTTGTTTGTTTGTTCGAAACTACTGGACTGATTTGAAATAGTCTTCACCAATATAAAGCTACATTATCAGCGAGTAACATAGGCTACTTTTATCCCGGGGAAATATAAAGCGCGACTTTTATCCCGGAAAAACTCATTCACGGGGGTGAAGCCGCGAGCAGAAGTCGAGGCGAATATAAAGGAAATTCGGTTAAAAGACCAGTTGACGATTGAGTATTAAAATATGAGTTCATGTTTTTTTGTATTTGTTAACTTTACAGAATTTATTTTTATAGAAACGGTAAAAAAATTATGTTCATAAAATGAATGTACGGTACTAAGTATAAATATTCATTTAGATTTAGAAGACTGCCTCGGTGGCGTAGTTGTATTATGGTACGACTGCAATGCTGAGGTCTCGGGTTCGATCCCCGGGTCTGGCAAAGTGATATTGAGTTTTTGTATTCAGTATCAGCTCGGAGTCTGGAATTTGTGCCCGATATGGCGATAGGCTCGTCCCCTATCACATCATGGGACGGAATAATGGCGAAAAGTGGGTGCACTAGTTGCGCCTCTGCCTACCCCTTCGGGGATAAAAGGCGTGAGTGTATATGTATACATATATATGTATTGTTAACTTTATAGACTTTATTTTTATAGAAACAGTAAAAAAATTATGTACATAAAATGAATGTACGGCACTAGGTATAAATATTCATTTAGATTTAGGCTATAGACATGATTGAATTAAGCACATGACATTAAAATAAGTAGATTATTAAAGGTAGCCTCGTAAACCGTATCATATAAGTACACTACACATTTTATGATGTCTAGATGAATGATTTGTATGGTTCTCTAATTTTAATATCGTAAATGTATACTTGAATGTATTATCACAATTGAACATACAATTTATCACTGCATTTCTTATCAACAAATTTGTCTTTTAATTTGTTATCAATACATCTATGGTTTTTTCATTAAATCATTTTTTAAGAATCAAAGAAATAAAACAATGACTAGGTTAATCATATTTTAGGCAAGTCCCAGTTATAAGAAAAAAGAACACCCATACCATACCAGCCCTGTATTATATACTGCCCACTGCTGAGCACGGTCCTCCTCTACTACTGAGAGGGTTCAGACCTTAGTCCACCACGCTGGCCTAGTGCTGGTTGGCAGACTTCACATACCTTCGAAATTCAGAGAACTCAGGTATGCAGGTTTCCTCCCGATGTTTTCCTTCACCGTTCAAGAAGAAAAAAGAACACACATTTTATTCAAACTTGTTTAGCCTTAGTATGCAGTAATTTCACAAAAGCCTAAATGGCTGAAACACTTAGTCCGGAACGAGTTGGGGCTCACTAGGCTTTATTACAGCAGGTACGTGACCAAGTGTCGGACACTTGACGAAAGCCGGCTCGACAATAACTTGCTGCTTAGTCTTTTTAATTTACCCAAACACCTATTTAGTGAAGTCCTTCTGTTAGCTTTATGGCTTTTTTAAGTTTTAAAGATACTTTATGAATAAATATTTTAAATTATGATGAATCTGTTTGATGTCATGGCTTTTAACTCGTAAACGATGTCAATGGAAACGTCAAAACAGAGCTTAACAAAACACTGGTTAACAACTTAATAAACCTGTCATATGATTAAATTAATAATATACCTTTTATTTGCGGTCATTGCGCATTTCCTATCTCAAGAGATAAATAACGAAAATTGAAACAAAGGCACTATGCAACTTCCTAATTAGATAACCCTAATGCCATGCTAATAACACTTGTTTATACGGGACATTATGAAAATTAACAAACGGGCAACCATCGCGGGTGCTATGCTAATTATTGACAATGGTAGTAATTGCGCGAGCTAGCGATGGTCAAATTTTTGTGATAATCACATCAGTAAATACACCTATCTAATAATATTTACGGGTAATAGTTGTTGTTAAGTTACCCACACACTACTGTTCTTTGTTTCATTTTTATTGTTAACTAGCTTTTGCCCGCGGCTCCGCCCGCCTTAAAAAGTTGTTTCAGTTGTTTGAGAAGAGTTGTTTGGATGTTTGTTCCTCTTTCACGCTAAAACTACTGAACGGATTTCGATGAAATTTGGCACACGGGTAGATCATGTCCTGGATTAACACATAGGCTACTTTTTATCCCGGGAAAACATAAAGTGGGACTTTTATCCCGGAAAAACTTTTTAACGCGGGCGGAGCCGCGGGCAAAAGCTAGTTTAACCATATAAGCGCGCATATTTTGAAATGCAATCTAGTTTTAGTGTAAGCCTTTATGTTATATAAAATTTTCATGATTGTACTCTGTTTTCTTTCTGTTCAATACGTTGATGAATCTGGGAAATGGCTATAGACAAAAAAAAATTATGGTAGTATAGTTATGGTAGTACTCCGACTTAATTTCTTTTGTATATGGATTATGCACGTCCTCTATTGGATCTACATTGTTGTTAGTACATGTACCATAAACAATAAACTTACATTAAGCTTAACACTTCAGCTTCGTACAAGTGGTATCCCAAAGGGAAATTATAAAAACGCTAAAAGTTTCATAAATTGTGTAACAGTGCCACTGATGTACAATAAGTAAATATAAAAACTCCCACCGGCCGGTACAAAATACCCCGAACAAATGTTTACAATACAAATAAACCGAGTAACTTCATTTACGGGGAATTGAGAGGGTTAACCCAGTTTTAAATAAATGCCATTTGTATCCATTTACTGGTGGTAGGTCTCTCATATGTAAGAGTCCGCCTAGGTGGGTACCACTGCAATGTCTATTTCTACCGCCAAGCAGCAGTGTGCATGCACTGTTTCGTTTGGGTTTGAAGGACATTGTAGCCAGTGTAACTACTGGACATAATGAGACTTAACACCTTATGTCTCAGGATGATGAGTGCAGTGGAATAGCACACAGTACTTTGTAACTCAAGATGCTGAATGGTGTTGCTACTGTTTATGGATGGCTGTATCGTGTACCATCAGGCAAAAAAAAGATGTGAGAAACCTACGTACTGGTACTCTTCTTGTCAGTCGGTTAAGCTTCGGAACCCAAGTGAACTTTACCTACTGCACAATAAATGCATATCTACCAACCCCAATCCATAATGAACTAAGGTTGGCCAATTAATAAAAAGTTTATGTGCTGCAAATAAATGTGATGACGTTCCCTTTTTACTGTTTCATTTTAAAACTAGCGGCCCCGACAGACGTTGTCCTGCCCTAAAAAGGAAATGAAATCCTAGAACCCGAGTACAGCGCCACCTACCGGATCTAATTGTTAGTCGAAACTATTCTCAAACCCACCTGAGGACACAAAAAAATCATTAAAATCGGTCCAGCCGCTTAGGAGGAATTCAGTGACATACACGTTTAATATGGCGGTTAAGTATTCTTAAATTTTCAAATTTTCCGCGTAATTTTCTTGCAAAAAACCTCCCTGCCACCAAATGAGTCCTTATTTAACGAAATTTTAAAATCCCTAAACACCCCCACCCCCCCGTAAATAATACCTAACCATATTTTTTTCCGGAAAAAAATCCCGAATAAAATTCGCGGTGTCTGTTTTCCGGGATAATAGTAGCCTATGGGCGGTATTAATAGGTCAATCTCAAGTAGACATAATGTATTGAACTGTTCATACATTATGTCTACTTGAGATGTAACTCAAACTTGAGATTGATTTCCTTTGGATCACAAACTATCTCCATACTTATTTTCATACGGTTCCACTGGCAAAAAACTATTTTCCGAGATTAAGGTCCCGGTTTATATTTTCCCGGGATATGAAGTAGCCTAGATTCTTCCCAGGGTTTAAAACTATCTCCCTGCCAAATTGCATCGCTATCGGTTCAGTGGTTTAGTCGTGGCGGCTCCACTCGCGAGAAATTAAAATCCGGGATATAATTCCCGGTTTATCTTTTTCCGGGATAAGAGTAATTATGTCCTCAACTGGATCTCGAAATATCTCTATACTTGTTTTCTTGCGGTTCCACTGGCAGAAAACAATTATCCGGGATAAAAGTCCCGGTTTATATTTTCCCGGGATAAAAAGTATCCTATGTCCGTCTCCTGGTTCTAAGCTACCTCTCCACCAATTTTCAGGTAAATCCGTTCAGCCATTCTTGAGTTATAAGTGGTGTAACTAACACCACTTTCTTTTATATATATAGATTAGTAGTACTGACATGCGTAATTTCTTTAGTAACGATTAGTAACACAAGTTTCTATAACACAATTTTATTAGGCATCAATTAAGGCTGATTTTTCAATTTTTCTGCATCAATAGTAACTGAACCCCGCAAGCTTATTAGTGAAATATAATTTACTTAACGTTAAAAAATTAACCCTCGTGCTGGTTAAACAATACAACACAATCCTTTGAAATCCAAACATCTTATTAGCCTATTTTAAATAGTTTTCGCCTCAACGCGCTATTACTCAGTGTATCCCTTGGACGTTTTATTCCCTACAGTAGTTAATATTAGCGAGGTTGGCCCACTAATGTGGCCATTATTCGCGCTGTGGGCCGACCTTCGCGGTCTCAGACAGGAAATTGCCCCCCGGGGTCATCGTTAACCCCTTAATAACTCCACTATCTGCCCCCTATACTGCGTCGCTGGTCGAAAACCTAGCCTTTGTGCTTTCATGAATGGCGTAATGTTCTTTTTTAAATTAAGCGATGAATATTTAAAAAGTTATTTTTTGTATTAATACTTAAATGATACAACGAATAAGCAACGTAGATATTTTTAATGACTGAAGTTTGTTAACTTTCTTTGCATTAATAGCTCGTAGAGGTTTGTCTTTTAAGATTTACATATCTAAATATAATTCAGCATTTTACTTCAACATGTAACAGCATGAGCTATTAAAAGGCAATATATTTTGGTATATCATAAGCTAAATACTGTTGTATTTAGATTTACCTTTTGATCACAACTATTGATTTGGTTGTAATAAAAAGGACAGATCTAATTTCGATTACCGAGTATGAAGTTATGAACGCATTATAATTTTCAGTATCCATAATATATTTAAGAGTCTGATAATATAAACACCACGTCAATTTCCATAAAGAAAGTAACCTTAGCTCGCCCGTCTACAGTAGATAAAAATCAGTTCCCGACAAGCGAGGTTGTCTGCTCACCTTTTCAGGTAAATTATATGTGACTCGATGCGCCCCTTTCGTCAACGACATCCACGTTGATAATACGTTACATAATATTATACAATTTTATGGAAGGTATATAGACTAGGAGAAATCTTATCTTACTAATATTATAAATGTGAATTTTTTTGAAAATGTTTGTTAGAAGGAAAGGCAAAAAATAAAATTTTAATAACTCCCGACACAAAATAATCTCTAAAAAGTAAAATAATAAAAGTGTTATTAAGTACCTAGTAATATTTTGACCCAAGCGTCATCGCATCGGCGGACCGCTAAAGAAGTATTTTCATCTCCCTAGTTCGCAGTTTGGTCCCTCGACGTGAGAACGCTTGGGTCAAAATATTACTAGGTACTTAAACGACAAAGACAGTTTTATTATTTTACTTTTAAGAGATTTTTGTGTCGGGGTTTATTTAAATTTATATTTAATTTTTGTTTCAAACTTTTTAAATTACATTATTCTCAGTCATGGGGCCATGATATTTATCAACTATCTAACACCTACTGGTTGAGACCATCCTTATGAGCCCAAGCACGCTATATCTGCTATAAGTTGCTAAGGAGTTGGGTATCCCGCAGACTACTTGATGCTGCAGGATCAGCTCACGTTTAAAAATATTGCCGAAGTCATAGTACATCAAATTTAAAAATCAATCGGACTTTTTAAGTTGGAAATGAGCTGATAATCTTCAAACGCCTGAACAGATCTTCATAAATTATAGCTAAGAACAATCTCGATCGCGTCAACTTTCAAAAAAAAAATGCGTCAAAATTGGACCATTCGTTTGAGAGTGACGATGCCACGGACAGATCACACGGACACATCCTAAACTTATAACCCCTATTTTTCTGTCGGGGTTAAAAACAACTGAACGGATTTTTGGTACACGGGTAGATCATGCCCTGGACTAGGGTTTCGTACCTCGAAAGGAAAATGCGGAATCCTTATAAGATCACTATGTTGTCAGTCCGTCCGTCTGTCAAGACCCTTTTTCTCAGGAACGCGTGGTCGTATTATTATTTCATTTTATTTTTATACCTGAGTCTACTGTCTTGTCGCAAGGGAATCAAAACCTACAGGGTACTTCCCGTGAACTCAGAATAATGAAATTTGGTACGAAGGTTATAGCACAGATAAAGGAAAAATTGCGGAAACCCGAAATTTCACGGAATCCTCGGTGCGCGAGTCCGAATCGCGCTTGGCTGTTTTTTTTCTGATTCTTTAAGTAGATAACGCTGGCGTAGTACTGTTTTTAAGGGACTTTTGTAGCGGGAAAGGCTTTTTACACGGGTGAAGCCGCGAGCTACACCAAGAGAATATTATATCTAGAACTCTAAATTACAGGGTAGTCAAATAGGATGGTTCGGTGGCGTAGTTCTATTGCGTGTGCGGTACGACACCGCTCTGAAATCCTGGGTTCAAATTTTGGGTCGGACAAAGTGATATTTCTTTCTACTCAATATCAGACCGGAGTCTGAAAGCACCCGATGGCGATAGGCTAGCCCGCTATTACATAATGGGACGGAACACACGTGGTTATGTGTGTGTGTGTGTGTGTGTGTGTGTGTGTGTTTCTAGTTGGGAGAAGGACTGCCGGGACGAATGTCTATAGGTTCAAAATCAAAGGGCACGCACCTTGACTTTAAAAAAAAGTAATGTGTAAGTATTCTTTGTTAATTATCGCTCGCTTTGACGGTGAAGGAAAACCAACGTGCAACGTGAGGAAACCTGCTTACCTGAGAAGTTCTTTTAAATAAGAATTTCGAAGGTACGTGAAATTTGCCAATCTGCACTAGTCCAGCGTGGTGGACTAAAGCCTAATCTCAGTTGTAAAGTAAGCCCGTGCTGCCCCTGCATATAATACAGGGCTGGCATGGTGGTATGGTGGCCGATGGCGTGTTTCAAATGGGGAAAAGGGAATACAATTGTCATGTAATTATCACACAAATCGATTGACAGAATTATTATTGCCCAAGTTATACATTATAGTCCGTCCAACCATTTATTTAACTTTTGACATATGCACGCCTATGAAATTTCACAATTATTGACAAGGAATGGAAAACAAAATAATGGATTACTTTATGGACGTCATTTTTTGTTCTACATAGTGAAGCGACTTTCTCTTCAGCTCCGATATTAATTATCGATCGATATTCGTTAAGCGCACCGATTGTGTAACAAAGATAATTCAAAACTTTTTCATTGAAAAATAAAATTTGGCGGTGTAAATTAAATATTTTCTTTTTTATCTGCGTAAATATATGATGACCAATAAAATAAACAATTAAAGTTAAGTATTGACAAAAGTTATATTGGATATAGAATAAATTTATAAACAGAAAATATACACATTTAAAGGCTTAGGCATGTTTATAAAACAATACAAAATGTTGAGCAAAAACAACATTTCAATGTCTTTAATCGAATAAAACTTCTTCATAAATTAAATCGATTGCTACAAGAAATCGAATCGGTAACGCATTAGTATATCCCCAATTGATCAGAAACCGAACTGTCAAAAGTTAAATAGATGGTTGGACGGACTATGATTAATTTAAGTTACAATTACATAAGTGCATATTTATAACGGAAAAGCAAGTTGTTTGGGATTACTTTATTGTCCCTATTAACCACATAATCTCCATTCGCACTGCACTACGCCCCCCCCCCCCCCTTGGTGCATTGAGTTTTACACAACACACGAAATCATGAAAAGAAAATATGGTAGGGTTAAAAGATGGTAGGGTTCACCCAAATTCGACCGTGATTCGTTGTAGATTAATTGCCCGGGCCAAGCCGGTGGTTTGAGGTTGCGATTCAGCACAATCTGTGCGGTTAACCTCGGCTGGCTCGTTTCGAATGGGTGCATCTGTATGGATACAGGACTTTTACAGACATATATGTTTTAATGCCTATGACTGTTTTGCTGTTCTCGGGAAATAATAAAAACTACTCGCTACTGTCTTTTTTGAGAATGACTTGTTCGTTTTATAAAAAAAAAAAATGAAACCTGTAAAACGCACTGCTATTAATTTAAACTTTTAAATAATAAGTAAAATTAAGTCTATATTGGATTTAGTGGTTATTCGAAACAATTTTTACGTATCTTCAGCCCTTCACGTTAAACTAATAAGTTCCCATTTTAAATGATAAGTTCCCATTTTAAATCATATATTCCACGTATTGCAATTCCATCTCCTAATATTTGTTAACGTGATACTACTATCCCTTAAAGTTATTTTTAAACGCAAAAGAATACAATTAATAGAGACAGAGATACAAGAATACATTTCTCATAATCGTGTTTTCCTGACGGTACAAGAGAATAATATTAATAAAAGATCTGTGAGGCCGCATAGATTGCGTTTCCTTCGTCTGAATAGTAATTACATTAAAAGCGTATTCGCGACCATCGCTCCATCTTAATTTCCCGCGCCGCGCCAGCCTTATAGTTTGTTACACGAAGATGAATTGTTACTGAAATTTATAACTGTTTCGACTGTAGGGTTGACACTTTCATTACGAATTAAAATTAGACTGTTATGTTATGCTTTACATACAGACATATTTATAGAGACTCATAATATATTCTTATACTAATTCTAAATTATATACGAAGCAAAATAGATTTGCACTATTTTATAAAGCATTGTTATTTAATATGAGTCTTAGCTTCATCAGTCAGTACCAACGTCTGGCATTTTTTCTATTTTTACCTACAATATATTTATTGTATCAACGTTAAAAAACTGTTACGTTGATTAAATCACTTAAAATTACCTTTAAATAGAAAAATCGGAAGGTGTTCTTGTAGAAGCCGACCCTCGTCAGGCTAACAAGAGTTTAGTCAGGGACAAAAAAAAAAAAAAAAAAAAAAACAGAGTCGAGACAGCCCTAAGTCCAACTGTTAGGGCTGGAGGTCAACGCTCCTATTCCGTGTAAAACAATTAAGTACTGTCTTTGGTTAATTGGAATAAGTAGCTGAGGGCTGAGGGTTGTCCGGGTCCCGGGAGACGGATCAGTACTCCGATGGAAAATTTATCGCTATTAGTTATTAATGTCTTTAAGTCTTTCGAATAAAAGTATTATTGAAAACTTTTATATGTAATAAATAAGTAAATCCCTCATGAGTATATAAGCTTTAAGTTGTTTAATATTTAATAGATAATAATTTTCGGTACACAGACAAAGTACATATACAGGAGTTGCATCATGGATACTATGTACCTACAAATTCTTGTAAAATAGACTATTCAAGAATAAAAGCTTTCAATTCCATGTAAAAATGAAATAATAAAAGCGTGTTAAAAAGGGCCGTAACCAATGCCTTTACTTCCTTGAGTTCTCAGTGCTAACATCGAGATCTACTAGAGAACCGCAGGATGTTAAAATTGAATACGAAACTGACCTCACTATATGCAACTTCGGAATTTTCATCTTCGAATTGGTAAACATTCTGCACAAAACCACGTTCAAAGTTGCAAGAAGTTCCTAAACTTGTTGATTTATTACATATCTATCACATTGTTGCAAAGATGTTGATTATATTTATGTAAAATACTAGCCGCCTTTCTAATAAACGCTGTATATAGTTATTCAGTGTTTTGTCTTGTTTTTTTGAGTGACATTTGCCGTCAGAGGAAGTGAAATAAAACATTGTATAACTATGCCAGACGTATACAGTGATATATAGTGAGGCCCTAAGTGTTGCTGTAGGATTCACCCGAGTGACAGGCCTAGAAATACAAACGACACACTGTAATCTACGTTCAAAAGCTAAAATGAGAACTATCTACATTAGCTGTATAATACGATAACTATTAAATAAAATGTAAGCCTGTGAAACTGGTCCTAAAGAATACAGCTCTGGCATGAGACATAAATTAACACAAGAGCTAAGTACAACAGGCCCAAGATACAAGTTTATGTGTAGTACATGTCATATCACCCCACTGGGTTGTTTAACGTAACACTGAAATTTAACAAGTACATGATGTAATGAGTAGAGCTTGGAGGTGATTAAGCATAATCGTGTTACATGATGTCGAAAGGTTGCTTGAAGAGCGCTTACTTTAGCCAGGTTCGATACCCAGTAGGTATTTATATCGATTTTCTTTATATAAGTTACGGACATAGTAATATTTTAAAGTATAAAAAATAAACTTTTTTCGGATAACTTGTAAGATATTTAGGGCCAGTTAAATGAACTATCAAAAAAATCGTCATCCAAAATCTAACGGGAAAAGAATTTTCGAAATTGGCGCAATAATAAGTAACTTCTAAAACTTTGAAATTCGGTGGAAGGGGTAGTTGTCAAATAACAGTAATATCAGACTGTGACGTCATCGAATGTCCCCGGCCATAACGC
Source organism: Lapara coniferarum (assembly GCA_949316025.1). NCBI lineage: Eukaryota > Metazoa > Arthropoda > Insecta > Lepidoptera > Sphingidae > Lapara > Lapara coniferarum. The sequence continues at coordinate 4,875,386 of OX438934.1, read as the reverse complement.
TGCGTGCGTGCGAAAGAGAGGGCGCGAAATCCCCACCATGCCCCCACTTTTGCTTACAGTTATATTTCAAGCTAGCTTTTGCCCGCGGCTCCGCCCGCGGTAAAAAGGTTTTCCGGTATAAAAGTCCCGGTTTATATTTTCCCGGGATAAAAAGTAGCCTATGTGTTAATCCAAGACATGATCTACCTGTGTGCCAAATTTCATCGAAATCCGGTCTGTAGTTATTGCGTAAAAGAGGAACCAACATCCATACATCCAGACATCCATACATTCTTACAAACTTTTGCGTTTATAATATTAGTAGGATACGAATAACTGCTTCATTTTTCAACCAATTTTGATGCTGATTTCACAGAAGAATTTCTTCTTCGTCTTATTTATGAACTAATACACATAAAATAACTTACAAAATCAAACATAGGAAACTACCCTATTGTCACATAAATGTATAAGCCGACCAAATAAACTAGTCACACTCTAATTTATCTTTCCAAATAAATTTTAATAAATTGAGTACCTACTACATACTTATATTAGCTGTTTAATACGACTGCTGTCAAATAAAATTTACATGACACTTATCTAAACGGCCCTGAGTGACGGACTACATCTGTTTCAATATTATTTAGTATATAAAATTTTATAGTGATTATATAGTGTGTTCAGGCAATCTAATCACTAATTCAAGACACTATAGTCTATACTATAATCGATAAGTAAACTAACATGTAGCGGATAATTGCGCTAAAAGGTTACATTACTCGGCAATGTGGTGTCACAGATGTCAGCAATTAACTTTTCATCACAATAGAACAATCATGCAAAATGAAGGTACGGTTACACCCAAATTTTACTACGAAGTCAACACAGACGAGCGACGTGACGTGACAAACGGCGCGAATACAAAATGAAGCTAGCTTTCCCACCGTCCGTGATATCGCGGACGGACGCGGACCAGCTCGCACGACACACCGTGGGAAGGGTCTCGTCCGTGATAAGCTAGCTTCCCACGGTCCGTGATATCGCGGACGGACGCGGACTAGCTCGCACGACACGCCGTGGGAAGGGTCTCGTCCGTAATAGCGCAGAACGTCTGTGGCGGTGCGCCGGTATCCGTCGCGAGGCGGAACTTGAAAGCTACGGTGCGACGCGGTCCTCAAAACTTGTTTGCTCGTTGACACGAGTAGTGGTGTTGTGTGTAGTTGGTTGCGGAGAAATGGCGTGGACAAACACACTTATTTTTGAATTCTTGAATCTTTATCAAAATGAACCAATTTTATGGAATCCTACGGCGCCGGAACATAAGAACAAAACTGATGCATACAATGCATGGAACCGGATAAAAACCCAATTAAAGGATGGTACTATTTCAGTTATTGATTTAAAAAAGAAGCGAGACAATTTAATGTCGACGTACAGAAGACAAAGGACGAAAGTAAGAGAATTTATGGAAACTGGAAGTGGGGCTGACGATGTTTACAAGCCTAAGTGGCCTTTTTATGACATAATGGCAACTTTTTTGGATGTTATCTATAAACCAAAAAGAACGAAGAGTTCTGAGGTAAGTAAACATTTATTTAGTAAGTAATTAAATTTAATTAGAGAATATAATATATTTATGTATATGTACCTACTAATACCCATCTTCTTCTTTTGTCATCACTCAAATTGGACATGTACTTACATAGGTATTATAATAGGTAATTTCTAATCATAATTATTTTGCCACGCTACAGCGCCATCTGTTACAAAATATTCTGCAAATGTATCTCTTATTGCCTTAGCTGAAAGAGGTGCTCTTATTGGTATATTCCTCAGTGATAACAAAGAAGTATGTCCTTCAGGATCATTTCGCCACGAGCCTGGGCGCACTTCGCCTTCATTTCAGTATCAAAAGTACCGGGTGGATTGTATAACGCTCGGGATTGTTTAGATCGCCTCAAAAAGTTGTGCAATAAACAACATGTCATTACAATATTGGTTACTTTTTGTGATTCTAATAGAAACGATTTCTTTAGTACTCTAAAAATAGCCGACAAGATGCCAAAAACATTCTCTACTATTCTACGAGCAAGCGACAAACGATAATTGAAAATTCGTTCTTTTGTTCCCTTAGCGTGGAGACCGGGATACGGCTTCAACATGTTTTCAGTGAGAGCAAATGCACTATCTGCCACAAAAATGTAGGGTAGACGTTCCTCTCTGAAGGGCAAACTCATTGATGCTGGCAAATGTAGTTCATCTCAAGATTTTTTTTTATACAATTCTGTGTTTCTGTACACACCGCCATCACATATTCTACCTTGACATCTGCAATCCACATATATGAAATTATAGTCAGCATCAACCAAAGCTAGCAGTACAATGTTAAAAGTTCCGTGATAATTGATACATTCAGAACCACTGTGATAAGGACATTGTATTAGAACATGTTTCCCATCAATCGCGCCAAGGCAATGTGGGAAATTCCATGTTATGTTGAAATTATCTTCAATTTTTAACCATTCTGCTGCCGTCCGAGGTAACTGAAGTGAAAATAGTAAAATTAGATTTATGTTGGTTTTACAGGATCCACTGTACTCGGAGGAGATCAAAGAAGAAGAACATGATAATTATACAACGGCAACAACGGAGCAACCGGCAACATTTAAAACACCTAAAACATTGGAAAAAAATAAATCTAAAGAAGTCGATCAAACGAGTGTGATGAATTGAAGAAACGCAGCGAGGAAGCTTATAATATTATGAAACAAATGGCGAAGACTGAGTCTGACACAAGTTTACTGTATTGCAATTTACTGTGTAATAAATTAAGAGGTTTACGGGAAAGTACAAGAGATATCGCCATGATGGAAATAGATAAAATAATGTATACCCTTAAACAAAAAGACAATCACGCAAGGAATTTCCCAAACTCAGTTTACCAAAACATAACTTTACCCAATAGCCAACAACTATACAGCTCACAAACATCTCCATAATATAAAGTTTCTCTGCAATCCCCAGGTTACTCTCATTCATTCAACAACTCACAACCATCCCCAAGCAACCCTCATTCATCCAACTCATTACCATCCCCACAATATCAAGTATGACTGCCATCCCTAGGTTACTCTCATTCATCCAACTCACTACCATCCCCACAATATCAGGTATCACTGCCATCCCCAGGCGAACTCCACTCATCCAACCCACAACCATCCTCAGGTAACCCTCATTCATCCAACTCACTGCCATCCCCACAATATCAAGTATCACTGCCATCCCCAGGTGAACTCCACTCATCCAACCCACAACCATCCCCAGGTAACCCTCAATCGTCCAACGCACAATGTCAATTTTCAGTATCACTCCCAGGTGACGTCCACTCATCTAACTCACAAGCATCAACCCACCAGCATCAACACTCACTGCCGCAAGGTTTACCGTTGAAACAATATTACGAGAATACCATTTTTCATTAGATCTTCGTACTATTTTACTACTTTATAATAAATAATAATTGATTCTCACATGTAAGTACTTTACTTACTTTTATTTCTCCGTTTAATTCTACCATCAAGGCTTTGCAAACGTCATCGACACATCTTGAAATTGTTTGTATGGAGACTTTAAAAAGATAACTAAGGCTTGTGTAGCTATCTCCAGATGCCAAAAATCTGAGTGCAATTGCAAACCGTTCTTGAACAGGAATACATTTTCGCATGTTGATATCAGTCCTTGATATAACTGGACCAATTTTATTCAGAAGGTATTCGAAATCACAAAAATTTAAGAATTTGTTGCTTGGTTCTTCTTGGATATCAATGAGCATATCAGTACCGCTATATCTGAAAAAAAAAACACTAAAATAGTCTCAAAATATGGGACTATTTTAATGGAGAATGAATCAGAACAACTTAGGTATTATATTATGATAAGTTTTTCCGAATCATTCCCCATGATCCCACCGGTAGGATCACAGGACAGGGAATATTTTACGTCATTCGTTAATTTTCTACCGTGATCAAAACAGAAAATAAAATTAGATATTTAGGTACACTTACCTTAAACGACTTTTGTTGTATGCTGATATCCACCAGCGACGTGGTTTCTTTTTACTTTTACTAGATCGCATAATTTGGCAATTATTAATTAATACCACAGCCGCAGCTGCAGGACGATACGCTACTGTTACTGTTGTGGGGCTCCTTTTTCCGCACTTAGCCCGTAAAAAGTGGGGCCGTTGTGCGTGATGTGCCAGCTAGAAGTCTAGTCAGCTCAAGTCCTTCCAGAAGCGCAGGATCTTCCTGGTTCCTTCATAGGCGATACGTTCATACGATACGTTCTCTTTCACTTTGCATTTTGAAATGAATGGTCGTCGGCTGTGCGTGATGATCCGCAAAATCACGCACCGTGGAAACCCAGCTTGAAGCAAACCGTAAATCTGTATGCTTACACACCTCATTATAGAAAACGTACCAAAAAGTAACTCCTGAAATACATTTTGTTTCAAAACTTGAACAATATATTCACGAACGTTGTGCTCCTGCGAAATTTATTGCAGTATAAAATAAATTGGAAGTGGAAAATAAGAAAAAGTTTAGCGCCGAGCAGCTGGCCGATGAATGATTCTGGATCCAACCTCCACGACGACACCGTTCCCATCGACACATTTATTATTTTTACATCGCTTCCGAACGATTTCATTACAAATTGATGGCATTTTAGATAGTCATCCAATTTTTCATTACTGGTTCATTGACTAAATTCATTTCTCTCATAGACTGAGACTGAGCCTTTTGTATCTGTTGGTACGTGAAGATCATAATTATTTAGCGCTAGGGCGGTCGACGAACTTTCGTTCGTAGCTGATTATGATTGATGAATTTATCAAATATGAACTTTATCAAATATCCTTAGAAAACTGTACAGTATTTAGTCCAGATTTCCAGATTTATCATGCTATTGTTCTAATCCCACTTAGCAAGAACGTAGTTCAGTATGACATTAAGTTTAAGTTCCCGTAGGAAAAACCAAGCGAATATAATATTTCGAATCAATATGGATTGTGAACACATAAAAGGTTGCTAAACCTTTGAACTGAATATATGAATTTAAGACTCAAAACCAAATGCAGGGCATGGATTTATCGTAAATCCAAAATCATACAACATCGTGTATCATCGAACGTTGTAGTTTTGGATTTTTAACTTCATTAATAATTTAGATCGTGATATGACCCAATTTGACTGTGTCTATTTAAACTAGCCAGCATAATATTAATAGACGCATATAACCGCTCATTAAAATATTTACAAATCCGAGGTTTTCAATTCATATTTTCCCTTATGATAACAGTGTTTTGTTAAACGATACAAGGATAATTATGGAACTCAATAAAATAGATTGATTTTATAATACATACATACATTTACACACTCTCACCTTTTATCCCCAAATGGAATTAAAAAAAAATGATTGTAATAAAAACAAAATGACAAAACATAAATTCCGTAAGAGCAAAACAAAGCAGCAATCTGATCGACTGATTGCAATCAGTTCAATATTTTTTTCCACCGATCTTTATCAAATATTGAACTGGGCGAGCCTATCGGCAAAATACTATCTAGGAAACTCTCGTATGTTTTTCCAAATAGCATAAATTACTCGACAGCTAAAAGGCGCTTTAAATCTCACCGAGCAAGACAGGTCACCAAATAAAGTTCTTCAAACAATTGTCAAGTACTTCAGTTGTAATCTAGATAATATACAAAGGCAACAAGAACTATAAATCGAAACAGCCGGCGCTCGGCGAGCCGAACTCCCAAACGAGCACATTAGCTCGCCGCGGCGGCACACACTGTTGCGTGACACACGCCATATCGATCCGCGACCCTCCACCGCGAGCCTCTTGTATTTTTGTATAATGCTCGTGTAATTTAGAATTACTCCGACAGTAATCCGATAGACAGTACACTTAGGTAGTCTACCCACAATCGGAACTTTCGCCATATCGGGGACAAATTCCAGGCTCTGGGCTGAGCAGAAAACCTCAATATCACTTTGTCCGACGCGGGATTCGAACCAAGGAGCTCAGAGCGGTGTCGTGCAGCGTACGCAATACAACCACGCCACAGAGCCAGTTAAGTGTCATAATGGCCAGTAAGTATGCTGCCTACAATTCCCTTAAACCGCTTGAAGCCGCTTGGCGGTAGACAAAGACATTGGGTTGGAACCTATCCAGACGTTCCTTCGCATACGAGACACGTACCACCGATAAGGTTTTAATAATTAGATAAGACAATAAAGTACAGTTATCTTTACACTAACATCCACAGAATGCCCTAAACTCTAAAGGAAAAAAGTTATAAAGTCGGTGTGAATGTAATTCGTAATTAATAAAATTCAAAGTGAAAACGTACCAAAAATACGATCTAGTCTATCTACAAATCATGTCACACCCCAGATAAATGTAATAGAGAATATTCGTAATATGTTACATCGTATAAAAGGGTCATTTCGAGTAGCGTGTAATAAAACCGATGTCGTTAGGACGATATCAGTTCGGACGGTTCGACGATATGTATTTTATAAAAAAGGTTACTTTAATCATACAATGTTCGTGGGATAAGGGTCGTTTCGGAGAATAACGTTTAATATGTTGTTAATATCAGAAGGCATGTTTATGACTGCTTTTCTTTTGAATTAACTTTACGAGCATAATATAATGGATTCTTTACTCGATATCCTAGAACGTGGAAATATAATATTGCTATATGAGAACACAAATTTGGAGTGTTGTAGATTTGAAATTCTGTCCTCTTACCATACTTAGCATGCATACTTAAGCCTCACTTAGATGGGGAAATTATTGCTTTACTCCCAGTGCAGATGGGATAACTTTTTTGAGAAACAAATGCGTAGCATTATGGCTTGTAATAATTGATCCATCTGAATGACGCTTTCCTCGCCAAATTGCCTGAGCCTTTTCTTCTAAGAATATGACATTTAATATAAGCACCATATCTTTATAGCAAGGGCTAGGCAACAAGCTTACAGTTTATCTGATGGTTTTATATCATCCACCATCGCATCGTATGAAACGCAACCCTTAAGATGGCACTTCCGTCAGTATATAAGGAAACTAGCTTTTGCTCACATCTTCGCCCGCGTGAAATAGTTTTTGAAGCTCCCGCTATATATATCTTCATGGGATAAAAAGTAGCCTAAAACCTTCCTAGGATCTCAAACTATCTCCATGACATATTTCATCAAAATCCTGGGTACTTTTTGAGTTCATCGCGTACGGAGGCGACGGGCGACTTTGTATACTACGAAAAGAAAGATGGTAAAACTCCGGAGCAGCCACCCCGTTCATGGAGACCCACCACACTGCGCCATAACTCTATCTGATAGTCTATCACTTTACATACTAAAAAGCCACCTTGTAATGGTCAAATGTCAAAGTACTAACAAAGTGACTTTATTAAATCGCCGGCATTCTCGACGATCAAAGGAAAAATCATATAATATTTACACGTACGTACGTTAGGACACGCGGCTTTTGTATTACTCACGAGTATTTCGAATAAAAACAAAACGCCGCATGATACTTCATGTTTCTTAACAGTTGTGAATATTTTTATTGCAAAATTATTCATTTAAAAAGCTACACTGCACTTTGTAGTAAGCATAATGCAATGTCAAGAAAATGTTGCCAACAATAAATATAAGCTGTATGCAAATAATTTTACTGTAAATCAACCATAGCAGTAAAACTCGTGCTCTTACTGCCTTGCTCACAAATTCATTTTCGACATGCATAACTATCTGAACTATACCGAGAACAGTAAATAACGCTCGAGTAGTTTTTGCCTTGAAATTAATATTCAAATACGTCTTGAATAAATTAGCGTATGAAACAATGTTTGCTATACGACACACGGCGCGCTACATGAAATATTCAGCCCGCAGAGCGTCTGGCTTCCATTACAGAGTCCATTTGTCGCCGCGCGGTCTGCCAACACACGGGAAATTCCTATTACAATACTATGGCACTCTCGAAATTCGTATATTCAAAATATTCTGACGGAATTTTTGGTACACGAAAAACTATTAAATCTGGCTTTTGGAAAGAGTCTGTCGGTAATGTTAGGGTTAGTAATAGCAGTTAGGTTAATTTTCGATGTTGGAATGATGGATTTACATACTCATGAGCAGATAATACAAAATATTAAATAGCATGAAAAAGCTTTTCAGTTATATAATCAGTCACATAGGGTTTTAGTTGTAACACCAAAATTCATTGGGAAATGATAATCATCAGAACCAAGATGAAAATACCGATATTCAATGTTCATTTTAGAGTAGTCTTTGAACTTAGTTAAGTTGAACACAATAAACACCGTCCAATGGAAAATGCCATAGTTATATTATGTATACGATGTGTTTACTATCAAAGAGAAAGGGTGGCGCCAGATCAAACGCAACAGGTCAAGTTGTCGTCTCTCACCGCCCCGCCTGATGTGCATTATGCATATTAGAAAGATTTTCTTCTAGTAATGCAACTTGAATAAACTATAGAAAATTGAAGTTGATTTGAAAGTTAAACCAGAATCCCAATCTTTTACAATAAACGTTATTTGTCGGTGCTTTATCTAATATTAATTAGAATAATCACACAATGTAGTTTAAAAACATTACTCAAATAAGTTGTGATAGTGTTCAAAGCCTTGTGTAGAATCTGCATTAAATGTAGTGTTTATTATTTTAAGTAAAAAGAACATCCTTGGTAAATATATTCTAGCTAGTTAAAGCAAAATTCCTATAGTAGTGTAGTAATGGTAGGTCACCTCTTTACCTGGCGCTGACTTCGGGTGCGGATACTGGAGCTGTCGTTCTCTTAACATCGGCATTGTCTGTCGCACGTCTGACACCAACTATTACATGCTAGGGTTCGGGACGCAAAATGAAATAACACCGATCCAACGTTAAAAAACAAATTAACAGGATATTGACTAAGAATACTAATACAAACACTGCTCTAAATACTGCAACAATAAAACACTTAAAGACACTCAATTATAATTTATAACCACTTCACTTCACAGAGTTCAAATCGGATTCGTTTGTCTCTCGTAATTCGCTTCGATCTGGTCCAAACAAGACGAAGTCGCTACGGCCGCGTGTCCTAGCACGTGTTCTGTGGTACATTCTAGAAAGATCCAGAGTGGTCGAGAACTCTCTCGTAAATTAAGGCCGGTTATAGAGTTTATACGACATTCTGAAAACATAGAGATCTTTCGAGAACGTCCCACCGCTGAATCTTCCACATTCAAGCAGTTCCGCTCACACTTCTTCACTCACCACGAGATGGCGCTATTATCGGCGAGTGCCAATGGATGTGAGAATATTGTCAGTATATTTTATAGAGCTCTCATAATTAAGGGCGTTCATTAGCACCGCTTATTCTGCAACTCCAAGCGGTGCCTCGCGCTTTGTCTTTTAATGAGGTATTAAAACAGATTTAAAGGAGGCTTTGATATACAATAAAAGTGTTTCAGTGTTATTTCACCTTAAAAATAGGTCAATTATTTTATAGTCGCATTCTTATAAATGCAAGGTGAAAAGTTATTTATAATTTGTGCGGCGAGTGATGCGAAGATACCAGATAAATATTTTGTAACCGAATAGAAATCTCACCAGTTACACGGAGAAAAACCGATCGTAATGGCTAGTGAGATCCAGTGTGCACAACCAGGAGATGCTGCTATTTGAGGTCATATTTCGACTTAGCTATATCATTCATCAGGATAAATGTACCGTGCACCCACTTTTCGCCGTTATTCCGTCCCATGATGTGATAGGGGGCGAGCCTATCGCCATATCGGGCACAAATTCCAGACTTCGAGCTGATACTGAATAGAAAAACTCAATATCACTTTGCCCAACCCGGGAATCGAACCCGAGACCTCAGCATTGCAGTCGTACCATAATACAACTACGCCACCGAGGCAGTCTACATAACTGATATATACTATCCAGTAATACATAACTAATATATACTATCCAGTAATACATAACTGATATTAACCTAAAGCACCAATCAAATACGACGACAATATCAGAAATACCACAAATCACCACAAAGCTACTATAACAAATTCAACGCTTGCAAACCTGTGCAGGAATACACGTGCACTGCAGGAATACGCTCAGTAATCATAACGTATTAAATTTATGAACTCAACTAAACCAAACGATTAATCTTTGTTGCATTAGGGGCTCATTATGCATTGCAGGTATGTGGTGTTTCAAAGAAATTTGATTCTTAATTACGTAGACAACAGATATTACGGATAAAACATCGATGATTGTAGGTATATGAGCGATGTAGGTGACTAAACTTAACATCCGACCCACCTATGATACAAAAGTTAGAAATAAGGACATTCGTCGGCCTACTTATTATAAAAATGTACCAAGAACTCCGTTTTAAAAACAGCCGCACCCTCATCTCTAATTAAAACCGAGTGCAGCGCCACAATGCGTTGAGGCACAATGAAGCCGAGGTGACACCGTGCTGGGCTTCATTAGCGCTCGCTCGACGCTACCTGTGAATAACAAGCCACTTGACATTTACCAAGTCTGCTATTGGACTAAGAACGAGGCATTCTGATATCATTACTCAGTTCGCGTTTTATAGTTCTTTCTTCATTCCACAATACTTAGTAATATTTTAGAGTTGTTATACCTCGAAGAAAAGACCTAAGAACAAAATTTTATATGACCTCGTAGATTTCTTAATTACTATATTTTCATATTGATTTAAAATATCATGAGATGTAAACTTGGTTATGTCACAAATAATCCTAGTGGTATCTTTATAATCTATCATAGTCCCGCGAGGTTATTAGTGTTTCACAAATTACACTGTAGAATACGAGCTCACTCTACACATCTTGTTTAAGAGTAAAGATGTAGGTTCTTTTAAGAAAAGGTATAACTGCCAGCTATGCCACCTGTAATAAAGATTATTTTCTAAAATCAGCCCAATTATAGCAAATTTTCATTGGATTCGAAAATATAGCTAAAGGCGTTCGTCATGTTTATTGAGACGTAAACATGTGAAGTAGCCAGAGGCCGTTCCCACGCCGCACCTACAAAACACAACTACCAAGTACACAGTCCCACCCTGACGGCACCGAAACTCAAATAGTTTTCAAACAAAATATGCTTTAGACTGAGGCGGCAAAGCGCTTACGCTCATAAGCACGATGCAGTCCAAATATCTCTTTACGGTTTAAAATTACGTTGTCTTTAAAGTACTCGGCCGCAATTACATTGACTTATGGGAAGATAAATCATAGAACGTCATATAGATGTAACCCATAAGCTCTAAGAAACTGAAACGAACAGATTTAATTTCTTTCTAAACACACTATAATTGTCTACAAGCGCACACCGGAATGCTCGTCACAGCTACTATGAGAATGGTGGTAAATAGCAATTCAGTCGAATACAAAACCCAATCCCTCCAGAGTCTAAGTGCACCGTCAAAATCCTTGATTCGACATCGCCCGTTACAGTGCTGAAACAAGTGCGAACGTGCACAAAAGCCTTATTTTACCGGGAGCGTTGACCTAACCGATAAATCGCGGAAACTCTAGTAATTGCTAATTTTTGTTTTGCATCACTATCGTAACTTTGTGTTTCGATGAATATGGTTCATGCTTGTTGCGGGGAAGCTTTGAATGTATTTTGAAATCGGTTCACACAATCCGTGTTGAATTTTGAACATGGGACAGATTTCGAAATAAGGTACAATAAGACGAACTCAAAGCGGAATAAGTACTTTAAAAAACAGCATAGAGCATGGAAAAATATTCTTCATAGCCCCTATGCATACTAATAAAGTCACTCGTAAAGGACATTAAATACAGAGTAGGTAATGTTGAACAATCCCAGTAATGTTATGTGTTTCCAATTTCCAAGACAATCACAAAATTCCATCTATATCATAGTAGAATAGCATCAATAATTCAAATCCCACTTCACAATTAAACAGCGCCGATCATAGAATACCATCTATATTTCTTTCTCGCTGCATACTCTACAGACACACACCAATGCCCCATAAATATTGACCTACATAAGGCACTTTACAAAAGTTATAACAATTAAAACTCTCCACTGAAAACCAAAAGCAATTACTTCGAAACGGTTATAGTTTGTGCACGACTCATTTAGTAATATTACTTTCAATTACTGAGTCATATTTATTTTTAGACGGCAAACAACCACGGTGCAGTTTAAAATTGTTAATGGAAGTTGAAATGTTTTATGCTGCCGTGCGGGGTTAATGCAATTACAGAGTGTTATTGACATACTCATAACGTTAGTTTGGAACGAAACAGTTTATTCAATGTATGGTAATAGTAATTCTTGGTTTTGCTGTTCACGCTATAACGTCAGAATTAGCATACTTTATTTCCCGTATTCAATCAATAGACTAAGGCTAAGTATGCTAATCTATACTAGTACTTCTCAACAGAGAAATTGAAAGTAAACACGTATCATATATGACTACACTTTGTCGTGCAAAATTCTTAAAAAGCTTTACACTATCCGTTACGCGCCAGCACTCTCCTAGCTGTCCCGTAATTATGTAAAATTCGATTTCCAAATGTATGCTAACCTGATATACCAAGCTTCAGTATTAATAAGGATGTAATTATACAAATTATAAACCACACCGAAAAATTCATAGTCTAAATTATAAAGCTGGCAATGTACACATTGCAATTCGCATATATTTATAACACTTGGATCTATTCTTTCTTTTCAAGTAATTTTATTTGTGAAAACTTCAACTCCACAAAGTTGCAAAAGATATTAAATAAAACCGATAAGTTTTCATTTCAGTTTTTAATAATTGTTTCTTTTGATTAACTTCCAGATTCCATAAGTAGCTACCTCAGAAATGGATGATATTTGATCACTTAAGTATAAAACTTAGAATTTCATTTACAAGACATAAAATCTTGAAAGCATTAGAAAATGGATTTGCTATCGTACTGAGACACCGCGCTCCTGCAACTGAAGGGTGTAGACATTTTCAATTACTAAAGTGCTTCTTGCCGGTACAAAATACTGAGTAAATAGTTCACAACTATAAACATTATGTAAATAAAATTGTATGTCGGTTAATGGTAGACGTACATGTTTTCATTCATTTTTATAGGGAAATGCATTGGTCTTATACCACAGGTATTATGAATCACTAATATGGGTTTTTAGCACTGAGTATTACAGTAGATAAACCTGAAAATATTCACAACGTGTTCACGGGGAACAAACGTCACTTGCCAATTAAGCGAAAGTCGTTTTTACGCGCCTACCCATAGGATTCTAATTAGAAATAACAGCTGTCAAACTGACATGAAATATTGAGAGAAGACTGGGCGAATATTGAGAGGTTAAGGAGTCTCCTTCTATTTTACTCCTGTCATTCCCGTGACAGTTTTTGTAACTGGAACGTCGGAATATATAGACTATTACCAAAAAAAATAAGCTTCACCGTGAGCTCATAGCTTCTGCTATAAAGTTTACTAGAAGCTCATTACTCATTCTTCTTCAAAGTCCCTTACCAAAGACAAGGTATCAATTATAATTAACATCTAATTCTAGTACCAAAAATCTCTGTCACCATAATTAAAACTTAATAGCACCTTTTACACTATCTGGAGTCATCTACGACCAGTGTAATGTATTGCGTAACAGTTCATCCTGTCCAAGCGGGTAGTGAGTAAACAATTAGCGGTACACACGAGCATCCTTGACACGGCAGCGGCCTCATATGTGCCAAGGAAACTCACGGCAAACATGCCTCGGTAACGCCATATGGAAACTCTCAAGTGGTAAATTACATTGTACGGGGGTTTTCACATACTATTAGTTTTGTATGACCACACCTTTATTCCTCAAGGCTTGGGCGTTACGTAAAGTTTGATTAATTAACTTTGATTTAAAATATTCTTTGGTGAGAGCCTATTTATTATTGCCTTATTGCATAGAAATCCCATTTGCAGATAATCAGATTTGGTCCCGAATCAAAAGAGCAACAATTTTTTGTTTACCAACGTGATCATCCTTTTTTTATGTCATTTAATGACGAGGTGAGCATGCCGTTTGCCTGATGGTAAGCGATACGACCACCCATAAACATTAGCAACACCAACCAGCAGCTTGACTTACAAAGTACTGTGTGGCATTCCACTGCTCTCGTCATCCTGAGACATAAGATGTTAAATCTCATTATGTCCTGTAGTTACACTGGCTACAATGTCCTTCAAACCGAAAAACAACAGTACATGTGCACTGCTGCTTGGCGGTAGAAATAGACATTGCGGTGGTACCCACCCAGACGGACTCTCACATATGAGAGACCTACCACCAGTAAAACTCGAGAATCTCTCAGGGTACAGCTTACGTAGCTGCCACCACACCAACGAGTTGATTTAGTATTATACAAAATGTATTTTCATGTGTAAAGCTCTAATGGAGACTACAGCTTCTATGAAAAGTGTTCTGTGCAACCTGGTTATTTTATTTATATCATGCCACCGTCTACGTTATTAAACTCTTTTCACTCGTGTAAGTCCTCTTTGACTTCTTTTGCTGTTTTGTTTACTGTTTTATATGGAATTTGTTTTATAAACAAAGTTACCTTAATTCAAAATGTGTTATGATCTCCAGGGAAAGTATTGTTTTTTTACCATTTTTTTTATCGACAATCGAAACTACGTCAGTTAATGTAATAAATAGCCTATGTTTTTACGCTGCAACACCTTGGACAATATTTACATGCACGCACGTTCAAAACCCGTTACAAGATCTTGTGATATCTGGCAAAATTGACGGGAATGTCAAATGAACAGTAAAGGGGTGGTGGCAGAGTCTATCTTTCTTAGCAGAGAATTGATTCCGAGTTGGTATCGAGTTTTCCTTCTGGAAGTGACGACAATGCGTGATGATGAATTTCTGTAGGCGTATGACAATAAAAATACTTCAATAAATAGTATGACACCTCGGTACGTACAAGGAAAATGCTATTATCTGCCGTCTACCTTTCGCTCTGACCTATATTTAAGTAACAACAACAAATACACTTATTACTTAGTCTATTTTTTGCAACAGTAATTCCTAAAATCTAATCTATTATATGTTTATTTTCTTCTTACACCCACCTGGTTTTATCCTACACAATTGAGATAGTACAACACATATATTCAAGCATATTGCAATAAGATTTTGCTTAGCTTTCTTTGAAAAGTCAGAGGTGTGTGCCTTGGGTTTCGAACCTCCGGACATTGTCTCGGCAGACCGTTCCATTCCCAACTAGGCTATCGTCCACTTATCGTCCACTCTGACTTTTCAAAGTTCGTGTGTATTGTTTATCAATTAAAAATAATCGTTCATATAATACAATTATCGTTCGCTTTAACGGTGAAGGAAAACATCGTGAGGAAACCTGCATACCTAAGAAGTTCTTTATAAGAATTTCGACTGGTGAAACTCGGTGGCGTAGTTGTATTACAGTACGACTGCAAAGCTGAAGTCTCGGGTTCGATTCCCGGGTCGGGCAAAGTGATATTGCTATTCAGTATCAGCCCGGAGTTTAGAATTTGTGCCCGATATGGCGATAGGCTCGCCCCCTATCACATCATGCGACGGAGTAATAGCGAAAAGTGGGTGCACTAGTTGCGCCTCTGCCTACCCCTTTGAGGATAACAGGCGTGAGTGTATGTGTGTGTGTGTGTGTGTGTGTGTGTGTGTGTGTGTGTGAAGTTTACCAACCCGCAGTAGACCAGCGTGGTGTACTAAGGCCTAAACCCTATCAAATTTTGGTTATGGGCTACTATTGTTAGGCGGTCGAGGACGATCCGCTCGTAGATTTTGCCCAGAGTACTGAGCAGACTGATTGGCCTATAAGAGGCGGGTTCGAAAGCGGGTTTCCCCGGCTTGTGGATACCTATCACAACTGCCTCTTTCCAGACCTCTGGGAAGAGGCAGTTACAAAACGCGGCGTCATAAATGGAGGTTAAAATTTGGACTAGATGCTCCGGGAGCATCTTTATCAGAGTGAGCATCGATATGGCAACTTTTTTATACACCCAACTACCACTTCCACTATTCATTTGACATTTAGACTGGTTTTAATAACTGGTCAGTACGTTACAAATACAACGAACTGAATCCTAACACTATTGTAATATAATATTTGTACGTAATGCCTATACCGAGTAAACACATCAGGTTTTAAGTAACATTAATTTGGACAGAAATATAAGCATCACATTTTGTTTACCATAATACGGACAAAATTAAGTGTACACAAAATGTAAGCCAAATGTACATAAGGAGGAATATTTCTCATAACCTAAGAATGTTTTGTAACAAAATTTTATTTTCTTTTCTCGTCTCGACGAAATTATATTAAATTCTTTCTGCTTTTCTCGTTTACGAGTGATATTTTTTTCCTTTATGGTACCTACTAAATTAAAAGCGAGCCTTATGGTAAACCAAAGAAATTTTTTTCTACGTTTACGTTAAAACGATGTTGCCAGCATTTTTGCCTCTCATCGATACCTGGTAATATAAAAGTGGGTAACAGGTCTTGCGACCACCGCAGTGTGTTTTTGTGCCGGCAAGGAGATTTGTGCAATAACTATTGAGTGCTGTGTCCTGGCTTGAAGGACCATTGCCGTCCACACACGCAACCACACACACACACACACACACACACACACACACACACACACACACACACACACACACACACACACACACACACACACAGAGAGAGACAGAGAGAGAGAGAGAGGAGAGAGAGAGAGGAGAGAGAGAGAGGAGAGAGAGAGAGGAGAGAGAGAGAGAGGAGAGAGAGAGAGGAGACAGAGAGAGAGAGAGGAGAGAGAGAGAGAGGAGAGAGAGAGAGAGGAGAGAGAGAGAGAGAGGAGAGAGAGAGAGAGGAGAGAGAGAGAGAGGCAATAGCCTAACGAATCCAGCCCCCTTATTCTCTATGACACGCGTTATTTTCACCGCTCGTAACAAGCGCGTAACGTAACTCATCGCGTTTATTACTATGGAAATTGGCATACAGAATACCATTTTACGCACATTACACGAAGTGAACTTGACGCGGCCGCGTTACGAGTTAACAATGTCATAGAGAATCATGCCTCAGTTTTGTGATAGTATTTTGTGTTATGATATACTATATTACGTAATATCTACACGTGCGTTTATTTTCACATACCAACCATACTTCGCAAATATGCAGGCTTCGAAGCGCTCTATTGTAATTTAATTAATGGTGAGCACTGAGCATTAATGCTACAAGGGTCACATATGAGGTATATGTGTATATGTTTGTTGTGTTAATGGAGATTCCATTCGATTTTACTATTTTTTGCTGGTTGTAGGTCTATCGTATATAAATATAAGTGTACGTCTGGGTGGGTACCACCGCAATGTCTATTTCTACCGCCAAGCAGCAGTGTGCATGCACTGTTGTGTTTCGATTTGAAGGACATTATAGCCAGTGTAACTACAGGACATAATGAGACTTAACATCTTATGTCTCAGGATGACGAGCGCAGTGAAATGCCACACAGTACTTTGTAACTCAAGGTGCTGAATGGTGTTGCTACTATTTCTGGGTGGTCGTATCGTTTACCATCAGGCGACTGCCACGCTCGTCTCGACATTCCATGCAATAAAAGAAAATCTAGAGAAATTATTTTAATAGCATATCACTAAAGTATTTCAGTTAATCGAACCTACGATACCCAACGTCAAATTTCGTAATTCTGAAGTAACGCCGAAAAGAAAGTAGCATATTGTTTATATTTTAATACCTACTATAGTATCATAATATTATTACACCATATTCTCAATAAACGAAACTGTTGTATCATATTCCTAAGCCATGTTCTCCGTAGTAAAAATCGTGTCCAAAATAGACGCGAAATAACCTGACACAATTTAATAGCAACTATTCACTCACACCTTAAATCGGCGATTTTTATTGGTTTATGTGACACGATTGCTAACACGCGACATAGCAACATGACTTTTATTGCACAGGACATAAACACCATGGCGATAAAATTGCAAATCGCCACCGATTTTTTTATGCACGGCCGGAAAATCTTTTTATGCTTGTTCCCTTTTCCGCCTCCTGTATGTATTATGAACGGTTGTTGACTCCACTATATACAGAATGTAAAAACACAACGGACAGGAAACTGTTTTTATAGGGATTCAAAAAATTTTGATTGCGTACTTTGCCTTTTACGCATAGAAAAGGCTGACGGAAGCTTGCTAAGGAATCCCGGTGTTTTGATCTGCGCTATTAGAATTCTAGAAGGTATTGATTTTTATCACGATTTGGCTTTGATTATTCTTATAGCTATAATTTTGTCAAAATTTCAATCTACTGCAATAGGGTAGATTTCTTTTTTTTTTTAAATACAATTATGAAAAATGTATGCAATGCTAAATCAAATGGAAAAAGAAATTGGCGCAATAGTAGGTAAGTTATAAAGCTTTGAAATTTGGTAGAAGAGGTAGCTGTCAAATAACAGCAATAATAGGCTGTGACGTCACCAAGCGCCGTCGGCCATAACGCTGCCAGCGTGCGAAAAAGATAGCGCGATACCACCACGCCCCTACTTTTGATCACAAAAATATTTTAAAATTGAATAACTTTATTTTTCAATCGATTTTGATGCTGATTTCACAGAAAAAAAATATTTTTCGTATTATTTTCTGTTACATCTAAAATAATGAACAAAATCAAACATAGGAAACTACTCTATTGAAAAAATATAGCACAGCACAGCGCGACCTATGCGCTAACTAAAACCGACCTATAACTAAAATATTCAACATTACTCACCAATGGTAATGAATAATGAATTGTCGAATATGTAAATATTATGAATAATACCAAAACATACTCGTATACAAATCAAAACAATTTACATCAATTGTCTGCTCAAGTTTACTTCAACATCTTCCAAACTCAACATCAAATTAATGAAAAGTTTAATTAAATTCTTGGCGAAACACCCCTACCTCTTGAAAATGATTTGGGAATGCCGGGACTCCGTTAAAAAATCCGATAACGTGATGTCAACGACCTCACGATCCGAAAATTCCCGTTTATATGGACAATATGTAAGTATGCTAAGGCTGCTTATATAAGTAGTAACATTAGAAACTCAGACAATGTAATTAAAACAACTTGGAAAATTATTAATACTGAAACTGGCAAAACTAAGTCTAATGACAAGATTGTATTGAACATTAATGACGAACTAGTTTCAGATAATAAAATTACGGCTAATTACTTCGAACATTTTTTTACTACCATACCGTTTGAGACGACAAAATGTCTGCCATCCTCACCAGGAGCAGCTGAGTCATTTTTAATACACAATCTAGATTTGACAATACCTAATTTTAAATTTGAGTTTGTTACACAATATGATATCATAAAAGTGTTTAAGAGCCTACACATGAAAAGCACTGAAGATCTTTGGGGTCTGTCTGTTAAAGCGTTGCAGTCAGTAATAGTTAGCATCGCCCCAATCCTTGCTAATATCTTTAATTCCTGTATTAGAGACGGCATATTTCCTGATCTTATGAAGATAAGTAAAGTAGTACCAATTTTTAAAGCAGGTTGCTCAAACACTCCTTCAAATTATAGGCCTATTTCTATTTTACCAGCTTTAAGTAAAGTATTTGAAAAAATATTGCTTAATCAAATGCTGGTGTTCTTTAATAAAAATAGAATATTACATGATAGGCAATTTGGATTCACGAAAGGCAGGTCTACACAAGACGCTGGATGTGCTTTAGTTAAAGCTGTGTTGGATGCCTGGGAGGGATCACGGGATGCTCTAGGGGTATTCTGTGATCTTTCCAAGGCATTCGATTGCGTAGATCACGGTACCCTAATTTTAAAACTTCGCTATTATGGTATTAGGGGAAACGCGCTAAATCTTATATCTTCATATTTATCAGATCGGAAACAACAAGTATGTATCGATAACGTCTTGTCTGCAGGGTCCTCAGTTAGGATTGGGGTTCCCCAAGGATCCATTTTGGGTCCTTTTTTATTTTTAGTCTATATAAATGACCTTCCATATATGGTTAACAAGAGGGCTGATGTTGTGTTATTTGCTGACGACACTTCGTTAATATTTAAGGTAAATAGAAGGGAAGATAATCTTATAGAGCCAAATAAAGTACTTAAATCGATTTCCGACTGGTTTTCTGCTAATAATTTACTGTTAAATGCGGCAAAAACTAAATGTGTTCGATTCTCGTTACTCAAAAATAAAAATGAAGTAAATATTAATTTAGACGGGAATAATCTAGAATTAGTACCCTCAACGGTCTTCCTCGGGGTTTCAGTCGATAATAAATTGCAATGGGGACCCCATATTCAAAAAATTGCAAGTAAATTGAGTTCTGCCGTCTTTGCTATTAGGAAAATTAGAAATTTAACTGACGTGGCTACGGCGAGATTGGTATATTTTGCTTACTTCCACAGTATTATGTCGTATTGCATTCTTCTGTGGGGTTCTGCTGCAGATCTGCAGACCATTTTTATCTTACAGAAGCGAGCAATTCGTGCCATTTATAACCTTCGCTCTCGCGATTCTCTTAGAGAACTGTTTAAGGAGGTCAATATACTGACTTTGCCGGCCGAATACATTTTTCAGAATATCATGTATGTACGCAAAAACCTTAGTACTTTAAAGAAAAACAGTGACTTGCACTGTCTGAACACTAGAAATAAGAATAAACTAGTTGTTCCAAACTTTAGGCTCTGTAAAACGAGTAAATCATATTTAGCAAATGGAATTAAATTTTATAATAAACTTCCCTCCGAAATAACCAGTCTACCCGGACACAAATTCAAGTGTTACGTTAAGCGCGAGTTAACGTCTAAGGGGTATTATAATGTATCGGATTATCTTGATGATCAGTCAGTTTGGAAAATTGGTCCTGCACACCGTGGCTAACCATGTTAATACATATTGAAGCTAATTGCTTAACATATATCATGTGTATCTATCTAAAACTGATTATACCTAATATTGACATTGTAATTAATATTAAATCTCTATATGACATTTTTATAATTATCCTCGTTTTGACATATCATTTTGTTAATGACGACCGACCGATCTTTGTGTTGCGTTTGCTTTTAATTTATAAATCAATTATTTAAATTGTGCGTATTGATTGAAATCCACGAAATATTGAAAAAAATCAACGAAGATTATGTTTGTAAATGTAGGCGTCTGCACGCTGTACACCGTTTAATTATAATTATTTACCTAATTGTGTTCTCTAATTTTGTTATGAATTTCTTAGGGATAGTATTTACTCTTAGTTAAATTCCTTCAATTGATTTTAATCCCTATTTTACGGTGATGTGTGTGCATTAGCTTATGTAACTGATCTGACTTTGTAAGCAAAAGACTTGAAAAAAAATATGTAAAGATTCAATGGACAAATGATGACAAAAAAGTAAGCCTGGAGTTTCTTTCTGCCTTTCTTCTTCGGGTAGTCATCGCTTAGGAAGCTAGTGAAAGGCTGGTAGGTTAGCTAGGCTAGGGCCTGTAGTGTCCTCACCGGTGAGGATCGCGACGCGTTCCTCCCATAATTTTTGTAATAATAATGATCTCTTTTTTTTTCTTCTTTATATCCCCTTTCCTGCCAGCCCGAGCTGGCTTTTTAAATTCTAATTTTCATCATTCTTTTTAATCTCAATAAAATTGTCGGTAGTTATATAAGTGACCTTTTGTATCAATAATAATTATTGCAATTAATTTAATGTATGACTTATCATAAGTGCAACCATGTTCGCCTACGTGATGAATAAAGTATTTTATTTTATTTTATTTTATTTTAAATATACATTCAATGGAAATGTGGAAATGTTACATGATCGGGACTTCAGGTCTTTTTGTTAATAAATTTGTGTAAAAAATCATTATTAACGAAACTATTCAAGAATTCAAAAATATTAACATTGACGTTATCTTATTATACATAGACATAACTTTTAATCTTTTAATCCTTGACCTTTAAAGTTTGAAGCGGATTTTAGCTCCATTCAAGCTTTTAACTTCAAAAACTCATCCTTAATATAAAATTTAATTGTTATACAATGTTAAGTCAGGTACCTTAATTTCGTATTAAGATCAACATCTTAAGATACTCGCTATTTAATAAATCCATATTAACACCAGCTCAAATGACATTTAAAGTTACAATATGTGACGGATTTGACAATTAGGTTTGGCTTATACAAGGTTGATTAAACGGTGAGGCTTTATTTCTAGTTACATATGTAATGTACCATATACAAGCTCTACACCAAATTTCAGTTCAATAGGAGGAATAGTTTAGCCACAGTATAGATTTTTTGTGATTGCAAAACTACATCGGGATGTATATCTGCCCTAACAGCTGACCGAGAGTCTAAACATAGTTATCTAAGGTCATGTAAGGTGCGTGACCTTAAATATCAACAAAATTAGGAGACGTTGCCCCTCTATCAGCCAATAATCACGTCAAAGTGAGTCTTAATCTTAGTATAATAAGAACGAAAACACAATAACATTACATCATAACTTTGTAACATAAACAAAGAAGCGATTAATACATAGACCTGGGTCATTCCAATCTTCAAAAATTCAAAGAACTGTTTCAGTTTTTTTTATGAGTCCCCGTAATTGCTCCGGGACATGAGACTCCTTGCGAAAACGCCTGCGCCGCTTCCTAGGTACAATCTTATTAATGCTTACGCGCCATTTTGAGAATATCCAAATATTGCTTTTTGTTTATGTAATAGGACACTAATGTAAATGTATTAAAAAGTGATAGTGTTTATTTATTTCTTTGTGTGATACGAGCACCGATCTTTTGTTATGTTTGTGTCTGGTTTCTGTAACTTTGTGACAGCGAAAATTTTTAAATTTGTACTTGAGACCCACCCGCTTATGCGCCGAGCTACCTATCTATTTGTATTTGCCGGTCGGCTCATCGGCGATATGAAAGATAACAGAATGCGACGTTGCCGTTTTGTCACGCAGATGACCGCAGGTTAGTGTAAATATTTATAAATGGTGTTTGCGTATTAAATTGATAGAACTTGTTAGAAAAAAGTGATTTTCTATTTGTATCTTTATCGAGTTTTTGACCGTTTCGAATTATTTCCGAGCCGATATCGAGTACTCTGTCCATTTTAGTGCCCCTGGATCATAGCAACCTTGTATAACAGCGCTTACTCAGCTCAGAACAAGATCTTCAATGACAGCTTAAACATGGTATTAAATAGTTCAATACATTAAAGTCTACTTGAGATTTTACTCAAACGTGAGATTGATTTATTTATAATGTCTATAGTTATTTCCCAAATATTTTAGCCAAGTTATTTAAATAGGAATTAATTATTTCTTCTTATAGATGGCTTTAATAGCCAAGTTCAGTAACGAAACTTAATATAAGTCATTGCACTTTTCATAGCTCCGCTGGTTCAATTAATTAAAGGGTATCATGAGCGAACTAAGGTAGCAAATTAGCTCGTCTAATTAGTTCCAACCGACTCCAGATATACTTACATAACTTAGTCCAAAGTAAACCATTTGTTACTTGAGAAATTGAGATAGTTAGGAAATGTAATTTCATTCGTCGAAAAAATTGGTCCTTCGAAC
Source organism: Lapara coniferarum (assembly GCA_949316025.1). Taxonomy (NCBI): domain Eukaryota; kingdom Metazoa; phylum Arthropoda; class Insecta; order Lepidoptera; family Sphingidae; genus Lapara; species Lapara coniferarum. The sequence goes on along the minus strand of OX438934.1, from coordinate 4,851,600 downwards.
TTGTCTTTGGTTAACTCTAAGAATACTTAGATAGAATCATCTGTGTCGGTAATAAAGGTTAGTTTAGTTAACGGATATACCTAATTTAAAAATAGTTAGCTTTTGTTTGTAACATGCAAGAAAGGAAACGAGTAATTTAGCTACTTTGTTGGAAGACATTAAACATACTTTAACACTAACCTTGGTATAATATCAATAAAACTCTTCTAAATTGAAATCTGTGCGATATTTAAAAAATATTCTCTAATCACGTCGCAGGCCAACATTTTTATTGTGCATTGCGAGACTTGCCCGTGAACATGACCCTGTTGAGATTAATAAAGTTCCGACGCCCTTCGACAAGGCTGGCTCGTGCAACATTCATTTGCGGGTACAAGTGCGCGAAGTTATTGCAATAAAGTCACAAATCGACCTTGGTCCCGGGCTCTGAGCGGAAACCTGTCGCCAAGACGACGGCACGCGCTACACATTCCATGAGACACTTTCATATTACAAGTTTTATATTTAATCGATATGGAAATGTGGCAGGCGTATTGAAAAAAATATTCGTTAAAATGTCTATTATTGAAATCTCAATTACACCTGAACTGTATTCAGCAATAAATCATATCAAAGAATAAATATTCAATAAAAAATTGTCGTTGGCGACGATAGGGCAAATACGTTACTTCCAAAATGATAACCAAATCATAAAATTAATTTAACCTCCATATTGTTTGTATGGTGATTAAACATTTAAAATTTAGTTAAGGTGAATTTAAAAAGGTATTATCAACTAGACGTTTTACATAAAATCCAATTATTTTACACACCTACAACAGAAACACGGTCATGGAATACTGCCGAAGTGAAAATTGTCATTAACGTCCGTGAATAGAGTTCGCTTTCCTTATTAATAATACATTTTCATCGGTGCTATAAAATATTTGATGAATCTTTATATTAATGTTGAGCACGCTATGTATGGTTTAATCTTTTACTTAATACAATTCTTAATTCTATCTGAAAAGTGAGTACAGCTTGAAAGGGTGACTCTAGAAGCATGTTATTTTGGACACGAGTTCCTCTATCGATGTAGATAAGCATTAAGAGTGGATTTTTTAAATTGACTATACTCGCAAAAAAAACATATACAAATATTTACTATGCACATTTTAGGCGATTTTGTATTTATTTTGAAGGACATTTTAACCAATGTTACTAGACAATAGGCATTATGAGATTAACACCTAATGTTTCAAGATGATGAACTCAAAAGAGCTCATGCAATACTTCGTATTTAGATGATACGGATAGTGTTAGTACATGATAGTGATTTCATAAACATACACCTATAAAAAAAGTTTCAAACGGATATTTGTCGACTGTCACGGGATAATCATCTCTCATCATTCAGACCATTTTCTTTACACCCCACTCCGTTTAGCATCAAGTGCAGTGGATTGATTTTGGCGTGCTCCTATAAAAACATTCCATCTTTAATCCTACACAATCACTTACCTTCGCATGTCGTATGACTCAGTGAAGCACATGTCCGCTCGAGGGCCGCGTGGGTCGGTTATCTCGCGATCATCGGGCGCGGCGCCAACAATTCCTCTTTCTTCGGATATGCCGGTGATACTGGCATTGTTGGTACACTTGTTTTATTCTTTATTTTTTAATTGAATATTGACTTACTAGCATATTCGTTTTTTAAATAACTGGATAAGCGAGGCGATGGTCAGATTTAAAGCGCAACAACTGCTATGTATGTAAGTTCTGGATAGTGAAGCTAACTAGTAGCAACACTAACCAGAATGGTTATAAATGAAACGTGTTATATTTTTAAGTAATTATGCTATCTTCAATGTACTTGCAAGCAAATTACATCGCTTGTTCACTACTGCTTCGCGGTAGTAATCGCTAAACAAAGCAAGTATATATGGAACCTATCAAAAATATAGTATTTGGTCTCCTACAAAATTAGTTACTTCAATGAATTGAGAAAGTATTGAGGCGAATGACTTCTATCTGCTATATACATACACTAGTATTTGCCCGGGGCTCCGTCCGCGTCAGAAAGATTTTCCGCCATAAAAATATTTTCCCGGGATAAAAAGTAGCCTATAGCACTCAGGACTAATGTAGCTTCCTATTAGTGAAAGAATTTAAAAAATCGGTTCACTAGTAGTAGTAGTCCCAATATTGGCGCGTTCAACCAAACAAACCCTTCAGCTTTATAGTATTAGTATAGATTTAAATAAGATACGGGTTTGGCATCACATTTAATATCCTGTCAAATACAGGCCCTCTGTACCACCCTTTTACGATTTATTGACTAGCAGCACCTACATCAAAGCATATGTTTTAATAAAACCTGTTGTCCTTTTGCTTTCAATTTTCCGAAAAATTTCCACTTTGAATATGTCAGGACCTGTTTACCGGATTATTTTTACGCTCCAGGAATACCGGGCGTACGTCGCGTCGGCAAGCAACCGGAAAATAACATCAAATTGAATCCTCGCGCTGGACGAGTCTGGCCCGAGAATATTCCGAATGATGAAATCATAAGTTTTGATAGCGTTAATAAAAAGTAATAAGGGTTAGTAAGTGGTTAGTGACAACGTAAAAAAATAAAAAAATAAAACTTACAAGTGGAAACCATGAAGAAAACTTAAAATAACTTCGAAGAAAAAAGTAGACGATCTATGGCAGGTTCCTGTAAAAAATGAAATAAACAAAATTAAAAAAGAAAAAAAAAACTAAAATGTATACAAAAACACGTAAAAATGGCGTATGAAATCAAATATTTTAAATTATGACACATACACATAATATTGCAACGATGTTTCTCTGTTGCCAGTTGCAACCAATAGCAAGTTGACCCTCAACGAATATTGATGCCAATAGCCAACACGGCTTACAGGCAACACCACGTCTAAGGAAGTGGCATCGTTATTACACTTTTAATAACTTATTACTGGCAACTCGAATAACATAATAAATCCGTTTGGTTGTGTATTTTCCTCGTTCTATATTTAAAATCCTTTTATCTGCGAGCAGCAGTGTGGCCGTGCGTCCGGGCGCCGCGCCGGGCCGTGGTCGCATGAAAAAAAAAAGAAAACGCGACGCAACTTAGCACCACATGTGGTTCTATGTAACCAGAGCTGTGTCATCGTGTGCCTGTGATATAAGTAAAATTTTATTGTAAAAAAGTGACGAATACGCAGTACAAAGAGTCTTTTCAAGTGTTATTGTTTCGAAACTTTACTAAAGTTTTAATTCAAGCCATCGCTAACAATTTTAATTGGATGTTTATGTTATAACTAATTCTAACAGGAGTATTTAAGAGAAAAACATTACTACGTTCTTGGAAGGCCTACCAAGTTTGAATATAATCTTCAAAGAACAATATTACTATAGGTACCTACCCTCACTTATGATTTCGCACGACGTGTATTCTTTTTAAATTGTAATTATTGATCTATGTTGCAATCTAGTGATTTAGTTAACAACAATATTCAAAGAAGAAAAAGATAAATAAAGAAACAAATATCAGCTATACAATTTACAATAACCATAACATAATTGATAGGTAAAAAAGCATTTAATGTATAAAAAAAACACGCTTGAAATTTTCCCTTCCCTAAGCACGCAGTAATTTCAACTCCTTCTCTCTTTCATTTCAAACGGAGCAGTATAAGTACGTAACCATTTTTTCCTCACACCAGCGCGTAGATAAAGGCACTAAAGACCGTATTAAAAGCTGGCTCGTTCTGGCAGCGTTTTTGGGTCAGGAATTAAGCGCGTCTTTGCTCTCGCCGCGCCGCCACGCGTGCCCTATTTACTATGCGATATTTATTCACTGCTTTAGGTGTTTGGTTAGTTGATCACGTTGGGGAGCAGAATCGATTCAGATTTTGATTGTATTTGATATTTTTATCGAACGTTACCAAGCGTTACGTAACTACTTATCTTAATTTTCACTAATATTATAAACGCGAAAGTTTTTTAAATGTTTGGATGTTTGTTGGAAATAAATTCAGAAACAACTGAACGGATTTATATGAATTTTGGCACACGGGTAGACCATGGTCTGGTTTAACACATAGGCTACTTTTATCCTAGTAATTTGACCCCAGGGGATAAAATTGAAATTAAAATCTGTTTTTTAAATAGATAGCACTGCCGTCGTTGTCTTTCAGAGACTTTTGTAGCGGGAAATGCTTTTTATGGGGGTGAATACGCCAGCGACACCTAGTCCTACTAATATAAACGCGAAACTTTTTTATTTAACTTTTTAATTTTTTAATGTCTGTATGGACGGACACTATCAGGGAACGCACCCTATTGAACATCCCAGCAGCCATGCGCCACGCTGAGAATAGAGCGGCCTGGAGAACACTAGTGGCGGGAGTTGTTAATAGTGGTCACGACCCTCAGCCTTGAGGAATCGACTAAGAAGAAGAAGAAGTATGTTTTTAGTCTTTCACGCAAAAACTACTGAACGGATTTCGATAAAATTTGGCACACGGGTATATCATGTCTTGGATTAACACATATGCTTATTTTTATCCCGGGAAAATATAAAGCGGGACTTTTAACCCGGGAAAACTTATTCACGCAGGCGGAGCCGCAGAAAACAGCTAGTTATTGAAATAAATGTACAAGCCAATGCACACTTCATAGTCCAACGAGTTAAATCTAATTGACATTTGAGTGAATCAGTATTTACCACTAATTCAACCGTACAAACATGATAACGGGCGCAAACAGTCCCCGCGACTTGATTGCGCTGACTCAAGCGTCTCATCTGACTGGAAGTTAATCACTTTTGATTGTACTGAGATTTATATTTCGTAGAAATTGTAAAGATTAGAAGTTAACAAATAGAATTTATGTGGTTCATTCCAAATATCAAAATGTGACTAGTTATTTATTTCTTCGCGAAACAGGCACTAAAGTTTTGAAGAATAAGAACATAAGTTCTTGCTGTTAATGAGACTTCTTTGAATTTATATTAAATAAGACTATGATTCATTAGCTATTTACGACACGTAAGCTTTAGAATGAACACGCTAACGCCAAACCGCTTTGCGGTATTGTGATCATTAAAAACAATTGAATGAGCAACAGTAGGTATTATTTAATCAAAATCATAAACTCGTACTTAGACTGTTGTATTAAGCTTCAAACTCCAGTCTGTCTTTCTTCAAGCCATGTACAATGCGATTCGAATAAGAATAGGATTAAACTTGCGCCATATTGTCACGTTTAAATAATTCAATATTATATTAAGCTAATTTGGCCATAATGGTTTTATTTAAATTTGATGTAAGAGTCAGTTAGACAAAATAAAAAAACCGTTATTGATATGCTTATAAGTTTTCTGTGAAAATTTTGTACTTTTCAAGTGACATTTGACACATAAAGGTCATTGACGCACCTATTCTTATTTGAATCGCATTGTTCTGCCGCATTATCAATTTCAATCTATGGCCGAATTGCCTAAAGGCAAATTAGGCACCTACCTAGGTGCGCGGCATCGGCCAGGGCCTTTCGTCACGAGAAAAAAATTTGAAAATATATTTAACGATTCGTATTTAAACCCGTTACCCAATGACAATATTATTAACTTGATTATCTTTTACATTAAACTATACACTTTTGAAAAAATTTAAAGTTATAAAAAAAATATTTATTTTGCAGTCGGTGAATTAGGTACGACTGCAATGCTGAGGTCTCGGGTTCGATTCCCGGGTCGGGCAAAGTGATATTGAGTTTTTCTATTCAGTATCAGCTCGGAGTCTGGAATTTGTGCCCGATATGGCGATAGGCTCGCCCCCTATCACATCATGGGACGGAATAACGGCGAAAAGTGGGTACACTAGTTGCGCCTCTGTCTACCCCTTCGGGGATAACAGGCGTGAGTGTATATGTATGTATGTATGTATGTGAATTAGGTTGTAGTAGAAAAAAATATATTTTAGGAAGTCAGGAAAGGGAAAGGCGGCCCCAAGGGGGCAATGCCTTGGGACTTCGACTTTCTTAATCCGGCCCTGTTTCTAACGGCAAGCTATTTACAGCTGGATATTGTAATCAGCGTACCTCATTAGGTACGAATTGCGATAAAGTCTCAGACCCGTTACTAAAACAAACCTGCTCTAAGTTACCTTACACAAAGACGATGTTACTGACCAAAACCATCACGTACGTACATACATACACATCATCACGCTTGTCTCTTTTCAGGAGTAGACAAGAGTAATACCACCTACATTTCGCCAACTATGTTAGGTCCCATATAATAGGGGGCAAACTCCGAGCTGATACAGAGTAACGAGCTGGTACAAACTCAATATCAATAGCCCGGTCGGGATTCGAGCCCGAGAGTCATCGCGATATCATACCGCGCAAATACTACGCTACCGAGACATAACAAAAAAAACACGTCGATATTGATAAAATCAGGCCAGCATAAGCATGTAATAGGAGCGTCGGAGATGGGGAGCATATACATGATACGAGTACTAGGTACCCCGAATCCTTTGATCACGTACTACACGCCGTTTCTTTGACACATCATGTACAAATGACTGTTATACACACCGTTGTGTAAGGTGATCTGTTTATAAAATTATTTTGCTCGCGTCTCTATCTGTGTGAATATTTTTCCTTGTAAGGAATATAAATTGTTATATAGCCTATTCTCGAGTAGTGTTACTTTCAAAGGGCATCATTTTTTTATGAATCCGTTTAGTAATTATACAGATTACCGCAAATTACTAGCTTAAAAACTCTACACCAATATTATCTCTAACAATATATATATGGTTTAGTATCATATTTTTTTTTATTTAATTTGTGACATTTAAACTCAATTTATTAAGTATTACATTTTTTAATTTTTTTGCTTTTTGACATTTTGACATTGTTCTGTTATTGTGACGACCGATCTATATCTTATCACTATTAATGACTAAAGATATGATGTAGTTATTTAGTGTTAATTATATTTGTAAGCGTGGGTTAATGCATCACGAACGCCAATATATTTTTATTTGGTTGCTTCATAGTAGTATTTCATTTATATCTTAGGGCTACATTCATGTATGCATCAACCTGTGTAATAATCACACTGTAAAATATATATTAAAAAAAAATGCAGTATATCATGACAATTGATGACGAAAAAATTAAGCCCGGAGTTTCTTTCTGCCTTTCTTCTTCGGGTCGTCATCGCTTAGGTAGCTAGTGAAAGGCTGGTAGGTTAGCTAGGCTAGGACCTTTTTATCCTCGCCGGCGAGGGCCGTGGCGTTTCCTTTCCTCGTAATGTAATGATACTCCTTCCCTTTTTTTATGTATATCAGCTCCACTTCTCCTTCCCTAGCCCTATTCACGTCCCCAATGTCCGTGTCCTCTGTACCTATCAGCCCGTGCTGGTTGTTCGTTATTTAACTTTATTACTTCATTGGTTTATTATGCACCTTTGTTAATATGTCTACCTTCATGTCATGACCTGTCATAAGTGCTTTTTTATAAGCCTATTTGATCAATAAATGATTTTTTTTTTTTTTTTTTTTTTTTTTTTATGGTAGCTACCTACTACCATACCAACCATAAAAATCACCAAAAACTTGTTTAAATTGATATCGTTTAAAAACACTACAATCACTTATAATTATTGCGACAACAGACCATTAAGAATCAAATACATTTTGAGTTAAAGTAACGATAACTTTTAAACATACTTATCTGTTTGGTGTTTAGTCAAAAGTGCTAACTATAATAAACCAATGCTCGATAAACACTGCATTGATTTTTAATATGGACTTCCTGTATTTGTATGTTGTGACACGTAATATGTTAAACAAGTATGAACACCGCAATACATTATTGTCATACAATATCCATATCACACAATCTATTGGTGTTGCACACCTGGAATGGAGCCACGATTCCTCTAAGGTCTAACTGAGCCACAGCCGAAGCTCCCTATGGTGAATGCTGCCTCTGGGCATGATACCGGCGAAGCGGGTAGACCCAATTTGAAAGTGACAGCGCCACTCAAACTGGGGCTAGGGGTGAAATAGTTCCATTGAGGCGAATGATGAATGATCACCAGTCTATGCGACTGCATACGTCCCCACTAAACCTACATACATACATCTAATGGTGTTGAGTTGCATAAATTAAGTACAGACAATTACGATCATTATACATTTTAATACAAGCTTTATGTAAATAATAAAATCGTAATTTAACCTTTAATGGCCCAAAAGGCGTATCTTTCAATTTGAATTTAAGCGTTCACCTGGTGTAACCTGAGATAAAGGCCAAAATTAATGTTAATGATCTCATTATCCCAACACTAGTACATTCAGCAACCAAACATAGCCCCACAGGTCATCACACTATCATTACCCAAATCAACCTTTCAAAAAACCTCATCAAAATCCCTTAAAAAAACACAAGATTATTCAACAAATCCACAATACGGTGTGACAGACGGCCCCTAATACAGTATGTGTGCGTGAGAATATTCAATATCCCACCAACCGGTCTCACACCGTTCCGGTTTGCGGCTTTACGTCCAATGGCAAATATAGAGATTCATAATACTCGCATACTTAATTAGAACGTTAGTCGTCGATGTGTCTTTAAAAATCGAATTCTCACGACTCCTGGAGTGATTATGGCGGTAATTACTTGCTTATGTAATGGTCACTGTCCTTATATAGACGTTCATATATGGCGCTTGATTATGAGAGTGCATGTTAGTAAAAAGGCCCTATGTCCTATTTAGCATTCAGGAAATCGTCGGTGACCATTTGCAATCTAATTAATGTTTAAATTACATACTTCTGTACGTACTATGCTTTGTGGGACCTAATTTACCAGATTGTGTCAAGTGGGTAAAGAACTCAAATTTATTGTAGTCAGTTAATGTAGTCACAATACGGTAGTATTGTTCAATAAAACTTACATTATCAGTAACCAAACATTTAACTTAATCACGTATAAAACAGAATGGTTTATCTTAAAATCGGCTTGGTATCTTATGCCTTTTAATCCTCACAAGAAACCATCAAGCCTCGATAATTCCTTAAGATCGTCCGCCAAGTTAATTATACCTACGTATTAAAATAGTAACATACTATGTAATAATACAAAGTATACCATTTATTACAACGTTTACAGATCCTAACATTCCTGTGGTAGAATTACCGCCAGTAAGCCGTTAGCGAGCGGATGCAAAACCACTCCGAAAGGATGGTGAGACATAATCACAATCTTGGACATATTTTAATGAATGCATGGTTAAATTAATGATCAGACTTCTCGGCGAAGTCTTATTACTAAACCTTATGAGAATTAGCCCGTGTTTCATCAGTGGTCAAGTTAAGTCTTATTACACTGGGAGAGAGCCCAGCGCTTTCGCTGTTACGTTCCCTGTTTCTTTCACACCTTCCCCTACAGATAGGACGGTAAGTGAAAAACAGGAGTGTGTTAGAAAATTTATTTTTTTAGGACGAATAGGTAAAACAGGGTCAGGGTACGGTTGCATCCAGGAGCCGAAGAGCCTTACACGACCGCTTAGGACACTGGCCTTGTAATCCCCGCGCGTAGGGTCCGCAGGGTGTTCTGGTAGAACCGCAGCTGGAGTAGTCAGGCACCAGGTGATGTTTCGGGATGGTAAGTAGCAAGGCGGCTCGACTGAGGCCCAAGCAAGAGACAGGTAGGCAGGAAACAAGCCGTGCGGGTGAACCCTGAAATCCCAATTACCGGGCGTGTCACATAATGACCGACTTATGAAATTGACTGTCGCATAAGCGCACTTGCGCATACCGGGACCAAGTACCTAACGGTGTCCCAGCAACGAATAGCGTCTTAGATGAGGCAGTCAATGTGTACAGTTACATTAAAATCTATAACACAAGGCTAGGCTACGCTTGCAGTGCAAGTACAAATGCAATTTGGAATTACAGCTATCTAGGTACATTCAAATAAGTCTAAAATAATTATACTACGCGTAGGCTATATTGGTAGGCGTTAAAAAAGGTAAAAGGCCGCCGGTAAAAACTAATTAATGCCAGCAACAAGACGTATCGTTTTAATAGTGCAAATAACCGTTAAACATATTTGAATGTACTCACGTCATACACCAGATAGAAGCAGGAATACAATTTATATATTAGTACTCACCCAATTCGGGGTAACACAAGGCACTTTCGAGGAGTTAAAATGCAACGACACTTATTTTGCGTTCGTTACAACCGAAGTTTAAAATGCAGAGACGTGCGTGCGCGTTCGCTCAGAGTCCGGAGGCAGCTGGCAGTTAGCCGTTTAAAAAATACAAGTAACAACCGTTAGTCGATTGCCCCCGCACCGCCGACGCGGGTCATTGGCCGGTACACCCAACGTTACAGCTACGTTTGCAAAGACAGCTGATCGATTAATAAGTTAAGTACGTAATAGTATTAATGTGTTAATTAATAATTATTAATGATTTATGATTTTATAGTAATAATTGTGTACAGGAAATATATAATAGAATTTAAGGTTTAAGTTATAGCGCAATTTAAAAAAAATACAAAACGGTGTATGTAGTAACCGTTACATCGCCTCGCTGTAAAATTCTATGGAAGACGAGCACAACGCATTGCCACATTTCGCAGCGTTTTGTATATCACTATTCTGAGTCATATTAATCCCACAGAAAATACGATTGCTCCTTTTTATGTACCTGTCATGGCACTTAACATAAGGCGAGCAGCATCCCAGTCTTCTCATTCACTTATAAAAGCCTAGACAGAGAATACCGAGATAAATTTAAAGGCATGTAATACTTTGTTTCCTATTTTACCTAGAAAATGTCCGACATATCCTCCATAAACAACTAGCAACGTAGGTTAAATTGAACAGATGCGATTATTAGAGGCAATCGATCTCGACAAGTTTAAACTTGCAAAGTGGACAATGCAAGCTCGCTTAACGTGATTTCCTGCAAGGAATATCCGCTGCTTTGTATACGAATATTATGCAGATTGTATAAAGTAAGACTATGTTACGTACGTAGAACATTCTTGAAAGATGAAAGTGTTTTCTGATAACATTCGTTTGGTATAAGTAAAGTATGTGCGATTATTGATGCTTAGAATCACGAGATACTACCATGGAATACTTTTGAGGGCACGTTAGGTACTATTAATCTTAGCACAATGTTTATGGTAAACTTTGTTATACGAGTGACGAAACAAAGTGAGCCCTCTTCTAAAAGGGAAATAGTTTCAAATCAGAAAACAGATTTAAAGCAAACAAAAACTTCAGCTTAATTATATTTGTATGTTTAAAATTGCATTACATCGTTATTTATACACATTTCGTTGAAAACCCTTCGTAGTTTTCTGTTAAAAAAAGGGCCCAAATATGTTTTCAGTACGCCGGAGCGCGGTAATGGGAGATCCAGACATTTTTATTTGATTGTACAGTGGAAAGGACCCAGGAGTTTGCCTCTACAGTAATCTCGACATATCGACGCTGGAAAGCAAACACGTAGTAACTGACACATATGATGTATGTCAGTTACTACGTGTTTGCTTTCCAGCGTCGATATAATTGTTTCGAGATTGCCTAGCAACAACAGCCTATTACGATCACAGGAGTAATATGCAAAATATGCTTTCACTCAGCCAAAAAAACACAAATGACCATCGACTAATTTCATAATGCTAATCGTAAGGCAATAAAATCCAAACGAAAGCGAAGTTGTATTTAATTACCCATAACGGAAACAAAGTGTCACAACACACATAAAATAAAAAAGTATATGATTCATTTCCCCGACTTTCGTGTGAGAAGTAAAATCGTGAGAGAATCGGAACAATAACTGCTCAGTGAGGCGCGCGGTTACATCTACCGTACATCTTCGCTTAGCTTCGACGTGTGTTTTGACTGTGCCAATTAACTGGCATGGTGAATGTCAATACATTAGAAAACACCAATTATAGGTGCAAAATCTAGTATTTATAACAGATTGACAAGAAAAAATAAATCTTAACTTCTATATAAAGTTTTATCGCAACAAATTATACGAACTACATATTAGAGACCAATTTGTAATTTGATTACATTAAAACAGCTACATTCAATCCAACACCATCAATTACCACACTAAAACCGCAATAACTTAACAGATTCAAAATCGACGAAGCAAAATCCATCCCGATATGGCGTCAAATATCTAACATAGCTGATTTATCGCATAAATAACTACATTCCGATAAGGATCACCAGCTGCTCCATATTTCAAGGAGTGTCCCGTTTTATGTCATAAATTTTGCCGTGTCTTTTTACTTTATACCAATAAGGGACAGTTAATTAAGCCTATAAAATTAATACATTTCAAAAAACGCTAGGTCTAACAAAAAAAGAAATAACCAGACGTTGAAGCAAAAAGCTGTGATAAAGAAAACATTAAAAGAAACATTCTGCCGTATTCTTAACTTGGATCCCGTAAATTGAATGCCCTTTCAAAAGAGAATGCTGGTCTGGTAACCCTAGTTCCAATACAAATTGTGGAACTGGACCGCGCGGCGGGATGGTGGCGCGTGCGTTGATTTATCGCCTCGCACCGTTCGCCGAATGACAGCAGGTTGACTCATTACTCCTGGTGCGGCTTCCGTCATAATCGGCAACGGTCATAATATATGGAACTTGGAAAATGACAACAGGTAGACTCATTAAGTCATGGTGCGGCTTCCGTCATAATCGGCAACGGTCATAATATATGGAAGTCTCAGTAATGTTACCGCAGTGTTGGCTGTTTGTGGAAATCTAATAATTGAATTCAAATTAGACTGTAGATCAAAAATATTGATCTTTTGCGAATTGTTTCAAAGGTGACAATAAATTTATTGCGTAAATAAAAAACAATATGCTTTTTAGAAGACTACTAATACGTGATGACTTCCAATTTCTGATCCATAAATCAGAAGCATACCGGAGATATCTAAACGCGTAAAAGGTATTTAAAAGATATAGTACAACTACAATATTAATAAATTAACACAAATAATAAAAAAAACAGTATTACAATCTATACTAATATTATAAAGCTGAAGAGTTTGTTTGTTTGAACGCGCTAATCTCAGGAACTACTGAACCGATTTTAAAAATTCTTTCACAAATAGGAAGCTACTTTACTCCTGAGTGCTATAGGCTACTTTTTATCTCGGGAAAATATTTTTGTCCCAGAAAAACTTTTTCACGCGGGCGGAGCCGCGAGCACTACTAGTATCATTTAAACAACCCAAGCTTCTGAAAAACACTATCTGATCACACTTATAATAACAATCCAAAATGCCGTATTGACTATTGTGTGAAATTTGTTTAAAACGCCGCGCCATGACATCATTCAGACACAGAAAGCACCGACGCGAAATATTATTTTAGCAAACACATCGTCGGGGTCATTGCTTCGGAATCAAATTGTGTTGGGATAATGTACAAAAAATGCAGTCGCCAGACGGTCAGACACGATATAGATTATAGAGCTATATATAGCTTTTACAGCTTTATTAACAAAACAGAAGTCACTCTTAATTAGGCATTCTTTCAGGATGACAAATATTACTCATTCTTTGGTGCAACTATTGGATCTATTCTTTATAGTGTTACACTTATGCTTACGATAAAGTAGTCTGAATTTTAAAACAGGGCTTATTTTTAATAGTTCAAAATTCAGATATAAAACTATAAAATAGTCGTGAACTCGAATGGTCGAGTAGAAAAAGTTATCTTGCTATCCCTTTTTTATGCTCGTCCATAGTGTTTGGTGACGTCATGCCATCGTATCTACATCCCGGTTCTAATTTCATAATTACTCTTCCCATTTGATGCTTATGATGAATTAATTATTTTTATTAATTCTTTTATTTTTATCAAAATTGTTGATAAAAGAAAATAATTAGTAAACTTGATTTACCTTTGAAATAATAACGGAGATCGCTCAGGTATGCTAATATTACGATGTTTTTCATCACCATACAACTCCATAGTCTCAAATCACGGAATATGCTACGCATAGTTGTAGTGGAAACACAATCGCCGATAACACAAAGGCCTTCGTGTGGTAACTGGTGACATTGGATCCAGCGTATTTCTTACATTGTCATGTAACACCGCAGGGCCGGGATCAAACGCACAATGGCTCGTTTATAATGAAAGCCTTATTGAACTAAAACGCGACTGGATTTACGAAGACCGACAACATTGTCACGACCTTTGTGTAGCAAGGCGATTGTTTGAATGGTTATTTTGTAAATTGCCTGTATGAACACTAGCAGCAGCTAGTCGAATGACTACGAATGACTGATTCAGGCTCAAGTCCGTTGGTGAGCATGCTGGGTCATAATGGCTGAGAATAAAAAAAAAGATTTTTTGGCTATGATTCGGATATCGCTCAAGGGCCAAAAAATATAAGTGGCAGTTTACGTAGTAACTCGTGCCAATTGGTATGGTACAAAAAGAAAAAAAAATCTAAACAGAATTTTATGAGTCGATATTCTCCGCCAATCTATTAGAACTCATATAGCCTTGGTAATGTTTTTTATATTATACATATACACCCACGCCTGTTATCCCCGAAGGGGTAGGCAGAGGCGCAACTAGTACACCCACTTTTCGCCGTTATTCCGTCCCATGATGTGATAGGGGGCGAGCCTATCGCCATATCGGGCACAAATTCCAGACTCCGAGCTGATACTGAATAGAAAAACTCAATATCACTTTGCCCGACCCGGGAATCGAACCCGAGACCTCAGCATTGCAGTCGTACCATAATACAACTACGCCACCGAGGCAGTCATTAGCATTATATTAATTAGCCATTAACACAACTAATCGTTGAAATAACCATTAACAAGCTTTAACGCTTCATCAGTAATTTACTTAACGTCGTTAAATAACTCATTAAGATGTGCGTAACATTAACACTAGCCACTACTTGCCATAAAATATAATCATAAATATAACTTCATACTTCATCGTCTAACATTTTACAAAATAGCGAATATTACGCCATATACGTGCCCTGTAACAAGTAAATACGGAATATCAAAAATTCTAGATCACACGCTCACAGCTTAAAAACATGTTCTTGAAAGTGTTTCAGCGTTTGCTCCTAACTACAATATTATATAGAGGCTTCATACGCCTCGGTGGCGTAGTTGTATTATGGTACGACTGCAATGCTGAGGTCTCGGGTTCGATTCCCGGGTCGGGCAAAATGATATTGAGTTTTTCTATTCAATATCAACTCGGAGTCTGGAATTTGTGCCCGACATAGCGATAGGCTCGCCCCCTATCACATCATGGGACGGAATAACGGCGTAAAGTGGGTGCACTAGTTGCGCCTCTGCCTACCCCTTCGGGGATAATAGGCGTGAGTGAGTGAGTGAGTGCTTCATACGCCTGCTTACTCGTTCATTTCCAAGAAAAAAGTATTTCTGTCATAAAAATCCAAATAAATGTGCGCAACTACATTTCATTTGCTTTCTTTTTTATTTTTGGTACATACGTGTTGTATGAATTAAGTAAATATAGCGGACTGGAAACAGAAGCTATTTACAAAATAGTGAATATTACCATTTGAGTGGAGTGGACGATAGCCTAGTTGGGAATGGAACGGTCTGCCGAGACAATGTCCGGAGGTTCGTAACCCAAGGTACACACCTCTGACTTTTCATAGTTCCGTGTGTATTGTTTATCAATTATCGTTCTCTTTAACGGTGAAGGAAAACATCGTGAGGAAACCTACATACCTTAGAATTCTCCATAAGAATTTCGAGGGTGTGTGAAGTCTACTAAGTCACTAGGCCAGCGTGGTGGACTGCCTTAAAACCCTCTCAGTAGTAGAGGAGACCCGTGCTCAGCAGTGAGCGGTATATAATACAGGGCTGGTATCATTATTATTATTACCATTCATTGTGCATAATTATTTCTATTAAATTGTGAGTTAAGGTGACGAAGTACGACGGCCTTTAAACTATCATAAAAAATAGTATTGAATATGAAATACCGTCTAATAACCTTATAGAGAAACATCACCAAAACCCTATTTACCTCCGTTTTTTTACAATAAAAAAACATATATAACAAGGCAGCAGCTGCCGTACAGCCAATTGTCGCTAATAACTTCAACGAGGCTGAATAAAAAGCACATGACATTAGTTCAGGCGGTCAATTCGCGAAACATTTGGCTGACGGCGACCCGGCGCATGCGCAGCGTTCACACTGAAGCGGAATAACCAATTAAAACGGCGCGAGCGCATAGCACCGAAATCCGCCTACCGTTACACTTTACTGTTAGCAGCTTGTTTATGCCGAATTAATTTACTTGTACTTTTCGCGATTATGTTACATGATGTCTTATTAAAGATTTTTCTCATGATGATTCCGGCGACATTCTCTACATTGAGATAAATTAATTGTACGACTATTAATTTTCCAATTTAATTAGGAACGCAATTTTCTTTTCGTAGCAGTTTTGACAACATCGCGATGTTTAAGATTTACCGTGTAATGGGAAATATCTAAAATGAAAAGCGCTAAGTACTTCAGTTAAATTACAAAATAAAATAATATCGAAATTGCTAAAGGGCCATTTTTAGTATCACCGTTCGAATTTACCACTAATATTAACGATTAAAGCCCTTAGTGATCGTTGTTTTATACATTTTTTATATATTTCACAGCTCTACACCAGTTTATTGTATCATACAAAGCCTCGGCTAGCTATTAGTGTTACTTAACAATGAAACAATGTAGGTGTGGTAACACGTCCTTAATTTATAGTACACAAGGTAAGCCACATCGGCAATTACAATTTAATTAAGCAAATCCAACCTTCGCGTCACCGCTTTATGTCGCGTCTTAAATTATAAAACGGATCACTAAATATCTAATTACCAGAAGATCTATTTATTATGTTTTACCGAAAGTGAGCTCTGACCGAGCTGGTTTTTAAATATTATAGATGCAGTGTAGACGGCAGATGTGGACTTGTATTCAATTTTCGCTGAAGTTATTTCTATCCCTCAATATAATGAATATTTGACTGTCTAGAACCACATTGGTTCCTTAAGGGTGGAACCTAAAAGTCCTACATCTTATCCCATATTATGTTAGACAAAAATAAATGGTGTCCTTTCCTGGACTTGCCTGGAATTGAAATTTGTGCCCAACGAGGTTCTAGACAATCAAATATCCATTATACCGTGGGATAGGACAACTTCGACAAAAATCAAGTCCACATCTGCCACCTACTGCATCTGTGGTGTTCAAGGATTTGACACCAGCTCTACGTCTGCTTATCACCTCCTTGATGTTGAAGCTTAAGGAATATACACCGTGACTTTATATTCGTTTTGATACCGAAAATTTTGAATTCTGTGTTACTAATACAGTTTAAAAAAAATATAAAAAAAAATAAAAATGTTTACTTATGAACATTAAAATTAATGTGACATTAATAATGTCATTTACGAATAAGAAGTGAGAACCCGTGGTAACACAACTAAACCTCACGTACTACGATCACTACGATCGGTGACCTTCGTAACTAAGTGGCAAAATATTATCCAATAAAGACAAAGAGACCGCCGCGCCGCAGCGTCGCCAATCACGCGCACCCCTTTGATGTACCTGCGCGACGCGGCGAGCGCATCCACTCGCGAGCACCCCGCCCGCCCTTCAGTCAGGAGCGCGGCAACCCGCGCCGCGCACGTTCGGGTTGTATTATTTACGCTGCCATGCGAAAATGAGTCATCAGTACGAATATTCAAACGCAGAGTATTTCAGCTGTACGCCGCGCTGTTGCTAAGTACAATTTGGAAGAGGCCAGACGTACGTACTCTCAGCCGGAATATTTAAATGCGCTGAGACTACGAGGGATCGACTATCCACATGTTCCTACTCAATCACGTTCACGGACAATTCTACGTGCCAGCTCATGCGCAAGGCCGACGACGCCGAGTGACTCGCCGGAGATTGAAGAGGACATTTTGGATATTTCGAGCGGGATCCTCGGCGAAGCACGAGAATGGCGGCACAAGAATTGAATGTTGGCCAATACTTTGTGCAGAAAACATTATTACCCACGGATTACATCAGTATCGTTTCCGTCGGGCGCACGTCATTAAAGACAACGATGCTCCGGCGAAAATCACCCTGTCAGTTGTTATTAAATAGTAATACCCACGCTAACATTCTGTGTACGGATGTATCGTCACTGGTTTACTGGAGTTGGACTATACAACGTGCAGAATGAACAATACTGGGCTCTCATAAATTCTGACCTGATCGGGGAAAATCACAACTAAGTTCAGTTCAGTGTCGATGTTAGGGCCAATATTATAAACGACCAATTAATAGGACCTAGTTTTATTGAAGGTCATATTACGGACAGTTCGTATTTACAAATGTTTTGAATTGTAAAATTCGAATTATTACAGAAGCTCGGACTTAACGCCCCTAGATGGTTTCTTATGGTCGCAAATAAAAATGCTCGTAGATTCCAGAGAACACCAAAGTTGTGAAGTGTTACGTAGTGCGATAGTGGACACCTTAATTCAAGTGAAAAGTGAGCGACACGCAATCCCAATTTCCTCCGAGTTAATAACTTTTGTAAGGGGAGTGCGAAGGGCGCGGCGCGGCGTAGGACGCTCGCTCGGCGCGGGCGCTCACGCCGCGCGGGGGTCACGTAGGCAGCGGCCCGCGAGCCGCCACAAAACAACCCTGCCGGCCCCCATTCGCCCTTCCCGCCTCTCGAATGGAACTATTTGTTGCCGTTTTTTAACATGATATTAAAAAAATATAACATTTACCGATACCGACCGAATTTATTTTACCCTCGTAAGTAATAACAAATAATAAGTTGTCATTTTTAATAAATTTAGTACTTAATGCAAGTTCTTTCAAAAGTGAAAATAAAATCAAATTGCCGTCTTGCTTCGTATCGTAAGTCGTTACGTATGGAATATGATTTGATATTATCCCTAATACAATCAATGCCGTCACGATCAAAAAATATTTTATTTAAAAGTAGGCAAGTACTGGTGACAGCCGCGGTGGCGTAGTTATACTGTGTGCGCTGTACCGCTCTGAGGTCCCGGGTTCTAATCCCGGGTCGGGGAAACTTATATTCGAGATTTTCTGCTCAGTATCAGTCCGGAGTCCAGAGTGTGTGTGTCTGTGTGTGTGTGTGTGTGTGTGTGTAGGTACTTGTGTAGTTTTTATTAAATTGAGGAAATATGGAACCGCACACGTATCGCCACGCTCTGCGTAGGATCAGCTGTTATCGTGCGTCATGGACGATCCTTTTGTGAATAAATTGTCACGGCGTTACTATCATAACTCGAACGAGTGAGAAATATATTTAAATATTTTTTTAAATTTTTTAACGATACAATTAATTCACTATTTTTTCTTAGTCCTACAAATGGTTCTAAGTAACAACGTTTCGGTTTCAAAACGAATATAAAGTCACGGTGTATATTTGATCCTATTTGGATGATTTTTATGTCTGATACTAATTGTTAATCCTCAGACTTGAGAACAGTCATCGGGAACAAACTAAAGGTTCCGTAAAGGCAGTAAAATTTTTAACTTCAGAAGGTATTGTTTCCATCATGATTCTCTTGAACTTTGTAACTAACACCACTACATACATCTTCCATAGCTAAACATGGAAATGTTTTGCATTTCCATCTTCATAAGAATGGAGCAGCAACTTTATATGGCAATGTTTTGGATAAACTATTTCGATGTCACGTTTGTTCCTGCAACGTCGTACATTTTAACGATGAAGAATGTATTCTCGTATGTAGGGTAATAATTTTTTTTTTTTGCGTCACTTATGTAATTACTTATTCCACTTTAGTCATTACTTAAAATAGTGTAAACCTTTGTGTATCATATGAGTAACATAATAAAACCTTACAGCTATGTGTTGGCACAGATGTTACTAGGGCATTGATAGTTCGCCGAGCTTACCTAAATCCAATGATGTCTGAGCGAATCAATCGCCTAATTATACAAATACGCTTACCGGTACGACCAGTCACGCCAGAATGCACGTTGCGACATCTTGTTATCATGATGTCAATATTCGGTGCTTCTATTGTTTTATTCATCTTATGTAATGTTAGCGAATGTTGGGTTATATTTATTGTCTAACGTTTTTTTTTTAGCAGATTGCAACAAAAGTTATAAATTGTTAGTGATGTTATAAAACTTAATTTAACAAATCATTATACAACTAATTTCAATACGATATAACGAATTATATATTTTGTTGTATAACATCATCCGATCGACACAGGGACGTGAGCGGAAGGGCGCGGGGGGAGGTTTGCAGTGTGCTTACAATGTCACGTACACAGCCCTAGTCAGTTCATTCGTTGCAGTGGTGAAGCACTACTAGCACTACCAGTTTTCTCGAAAGGCAGACCCAAACTGAATGTTATACGAGTTGAACCAGTGTGGGAGCGCTTATAACATTCTTAACATGTATCAAAATGTTACACACTATTATAAAATGTTATCGTGCTAAACAATGTTTTATAACGTTTTACATATATGTAACTGCTGTGTGGGAGCACCTTTAACCTCGCAAGTTCCGAAACATGTGCCTGTTGCACAAGTTCTGAGTTAATGTCACTCGTCACATAAATTTATAAGGCGACCAAATACAGTAGTCACACTCGCTATATATGCTCCTGATAAAATAAGTAATATCTATAATCTACAATAGCTCTTAAAATGATAATTGTCAAATCGAGACACGCGGCAGCGTGTCAAGCCAAGCAAAAAAATAAAAAAAGTCGAAGCTGCCTAGTGTAGTTTCACCCGAACCATTTGGAGCGACTTTTTACGCCTCTATAACTCAAAATCTATTTAACGTAAATACCTGAGATTTGGTTTATATATTAAGCCCCCTCAAGTTAACCAGAATCCCAAATTCCATAAATATAGCTCAAACGGTCATTGAGATACTAACATCTAAAAATCGGCATTTTTATCACTGACTGACATATAGATCAAAAACCTAACCCACTTCCAGATGACCTAGAAAGTTGAAATTTGGTGTCCAGATAGGTAATTGTATGTATACAAAGGAAAAAATCTGAAAACAGTGTATTTTTAAGATTTGAAACATTTTCCAAGCAATCGGAAAATCTGCATACTATCTATAAATTATCTTTAGAATAATGAACGTTTAGGCGTACACGGCCATTGACGCTTTATTTTACTTTAAATACAATTTATCTTGATCCATTCATTACATTCCCTCCGTATTAGGGCACCACTTTTGCTTGAATTTTTCTATAAATTTTCCGTCTTTAGACAGAGCTGTTGTGGGACACGGCGGTAGGTTCTTATGGATACGTTATAGGCATCAGCAACTCGTGCCCACTCTTAAGTCTTTTATATTGTTATTGTGTCTGTTAATGTTTTCTGATAAAACTAGCCAAGTCAAATCTTGAGCTTAAATTTATACTAAGCTATCTGCTTTGTGTAAATAATTCGACTATTTAAATTTAAGAAATTATATTTTTAAATATCATACATTGTCGTAGCAGAAAAACAAAGAAATATTAGTTTAAATTTATTTTAGAATGGATTGTGTTCTTATATATAATTTTCAGGATTATCTACAAGGCTTGGCAACCATTAAGATTTCAATTCTTTTGTCCGTGAAGTCGACCAGCACGCATATTCTTAATATTAGACTTGGCTTCCACATTTCACATTTATGTTTTTGATGGGATATATTTTACTTGACTAGTGAAACAGGCTCTTTTCATTATACACTAATAAATATTATGCAATCAATTCATACACCATTCGCTGTAACACACATTCTTCATAGGGTAATGTTTGACCGGTAATCCGCTGTCGGACCTGCTTTGATTTATTTTTAGACTAACACTGATGTTCCTTTATCGTTCATATGGTTTCTGTCGAATTAGGGGTTGGCATTTGACACGAGCTGACTGACAGCTTGTAAACACATAGACTAATAATATTGGGTAAATAACTAAGGTCTTCGGACGCGGATTACGTATAAACAAAATTTACGCATACGCATAGGGGTAGGCAGAGGCGCAACTAGTGCGCCCATTTTTCACCGTGCGTATTCCGTCCCATGATGTGATAGGGGGCGAGCCTATCGCCATATCCGGCACAAAATTACAAGAAATAAGCTACTATAGTCCTAAAGTTATATAGTCAGTTTTTTAGCAGATGGCAAACGAGCAGATGTTTTAATGTTAATTGATCATTGCCCATGAAGAGTGCAACGACGCAAACGAACTGAATTGTTTCGAGGCGTTTCTAGAACAACGTTTAAAGCGTGCAGTCAACGCTGCATGCACGTAGGCAAAACACGCTAAAACGTCTCTAAGTCCCCACCAGTGTAACCTAACTTCCTTAGCGCTATAACTTGAAATATAACAAGTTCTCATTCATTCATCATTAACCAGTTACACATCAGTACGTAGAAGTATGTCTAAAACTTTCTAACAGCACAATGCAGAACGTCTACGTGCTGTATTAACCTTTCCATTCATTATGTAGTATTTATAAAACAATTTCAACATATTATGATGGAATACGCACCACCTGTGGTGAGACTTCAAAAAATCAATACACAACCTCGTTTTTATATTGATGTACGTTAACAGCCATCTTCGTACAATGAATCAAAATAACGGTATCTTATGAACCTGTTATCAAATTGTTCTAGTTATCGTACGAATGATGCGCGGAATAATAATTGAACAATCAGTCTAATTATTCGCATGAAAGGTCAAGCGTGATGAATTTCAGCAAAACATTGGACGGGGTCAACGAGTAATTTAACATGTACATTGCCTACAATTTCCGTAAAATTGTGGTCAGCATTTATTTCGATGTGTGAAATTATAGATTACAATGAAAATTGTTTTCGGGGGAGAACTTATGTAAATATTATTTGTTCCTTGTTGAAGTAATCATAAATTTAAGGTAAGATCGATTCACGAAGCTATTATCAAACTCCACTAAAACTTTTGCTCCGTCTGTTCTACTATAACTACCCTACCCTACTACCTAAACCTAGTGATAAAACAAAAAGAATCAAGCGTACCATTCATACTGAGTGCAAACTTTTAAAAAGATCGGTGAGGCAGTAACCGCCCTTCTGGGATCGCTTCACAGACCTGCCTTCTAGAACTCTCGATAAATCACAACGTCGTTTTAACATGTAAATGTATGTCTAATATTTTTACCTTGCCTTCACAATTCGACCTCGCGTACGCTTGCCTATTTTAGAATGATCTTTAATGCAGACCTTATGGTAAAGCATATAGGGATCATAATATTCGCATGATTGCCAAGACAATTACGGTTGCTTTAAGTGAAGTGAGGTGGGTTTATCGTGATTTTTGCCCTGTTGCGGAATAAATAAGGTAGCTTGTAACAAAGATTATAGATTTTCAAATTTATTTTTAAATCCCTAATGATATTTAAAAGATGTGACTTGTCTTTATGTGCTATGTCTTCACATTTAATCTTAACAAACTGTCGCCATTAATATAGGTCCGGAAATGTCTAGAAATTATTTTTAATTTCTTGATTTATAGTACCCTAAAAGTGAAGAGTTACGATCAAGAGACTTCCTTGATTGTCTATGGAATAATCGTTTAGTGTACCAGAGTACTAAAATAATAATCCAAAATAGATACCACTACCTAGTATAAAAGAGCATAACATTTTAATAAGCAAGACATATATATTATAACTATGTTAGTAATAAAACTATGTTAATTTTTATCACCGAAAAATGCAGTCAAATGTCCTTGATAGGTGAACGTAATTTAATTATTTCCCCCGATACTCTTGTATCGAACAAAATATTGCTTTTGATGTTTTAAACATATTTTCTGGTTTGGCCGAGACATTTTTGTCTTTACAAGACGCTTGGTGAACTAGAAAATATTTCAGCTATAGTCTTGTTACACATATTTAAGGCCTATAAATAAAACAATAAGATCCCACTAAAATGAAAGCCAGGTTACAAATAGAACTATGTAATATTAAAATATTAGCAAAAAAAAAACAGTGAATATTCTACTATAAGTAAGGAAATTATTAAAGAAAATAGTATGCTATCCAAAACCTAAAATCTTTTAACAGAAAATTGTGTCTATGGCACCGGATGCCTGCTAGGCTATAACCTGGTAGATGAGAGATGCCATTGATGCCAAAATCGTAAAATGTCACTTCGCACTATCCAGGCGCCAACTTCATTTATTTTCCCAAATTGGGACATCATAAATATATAAATCAATCTCAAACGAAATCATATTTCTTGTTTCAAACTATAGTTTGAAAATTTATTAAAACCGGCGCTCATAATTACACTTCAAGAGAAATCTCAACACAAACTAATCAAAATTTATTGAGAAACTACGATTGAGTTCCGAATTATATCTTTAAAATATCGGCTTCGTTCTTGCAAATAAATATCATCGCTTTCGTCTCCTTCAATATAACTTCTTCGAGTTGTTCAAGCTATCAATGGTAATAAAAATTATTATTTACGAACTTTGAAATGACACGGATTTGTTTTGGTTCTTCTTCGTTTAAAGGAGATTTCAACATTGCATCTTTATGAACATGTTTTATTATTACTGGTACAAATAATATGTCGTAGTTTTAAAATAAAACACATAGAGGATAAGGTACAAATTTCCTCAAAATTAATCACTTTTGTGGTGGACACGTAATTATTCTCAACATAACAATACCAATCTTGGTTGCTTGGTCTTGACTATACAGAAACTGAAAATCTTCTTAAACTTTGGTGCTAATTGGAAATGCTCATGCACACACACACACACACACACACACACACACACACACACACACACACACACACACACACACACACACACACACACACACACACACACACACACACACATACACACACACGCACGCACAAACTTTACTTAATTTAGTTTTATTTTTGGTAGTTTTATTTTTAGTTTGTACTTTTTAAAGACTTTATTTGGAATGCCCAGTTGCGTATGGAGGGGGGCGCTTGCATTTACGACACAGTGTATACTAATGTAGATGCTTTCGTTAACCTTGTGTATAATGATCAATTTGTTAATAACCCGAATAAAGAATTTTTATTATTTTTTATTTTAATCATTACAATATTTGTAACTTCGTATTAATAAACTATTGAAGGTACAATTTACTTTATGTAAACATTATATAAAGGAATATTATTATAATTATTTACAATCAATAACACCTAACTAATAAAATAAATATTAGTTCAGACTACAGTGGGGCTAGGACGTGAAACGAAAAACACGATGCGTCTCCGCTTTGTTTTATTGTGATTGGTTGAGTGACTGACGTATCGGTATTTTGATGTTTGTGATTGATCGAGAGACCGATACGTCAGTCTCTCAACCAATCACAATAAAACGAAACGGAGACGCATCGTGTTTTTTTTTCACGTCCTAGTCCCACAGAGTCATCGCAAGATGAATAAGTGTCAACCATCGGGGAATCCTATGACCAAAACCACTTGACGAACGTGAAGAGTGATAACGATGTAATGATAATCATAACAATAAAGGAGACCTAGACTTTCAAGCAATAAAGCTTACGCATGACAATTTTTTTTCAGTGACTAAACATTCCGTCGTAATGAAAACCATTCGTCCATAATGAGGCACAAGTTCTTTATTATTAATCATTCATTACGAAATACGCATGCCGGCGCGTGACAATGAATTTATTATGTTCGCATACAGACAGACGGCCCGTTTATTAATATTGATACACCAACGCGCTGACGGATTATCATTCCGTGTGCATATGTGTATTCCATGACAATTATCAATTATGTCAACAACAATATTGACTTGTGATTTATGTGCATTTTAATGTGGGCCAAATTATTGCTTTTAAATCGTAGTTTTAATGCGTTTAGATAGGAAACTGTTTTATTGCGACGGAATGGTTTTTCTTCGCGACTGTTAACGGCCTATTAAAAATTAACATTTTCTAAATAGATTTTTTATAAAACTTAAATCATGCACTTATAGCATTCAACATCATATACATATATAACATTAAACTTAATTATGCCTGTTTAAAGTACATACATTGAACCAAAGCATTAAAATATCTTAATGACGCAACAACAATTCATTAAGTACTTCTTAAAATTCCCTATTAAGCCAACCAGAAGGTCAATGCTATTAATTTTTAAATACCATTGGAAGATACAGAATATATTCATAACTATAGTTCATAATAACATTTATTATAATGAAGGGGGAATGATTGAAATACCCGCTTAGTCAGATATCAACACGGCATTGGTAGCTGACCGCAGACCATTGTTCTTTAGCTTTACAATTCGACCTAGTCTGTAACCTAACTGTGTAGTTAAAAGAACTGTGAAATACTAGAGACATTGTAGATAAGAATGGAGTTTTAAATTAGCTGGAATATATATTTGTAGAATGTATGAATGGCATTTTAAATTGCCTTTTAAATTTAATATGGCTTCTTTTATTTAGCATCGGGTTTAGTTCTTGTATAGAAAGTAAAAGATATTATTAGTAGAAATATTAGGAACACAACAAACTATGTAGTATTAACAAATTATGTAATATCTCACAAAAAAAAATGTTTGAAACAACCATAAATGTGCAAATACGAAAGAAATTGCAAAACATTTCAGAAATTATCACAAGACTTGCACGACGTTATACACAAAACAATACAAAATGTAGACGTCAAGTGTTACAAGAAGAGAAGTTATCAAAGTTTCACCCTTTGGGAATTGTTGGGACTAGGACGTTGGAAACTAATGGCAAGATAAATAATATTTAAAGTTTCCTCGCCAAGTTATACGAAGACAATGAAAATAAATGTCTCGGTGTTGGTATTTGGAGTATTTTTAAAGCAAAAAAACAGATGACGATTAGTGATCTCGAACTTCGTTTAGGAGACCTCTCGTAGGTTTTACTTGCGCTGCCAGAAGACGTTGCGATAACAAAAGTTAGGAAATTTGTTAAGCTTTCAAAAATGTCAAAATCTAAGACATTATGACAGTCAATACGCCAGTTTTATTTGAGATGATAGCGCTGGGGTCGAATCCATTCAAGGTAAAATTGATCCTTTTACAGTGTAGCAATTTCTGAATTACAATGCGTGTTTTGCTAAGTTATTGACAAAAACCCGCAATCTTTTCAAATATATAAACTTTGGTAATTACAAACAATCAGTCATCACAACATTTATATTTTATCCTCATTACAATATTGAACCCAATTACACCTCAGTTCTTCAATATATTCATTCATAAACTACCTCCTTACAAGAAGCACCGAAACATCAATCCTCGCTTGCTTCTCATTCACAGCTCTGTACAAACACAAAGACGCACACACTGACCGTTAGCAACAGCTGGCAGCACACCTGCCCAACAGCTGAGCGAGGAAGCGGGTTTTTACGATACTTTGAAGGGGAGCTGGTATTATTACTCGATACTGTGTACTTAGATATTTCTTAGGGGGCTTGAGGTGTTTGCTTCGAAGAGTTTGAATATAAGTTCCAAATTTTTTTTAATTTGTTTTAACTCTAGTTAGTTTGATAATTTTGACTGGTGTTTAAAGTCATAAACATGCCTAGTACAGTGGCATGATATTAAGACGTTGATACATGAAAACCAAATATATTCTGATGCGAGAAGTTCTAGTTAATTTGTTCCAGAATTAACCATACCCTTAAAGTCCTTTACTGGCTAAGCGTAAGAATATTTTACCCATCAAAACTCTTTTCTCCAATCAAATAACAAACAGCGACCTTAAGATTTACTTTCGCATCCTTGAAAACAAAGGGAAGCCGTAAACCAGTGTCCTTACAGTAAACAAGCTATAAAACCTTTCATAAACCCGGAATGCAACTAAAAGCCCTTGGACCCAAAACCCCACAGTAAATAGTCAAGTACGTGCGCCCACATTCCACCGGCGGCATCCGACAATCCCAACCGTGAAAGCACTTTGGCAAATTAGTACCGACTTTGTGAGATGTGTGACGTATTTATTCAGTAAAATTCGTCATTAGGCCGCAGTTCTGATTTCCTTTGCCTATAAGTTTGCGAATTTTGATGTAGCAGCTGGTTTTAAAATACTGTTCGAAATATAAATAATTCACTCTGCTTTTTTTACTTTTTGTAGCGAATTCATAACAAATTTCAGACCATTTTAAACAATTATGGCTAATTGATTTGTTTGATATTTCGTTGTGTAAATATTTTGTATTATACATATTGTATTGTAAACTACGTTAAAGAATGAAAATATTTAGATGAAGTCGTACTACATGATCGTTTTTTAAAACGAAATACAATACAATATTTTTGAAAGAAGTTTTCGTTTGTTTGAATTTACTCAGCTAGATTGGACCTTGAGAACTCATTTTGAAATAATTTAATTGACTTCTATGTCTATATGATTATTTATAAAATATATAACAGCATATTTATGTATATGATCTCCTTAATTACTGACTTTATTTGAGTTGAGTATTACATTTACTAACAGATAACAACACGTGATTTGGTAACTGAATAATCCAACACTTCGAACTACGCAACCTACTGCCGAAATATGTTTACAGGACAAACCGTTCATTAGTTGCGAGTGCCTTCTGCGTTCAACCTAAAGACCGGTGTGGCCAGAAAAGCCGACTCGTGTCAGGCTACTGGCAGTTGGGCCATTAACAAAAAAAAACCGTTCATGAAATAGAAAATATCGACGTTGTGTTGTCTAAAAAGCACAATTACGACTTCGGATTGCCGAATTCCTAATTGTAAATGCAAATATACAAGCCTTCGTCAATTTTAATTGCAATCCATTGTTATTAGTCAAACAATTTAAGTCAGCACTTACTTACCTACCTCGTTTGTTTTTATTAACAGCTACATAGTAAACTTTAACTTCTCCATAAAACCTTTCTTCCACTTAAGAGTCTCACCTTTACAGCGTAGACACCTTGTTGCAAGGGAAAATATTAAACAATCCGTATCGTCTGTACTAATTAAGAAATCTAATAATTTAACTTGGACGATGCTAGAATTCCTCTCCTGTAGAATTTAATTTATTTACTTACTTTTAATTCTATAATGCCTCAAAACTACTTTGACAAGTAATGTGGGCACAACACCTTGCAAAAATATTTAAATCAGTTCACATATTTACTTAATTTTTTGGTGAATGGAACCAACCTGGGGGCACGGCAGTGCCTCGCCAAATCAAGCACAGCCGTACCATTTCATCGAGCGAGCTCCAACCCGTTATAAATATTATAAAAAAAATGAGATGTCTAACGTTGATACGGTCACCAATCACTGTAAATGATACTTGGTTTTATATGAGATCTCACAACTATTTATAATGTAAGAACTGCGTTGCGAGACTTGGCATTTTTTCATTTTATGTTTTTGATGGGATAACTTATTTAGGAACGGAAATTCGAAATTAAAACAGCGTTATTTTTAAATAATGCCTTTGTTCTAATTTCGGTTATGTCAATTACTGGGAATATTATCTAATAATTGAATAGCGCGTAGATATTTGATTACATTTACGTTCATTTAATAAAATACATAACTTTAAGGGTACTCGACAATTTACCTTGCAAATTGAAATAAAAAATTTGCAATACAATTATGTTCCTTTTATAAAATACTTGTGTCATTTATAGTAATACAGTGCACTCAAGTTACAATCCCGGATATGAAAATGGATCTGATTTAGCCACGAAGTGAATCATAACTTCATCTCAAGAGCAGGATTCCGTGCATTCCCAATCAACCGATGCCGGACATAGTTACCAACAAACAGCAAATAAAATTATTTTATCGCAGTCATAACCAATCAATATACGATTACCCACTATACTTGACGACTTCGTAGCATGCATTTTTAATGGTAACAGAAAACATTTTTTTAAAGTATTTAGCTCCCACTCCACACGTCATAAACAAAAGAATTGTTAGCAAATACATTATTTTTCGAAGGCACGACCATCTGACCTCACTTCTCTGATGGTAAATGAAGAGAAGCCCAAAAACATATCGTCATTTGCAAAGCTATGCTTAATTTAGGAACGGACAACTGAATTTTTAAGATTGGGTTTTTTATACATCAATGGATTAAAGAAATATATTTTTCTCTACTAATATGTTCCTCTACTGTGACAATAATTAATGGTTCTTTCTTTCTTAATTCTGTGTATAATCTAGAACTTATTTTGATATTATTTTACAGTTTAAAATAGTTTTAATGATCATATCATCAGCCAGAAGAATTAACGGATTTGATACTAATTACAATTATTTGGAGGCCCGGCAGTGCCCCCGCCAAGTTGAGCAAAACAGCGGCACGGCCGTACCATCCTTTTAGGATTTACAGCCAATCCCTACGTAATTTACAAAAGTCACAGCTAAAGTAAAAGCCATAAGTATCGGTGCAACACATACATCGCTAAAGTAAGTCATAAGAGCTGCCACACAAACGCCATAATTTAGGTAAGTGACAGTACCTACATATATACATATACATTATATACACTCACGCCTGTTATACCCGAGGGGGTAGGCAGAGGCGCAACTAGTGCACCCACTTTTCGCCGTTATTCCGTCCCATGATGCGATAGGGGGTGAGCCTATCGCCATATCGGGATTATCGGGCACAAATTCCAGACTTCGGGCTGATACTAAATAGAAAAACTGAATATCACTTTGCCCGACCCGGGGATCGAACCCGAGACCTCAGCTTTGCAGTGGTACTGCAATACCACTACGCCACCGAGGCAGTCAGTCAGTCAGTCAGGCTGACAGAGGCTGACAGTACCTGATTACCATTAATATCAAGCTGGCCGTTAATTTAAATGTTCTAATCCACGTGATTGCTTATTGAAATAGGCTCATTGCCCACCCGTTTCACGAAGCCGGTAATCACAGCGGCGCGGTAATATGTTAGCATAGGACCGCAAGATCTACATAGACATCCAATTAATCGCCAGACACGTGTTTACCCCGGTGTTGTTTTATCTTCAATTGAATTTTGATTACAGTGTTAATACGCACTCTCGCCCTTTATTTCGAAGGAGTAGCCAGGGGGGGAACTAGTACATCTTATCGCCGTGGGTATTCTGTTCCATGATGATAGGAGGCGAGCCTATGGCCATATCGGGCACAAAATAAAGTTGAAATTACTTTAATTACCGTTTTATTTATCAGTTTTCAACTTTACTTATTCAACAATAAATTGTTTATTTGTAAACAACCGTATGTCGTTTACAATATTCTTTTTCGGGGTAATTTTATCGTAATCACAATGCATATTATAGTTGTATGGAATTAATCTTGATCATTCCTAAATAACATCATTTAATCACTATAGTACTTATAAACATAATAGCAGTACAGCTTTTCCCGCAGCTTGACCGGCAAGCATTACGTCTCTATAAGTATCTATGTATAATGATACAGTCATAGATATATAGATAATATATCTATATACTCGGATAGATAATATATCTATATCGACTGCCTCGGTGGCGTAGTTGTATTACAGTACGACTGCAAAGCTGAGGTCTCGGGTTCGATCCCCGGGTCGGGCAAAGTGATATTGAGTTTTTCAATTCAGTATCAGCCCGGAGTCTGGAATTTGTGCCCGATATGGCGATAGGCTCGCCCCCTATCACATCATGGGACGGAATAACGGCGAAAAGTGGGTGCACTAGTTGCGCCTCTGCCTACCCCTTCGGGGATAACAGGCGTGTGTGTGTGTGTGTATATCTATGACTGTATTACTATCAGTATTACAACTGTAATACTTTTGCAAATCAGATTCTGTCGTCTGATGCATGCTAAATCCGTATAATCTCAGCGAGGAATTTGACTTAAAAGCCCGAGTATGGGAAATCTTGTTTATTCCAAGTTTGCTTAGAGGTTTTGCTCCGATTAATTATGTAACTTAGTTAAACAAGCGGGCTACCGGAGCCTTCACGGATTGGTTTGTTTGTAATGGACAAACTCAAGAACTACTGGACCGATTTGGGAAATTCTTTAAATCACTTATAGGAAGCTACATTACTCCTATAGGTTACTTTTTATCCCGAGGAAATATTTGTATCCCGGAGAAACTTACGCAGGTGGACCCGCGAGCAGAAGTCTATATATTATATAGGTACATATGCGAGTGTGAGTTTTTATAAACAGGTGTTTGTAAGTAGTTTGAACGTTTTGACAAACATTTGAACTTGGTCATTTTATTATCTACTAGCTTTTGCCCACGGCTTCGCCCGCGTTAATAAGTTTTTCCGGGCTAAAAGTACATACATAAAAACCTTCCCGTTGAATCACTCTATCCAACACATTTATTTGGATAAAGATTAATATTATGACGTTGATACAACTCTTAACAAATAATGCATTAATTTCGACCAAATTTGATTACCATAAAAACGGTTCTAGAGAGTCAATCTTAAAAGATAGACATATACTGTCGCTGACATTTTTTTAGATCATTTCAAGAGGAATAATTCTTTCATACATATATTTTTGGTATCTTGAACCGTTTTCGCAGCGCACGCAATGGAAGCCCTCAAGGATGAATAATTTTCCCCGCTTTTTTCACATTTTCCATTATTCCTTCGCTCCTAATAGTTGCATCGTGATGTTATATAGCCTAAAGTCTTCCTCGATAAATGGTCTATTCAACACAAAAAGATTTTTTCAATTCGAACCAGTAGTTTCTGAGATTAGCGCGTTCAAACAAACAAACAAACAAACAAACAAACAAACAAACAAACTCTTCAGCTTTATAATATTAGTATAGTATAGATTCGACGAGGATATAATTGTCTTCTAAAATACACAACTGCTTTTTAATCGAAACATTCGACCCATATGCCACACATTTTGAGAATTAAAAAACAGCAGAAATTGAGTGGGTATATTTGGAATTCCTATCTGATTCTGGAAGCAAAATTGTTGTGTAGTCGAATCAGAGTACCGATTTCTTTCTTGTATGTAACTTGAAATTGGAGATGCATCTTGAATGCGTCAAAAATTAAAGAATGATGGCAAGTTCCATACAACGTTTTACCTGATATCAATTTGGCGCGTCTTGGAATGAAAAAATGTTAGAACGATAGAATATACTTATCCTGAACCCAATCAAAAAGATTCTTTTTATTTGGAAGCCACTAAAAAAAATTATGAGTTATTTAACATTTTCATAGAGAGTTTTGGCGGGAACTTTAAAGTGTCATGAGGTGCTCTTGTTTTAATTCATTATTTTGGTGATACTTAGTGGTATATTGCATAATTATGGAGGTATATTATCCAATAAAAAAATCTATTAAAGGGCTCAAATGAAATGAATTGAATTAACTGTGCCAATCAAGTGTTTTTTCGTTGCCGCCAAAACTGCTCGATAAAGTCTTGGTAAGGTAGGTAGCCACTGCTTTACTACGACATAGTACATAGTAAAAAAAAAAGAAACAAAAATATCACATAAGACGAGGCTGTATGGGCTTGAACCTTTTCATCATCATCAGCCTGTTGCAGTTCACCGCTGGACATAGGCCTCTCCCAAGATACGCCACAGAGCCCGGTCTGCTGCTTTATGCATCCAGTTGCTTGAACTCTTTGCCTTCCCAATAAAAAAGGAAAATTAAAACAAAAGCCATAGTTAAAGGTTATCACTTATCTGTGTATGAGATATGATAGCAGATATAGGCTGTATTTATAGTGGTCTTGGACGATAATATGTGAAATCGGTAGAGTTGCCACGAAAAATCGGTATATTGGAGCAAAAATCGGTATATGCAAAAAATCAAGCAATATTCAATGAAAACCCTCTTAATTTTAAAGTCTAGGGATTATTATTGTACCAAAAGAAGGTAATTTTAACAAACGAGAGTCACGCATACACCCCCCGTCATGAATGTAAAGATTTTTAAAAAAATTTGCCGCCCATTTAAAAATACTGTCCCCCGCCGCCCCAAACAGCAACCATATTTAACCAAGTAATCGCAAAATATGAAAGAAAAAGGGGATTTTAATCTTCGAATCGCTGAAAATCGGTAGAAAAATCGGGAGAATCTTCTAGCTTTCAAAAAATCGTTGAAAAACCATGTCATTTCGGTATTTCGGTAAAAATACCGAAAAATACCAAAATCGGTAGAAATACCGAAAAATCGGTAGGTTCGAGACTACTGGCACTGATGTAAATAAACCGAATTGAAAATGTCATAATAACTTCTTTTATAATTACTTTCTAGCGTGAGAAATGGAACAATCTTTTACGCCAACTTAACACTGAATGGCAAAAAATCCATTCGGTGTTTATTTTAATACAGTATTAGTATTCAAGAATAATCGTTGCATATTTTTATCACTTCTTTGATATAAAAATATAATGTAATATCTGCCATGTTCTGCCCCTTTTATTCTTAGGTGGCAACACTTTTTATATGTCACTACAGATCAGAAGTAACGAAACTGGAAGTACAATTGATTTACTTTTAATTATAAACAGAATTTTGTGGCTTTTAACAGTAAAACTAAAACTGTGGAAAATATAACATAATTAAATTATATTTGTTTTTACATATCTTAATCTTAGACGCTAACTGAACCACTCAGGTAAAATCTTGCCATGATTCTTTATCTACTTACTAATATTATTTGCGAAATTTTGTAAAAAAATTATGTTTGTTAGGATTAAACGCAGAAACAACTAAACGGCTTTGGATGAAATTTGGCACACAAGTAGATCATGTCCTGGATTAACGCATAGTAATTTTTATACGGGTAATTTGCTCCCATGGAAAATATGTAGATATTTAACCTGATTCTTAACTAGATGGCGTTGGCGTCGCACTGTGTTTTAGGGACTTTTATAGCAAGAAAAGCATTTTACACGGGCTTAAAGCTGCAAGCGAACACCTAGTATGAAATTAAAGATCCGATAGGGTTGCTAGCTACCAACTTAACATTTGCTTTGTAATTTCAGACGGAAATGTGCTATCACGGTCGAACAAAAATTTACGGTATTTTACCGGATTTCCTGGACTATTGACCGCCTTAACCGAAACGCTAGTTACCTACGATGATTCGGCTTAAAATACTAATTGTTTAGAAACAAATTTACTACAAAAGAATCGACAGCCTGCAACGTCGCAAAAGTCCAGCAAACTTTTTTGCACTTTAGTCTCCCGCAACCGGAGTCTAACCTATGTATTGATTCTTTAAAAGCCTTTTCCTGTCGTTTTTCTCGCTTTTATTACTATCGCGTAATACCGAACGTTCAAGCCTTTATACAAGAAAACCCGTTGCGGCTGTAAAAACGAGTTTTCATTCGTTCACAATTATTCTGTGACAGATATGCCATGTCACAAACTTACTCCTATAATCTATGGTCACAGATGGTAAAATTGTTGAGTGAAGTTTGAAATGTTTCCCATGATCGTTTGTTGTGCTTGTATAAGTTGGGCGGTGTTTAATTAAAAGTTATAAAGTCGAGTTATAGTATTTTTGGACGGTAAAAAGGAACGAAAATTTTGGCAAAACATAAAGTGAATAACGTTCTACAAATGATCAAGTAAGCAACCAAGAACTTTGATTGTAACATCCTTTGAGCACTATACTATACACAACAGACGTTAAATCTTATAATACTTCTAAGTTCTGGGCAAATATTAAAGTTAAATGTTGTGCAGGACGCATATTCTCGAAGAGAGAACAACGTAAAGTGCATACCGCGCATGCGCGATTACTTAATAGAACTCGGACCTCTTAGTGACGTCATAGACTTTAGTGAATGAACTTAGTGAAAAAATCGTGTTATCGCTAGGGTCATTGAACGCTTATAACTCACCCGGTATGGACTGTTTAGTGTTTCATTCGGTGTCATATGTAGTTATAGTGTAGGTTAGAACTTTGCCTACCCCGCTGCGGTAGCGGGATGAACGTGTGTATAAAGTCCGAATAGTTATTTTTAGAAATGTTGCTTGTGTGCATCGTTTGTGTTAAACTTAGAGTAAGTAGATCACAATAACTTTTTTTGTAATGCACATGAGGTTGTTTTATGATGTTTAGTATATAGATTCACTTAGTGCTATGTACGAAGACACTTATAGTTTAGGCATATAGACTTAACTTAGGCGCGAACTGAAAATAAGTGTAATCTCGAAAGTGAAAAAGAGGTCCTAGAAAGAGGGAAAGCCCTCTTAGAACTCCCTACGGTATAGCCCGCGAGTACTTAAGCAAATTTGTTTTTTTGTAGTATTGAGTTAAAACGTGTTAGGAGTTTTTGTTCAATAGAAATAGTTCGGTACATCAAGGAAGAAAACAGCAAGTAGTCAGCAAGAAAGAAGAAGTCTGCAAGTTTGAAGAGGAAAAAGGCGCTTATGCAGAGTGGACCATCCTTCCTCATCAGCTGTGGCACGGTGCTACGAGGACGACTTCTAGCTACGTCGCATAGCTACGGCGTAGCAACGAGAGACTACGCGCCGAATATTAACGCCGGGAGAATTTGGCTACCGTTGTGGCTGAACATTATAACTTTCGATTCAGTGTGTGAAATAAAAGCTATTTCCCGATTTTTCGCATTTGTTACTTTGTCACTGGTATCACCATATTCCCACTCACGCAATCCAGCGCACAAACACAACACAGTGCGGGGTGTTGGCCCAGTCTGAGCCCCGCACAAATGTAAAAAAAAAGAAAGAAATTCCTATTTCCTAGTTAACGGATCTATGTGTTTTTGCAACAAAACAGACCACTCACAAAAGCAATACAAAAATCTTCAGTCACCGTATTAGAATCCATCAATGATTGTAGGTCGGGGCTCGTCAGATCATAAACAGTTGTTACCGAATGAGTCGTTACGCACAAGGATGCGATCAAACCCCGAGCACCGGGATTACAATATGTGGGCTGACGAAATTACACTGTTGTGTGTACGCTTATATGTGGGTATAGCTATCAGAAATCGGTCACATTCGAACCAATTATAATATTATGACCTTTAAGCTCAGAGAATAGCACGGGCGTAGCTAAAACTTTCACATGGGGGGTCCGAGGTCACCAAAACCGAGGTACCGCCTGGGGCGGATCCATAGGTTAAGTATACACCCCCCTCCCCCCATCACCAAAATTCAGTAATGTTTTTGCGTTGGGTTTTGTTAGGTCTATTTTATATTATTATAAATGCGAAAATTTGTGAAAATGTTTGGATGTTTGTTAGAAGTGCACATAGGCCTTATAATGTGTACAGTCAGCAGCATCAATATCTGTACAAAATCAAAATTTCAAATCGCCTACATACCTACGTTAAGTTAAACTGAAAAAAACTTTTCTTCGCATGAAGTAAAGCAAATCTATTTTATTTTATTTATGTGAAGAGAAAAAAAAGATTAGTAAAAACACAAAAGTATGTAGGCAAATTGAAATTTTGAATTTGTTCAGCTACTTATGCTGGTAACTGTACATGTTTTGTGGCCCGGATTATTTTTGTTGTAAGCTAAGGGGAGGGGGGTCCGGACCCCCAAAACCCCCCTTATAAACGCCCATGCAGAATAGTAAAGCTAAGTAAGACCCTTTCTACAAATAAAAATGCTTGTAAACGTTTGTTGTACCGAATCTAGTTATTAAAAGTGTTTATTATATGGCTCTTGTTAAAGAAACCCACTCTATACACTATACAACGTTTTATACAATAGTGCCATATCAAAATTACAATAGGTAGCCATCTCCTAACAAATATTATTACTCCTTTCATAGTGATTCTCAAAATTCCCTTTGAAATACATGGCATATCAAGGTCGGTGCCGCGTTCCTGGCGCAGGGCCGGAGTGAGGGCCAAGTTGTGAGGGTCTAGGCCACGACGATTCATATTATATTAAGAGCATTGTATTCGTTCAAGAAATATAATGTAACGTTGTAAGGTATTTTTCATCGATCAAAGACAATTTCTCACGACTTATCGAAGTGTAATGAAATAATAACGAAATTTATGAAAAGTTGAACTCTTGTTCAAACACGCTGCTTTTCTTTATTGATTCCAAGACTCGAGTACAACAATATGATTTAAAGTGCCCAGCTACTTTAAATTTTTATCCAAACTTCAAATTAATGATTACCAGCTTGGACCAATGACCTCCTGAGTCATTTTACGATGCCACTCATTTTTGTATGCGTCTCGGGCCTCGGCCGACATCTAAGCCTTAGATCCATACCTGTCTTCATAAGCTCCCGTGTCTCAACGACCCAATCGATCCAACCACCTTTAATTACAACACGAAACGGAAAGGACGTACCTACTCGCAGGTTGCCATGGAGCTTCAAACAAAGCGCTTTGTGAGGGTGGAACGTACTCTAATATCGACTTTAATATTTTTAATAATTCTGTTAGATTTCCTTTGAAGCCAATTCTTGTTTGTTGTCTAGATGTTCTGGAATTGAATTGTAGTCTAAACATAAATCCTTCAAAGAGCAAGCAGAAATGCACCTAGCGCGTCCACAATAAATAAAAAGTGTAGGGTATGATGAAATATATTAATTTGTTATAAAATAGTTTGAGTTTTAGCAAAAGAACCTTATTTTTAAGTAGATCACGATTCACGACACTAGAAAACTTCACAAGCATGTAATTTTTTTTTCACATGAATTATAGTGAATAATATGTATTAGTTAGTTAGTCAATTACCATGTTAATGGCATAATTTCATGTATCTATTCTGGCTCTTTAAGATGTTATAACAAACGCCAATACTATATCTAGGATCTCAGTAGTATAAACTTTATTTAGAGTTTGACACAAGAGGTTTGAACCTAAATTGGAAACCTAACAATCGTACGGGGAATCATAGTAACCGTTCCTATTCCAGACATTTCAACCGCCCATTTTACACACCTAAAGACATTAATTGGAAACTGTGGTTTCAAATACAAATATGGGATCCGTTTATGATGTATCCCTCCAAGATTGACAATAGTTATTTAGCGATATACAACTTCTTCCTCGAATGGTTAGCGAGAGCAAAATATCAACAATAACGCGTAACATACCATGGACGACGAACGTTTGTCCATTTATGATCGCCGGCTGTTAAAGTTAATTACGCTCGCTGTTC
This sequence comes from Lapara coniferarum, assembly GCA_949316025.1. Taxonomy (NCBI): domain Eukaryota; kingdom Metazoa; phylum Arthropoda; class Insecta; order Lepidoptera; family Sphingidae; genus Lapara; species Lapara coniferarum. The sequence goes on along the minus strand of OX438934.1, from coordinate 4,812,324 downwards.
GACCACTTACTACGAACATGTCCGAGTGCTCCATTTGTTATATCACACAAATTACTTGTATCTGTATGACGCTTAATCCAATTAAACTTTCATATTTACTTTGAGACGCTCGATGTTTTGTTTGATGGAGGTTTGCGGTCACCTAATGACCTATAACTATTTATAGGTCATTAAATTATATTATACCTACTCTACGCGGAATTTTTTTAAGCTGATTGATTTCCTATCATACAAGTAATCGGCGGCGATAGATTATAAATCATATAATATACTAGCTTTTGCCCGCAGCTCCGCCCGCGTTAAAAAGTTTTTCCGGGATGAAAGTCCCGCTTTATGTTTTCCCGGGATAAAAAGTAGCCTATGTGTTAATCCAGAACATGATCTACCCGTGTGCCAAATTTCATAGAAATTCGTTCAGTAGTTTTTGCGTGAAAGAGGAACAAACATCCATACATCCAAACATCCATACATTCTTACAAACTTTCGCCTTTACAATATTAGTAGGATCAACATACAAACGCTCTATTACAATCTTGATCCATCCCTGCTTCATCTGAAGACAAGCCTTGAATATCCTCTAATTTCGTGGACTACTAATATTATTGTAGGTATATTTTGTTAATGTTTAACATTAGGTATTTAATTAAATGAATATTTATTACATACACATTTTCCTGTATCCGCTCGTCTCGCTGCAAACCGTTGAAGGGACAAAAACAAAATTCCTCGCAATTTGTAAATTAACTAGATGATGGTCGTGACACCATAAGCGTGAAAAAGATTTTCCAGTATAAAAAATAATTCTCGTGATAAAAACTAGCTTATAGCACTCTGGAGTAATGTAGCTTCCTATTAGTGAAAGAATTTTCAAAATCAGTTCAGTAGTTCCCGAGATTAGCGCGTTTAACAAAACAAACAAACTCTTCAGCTTTACAATATTAGTAGGTATAGATTTGTATTGGAAATGTAATTACACGAAAACGGCAAAAAAGCAATTTGATCTCTGACGGACAAGCCAAATAAGAATTTTAATTTTACCGTTAAATTCGCGTCTCGAACTTTGTTCTTTTTGGGTTTGGTAGGCGCATGGTTTTTTGGTTTGATACCGAATTAAATTCATTACCTACGTGTAACATACTAGATAAAACTGTATTCCCGTCGTCTGTGAATTAAAGTATCTTTGTGTCGACGGCCGGACAATTAGATTATTGAAAAAGATGCGAGGTGTTCCTTTAATTAGGTAAGTTTTTTCAACTCGACGCTTTTTCATGCTTGGATTACAAAATGAGTTGAGATCCGGTATGTACAAAATAACGACTCACGTTATGATTCACGGAGGCCGCTCCTGGCGATCCAACTGTCATTCAAAACCTAGGTACAAAGGATTATCCGTGTAAAACGTGCTGTTTCAATGAACATTAAATAGAAACATTCTACCATAAATTCTTGACGATTTATTAAAAAAAAAACAGTAGTTAGACGTAAAAATACTTAAAAAATGTTGACAAAAACAGTAATGGAGCAAAGTTTTGTGCCTAAGTACTAACTTATATACAATAAATAGCTATGTAATTAACTAAATTTATTACGTACCTAAATAGGTAGGTAGGTATTATTTTTTGTTATTTTTATAGGTCTTGAGTAAAGTTACAGAAACATTTTCTGGTCGCCCGTCTGCATATTCGTAATACTTTTTTAAAGAACTGTTATTGAATGTACATCACATGTCCAATTTTATTATATCACATAGTAGAAGTATACAAATAAAAACTGTTGCGGTTTTCCTTTGGTAATATAAACAGAGGGTGTGTTATTAAAATTAATATTTAACTGGAAATTAATTACTTACAGCTGCTGGACACATGGCATTCATTCAGGACACATTGGTAGATAATCCAAGATTCTAATTCGATCATAGTAGACGCGGTCATTTTCACAAAATATTTAAAAATCTCACACCAGTCTATAAAAAGTCAAAACGTTCTACAAATAACACATAAATGTTTCACTAGCTTGACTTGAACTGTTCTAGTAGTTGATTTTCAGTCAATATTTTCGAAATATAATATTGTAAATAACACGCGCGACCCACTATGAGCACAATGTTTTTATTGATGTCGCCCACGTAGGTCTTGAGCTGAATGATTTGATTGGGCCTTCAAGCCATATCGGCCCGCCCTGACAGGAATCCGGAAATCAAGCTGTGTTGCCACATAATATTTTTTACATTCCCGGCTACTCGAGTTTTTTCGTGAATATTATTCCCTCGAAATAGTAAAGTTTTTTCTAAGCATACTATGTGTTCAAAAATATAAAAAAAATATTACTGATGTATTTAAAAACAGTTACATAGATTTTCAAATATTATTTTATTAGTTGTTGCCACATTAAAGTACATACATACGTACTCATACCCTTATCCCATAGAGGTAAGCAGAGACTATTGAGCGCCACATGCTACGATCTTGACACACCTTTTTCGCTTCTTCAACATTCAAAGCTTTTCTTATACATTTTCGTCGATTAACCTGGCCTTTTCGGAGAAGATTATTCATTTGATCAGAGAACGTTCTCCTCGGGCGTCCCTTTCCAGCCGTACCATCCACATTCACTCGATAAATACCTTTCGAGATTAGTCTCATTCGTCCTCTCCACGTGCCCAAACCATCTCAGCATACTCTTTTCAATCTTAGTCACAGATTATTGAATGGTTTAAAGTTTAAGCCTTGTTTGTATAGAGGAAACCCATTTTCTGCGTTTTAAATATTATAGATTGACGTGCTAGTATGTTACCCAAAATTCAGGGAATTCTGCTTTAACTGTCAATACTTTGACCATAAGCTAAATGCTGCGGTGTAGACTTTTTTATACGAAGTATCAAGACGTTGTTATCGATATAACATATTAATACGATGTATCGGAATTATATCTTCTTAATCATTATTATAATTAATTTACTCGCTACCTCGTAATTCATATGTGAAAAGTAATACGTATTAGTTCAAATAACATAAATGCCCTTTTTTTAGAAATATAGTACGTATGATGTTGGTAGTTGAAAATTACGGTTAATGGTGATATAAAATGGAAAATGGTTTCTGTATGAATTATAATTGAACGATTATATATCAATGTTTTGTGTGTTTAAATAGTCATTAGAGCGATATAATTTTAATGGATTTTAAAGTTTTTAATGGTAGTCGACTTTATGTAGTATTTTTCATGTTGCATGTTACGAGTAAAAATTTAATTTTTTTGTATGTAGGTATTATGTAAAATATGTATTCTTATTTAAGCGATATAGTGTCTGAAAGTAATTAGCGCCCGATTAATAGTTATACATGTAGCTTAAATTGCAAAGGTTCTTTATGTCCCTATGGAACTATAACAAAAATGTATTACAGTTCGTCATCACTGAAAATTACCCTTTCAAGTACACACACACATACACTCACGCCTTTTATCCCTAAAGGGATAGGCGGAGACGCAACTAGTGCACCCAATTTTCACCGTTATTCCATCCAATGATGTGATAAGGGGCAAGCCTATCGCCACATCGGCCATGACTTGTAGTCAATTCCAGACTCTGGGCTGATACTAAATAGGAAAATCCAATATCACTTTGCCCGACCCGGGATTCGAACCAGAGACCTCAGCATTGCAGTCGTATCGTAGTACAAATACGTCAAAAACCGTCCTTTTCAAGTATTACTAAGTAATATCGATATTGAGTCAACGACAATTGTTAAATCGATTACTTTTCTTTGCAAGGAACATCACTAATGCCTAACTGTCAAGCCGCGACATTCTACAGTTTAGCGTTTATGTTGTCTTGTCTTTGACTTTTCACTAGTGCGCCGCGCAGTCGAAAGTAGTTTATTTGTAAATAGTAAAAAATTGTAAATAACAATAGTGCTTCATGTTTTGCGCAGCTAAACTGTGAATTTATTAACGGTGATAGTGTTTTATGGATAAAATTTGTTTCGTGTGGATTTATAGAGCCCTTTGAGGTGAGTTTTGTTTTATTACATGCAAACGACCCAAAACACCTGTCGTGTAGTAATTTCTATGCAAATGCAATTCAATGTTTAATATTTCGGTGGGGCGAGGACTGGGCTATTTCGTAATGTTTTATGTATATTATGCTCGAATTGGTTCTGGAACTGGTTGGCTCGCTGCGCTATTTCTCTGTAACCTTGAGCCAATGTAACGGAGTGTCATTGTCTAATTTGGCTTTACGCCCTCAGATGTTTTTATATGGTAATATTTCATTTGCAAGCAGTGAGGACGAAATGCAAAATGACTAGCATTTTGAGTAATATTATTATATATCAGAGAGCATTAGTTAACTAGTTACATGCATGATTCTAGTTAACATAAAATAATATGTTTGATACAGGTAAAAATCGTTCAAATGTGTTAATAAATTTTTTGAAAAGCTAAATTCATGAATTCTCTATTACATATATTAAAGCTTTATCTCGATCTACTCCTGAGTTATTTTAATATTTTAAGCAGTTAATACAAAGATAATGCGCATCAAGGCTTAGCATTAGCATGCTACACCACAGATTATAAACACAAGCTCAATCGAGACAAACAAAAGCAGTATCTATGCAAAATATATTAGATTACTATATATAAATTCAAATTTATTAAAGAATTACTTAAACTCTGTGGATAAAAGACAGTCCTAAGAAATTAGATAAAAAAAATCTGCACTGGAAGGTCAAATCAATTACTGTTCTTCACAATTATATATTTCCCCATTTGGAAGAAGCAAAGAAAAATATACAATACTCACATTAAAATTGCAAGCTCATACTGATTATAGCAAGTAAACACTTCAAACCTATTGTGTTTCTATTATGGATACCATACAGTATATTAGCATCAAAAAACAAATTAGTAATCGTGAAACCACTGTGTAAAAACTCATTAGGCTAAAACCTTGGATTGACTGCTCACTTAACTTCTACACTACCCACCAAAAATTACAGTAGCAATGTGTCTAAAATATTTATTGCAACCTGAGAATAATATAAATAACTCAAATGAAAACATGTTTCACTCAAATCTTTATCAATATACCATGATGATTATACTCCTTATTTGAAGTATTTCATGTTAATCCGTCAAACCCCGCTTATATATTATAGATGTATGGGGAAACCCTATATACTCTGACGCCGGCGTCCGTAGCGGGGCTTGACGGGTCAAAGTAATTAAACAAAATGTAAATACTGACTGCCTTGTTGGCATAGTTGTATTATGGTACAATTGCAGTACTGAGATTTCTGCTCAGTATCAGAAATATTGAGAAAGGACTTTATTTTTTCTATTATGTTAGAAGTAAACCTTTAAAATGCACAAGGGATTATTTTTGTGGCATTGAATGACGAGACGAGCATGCCGTTTAGCTGATGGTAACTGAAACAACTGACCATAAACAGAAGCAGCACCTTGAGTTACAAGTAATGTGCGGCATTCCACTGCCCTCGTCATCCTGAAACATAAGATGTTAAGTCCCATTATGTCCAGTAGTTACACTGGCTACAAAGTCGTTCAAACGGAGACACAGCAGTGCATGCACACTAATGCTTGGCGGTAGAAATAGACATTGCAGCTGTACCCACCCAGATGGACTCTTATATATGATACCGACCACCAGTATAAGATTTGTATTATGGTACATAAATATATTAATAAATGTTATTAAAGCTATTAATTATTATTATTTATTTGTGTCTTATGTAAAAAAGCGGCGATAGCATAGTAATTGGGCGTGTAACGGACTGCCGAGACAAATGTCCACAGATTCAAAACCCAAGAGCACACACCACTAACTTTCCTAAAAAAGTTATGTGTCTTTTCGTTGTGAAGTATCACTTGCTTTAACGGTGAAGGAAAACATAAATGAGGAAACTTGCATATCTGAGAAGTTCTCCACAAGAATTTCGAAGGTATGCAAAATCTGTCAACCTGCACTAGGCCAGCGTGATGGACTAAGGCCTAAACCCTCTCAGTTGTAGAGGCCTGTGCTCAGCAGTGGGCACTATAATACAAGGCTGGTATCGGACTTATCTGAGCAAGACCTTCTATTCTATAATATAATATATGGTAGAAGCTAACTCTAGTATGGCTATAAATAAACCTAAATATTGCAACATCATTATGCATTGTGATGAGTACTCATCTAACACAACAGACATTTCGAAACTTTTTGTATTGTTAAGATAAATTCTATTTTTGATGATCGCCGAAAATATGAAACACCAATGTTATCATGTTTCCATCAACATGGCAAAGGCTTTTTAAACTGTAACGTAAGCGAAACATTGAATTTTCGAGAATGCTATAAAGATAATGTTTGTAATCGCCATCGATATCGCAGGACGCGTCGATTGAAGTGGTTAGTCATAAATAAGTACAAGGGATAACTTTTGTGATTTTTCATTGCTTTAATAATATATTAATATTAGCTTCATTTTCCTTAAACAGTACTTAACATTATTAACTTATCATTTGTATAAATTTTACACTGTTACAGCTATAAATTTTTGCTTTAATATTTTCGTCTTGTAATGCTGGCGTTCGGGATCGAGCAATGCAGGCTCTCTTGTCTATAACTCGAATTTTTGATAATAAATATATATTATTATCAAGTCATAATATATATTTCAACATGATAAGATGCATGCTTAAAACGTGATTTTCTAAATCGGTTTGTTATTGGAATTGTGTTTACAAATATGGATAAATGGAAACTGTTGCAACCCACAGTGAGTTTAACACTTGGGTCAACAAAATTAAAAAGAAATAACACACCAGTTGATTATTTCCCTAAATATAGGGAATAGAACAAATGAATGTGAATTTATTTTACTTGGTAATTGATACATTATTAGAATCCGTCAATTTAATACATTAGAGGTAGTAAAGTAAGATAATAAAGCAATAGATTTTATATGAATTCCTGAAACTTCTTGTCTGATAATAATAAATAGTATTTGTTTCCCTCTAGGTACGAATATCATCAATGATACTGGTGGTAGGTCTCTCATATGTAAGTGTCTGTCTGGGTGGGTAGCACCGCAATGTCTATTTCTACTGGCAAGCAGCAGTGTGGATGCACTGTTGTGTTTCGGTTTAAAGGACATTGTAGCCAGTGTAACTACTGAACATAATGAGACTTAACATCTTATGTCTCATGATGACGAGTGCAGTGGAATGCTACACAGTACTTTGTAACTCAAGGTGCTGGATGGTGTTGCTACTGTTTATGGATGGTCATATCGCTTACAATCAGGCGAACGGCATGCTGATCTAGTCATTTAATGCCATAAAAAAAATTGCAACTGTTAGCACAATAACGAAAACTTTTCTAAACTCGACAATTTTATTGCACTATCGAAATCTTGTTAAATTACCCGTGTCTGAACGTTCAGAACTAATCAAATTAATTCCCGTATCGTTATGGACTCAATAGTTTTGATCATAGTAAAAGTTAAATGGATTCGTCGCATGACACCCACTGTCAACTTTCTCTTGCAGGAATAGTGCCAATATTATGGCTTAGTTACAAATTGCGAGCTAGCATGCGAGTTGATAATGGTGCGGCTACCCGTTTTGTACTAAACCGTACAATAGGATATTTCATTCATTTTAATTCTATACGTTTATAAAATACTAGCTTTTGCCCACGGCTTCGCCCGCGTTAATAAGTTTTTCCGGGCTAAAAGTACATAAAAACCTTCCCGTTGAATCACTCTATCCAACACATTTATTTGGATAAAGCTTAATATTATGACGTTGATACAACTCTTAAGAAATAATGCATTAATTTCGACTAAATTTGATTACCATAAAAACGGTTCTAGTGAGTTAATCTTAAAAGATAGACATATACTGTCGCGGACATTTTTTTAGATCATTTCAAGAGGAATAATTCTTTCATACATATATTTTTGGTATCTTGAACCGTTTTCGCAGCGCACGCAATGGAAGCCCTCAAGGATGAATAATTTTCCCCGTTTTTTTCACATTTTCCATTATTTCTTCGCTCCTAATACTTGCATCGTGATGTTATATAGCCTAAAGCCTTCCTCGATAAATGGTCTATTCAACACAAAAATAATTTTTCAATTCGAACCAGTAGTTCCTGAGATTAGCGCGTTCAAACAAACAAACAAACAAACTCTTCAGCTTTATAATATTAAGTATAAATTAGTAGAATAGTAGAATAACGTAAAAAATCAAACATATTAAGGAATTAAGTTATTCCCATCATTGCATATAAGTATTCAGTGGTACCGTTTCTTTTTTTTTTTATGGCCCTATGCCAGTAGCCTGACGCGAGTCGGCTTTTCTGGCCACACCGGTCTTTAGGGTGAACGCAGAAGGCGCTCGCAACCCTTTGAATTAAGTGACCATGCTGAGGGCAACCCACTAACGGGTTACGAACCTCGGCTCAGGACGGCCACTGAGAGAGGATGAGACATCAACGATTAGGGAAAGATTGGTTTTTAGGCCTAATCCTATTAGATTGTGTTGTCATCGGCACGCGGGCCGGAACTGCTAGGGGGGGGGGGGGGCGACGGGGAACGCGGCGAGGACGGAACTGCGGTCTTGTGGAGTGTTGGAGTTTCAAGAACTCGTTCTTACGGCAGATGGCCAGAGTGATATCTTCCTCTGGATCGGTTAATACGGAACGCGGCCGTCTCCATTTGGCGCGGTCGAATGGAGTGGTACCGTGAGTGGTACTATCTCTATAGTGATTAACAATGTGCGATCTGCGTTTTACCAAAATTTAGTTTACATTTTTTCTCTGGAGAAGCACAAAAGAAACCTGTGACTAAATTTCTCCAAGTATTTTACTAGATATCTCACGGTAGTAGCTCTCAGTGTACCCATGCATAACATCTACTCGTCATAGTGTGACCAGACGAGTAAATGGTACCATAATACGTTGATTGTCTTTTAGTTGTTCATAATGTGTAACCCATCCTTAAGGATAGGACCTTAGGGTCCAATTAAAATAATATTTTACACACACACACTTACGCCTGGTATCCCCGAAGGGGTAGGCAGAGGTGCAACTAGTGCACCCACTTTTCGCCGTTATTCCGTCCCATGATGTGATAGGGGGCGAGCCTATCGCCATATCGGGCACAAATTCCAAACTCCGGGCTGACACTGAATAGAAAAACTCAATATCACTGCCCGACCCGGGAATCGAACCCGAGACCTCAGGATTGCAGTCGTACTGTAATACAACTACGCCACCGAGGCAGTCGGTCTTCAATTAAAATAATATAATTGAAGGTTATTATTATTAATTCGTGTAACAAAAAATATTCTCATTTAACACGCGCTAAGGCAAATGACCTTCTTCTCACATCGAATTCTTAATGATTTTGCTGTCGTAAATCGAAACAGGTAAGAATCAAATGAAATAATTAAACAATGGAAGGTGAATTAACTGAAAATCTAAGATAGTGAAGGTTAAGTGGTTGCTTTCAAGCCGAATTATCGAAACTTCTAACTACCAAAATGTGGTATTAACACAGGCATACACACTCACGCCTTTTATCCCAGAAGACGAGGCAGAGGCGCAACTAGTGCACCCACTTATCGCCGTGCATATTCCATCCCGTGATGCGATACGACGAGCCTGTCGCCATATTGGGCATTGATTCCAGACTCCGTGCTGATATTGAGTTGAATTGCCCGTCCCGGGGATCGAATATCGACCCCAGACTTCAGCACTGTCATACCGTAATGAAACTACGCCATCGACACCACAGTTTTGGTATTGATTTAATTGGGTATAATAATATGATTAGACACCGGCTGGTTCTAACTATAAGCTAACCTTTGTAATAAGAGGATAGCTCATATCACAAGCACTAAAGACCGTTTTAACCATGCAACTATAATTACATTATAAGGAACTTAAATTCTTTTCATGTACCGTACCCGTATATAACTTCCTATTAACATAGAGTCATTATAAAGTTCATATTATGTAAACAATAGACTTCTGCTCGCGGTTCCGCCCGCGTGGGTTTTTCCGGGGTAAAAGTCCCGCTTTATATTATATCCCCGAGATAAAAAGTAGCCTATGTTACTAGTTGATAATGTACCTTTATATTGGTGAAAGAATTTTTAAATTCGGTCCAGTAGTTTCGGAGCCTATTCAATGCAAACAAACAATCAAATCTTTCCTCTTTATAATATTAGTATATAGATAAAGTTCATAATACAATATGTCATCGACCTCACTTACATGATGCTGGTTGCAAAATTACGTCACTTAAGCAAATAGTTTTTCTTTTTTAATAGAATCCCTCGCAAAAAACGTAAACATATCAAAACCTGATACGACTATGTTTCATACACATTTATATTCATATTTCCGTATATGTATAGGTATATGATGTTAACATTAATATGCATCTGAGAGGCTTGTATTGTGTATATCCGCTGACGATAACAGGATGTTTGGAGTGAACTGATGTCAATAAATATTGAAAACAAATGCTACAACCACATCATAATACCGGTAGTGATTTTTAAGTCAGACGACCTTTTTGTTGACAATTGAGACAAGTTCTAGGCAATTTAATTGCGTTTTAGAATTAGGAAACAAAGCCAGATATTATAGTTTAAAGAATTTGTAAGAAATGGTCTTCTGTTTTTAACCAACTTCAAAAAAGGAGGTTCTGTATTCGACCCGTATGTATGTAAGTTTATATGGTTGTGATTTTTTCAAAAACTACTGATCCGATTTGGATGGGGTTGTCGTTATTCAAATTTGTATTTTTCAGGGAAGGTTTTTTAATAGTTTAGGCCCGCTTGGTTCATTTCGACCATGACAGCTCCTGTCATAAAAGCGAAAATCGTCGTTCCTACCTACGCAACAAGGTTTTAGTATAAAAATAAAACGTCAGCTGTCAAACTCGCGGTACCAGATAGGTTAATTACGTTGTGTACACTGAATGTTGAGTGTATGGTTCTTCACAAATTACTAAATACATGGCTTATTAGTCATTAAGTTATATTATAAAAAACTACAATATCCCACATCTTAATTGTATTAGATGATTTAAAACTGTTCTGTCATGACTCGAGTAATTTTATAATTATGCACCCTGTTGTTAATACTGTATCCTTTTTTATCTAATTATGATGTCTTATTCAAGTTGTTGAGATTATTCCCTAGAGTCTTTATTATTGGGTTTAAATTAATTTAACAATCAATGTTAGAAACCGTTCACAGTCGCTTGAGGCAAGGTGTGTCCTAAATAGTGATTGGTGCAATATATCTATATGACCTCGCTTCTACGTGACTTACATAATTGACAAATGTTTACTAATTATGTTTAACATATTCCTTCAATAATGTATTCATAGTTTGCGTACTATAATTGCCACTTTGTCGATAATGTTAATGCGTGTGATTTTGTAATCATTCTTATGTTAAGTCATGCAAGTATCCCCAGATATTATGGATTTGAAATCAAGGGCGGCCACCGCAGGCTTCGGTCGGTATGCCGATATAGGGCAGTCAAAAGAAATTATACAAAGGCTTCAAACCAATAATGTCTTCTTATATTTACGCGAATGTTCGATATCGAAATAAAACTACAATTTTTGAATTCACAAAGACTATAATCTTCGAAGCGTTGGGAGTAAAAATTAAACTTTATCGCGAAAAAATCCGTTAAGTAGTTTTATTTCAATGTCAAACGAATAATTCACTCCTATCTGTATCATTTTATTTTATTTTTATTAAAAAGGTACAGATACAGACAACAGATTGAGTTTTAAAGAGAATTACATTCGTTAAATACATGTTATAAATCTGGCATCTACTTACTACTGTACCCAACATTCTAGTTACATAGCTTCGTTAAAAAAAAGAGAAGTTATAATAACCTTAAATACGTAATAATTACTGATACAATAAATTTAATACAATTCTGAGATATTAAAAAAGAAAGAGACGTAGCCAAATAAATGAGTGGTTTGGATATAACTCTAGCATTATCGTATACTCATGTTGCATATTAAATGTTTTTTAAAAGTGTTTAAGCTATCTTGAAACATATCAATCTCCGAACATAATGATCATAAATTCTTTAGTTGTAAAATACAACTAAAATGAACTATTCAAATGTACTTATTAGAGTCTGTATGTTAATTTTGGCTCTTCATACATAACCAACAAATAATAGTGTGTTTTCGTTTGCCAATAAATCTTCTAAAATACTTGCACATCACGTTACACCATAAAGAAAGGAAAAGTGAGATTACTTTTAATTCAATATGCCACGTAACTTTCTAAAAGCCAACTTTGGGCCTGACAGGAAATTTTATTAGGCATTCTTTGCCATTCCGGATGCCATGGTTGGAGGTAATCTATCGGAGGGCGGCAACGACCTCCGACCTCTGTCCCTCACGCACCCCTTTATGTGCGGACAAGGTCACGCTTTCAGGGTGTGCGGGACCTTGAGCGGTTCTAAATAATGGCACGATATTGCGTTAAATGTATTTGCGATAGTTGACCCAGCCCTTGTTTGAAAATGCGGGTTTTGGTTACTATCCTTTGACCTTTCAAACTATGTGGGTTAGAGTTAATTTCCCTTTCAAATGGTATGTCATTTTGGACTTGCTTGAATAATTTGCTGTCAGAATCAATGAAAAACAGTAGATATTCACATTAGGTTCTTTAGTTAGGTATTAAAATAAATGCAATATTAGATTTTTGTTACTAAAAATATTTCATTTTTACAATAAATTAAGGCTATTAGGAAAATTGAGAATATCAAATATCAGTAATCGAGAGCCTAGGTGATTTATTTGTCAGCATTTTACGGTATGAATACCATGTTAAAAATTATAGACATTGATACTATAATAAACTGCCTAATTTCTGTAAAATGTTATTTAATATTATTTTGCTCATAAATTCTATACACTAATTGATTAACCAATGAACCATACATTACACATAGTGAAAAATAAGAACATGTAAACACTTCAACAATGTTTTGTATCCCTACGTATGTCCTAGCTAGGTAGCCAATCTTGTATCATATACAATATAGGTACAATTTATATTTCTGCCTAATCTACATAAAATGAAGGTCATCCCTCAAGGTCTGTACCCTACTTCCCCTTGAGTGTCGCTTCTGTCCGAGGGTCCTAAGTACTCGTCAAATACGTTTGATGTCTACATCAAAAAGCTTTGCCCACAGGAATACATCAAACATATTTTGTGAATAATTTAAGCTACATGGTATGTTGCTTACTTTCAACACGCAAAATCTATCAGGATATCTAGTTAATAACTTCATTATTAAATGAAAATTAAGTATTAATGCGCTTATTATTGTTTAGAAATATAGATATCTTTTTATTGCTTCTTACTGCCTTGGCGACGTAGTTGTATTACGGTAAGACTGCAAAGCTGAGGTCTCTCGCTCGATCTCCGTATCGGGTAAAGTGATATTGGATTTTTCTATTCAGTATCAGCCCGAAGTCTGGGATTTTTTTTTATAACATTGAATGCTACAATGCCCTTCAAACCGAAACACAACAGTGCATGCACACTGCTGCTTGGCGGTAGGAATAAATATTGCGGGGGTACCCACCCAGACGGACTCTTACATATGAGAGTTCTACCACCAGTAGATTTGTGCACGATATGGCAATAGGCTCGCCCCCTATCACACCATGGGACGGAATATGCACGGCAAAAAGTGGGTGCATTAGTTGCGCCTTTGCCTACCCCTTCGGAGATAAAGGGCCTGAGTGTATGTGTGTATATTTTCTTATTGTGCAGCAAAATTCCATTGCAACTTCATTACATTGTTAATGTAATCGACAACTAAGTAAACACTAAGCATATTTTCGCGTTACTCACAACAATAAAAATAGGTTTCTATTTCTCAGCTTCATGATAAAAGAAATGTATAATTACAATCACTTAGTTACTGTGTGATTTACTTGTTTTATATATTTATCATTGTAATTATCAATGGCTATCTGTAGTTATTTATTGCTAAATTTTTTTATCTCGCCACGCAAAATAGCGAAAAATAAGATCACAATATTCATTCAGACAATGTGATGCAATTTTATTTATAGCCTATTAGTCATTCATACTGGTCTTGTTAGTAGGTGTTTTATTTTTTCGTTGCATCAATTTATTTCTGTCTAGTTTTAATGGCGTAACTAACGAGCCATAATAATGTCTCCAGGCATGTCCCATAAAAGGCAATGTTGTTAAGAGGCCGTATACAAAATTTCGACTTTTTCAGTCAACTTTTCATCGTGATTTTTTAAAAAATAACCTGATCTGCTTAATTTAGAATACGTCATGAGATAGACTATTTCAACACAAATTGGCTAAACGAGCCAGATTTTTCATATCTTTCTTTAATTTCAATCTATCCACTAAGTTCCAATGTCTGTTTCAGATTTTTTTTTGTACGGTGACTCAAACTTGTAGTAGTTTTCAGTCAAAATCGTGCTTGAAACTAGCTAACGAAAACTGCTGTTTATTGGTATAAAAAGTCGCTTAAAGGATAAATGCGACAATTTCTTTATTATCAATATAAAAGGAGGCATATAGTTTTTCTATTCAGTATTAGCTCGGAGTCTGGAATTTGTGCCCGATATGGCGATAGACTCGCCCCCTATCACATCATGGGACGGAATAACGGCGAAAAGTGGGTGCACTAGTTGCGCCTCTGCCTACCCCTCCGGGGATAACAGGCGTGAGTGTATATGTATGTATGTAAAAGGAGGCGCACTTATTTTCGCGGGCTAGCGCGTTAAAGTACGTACCTACGTCCGATAAAAAGGATTTCGCAGGATGTTTAACTGCTATTAAAAATAATGCATTGTTCATAATTTTACAAAACGTAATGATTCCTTATGTTTACGCGAATGTTAGACATTGAAATTAAACTATTATAACGGATTTTATCGCGGCTTTTTATTTATAATAGTTTAATTTCAATTACAAAACGTAGTAACACAGTATTATTATTAATGTCATTCGTCCATGTTTGATGCAGCTGTTTTAACATTAAAATAATGAACTAGTAGAAAAGACAACTTCTTTAATGGCCGATCATTGCTTATGCCATTTTAACTGTTATCCGTCCGTAATGTGGACTTGAAACAACCAACCCTAAAAGATCGATGTCTATTGTCTAATGCATTTACATATCTATACTTCACTACATAGTATAAAACCAAGTCGCTTCCCGCTGTCTGTCTCTATGTATGCTTAGATCTTTAAAACTATGCAACATAATAATATTTTAATACATAGAGTGATTCAACGGGAAGGTTTTTATGTACTTTTAGCCCGGAAAAACTTATTAAGGCAGGCGAAGCCGCGAGCAGAAGTCTAGTAATATAGAAAGATGAACGATTTGTATTTTTGTAAGTTTGTAACGAATAAACTCAAAAACTATTGGACCTATTTTAAAAATTCTTTCACCAATACAAAGTTACATTATCAGCGAGTAACATAGGCTAGTCTTTATCCCGGGGAAATATTAAGTGGGGCTTTTATCACGGAAAATTCATTCAAATATTACAAAACATAGTTGTAGAGTCACGCTATCTAGACCTAGGCCATGCTGTATCTGCCGAATCCCACCTAAATCCATTCAGCACTTTATGCGTTAATCTGTAACAATCATACACATATTTTTACAAACTTGACGATTATAATTCGACGTAAGTAATATCTGCTAGGTAGGATTGGATTACAATTTGAAAACAACCGAGTGCTTCGATAAAGCAAACCCGCATAAATGGTTCGGTTCAATAACGCACCGTAGCGCCCTTGGCCCATTCATCTGATTAGCTAAGGTCAATACCGAGGTCCGCATATTGTGCTACTCGTGTGCTAGCTGTACTCCAAGGCATCAGGATGCTTAGCGTAGTGTAGTGGATGAAACGCTTCAGTCTTTCTTGGCAGAGCTGTTATTTACGAGTCATGAAGCTTACCACCAGCCGAGCGTTTTACACGTCTCATCATCAACTTCCATCATCATCATGCCACATGAAGTCCACTGGTGAACATATGCCTCACCTTCACGATGAGTGTAGTGGATTTAAAGGCTTCGTGTCTACCGTGGTTGCGTAAAGTTAACATTCTTATAACACTGGACTAGCTCTGGAAATTTAGCCAGTATAATAAGACCCTTAACTTGACGGATGGAACAGCGGCCCGATATACGTTTTTAATTAAATTAGTTACATCTCGACTGCCTCAGTGGCGTAGTTGTATTATGGTACGACTGCAATGCTGAGGTCTCGGATTCAAACCCCGGGTCGGGCAAAGTGATATTGAGTTTTTCTATTCAGTATCAGCTCGGAGTCTGGAATTTGTGCCCGATATGGCGATAGGCTCGCCCCCTATCACATCATGGACGGAATAACGGCGAAAAGTGGGTGCAATAGTTGCGCCTCTGTCTACCCTTTTGGGGATAGAATGCGTGAGTGTGTGTATGTTAGTTATATCCGTAATGAATGGTAATGTTTGGCTCACTCCGATCTTTGACTGTTTGTTTTTAAGATCTCAGTTTTATTCTAACTTTTTTTTATTACTAAGTGTTATTCTAACCAGAATCACTAGAAATTGTAAAATATATCAAACTAAGTACAACGACCTGAAGTAGAATTTAACAAATCAAGACCCAAGACATTGGAAATGGATAATAGTATCTCAAAACTCATTCAGTGTTGATACATATGATTGTGTTTAGTATTAAATGTACGAAACTAAAAACTTTAACTGCCCGGCGAACTAATTGATACTGTTCGATTATTTACCGTCGATATAATTGCTTATCGCTAACGCTCACTCAAATGATTCATTCGATAAACGAATATAAAACGTTCTGATTTAGGTAAAGTTGGTTTCAGAACGACCTCGGCCGCTCGGCCTTATGATAAGTTTTTTATAAGGAAAGCAGATGTATTTCCTACTTGTGTATCAGAGTAATGATCTATGACTCACGCGGCCAGTCTAACACTTCTTCTTCACAGTCTTATCAAAGCGTGCGGAATGCGTTGAATTGGCGTGATAAGACGCTTCGTCAGTACGTATCTCAACAGTAATGACGAAAGGTCGACGTGCAGTTGTTTTGATTAAACATGTTTATTGTTCAGGTATAAATACAAATTAGTTGTTTACTTGTTAATATGACGTCAACTGTTGATTTTGGAATAAGACATTATATGTATTGTAATTTGTATATTGAAAATATTTTACTGGTGGTAGGACTCTTATATGTAAGAGTCCGTCTGGGTGGGTACCACCGCAATGTCTTTTTCTACCGCCAAGCAGCAGTGTGCATGCACTGTTGTGTTTCAATTTGAAGGGCATTGTAGCCAGCGTAATTACGGTATATAATGAGACTTAACATCTTATGTCTCAAAATGACGAGTGCAGTGGAATGCCACACAGTACTTTGTAACCAGCGACTATATAACCCCTAGACTCCTAATGTTCAATATTTCTCTTCAAATTAATTCTGTCAACTACCTGAGGTTTGAGGAAGCGGGGTACTGCATTATGATTGGTTCTTCCAACACCTTATCGCATTATATAACCTTGGAAACATAGGCATAGGGATAGGATGAGTTAAATGAAAATACGATTTTTTTATCGATATTACTTTTATGCAATAAAGTTTTATAGTAATATCATTATTATTTATTACACATATTAATATTTTAACGAAACTCTTTATGTTATCGAATGACAGATGGCGCTTAGTAAGTCTCATCGACATTAACAAGAATATTTGAGCTGACTTGTAGGAATAACACAAAGAATAACTCAAAACAATCGTTATAATCAACAAACAATATAAAAAAATTATCCTAATAACATTTATTTTTGATACCGCTAGGCAAAAATATATCCTAATCATTTTTAAAATGAATTAACTATTACTAATGAACTAACCATTTAAAATAAGAAGCCTGTTAAAATTAAATAGGCCTCAGATAAATTGATTAGTTGAGTAGTGTTTGAGTATTCGGGCGACAGTTTCTTTTATTTTTAATTTTATCGATAGAACTATCGACAAATCCTTTTGGTGTATCACTTACTTTTAATGTTAAAAACAAAACGAAATAGAAAATGTAAAAAGTACTTTCGTCGGAAAGAGATGCAAATATAACAAGATGGCGCGTAAGCACAACATGGCCAGTCTAAGATGAACTCCGTAAAATTTTTAATTAAATGTGATTATGTGTCGTTATTGACTTACCTGTGAAATGTAATGCCATTTTTCTGAAAATTTGAATTATGGCTATTTATACCACACCATTTTATTGTGCACGGGTTCATTACAATAGTTATTTATTCGCAAACACGGAAGTATTTACAGCTCACAGTTGTGGTCGCTACTGACTTGAAGATTTTGAACGGTAAGCTACATTGGATCTATTTGTCAGATGTGTTGCCCGAAGCCGATCGTCTGTTATTAGGAGTCTAGGGGTTATATAGTCGCTGTTTGTAACTCAAGGTGCTGTATGGTGTAGCTACTGTTTATGGGTGGTCGTATCGCTTACCATCAGGCGAACGGCATGCTCGTCTCGTCATTCAATGCCATAAAAAATAATAAAAAAAATCTACAATACCAAGTACCAATGCCACAAGCTTTTCACGTAAGTAATAAAAAAAGCCTACCATATTTAAATTCTAGATTGCTTACTAAATTTTTATTACCCTGATAAACTGAATTATAAATATTTATGCTATAAATTACTGTTAAAATATTTAGACTGTGATAAAAGTGTTATATGCAACATACTAGGTCAAATACCTCTGATACGTTTAATTATTTCGTAATTGGAGCACTTTGAACATTAAGTACACGAGTAAATACCACTAATTAATCTAATAAGTCATCGAACCCCGAAATTTACCGAGATACTTCAGATTTGAGTATAAATCTTAGACACAACGCGTTTTATTTTAATCCTTAAATATTATAAAACAAAGTCCCACGACGCGCGTCTGTCTGCCTGAACGTGATAAACTCAAAAACCACCCAACGGATTTCCATGAATTTTAGTGGAGATAGTTTGACTCTAGGAAAGGCATTGGCTACTATTATTACGGGATAATATATCAAGAATTTTATTCCGGAAAATCTATCACACGTGGAAAACAGCAGTAAAAGCTAGATTATAATACGATAGAGGCTTCGACCTTAATTACGACGCTGTTGAAATGGCACTTTGCATGAACGTCCCACATGTTGATGTTTAAGATAAATAATTTGTCAACAACTAGCCCCTTAACCCATTAGGTTTGACCGCAATAAGTTTTCATCTTCTCGCACTCTTAATAAAACAATGACCTAATCCGACATTTTGGCTAGATGAGTTTTAGCAAATATGGACCCTAAAGGGCAAGCTGCATTGACTAAGAAAAAAAATGCGTTTACAACATTGGGAATAGGGTCAAAATTGTGTGAATTTATGTTCGTTCCTCGCCCAACTTGAAAAAAATTTATACAGTTAGTTTTTGTGACGTTTCCCACAAGTCTTCGATTTTGGATTAGGTCATAGATGTGTTAAGAGTGCGTTCTGTTTTTTATGAACCATCTTCACAGTGTAATGACATGTTCATGAAATTTGTTTATAAGAAAATATACCGTACAAATTTCAGGATTATCTAAAAGGCTTGGCGCCAAATAGGTACAATTCTTTTGTCGACGGAGTCGATAACCATTAACCACGTATATTCGTTATTTTGGCGTTGGCTCTCATTTTTCAAATTAATGTTTCTTATAGGAGAATATTTTTAATCGATGTTAAATTAATAAGGTTGTGTACCTAATTATCTTAATTCGTAAACTTCTACCAAAACATCTTCTATTTTTAGATGTGCGACGCAATCTGCAATATTGCGCACGTATTCTAATAATGTGTATTATGCTAAATATAAATGCCACTCACGTGTGCTTAAATATAAATGTTATCCAACTAATCGAGATCTCCATCCTTCTTATCGTCGCCTTCAAAGTCGCATCTCAAAAAAGAACAAATCACCTTAATAGGGCTCTTTATAAATTGGTCGTTAATACCGCGATCTATTTAAAACCGTGTGTGGGTGGGCCTACGTATCGTTGTTGCTCATACATGTATTTCTGTTCCCAATTCGTCATTTTAAACGTTGGCACGACCAGTTGTAAACAGTTTTTCGACCAATATAGTGTATTATTTTGACTTGTTATATGCGTAAGATCACCAAGTCGCAGTTGGCAGTTTCACAAATATAAGGGATTACCCAATTGCATTAGTGTTCTTGCTATTTTCTTCCCTGACCCATTTTGGGATTCCTTTGTGTGAATGCATTCGGTGAAAAATCGCTGTCTCACGTAACTATTCAACTTGATGTTTCATTCTCGATCTATCTTCATGGAAGATATCTATAATTGGGGCTTTAGTGAAAGACGTCCTTAGCTACAAGTTCTCTAATGGAGCTGGAGTAGTAAATTCTGGCAAATAGACTAAATATTCATCATATACATCAAAACTATCAACGCTCGAGGAGAACGTTCTCTGAGCAAATAAATGATCGTCCCCGAAAGGTCAGGAGTACCCTTAACCGACGAAAATGTATAAAAAGAACTATGAATGTGGAATAGGCGAAAGGTGTGTCAAGATCGTAGCATGTGGCGCTCAATAGTCTCTGCCTACCCCTATGGGATAAGGCCGTCAGTGTGTATGTATATGTATCAAAAGTAAATAATCAGCAATAAAAAGAACATTAAATTCATGACCTTAATCGAGACCGGACAAAGATTAGCTTTATTTTCTGCAAATATTATTAAAGAAGAGGTGTCATAAATTATAAGGTTAAAATTTTCTGGAATTTTCTGAATAATGATGTATGTTTTGTTTCAGGGTGTTCGCTAGTTATGGTGATGGAGGCAGATCCGATTGCTGGAAAACGTTCAGATGGTAATAACTATTTAATTTCCTAGCCATAAGACTTGGCCGTATTCTTTCATCCGTGGTCAGGATTATATTGTTTCTCGAACAGAAAGGTAATTCAAAAACGTCACATTTTATTTTAGAGATCGATAGCTCATATCGAATCCATGATCGTAATATCGATGCAAATTATGTCGCGTTATATTTTAGTAATTAACTCGCTTCATATCATCATGTACACACATCACACCTTTATCCCCAAAAGGGTAGGCATAGGAGCATCCGGGGCACCCACTTTTCGCCATGTGTGTTCCGTCCCGTGATCTTATAGGGAATAAGCCTATAGCCATATCGGGCACAAATTCCTCCGGGCTAATACTGAAAAGAAAACCATCAACCCTCAGAGCTCTACCATGCACACAATTTTACTACGCGACCGAGACAGTATATTCTGTAGTATATAAAATATTCAAACCTAGAAGCTAAGCCAAACTAATTGCGTCTAAATGTCTGCTAATAATTGTCGCGAGTTACGTTGAAATCCAATTAGACTCGCTGTTCAATCGGATTGTTCGTACCGGTGCGGACTGCGAGGCGTAACAGGGTAGTTTCCTATGTTTGATTTTGTACATTATTTTATACTAGCTTTTTGCCCGCGGCTCCGCCCGCTTTAAAAAGTTTTTCCGGGATAAAAGTCCCGCTTTATATTTTCCCGGGATAAAAAGTAGCCTATGTGTTAATCCAGGACATGATCTACCCGTGTGCCAAATTTCATCGAAATCCGTTCAGTAGTTTTTGCGTGAAAGAGGAACAAACATCCTTACATCCAAACATCCAAACATCCAAACATCTAAACATCCAAACATCCATACATTCTTACAAACTTTCGCCTTTATAATATTAGTAGGATTAGTAGGATGTAACAGAACATAATACGAAAACTAAATTGTTCTGTAAAATCAGAATCAAAATTGTTTGACAACTAAAGTAGATATTCATATTTGAAATATTGTTGTGAACAAAAGTGGCGGTGTAGTGGGGATATCGCGTCATTTGTTTCGCACGCACGCAGCGTTATGGCCGGCGACACTCGGTGACGTCACATTCTGCTGTTTCCGTTATCTTACAGATGCCCCTTCCACCAAACTTCAAAGCTTTATAACTCATTTATTAATCTTTGTATTTTAAAAATCATTTTTCCTCTTGATTTTAGAAGACATACACTTTTGATAAATGTATTTAAAAAAAGTCGTCAACTGCCCTATTGAATCATACCCGCTCCGGTATGTCACAAGTGTCTATATCGGAATATTTCTAGCTACCTACACTTTTGACTGTAAAGCGATGTTATTAGATAAGCTAAGTAATATTGATTTTCATACATCTTTCCCAGGCATTTATCATATCATTCTAAACTATGCCGGCAATGTACTGTGATTTATGAGCGCCACAATGTACCTAAATAAAAAAAAATTAAAACAAACCGACTGCGTCAAAATCTGCCATCTTTATAAAATTTATTGAAGAACTGAAAAGATAGAAACAAGACTTTAATTTGAATATTTTATTTTGGCTTTGAATAATCTTAGTTGACAGTGTTCACTTCTTCATAAAGCAGATGTATTACTATTTTCGTTCGTTGAGTAAGATTGATGTAAATTCCTAAACAATGCGTTGGTCAGCTCCCTGTTGCCAGTCATAACACTGCAATGTTATTACAGAAACGTGCGGGTCAGTGTTTTACACAAGAAAACCAGTATCACATTTTCAGTATGATGTATAGCATTTTGTATATTTACGTTTGAATAACAATAAGTTTAGCTAAGATTCAAAATGGAAGGATGAGCTATATCTTTGCTTGTACCGAAATAAAGTAAAAGCCGAATGCCTTTGATCTTTCATATCTATGGCTAGACATCGACCCATTTACTTGTTCCAATGATTATATCCCGATTTTCGGCCTCAAAGTCGTTGGCCCAAATTTTAAAATGTTATGCTGACGGCTAGCTATAAATACGTGGGTCTGTTTTCTCTCAGCATATGGGGCAAGTGATAGGAGGGTAGACGATATAGACCAATTCGCTAGATAGCTTTACCTTGATATCGTCATCGAAAAATAAAATAATATTTATCGGTGAATCATTTATAATAATGGAATTATGTCACAATTGTCCAAACAACAGTATAATCAACTATTTTTTTGCATGGAATGATTTGTGAATTTTCTGTAGCGTAAAATTTTCTAACTGAAACTCTTGAAACCGATCACCCTAATTACCGTATAAATATCAAAAACCATTTCCGATTTTCCTTGTTATTACTCATATTTCTATATCGGTGATTTTTCTGTTAATGTTTAGATATGTTATCGTATTTTAACCTCCCACTTCTACGTCGACTTTCGTATCTCGATTTATATCATCATAAATAATCGCTGTAAGTTCTGTCTCATTCCACACATCAGAATGTTATGATTGGGGACAAATCGTCTGGGCAGCAACATCACAGTAAAGCAGTACGCTCCGTTTGATGTTCAATCTTGATTTATCGCATAGCATTTCATATTATCTTTTAATGATTCATGAAGGATACAATCTTCAAAGCCTTTCTATTAATCTGCATTTGTGAACGCAAAGCTCATTCTGAGAAGATTATGATATTAAAAGCATCAAAGAACCTACTTCGTTTTATCTTGTTCAATTTGATGCTATATTATTGCAAACTAGCTATTGCCCGCGGCTCCGCCCGCGTTAAAAAGTTTATGCGACAATGCCAAATGCGAAAGGTATTTCAATTTCACTAGTTGTACCTTAGTTGTCCAGTCTACTATCCACATAATCAAAACAGGGCCGTGTTCTGCGTATAGTATGATGTTTGTATTAATAATATCCAAAAGGGACAGTTTATTCAACAATAGTGAACAGAAACATTGACTATTCGCCATTGATATTGACAATAGGTCGGTGCGTCGCGCTCCATCGACGGCATTGTGTTGCCGATGTTTTGATAACACGTTCACTAGTTACAGTTATTGAAATATTTCGTGACGAAAGTGAAATTTGCAAACATTGTGTGGCTTGGCTTAGTGGTAGTTTAATAGTGGTGGGCGATCGATGTCATTTAGGATATAAACTTTTTGCTTAGCAGAACTACAGCGTGACTTGTATAACTGTGATCTCTAAGGGCCTAAGAGTTTTTATCACTTATAAGGCTTTTCAATTACCCAGTTTCCCAAAATAGGAAGGTTTGAAAAGACTGTCGTCATGTTTATAGAGGAACCCGACGAGAGTGACTGAAAATGTGAGGAAGAAATTAGAATATTTGTATCAAAACGTGTCGTAACGTTTCGTAACCAGTCCAAATCTGATAAGTTGTCTTACTTACATAGGCTTTTGGGACACCAAGTCCCAATCATAGAGGTAAACATGGAAAAATCCGAAAAATTTATTCTCAATTAAAAATTTGGAATTCCCAGTAATAGGTATTTCAATGCAAAAGTGCCGGGATTTCATTTTAATTATCAGTAGCAGAGGTTTCTCATATTTCCAAAGTCGACAAAACCAGGTTTCACTGTATCTATCTATATACATTATACATATTGATTAAAATTACTTTTGGAAACTTAGGAAACGCTTTTAATCACACTAAACCCGCTGATCTCCTCTTTCTTCAACCTAGCCACCAGACAAAATTCTACAGCAAATGAAATTTGAATTGTAATACATATGCATAGATTAGTCCTTAATATGTAAGTATAGTATGTGATTTCCCAATTGGAATTACTGTATTTATGTAAGCAAGCTCCGAACCAATAGAGAAGGTTCAAGTCTCCCTTATTAAAATCCTATGAATTTCATATTGGATCGTAAATTAACCCAGGAAAAGAGAAATTGTCCATATTTGTCCAAGCAAAATTGTGAAATCGGGTCTGTTTCCAACGAGGGTTAACTGTAGACGTCACGCAGGCCGCGCCGCTCGTAAAACTAATAACCTAATACTTTCCTGCAAGAAAAAATGTTGTAACGGCCGAACGTAGAAGGAAAAGGGACGGGAAACGCAAACTATATTTGGTAGTATTACTACTATAATACTACCGAATATTGAAAACCGTAACAGAGTACGTTTGAAAAATACCTTTTTTCTGTAGCGGATATACAACAAGGGTATAACTTTTTCTACGAATAAAATAAAGCAATTCCAACTGAGTCTTCAATAAGACACAGTGTCCACAGAAGAAAAACCTAATCTGTTCACGGTTGCGTTGTCCGTCCATTGTTCGTGACACAGTTCGCCTCAGGAAGCCGCTGTAGGATGTGGAATTGCACAAATGGCTACCATTTTCGTGATCTATCTTTTAATTGTCTGCAACAACGTAATATCGATAGACCTTGTACAAAAATGTTACAATCCAAGTAGATAACATTTCGTATAATGGTTTCTGGTATTAATATAACATTGAAATATTTGTAAATGTTTTGCGTGCATAATCGCTTCATTGGCCGAGTGGCAACGCACTTAGGTTAACAAATTCGTATCTAGTAAGGCGGAAATCGGAATACTAACGTGATTTACCCGAAATTGGAATTTATTCTCGACATGACAATAGGCGTGACATCGCATGTGTGTTTCGTTATACGGATGAATAATATTTTTTCCAGTGACGTGAACAGAGCAACGAAAGCAACACAATTCATCATGTAACGCACGCATACTCGCTCACGTATTCACGCGTTAAAAATATATAAAATACCATTGCATCGATTTAATTTTGTCTTGGGTGTCATCTAGAGAGAGTGCACAGCGCGACGCTGAGAGCGCGGGCGGGCGGTGACGTCATAACTCCCGAGCGATCCATCAGCTCCCTGGACATGAGCTACACGGCGCCCAGCAACTTGGTACTTACGCCGGCACCCGAATGTAAGTCAAGATGTTACGCTAGAATATGCAACGCTGTCAAGTGTTTCGTTGTCTGTTGAAAACGTGAATCGACATACTTTTTAGGACAGGTTAGTTGGATTTTTAGCTACGAATAGTATACGACTGTTAGTACTTAGTTCAGTTCACAGTTGGTAATACCTCAGTCGTACAGTCACTGCTGGATCGATATGGGTTATCGTTTTTCTATATAATTATCTTACATCTTCCTTTTGTCATTTGCCTGTATTATTGCTGGCAACCCCTAGCCAGCAAATTATTACGTCACGATGAAAATGAAACGTAACGTATCAATAATTAACAAGAAATAAAAACAATGTGGGCTCGACATGGGCTAACCCCGGAAAGCGACACACTCACGTGAGTCTCAATGGCGAATTTACACCATCATCCCCAAGGGGTAGGCTGAGGCGCAACTCCGCTTCGTCCCATGAACTGATAGGGGGTAAGATTAACGCCATATATATGATGGTGTGTGTGTGTGTGTGTGTGTATGTTTGTGTTTGTGGCAGTTTGAAATGCAGTCTTGAATAAATAGGATTACATTCCCGTCGTATATCTAGAATCCCTTGCGCTGTTACAAAGTAGAATAAGAAAGCCGTTTAGCGGGATTTTACATGAATGTAGACGCGGAATACCACTATACAGTCATTTGCTCCTTTGCACATATTTTTTTCTTATTTTGACTTATTAAGATGTGTAAACTGGTTTAGCATTTTTTACCTGACTTGATGTTTAGTGATGTCCACACCACATCTCAGAAACATCCAGAATACCATAAGAATCATTGGTTGCTGTCTTTAAGGCATTAGGAAGGAGGGTGGAATGTGGAGTGAGTGGTCTGCGGAAAACGGACTTAGGTACCATACGCAACAGAATGCTCTTCAACGGTTTTCCGGAAGACAGGGAACCACCCTGGTCGAGTATATACATTTAGTCATATACCGCATGTGTGTTGCTACAGGCCGGAAGCTGTCCCGCGGCATCTCCCGAGCGACAGACAACGAAGGGCTGGTATGGGCACTGCGAAGTAATACCGATCCAGAACCGAATACATTAAGTTCAGACCACATCCTACTGCTTCCAGACATTTCCGTCTACCCACCGGATTTTAGGTAAGCATAATTATCGTTATCGAATATCTTCCTTTAGTTTTGGTTAGGTTATTTCGTAGAGCTCGGTTATGACTTTGCAATTTGTTCCTTATATGCAAAAAGTATGACAATATTATATCCAACCTATTACTTATTTTAAAATACGTTTGGATTCCTAAAATTACAATGTATTGATTTGTACAGTCAATATTGAAATCGGATATATTATTATCATCTCTAAAGTATTTTATTTATAATCATTTACTTTTAGGGGGTTTTGTCTATAATATGGTAACTCCATCATACCTCGTCTTTAAAGTTAATAATAGTGATACAGTTAATATAGCCGAACGGTAGAGAGGACTGAAGCCTTTGACGCAGTAATTAGAGCAAAGTGACTCGAAGCGTGTCAATTACGGAACTTTTATCAAAGGATTAAAAACGATTCGCACTTTAATGGAAGATTCAACTGTGATAATTGTTGCGTTTATTTATCAGAAATATTCATTAAAAAAATAATTTTATTTATTAAGAATTTATTTCTCGAGCACCGGGCACAAATTCCAGACTCCGGGCTAATACTGAATAGAAAAACCCAATATCACTTTGCCCGATCCGGGGATCGAACCCGAGACCTCACCATTGCAGTCGTACCGTAATATATCTACGCCACCGAGACAGTCGCGTATAAAACTTTAATTTGAGTTTTATTTAAAGGTAATTTTTGATTAACGTTTGTATCTAGCCACAGACGGTTTTGATGATTATCCTCCATATTAAGAAAAAATTATTTGCTGACTACATGTCCGCATAAACTATTTCTAAATTCAAATATGAATAGAAAAGTAAACCGCACTCGTTAAAATGTAATAAGCTAATCTGACCTATATACGATTCGATACAAAGTATTTTGGTTCACATCTCATTCTGAGCATTGCGAATAATGTATTAATTTACACGAGATGTTTCTAGAAATCTAGATCATTTGTATATAAGGAAATGCAAACAACATCGTTTGAAGCCGAAGACAATCTCACGTTTGTGATTTGTTGATTTTTTAATTATTATTCTGATTTTTTTTAAACAGGGTTTAGATGTTAGTCTAAGGGTTGACATTGGCAAGAAAAATTGCAGAAGTTATCTTCGGCAAGCTATTTCTACGGCGTAAACAGTCACTGCAAGCTAATTCTTGCAAATTATGGGGCTTGCAGGGCGACACGTAGCGTTTGTATAGAGTAGACGTATTACAATATTGCCGCTAGTGTAACAAGTCTACAAGTTACCCAATAAAATTCTGCATGAACTTGAAAGTCTAAACACGGCTTTATACAACTGAATGATGTGTAAGTCGTTCGCCTGCTGACAAACGATACTGAAGTTACCACCGATATACAGTAACACCATTCAGAAAGTACAAAGTACTACATAGCTCTGGTTAGCAACCTGATACAGTCCTTGCATACTGCTTTTAGCGGTAGAAAAAAAAACTGGTGATATTTTCCCAAGCAGGCTTTTGTACGAAAAACCTACTATATACGAATTAATATAAGGCAATCCATCAGCTCCCAATGGACCATGATGGGTTACCATGCCATACCAGCCCTCTATTATATACTGCCCACTGCTGAGCACGGGCCTCCTCCATGATGGATTATCATAGTATAATGCACATAATGAACCTTAATGCCTTACAGTAAGACTTAACAGGCTCATAAAAGATCATTAGTAAAGCACGTCGATAGAGCGTGACGAGTACACTAATCAGTCTTCGCCCTCTAATGACAACGCCGAATATGGTATTTCGACCGAATTTAAATACTTTCTTCCACAGCACGTGGCTCGGCTTGGAGCCAATTTTTATTAACGTTTCGCACGCAAACCCATTACCGTTGAACTTTGTGTTATTGTTAACCGTTCTTTAACCTTTACGTGTCACTATGAATATGACATTGCACCATTGATTTTGACGGTGGAGTGTGGCGCGCGGTCGCTGGAAGTCACATAAAACAGCCACTTTCGTTTACGATTTATAGCGCTGCTTATTTCACTTTTATAACTTTATTATGAGTTAATTTAAAATTGTATGTCGAATGTTGTTCTCTGAATGTGTTTATTTTGAAAATGTATAAAATTTTACAATACTAAAAGTTTTTGCTGCAGCTGCGCTGTAAAGTGCACACAGAAGAAAAATAGAATATTGGTTCGCGATTCCTGACTGTTCATTGCAAAACTTCATTATAATTACTGTAAACATCGTAACAACCTTTATAAAATCGTAATAAATTGTTTTTCCATTTGAAGCATAACGAATACTCAAAACATGTCGCACCTTTAGGATGAAAACGACACAATTCAAAAAGACAGAAAATTGAGTTATCTTCATAAAATT
Source organism: Lapara coniferarum (assembly GCA_949316025.1). NCBI lineage: Eukaryota > Metazoa > Arthropoda > Insecta > Lepidoptera > Sphingidae > Lapara > Lapara coniferarum. The sequence goes on along the minus strand of OX438934.1, from coordinate 4,782,915 downwards.
ACTTAAAACGAAGTTCAAAATACAATAATAGTTCCAACACAGCCATATTCAAGCAGGAAAAGGACAAATCTGTTATATGGGTCCCTTTTTTATTATATTTTTATAAATAAGGGACTAGTTTTTAGTCATTAAAAAATGCCAACTCAATTTTCTATTTTTTGAATTGTGTCGTTTTCGTTCTAAAGGTGCGATGTGTTTGATTGCACTAAACAGCCAGTAGTTAACTTTACACAAATATTTAATATTCAAATATATTTCCATTTTCCAGAACATTCTTAGAGAAAGATCTGTTAGAAACTGCGACGCTGGTGACACTCGAGACAGCCAACATCCTGAACTGGTGGCGACACGGACGGGTCCCGGGGGCGCCGCGGCTTCTTCCTTTAGCGACATCGGGTGACGGCAACTGTCTACCCCACGCAGCTTCACTCGCAGCGTACGGATTCCACGATAGACTGCTGGCGTTGAGGACCAAGGTCCAGGCCTTGTTGTCTGGTGAAGGCGGTGAAACACTCACAAGTGAGTTCTGGGTCTTAGTGTTACAAACAACCAATGGACACGTTATGGCAATAATGCGCAAACATTTTTTTCTGACAATCCTAACGGGGGTGTGGTACAAAACGGATAGCACACATTTAACAAAAAAATCCACACATGCAGGGCTGAATAAAAGGTCGCTTTTTACACAATAACACAACAAAAATCACAATTTCTGTGGAGCACCACTTAATGTCATTATCGTAGAATGTAATTACAGCGATCGGAAGTAGCATAGGTTTTAATAAAAGTTTATGACCAGCTGCGCATTTATGACCAACGAAGGGTTCACCTAGTCATCCTTAATCCTTTGCATTTCCAGATACTCAAAGGTTACAAAATTCCATGATAACTATCTGCTTTCAACGCATCATATCACTTTCTGATTGGTTGAAAATATTCAAAGCAAGTAAAATAATAATACCAATCAAGAAGTGTTTTAAAGTTTTAACAATATATGAGAGACGGATACGATGGATATTGAGTCAATTTATTTTGTTTGTAAACCTTCAACGTCTACTGGTAACTGATCGCCTCATTGACCCAGAGCTAGCGTACTTCGTTTGCGAACCGTGACGGTGGCTCGATTTTCAAAGTGAACAATTCTATGATGGCACGGTTAAAATCATTTACATTATTTTCTTTATTGACTCTTGTCCAAAATTATTTCTAAATGTAATTTCCTCTGTTTATAGATTATAGCTTTTGCCCGCGGTTCCGCCCGCGTGAATGTATTTTCTCGGGATAAAAGTCCCGCTTTATATTGTCCCGGGATAAATAGTAGTCTATGTGTTAATCCAGAAAATATCAATATCCTTTGATAGGGAAAATAAGCTCCTATTTTTATTTTATACTAGTAGTGCTCGCGGCTCCGCCCGCGTGAAATGGTTTTTCTGGGACAAAAATATTTTCCCGGGATAAAAGAACTCAAGAGTTATGTAGCTTCTTATTAGTGACAGAATTTTCAAAATTGGTTCAGTAGTTCCTGAGATTAGTGCGTTCAAACAAACAAACTCTTCAGCTTTATAATATTAGTATAGATAGGGAAGTTCCTATGTTTTATTTTGTACATTATTTTATATGTAATTGAAAAAATACGAAAACGAAATTCTTCTATGAAATCAGCATTAAAATTGGCTGACAAAGTAGTTATTCATATTTGAAATATTGTCGCCTAAAGAAGCATAACTTCAAAACTAGTAAAGCACCGTATTGTTGTAGAAGCGATAAAGCGTCGCTGGCGGTGGTCGGAGTCGGTATCGTTGCGTTCGGCGGGCCTGACGCCGTCGGAGGCGGAGTGGGAGCGCGAGTGGTGCTCGTCGGTGTCGGCGGCGTCGGCCGAGCCGCGCGCGCCGCAGCCGCACGCCGCGCCGCACTACGCCGGCCTCGACCAGCTGCACGTGCTCGCGCTCGCGCACGTCATGCGGAGACCTGTTGTTGTCTTCGCTGATGTTGCGCTCAGGGTATGTTTACTATAATAATAACTTTGTTGAGCACCAGAAATTAAATATACAAATTCCATTGTGGTGCAATCTCCTGAACTAGGTTTCCATACCTGTATGTCAAGAGAGAGTTCCTTCCTTATGGTCTGATGGTCGCTTCTTACACAATCACACAACAAAAATCTAAATTTCTGTGGAGCACCGCTTAATGTCATTATCGTAGCATGAAATGACAACGATCGCGAGTCACATAGGTTTTAATAAAAGTTTATGACCAGCTGCGCATTATGATCAACGAAGGGTTCGCCTAGTCATCCCATCTCCTTGTTAAATACTCTAAGGTGATTAGCATTGATGAATACAAAATGACAAAACAAGTTTTTCAGATAAGAGTTAAATCTGTGAAATGATTACTGCTTATATTATGTATCAATGTACAATTTGAATATTCCGCGGTATTGCACTATCCCCGGCGGTATTATATACTTCTCGGCATAAATGAAGTTTATAAATAGAACCCAAAAAATGTTTAAATGTCGAATAATTGCCTTACATTTCCATAATTTCGAAAGATCTAATCGTTCGTCATTATGCCATAGGTAAACACAATTTCGCTTTTGTATAATTAACTTAATTTCCACACCAAAATTTCATAATACCTGCATCATTTCAACTTTCTCATCAGGATTTCCGCGGTGACCCTATAGCTCCAATCCCCTTTGGCGGCGTGTACCTCCCCTTGGAGCTGGACCCGTTGCTCTGCAGCAAGGCGCCCATCCTGCTGGCGTACGATGCGGGACACTTCTCTGCGCTGGTGCCGTGCGAACCACTGCCCACTGATGGGGCGAGGGTGCCGCTTGAAGATAATGCTGGCAACCCCATGCCTATCAGGTAGTGTAGTTTTCTCTTTGTAAGTGGGGCTTTCTCCCTAAAATTGGGTGTAATTTTAATGCCATGGGGAAATGTAGGGTAATAAAATGTTTAGAGGTAAGAAATTAACCAAATCAGTGCGATAATACATTACTTATTCAAAGTATTCTTTTTACATAGAAAATTGAGTTTTTTTTTTGTTACGAACTCTTATATTTTTTGGGGAGGCTTGCTCTAAAATCCTGTATTTAGGGGGTTTCCCAACTCAGTTTGGGGTATTAAAAGGAAACACCTGGTATCATTGTTTATGACATATTTACGTTGAATACGTATCCAGTGTAATACTCTCCACATTCCCTATGCAGAATATTATGGTTGAACTTGTATCGGTCCAGGAAATTTATTTATCTTACATATTTTTCTCTACAGATTCAACGTTGACCCAGGCGATGACTTCCGCTGGGACGTGGAGCCCGACCAAAAGACCATAAATAATATACTCCCCGACGAGTACCAACGCTCGTCGATGCTGGCAGCGTATCTGGACCTCGAAAGGGTCGAATGCCTCTCACCAAGTCAACCTTCAGAGGAACTGAGGCGGTCACTAGACGCGCTATCAACAAAGAGTTCCAAGCAATTGAACTCGGTTGCCAAGCAGTTCGGAAGCATTGGGAGGTCCATGAGCAGTAAGATAAAGAAGAACTTCGGGTCTATGGCCAAGTTGACGGGGAAGAGTAGTGGCAGTCAGAGTAATCCGGAGGAGGGTTTGCTGCGGCGGCAGTCCACGTGCGAGGTGCTGTGCTGTCGGGTGTTGGCAGCGAGGGCACCCGTGCAGGAAGAGATGGTCAAGAACTACCTCAATGAGGCTTGGATTGGGTGAGTCCTCATTTGTTAGATAGATCAAGGTTTTTGAGATACATAAAACCGTGATAGCCGTAGGTATTTTTTTATAAGTATAAGACAAAGTGATCCTACTGTACCTGATGGTGAGTGGGATCCAGATAGAGTTGACTGATAAGCAATATTTATTTATCGCCAGTTGATACAATTCTGGATATGCCTGTCGGGTGTATACAGGGTGATACCAGAACACGAAACACTTCGTGGGCCACTATTACGAGTTTTACACCACGGTCACCGTCCATGCCGATAAAAGTTGACTTTCTATAGTAAAAATAAATAGTATATTTAATGTTAGTTATTTGTCTCGAACTTTTAGATGACCATTTACAACTTAGACTATTTAACCAATGGACTCGATATGGCAATAATGTGCAAACAATTTTTTTTGCCAATCCTGACGGGGGCGAGGTAGACACGGATAGCACATATTTAACACAAAAATCCACACGTGCAGGGCTGAATATAAGGTTGCTATTTACACAATAACACAACAAAAATAACAATTTTTGTGGAGCGCCGCCTAATGTCACTATCGTAGAATGTAATGACAGCGATCGAAAGTCACATAGATTTTAATAAAAGTTTATGACCAGCTGCGCATGTATGACCAACGATTTGCCTGATCATACCATCTCCTTAAATGAATGCTCTAAGACTTACACAAGTATTAAACCATCAGCTACACAGCGGAGAAGAATCGCAAGGAGTCGTCCCAGTCGGTGGCGCCGCGGTACGGCACGGGCCGGTCGCAGTTCTACGCGGAGGCGGGCGGCTCCGCGCACGAGGCGGCGCGCTCCGCCCCCCCGTCCCGCACCGCACGCCCCGCCGACCGCACGCTCTACCTGTCTCGCTCGACGTTCTACGACGACCGGCCCCCTAGTGAGGGGTCGCCGTCCCCGGCCCCTCCGGAGGGGCCCAGGCCGTGCCGCGCGCCCCTGTGCCTGTACTACGGCAGTCCGGCCAACGACGACTACTGCTCGCGGTGTGCGCGTCTGCACTGATATTCTCACAGCGCCAGAGTGTAGTAATACTTGTACAGATGTCACTGAAAGCTGGTATTTGACCCGAAAAAAAATGGTACACAATAATATACATAAACTGCTGCTGTAATGTGAATCTGTACAAAATTTTTCCGGCGAGTTTTTTTTTAAGGTCCCAAAACTACAATTTGTATGCAGTTTGTAGTGATATATTCTTACATAAAAGAAAAAAACAATTCAGTGATTGATGTGGAAAGTTGGTACCGACACAAATTTTAGTTGGTACATGGTACAAAACCCTGAAAACTGGTACCAGGAAATTGGTACGTCTGACATCCCTGCTCTCACCCGCTCACACACTGATCGCTTAAGCCGCATTTAGACGAAGCAATTGTTCATAGGCCAGATTTGTACGCAATTATTGCTAGGAGTCAGATTGTCGTTTTATACTGGTCAGACACAGGCATGAACTGAGAAGTCGTCGTACAAGAATCGCTCGAGTAACTTTCTCGCCCGTTGGGACTTCTAACACGATGATAATGTTTTCCCTCGAACATACGAATATCGTAATTTTTTTTGGGTATCTGTCAAAAAACTAGTATACGATTATTGCTAAAGCAAAGTAAGTTTCACGCGTCAACGCGGACGAGAATTGCCTCGGCATTACGCATGTTTAAAAGGGGCAATTTTTTTCTCCTTTCAAGAATTATACAAATGAGGCAATAAAATTGCTCCATCTAAATGAGGTTTTGCTAAAACAACGTGCGAGTTGTTTGTGTATGAACAGTGCAATGACTTAGGCATAGAACAATTCCTATTGACTATCTCATATACTTGTTACATAGAAACTTTAAACTATCAAAGATTAATAAATAAACTATAATTGTAATTTTCCTCTTTGAAAATTGTAGTCTATACGCAACCAACTTGTTTCGATCATACATTTTTGTAAACAGGTAAAACTACATAATAATAATATTACTGGTTTTCTTATATTATGCAATAATATTTCTACATTGGAAAAATTGTATAAGTCAATTTTTTTTCTGATGTAGCACTTAATTCTTAATGTTTGATTAAAGCAGCTTTAAAACCATCGTGTAACCAGTACTCTAGTGATCATGTGTTCAAGAATGTATTTTCTTGTGTGTGAATTTTAGTACCATTTCATCGGCAGCAGACACTATTATCACAAGTTTTATTTTAAATCGTGTCGTCATTTATATTTTGGGTTGACAGGATTTATTTTTTAATTTTGTTCATTGATCGGTCGTTAATATTAATATAGCCTAAGTAGCGAGGCTCAGTGACGGATCGTATTTTATTAACCGCCTTTCTCAAAAAACTATCCCAATCGCTTTTTTCAATCCATCGCCCTAATGGATCAATCATAGTTTTCCGCACATGCTTTCCCCTGAATTAGATACTTGCCTAGTACACACAAATAGTCACGAATAGTAGTGTCTCAACAGTTTATTCGGCTGTATTCGTTACTCATAATCTGTGTTGCCAACCCTACTGTTTTAACAGTAGATTTACTGTTTTTACTTGGTCGTCCCTGTTTTCTGTTTAAGAGTCGAAATTGTACTATTTTTTATGTTATTGATTTTTACATGCATTTTCACGGGTTTTGTGCACTTTTTAGTAAATTATTACATACTAAAATGGTACAGGAGCCTTTTTTTAGGGCGCCAACCTGTCCACTTACCTACTTCTCTGATGTTACCGGCGGAAAAATCTAAATCGAGGAGCTTTTTTTATTGCTCCTCGCTCAAAATCCCCGATCTACTTTTTTCTCCTGTTTTTTTATTAGTCATCTGTTGTTTTTTGGTTTCTTGGGGTTGGCAACAGTGCTCATAATTTATTGTAATATTTGTTCGCCAAGTTATTCAGCGCCTCCCAGCAGTAGAGGAGGCCCGTTCTCAGCAGTGGGCAGTATATAATACAGGACTGATGGCATGGCAAGTTATTCAGTGAATTATTCGCAAATAGTTACCTACATGAGGCATTACAAATGACTAATTTTGATATGTGCATTCTCTGAATTGTATCTAAGATTAAGTTTGGGATAGTTTGAAAATGGCCGCTAGTTGTCATTATACGTGTTACATTTACCGTGTTTGACTGAGGTATATGCTTAATTTTGTTATATCGTTAAACATTCACCACGTAATTACTGCGCGGATGCTGTACATTCGAGTCTTACCCGTTTTGAAACAAGTATTTTTATATACCTAGTGCCAAAATGTGGCTTCTAAATATACAATATAGTATTCAATAAATAGAATTAGGGCGAATGATAAGCGACTGATGTGTTCATATCAGTGCCAGGTTATAAATGGGAATGACAATTTGAGCCAACGCGGAAACTATTAATCGCACCTTTAGGATGAAAATGACACAATTCAAAAAATAGAAAATTGGGTTATCGTCATAAAATTACTTAAAACGAAGTTATCAATCCTACTAATATTATAAAGGCGAAAGTTTGTAAGGATGTATGGATGTAAGAATGTTTGTTCCTCTTTCACACAAAAACTACTGAACGGAATTCCATGAAATTTGGCACATGGGTAGATCATATCCTGGATTACCACATAGGCTACTTTTTATCCCGAGGTAATATAAACCGGGACTTTTATCAATTATCCCGTAAAAACTTTTTAATGCGGGCGGAGCCGCGGGCAAAAGCTAGTACAATAATAGTTCAAACGCGGCCATATTCAAGCAGGAAACGGACAAAGCAATTATATCGGTCCCTTTTTTATTATATTTTTATAAATAAGGGACTACTTTTTAGTCATTTAAAAATGACAAATCAATTTTCTATTTTTTGAATTGTGTCGTTTTCGTTCTAAAGGTGCGATTTCATAAATTTTTGTACAACTCAAAAACGATTGAATGTTCACGTTTTCGTCGCTCACTAGCGATGGCGATGCACAGGGTTCATTGTTTAAAGGCAGCACAGGGTGACATATAGCTATCTTTGTCACACACGTATTAAACTTAAAATAAGCTAGCTTGTTGCGTTTTAATTTGAAACGCATTGTTACAAGACCGGTAGGCTGTAAGGATATTGGAAATGTACTGTCAGCCACATAAATACCTGAACATAGTCAAAACTTCAAATCGCTCTTACACTATTGTGCTCGTTACAAATTTTATTTTCTCTTCACAAAAATAAAATAAAAGGTATTTACGTCACATAAAAAAAAATGTTTCTGAACATAAAGCGTAGAGGTGATTTGAAATATTGAATTTGTGCAGTTACTTATATGGCTGACTGTACCTATCCTATAATATTGCAACTGACCTAAACAGAATAGCCTTTTGTAATTGTGATTTAGAACTTATCCTAAAATAAATATATATTCGTTCATTTTTCATCTGACTACCTCATACAACGCAGCAGTTTTATCATAAATTATATTTTGTTAGGAATATACTGGAGTTATTGTTTGGTCTCAGGGTAATATTTGATGCACTAAGAATTCTAATATATTTCTAGTGATTTATCCTCCCATTGTTTATAAGGAAACACGAGCTTGGAGTGCAATCTCCGTCCTTATTTTGCTTGATTTTAAGATATTAACGTTAAACTAAAACATTTTTGATCTTCTAGTCCCGTATCATTAGAATAGTAATGTGTGAGTGCTTGAGTCGAGAACATCGTTATGAGTGGAAAAAGAAAGCTGGATTTAAAATAAAAAGTTGAAAATTAAGAGCATATAGTATAGGAAAATTATCTTTTTAAACATTGTTTGACATATTCGTGTATTATTCCTAGTGTTATGCGAAGAACTATTAGACATGGTCTATGTTTGATATTAAATTTGAAGTGAAATTATGTAAGGGATTATGAAAATTAGGTAGCTTTAAGTCCAGCGTTAGATGGCGTAATGTGAATGTATTAATAATTTGTGGCATGAAACATACTAACTTCCCCACCTCTGTTATGTTTATTTTGTTATGTTATTTTTACGCGTGTAATAGTTGAAATGATATCGTTGTGAAGGCTATTGATAATTTTACGAAACAACCTGTTTTTTCATTACATTACTAAAATATCGTTGTTTTTAATTACATTAGTTACAAAATATTGTATTTGTCAATTGTTTGTTATACTATATTTTAATTTGAAAAGAACCTGAACTTCCAGTAAATAAAAATCCGAGAAAAAGGGTCTCCAACCAATGTTTCTTACAGAAATAAGATTTTTTCTCTATTGCGATAAAATAAGTCAAACAAAATTCTATTGAATATTTATTATAGCTCTAATTAAAGATCTGTAAGGTAACTTTCTTTTGTAATAAGTAAGTATACATGACAAATACATAATATTAACATAATAACTACAATGTATATACACATTATGTATAGCAGAACGTTAAAAACAGAGGGTAAATATTATATTTTTTCATAAATTGTAACTATATAGATACAGCATATCAAGTTTTGTAGAAATATAAATGGTTATGCAAATCATATGTGTGTTTTATTTACCAAACATTATTTTTACATGATGATTCTTACAGTTACCACAAATTTCTGTTATAATATCTATACTTTTATTTAAATGTCTTTGCGTAATAGGTATTAACTTACCTTACGGGAAAATTTTAGAGACAAAACCATGATGAAACTTACCGCCAAAACTAAGTAGCGAAGAGTACAACGGAATGTAAGTAGACGGAAGTAGGTTTGAATTAAACACAAGCGAGGAGTTGTAAAAAGCTTCTAATATTATATTTTATGATTATATTATACGATTATTATAATATATAGATAATAAACACTTATTAGTTTGTGTTATTTTCTCAATGGTATTTAAAAACATTAAAATTACGTTCTATTCACGAATTTTTTATTCATGGGGTTTTGGCGGGAACTTGGAAGTATCACTCTAGCCACTGCTTTTCTGTAATATACTTCAGAGTGGCTAGTTATTATTCTGAGCTTCAGAGGATAAATGACAAAGAGCATTATAATACTACGGAAATAAATGATAAAAAATGGCAAACAAAAAAATACTTACGGCGAGGCTGTGTGGGCTTGAACCCTTTGCCTTCCAATAAAAATGGAAAATTTAAAAAAATATTCGTTCTGAATCACATATTTTGAATTCTTTCGAACCACAAAGAAAAATGTATATGTGGTTTAAAAATATAAGCATTTTTTAAACTATTGTTATTTTTAGGTTTATTTATTTATAGACAAACGAAATACAATTATTGTACTGGTTAATTTTCCAAGTTTTATCCTTATCCGACCCTTATACCACAGTTTCAGAACAGAACTTCAGTTGTCAAAAAGAGCTTGTTCCTTATTGCAGAGAAAAGATGCTTCTTGTAAAATACATATTTCTGAAGTGAAAGAAAGTGCTATTAACATATAAACTATGTCTGGTGGACTCATAGATAAGGTTTATATAGGTTTGGACAATGCGCCGGCCGCATTCGACATAAAAGGTCGTATTCTGGGTCCCGTAAGTGTTTCACATTTTTGTACGATTTTTTTTAGTTTTTTACATAATACACAGAAATGATTGCATAAATATTTCAGAATGGAACGAATTTAGAATACATACGTTCAGAAACTGGCGTAGTTGCTGTTTTAAAAGGAGATAAATTAGAACCGTTGCATTTGGCGCTTCATCACACCAGGTCCGAGGCGCTAGCGGCTGCAAGGTCGTTAGCCCAGAACTTGATAGAGACAATACGAACAGAACTAGCGCAATGGAGCGCGGCTCAGGCTGGAGGGCCCCCACCTGCGTTGAATGTCCCCCCTCCGACGTTAACCACAACCTCAGCACCTCCGCCTATTCCTCCGCCAGTGCCAACAGCCGCGCTGTCGACTCCTCAATCCCTCACATCGACCGCCCCAGCTGTCATACCGCCAGTGGTCAGTGTGTCTCCAGCTTCAGCACCATTAATGACTGTTCGTCAACCAACTGTGCTACAGCTCTTACCACAACAACAATATGTATATAACCAAGAAAATGGGCAGCTAATACCTATAGTACAACCAGGTGTTCAGATGTCAAACACCAATTTCACATCACTACCTTTAGCTCAGCATATTGGTTTGCAGCAACCAAATTTTGGTGCAACACAAATTGTAGACATATCAAACATGCAGCCTGTCAATGTGACACAGCTACGTCTAAGTGGGGTTCCGTCTTCCATGTCAATGATATTACCAAATGGTATTACATTTCCTCAAGCCAGTTTAACATCATCTGACACCACTACAGTAAGTTCTGCTACAGCGACACCTGTAGTTTGTGCTGCACAGAGCAACTCCTCACAAAAGATACTATATAGTTCAGACAAAGACAAAGATATAAAGTACCACATCCAAGGAGCTGACACTGTTCAGTGGACGGTGCCTGGTTCACAGACAATGTTGATTCCGTATCAACAGCTTCAGGATTTAACTGCAAATCAAGGGTTGACCAATTTACAACATCAACAATTTGTTTCCGTGAGTATCAAATCTTTTTGATGTAGTTTAAGGATGTTTATTTTAATGAAAATTGAATAGATTATTCACAAACACACACACACACAGACAATCACACCCATTATCCCCAAAGGGGAAGGGGGGGGCAGAGGTGCAACTAATGCGCCCACTGTTTCAGACTCCAGGCTAAAGCTGGGTAGAAAAACCTGAAAATCTGAGTAGGGGCGGTAGTAATAAATCAACCTCAAGTTTGAGTTACATCTCAAGTAGACATAATGCATTAATAGTTCAATACATTGTCTACTTGACATGTAACTCAAACTTGAGATTAATTTTTTAATGCAACCCTAGATTATTCAATAATTTTTTTATTATTATTTTTTTTTTTTTTTTGTTTCTCTCTGCTATATGGCTATCTGTGTTTAACACAATGAGCCACTTCGTTGACCGTAATACTGTTGAATATTTTAAGTCGTTAGAACGAGTCTCCAGTGAGACTCCTCCTACTATATGCTGACCAATTTAATTGAATCTGTTTGTTAATGAGTTGACACTGTGTCTCTTCAACCTGGTGTGCTTTACACTCTTTGCTCCTTCTAGTTTAGTGACCAGTTCATTGCAGTGTGTGGATAGTCTATGTTGATAGTTCTTGCTAAATTTCGTAATCTCCTGTTTAACTGTATTTAGACCCAGGTCCATGTGGATGTATTTATTGCTAACATAAAAAGGGATGTTCAGCATAGTTCTCAGAGTTTTGTTTTGGAATCTTTCCAAAATTTCTATGTTACTGTGACTTGCAGTACCCCATAGCTGTATTCCGTAACTCCATATTGGCTTGAGGATAGCTTTATATATCACTATTTTGCTTGTATTGGAGAGTCGTGAGTTACGACCTACCAACCAGTACATGGATCGCAGCCTAGTGTCAAGTTGTTTACGTTTGCTCCAAATATGTTTCCTCCAAGTAAGACGTCGATCTAAGTGAACGCCTAGATATTTGGCGTCATCGGCCTGTGGTATTTCCATATTATACAGTCGGATGGGCGGGCAGGTTTGTTTCTCAGGGTAAAGGTTCAATTCAATAAATGAATGTTTAATGTGTACAGATCAGATTGTATAATACAATATGGTTATCAAATTTAAAGCAATGGAAAAACAAAAAAAAAATTAGAAACATCTTACTGAACTTAAATAATTTGCATATAAAAACAAAATAAGTGAACATAATTATTTTATTTGCTATGTATCATTGCAATTGCATGACTGCCTTGGTGGCGTAGTTTATTATGATACAACCGCAATGCTGAGGTCTCGGGTTCGATCCCCAGGTTAGGCAAAGTGATATTGAGTTTTTCCATTCAGTATCAGCTCGGAGTCCGGAATTTGTGCCCGATATGGCAATAGGCTCGCCCCCTATTACATCATGGGACGGAATAATGGCGAAAAGTGGGTGCACTAGATGCGCCTCTGCCCACCCTTTCGGGGATAAAAAGGCGTGAGTGTGTGTCATTGCAATCTACAGAATTAAATAACTATTTGGACGAGTAAACAGACAATAAACAATTTCCATAAATGTGCATTTATTAAATAAGACATGCTTATTGAATATTTCTGCTATACTAGATTTTTGGCAATTATTTCTAAATTTGCAGATAGCACCAGCTGGTGGACTCCCCCAAACTTCGCTCCCACTATCGGCAACACAATTACAACATCTCCAGGCGGGTACCATCATGCAGCTAAACCAAAAAGTAAGATCGTAGTTGTGAACTAATATCTAAATTATTATTTTTATTCAAGTTTACCTATAAGGTGTGCCAAATTTTTGTGTTTTTAAAACAGTGTCATTAGTACCCATAAATTATGAATATTACTGTAATACATATTGATATCTAATTTTTAATAATTGAATTGAGACATACATGAATTTGTACTCTTAATTGATCCATTGACTCAACATTACTTTAGAATGATGAATTATGTCTTAGTAAAGTATACAAATCCTTTTGCAGCCAATATCAAGCAGTGGTTCATTGATAAATATAATATCCACGGGCCAAGCGTCGTCGCCACAAATTATATCTGTGAGCATTAGGTTATATTCGCAATAGTCATACAAGCACTTCCACTCTGTTGTACAATGTTTCCACATTTGCTTTTATGTTTATAAATTTGATTACGTTAATTGAAGTATACCAGCTATTCTCAGCCATTTTTACTCGGGCCACAAAAACGTCTTAGTTGTGTTGTCTCAAACGGCAACGTAAATTCATTGACCTACTTCAGTATGTACAAACGTAATTAAAATGAAGTTTCATTTATTTTATTAAAAAGAATACATTATTCACTGAATGTTTTATTCTAATTGGATTAGTATACTGCTGAAACGAAATTAGAAATATATCTTTGATTATAGTGAGTGTTTCGAAGTGTGATGGGTCGCTTGCAAAGGCTTAGCGGACTACAGGTTGACTACAGCTGAACTATGCTATGAATTTTTCGAAATGTTAACAAGAAAAAGTAAAATATTTGGTGTGATATAAAAAAATAACTTTTTTTTTAAATCATGACATTTTCAAAACTGCCGAAAGAAACATGTGTACACGCGTCATTACAATTCTCCTAAAACTCCGCTTACTTCATGCTTTGTCAATAAAATCTTAATAAAAATTACAGTCTTCAATCCTCATGGTAGCGGTTTAATTTGGGCACTATAAAACTACACGCATATTGGTGTTTTCAACCATTTCCTACTCATTAATTTTTCAAGTTTAATTTTTATGTTAAATGTTTTATGTGGATGGGTTATTGATACTTCTTTTCCCTGCTTTATTGACTATACATTATTTTATTTTAATGTAATCATTGGTAAGATAGATATTGCTATGTTTACTGTGCGTTTGAAATTGGCTGACTGGAACTTAGCCACTTCATCGTCCTTTTACACGTATTGTGATGTTTCTGGTGACTTAAAACAATATCCTTGACTAACTTCTCTACCGCCAAATTAGTTTTTTTAATAAGAATTACACAGCATCTTATGAAAAAAAAAGAAAAAATTTTGAAAAAATTATGTTCGCGCAATATCTATCTTCATGTTTTTATTAACTTTTCTAGGCAAGTTGTACATGATTGCTATAATAAGTCAAAAATCACGCTCCACAAGCAACTCTATAAATATTGATATTCAATAAAATTACTTTAAATGTACTGTGTAACCTTGCTTGGAAAGGGTTAGAGCCCGTCCCATCCGATCTTTATTTTATAGACAACGCTTTCAATGTAGTGAATACACTAACATGAGAGGAAATATATTTATACCGTGACAACTTGCAGAATACCTCGACTCCTACCAAAAACGTTGGATCTCAAGAAACCCGTGGTCAGAAACGACTATCTGATGGCACACCCAGTCAACTGCAACTACGTCCCATAGCTCCTGCTGGGTAAGGTTTCTTTTATTACATCTTATTGTCGTTAAGAAGATTAAAGGCACTCCAGCTATTTTAATAAATGCACAGAAATATGTACCTGAAATGTAGTTTAAAACTGATTGGGCAATTGGCGTTAACTGAAGACTCAGATATTTCTGTGTATACAATTTTGTAACCCTACAGTAGTATTGATGAGTTAATCGAGGGAAATTGAGTATTATGTTACAAGTTTTGTATATTGATCAAGATCATGTTTTTTGTTTCCTAAATTAAATGGTCACATCGGCAGTATATGAATGTGAATAAAAGAAAACACTTTAAAATTTGTGTAATAGGAACAAAAAGCATGATCTTATAATATTCGTACAGATAACGTTTTACATTCAGACTCATATAGAGTTTGTGTGTGAGTTAAAGGAAGATTTTTGAGTGATTTAGCTTCCGTCGGGTCGCTGTGTGTGTGCTCAAACCGATCTGTACGCAGGTCCCATATGAGCCAAGACAAGGGCTCCGGCAGGGAGGCACGCACGTGGACTGCAGCCGCAGGTACATTGAAGATAACGTCATGTTAACATGTTTTAACATGCCGAGATCAATTGAAACACACTTATGCTTGATTACACAGGTTTTTCAATATTTATCAAAAGTGAAGAAATATTTTGCACTTGTAGTTTAGAACTGTGTTGCTATGACTTATTATATTATTACATCCTTTGACGAAATAACATATCAAATCAGAAAAAAGAGTTTTAAACCCGTCATTTATAATTGTATTTTATTGTGTTTCATTTGATCTCGGTTATACTTTGTACTTAATGTTAAGAATTACTAATATCTCTTATGGTTTTTTTTGTGGTCTAACGTGATTGATTTATATTAAGAAAATTAATAGACTGGGTTCAGTTCTGATTAATTTATTAGTATTTATTTTTTATGAACTTTTTGATTTTTTTTTATTGTTTAACAGTGGCGTAGCTTGCCCTTGACAGGCCCCTATCTAATTTGTCGAATGACTCTTTAGAGGGACGGCATCTATACAAACCGATATCGTGTAGCCGTACGGCAATTTACTATCGATGAACTAAATACTGTCAACTATAGTCCGTCCAACCATTTATTTAACTTTTGACAGTTCGGTTTCTAATCAATTGGGGATGTAATAATGCGTTACCGATTCGATTTCTTGCAGCAATCGACTTACGTTATTCAGAAGTTTTGATCGCTTAAACACATTGAAATGCTATTTAAATTATGAAATGCTAATCTATACTAATATTATAAAGCTGAAGAGTTTGTTTGATTGTTTGTTTGAACGCGCTAATCTCAGGAACTACTGGTTCGAATTGAAAAATTATTTTATGTTGAATAGACCATTTATCGAGGAAGGCTTTAGGCTATATAACATCACGATGCAACTATTAGGAGCGAAGAAATAATGGAAAATGTGAAAAAAGCGGGGAAAATTATTCATCCTTGAAGGCTTCCATTGCGGGCGCTGCGAAAACGGTTCAAGATACCAAAAATATATGTATGAAAGAATTATTCCTCTTGAAATGATCTAAAAAAATGTGCGCGACAGTATATGTCTATCTTTTAAGATTAACTCACTAGAACCGTTTTTATGGTAATCAAATTTGGTCGAAGTTAATGCATTATTTGTTAAGAGTTGTATCAACGTCATAGTCATAGAGTGATTCAACGGGAATGTTTTTATGTACTTTTATCCCGGAAAAACTCATTAACACGGGCGAAGCCGTGGGCAAAAGCTAGTTAGTTAAATAAATGGTTGGACGGACTATAGGAGTATATTATAGAGCAATTTGATCCATCGTATTTTTCATAATTTTGATTTACACATGTGCCCCTAAAGCTTAAGGGCCCTGTGTCATTAATACGATAGCTACGCCACTGATATTTAAATGCTTTAGAAGACTTGATCCCTTGATTGTTTTTTGCGTAAATTGAAAATGGCTTTTGCGTAAACAGTAAAGATATTACCTTAATTTTATGGACGCATATTTCAATAAATCTATGTAGGTACCTATATATTGACCTTTTTTTCATTCTATCGCTTTCTGCATATGCGTTACATATTTTTTTCAGGCCCATCACAAATATTTTCGCCGCAGTTTTTCCATTTCAGTTAAATGTTTTTCAGGAGTCGGAGGGAAAATTATAAGTTGTAAATTGTTTATTGTATCTTTGCTGACCGATTTATCAGCGCACTTGCGTAAACTCAAGATATTTTTCTTAGTAGTTTTATGGTTTCGAATAGAGCTAATGCGTTAAAATAAATAAAAAAATAGCGCATGTCGTCGTCGTAAAAATCATGCGTAAAACAAGTGATGTTATTAGCAAAATTGATACGCGTAGATAAGCTAGCGTTTGCGCTCGATTGATTCTGACTTCGAGGCATTTTATTCATGGTCGCGTACGAATTTATAGTAAAAAAATCTTTTTTACAGGTCACAAACCATAAGTCTAGTCGGTCCGCAGCAATATGTTTAAATTAATGTTTTTTTTCTGCGTAGGCGTAAATTGGATATATTTGTATTTAGGTACCTTTTTAATTTGTTATATATGCAAATAACATTGGGTCGCGTAGTTTGTATATGTCATTCTGGTGCCATAATATAGTAAAAAAGACGTAAATTGAGTTCATAGCATTTTTGTAGTAGATAATGTAATGCAATGTCTATTTCTACCGCCAAGCAGCAGTGTGCATGCACTGTTGTGTTTCTGTTTGAAGGACATTGTTGCCAGTGTAACTACTGAACATACTGAGACTTAACATCTTATGTCTCATGATGACGAGTGCAGTGGAATACCACACAGTACTTCGTAACTCAAGTTGCTAGATGGTGCTGCTACTGGTTATGGGTGGTCGTATCGCTTACATCAGGCGAACGGTATGCCCGTCTCGTCATTCGATGTAATGATAAAAAAAAGATAAATGGTAAATGTGAATGCGATTCACCAGACTGTAGGTAATCACCACTGGCCATAAACACCCAGAGGAATAATCCAATTTCCGGCGTTTCCTAAGAATTTAATGCGATATAGTTTTATGACTACATGCAACATTACATTAGCGTACTTTCGGTCTCCCCCTTTTGAAGACTATGCGTAAGCGCAATCTCAAAATTTTCTTTCTATACACACACTTATATTATTTTTTGTATTTAGCTGTATACGATATAGTAGTGATTTGTGTGAGAAAACACTTTAATCTATTTTACTTGCTGTCTAAAACCTATCACAGAAAGTTCTTAGAACTTATTAAATCGAATTCGAATCGAGGATCGATTGACGCTCCATTTGACATTTCTGCGGTGGGCGCCGAGAAGCGATGCCGTTTCGTTTGACAGTTGAAAGGCACGCGTCGAATACCGCCACAGAAGCATGTTCATTCGTCCGAAATCGTCGAGAACTTTATTCTACAACTTCTACAGGGCTTCAACCTGTCAATATCTGCGAGCGCCGCGTTTGATGAGGGTAATTGTGGTACTACTGCTATTTGATCGAACGTATCAGTTTCTAATCTAAGGATATTTTTACCCAGCAGTGCAGTTCCTTGAAGTAAGCAAATTTATTTTCATCGTAGTTGGTTCCACCAATAAATAAAAAGTAACCAAAAAAAATATCGGCCCACTATTGAATCCTTCAAAATTGTGGTTGGTGTAATTTACAGCTTTGAACCAAATATTTATTTAATCTGATTATTTTCTTGTTTGGTCAAAATACGTTTTTAAAACAGCTCTAGTCCAGCAATCCAGCGGTGAAGATACAAAATGAAGAAAATATGATGTTACTTCCAGTATCGAGATATTAAAATGGAGGGTATATAATGCCAAGCGTAGTTTTTTTTAAATATAGCTGTTGCTGTCCGTGAATGGTGCTTCTGTTAGATCGAATTTAGTTTCTATTCCTTTAAATACGTACTTAATAGGAACCTTATGAAATAATTGTTTCAGATATATCCTATATTGATTTGCTGGAGTGAGGAGTAGTTAGCCTTCATTGCGTGCTTCGTTCTTAGTTCTGTGGCGACTAGCAAAGCGTAGAATTGCCAAAGCAAAGATTGCGTAAAAACTAATAACTTCCAAAGACATTAAACAGTATAGTTACTTAGTTTTGATTAAGTTATTTTAATAATTCCGACGCGTCGTTAATATTGGCGATTAGCCAAATCAAGATTAATGAGAAGATACATTTTGCATGCGACTAAAAACTGTCCAATGTACATGGTATAGCGTTGTCACATTGGCGTAAAAACGACATCCTTAAATTCTTTAAGCTGTTATTATAATTATCTCAGAAATTTCCATTTACATAGCGTATGTAGTATGTTTCCAAGCATTCAGCCCTCGCGTAAGTGCACATGCGTTGTAAACTAATGTGTTGTATACTAGAGTTATAATGTTCCACAGGTAGAGACAGCACGGTGGTCAGCATGGGGATGAAGATCAATCCGGCACACGGCACGATCATACACGTCTCCTCGGGACAGCAGACGAAGTATGTCTTTATTTGATTTTCTTACTTTTTATGGTATTTGTAAGTATTTACTGGTTTAATGCATTACAAAATGAAATTCGTAAAGCATATTTTGATTGTAATGCAATTTCAATATAGTTTTGATAAACGAACGAAGCATTGACAGTCCAGTACCAAAATGTATTCTTTTTCTAAAATATTAAAATATGAGTTCCTGTAAACATTTTCGCAAAATTAACCTAGTCAGCTCGTGGTGTACTCTGATATATGCAAAATTAAGCTCTGGAAACCAGCTAAGAACCAGGCTCTTTATAACGGTTGAACACCTAATCATGAGAGGTATAAGGCTTCTATTGAGCAGACAAGACATTTCAAAGCTAATATATAAACAACGGTATACAATAAAATATTAAGATTAAAAATGCAATAAATTGTGTCTGTTGTCCACAGCGTATCAGCGTCAGGGGTATCTCAGGAAGCGACCGGGATGTACATACGACAAATTGACAAGAACGCCATACAAATACAGTCGAACAAAGACAGTCAGAAACAAGATCTGACGAAAGTACAGAGCACGACACAGAACGTGCAAATGTTCACTGTACCCCAAGGAATGACTGTGCTTCAAAACCCTTTGAATATAAGCCAAATGCCGACTGTGATTGGCCAGCCACACAGCCAAGTGTACATGATCCCAGCGAACCACCCCAACTTGGTACAAGGAGGTCTCCCTTCTGGGTTAATCGGGCAACAAGTCCTACAACCAGGGCAGAACGTTACCGTGATGCAGCCCAACCAGTTGGGAGTACCGGGAGGAGTTCAATACAATGTTCCTATAATGCCGATGAATATGCCAGCGAATTCGCAGTACATGCCTGCGGGGATAAATTTGAACACGCCGTTATCGGCACAGCAATTGAATGCAGCTCTATCTGGACATCAGTTAAATCCTAACTTATCTGTTTCCGGTACTATACCGATTGTCCAAGCGCCTCCCTCTTCGCCAATGACAGCTCAAACACAGATACCAGTGTCACAGACCCCTCCAGTACATCAAATTGTTCCTCAAAACTCTTTCATAGCGCCCACCAGCCAGTATGGCAGTATGCCTCAGCAATACATGATGCAGAATTCCGCGGCAGTTACAATGCCGGTTAATAACACTAATGTACAGTATAGTATTCCTAATCAGAGCAGCAATGGAGCAAATAATGGTAATGGGCAAACCACCATCGTTGAAAGTGAAACAACCAACGGCAGCAGCAACCAAACTAACTATATAACGTCTTCGTCTCAAGACAGCAATGGGTATTCCATAGCTGGTGCAACAGTTCAAAATGCCCAGCAGAATTTCACAACAGACGGAGCGACAACACAAACTGGATTCGCTTCGGCGAATCAAACGGCAACTCCCACATACGGATCAACAAATGGCAGTCAAACTCAGGCTTACAACGTGAGCCAGACGACAACGACACAGCCTCCACCGAACTATCCAACTAATGGGTCAAATCCTCAAACACCGAATCCAAACTATGGTTCGACAACGACTCCCAGCTCACAGAACACCTCGCAAGCCAACTTCTCTCCGTCGACCACGCCAGCACCGAATCAGTCGTACCAGACACCGAATCTCACAAACATGCCTAACGTCGCGTACCCGCCGAACCAAAATCCGCAAAATCCTTACCCGAACGCTACCGGACAAAACCTGGCAGCTTACGCGAGTAACCAGTACCAATACACCAGTAGACCATGGTTCCGGCCTCGTTACGGATCGCCTCAAGGCTCGCCATACAGCTCTGGAACTGGTCCCCCACCGAACGGACCTCCCATGCCTGTCCCCCCTCCCTCTGGCAACTTTAACTACTGGCAGGACAGTTGAGAGTACCTAGACAGTATTATTTTTGTGGAAGATGACCAGTCATAAGTTTAGAATGATAGGAATGACAGAGACTGCTTTTATTGTTAAATACATTTATAAAATGTGAAAAAAGGTTCTAGATATAAATATAAATACCTAGTAATAAATAACATTATTTTTTTGGTGTAAAAATTCAAACAACACAATAGTCCCATTCTTGTTATATTAAATGTTGGAACATAAGCCTCATACCCTTTTTCAGTCAATGCTGTATGATTCAAAAATGTATTAGCAGATATATATGTAGAAAATGCTATGGAAATTTTATTACGACCAATTCGTTTTACACTACCTTGAACTATATTATCAATTTTGTATTTGTGCAAAAAACGACCAAAGCATATTGGGTGGAAGTTAATATCTTTAGAATTAGAATCTTCAGAAACAGATTTGACCACATGTATTACAAAAGGAGATGTATCTGAGGTGGAATATAGTTTTCTACCAACCTCACTAAGCGAGGCGGAAGCAATTGGAAAGGTAGGGGTAGGTGGGGCAACTTGAGACGGCAGCACTTGTGAAGATGGATTGTTAGAGTTCTTCTCGTCACTGTCTACGCAACAACAGCCATGTTTGCCAGAGTTTATTGCCATTGGATTATTATTTTTTTATTACATACATACACACTCACGCCCTTATCCCATAGGGGTAGGCAGAGACTATTGAGCGCCACATGCTACGATCTTGACAAACCTCTTTCGCCTCTTCCACATTCATAGTTCTTTTTTTACATAGTTTTTTATTACAGTTTTTGCAAATTCTATGTAGGCGTGTCCGTTTTCTTTTATTTATGTTGGGTACTGAGCGGTCAGTGTCCATGCTAGAGGCGGTATTGACGGTAATAAATTGCGACGGTTCAGGAACGTCACCCCCAGGGTCTGGGGACTCCTTCGTCTCACTCATACTAAATTTTACTTAAAGAAAAACTTACCAATATTTATGTTTCTATATGTACAATATAAATTAAATAAATAAGTAAAGATATATACAACTTAACTGACTATCTTTATATACAAAATATTTTTTTCTTATGGAATCCAAAATAAAACACCCGCCAAGTTCGAACATTTCCCGCGCTTTTCCTCATGACACTTCCACGTTCCCGCCAAAACTCAATACTATTGTTTTTTTTTTTATAATTTTCCCTTCTAGCGAAGGTAAACGGTTCAAGCCCATACAGCCTCGTCTTAAGTGATATTTTTGGTTGTCTTTTTTTTTCCTACGTACTATGTCGTAGTAAAGCAGTGGCTACCTTACTAAGACTTTATCAAAGTGTTTTGGCGGTAACGAAAAAACACTTGATTGGCACGGTTATTTCAATTCATTTCATTTGAGCACTTTAATAGAACTACGTTGGATAATATACCACCATAATTATGCAATATAACACTAAGTATCACCAAAATAATGAATTAGAACAAGAGCACCTCATGACACTTCCACGTTCTCGCCAAAACTCAATACTATTGGAACTTTGACTTTGTCTCAACTATTTATTACGAGAAAAGAAATGTCACGTCAAAGACAACACACTTATTCTGCCATAGTGTAATACTCTTTTGATATTTTACTTAAAAAATACAGTTCCAACTTTATTATATGAGTTCACAGAATATGTTTCTTAAAACTTAAATTATTGGACACGGTTTCGACTGGGATAATCAAAATTACACGTGTTAAATTATTTACTGTATTTTTAGTAGATCATGGCCACACAGATATCCGATCGCGTACTCGATTTCAATCCCATAATCGACTTGATTTGGTGAAGAGTACCGATCACTTCAAGATTGGAATTGAAACTGTTTCGAGTTCGTGATTTCTTGAGATTGGAATTGGTTTCCAGAGTAGGCTCACAGTTGTTTTTTGGTTCCTCGGGGTTGGCAGCACTGGTTCGCCTGGTCATCCCAATTCCCATCTCCTTGTCATAATGCTCACAGTCAGATTGTCACATCACTATAGTGCGTTTGAAGTATTTTACCGATGGCGTTAATTGGCACCCCTGTTTGATAAGATGGTGGACATTATGAGGAAAATTTCCGCCATTTCAATTTAAAAAAATAGTGTTAGGGTTCTAGGTAACACATTTTGTGTGATGTAGCAGCACTGCATATAACTTGCTGCCAACCTAACACCATCGGAATTAAGAGTTGAACTAAGGTTCTTCTTCTTCTTCTTTTAAATGATGGCTTCAACCGATTATCTATCGGTGATTTCGCCAATGTCAAGTAATAATAGCAGATACAAAACAATAAATATAAATTCTTAGAAATAAAAAGTCAAAACTAAGGATAAAACGCACTATAGGTACACAGAAATAGGTACATCGATTGTGGACTGTCAGAGATTGAGAATATAACCGTAATAGTGTTCTGTGATATAACCACGGTCCACGACTGTGGTCTTGACTCGTGCTTGGAATGAGTGATATTCGAACTTCGAATTGAAGATTGTCATTCGTCAAAAAGTCAAGTCGAACGGCGAAATAGTCCTTATTCTGAGGCGAAATCATACTCCATAGTTTTCTCACTGCACTTCACTGCACTTTTGACATTGGCAGAATTGTCGACATCGGCACGAAATGCCATTCTCTAAAAAATAATAATACTCCATAGTCGAAACCAAAGAGCATTATAATACTACGGTCGAAACCAAGAAGTTTATAATATTATCTAATATAACATTCTTGGTCGAAACTCGAACCTATGATTCGAACTACCTAAGTCGAATCGAAGTGAGAGTGATTTTTCATTTTAATTTCAGCTATATAGTACCAAGTTGAAATTGATAATTAATTTCTTTTCCGACGAAGCCTTTTGAATTAGGTTAGAAAAAGTAGTGTGATAAAAACATCGTTCCTACCAAAACATCTTCAGTAATGTCCTCGGATGGTAAAGAACAAATAATGGAGTAAGTTTTAAATAAAGTATATACGGAATTTCGTTTTAGAGCACTGTGTTACTTTCAATGAGCAATTTATTTGTTTTAGTTCTATGGAAAGAGCGTCTTATAACTGTTATTATCGGTCTCATCCTTCACGCAGCCAAGTTATACGTTTGATAGATCTTCTTGAAAAAAATCATTTCCTTATCTCAAGAACTAGGAAAGGCTCCAATTATAGGGAAAGGGCCCGTAAGACCTGGCAAGAAATCGCTGACGAATTAAACAACATGAAAGGCTGCATTAAAACATGGAAGCGATGGTCAAAGGTTGGATTATAACACAAAGTATTTCATTAATAAAATTGATCTCCTATACTTAGGTCTATTTTATTAGAATGCTTTGCTTTTTTTTAGTATTGGGCTGATAAAAAATTCACAGTTAAGAAAAAGGGCGTAGTAAAGCTTAAAGCTAAAAAAGAAAGTGGTGAAACTAATGAGCTAGAGCTGAGTGAAATAGAAGAAAGGATATGGTTGCTAATTACAGGTGAACAATTACATAAAAAAAATATACAGGATGAATCGGAAGATTCATTGACAGTAAGTTTGTTTTACTTATACCTTATGGTTTTTATTTAGTATTACTCGATGGAAGCCTACATGTTTGCATTCATTTCAGGATATATCATCAGCCCGTCTCATTGCAGTTATCACTGCAAGCTCTGTAAGTAATATAGTTTTTTTTTTATTGGATTATCAGTGGATTTTAAAAACAAAATACATAGATACAGGCAACTGCGTCAATTGCTAGGTGTTACATCAGACTTAATTTAGTTGCAAAAGGCAAAATTAATTAATTAGTATTGGGAATAATGTATATAAAAATCATGCAAATTAACCTGGGTATATTACGAATCACCTTTATTTAATCTACATTATACATATCAACTTTTTTTTACATTTTAAGAAAAATGAAGAGAAAAATCAAAGCACAGACTGTCAAGATAAGGCCTACAGTCCTTCCTTATTGGATGTTGAGGCTGTGGCTAAAAACAAAGTAACAACTGCAAAAGCAGTAAGTAGATAATTATTATTTATTGGATACTAGCTTTTCCCACGGCTCCACCATTCTCCTCCATTTTCCTGGGATAAAAAGTAGCCTATGTGTTAATCCAGTACATGATCTACCTGTGTGCCAAATTTCATCGAAATCCGATCAGTAGTTTTTGCATGAAAGAGAAACAAACATCCATACATCCAGACATCCATACATTCTTACAAACTTTCACATTTATAATATTAGTAGGATTATTTTATTGTTGTTTAATATATAACTAGATTTTTTTTTCAAGATATTGATAATAACGACATTTGGTATTCTCATACTTAATTATGAAATACTGAAAACATCTACCAAAGAAACATAAAAACGTCATTTTTTTGCCCGATTGCAGTGAAGCAAAGAAGGTTAATGATTTGAACACCCTATGAATAAAACACGGTCACAATAACTGTGCACTTCTCTGAAATGCGATACCCCTCCCACATTTTCTTTCACTATCCTGCTTAAATTCAAATATGCTTAAATTCAATCCCTACAAAAAAAAGATTTTTTGATATTTTTAGGGACACTTTTTTTTTCACACTGTACTTGAGCTTCAATGTGACATCAACGAAGCGAGGTGCACTTATAATTTGATCGCGTAGCATGTATGTATCCATTTCATGTTCCACTCTATCATTGTTCCAATTGAACTGATTTTGACAATTTCTGATTTACAGTTCTTGTATTTTGCATTTTTGAGTTTGTGTTTTTAGGCTACGATATAAACTATGTAAAATATGTTACAATAAATGATTTCACTTAAGGAACAACCCTCTGTACCAAGTCCTGCAACCACAGCATGCAGCGATGACGATGAAACAGATGTTTCTGGAATAGAGGTATGAGTTCTGATGATGAAGATTATTTAATTCTAAAGTATGATTTTCCAGTGGACCAGATTTAATGAATATTATTCTTTTGATAAATTTTCAAAACATATTTTGTTAACTATGCTTTGAAAGAAATATCATAAGAGTTGAAGAACACAGTTGAAATGACAAATTAATAATTCCAGTCACCACAAAAATCCGTGAAACCGTACCTATTAGTATCTACAACTTACCTGAAAAGTGTACCTAGTACTTCAAACATATCTGAAAAGTATAGTACATATTTGTACATACAACATACATATAGATAGTATATGTTATACACTCACATCTTCTTTTCCCGAAGGGTTAAGCAACGGCGCAACTAGTGCACCCATTTTTCGCCGTGTGTATTCTGTCCCATGATGTGATAGGGGGCGATCCTATCGCCATATCGGGCACAAATTCTTGACTCTGACTAGTGTTGCTCATAATAGCTTGTGACAATTACAATAACATCGCACCTTTAGGATGAAAACGACACAATTCAAAAAGATAAAAAATTGTGTTATCGTCATAGAATTACTTGAAACGAAGTACTCAATATAACAATTGTTCAAGCACAGCCATATTCAAACTGGAAAAGGACAAAACTGTTACATCAGTCCCTTTTTCAATATGTTTTTATAAATAAGGGTCTAGTTTTTAGTCATTTAAAAATGTCAACTCAATTTTCTATTTTTTAAATTGTGTCGTTTTCTTCCTAAAGGTGCGACATGTTAATCTGATTTTATGTGACAGAGTCCGGACCCGATAGCTCAGTCTCCACCTTGCAGTCCTGCAAGTTCGTCCTCGATAGCATCCAGTTCAAAGAGCCACTTGCAAAAGGATCCATTGTGCACTCGTGACCTAACTCTCGACGTACCCTCCAAACGGCACTGCACGTCTCCCAATACTAGTAATTATTATTTAAAGTATAAATACAATATATAACAAATTATTAACGCTTTATGAAACCTTAAAAAATCCTCATCTAATACATAAATAAGATCGAATCAGTATCGCTGAAGAGAAATGGCTGGCTCGACCACTGATATTAATAACATAAAACGACAATTTGCGTTTTGTATTGTGAGTGAGATTTTAGGAGCTCAAAATAACTTCGCTGCCCTGATATGTTATCTTTTTTCTTTAAGAGCAGTGAGAGTTGGGATTTTTTGAGATTTGTTGGTATTTGCTATAAGAACATACTCTTTTACTTATTTTATTTTTATATTTTACTAGCTTTTGCCCGCGGCTCCGCCCGCGTGAATGAGTTTTTCCGGGATAAAAGTCCCGTTTTATATTTTCCCGGGATAAAAGATAGCCTATGTGTTAATCCAGGACATGATCTACCCGTGTGCAAAATTTCATCGAAATCCGTTCAGTAGGTTTTGCGTGAAAGAGTAACAAACATCCATACATCCAAACATCCAGACATCCAAACATCCATACATTCTTACAAACTTTCGCCTTTATAATATTAGTAGGATGAACATACTTATATCAAACATACATTCCAACATTTATATATTATTATAGCTTTTTCCTGCGGCTCCGCCCGCGTTAAAAAGTTGTTCCGGGATAAAAGTCCCGCTTTATAGCCTATGTGTTAATCCAGGACATGATGTACCCGTGTGCCAAATTTCATCGAAATCCCTTCAGTAGTTTTTGCGTGAAATAGGAACAAACATCCATACATCCAAACATCCATACATTCTTACAAACTTTCGCCTTTATAATATTAATAGGATTAATAGACCTGTTTGATTTCCAAAGATAAATAAATGTTTTAGCATACCTACTCGATTAGTAGCAATGTAACCACTGACATCATTTTTTTTGCAACGTTTACATAAGGCAAGTTTTCACACCGTCGACGATAATATAGACATGTCGTGTATATTATTATCCACGTAACACCTTATATTAACTTGAATTACATAAACGAAACGTACCTAACATTTTACATTTATACCACTCATCGTCAATCTAATCTCTAAATTACATAACATCATTAAATACGACACTGACACGAAACTCTACGTGCCCTATCGACAATTTGTAATAGATGTCAGAAGATTACTAACGCGCACGCGAATTTGAACTTTATGCAGCGGTAATAAATTACACCATTTTATTTAGAAAACGTTTGTATGGGAAATAGAAAAATGCTGTTTTGAGGATTTTCCCGGCAATTATTTGAATTTTTCCCACCTTTTAAACCTTCCCTAGACCTTCACGAATAATTCAAGACCAAGATAAGATAAATCCGTTCAGCCGTTCTCGAGTTTTAGCGAGACTAACGAACAGCAATTGATTTTTATATATATAGAAGATTAAGATAGATTATGTATAGGTATATTTATAATCAAATTATACTTTGTGAATATTACAGGCGCTTCAATGAGTGTTCTGCAGAGACGTAGAAAAGCTAAATTAGGTACAGTCCAGAGGACGACGCAGTTTGCGCGTCTGACAAGGCAGTTTCTACTTTTGGAAGAAAAACGAATTGAAGTTGATCGCCGCAATTTGAAAATTTTTGAACGACTGGTGGATCGAGTCGAAGAGAGGGAGCGCTCAACTTGTGATGCTTTACAAGCCATAGGAGAAGGATTAAAATTACTAGCAGAGGCTTTAAAAAATAAATAAAAGTTACAATAAGTACATTGTTTATTTTAATGGTTATAAAATTTTATTGCAGGTAATTTGATGAGTTTTAACGATTTATTGATTCACTCTGACTTGAAGCAAATCAAGTTACTTTTCTAAATGACAAGTGAATGAATTCAAGCCCCCAAGATATTGAAATTCGACAATCGCGGATGCAATACCTACCTGCCGGTCACCGCACAACGAAATTAATTTGAAATTTGGTGTACTGTTAGTTGTTACTTCGGTGGTGTTTTGAAGACATGGTATCAAGCAGTCTGCTGGAAAGTCAATTCCTCAGCAACTTACTGCAGATTTAGCGTGCTCCAAGCTTGGGCTGCTGCTTGGGCTTATAAAAAAAGTCCCAAATCCCAATGGTTATGTTTTAAATAGATTATGATCAAGGCCTCATGGTGGAGAAAATAATCTATACTAATATTATAAAGCTGAAGAGTTTGTTTGTTTGAACGCGCTAATCTCAGGAACTACTGGTTCGAATTGAAAAAATCTTTTGAAAATGTGAAAAAAAAAACGGGGAAAATTATTCATCCTTGAGGGCTTCCATTGCGTACGCTACGAAAACGGTTCAAGATACCAAAAATATATGTATGAAAGAATTATTCCTCTTGAAATGATCTAAAAAAATGTCCGCGACGGTATATGTCTATCTTTTAAGATTAACTCACTAGAACCGTTTTTATGGTAATCAAATTTGGTCGAAATTAATGCATTATTTGTTAAGAGTTGTATCAACGTCATAATACGTCTTTATCCAAATAAATGTGTTGGATAGAGTGATTCAACGGGAAGGTTTTTATGTACTTTTAGCCTGGAAAAACTTATTAACGCGGGCGAAGCCGTGGGCAAAAGCTATCTATACTAATACTAGCTTTTGCCCGCGGCTCCGCCCGCTTTAAAAAGTTTTTCCGGGATAAAAGTCCCGCTTTATATTTTCCCGGGATAAAAAGTAGCCTATGTGTTAATCCAGGACATGATCTACCCGTGTGCCAAATTTCATCGAAATCCGTTCAGTAGTTTTTGCGTGAAAGAGGAACAAACATCCTTACATCCAAACATCCAAACATCTAAACATCCAAACATCCATACATTCTTACAAACTTTCGCCTTTATAATATTAGTAGGATTATAAAGCTGAAGAGTTTGCTTGTTTGTTTGAACGCACTAATCTCAGGAACTACTGAACCGATTTTGAAAATTCTTACACTAATAGGAAGCCACATAACTCCTGAGTGGTATGGGCTACTTTTTATCCCGGGAAAATATTTTTGTCCCGGAAAAACTTTTTCACGCGGACGGAGCCGCGAGCACTACTTGTACTTAATAAGTTTGTAATAAACTTAAAAGATTTTAGTACTTAACCCCGACACAAAACAAACTCAAAATATTTAATAATAAATTGTTTGTCATTTCATTTTATTATAAGAACCCGGACCGCAGAGAGGAAATCATATAGCGGTTTACTTACTTATTTAACGTTCCCCAACGCGAAAGCGTTTGTACTTTGGATCAATATATCATTAGTAAGTACTTATAATTAAATGAAACCACAAAAACATTGTTAACAAAAGTTTTTGTAGTCGGGATTATGACATTTATTTTTACGCTCATGAGAATTATTATTAAATAGCTTTCCTCGCGGCTCCACCCGAGTTTATGAACATTTCCGGGATAAAAGTAGCCTGTAGCCTTAGATCATCTGTCACTCCGGGGTAATGTAGTTTCCTAGTAGTGTTTGAATTTCAGAATAAAGTTTCATAAAACTGCAAAGATATTTGCTCACTGTTGGCAATCGAGTCTCCGCCATACTTAATTAGTCATACTAAATTGGTTATCAGTAGGTACTATGAAGGTACTTTTTGGTGGTTTTTGAAGGCGGCAATTTTTTTATGTAATTATTTATTTTTCTATTTATAGTTTTGAATTTGTTCCGCTACTTATATGGGTGACTGTACAACAGTAGCGCTCTTATCTAATGCTAGGCTCCGAGCAGCAGATCTTTATGAGGCTTTTTCACCTGCTTGCCGTAGGAGGGTCTTATTTTTTCTTTGTGCCCCTTGCAACGTGTGGTCTCCCGTTCGTCACCCTGACTCGCTATTTTCTTAACGTGAATGGAATATAAGTTCGTTTCCCAAATAGGTCGGACTACACTTTGTAACAGTTGCTGAACCACAATTTACCCCGGACTAAAAACGGATATCCGGTAACTATACGGCACCCGCCCTATTCGGTCGAATACCGGAAAGTTTTGTAAATACGGCCGAATACAGACACATACTACGATTTCTTTCATTGGTTCAAGTGTGCTTCTGTATGGCAGTATCTTAAAATCCTTACAGCTGGCCGCATATCTGGTATGGAAACAATGTAACTATAAACATCTCTACTAGATTCCTTATTCTTTTAAGCTATTGCATAGCTTCTATCGCGGGCCTTGAGTGTGGAGACCGAATCCAGAAATTCCGACGACGAAAATAACCTGCCACCCCTCACTATTTTCAACTCTATCACAACCGTGTAGAGTGTAAAATTCCATAAGTAAATTTAATATCGCAGTCTTTAAGAATACAATATGTAAGAGGATATGAGCTGAATATTAAACGATAAAAGGTCGAAATTACCGTGTAGGTATTTAAAAATTGTTCCGAGTCAGTGAAACGTATCGAAATGTCAAACGCGCGCAGTTGATGAGAATGTCCTCGTGGCGGGATGACGTGATTTTAAGTTTGAATTTTTAAAAAGTGTTTATTTTATATCTGTTCAAAGAGGTTATAAATATTAGAATTACCAGCTTAGAATTTCGGCATTAGGGCACGAGTGAAAGGAGATGTCCGCTTTATGGGTGCTGGGCCTCAAAATCTAAACAGACTCAAACTTTAGGAGTATTAAAAGGGCAACATATGGAACTTAGATCTATGAATATTTTTAAACCCCTCCATTCATAACCAACTTTTTTGAAAACTTTCATATTAAGTGTAGTTTTCAAGAAGTGTAGTTTTCAAGCCAAACAAAATAGCATGTACCTCGAAATCGGAGGTCTTTAAAATTAAACGATTTATTGCAAAAGCTGGTTTCCAGGACTTCTATCCAAATATATATAAATTGTCTTGTTTAAATTTTCAGGCCTATTTTTGGACATGTCCTTTGGACAATAGAAAAACTAAATAAATAAATAATTATAATTACACTAGCGGCCGGCCTGGCTTCGCTCAGGTAGCAAAGCATATTACATGATGAAATTAGTTTTTTGTCATACAAAATATGTATGTAATATACACATAAACCTTCCTCTTGAATCACTCCATCCATTGGTGAAGTTTCCGAGATAAGAATTGGTCTAGGTCCTTCCCAGGGTCTTAAGCTATGTCCCTTCCAAATTTCATCGCAATCAGTTCAGTGGCGTGACCGTGACGGCTCCACTCGCGAGAAAAAAAATCCGAGATAAAATTACCGGTTTATGTTCTTCCGGGATAAAATAGCCTATGTCCTCTTCTGGATCTCAAACTATCGTCATACTTATTTTCTTGCGGTTCTACTAGCAGAAAAAGATTTTCCGGAATAAAAGTCTCGGTTTTTTTTTTCCCAGAATAAGATATAGCCTAGGTCCGTCCCAGGATCTTGACTCGTCAAGCCCCGCGATGGATGCGGGCGTCCTAGTATATAGGGTTTCCGCATACATCTATATATAAGCGGGGTTTGACGGGTTAAACTATCTCCCTACCACATTTCATCGAAATCGGTTCAGTGGTTAGGCCGTGACGGCCCCACTCGCGAGAAATAAAAACCGGTATAAAATTTCCGGGTTACGTTCTTCCGGGATAAAAGTAGCCTATGTCCTCCTCAGGATCTCAAACTATCTATATACTTTTCTCATTTATAGACACGCACGCGGCCGGTACCGCCGCGACCGCTATGTCCCTACATTTTAAATCTGTAATATCTTCGAAAATATTTATTTAAATTGGATGTTGTAAAGGGCCATATTGATCTATATTAAATGCACAATGTATTTTTGGTACTTAATTGGATAAGGATTAATACTGTTTTGTTTAAAATCGCTTCGTAAATAAGCCATTATTTCTCGTTTAAAGTAAAGGATAAAAAATGGTTATTGTGGGTTATCCCTAAGAGATAAACATATACCATCGCGGACTTTTTTGTAGATCTTTTTAAGGTGTACAAAAGTGTAGTATATTATTTTGATCTATCTCGTAGAGTTTAGCCAGCGTCTGCAATGTAAGCGCAAAAAAATGTGTTTATCTACGACATCACATTAGAAACCTATTAAATTATCAATGTTCCTCTACTATATTATGCATGTATTATACATATAAACCTTCCTCTCGAATCACTCTATCTATTAAAAAAAACCGCATCAAAATCCGTTGCGTAGTTTTAAAGATTTAAGCATACATAGCGACATGAGGACATAGGGACAGACAGCGGGAAGCGACTTAGTTTTATACTATGTAGTGATAAGTTGATAAAAAATGCTATGCAATAGCTTTACCGCGGCAGTCTCAGAGTGCCACACGTCTTTTTTTATTTTATACGTCAAGTCTAAGTCACCGAAGTGCACCTGATGGAAAGCGGAGAGGGCTCAGATAGAGTGTCAACTGACGAGCCATGAATATTCCTCGCGAGTCGACACAATTATGCCGGCCTGTTTAAACCGGATATACTTACGCAGGTTGATCCCGGCATGCGACACATTTTCTTGGACCATTATGGCGAATTTTACACCTTGTTTACGGTGGTCGCTATCTGGGCGTAAGAATATCTTACCACCAGCAAGAAGGATGAAAAAGGTATTGATTCGACCACACAATTAAGGTTCGGTAAATGTTTTCGACCACGCTATTCTATCAGTAGTACATGATATACAAATGAGATGCGGATAAAATAAGTAAGAAAAGTTTTTTATTGAATTTATTACTGGTAAATGAAATATTGTTTCTATATAATGTGAAGATTATTTCGCACGCACGAGATGCATTTTATTACAGAATATTTTACTAGCAATTATATACCTAGTAGAACAAATTTTTAAAAAGAAAAATTGCTAAAGGGCTCTTTTTCTGCCCAAAATGAACTTAGAATACTATAAAATTGTATCGGTTCCACACTAACAACACAATCCATAATTTTGTTCATAATTTTCTTGTCATCAAGGTGCTTTATGAATGAGCTTTCTTCAATTATGAAAAGAAAATCAAACAGATTCGACTTGTCGACTACGCTGGTCATGGCGACCATTAAGAATTCCATAAAATGCATTAATTTGTTTTGGAAAAGTATGTCTAAAACTGTGGAGTAACGTCGTGTATAGAATTTACGCTGATTTATTTCCCTACTTTGTTTGAGTATAGTCTGAAAAATGTGTTCATTTAGATTTACACAAAAACCAGTAATCGCGTTTATAAGCCCAGAGGTACACTTCAATTTTAAATCGAACATCTCTTGTAAACCCTTCTCCTTGTATAGAATCATATCGTTTACAATAAAATCTACAATCCTTTTTTGTTGGACCGCTTCGCCGGATCTCAGAATTTCAAAAATCTGTTCCACGGCAAAATACTCTGCGAATATGTAATGGACAAATGTGGGTTTGCCGCCGACGATCCTATCCACAAGTCCTGTCTTGTCTTCGCCAACTTCCATGCCTTTCATGATAGCGTTGACTTCTACCAATTCTGCATCCGTTAGCACGTCTCTTTCACACAAGGCATAAAACGCCAACTTTTTGTGATTGTTTCGAAACTCTTTCATTTCTCTCTCGTACGTCAATCGGATGTCGGGATTATACATATCCATATTACCTTTCCTTTCGAACCGTATGGTCTTTAGTTTCGTTTCGATGAAGCGTTCATAGAAAGCGAACGTGTTGGAGTACAGATCCCATTGTTGTATACCCAGCCTCGTGTCTGATGTGTCTTTGATTTGGCTCAGGAAATAGTGGACCGCTATGTACACATTCAGCGGCACACCCGATAACGTGGTAGCTTTTGTGTAATCAGCTACATTTTGGAATACCCTCCATACAAGTAGCACATCTTCTTGGAAATCCCAATTGTAGACGGCCAAGTTTTCGGGTAAACAATTATATTTTAATTCAGTCTTGAAATATTCCACGGCAGCCATGTAAATACCATGCAATTGTACATTAGTTACGTTTAAAGTATCCGTTGTTGATTTGTTGCTTCGCAAATCGAATATTTTTACGTACTCAAAGAATCCCCGGATATTCATAATTTGTGGTTCAGTTAACATGGACATATTAAGATTCCTTCTCATATATTTGTTAACAAACAGTTTTATATCATAGTAATTAAAAGGCAACAGTGTACAGGAATCGCCAAATTCTGCCTCCAAAGTATCTTTTATGTCATTGTAAGGTCGGCTTGTGATCCAAAAACATCTCCCGGCGCGTGTCTCTTGATACGTATTTACAGGCATACCACACGATTCATCGCCACACGCGAGACATTTAATCAGTCGAGTTACTTCGTTTTTGTAGTGTGGAGATATCTCATCGAATCCGTCGAACACAAAAACAATGTTATTTTCTTCAAAACAATTTAAAAACGTTTTTAATTTAAATAATTTCAATTGGCAATTTCCATTGTAATCAAGTAGCTTTGGTTTATCGTTAATAATTTCAAACTTCACATCAATATTTGTACTGACCACTTTACTTCTAAATATTTCATCTAATAGTACAGTTTTACATAAAAATTTTAAAGCTTCCACAGTGTCAATTTCAGTTTTTTTCTCTTGCCATTCGTGAAATTGTTTCGTGTGGTCAATGAGATTTATCCTTTGGACCCATATTTTAGGATATTTCCGCTTTGTTTCTAGAGACAAGTGCGTCAACAATGTGGATTTACCCATTCCGGGAGCATCTACGATGAGAATAACATCGTTATTCGTTCTTTTTGGTATGCTTCCAACTACATCATGATGGTCCAACAGTGTTGAGGGCGTGAATCGCTGGGTAAAGAGTTTCTTAGCACTCTCTCTTAAAACAGAAAAAAATAGATCCTTGTCCTTTGATACATCATTTTTCTTATAGTCATGAAATGTGATATTGCGTTCCAAAACTCTAGGCACATAGTAATGTTTCATATCTTCGTATGTTGTTGACTCCAGTGTATGTCCCAATACAATCCTTTCATTTTTTGTAATTTTTTGGAGTATTTTGGCACTAATTAAATGTTTTGCTTCACTAAACACTTGAGCAAACGTGACTTCTACGCCTTGATAAACGAATACAGTTTGAAGAACTTTGCTTTGAGATGTTTCTGTTAGGTCTATTAAATTAACTCTGTTATCTTTTACCATCACCATGTTATCATTTGGAATGAGATTATTTGTTATTAATATTACTTTTTTACCTTCGCACGCGCGGATAATATTTTCAGAGTATCCACAAGTATCTTCGCAAATGATGATGACGACGTGAATATCTAGTTCACAGAGCTCAGCAACTATCGTCTCTAGGCAATTTGGCGAGACTTTGCGTATGTAATCCATATCTATAAATATGCAATCGTCCGTGTTTTTGAAGAGTTGAACTAGTTTGTGACAGGTCAACACGTGATCATCTGTGTGGACCTCAACCATTCTTTGATCTAGTGTATCTAGTTTACAAACAGACAAAACATCAAGCGCTTCTGCTTTGAATTCTAAATCAGCGTTATACACATCTTTTATGTAGAGGTAATTAAGAAATGACAACATACCTTTATTATTGAACTCATTAAATATCTTGTAAATGTTGTCCATATTTCTCGTCAGATAGTATACTGATTGGTCCTTCATCCACCAAATCTGTATTTCATTGTGGATTTTCAGAAACAACGCGTTCGATTTAATTCGCGAATGCGGCCTCTTTAGGCCACAACTGGTTTCGTTAAGTTGAAGTTCATTTGTTGCAATGCCTTCCAAATATTCCTCTTTTGCTTGGCAAGTATAAAAATAGAGATTTTTTAAAAAGTCTCTCGCATACTGCTTCTCGTGTTCCGTAGGGCGTAATGAAAGTCTGGGAAAATCTTCTATCTCCACGAAAAACCTGTATTTACTAATGTCTCCGAGTCTTTCTCTGAGCATTAATTGCAGCATTTTAGCGTTTTCTCCCAAAGAGTTTGTATCCAAGTTGAAAGCTAGCCTATTTTCACCATCTGCTAATAACAAGTTGCCAACTGCACCTGCGATACCACCATTGAGCCCGAGGATTCCTGCTTCCAGTTGCTTATCTACTGCAAACACTCCTTCATGTAAAACTACGTTTCCTTTTTCATCAGCAGAATTCTTAACTGCATCACAGATCTTTCGAGCCAAGTAATCTAGTCTCCTTTCCTTTTTTTTCTTATTTATAGTCATGTGGAGGTTACCGAATGCCGCGGGCAATTTAAAAACCAGGTTTTGAAGTTTTCTCCTACCAGCAATTTGAAATGCTTCGTTAATTTTGGACTGACCTACTTGCATTGATTCCAATTCACATTGGTATTCGCAACTCTTTTCTGCAATTTTGAGAGTGCTGTGGTTACTGTCGTACACAAGGACATTCCCTATTAGGTTCGCTATATTTTCTGCAGTTGGTTCCTCAAAAATTCTACGGATTGAAACCTCGATCTCTTCCGTGCTCATTTTGTTAATTTTTACCACTTCTGCATATAACGCATCTCTTAGAATAATCAGAAGTCGTTCGTTGGAAGAGAAAAATTCTTCTCGGAAGGTACCGATGCGGTGTCCATCTTCACTGACTTCGGAAACTTTAATTACGTTTTGGGCGAGTACTACGTGAAAACTACTTATATTTTCATCACACAATATCATATTGTCATACTTATGGTCGTGTATAAATTTAATCAGCTTTTTACCTAAGTTTTTCACTCGTTCTATCAATTTTGCATTGGTTAATGTTTCGACATACTGTTCCGCACCAGTAAATTGAAATATATTTTCATGATCTCCAGTTCTTAACAAATTATGCACGATATGATCTGAGACTAGTTTCTTGTATGTATCTTTTGTCTCATCTTTGACTGTAGTGTACATGACAAAATAACATTTTACGTCGACGTACCTTCCTCGAAATAGTTCGTCATTAGAATCTGGGTAAAATTTTTCTCGAATTTTTAAATAACTCTCAAAATATTTAAGCACGCTGAAGTCTCCATTTGGTCTCCATAAATCATGGACTCTACCCTTTACAACATCGTGCTTGTATTTTGCTTGTAAAAATATGACACAGTCTTCATTTCTTGTTTTCAATCTCAAGCAAACATCGTCTAAATCACCAATTTCGTCCACATTAGTACCTAAATAGAATTCTTCTATTTGTTCACATCTTAAAGATCGCAAGAAGATCGTCGTCAATAGTTTAGTTTCATACAGTTGTCCTCGCACGTTTGCTGTCCCCGGGCGTTTTTTATATTCACACTTTTTAGAATTCGTAAGTGGCTTGTTGTCTAGAGGAGTTATCGTTTCCACTTTTAGTCTAGTTTCTCCGTGAGCTATTAGTGTCTGAGCTATATCGGAACGTTCTGGCAATTCTTTTGCAAGTTGTAAAGCAGTTTTACCCACGTCATTAGTGATATTTGTTCTCGCGCCATAATTTAACAGTATTTTCACAATATCTTTGTCCCCTTTTATCACAGCTAAGTGTAGCGGTGTGTTATTTGCGTTGGAAGGGAA
Source organism: Lapara coniferarum (assembly GCA_949316025.1). Lineage (NCBI taxonomy): Eukaryota > Metazoa > Arthropoda > Insecta > Lepidoptera > Sphingidae > Lapara > Lapara coniferarum. The sequence goes on along the minus strand of OX438934.1, from coordinate 4,744,665 downwards.
CCTTACGTTTACATCTGCCCCATTTTCAATACATTCTGTGACGTCAAATCGCTTTTTGTTCGTTGGAGTATCCTCCCATAATGCAATAAATAATTTAACATCTCTTATGAATTTGCATTCGTTACTCATTGCCTAAATTAGTTACCGTTTTTATAATTTATGTATTGTTCGCGGTTCGCCATTCATTAGGAAAACTGCAGAAACGTCATGCCTAATCGTGCTAGAAAAAAAAAATCTATTAGTAGGTATGCAAGTGATACCATAACTATTGTAGATTAAGGGCCAATTTCACCGGTTGCTGATAAATGCTATTTGTCACATAAATGTATAAGCCGACCATATACAAAAGCACCTAACATTCTAATGAGATGAGATTAGAGTGTGCTTTTCTGTTTTATCACCTTTACTTACATTTATGTGACAAATAGCGTTTATCAGCAAGAGGTGAAATTTGCCCGAAATGAAGTTACAATTTATCATCATTAACCGTTAAATAAGATTATACCCTTATGCTACTTTCTAATAAATAAAAGCAATTCGAGCCGCTTCGAATTTATGAAATAATAATATCATGTTTACTGTAAAATAGTGGTTAAACAACAAAACTTATCGGTCGACAGTGATTATGGTGTTACTATGATACTTCCCTACTTAATTGCGACGCAATTTTATAGCGTAAACCCTCATATTTTTATTGATTTTGTAAGGTCGTAACGGTTCAGTGATTGAATTGATATTGGCGTACGTTATGAGCAAGTCTACCAATTTTGGTAGACTTTTTGTGACACGTTTTCTGCGGCGTATGCTCCGTCTATGTTAGTTTAAGTTTTAGAAATAAACATTGAGTTTACTTACATTCGGCATTCGTTTTGGGCGTATATTCTCGAAAATTTCACTACGTTAACAATTCAATTTTATACGATTTGATGTTGAAAATAAAGAAATTGTTGCGTTTATCCTTTAGGCAACTTTTATACCAATAAACAGTAATAGTCTTTCCGATGATGTATTATAAATTAATCAGATCAGTTTATGATTAAAAAAATCACGATGAAAACTTGCTAAAATAGTAGAAATTTTAGATGCGGCCTCTTAAAACGGCACTTTAAATTTATACCCGATGTGGAGATAGACTCGCCCCCTATCAAATCGTGGGACGAAATACACACGGCGAAAAGTGGATGCACTAGCAGCGCCTCTGTCTACCCCTTCGGGGATAAATGGCCTGAGTGTGTGTGTATGTACTTTGTATATGTAATTTAAACTATAATTAACCATGGATTTGCACCTTCGTACAAATCCATGGTTCTATATTAATTGAGTCATAGTAAATTCTTTAGGTAGGTATCTCAATAGTATCTGCAAAATATTTTCCTTATTCAACAGTGGTTGCCTTTACTTATTTCTGTTTGTTCTGGAACAATTCACATTTTGATTTTATGACCGAATAAAAATCATTAGCAATACCAATTAATGGTATTAAAGTTATCGACTATAAGGTAGACACCTAATTAAATAATAATAACTCACCGGTAAAACAGAACAACTTCGTATCACTAAACTTAGTACCTAGACTAAAATTATAATATGACCTGTTAGGAAAGTCTAACAAGAATTTAAATGTATATAGAAATAAAAAGCAATAGGTACCTACTTTAGAGAATATCTTCAAACATAATAGAACATCACTGAAACCATACTATAACTATAGTACCTATAGACATTCCATCTGGCCGCTATGACAAATATTTTTTTTCACGACGCGATTTTGTGAGAACGTCTACCCAAAAAGTACTAAATTGAACTATATTATATTCTAGTTTCAAATATTTACCATGTTATGGTTGATGTGGTGTAAACGTGTAGTATAGTTGATAGCAGAAGTAAGAAGAGTAGAGAAGTAAAAGTACAAAGTTCAGTCCACGATAGATTTTAATAAGTACACTACACAAATAACACCGTACACATAAGATATATATATATGTCGGGACAGGAAGGAAGTATAAAAAGGAATTATGATTTTTATTAATCTCATTGAGGGTGTCTGAATATATTAAGTCGGGTAAGATAAAATAATAATCGTGCGACAAACCAGTCGGTATGTCGAACTCGTAGTGGGAGTTACAGTTGGGTGTATAAAAAGAGTACCGAATCATTTGAAGCAACTAGTACGGTGCAGATCACTAATAAGTGGTAACTATGGTGGTTTCCATATCAGTCAGTGCTTAGTAAAGCGGTTACTATGTTATTTCGAGTTGTTACTAGGTGAGTTGATTATAATCACTTAACCAAACGGTTAAGTAATTGCCTCAATATGCAATGTGTTATAATAACCAAAGTTAATAATGAATCCTGACGTGGTATTGTACTCTGTGAACAGTTTATTACGCAATAATTGACCAATGAACAATAAATAGCGAGTTAAAGAGAATTCATTTGTGACTTTTATTATGTGAACCTACGTGTATCGATATCGGCCGCCACTCTGTCTCCGACATCAGAAGGTGGGATGAGCCTATTCCCGCAGATATGTGAAATGCAATTAATGGTACTATGGAGAAACTATTTAAGTACCCGCAATTTACATGAAGAAAAAAATTGCATTGAGTAATGTCGGAATAAGAACAAGACTACAACGTGAATAGTGACAACGTGTGAAATATAACTATCGCATGGTCATTTGTGATTTTATGTGCATACGACTTCGAATGAAAGAGAATCGCGTGTGTACCGCGATTGAACTGTTGGTGTTCAAACGTTCCTGTTGGTGCTCAAGCGTTCCGGTGGATGTGCTGCCGTATGGTGCGTCGTAGTTGGTGTCCCAGACATGACTGTACGGTTGTCTAGTACCGGTTGATGCTAACTATTGCATCGCGTATCATGTGTGGCTATATATGAAGACAGATATGCTTACTGCCGCACTACAGGAAGTTTGGTATCGTATGACCCATAATCCTTATTTGAAGGTTATGGTTTCCTTTATTATTATTTTTTGGTTATCTTTAAAAATATTGGAATTTCGTTTAGTAGTCATGTACCTAGTTCTTGTACGTAACAATATATTTGTGGATGTAAGTCAAGTACCGTATAGTGTAAAAAGAAAAGTATAGCCATTTTCTTGTGTAATTCGCATAGTGGATGTGTTTTGTGTCAATAAGATTGCTGTCCAGATATAATGTTAGTGATATTTGACTTGTTGAGTACTTATGAAGGTTCAAATATTTTCCGTTAAATGACAGTTTTAAGTACAAAATATCGTTGATGGCTTCAATTGGTAAAACTTTTAATTTCTACTACTAACTACTTAGCATAAAAATATTCCTTAAAGGGAAGTCCTACCGTAATTCAACTTATGTGATTTCTTTTATTTCTTGGTAACCTTTACAAATGCTGAGATCTTGTTTAATAGGGCATGTGCAGCCATGGATTAACGAGCTATTCGTGGTTTATGTTAGTACAGAACCGTCCTTAAACTTAAGGACAAGTAGGTACCTGTTGTTGGAAACTATGACTGTGCATAGCATTGGTTTACAAAAGTGATCTAGGTGTATAGTGTTGGGTCTGAAGGATTGCTAGCCTTCCATGGTCAATGTTTCCCATTGTTTAAAATTTTTGAATTAAGACCGAGACGTGCGATAATTTTGTGATTGTCCTCATATTAAGATAACTACTGAATTCCCGCTTAAAGATTGATGCGTGACTTGATTTAAGTTCAGGATAGGGTGAACGGTTTGATGCTGTTGCGATATTTTTGATTGCAGGAACTGGAGATCCTTGCAGGGAGTACTTAAAGTATTCAGCGTTAGAAGACTCCGTAAGCTGTGACTACTGAAGAGCCTCTGCGGGATCCTTTGGTGGATCTGACATTAACAGCGGTGATAGAGGATTTGGACATCAGGAGTTTGAAGATTCTTGCACTTTGGTGAGAAGTTTTCATTTTGTTGTGTTGAGTTTTTTTTTTTATTTGTCCCTGCGATTGATTGTGGAAAAGCCTGAAAGTGAAGTAGTGATTGAAACGTTCAACGCTAGAACAAAGTAGATGAGCCTGCTCTCGCAATAAATCTGTGTGGTGAATGTTCCAGTAAAATATCTCGAAAAGGATCTTTGTGGTTAAAATCTTGTACAAGATCTATGTGATTTAGGACGGCTGTGTGATCAAGTCCATGTGGTTAAGGACGGCTGTGTGATCAAGTCCATGTGGTTAAGGACGGCTGTGTGATCAAGTCCATGTGGTTAAGGACGGCTGTGTGATCAAGTCCATGTGGTTAAGGACTGCTGTGTGATCAAGTCCATGTGGTTAAGGACTGCTGTGTGATCAAGTCCATGTGATTAAGGACTGCTGTGTGATCAAGTCCATGTGGTTAAGGACTGCTGTGTGATCAAGTCCATGTGGTTAAGGACTGCTGTGTGATCATGTGGTTAAGGACTGCTGTGTGATCAAGTCCATGTGGTTAAGGACTGCTGTGTGATCAAGTCCATGTGATAAAGGATGGCTGTGTGATCAAATCCATGTGATAAAGAATGGCTGTGTGATCAAATCCATGTGGTTAAGAATGGCTGTGTGATCAAGTCCATGTGGTTAAGAATGGCTGTGTGATCAAGTCCATGTGGTTAAGAATGGCTGTGTGATCAAATCGATGACGTGACTTCGACCAGTCTTATATTGTGAAAATAGTAAATAAATTACAATCTGCTCACTATATGTTTCTTGTGTATTGTGTTGTAACTATAGCGTGATCATCCTCCACTGGGTCTGAATCATTGTAGCAAATTTGGTCCTGATGGTAAACAAGCATAACTGAAATAGTGATTGTAGTAGTTAGGAAGAGTCTTAATGTAAGGTCAGAATAGGCCGAGCGATGTGATGCTGCTGCGTATATTTTCTGTTTGCAGGCATTGGAAATTACTGCTGGTGGTGCCGCGTGTGACGTGTCTACTCCGGTTCGAAGACAGTGTGCAGTGCAGTGCAGCTACTGAGCCGCTTCCGAGGGAAGATTGCTGCTGATCGTCAGTGGCACTGATCTCCGTTTAGATAAGAATTGTTTGCATTGTTAACCCCCGACAAAAAAGAGGGGTGTTATATACAGTTCTAATAACTATTGGACAGCTGTATCCTTGAGAGTTTGTTACCGTCACTACTTCTCTCTTGTTAGGAGGTACTAGGAAGTGATGGCGGAAGGGCGATTTGGGGGTGCTGTCTATTTTGTAAAACATACGTAAGAGAACGATCACATGTCAGGAGTATCATGTCACTATACGTGATTTAACTGAATTTTAAAATTAGATTTGTTTCTTAAATCCCTTTCACTTAGGGAGACACATTGCGAGCTTTTCCTTAACGTTTGAACAATGGAAGCAACTGACTACAGTAACTTGTGTAAATGGTTACAGCGATAACTTTCTTTGCCTATCGATTGTGGTCACTGGTATGACTGCAGAAATAATTCTAAATTCATGACAGCATTAATTCCTAAGTTTTAAAATTTTGGTTGGGTTCTTACACTTTAATTGGAAATTTAAATTGTCATTAAATTATTCGGTGTTAAATTTTCATGAAGCGTGCGTTAGCGAAAAATGCTTGAAGGTTAAGTTTTGAGATAATCAATGAAATTGTAGCAGAGACAAGTGGAAATGACAGTAATTAAGTTTGCATGATGATCTGGAGTGGACTTTACTAGTCCGTTGGGAGTCGGTATTTACTGTGTAAGCAATCCGTGGTTGTGCGTTGCGCGGGTGGTTCTGGCGGTGGTTTGGTTTCAAAGGAAGCCATAGAGTGCGGAAGAGATGAGAGTAACTAGAGGTTACTGGCAGAGGTCACATGCAGGGCTTAATTGGTTAGATTATGTAGTTTGCGTTTGGCAATCGAGACGGACCTTCATCCATTTTTGGTACTAACTATGTTGTTTTGAAGAGTGTTGTTAAGTTTACGTGATGATCGTACTTTGTGTCATTCAGAGTAACACACGAGGACGTGTGTCTTACCAGAATGGCCGTGTCGGGACAGGAAGGAAGTATAAAAAGGAATTATCATTTTTATTAATCACATTTTTGGTACTAACTATGTTGTTTTGAAGAGTGTTGTTAAGTTTACGTGATGATCGTACTTTGTGTCATTCAGAGTAACACACGAGGACGTGTGTCTTGCCAGAATGGCCGTGTCGGGACAGGAAGGAAGTATAAAAAGGAATTATGATTTTTATTAATCTCATTGAGGGTGTCTGAATATATTAAGTCGGGTAAGATAAAATAATAATCGTGCGACAAACCAGTCGGTATGTCGAACTCGTAGTGGGAGTTACAGTTGGGTGTATAAAAAGAGTACCGAATCATTTGAAGCAACTAGTACGGTGCAGATCACTAATAAGTGGTAACTATGGTGGTTTCCATATCAGTCAGTGCTTAGTAAAGCGGTTACTATGTTATTTCGAGTTGTTACTAGGTGAGTTGATTATAATCACTTAACCAAACGGTTAAGTAATTGCCTCAATATGCAATGTGTTATAATAACCAAAGTTAATAATGAATCCTGACGTGGTATTGTACTCTGTGAACAGTTTATTACGCAATAATTGACCAATGAACAATAAATAGCGAGTTAAAGAGAATTCATTTGTGACTTTTATTATGTGAACCTACGTGTATCGATATCGGCCGCCACTCTGTCTCCGACATATAGTATATAGCGCGACACAGAAGGTACAGTTTTTCGAAGCGATAGAACTACGAGTTAACATTAAAGCCACAGTGTATTGTTTGGTGGTAGCGTTACGACCAGTGTAGCGCGGCGGTCAACGAAGGACCAATACAAATTGACGTCACGCGGAAGGTAGCCGATGCGAACAATAGAATGCTAATCGTTTAACTTAATAAAACAAGATCAGGTTATCTATATAGATTTTAACATTAATATTAATTTGTCTGTACGTTGATAATTTTTGGAACGAAGTTCCTTATCGCGCGTTGTGAATGGGAGCTAGACGGAAAAAATTCTCACGAAAAGTTGAGCGACACTTTTATACTTGCCCTGTGAAACCAGCCAGTAACAATAAAGAACTGGCCGTAAAAGTGACATTCGAAATTTAAATAAAAAAAGACAATTTAAATGCTTTTTAGAGTAGTTTTGGAACGAATAAAATATGTATGAAATTTAAATAAAAAAAGACAATTTAAATGCTTTTTAGAGTAGTTTTTTTTCGTTAGTTGTATGTTAATTTTAATGTCACATTTTCATTGATGTGGTAACGTTTTAACCCCAGGAATGCCGGGCTCAGTTTGCGTAAAAGACGCTTGCGTGCCGCCCATACATTTGAAAAAATCGAATTTTAGGTGTAAAGGGTGTTCCAATTACTTCCTATTTATACATCAAAAAATTATTTTAGAACGAATTTTAAAATTATTTATACATATACACTCACGCCTATTATCCCCGAAGGGGTAGGCAGAGGTGCAACTAGTGCACCCACTTTTCGCCGACATTCCGTCCCATGATGTGATAGGGGGCGAGCCTATCGCCATATCGGGCACAAATTCCAGACTCCGGACTGATACTGAATAGAAAAACTCAATATCACTTTGCCCGACCCGGGGATCGAACCCGAGACCTCAGCTTTGCAGTCGTACTGTAATACAACTACGCCACCGAGGCAGTCAAAATTATTTATTTACTTATTTATTATGGATCAAAAGACGGATCCAATGTTAGACTTGAAAAAAGTGGCCACCATTTTGATTTTTTTTATTACAATTGACATCAAAATGGATACTTGGGCATGCCATCAATAGTAAAAAAAAGACTTGTGGTACTCGGAGACTGCCGCGGTAAAGCTATTGCATAGCATTTTTTATCAACTTATGTAATTATATATTTTTTTTCTATTGTCCAAATTTCACTTGTGCCCTAATGCCGAAACTCTAAGGTTGACTGGTAGAGAATGCCTTCGGCAAGTCCACCTATACACCTTGTATAAAGTGTTAAATAAATCGCACCTTTAGGATGAAAACGACACAATTCAAAAAGACAGAAAATTGAGTTATCGTCATAAAATTACTTAAAACGAAGTTCTTGATGCAACAATAGTTCAAATACAGCCATATTCGAGCAGGAAAAGGACAAAACCGTTATATCGGTCCCTTTTTTATTATATTTTTATAAATAAGGGGCTAGTTTTTAGTCATTTAAAAATGACATATCAATTTTCTATTTTTTGAATTGTGTCGTTTTCGTTCTAAAGGTGCGAAATATACCAAATCTCAGGGATTGTTTCAAAACTTAAAATAAATTATTTCTGCGACTGTAGCATAATGTTAGTTCGTAGAAGGTAAGTAATTGGCCACGCAGGTGCGCCGGCGCCTCTCCGACTCATTACAATATGTCCCACTCCGCCGCTGTCCGTGCGGTGACTGACGTTTGCCGGACGAAATGCCATTAGACGATCGCGCAAAAGTCATGATTGATGATTGCGCGACGCACAAATCAAAAATCCAGATATTCGTCAATCACCGTCACTCGACCGTCAATCACCACATTAGACGATAGGTTATACGTCACTCACAGACGTGACTGTGGTAAAACTGACAGCAAAACGTACTGTCTAATGGGCGCATTAGACAGTACATTTTGACGTCATGTACGGGGCAAATGTACCGACTCTTGTATGTCCTACCAACACTACTGCGTATGATGTAAATGTAATCGTGCGGGTCTCAGAATAAGGACTATACCTTTATTCTATGGTGCGGGTCGGACATGCAAGTGGGTATTATATGCTTTATCTTTTTTGCTGATTTCGGCCAATCACAGTAAAGAGATGATAGTATGTGAATATATGCATGCAGCATGTGTGTCTTTGGCGACACTGGTTTTCTTAGTATATTGATGCTATGCTACCTCCCTCTTTTAGCGTTGGGTAGGACACGAGTCACGACATGGAAAAGAGTTTGTAAGAGTAGCCTCTTTTTGCACTAAGCCAGTACAATGTCCTACTTCAAATGAGTCGAGGCGCATTGGCTACTATTGTAATAATGTAGCATCCGTCTCACTCCTTCTCTGTCCTCTTTTTATAGTTTTACGGAGACGGAGAGTGAGTCACGTGAATTCGCGACTGCCGCGACATAAAATGTGAAGTAGTACAATATAAAAAGTTGAGCCGCTCTTACATTTTGACGTCATGAGTGTTGCAAAAATGAGATTTCAAAAATCGGGTCAAAATTCCAGTTAAAAATCGGGAGAAATCGGTATATTTATTTGGAAGTTCAAAACTAAGAATAGTTTTTATTATTACCAGTGGCGTAGCGTGAGTTCTTGCCGCTCCGGGTGGACCAAACATTTTCCAACTCAAGGCACCAAAAAACGTTAATTTCAACACATAAAAGTCACGCGTGCACCCATATCTTACAGCTTTTATTTTATAAATTTTGCCGCCCCTCTAAAACTGCACAATATCCACGTTACGTCACTTCATTTATTAGACAATTGTTGCAATCATTTATTCATTCACAGTCCCTGAGATGAACAAACGGGTGTTAAGATTAAAATCTGTTCATCCTATTGAAAATTATAATTCTTTTAGTTGTATATCATATATCATTTACGAATATTAAACTTACTATTTCATAAAACTAGGAAGTAAATAATTCTAGTTTGAAGTTTTGTAAGACCAAATATCCTTTCAACTCACTTTAAACTACTTTCCTTGTTTGCGAAAATCGTCGTTCCTACACACGCAATAAGGTTTTAGTATAAAAAAAAAAAAAAAAAAACAAATGTCAGCTGTCAAACTCGCGGTACCAGATAGTAAATTCGACAGGTACACTAATTATAAGAAGTAGTTTATTTCCATAGCATAACGAAGTAACGAAGAAATATGGAAAAAAACCGTTCTTAGTTCATGTTGTAGTATTTTTGATACTATTATATCGCTAGCACAATAAATCGGGAGATATGGTATTAAAATCGGTGTATCGGGAGAATACAGCCAAAATCGGTAGGTCTCCCGATAAATCGGGAACTTTTGCAACACTGGGCTCGGAGTCGGATAGCACAAAAAGCAGATTTTTTGCGAGTTTCCCATCGGATGAAGGAATGTAAGTATACATACCTTGTAGACTATTCTACACTTTACACACCTACTAAATACATTTACCATGTTATATTTATTAAATTGTTATGTATTACCTACGCTATCCATAAATTTATTTTGGCTCATTAGTCTAGTGGTAGTGCGCTACAAACTGTAAGGTTTGGGTACGATTCTCGGCCTGAGGTATATTTTTTTTTACTTAATTTGATTCGTAAAAACATAACTCAGTTGCTTAGAATTCGAATTTTAAAACTGAATCTCCCAGAGTGTAATGATTTCAGGCAGACTGGCACTTGTAAAAGTAAGCTAAATAATTTCTGCAACATGTTAAACAAAAGTGTTTTGTGCCATGAGCACATTCGAGCCATATAAAGCACATGAAACAAGTGTATACAGTGTACCTGTTATTACCTCAGAATGTTATTACTGTCATATCAATCAGAACAGCAACTGAGCAAACACTAGTCACCAAATAAATTTACTTTGAGTATTTAAAATATTAATAAAACTGTCTTTTTAGATGCCATGAATGGGTCAAACACATTGGTAGAGAAGATTTAGCTGAAACTAACTACAACTGACAACACGCTACATAATTATGTGAAGAACACTTTGAAGAAAAAGATATTTATGAAAAAGGCAGTCATCTAAAAAGGCCAACTGTTCCTAAATAAAAATTAAGCTTAACTAGCCTCACCAAGGAAGAACTTCAAGATTTTCCTTGCGGTAGGTACTACAAGCAAAAAATGTAAGATATTTTCAAGTGTTTTTTATATGTGACATTTACTCCTTACTTACGCAATATTATCTTTGTACTGTTTAATGACTTCTAGTGACTGCCTATATGATACATTTTTTTCTTGCAAACTACTTAAATTTTGTTGACTACAAACATGCTAGGTAATTAGTAGTATACATACCTGCATTCACAATGTTTTCAACAGGCTTAGACACACCCATAAAAGAAAATAAAAAGATTATGAAAAATGATTATAACTTTTTTGTAATTAAGTAGGTATATAACATTTGAATATTATGTTTACCAGTTCAAATTAATGATGTGGAGCCATCAAGCAGCCAACATCAAATGCCTTCAATGAATGTTCAAATTGACACGTGTATGTAGTGTTTTTATTTCGAATTTCACATGCATCAGTCGCCTCAATTGAAACACGTAAGGAAACACAATATTTTAGTCACTATGTTTATTCAGCTTTGTGCCAGACACCAAACTGATATTTTGCACTACCCTCTAAAGTTATACTTTACTATACTTTTTAAGAAAAAGAGTCCACTAAATAAATGTATACCCATTAATAAATACTTTGTGTTTTTACAGGTGGAAGTCACATGGATAATCCAATAGCACAAACCCAATCACTCCAGAAATATGAGACATATCACATAAACAAACCTAATAAAGTAGCAATGTATAGTACACAAATAGGTATGCCATTGAAAAATTTAAAATATTTGCGGCATGAGATAATTAAGTTAAAAATTCAACCATATGCCCATCAGCTATCTTCAGCTCAGGAATTATTGTATGATGATACGTTTTTACGAATAGTGAAAAATATGACCAAAAAAGCACATATGTTACTTCGTATGCAATTGAAGATAAAGAAGAAGCCCAAAAGAAGACAATTTTCATTATTAAGGAAGATGGATGCTTTATCTTATTTCAAGAAGAATCCCATGTGCTATAGATTTCTGAGTAAATATCTATCACTGCCATCAGTCTCTACTATTCATCAATTCATAAACGAAGTCCAATTTACATCTGGAATAAATCCAATCTTCTTCAAAAAATTGAAATTTAAAATGAATCAACAAGATGTCTCTGACCGAGTGTGTAGTATAATTTTTGGTGAAATGCCTCTAACGCCACATGTCTCATATGACTCTCGTGAAGATAAATTGCATGGGCTGGCCACAAATAAAAATGCGAATATTGCTACACGAGCAATTGTGTTTATGGCTAAAGGAGTAGATAATGATTTCAAATTTGAACAGCCTTTAGCATATTACTTTACCAGTGACTTGACAGAAACATATCTGGAATCATTAATAAGAACTGTTGTAGAACAAGCAGTGGTTTCAGGTCTTATAATAGTCAGCATAATATGCAACAATACACCACTCAATATCAAAGTAATAACAAAAATGATAAATGTAACTAAAGCAAAATATTTACGGAGGGGAATGGAGTGGAGACATGACATGATACGCATAAAGCGCCAAATCATAGTCCCTTTATTTAATACAGTTAATTTAATAAAGAGTATTCGTGATCATTTGCTAAATAAAGATCTTGTGTATAAAATGGATGACGAACAGAAAGTTATAAAATGGAATTATTATGAAAAGCTTCTTGATTCACAAAAACCATGTGAGAAATATTCTATTTTACAAAGACTAACTGAAGAACATGTGAAACCCAGAAAAATTAATAAAAAGGATCCAACTTTTGCATTGCAGCTGTTCAGCCACAATGTTGCTATTGGAACCCATTGTTTAGTGACGTGGGGTCAATTGCCACAAGAATGTAATAGTTTAGTAGGTCTAACCTTGTTGCTCGATCAGTTATTTGATACACTTAATGGAGATACCACTGAGAGAGTGCCAGACGGTAAAAAGTATAAAGGACCATTGACCATCAAGTCACCTCACTATAAATTATGGAAAAAAGCAAAAACAATTTTAAATACTGTAAAATTTATTAAAAACATTAGAGAAGGCGATAAAATCCGTCAGGCAGAAGTAGATGTACAACCAGTTAGAAATTTAATAAAAACCATAGAAGGTATGGAAGCTGTTTGTAAACACTTGTATTATAAATTTGGTTTTAAAATATTGTTGACAGTGAACTTAAGTTATAGTCCACTCGAAAAGTTATTTGGGAATATTAAAAGGTATGCATTGAGGAGATATATGGCACCAAGTACTATGGAATTTGAAAGGGGTTTCAAAGCTTCAATGATAAATACCAATGCTTATACTGATTATTGGCTGCGTGAAGATGATGAAGACAAGGGATATTTTCAGACATTAAATTTTTTTTATGGAAGTCAAATGTTTATTCCCTCAGTTGAAGAGGAGAGCGACATTAATTTTGATATGGGAATCAGAAATCATCACACTATGAATAAAAATGAACTCACAATGAACAAAAATGAACACACATGGAATGAAAATGAACACACAGTGAATGAAAATGAACACACAATGAATAAAAAAGAACAAGTGAATGAAAATAGTAGTGATGATAACAATATTGTAATATGTGTATGGATTTTAAAAAGATATCTAAAGAATGTAGCATATCATTGTCAAACTTGCAGAAAAATCTTGTTAAAAAAGAAAACGACTCAAATTAATTTCTATAATAAATCACATAAATATAAAAATCTGAAATTGCTGTGTGATCCCAATAATGATGTTAAAAAAATGTTTAAAGACATACAAAATCTTGCCACAATACTTCTTAGAGGAGCCATACCTAAAACGAAATTAAGACATAAAATGAAAGAGATTGTAGAGCTATCAACAAATACTTCTGTGTTCTGTAGGAATCACAAAAACATGTTTAGGAGGTACTTTATAAATGTAGCTCTAACTATTATTGTACATAGATGGTGCTCATCTATTAACCAAATTATAGCAGGAAAGAATATTTATATTGGAGAAAATACGATGAAAACAGCCGCCTCCAATTTATTTAAACAATATAGAATTAGAAAGTGAAATGTGTCCAGACTTACAATGCTATTACAAATGCAATATTTATTTTTACTGCTTTGTATGAACAACTTCATTGGTTTATCATTTTCTCAGCTATGTGAAGACATATAGTTTAATTTTTACGCTTGATAACTTGTCTTGTATGTTTAAAACCCGTTCATTATTCCTAATCTTCATAATTAATGATATAAGACTCTTGCTTAGTTCGGAATTAGAAACGTGATCTGACTGTTGAGTATTCTTATTTATTACTATAATGCGCAATATTTTTAAGAAACTGTATTTTTTATTAAATATACAAAAGTGCATAATATAATTTTGTGAAGTGGCGTGTAGGATTTCTCCTGTAATAGGAAAACATATTTATCAGCTTAGAAGCAGCTTTTATAATATGTCTAGTCTTCGCTGAGCCTTACCGTTTATCTTAATCTACACAAATAGGTAGGTACTCCTACATACATAGGTATGTGTATGTATTAATTATTAATAATTAATATAAAAACTTTGTTATGTCAATGAAAATAAAAATTCTATAAATGTTAGTTTTTTGTCATAGAGCTTAAAAAGTGAAAAGAAACGAAATCTCGAGCTTGATTGGGTAAGTACTTACTAGATAAACCAATTTGATTGCAATCTAAATGAAAATCGTAATTTCAAAAAGGGTACAATTACTTTATTTTCTTATGTCTCGGTGGACTAGACTGCCTCGGTGGCGTGGCTGTATTATGGTAGGACTGCAGTGCCGAGGTCTCGGGTCGATTCCCGGGTCGGGCAAAGTGATATTGAGTTTTTCTATTCAGTATGAGCTCGGAGTTTGGAATTTGTGCCCGATATGGCGATAGACTCGCACCCCTATCACATCATGGGACGAAATAACGGCGAAAAGTGGGTGCACTAGTTGCAACTCTGCCTAACCAATTCGAGGATAAAAGGCGTGAGTGTGCGCGTGCGTGTGTGGAATATATAATTTAAGTCATTAATTACTCCTAGGGCGGTATTAATAAATCATTATTCATCCCATTGTGAATGCGTTACAGTGTCTCATGCACTTGATTAAAGAATTTTACGTGTCTTATATTTCGTTTCATTGCAATTCATTGATACTAAATACAAATAGCGAAAACCCATAGGACATGAGATATTTGCAAAAATATGCAAAAAACGATTTTTGTGAACTTAGACCTCAAATAAAAGACGCGTACACCCTACAATATTATGTAGGTTTTGAGACAACTTTTAAAATGCTAAAATACACGTGTATAAAAAATATTCAGCTGGGTATCTCAAATTCCGATGTGAACTTACTAAGATGACTGGACTACATTATGTGATTTATATTACTTAATTTGTCCGAATATCTTTAAAAAAATACCGCTTCGTGCGCAGGATGGAGGAAATAATGCGCACATTAAACCTGTGATTATGTTTTGAAAGACTCGTTGTTTTATGATTCGTCAAAATTTCAATGAAATACCAGCCCTGTATTATGTAGGTACTGTCCATTGCTGAGCACGGGCCTCATGTACAACTGAGAGGGTTTAAGCCTATAGTTCACCACGCTGGCCTAATGCGGGTTGGCAGACTTTACATACCTTCGAAATTCTTATAGAAAACTTCTCAAGTATGCAGGTTTCCTCACTACGTTTTTCTATCACCATTAAACCTAGCGATAATTCATAAAGAGCACACATAACTTTAGAAAAGACAAGGGTGCCCAAGGGTCTTGAACCTACGGACATTCTTCTCGGCGGCAGTCTGTTCCACTCCCAACTAAGTAGGTTGTCGCCGCTTCAATCCATTTCAAAGCATTTTTTTATAATTGAACTTTTTAGTATCACACTCAGTGCACGAAACTCTTTGCTACCGACAATAATAAAAAAGAAACCTCTTAAACACCACAAGTCGAAATTATTGACAAATCTCACAAGAAATCATGAATACGGAGAATCGTTATCCCGTTACTGCGTCTCTCTTCATGCTGAAAGAGATGAAACGTCGTCAAGAGCAAGTAAGACGAGGGTATCAGCTTCTAAAGGGAAAGACAGAAGCCCTTCGTCTGAAAGGCAGGCAGTCGGCCACTGAGCTCGCCGCCACGCAAGGCATCTTGGGCCACACTTTGAAAGAAGCTTACATCTCGCTTGCTGCTATCAAGTTTACCAATGGAGAATCTAATGCGCTGATCCTTGAGAATGTTGGACAGGTGACAGATCCTACTAATATTATAAAGGCGAAAGTTTGTAAGAATGTCTGGATGTTTGGATGTATGGATGTTTGTTCCTATTTCACGCAAAAACTACTGAACGGATTTCGATGAAATTTGGCACACGGGTAGATCATGTCCTGGATTAACACATAGGCTACTTTTTATCCCGGGAAAATATAAAGCGGGACTTTTATCCCGGAAAAACTTTTTAAAGCGGGCGGAGCCGCGGGCAAAAGCTAGTATAAAATATAATTTAAATCACGGTAGCCACTACGGGTAACCTAATAGGTACATATGCAAGTAGGTACCAATTGTTCGTATACAGGGTCATTTTGTAACCGAATACATAAATTTAACTGCGATAAAATCAATTTGAAAAAAACACCATGCAGTTAATTAATTTAACCATAAGTGTAAAATAAAGAAGTACATTTTTCAAACAAAATAAATAACAAAAATGGTCTTTTAATTTTAGACATCCTATTGCCACTACTAGTAAACGAGAAATCGTCGGAGCGTCAACATCGCACTGAGGGGTGTGTGTGTATCATTGATAATATGCTCACGCACACGCGAACAAGAGATGCACACAAGGAGCGCAACGATAAGCTGTCACATCGCGCCATCGTAACCAAGAAGCTTTATTCCAAACCGAAAAGAAGAGGTCGCTATTATTACCAATGCTTGTGTGTCAGGTCACATAGGTCAATCTAAACAACAGTCACTTACTAGATTCTGTCAGAGCCAGTTATGTCTCCTTCAGAAGACTGAAATCATTGTGGCATCTTCGATAATGGTCACAGTCCGTACACCGCACGTAGCTTATCAAAAAGCCTCAGAACCCTAAGATTCTATCTAACCTAAGAACTATCACACGATACATCAGCAAGAATCGCACGCTCAAGCCGTCAAATTCGTCGATCGATTTCGTGAAACCGACTATGATGCTACCGTTATGATACGAGTGTCAGCGAGGTTCTGGAAAATTGGAATTTTGAACATTTACTCAGTAATCCCTAAAAGTACAAAAGACATTTCAACGACCTTCTCGGAAACATTAACACTTTATTCACGAGCTTTGTAAATGTAAATCATAGTTTACCACAACAGAAACTTAAAAATTAACACAATAGAATAATAATTACAATTAGAGAACATTTGATCGTGTGCGCATAAAAGCCGACGAATGATTAAACTAAAAACCTACACATGGCTCGCGTCTCCCGAAGCGATGTCAAAGGCAAGGTCACTCGGATCGATACAAAACGATATAATAATAAAATTACAGTAGTTACGAGTAAGTACATAGGGCGCATCGGCCTAACATTCGGTACATAAATCAACATACGCCACGTCGTGTTGCTGCCGAGCGAGTGGCCGCTAGCAAAATGACGAGTGCCGAGTACTGTGGCCGAGTGGCGACTGGCGGGCGACGCGCGCGCCGTCCCCCGCTTTCCCGCGGCGCATGCGCCTGAAGGAGCCAGTGCGGGGCCATAGGCATGAAGTCCACGAATCCCGGACCGCGAATCTCGATGTATTTCGACACGTTACAAATTTTGATAAATATCACTTGTACTCATTTATTGCTATTACCTGGAATTGTCGTAATTTACTAGTAGGGTAAAAAACGTTTAATTTTTACCACTTCTAAAGCTTCCAATAGTGAGTAATGACTGAACTTAATTTAAGATAACCAGGATATTCAATTGACTAATGACCAAAATTATTGTAAGTAGGTAAAACATAGGTATTTAGAAGGATTTTTATGCACTTGGTCGAGTCACTTTATAAGTGGTTAGTAAATAACGCCAGTTTTAGGTATTATTACTCAGGCAGGAACAATTAAAAATTGCGATTGTTATTGCGGTGCGGAGATACTGGGGTACTCTGTCAGAGGTGTCCGGGAATAAACCCATATTTCGCCCAAATGTCCGGGATTCTTGCCGTGTTTGTCCGGCGTCGGCAATTTAGGTAATGGCAGCCCTATACAAAGAACATGCCGACAAGTGCGCCGTGTGCCCGCTGGCGCGCGCGATCGTTGGCCCCGCCAGCTGATGTTCGTGTTACACGTGCTCCCACAGGGATACCAAGCTTTGGTACTATTACCTTATTCTGCAATATCTTGCAATTTTAGTCTTACATTGTTCTATGCTATTTAAATCGTACCACAATGCATATTGAAATTAAATGATGTTAGAGCTCTGGTATGCTTTATTGCTTAAAGTAATGTTATTTTTACAATACAAAGATATTGCTGCGTATTCGTTAAAGTAGACTTTTCATTAGCATAATTACCCTAGTTATTTTATTATTTAATACACTTATTTAAGTGTGTTAGAAATCCATGTGATAAATAAACTAATATCCGATTCTTTGAAAAGCTGTGTCATTTTAGCAAACTTGTCGGTTAAAATGTTTATACTGGCAACACAGCGTGTTTGAGTGCGTGTTTATAATGAATGGCGTGCGAAAGAGACACATGTTGGTATCTGCACGTTAGTTTCAATGTGTTAGTAACAGAGAGATCAACGACTCTGACGCGATACAAAATGTAGCTAGAGATTAGAAGGTACAGAAGGCATAATAAGGCCTTTGGTAGTATAAAGTATTTACGTAAACCTATTTTAGGCATGACGTCCAGAAATATTGATGTTAAAATTAAAATGAACGTTGAAATATCATACGGAATCTAAAAAATATTATATCAATAGATGAAAATCCTGTAACTTTTTTTAATACCCCGACTGCGAGTTGTTTAGTACCTACCTATTTCGCTAGGTAAACTTATTTATTAACGAAAACAAAGTTTATTATTAAAGAATTAATACTTTTCTTTACAGCATAACACTTAAAAAATAATTAGTTCCTTTTCATACAATAACATGACAATTTTTTATTTCATGTTGATATTTATAACGTATTAGTTAGGGAGTAGGGACTGCTCTAGAAGCAATTTAATTATTTTATTTCAAATTCCACGTCTCAAGCGGTACTGCTGCAGCTATGTGAGTGAATGTATTGCAAGTGAATTTGTGAGTTGCCCTTCTTAATCCTATGGGTTTTGTAATAACATCGTCAGCTGTGACGTGATTCACTGAATAAAGTCAAGCGCGCTAAAACACAGCGTGATCAAAAAACTATAAAACTATAATCGGGATTATTGGCGAAAGTATGCGTTACCCATGGATAATATTTTGCACGATGTTAGCAGAGGTCACGCTGATTATGTGGTTTCATTTAGTAACGCAATGTTGAAATGACACTGTATAGTTTTGTTGCAGTTCCTGGTCTCTTCTATCATACCTAACTATAAAATATATGTATGAACCTACCAAATACAAACATTATTTCAGTTGTTAACTCATAAACATAAGGGTCAATCGGTTCGCCACTTTATATCACAGGAGAATGTTTTGTAACTTAAATTTTTGTTTTGTTTTGATATTTCTAAAACTAACCTAAGTCTACAATCAGCCTGTACAATTTGCAATCAGTTTTTAAAGGACTGTAAAGAATTAGACGTGCTCCATGACTTACCCCGTCTTCAAACACAAGATAGGTACGTCATAATGCTCTTTGAGATACGTGGATTGCTTTTCTAAGCCTCACACATGGCACATTTCATCTTATTTTTTTTAATACTCGTAATGTTATGTACCTACGCCCTACGCCGCGCCGTAGGTACTTGTTGCACAGTCACCAGCATGAGTAGCTGAACAAATTCAAAATTTCAAATTGCCTACTTACTTTTGTGTTCTTACCTACTAATCTTTTTTTCTCTTCACAAAAATAAAATAAAAGAGATTTGCTTTACCCACTTCATACAAAGATATATTTTTTTAGTTTTACTTAACGCGTATATACTATATGGGCGATTTGAATTTAGATTTTGTACAGATATTTATGCTGCTAACTGTACATATTATTATCAGGGACTATATTATTATATTCATTCCAATCGAATAGGGTATTTGCCTATATTGAAAATTCAATCAGCATCAAATTGATTGAAAAATAAAGCAGTTATTCAATTTTGAAATATTCTTGTGAGCAAAAGTGGGGGTGTAGCGGGGATATCGCGCTATCTCTTTCGCACGTAGGCAGCGTTATGGCCGACGGCGCCTGGTGACGTCACAACCTAGTAATGCTGTTATGTGACAGCTACCCCTTCCACGAAATTTCAAAGCTTTATAAGTAACTTACTTACTTTACTTACTTACGCTCCCGTAATCTATGCTTAGTTCTAACTTCGCGTATTGATTACATTCTCTTTGCCTTAACTAATGACAAATGTTTTAGATTATAATATATTACCAAAGAGCATTATACTACTACGAAAATATATTGCTCTTTGCTACCATTGTTTCTATTTTCTTGGTTATCCTCGGGTTGAAAGTTACATACACATGCACTCACGCCGGTTATCCCCGAAGGGGTAGGCAGAGGCGCAACTAGTGCACCCACTTCTCGCCGTTATTCCGTCCCATGATGTGATAGGGGGCGAGCCTATCGCCATATCAGGCACAAATTCCAGACTCCGAGCTGATACTGAATAGAAAAACTCAATATCACTTTGCCCGACCCGGGAATCGAACCCGAGACCTCAGCATTGTAGTCGTACCTTAATAGAACTACGCCACCGAGGCAGTCACCGGGTTGAAAGTTATTCTAAAAAAGTTATTATAGGTATTTTAACATCTACCCACTTGACATTGGCAAATCACCGATGAAACGGTGGAGCCATTTTTCAAAGAAGAAGAACTTACTATTGCGCCTATTTTGAAAATTATTTCTTAGATTTTGGATAGCATACATTTTTCATAATTGTATTAAAAAAAAGTAGTGAAATACCCTATTACCTGAAATGGTATACGTACAATGTGGCAGTGCTAATAAATAAATAAATGTAGGTACTTATCTCAAGCCCAAAGAATGATGGCAAGTTCCATACAACGTTTTACCTGATATCAATTTGGCGCGTCTTGGAATGAAAAAATATTAGAACGATAGAATATACTTATCCTGAACCCAATCAGAAAGATTTTTTTTATTTGGAAGCCAAAAAAAAAAGTTATGAGTTATTTAACATTTTCATAGAGAGTTTTGGCGGGAACTTTAAAGTGTCATGAGGTGCTCTTGTTTTAATTCATTATTTTGGTGATACTTAGTGTTATATTGCATAATTATGGAGGTATATTATCCAATATAATTCTATTAGGGCTCAAATGAAATGAATTGAATTAACTGTGCCAATCAAGTGTTTTTTTCGTTGCCGCCAAAACTGCTCGATAAAGTCTTGGTAAGGTAGCCACTGCTTTACTACGACAAAGTACATAGTAAAAAAAAAAAAAAACAAAAATGTCACATAAGACGAGGCTGTATGGGTTTGAACCTTTTCATCATCATCAGCCTGTTGCAGTCCACCGCTGGACATAGGCCTCTCCCAAGATACGCCACAGAGCCCGGTCTGCTGCTTTATGCATCCAGTTGCTTGAACTCTTTGCCTTCCCAATAAAAAGGGAAAATTAAAACAAAAGTCATAGTTAAAGTTATCACTTATCTGTCAATGAGATATGATAGCAGATATAGGCTGTATTTATAGTGGTCTCGGACGACAATAAGAAAAATAGGTATATTGGAGCAAAAATCGGTATATGCAAAAAAAAACAAGCAATATTCAATAAAAACCCTCTTAATTTTAAAGTCTAGGGACTATTATTGTACCATACACCCCCCCCCCCTCATGAATGTAAAAATTTTAAACAAATTTTGCCGCCCATTTAAAAATACTGTCCCCCGCCGCCCCAAACAGCAACATATTTAACCAAGTAATCGCAAAATATGAAAGAAAAATGGGATTTTAATCTTCGAATCGCTGAAAATCGGGAGAATCTTCTAGCTTTCAAAAATTCGTTGAAAAATCATGTCATTTCGGTAGGACTGGCCCAAAATCGGTAGAAATACCGAAAAATCGGTAGGTTCGAGACCACTGGCACTGATGTAAATAAACCGAATTCAAAATGTCATAATAAGACGCTCACTGTCATCGGCTGGGTTGCTATCACTTCTTTTATAATTACTTTCTAGCGTGAGAAATGGAACAATCTTTTACGCCAACTTAACACTGAATGGCAAAAAATCCATTCGGTGTTTATTTTAATACAGTATTAGTATTCAAGAATAATCGTTACATATTATTATCACTTCTTTGATATAAAAATATAATGTAATATCTACCGTGTTCTACCACTTTTATTCTTACATGGCAACACTTTTTATATGTCACTACAGATCAGAAGTAACGAAACCGGAAATACAATTGATTTACTTTTAATTATAAACATAATTTTGTGGCTTTTAACAGTAAAACTAAAACTGTGGAAAATATTACATATTTAAATTATATTTGTTTTTACATATCTTAATCTTAGACGCTAACTGAAACACTCAGGTAAAAACTTGCCATGATTCTTTTTTCAATCGTAATTAGGTTAGGGCGGTATTAATAAATCAATCTCAAGTTTGAGTTACATCTCAAGTAGACATAATGTATTGAACTATTTATACATTATGTCTACTTGAGATTAACTCAACTTGAGATTTATTTATTAATACCGCCCTTAATCCACGGTGCTAAGGTGGACGCGCTCGCAGCGCCTGCCGCACTCGTGTCTTTCGAGCGCGTCCAGCTTAATAGCACCCGGACAACCACAGTTGAAAAAACGAAGCCTTAATCTGACCATCAACTTTGATAATAGGCTCAAGTCCGTGTCCAGCGCATTCCAGAGAATATTGCTGGGGTAGCAACAGTGTCTCTCCAACCAGTGGAGGAAATGAATGCTAACGACACACTGCGCTATGCCGGGCTTGGATCAGGTGGTCACAGAACCACTGAAGCCAAGAAAGCATTCAGAGAGGCCCTGCGTATATTAATAAAATTTGCGTCCCTAAGGAATACTTGTATTTTGTTAGACGAAGCTATTAAATCAACTTTAAGGTAATGTTGTTTACTCTGTTATATTTATAATAAAGAAAACTAAAAAACACCGTTTATAGAAAATCCAACTAAAAAATAGAAAACATTTTTTTATAAATTTTGATTAAGAATATTATACATAAGAACTAATGTATCCATACTCAGGATTGAAACCAGACTCTCCACAATCTGCTACCAGAAGATCCTCTTGTACTTTGGTCATGTAGCACGAAGGCAGTCAGACAACCTGGATAAGCTGGTTGTGGTGGGTTGTGTAGATGTAGTTCTTCTGCCATCTGGCAAAAGACCTAGAGGCCGAGCACCTACCCGATGGTCTAACACAATCAGAGAAGTTATGGGAGTCCCAGTCACGGAGGCTCTGCGACAGGCACAAGACAGAGTGGAGTGGAAGCGGCTCGTCACCGCCACCACCAAGGCTTACCAAAGCGGGCACGACCTTCAGTAATGAAGAATACGACAAAGAAGAAGAAGATAAATAAGAAAAAAATTATTTTTTTGTAAAAAAAGCATGGGGTGCATGGTGTCAATAGTTGTAAATATTTTATTTATTGACAGACATGAGTAGAAGGATTGTCATTTTGATAATATCTTAAAAAACACCCCATGCTTTTTATTTAAATAAAATATTTTTTTTCTTATTTAGGTATACTATTCTTAATTCAAATTTATTAAAAACAATTTTCTATTTTTTAGTTGGATTTTCTATAAAGTGTGTTTTTTAGTTATTTTAATCATTATTTTTAATTTTTTAGTTTAAAATATTGAATTGTCATCAGTCCTTGATAAGTAGGTATGCGTTTTAATCCAACATTTTGAAGAGGGTCAAAATCATGTTCAAAGTTTCTGTTATCTACATACATACGTCCGAAGCTAATAAAAGCGTGTTAAAAATAAATACATCGGTACTTTATGTTATCCGAACAAATCGTATTTTTTTAATCCTCAGAAAAGTAAATGGCATCGAAAAGGTGATTATGCCAAAATTGCGTAATACTGAAACGTACATTTTAATGGAAATGGATGAAAGAGTAAGTAAATGAATAAAGTAGAGTAAGTATATATGGAGCGTGCACGAACTATAGGGGACAGTACAAAATCGCCATAAGCCACATCTGGATAAAAAAAGAAAAGTTATAGAACATTTTTTTTATGGCATCCAATGACGAGACGAGCATGGCGTTCGCCTCATGGTAAGCGATACAACCACCCATAAACAGTAGAAACACTGCATCCAGCACCTTGAGTTACCAAGTACTGTGTGGCGGCATTCCACTGCGCTCGTCATCCTGAGACATATTACGATGTTAAGTCTCATTATGTCTTGTAGTTACACTGGCTACAATGCCCTTCAAACCGAAACACAACAGTGCATGCACACTGTTGCTTGGCGGTAGAAATCTATACATTGCGGTGGTACCCAACCAGACGGACTCTTACATATGAGAGTCCTACCACCAGTGTGAATACAATAATGTATTCACTTATTACCTACATTGTTTTAATAGGACAGAAATGATAAAATATGTGTTCCGGCCGAATATTGTTAATACCCAGCGTGTCCAGAATATTATGTTTTTTTTTTTTACATTGGAGCTAGTCATTGCAAAATTAGGAGGTTATGTTCCCTTACAGATTTTGTTGTATTGAATATTATGCTCAAAACATCTTTATTTTTGTAAATTACGTAATAAGACGGTTCCAAATGTTTTTGGAAATCATAACTACGCATGTTTTACACAGATTTTATTATTTTTTGTCGATTTTCACACAACAGTGGAATGCAAGTACTTAGGTACTAATCTTAGGGACATAATAGAATTTCACACCACTTGATTTGTTCATTTTTATGTTTTGGAGCTACAGCAATACATTTATCAACAAAAAATGTTATTTTTCATCCTTTTTACGTAAATGCGAAGTATCGATGTGCTGAAATAGAGTCAGATTGCGCCACCAGATGGCAGAGCTTACGACGTGCACGTTCCCTATAGGGGCTTAATAGGATTAACAACTTTGCAGAAGTCCTATTTTTTCACTTTTTACCCACAGGAAAGGGAGGAATTCCACAGGCTGAAGATGGTTAAAGCAAAAAAGATGCGGTCCCAGGCAATAGCTAATATGAGACGAGAGATTTCACGAAGTGGTGGTGGAGAATCCCATGGTGCGTCAAAGGTTTAAAAGTTCATAGACGTAGGTGTAAATCTATATGCTTCTCATTTTTCATGTGTTTATAAAATTGTCAACATGATTTGAGGGAGGGATAGTGGAGTATAACCCATCAACTTGCTATGCAAAGTAACTCGTAGCTGATAGTAGGTACCTAATCCAAATGCAAATCATATACTTAACCTAACCCTTACTTTTAAGCTATTGCATAGCTTCTATCGCGGGCCTTGAGCGTGGAGACCTAATCCAGAAATTCCGTAACGAAAAAACCTGTCACCCCTCACACCGACCGGCACAGCGGTGATATTTTATTTTCAACTCTATCACAACCGTGTAGAGTGTAAAATTCCATAAGTAAATTTAATATCGCAGTCTTGTAAGAATACAATATTTAAGAGGATATGAGCTGAATGCTAAACGATAAAAGGTCGAAATTACCGTGTATTTAAAAATTGTTCCAGTCAGTGAAACGTATCAAAATGTCAAACGCGGCGGGATGACGTGATTCTAAGTTTGAATTTCAAAAAGTTTTTATTTTATATCTGTTCAAAGCAAAGACCTTATACTTACTAACTTAGTAAGTATAAGGTATTTGGTTCAAAGAGGTTTTTATTTAAATACTAGCGGCCCTGACAGACGTTGTCCTGCCCTAAAAAGGAAATAAAATCCTAGAACCCGAGTACAGCGCTACCTGCCGATCCACCCGAAGACATACAAAAAAAAATCATTAAAATCGGTCCAGCCGTTTTTCTGCGCAATTTTCTTAATTTTTTTCTTTCATAAGAACCTTCTCCTGACAATAATAAACACATCAAAAATGCCATCTATCGATGAATAGCAGAACTTAATGGCTTTTATTTTATATTTGTTCAAAGAGGTTATAAATATTAGAATTTGTGCAATAGCTTTACCGCGGCAGTCTCCGAGTGCCACACGTCTTTTTTTTTTACTGTTTTCCCCCATTTAATCTGTATAATATATGAACTCCGCTTTTGTTTTGCAGACGATGTGAGGATTCGTCGTTCTATACCGGCAACTCACATCCGCGCCACAGAATGTTTGACAAGCATTCTTTATTCGTGCCACTCGTTAACGTCCAGCAGTGATTCCGCTGGTGATTTTAAACCTATTTGTTATCCTCACAACTGGGACGATGATGATTTACTATTTTAAAAAATATACGACGGGTGAAATACGTACTCCGATTTTACTTATTAGATTGCAATTTGCATGTCAAGACCCATACATATTATAATAAGCGTTTAATGCGTTAAACTAAACTCATTTGCAAAAAAAACGGGCACCTAAGCAATGAACCATTTCAAATGTTACTATTGGTTTGTTTGATAATTATAGGTAGTTTTACTTTCACAATTTTGTAAATTAATAAGCAAATAATCGTTTTCGTCAGTATTATCATAAAACTTTGATAAAATTTATGGGTTTTAATGCTAAAGTTCACTAGTAGTGTATGCTCGCTAGTAGTGCATATGCTCGTGAAGTAAAAGTTAACAAAGATTTTTGTTTGTTTTTTCTTTAATAAAGTAAAAGCAGATAAATGTTTAGTATCGAGTGTGACCCCCTCTAGCTGAAATTACAGCTTGAATTCGTTTGGGTATGCTAGCGAGGATATCCCGGATACTTGCTTGCGGAATACGTTCCCACTCCGCGGTAATCACATTCTTCAGCTCTCTGATGGTTTGCGGAGCCGGTTGTACTGATCTCACGCGTCGTTTCAGAACGTCCCAGACATGCTCTATAGGATTGAGGTCGGGAATTCGAGCTGGCCAATCCAAACGACGAATGCCGACCTCTTGCACATACGCTTCCACATCGCCAGACAGGTGGGCGCGAGCGTTGTCGTCCATAAAAATTGAGTCTTCGCCTAAAGCGGCCAATGCGGGTTGTGCATGAGGAATAAGAACTTCCGTTATGTATCGATGTCCAGTCAGTGAGCCGTTTTCAATGAAGACTAACTCTGTACGATCCATTGAATTTATTCCTGCCCAAAACATAATAGAGCCCCCACCATAAGGTGTGATTTCTTCAAAACAAGCCTCTGCAAAGCGTTCTCCTCGTCTTCGTAGCACTCGCCGACGTCGATCTTCACCGAACAGAGATATCCTGGCTTCATCGGAGAACAATACCCTATTCCAGTCTTCTTGAGTCCATGACTCACAATTTCGAGCAAACCTAAGCCTGGCAACTCTGTGCTCACGGAGTAACTTAAGGCCGCGGGCCGGGCGATGACTGCGTATATTGGCCGCGAGCAGCCTCCTCCTGACCGTCCGTAGACTAATATGCACATTTCTTACTTCTTCGAGGTTGTTCTTAAGGTCCACATACGAAGACTTGCGATTTCTCAATGCGCGACTCACATAAAAACGATCATCCCGTGGTTGGGTACATGGTTTTCTTCCAGAACCAGGCCTTCTCTCGACGGAACCGGTGTCTTTGTACCGGTGCCAGGTCCTTTGAACCGTCGAGCGACTCACACTTAGCCTCTGAGCCACGAAGCATTGGCTGCAGCCCTCTTCGAGCAGCGCAATAATTTTGGTAGCTTTTACCACTTTCTCTAACATTATTGAGACAGCTAAACCGCAATAAATGAAGCTTTGACAATTAAGAATATGAAATAAATTCATAAAAATTGACTAAAAGTTATGAAACCGATATTATCTTTTGGAACTTCGCACCAAAAATGTAGGATAAAAAGTGGTTTTCTGTAAAAACGAGCATCAAACGAAAATTTTAATTTAGAACGTACTGTTTTAAACACCACGGCATTTTTAAAACCGGCCAGTAACATGTACAAATGATTGAAATCATTTTGGTACCGTATTTTTTTAAAAAAGAATTAAAATCCAAACCGCCCGTTTTTTTTGCAAATGAGTGTACTTCATACTTACCTACTTGTTATATTATACTAAGCGTGTGCTTGTATTACGTTCATAAAATAAAAGAAACAATTTCTAGCAACGGAAATTTTATTTGAAAATTTAATAATTAATCGTATTTTATAAAACCCAGCCAATATCCAACCTTTCTTCCATAGGCTTCGTGAAATGCTGGCAGCGCCGGAATTTCTCCAATATCTCTCCCTGCAATATTTTTCTTTTACCAAGTGTAACTAACTAGTGAATTAAGTATTTATTTATATAAGTACATTAACAAATCATTCCAAATCACTGACTTCTATTATACTAGTACGCTGGACAGGATTCACGATACAAAATGACAGCTACATTTTGTGCCGATTTGAAACGCCCCTCTCGAGCGTCCAGGGAACTAAATTTGACGTATAATGCATATGGCGGTCGTATTGTTTTGAAAGCTCTCTGTCTTGTCAATGCATTAAAATGAAATATTACGGTGAAACGTGTTGTTTTTAAGTGTTATTTGTGTGTGGTTTATAGTAATCCACAATGAGAATTCGTGTGTGTTGTAAAACCCGTTACGAAACGGGTAGTGGAGTAACATTTCATAAGTACGTACATTTACATCATCTTTTAGCTATTTGTATTAAAGTTAGTTATTGTAAAGAGCAAACTATCATTTACAAGTAAATAATAACTCAATTTAAACGTATTTACACGATAATTTGTTTTCAAATAGCATATTTATAAAGTAAGTATATCTTGATAGGGTTGTCCAAGTTTCATATCGACAATGCATATCGATAAATTTTTGGTTTGGCTCTATTAGCATTTATACTTGTATACTGTACCTTTAAACACATAAAATCATTAATTAAGATTGATAATAAAATAAGGTTAGAAATGTATTATTCTACAAAGAATGTACTCTATCTACTCCAGAAGAGGAAATATCAATTTAAAATCATAAAAATGTCATTATAAATGTATTGTTACAGGTTTCCAACTGACTCAACTATACAAAAACTATGGCTGAAAAACATTTAATTTGGAAATTAGTTTCCGAATAAAAATAGTCATGTATGCTCTAAACATTTTATAGAAGATTGTTTTATTGGACATGTTTTACGAACCCAATTGAAAAAGGATAGTGTGCCCACAATATTTTCTGGTGGGTATAATAATTTATATTATTCTATTGAGCATTTTGTGCATATAGTATATTGTAAGACATTTTGCAACGGTGATGTTATTATTGCAGATTTAGGTATTATTCCTGAGGAAAATAGAGACAGAAGCTGATTTAATTAATAATGAATGCGGAGAAAACCAAGCTGATGGCATGAATTTAGAAACAATGTCAGGTAAAATGACATATTTTTTGCAAAAAACTCAGTACTAAATAAATAAGACTCACAGGTTTTCAGATTATTTTAAAGGTAGTTTAACCCGTCGAGCCCAGACCGGTCCGATCGGACCGGTCTGACAGCTGTCAAACTCGTGATGTATTTTTCATTTATACATAAAGTCAATGCACCTATTTACAAATATTACTAACTACAAGCTTAGTAACTATTTTTCACTGTAGTTCGTTTTGTAACTAACAGGTTCATAATTGTTTTATAGCTAACATGTTATTAATTAACATGGTTTATAATTGTTACACATTATATTTTATTTACACCTTTAGCAAATAAAGTTTATTTGGTAACCCTTTTGAGACAACAACAGCTTCAATTAGTTTATAATTATTTTGTTTTACTTGTAATCTTTTATTATTATTACTATTATTTCTCAACGAGTTTTTTTTCTTTTTACTGTCTTATAGTTGACTTGCTTCGATTAATGTGAAACTGCATTCTTACATTTTGTTTCTTAACGAAATTCAAATTGAATATTTTTTTTATATTCTTAACAGGACCCAGCACAAGCTACTACAACAAGGAACTAAATGAAACCCAGAAAAGGAAGCGGTCTTACACCGAAATCTGTGAAAATATCAATCATGACACCGCTACGAAAATACTCCTAGATCATCTAAAAGGGTTATGCAAAGAATACAAAAAGCTTTACGAAGTTCTCAGACTCTTCTCAAAACTTTATCTCAACATGTGAAAAGATTGAAGATTAAAGTTTCTTCTTTGAAAACAGTAATAAATGAATTAGAGAAAAAGAAATTAGTTACTGATGATTGTGTATATTTGTTAAGTCAGTACAATGATTTTAAACCACAATTATTTAAAAGGATGGCAAGAAATTCAGAAAATAATGTTAGTCTTGCTAAATATTCCCCAGAGCTTTTGAAATTACTCTACGTTTTTATTCGCCAAAGGCAATTAATTTAGTCTTGCCTCATCCTCGAATTATACGATCGTGGTACATTTCGGAAGATTCAAACCCAGGTTTCACTACTGAAAGTTTTAATACCTTGAGGTATAAAAGTGAGCAAGCTAGAGAAAAAGGCGAAAAATTAATTTGCGCTTTAATGATTGACGAAATGAGTTTGAAAAAAAGTTGTACTAGAAGTCGTGATGGAGTAACACGTGGGCATGTCGATTTAGGAATAGCTTCTGAAAATAATGATTTACCGTATTTTATGTACCATATTGTAAAGATGCCCTAGTTTTTATGATTGTGCCATTAAAATGAAATTGGAAGCTGCCAATTGCATACTTTCTAATTAAATGTAATATAAACTAATATATAGACATTCGTTTATATGCAGCAACAAAAAACTACTCCCTTAATATTATAGGTGTCAATATACCGAATTATTTGTCGCGTAATATAATTTGGGCACGTCAGTGACTTAATAAAATATAACATTATCTACCGTCACACTGTCTTTTTTTTATCCCTTCCATAATATTTATGTGTACGTTCGTATGTCTATTTCTTACGGCTTCCCGTTCTAATTGTTGAACGAATTTGATGTGGTGGTAACTTCCAAACTGAAATAAGACAACTTTTTTCACGGATACTATATATGGTATGACAATAGCTTATGGAATAAGACATGACTACTTTTTATTCCGTGGTAACGTGGGTTAAACTGCTAATATTGCCACAATGAATAAGTAACGACATATTTGTCTGAATCTTCACTACACTGTACATCCGATTGCCGTTATAATCATTGTTGCGATCAAATTTTTGAGTAATTTTTTTCAATTGTTAATAATAAATTATTTTTTTCAATTTATACTCGACTGTTTCGTATGATTATCGATATATCAGCTGTTCCATGTTCCAACACTATCGTTAGTTCCATGGACACTCGCTACTCCTATCAGCGCCAATATGGCGAAAATCAAATAGGCACACTTTGGCGATTCGAATGTCCAGTCCAGCGTACTAGTATAATAGACGTCAGTGTTCCAAATCCTCTAAAAATAAAACGGTGTAAACATAACACACACACACACACTCACGCCTGTTATCCCCGAAGGGGTAGGCAGAGGCACAACTAGTGCACCCACTTTTCGCCGTTATTCCGTCCCATGATGTGATAGGGGGCGAGCCTATCGCCATATCGGGCACAAATTCCAGACTCCGAGCTGATACTGAATAGAAAAACTCAATATCACTTTGCCCGACCCGGGGATCGAACCCGAGACCTCAGCTTTGCAGTCGTACTGTAATACAACTACGCCACCGAGGCAGTCAGTCAGTAAACATAACATTTGTAATATAAAGACTAGTTCAACCTCTTTGTCCAGCTAGCCCCGTTTTCCCCGTTATTATAATGGCGAAAGATATACGTACGGGACCACATTTTTTTATAGACTCGCTGTAGAATGTTATTGCACTAGAGCCGGTTCCGTATAGTGGATATTTTAGGTGCATCTGCGGAATTCAAATTAAACCATCAATTATATATCTAGGCTCTGAAAAATGTACTACTACCTTCAAATATAGCTCAGTAATATGTATTATGTACCTCAGTACATCATATTATGTGACTGAAAGATGTAGGTAAGTATTAGACAATCACTAAAGCTTTATCTTCAAAGAATTGGACAAATTTCGTTTTTAGTACATACATCATCATGATGGTGATGATGATGTATGTAATCAAAAAATATTTAGGTAGCCGGATCTAGGAGTCGAACCCAAAACTTTACAGCGTAGGTATAGGTAGTCAAAATACGTTAATAAAGATAACAGTCACTGGTGGCCGCTACGCACGACATGAAATGTAGATTGTACTCTATAGAAGGAGCTTATCGACTTTTCGGAGTCATGAGTGGCGTGACCACCTTCCGAACATTACTATCGGTAGAAGTACCTACTCATCATATTTAGTATGCCAAGTTCTTGCAGAAACGTATTGCGCAGGAAATTGGAGATACGTTTAGCTTAAAAAAAATGCAGAATTTAGCTTGCTGTGATTGCTTACACACAGTGCCGG
This sequence comes from Lapara coniferarum, assembly GCA_949316025.1. Classification (NCBI taxonomy): domain Eukaryota; kingdom Metazoa; phylum Arthropoda; class Insecta; order Lepidoptera; family Sphingidae; genus Lapara; species Lapara coniferarum. The sequence continues at coordinate 4,712,189 of OX438934.1, read as the reverse complement.
ATTAAGACAACTTGATGCCCTAAGCAATTCACGCCTGTGGGGCCCACCTACCATAAGTAAACTAACATCAGTCTTTAATTGCGCGGATTTTCAAACAGCTTTATTTTTATGTGCTAGCATTTTTTTTGTGCTGTTTCTGGTGCCTCCCAAGACGTGATGCCCTAAGCAATTGCTTAATTTGCTTATGGGCTAATCCGGCACTGCTTACACAGTAAAAATAGCTTCCGCGCGCCATTTAAAATACCTACCCAGCGACGATTTGAAAAGAATCTAATCTCTCGATGACGAGGCAGCAGGTAATGGCAGTTTCATAGGTAGTGAAGAAAAAATGAATTATTGCTACTCAATTCTATTAGACCTGCTTCACCTAGTTGACGTTAGACATAAATCTACTGCAAATAAACAGTATAGACGTAGGTGTAAGGTAGGTACTAACATTTTTATCAGCTGTTATCTCCAAATTGCGTGGTTCAAAACTCTCCTTGACGAAATTAGCATCATATTCAGTGCAATACTCAGAAACTGGTTGTGAAGTGGCCAATTCCTCGATAACTTCATCTAGCATTTGCTCCCAGAAGAAATCAGTGAGCATCCTTTTTCGAATGCCTGTTAAATGATGAATAGAATATAGATATAATCATGGGTGTATATAAGGGGGATTTGGGGTGTGCGCCCGCTCCCCCCCCCCCCTTAACTTACAAGAAAAATAAAACCCAACGCAAAAACACCACTGAAACTACGCGTTTATTATGCCAAAAGTTGGATGCCCCAGGCGGCAAAAAACCGCGCTACGCCAATCACATTTGGTATCCGGACCCCCATATGTGAACGAATTATCTACCCTCGTGGATATAATAGATAGCTAGACCTATGTTCTTCACCGTCCAGCCATGATGTGTATTACATCTAGATGGGTATAATTAACCCGTCAAACCCCGCTTATATATAATATAGATGTATGGAAAAACCCTATATATATGGACACTGGTGTCCGTCGCGGGGCTTGACAGATTAAATACGGGAAAAAGACAAGTAAAAAAGGAAAACCCAACTCCAAGCAAAAGCCTTCAGGCGATTCAGCCTTGAAAGCGTACCAGAGAGACGACAGAGTTACTTTCGCATTTATAATATCAATTAAGTATGGATTAATTACCTTCACCATGTTGAGACTTCTTAGGGACTTTGTAGCAGTCACGCATCTCACTGCCTGCACCAGGAACTTCTCGTCCGTCCTGAAGTATCCATGGACGGCTGAAATTTTTCCCTTTTCCATAGGCAGAAGGTTCTATGGGGGCTTTAGGGTATAGATTTATGCGCTCAAGCGGTCTAATCTTCAGTGTTTCTTCTTCTTTGCTGGGTTCAGGTATATCAGCTTGTGCCTCTTCATCAATTTTATTTGAATCCATCATGCTATTCAAGTGTAAATGTTAGATCTCTTGTGTAAATGTTTGTCAGTAAAAGTTACAGTTTATCAATAAAATATTTTTCTTTCCGTTGCTATGGATATCTTAATCTTAACATAGTATAAAACAAAGCCGCTTCCCGCTGTCTGTCCCTAATCCCTATATCCCTATGTATGCTTAGATCTAAACTATGCAAAGGATTTTGATGCGGTTTAGAGTAATGGATAGAGTAATTCCAGAGGAAGGTTTATATGTATTATACATGCATAATATAGAAGCGAAATAATTTATATGGGTGAAACCGCGAGCGTAAACTAGTACTATTATACGGAGGTTATGAATTATGATTATTAAGCTGAAAGCTCAGAATAATACCGTTATTATTCTGAGTTATTAAGGTGATTTTTTATCATGACGTGTTGTTATTTATTTATGGTTTTGTAACTTTAGAACTCAGAATAAGGACTATTTTATTCTATGCTATTGAACATTGAAAATTGAATTGGAAAAACAAAACGTAATTTAAATTATAATGCGGTTCAAATCTTTTTACCGATGGCGTTAATTGGCACCTCTGTCTGACAGGATGGTGGACATTATGAAGAAAATTCCCACCATTTCAGTTTTAAAAAATAAGGGTACCAGAGGATCAATATATTTCCTTGAATAATATACCATATCAAAAATAATATACAACAATTTCATGACATAGATTAAAATGACAATAAATAAATAGCTAGTAATATACAATGCATTACATTACAATACAATTATACAATGTATTGGAACGAAGTTCCTTATCGCGCGTTGTGAAAGGGAGCTAGACGGAAAAAAATCTTACGAAAAGTTTTCACGACACTTTTATACTTGCCCTGTGAAACCAGCCAGTAACAATAAAGAACGGGCCGTAAAAGTGACATTCGAAATTTAAATAAAAAAAGACAATTTAAATCTTAGAGTAAGTATAACTACGTATACATACTCTATGATTTAAATGCTTTTTAGAGTAGTTTTTTCTTCGTTAGTTGTATGTTAATTTTAATGTCATTGCTTGCTTAGGTGATGTTCGTGATTTGATGACATATCTATTGTGTAGGTAGAAGTAAATGTTTTACATTGATGTGGTAACGTTTTAATGGACATTGGCGAAATCACTGATAAACGGTGGAAGCCACAAAACGAAAGGAAGAAGAAGAAGAAAAACGTTTTAATGAAATATACAATTATTATTATAACTTAAAAGAAATAAAATTTTATTACAATATCTTCACTAATTAATCGAAAACAACTTCGTTCCATCCGGGTGTCCCTTGACACCTCTCATTTTATATGCTTATTAAATAATTACTTGACTGCCTCGGTGGCGTAGTGGTATTGCGTACGCATTACGAGTACGATTTGCGCGCTGAGGTCCTGGGTTCGAATCCCGGGTCGAGCCAAAAAAATTGTGACTGGGTTTTTCCATCTTAAAATTTACTCAGTCGCAGCTCGGAGTCAGGAAGTTGGCGGTGTGATACCCCCGTGCCTCGGAAAGCACGTAAAGCCGTTGGTCCTGCGCCTGATCTCTCTCCGGTCATGTCGGATTGCCGTCTCACCGGACTATGAGAGTGAAGGAATAGCGAGTGCACTTGTGTATTGCGCACACACTTGTGCACTATAATATCTCCTGCGTACCTGGCTGATCTCCGTTGAGATTGGCCGCCGTGGCCGAAACTGGCTAGGAGGATTTTCATTTTTTCAAATAATTACTTAATTTCATGACTCCCTAAAAAAGAAATGTCATTCCATTATGATACGGAAATATTCGTCTTGTTTCATTTATTAATTTATTATCCTAAATCTAAAAATATAGTTAATAATGGTTTAGTAGATAAACATAGTTGATTTAGCTGCTAAATATTTACCCATCAATTATGTTTATAGTGTTTGATTTACTTCCGTAAGTTGCAAGTTGATTCCATAGTGTAATTTTGTGACATAACTATTTGTTGTCTTGCACCATAAAAAATAAGAATCATTTATCTGAAATCACAAAGAGGATTATTTTTATTAGGTTCTTACGGTAGAATTCAATTATTTTAAAATTTAAAAAGTGGGTACATAGTTTACGCTTACCTATATGTCTTAAAATTTGATTTGAAAATATTAGTATTTTGTTACAAGACAAAAATGGTCCCATTACAAAAAAAAAATCCTTTATTTCAAGCCTCAAGGTAACACATTTTGTCTGATGTAGCAGCACTGCATATACCTTGCTGCCAACATAACGCCATCGGAACTTAAAGTTGAAACGCACTATATTACAAATGTCAGGTGTTATCTTGAATAATGAAAACAGTTGTCATTTGTCAAATATCAATACAGATTCGGCCAAAATATGGCTGAAAGTTTTCAAATTGCCCGAAAACAAGATTTGCCCCCTCCGGGGGGCTATAAGCCGATTCCTTTTGCAAGGATCCCGGCGAAAAAATATTTTAATGGTACGTAAAATATTGTTATAATATATCTTTATTAACTTATTATGTAACGGGCGTTTTAGGTTAAGTTTGAAGGTTTATTCGTTTTGACTTTTATTTAGTTATTTGCATTGTATATAAACTAAACCGTGGTAAAAATTAAGAGCTTATAATGCTATCAAGGTTTACTAAGTAGTTATTATATTAATACAACTATAACTCTTTATACACTCATTTGCAAAAAAAACGGGCGGTTTGGATTTTAATTCATTTTTAAAAAAATACGGTACCAAAATGATTTCAATCATTTGTACATGTTACTGGCCGGTTTTAAAAATGCCGTGGTGTTTAAAGCAGTACGTTCTAAATTAAAATTTTCGTTTGATGCTCGTTTTTACAGAAAACCACTTTTTATCCTACATTTTTGGTGCGAAGTTCCAAAAGATAATATCGGTTTTCATAACTTTCAGTCAATTTTTATGAATTTATTTCATATTCTTAATTGTCAAAGCTTCATTTATTGCTGTTTAGCTGTCTCAATAATGTTAGAGAAAGTGGTAAAAGCTACCAAAATTATTGCGCTGCTCGAAGAGGGCTGCAGCCAATGCTTCGTGGCTCAGAGGCTAAGTGTGAGTCGCTCGACGGTTCAAAGGACCTAGCAGCGGTATCAAGACACCGGTTCCGTCGAGAGAAGGCCTGGTTCTGGAAGAAAACCATGTACCCAACCACGGGATGATCGTTTTCTTGTGAGTCGCGCATTGAGAAATCGCAAGTCTTCGTATGTGGACCTTAAGAACAACATCGAAGAAGTAAGAAATGTGCATATTAGTCTATGGACGGTCAGGAGGAGGCTGCTCGCGGCCAATATACGCAGTCATCGCCCGGCCCGCGGCCCTAAGATACTCCGTGAGCACAGAGTTGCTAGGCTTAGGTTTGCTCGAAATTGTGAGTCATGGACTCAAGAAGGCTGGAATAGGGTATTGTTCTCCGATGAAGCCAGGATATCTCTGTTCGGTGAAGATCGACGTCGGCGAGTGCTACGAAGACGAGGAGAACGCTTTGCAGAGGCTTGTTTTGAAGAAATCACACCTTATGGTGGGGTCTCTGTTATGTTTTGGGCAGGAATAAATTCAATGGATCGTACAAAGTTAGTCTTCATTGAAAACGGCTCACTGACTGGACATCGATACATAACGGAAGTTCTTATTCCTCATGCACAACCCGCATTGGCCGCTTTAAGCGAAGACTCAATTTTTATGGACGACAACGCTCGCGCCCACCGGTCTGGCGATGTGGAAGCGTATGTGCAAGAGGTCGGCATTCGTCGTTTGGATTGGCCAGCTCGAAGTCCCGACCTCAATCCTATAGAGCATGTCTGGGACGTTCTGAAACGACGCGTGAGATCAGTACAACCGGCTCCGCAAACCATCAGAGAGCTGAAGAATGTGATTACCGCGGAGTGGGAACGTATTCCGCAAGCAAGTATCCGGGATATCCTCGCTAGCATACCCAGACGAATTCAAGCTGTGATTTCAGCTAGAGGGGGTCACACTCGATACTAAACATTTATCTGCTTTTACTTTGTTAAAGAAAAAACAAACAAAAATCTTTGTTAACTTTTACTTCACGAGCATATGCACTACTAGCGAGCATAAACTACTAGTGAACTTTAGCATTAAAACCCATAAATTTTATCAAAATTTTATGATAATACTGACGAAAACGATTATTTGCTTATTAATTTACAAAATTGTGAAAGTAAAACTACCTATAATTATCAAACACACCAATAGTAACATTTGAAATGGTTCATTGCTTAGGTGCCCGTTTTTTTTGCAAATGAGTTTATATTGAACAATAATTTATCATAAGGATGTCAATAAAACACCAATAATTTCAAAAATAATTCTTGATAACTTTAATTATAGTGATTTTATGTCGTTTCGAGCAATTAGAAGCTGGCCTATGGACATAAATATAATTAGTATTATCTGTAAAATGTATCATAAAAATCTTGGTATCATACTGTTAAAACCTGTTCATAATTTGTATACAATTTTGTTAGTCTAAGAATTTTATATGTGACATGTGTATTTTATGCCTTTTATATTCCTTTAATATAGTCTAAGCAATATGCTAATTGTGATTCGAATTTTAGGGGCACAAATAAATTGATATTGTTACTCAAAATCCAAATATTTTAACAACCAAAATACATTTAATAGAACTAATATCTAAGTAACTTATTCCAATGAGATTTGTTCTGAAGACAAACAGACTGACTCCTATTAAGACTTAAGGCTAGTTGCAATTATCAGGTACTAGCTTTTGCCCACGGCTCCACCTGCATTAAAAAGTTTTTCCAGTATAAAAGTCCCTATTTATATATTCCTGGGATAAAAGTAGCCTATATGTTAATCCAGGACATGATCTACCTGTGTGCCAAATTTCATCGAAATCCGATCAGCAGTTTTTGCATGAAAGGGGAATAAACATCCAGACTTTCTTACAAACTTTCGCGTTTATAATATTAGTAGGATTTGTTAATAAACGTAACAACTTTTGATTATTATTATAATATTTGAACTTTACTTACCTTCGAATATGGTTGTTGTCACATTTGTTGTTTATTTTCTATCAGGCAAACAGGTATAAGAAAAAGATAAGCGCCTAAAACCTGCTAATCTCTGTTTAATTTTGTAATTTATAATAATGAGAAAGAAAACCACAATATTGTAATATGTGAAGCCCACATAATTTATGTCCATGTACTTTCCAGGGTATACAATGTTTGCTGGCTACCTAGGTATAACAGCCGGTGCTTTGTACCTATACAATATTAACTGGAAACAAATGCAGAGGGACCAAATAGAAATGCGCTCAGCTAAGATGGCTATATACCCTATGCTCCTTGCAGAGAGAGATAGGGAATACCTGAAACAGCTCCGTAGGAACAGGGATGCTGAAGCGGAGCTTATGCGCGATGTCCCTGGATGGGAGGTGAGTTCATCTTCTATACATATAAATTAAATTTGAGTGTCTGTTTGTATTATTGAAATAACCGTTTTTTACTACTTGTATATGAAAATATATACAGAACATACACCAAAATAACATTTTTTTAAATTTTTGTCTGTTTGTTCCGGCTAACCTCTTGAAAAGTCCCGTCAAAATCGGTCCTCCACCCACGATTTTGACGGGACTTTTATTGGCAGGTAGCTGACGTAGTAAGGAGTAACTTAGGCTATGTTTTATCCCGGGAAAATATAAAGTGGGACTTTTATCCCAGAAAAACTTTTTAACACGGGCGGAGCCAAGGGCAACAGCTAGTCATCAATAATTACTACCTCTCTATACTATGATTTGTATGTTTGTAACAAATAAGCTCAAAAACTACTGGTCTTATTTTAAAAATTTTTTCACTAATATAAAGCTACATTATCAGTGAGTAACATAGGCTGCTTTCTGTATCGGGAAAATAAAAAGCAGGACTTTTATCCTGGAAAAAATCATTCAATCAGATGAACCGGCGAGCAAAGTCTACTATTGAATATTTCATTGTCCAATAAGGGGTCATGAGTTTGAATCATGCAAGAATATATTTTGTGTCATCTACAATATTTTTATATTGCAGTGTTGAATAGATGACCAATTTTCTTTTAGTTCCCTAAACCTAACAGACAAGATAAATGTATTCGGTGTCTGATCTTTTTTGAGGTGGTAAGGCATAACATATTATGGCAAACAAATTGTATTCAAAGTTTTTATCATATTTTTGCTTATTTATAATAGGTACCTAAACATGTATTACAATTTAATGCATTAGTTTGGTTAAAATGTATTTCCAACCTTCTTCTGTAACGAGATATAGAGGCACCTTTCATCATTTTGATATTCTGAAATCCCATTTTCAGGTCGGTACATACTACGGCGAGCGTATTTACAAGCTCTTGCCCCCTGACGCACTGGTGGAGCCCATCTTCCACGAATACTACGCGCACACAGAGCCCAAGGAATGGTACAGACGTGCCTACATCAAACTGCGATCATAAATTAATACAACCAATCTGTAGCCCGCACAGCTTGGTTTCACTCATTTATTGATTTTTGCCGACACTGGCTATTTGGGCAATAACTGCTATTTTCAAGGCAATAGTTAGTAAACGAGTTAGCATAATTGAAAATTAATAAAGTTAGAAACAACATCTGTTTTTGATTTATAATTTATATTATACAGCATTATTTGTTATCCACAGTAACTTATAAAAGTGAAGTTCACTATGAAAATGGTCAGATTATTTGTCTTAATGTAACGAATATAAAGCCCTCTTCGGAGTCTGTTAATAAAAATACAGCTTATAAACAAAACATTTATTTACTTTCACCTTTGCCATATAAAAAATACAAACATAATTTCCATACAATAAAAACCTTGAACACATTGAATTTGTGGCAGAATGAATAAATGCAAATGAATAATCATATTCAATGGGTAAAAAGGAATTGTAGGGTCCACACAGAGGTTTCTTCAGACCCAAAGCAAATTACATGGTATATGTAACAAGAAGTATTGTGTATAATTTGAATGCACAGCCAAACACTGTCAAAGGGCAACATTTTTAAATGATTCCACTAGTGCTAAGAAAATATACACAAAAAATAAATAATAACACTATATACATATTTTAGATTGTTGCAAATGATTTAGAAATTTGTTTGAGAATATTTGTAGTTTGATTTAGAATGCTTTCATTAATACTTTAATTACCTGGACAGTAAAGGAGTGATTTTTATTGATAAAATGCACAAACATCCCTTGCTATGTTGATACCTACTATACATTTTTTTAAATATGCCGAAATTCGGTAAGAATTTACTGACAGTGTACAATATTTAATGACATTAATTAAACTACCAACTCAATTCAGTTAGCACCCTCATTTAATATTAATTATAAACAGACACAGCACAAATGTGTATTGAAAATTGCTAAGTCTGCTTCTGCAGTAGAGTTTATGGCAAGTGAAAAATTTGCTATTGTAACAATGATTTTAGTAAACTTCTCTATGCCTATGGTAACGGGAAGTTGTCTATAACGCATGTCTATTTGTGTTGCATTTCATAATTCCAATAAACCTGATGAAATCTTATATACGTGAGAGCAAACACCTTAGCTTACATTTCTTCTTTACCACAGTGATACAAATGCCCTAGTCTGCCATTATTACATCATAATAAATAATCAAAAAGCCCATACACATGACAAATAGACTGAGTATACTTAGAGTCAATTAAATATTAATCGAAAAACGCAAGAGCAATAGTGATCATGTGGTTTATAGGCATAGACAATATCTGCAAACTACACTACAGACATTCAGAAAACAAAAATTAATTGTGACTGCACAGTTCATTTATTTCTTTCTACAAACTTCTATCTTGAAATATTGCTCAGTCCATTCTCTGACTACAAAACACAAACCGGTTACCACACAGGTAATATAATTATTTAGACTTCTTAATAACAATCTTTGGTCTCAACTTAACGGTTCTCAGTTTGTGCATGTGTGACATTACACTATACAGGCCTGGGAATGTTAGCAATAGTAAATACACTCTCATGAAGGTCGGCATGTGGAAAGCAAAGTTCCAAGTGTTTGGCATAGATATTGTCAGCCTCTGTGTCTCCTCAAAGTATGGTATGTTCCTTAATATTACAATCGCTTCACATAGCACTCCAATGGGATACAAAGGAATCCACAATGTGTACCGCAGCCATGTTAATATATATATTTCTTTCTTGTAAAGCTGTGATATGTAGAATGGATATCTGTAATAGACAATTATAGAATTTTGAGTTGATCGGAAATTATACCCATTATAGCGAAAGGTTTACGTCTTATCTCGTACGGCGGATACATGTCCTATAAGATTGGCCAAATGTGGGTGCACTGGTTGTGCTTCTGCCTAATCCTTCGATAACGACATGAGCGTTTGTACAAAAAATATACTAGTATCTTATTTTTAACATCTTGACCCGGTCGACAAAATGAATTTTTTTTGGCAGGGTTCCCTGGGGCGGCGAAATTTAGGTCCGGCCCGGGCGGCAAACCACACAAAGAAGAAAAGTCAATTTTATTGTATTGTTGACAGCGCCATGACTTCTCATATAGTAACACTTTTACATAACGTGTGTATTATTAAAAAGTTAAACAACTTTAACATTTAATTCAATAATCAACAAAAGTCACAGTCAAACATATTACCTCCAGAATATGAAGTTAATAAAACAGTTATTGTTTCATGAACTTACCTCACAATCTCAATAGTGGCCCATACGATGAACAAGTAAAACACAACTGGTTTAGTTTGCATCCTGGGTTCAGCTTCGATCATAGCAAACAAAATGAACGCTCGACCAGATATTTGCAGGAAAGGTATCAAAGGTCCACCCTGAAATATAGATTGGCAAGTTATTTAAACCGTAAAAACAGTTAAGGAAGTACCTAGTTCTTTACTCAGGTGGGGCAATGAGTTTTGATCATGTCATTACAAAAAATTATAAACTCGCGTACGAAAATACAGCTAAATTCGTACCACATATTAGGGCAGGGGCTTTTTTTAACATAAATAATAAAAACTATCACGCCTTTTTCTCTTTTCAGGGGTAGGCACAAGGGTATCACACCCAAAATTCGCCAGCTATGTTAGGTCTCATATAATAAAGGGTGGGCATATTGCCATTTACTGGGCACATTTCCAGACTCCAGGTTGGTACTGAGTAGAAAAACTGAATATGACTTTGTCTGACCCGGGAATCTAACCCGAGACCTCAGCACTGGAGACGTACCGTAATACAACTACGCCAGCTTACTATAACATACACAATAATACATTATACATTATTACATTACATACAGGAGGTAAAACTAGGAGATATGATCAGGTATTGTAGAGCAACAAAAAGGTTTGTAAGATCAGAAGGGGGCATACTGCAGGAGCACCAGTGAAACCAGTGCTCTAGGGTGGAGCCGCCACGAATAGCCAAGGTAAGGCAAGCGACGCTGCATCTAACTTTGGGACGCTGCCTGGGGGGGGTGGGAGAGTATGTGGGCAGATTGGGCCTGGCAGCTTGTGCGTTCTTCTACGTACAAGCTGAGCGCTGCCCCCTGTTGGCTCCTGCCGCAATGATCAATCAAGGTCAAAGTGGCGGGACCCTCAGTGCAGGGCGGCGCTAGGCGAAGATCGGCTAACTGAAAGGTGCAAACCTGGAAGGAAGCCTCAATGCCTCCTAGGACCCAGCTGAGCCACAGCCGAAACTCCCTATGGTGTGTGGCCCTTGGGCATCATGCCGGTGAAGCGGGCCAACCCAAGGTGAAACTGGCGGCGCCACCCAAACTGGGATTAAGGGTGAAATAGCTCCAATGAAGGCGAGCTGATCACCCGTCTGCGCGACTGCGTACGTCCCCACAAAACATACATACATTACATTGCCTTTCTGTATTACAAAAATACAATAACTAGTAAAACACTCACCTTAGTATACCCAAACAATGGATGCATGACTTCTAGATACTGCATGAGTTGCAGGAACTTCATGGCAGGTCCGACGTGTTCATACGTGTCTGCCACCGATTCGTACTCCAACTTCGCGTATCTCACACCCATCACCGCGAGCACGTACATGAATCCCACGAATTGGAACAGGTTGTATATAATCAGGTACACCTTCTTGTAGTCTTCTGAAAGCATTTTCGGGGTTGGTAATGCTTTACAAAGGCTTTGCCGTGGTCTGGGAATTTGTGCGGTTCTGTCCGTATTACACTTCACCAAGTTACGATTATGCCTGGTTTTAGATTTAAATAATTTTAACTAATTAAGGATCCTTTGAACAATAACAATGGTATCACTAACATCAGGTATAAATTAAAATAAATGCTAAGCAATAATATAAGTACTTTGCCCCCGTGGCCGAGTTTACCTTCATTCACCTTCACCTTTAATTATTATGTATGTTATATTCACGTGTATTTACACTAGTTGTGTCCAATTTATCTATTCGACGTTAGACGTTTCGTTCGTTCGTACCTTTCCTGTACCCAAATTCCTCCTTATGTAGCCGGTCATACATCCCAGGGTAGTCTTTCATTACATCTCGCTTATCGTCATCACTGTCTTGTCCATCTTCAGATTTCCACAAGTCAAAGTTTATCTAAAAACAATATTATGATTAAGATGAATATAAAATTTGGTTACATTTACAGTTGGTAGAAAACAAAAAATTATAATATTTTTTTGTGAGCGGCACATCTCAATAGAGTCAAGTTTAGATTGAGAACTATTTGATGCCTGTTGAAGAACCAATATTTGGACAAAAATTTTACAGACTAATTATTGTGAAACCTAAAAAATTTAAATGCATTTAACATAAGGAAATGTGAGGGGTATCCGAAAAAACTACTTTGTCTTTTCAAAATTAGATTAATTACAATAACTTAAAAGATTTTATGTAAACAATGATGGTGGTACCCTTGAAGTAGTAGAGGTGACCTGTTCTAGCTAGGGGGATAGTATAGGTACATACTGTACATGTTTACATATGACATTTTGTACATTGACTGCATTGGTGGCGTAGTTGTATTGCGTACGCGTTACGAGTATGATTCGCGCATTGAGGTCCTAGTGGGACCGATTCCCAAACCGAGCCAGGAACATTGTGACTGGGTTTTTCCATCTTAAAATTACTCAGTTGCAGCTCGGAGTCAGGTTGGCGGTGTGATACCCCCATGCTTCGGAAAGCACTTAAGCAGTTGGTCCTGATCTCTCTCTGGTCATGTTGGATTGCTGTCTTATCGGAGTGTCTTATCTTGAGTGTCTTATCTTACACTATAAGAGTGAAGGAATGGCGAGTGCACTTGTGTATTGCGTACACACTTGTGCACTATAATCTCCAGCATTCCTGGCTGATCTTCGTTCAGATTGGCCACCGTGACAAAATCAGCTTAGAAGGAATGAACATATCTGGAGTGCTCTTGAGTAATGGGATCATAGGATGGTATTAATAAATGAATCTCAAGTTTGAGATACACCTCAAGTAGAGATAATGTATGAAGAGTTCAATACATTATGTCTACTTGAGATGTAACTCAAACTTGAGATTCATTTATTAATACCGGCCCTAATTCATGTGTGTATAAATAATTTGTATTAAGGATATGCCTCTGTTACCTTTAGCCAAGCTGGTTTCTGTGGTTGAGCTGTCAGTCTGGGCCACCATGATGGTTTCTCCTTTTGGAACAACAGCTCTACTCTGTTGTCAAACACACGAACTGTTGTGGCCTGCTCCCCATCAGCACTGGTCTACAAGGTAAGGGCTCTTTGTAATACTTATGATACTATGGAAAGTTGTAAACCTATGTTTAAAGAATTAAAAATATTACCCCTTCCGTGCCTATACATATATGAAACATCACTTATTGTAAAAAAGCACCCATCCCTATTTCCCACAATGGCGGATATGGGTTGCAAAAGCGAAAGACTGAAAAACCGACTATATGTACCTCTACAAAGGTGCAATGTTTTTATAAAAAATGCAATTTTTATTGCCATACAGTGGCAATAAGAATTTACAATAATTTACCTGAGGAATTAAAACAAAGTACATTGAATGAATTTATAAATAGATTAACTCAACTGCTTATTAACAAACTATATTACAATATAAATGACTTTTTAAATGACAAAAATATTAATAAGAATTGAAATGACATACCTATTATTGTGAATTTTAATTATAATGTATATTAATGACTAACATTTTAATTATTACCTATAGATACTTAAATACTACTAAGATAAATCTAATCAAATTGTTTTTTTTTTGTCTCTCTCTCTCTACTTTCATGAAATTATTACCATCATATTAAATAATAATAAAAATTACAAAAAACTATCTTAAATATTTGCACGTCAAAAATGACAGATTGTGAGACACTGAATATGAAATATTGTAATTATATTACTTATGCTAACATCTTTATGTACCTAACCACAATCATGCAAATAAATTTTTCATTTCATTTCATTTCATTTTACAGAGTAGAATAAAATTGAACCTTTGGTAATTATATTAAAAATAATACCTCTCTATTACATAATATCCAGTATTTAGCTGATTAGTTTGGAATTAATATTGTATGCATACTGAGGCATTTTATCCTTGGAAGGATAAGCAGATGAGACTAGTGCGCCCACTTTTCGTTGTACTGTATATTATATGTATGATATTCTGTCCATTGATGTGATTGTGGGCGAGCCTATCGCCATATCGGGTACAAGCTCGATCTGATACTGATTAGAAAAAATCAATGTCACTTTGCCTGACCTGGAGATCGAACCAGAGACCTCAGCATTGCAGTCGTACCGTAATATAACTAAGCTACCGAGGCAGTCAGAATTAATATTGTAGTTGGATTTATTACCTAGTGATTGGGTGCGATACCAACTAACATGATAACCCTCACAGAGATATTTATTTATTTATTTATTTATTTAAACTTTATTGTACACCAGAGATATAAAGCACAAAACAAAAAAATAAAAAATAAAAAAGTACAAATGGCGGTCTTATCGCACAAGGCAATCTCTTACAGACAACCATGGGATGGACATAAGTAATAACGGAAAAATAATAATATGGGGCAGCATAAAGTGTACGAAGTATATTATGATTAAATATTTGATAAATACATACAAATATTATAAATATAAATACATACAAATATTGTATAAATACATACATAAAGACATATATATACACATAAATATATATAGAGACAGAGAAAATATATTTATAAACTGCTAATGTCTTCAGTTTGTCTGAGATAATGCTCAGAAACCTGTTTTTTGAAAATAGGCAGGGATTTCGCCTTCCTCACCGTAACTGGCAGAGCATTCCACAGCCGAGCAGCTTGTACGGAAAATGATTTATTAAAGTATGTAGTGGAATGCACTGGGGTTTTCAATCTTAAGTTCTCTGATGACCTCAGGGATCTAGAATGCGTACCATGAAGGAATTCAAAACGATTTTTGAGATATGGGGGAGAGAGAGGATTAAAAAGTATAGTGTAAAGAAGAGTGAGAATATGAGTATTTCGGCGAAGCCGTATGGGAAGCCACTTGAGCTTAGAACGAAACTCGGAAACGTGATCATACTTGCGCAGTCCAAAATGAGATTTAAAATGTTATTATATAAATGCGTTATTCTCTGTAATGATGTATAAATTTGATTATTAGAATTCAATGCAATGCGTGTTTCAGAGGTCGAAGTACATAGATCCATTAAAAAGATTAAATTCTCATAGTTATTAGCCATAAGCTTTATCCTTTACTGATAAAAAGATAAACAAACGTAAGCCAATGGACATTTAAATGTTCACACTTTATATTTCTTCAATAAAATAGCATGTACATACAGTTTTTATAGGCGAAAATAAATCCAAATTGAATTCATATTGACTGTCTCCGCGCGCGCCGGTGCCTTGAGCAGAAAATTTTACGTTGTTTTCCAGAACTTTCACTTCAGGTTTAACAACATTTTTTAAGTCAATTTTTAAAGATACTGAACTTTCTGTCTGTGCCCAATACACAAACGGACTTGGAACAACCATTTTAATTTATTTTATAAAGCATACACGGAATGCTTTTGTCACAAAACCAAAATCGAGATTTATTTGTCTCTGATCGAGATCAACAGCACAGACTACTCAGAAGAACTACGTTCAGACCGCCATGTCGGATACATTATCTTTGAACCGTAAAGGAGACTTGCAAGTTTGTCAGATGACATTTAATTGTTTTTTTACGGACATTTGTAGTATAGGCAAAGGAACAAAACCATGCAGCCCATGATGGAATATTTTTTCAGGCCCATACAGCCTTATTGATTATTTAGTAATTAGGTTCTTTCCTTAAAAAATATTTAATATTAAGGAAAAAATTTACATGTTGAAATAAAACAGGTTTTTATTTTATATTTTTATTTTTGAACTTTTTCTTAAATTTAAGCAATGCTTTCTTCTGCATTTTTTTAAATTTATATTTTTCGGCCCTT
The DNA here is from genome assembly GCA_949316025.1 of Lapara coniferarum. Lineage (NCBI taxonomy): Eukaryota > Metazoa > Arthropoda > Insecta > Lepidoptera > Sphingidae > Lapara > Lapara coniferarum. The sequence continues at coordinate 4,696,218 of OX438934.1, read as the reverse complement.
ATGATGTCTATCCCTTTTAATGTTTTGTTTATTACATTGCACCAATAAAAATACAGAGTTTAATACTTATGTCTAACAAATATTCAGGGTCTAAGTTTTTGTGAGAATGGCAATTCAAAAGAATATTTGGAACATATACTTTGTTTAATGTTTTTACTAATATTATTTTTATGTCCTTGTTGTTCCAAATATTCGTTTGTAATTTTAATTACATTACCAAAACTTATAACAATGTTTTCATGGGGATAACTTAATTTTCTTGCATTCTTACAACTTTTATATTCTTTTTCTACTATGAAATTGTGAATATTATTATTCACTTAAAAGATTGCTTTTACATTCTGCACAATTATTAATTTTAGAAAGCACTTTCCTTGTTACCCACACTTCTGTGTAGGCCTTTGAATGAAAATTTCACCATTCTCGTCTGGCTTGTTCATGAATATTCTCTTCATTACTAAACTCAATATTTTCAGTTATATCTGAACTTAGAGTTCATCGTTGGTGCAGAATTCACATTTTCAAACAAGGATTCTAAATTTAAAATATTGATACTAAAATCTTCACAATTAAAACTTATAAATCTTGTTATTAATAGAGCTTTAAATGTTAATAAGAGTGGGCAGTCGGATTATTAAATCTATAATAATTGTATGCCTGTACTTGTCCAAGAAACATACATACATACATACATACATACATACACTCACGCCTGTTATCCTCGAAGGGGTAGGCAGAGGTGCAACTAGTGCACCCACTTTTCGCCATCATTCCGTCCCATGATGTGATAGGGGGCAAGCCTATCGCCATATCGGGCACAAATTACAGACTCCGGGCTGATACTGAATAGAAAAACTCAATATCACTTTGCCCGACCTGGGGATCGAACCCGAGACCTTAGCTTTGCAGTCGTACTGTAATACAACTACACCACCGAGGCAGTCCAAAAAAGTTTTCAATAACATCAGAGTTAAGAAAAAAATAAAATTAAATTAATTTTATCCATTGTAAATCCATGTGCCTTTTTATTTTTATTGCATAATTTCCACAGAACTTTCTTAGTTAAAGGATTTATATTTTTAGTTAAACCCTCTAAAGACTTTTCTTTACTGAATACCAATGCCTTCTGCGCTCTGGATTTATAATTACTTATACGTTTTGCTTTCTTATATTCATTATAGATTAGTTGACATTGTGGAGATAAGGTGCCCAATGTTTTTATTAATCACCTTCTGACCAACTTTTTTGGAGTTTTGTATGATGAAGCTGAAAATAAAATAAAATATTATACATAAAAAAATAGTCAACAAAGACTTTGTAGGACCACAATACAACAAACTTCAAACAAATAAATACCTTGTGTACCCTGGATCTCAGTTCCGGAGGTCACAGCAGCAGACTGTCTTGACTTACAAATCACTGAAAAAAAAAAACAATAAAACATCTTACATTTACCAATTATTATTCAAATCTATCAATAAACACAGTATACTTTTTGGCCTTGTCATTACTTTAGGACAGATCTTATTCTTATGCTTATAATTCTACCCATGACTGTCTTCCGACACACAGCAAAGTTGATGACTAATTAATAGAGACAAGCCAGCTGCTCACAAGATGGCAGGCAACTTTAGAATTTATATGGCGATAAGCTCGCCCCCTATCACATCATGGGACGGAATAAAGGCAAAAAGTGGGTGCACTAGTTGCGCCTCTGTCTACCCCTTCGGGGATAACAGGCGTGAGTGTGTGTGTATTAGAATTTAGATTACACAATATACATAAATTACTACATACCATTGACTTCAGAGCATGCCACTTTAAACGGGATACTTTCTTCAGTTTTTGAGTATGTATGGTCAATGTGTCGCTTTCGTGCATAATCATGATTTCTGTACTTCAGAGGAACTAGAAAAGACAAGACATATAATATTAAAAACAATTTAGCTATATCTTAAAAGTATCTTCGGTTCTGAAAGATAAGTTACCTGTTTCTTCATAAACCAATGACGAATTTCCTGAAGAAATCTCCAAGTCTGTAAATAAACTTGGATAGGCTTCACTCTTCAAGCGTTTTGTTGCCTGGTAAACAAATCTTTGCTCAAAATGCTTATGGCAAACATACATGTTCTTTGTATCACAAACATTTTCACTACCTATGCACTGTATCCACCGGATTTTAATCTCTTTCCTTGCGGGAAATTGATGTAATTTAACGTCTTGTCGTAAACTATTCCACTTGGATGCAGAACACCTTCGTAATATTGTTAAAAATGTTGAAATTACATTGACTGGATATTACTGTACTTGTGGATTTAAAGAGGTGATGGCCGACGCTTGCCTTTTTTGACAGTGACACATGGTCAAAATGGCGACTGTTCTTGGCGGGGGTGAAGACGACGAAAGAGGGGCGCGGAATGTCAGTTGAGATTCTTGCACTGTCAGTTTCTATGGTCGATATTTTTTGTTCTAGCATTACCGGGCGCGATCAACAGTGAACAGTGGTCTCTCTGGACGACAAAATGCAGTGCTGCCAGATGTTTGACGGTTGAAGTCGCCTAAAGTCGAGAAAATTCGATGTAGCCTAAGGTCGCCCACATGTGTGGGGACGCGGAGAGCAAAAAAAGAAAAAAAAGGTCCCCAGTTTTCAATAATTGTTTAATTCCGGTTTACATTTTTCTGAGACAGAATATTGCGTATTGTACTCCCTAATAATTTAGCTTTATGTTGGTGAAAGAATTTTAGAAATCGGTCTAGTGGTTTTTCAGGTACACACAGACCAACAAAATAACTAATATTTTATATTTATAATATTAGCATAGATCACGTATAGACGATAGCAAAACATACATACAATTCAGGTGATAACAGACATAACATTAAAATCGATAACATCGACTACTTGACTACAACATTTTCACATTTCAGTTTTTCTCTAGTCTCTTTTCATGCTAGTGTTGGCATGACACGACATGAAAAAGAATTTGTAAAAGTAATTGTAATGCTCTTTGGTAGCCTTTTTTTGCACTAAGCCAGTACAATGTCCTACTTCAAATGAGGCGAGGCGTACAGGCTACTATTGTAGTATGTACACTGACTTCTATTATACTAGTACGCTTACTAGTATAATAGACGTCAGTGAGTATGTAGCATCCCTCTCTGTCTTCTTCCTATAGTTTTACGGAGACGGAAAGTGAGTACGTCTGCCGCGACATAAAATTTGAAGTAGTACAATATAAAAAGTTGAGCCGTTCTTACATTTTGACATAGGGGAGAAATGTACCGCCTCTTGTATCATGTATGTCCCAGTATGTCCTACTCAACACTATTTCATATCTGTCAAAAAGCCGTTTGCACCTTTTGATGTGTATCGCGTTATTGTAAAAATTCTCAATAAAATATTTTTTCTTTTCTATTCAGTACGTTTGTAGTCGACTAAAAATGGTTTGAATAACACTATTCGTCGTAAAATATATAAAGTGGCTGTGCGTTGACTTTTGTACAAGTTGTAAACAAATCCAAAATGTCCGTTCCTACCACTGGGCTGAGCAAGTTGAAAAAGAAACATATTCGTGTGAAACATCAAAAAGTGAAGCTGTTTCGTGCTAATGAACCGTTACTGTCTGTTTTCATGTGGGGTGTGAATCATACGGTAATATTTTTAAATATTTTTTTTTAACAATTATGACGGGCGGCTAATCCTATTTGAGTTCTCATCGGTCTCGCAATATCATTATGTCATTTACCTCAATACTGATTTGTTGTGGTTTTTTACTGTTTACATCCGAATCGCCGTGCTAATGTTCCTGTAGGTTTGTCTTCACTATATCTGGCACAATGTCAATTAAAATTATCTTTTCTTGCCATTGAATATAAATAGACTAATAAAGTTTACGACGTTCGATATGAGATTGTTAGCACAATGAAGTGAAGAGCTAAGTGGCATCAGGCTGAAGCAACTGTCTCACGATAGTGATGTATGTTTGAACTTTACCTTCAACTATTGCAACATTCAGATACACATTACCTGTCATACATTCAATGAAATAATCCTGCTATAAATCTGCTTCCTTCTCATAGTAACCTCTTTTCTGATACTCTATGAATCCAGCCTGTTTTATAGTTCTATTATTTACTCTTCTCTAGATACTGCCTAGAGAATTTGTAATACTTTACAGTAAGTATGGGTATAACATGAATTTGATTCATGGTTCAAATAGATAGCTTACAACTTTTTGCAAAATTAGGTATTGTTTTTATATTGGTAATGTATCTTTCCAAATGAACAAATATAAGGAAAAGAAAATTGCCATTGCATTAGAATCTTGGATGAGTAATCATTGGAGAATGTTACAAGTCATTTTGATATTAAAAATGTAATAATAGTATATCCCTCTGTAAATTATAAAATGAGTGTTAAAATCTTTCATGGTTGTCAGTTATAAAGAATCTATTATAAAAACAAACTAATAATATGTAACTTTAATAAGTAATGTGTAAATGTTATGATCAAACTTATTCATTTTAGTATATTTCTGTGGTCAATTCAGAGATAAGGTCGAGGATTTTTTAATTAATTTTGTCTATAAGTATATTGTACATGATTATATAACCATTTAGGTACTAAATTTTGGTAGGTCCAGAATTCACCAAGATTGATGTAAAATATTAGAAATGTTATGAAAGGAAACACAGTATGTCTGTAACAGTTATAGATATTGATATGTTATTGCATACTATGATTCATGATGGAATCAAAAAAATTTTTGGATTTCTGTATAAGACTGTAAAGTTCTATTACAATCTCATGCATCTATTGAAATCATCAATGGTGGAAGTTTGTCCTTTCTGTCCAATCTATAAACAGTGTTTATGGTGAAGATTATACTACAGTCAGTTCGAAGTTTGTTATAAGTGATAGCAAACCCATTATTTTGGAGGACAAGGGACAAAAAATTTAGAGGGAGTCTTAGAGGCTAGTGAATGGGGCAACCACACAGGGCAGTGTTCGCACTTGCATGTGGAACATAGAAAAAATTGCCATTTTGTCAATTGGGTAAAAATGAATTGCAAAATATCTGCCGCCAAGAGCCTCATGTTATCACTGGGTGTCATGCCTAATGCCAAACAGCCCAAGACTCAGCAGTCACACCATACTTTATCCACTAACATTCACCTTAATACAAATGGAACACAACCTAATTTATACAATTTAATTAATGATAAACTAGATCATTTCTTTGAACACTGTAGGTCTTCTGTTCTAGCCATGTTAAACATTGACAGTAGTAATGGGGTCATCTAGCACACTTTGGGATAGAAATATGTTTAGCAGAGTAGGTGTTATAGTTGTATACCTGCCTACCCCTTTAGTAAAAAAAGGTGTGTATATCATACAGTAGAAACCAATTATAGAAGCATCGATTATAACAACTATTGGATATAGTGTCCGAATTAAGTGGTCCCTTCGATGTCTCTATGGCCATTTTTCACTATATTTGGAAAAAGCAGCAGGTAACAAATGGATGCATGCTAATTAAGACTTCAATGTTTGGTGCTTACTCAAGACTGCTTAGTAGAGGATGGCGATAAGCTGATTGAGATTAATGTATAACATGTATGTCTTTTTCAGATAAATGAACTTAGTCATGTCTCAATACCTGTTATGCTGCTGCCAGACGACTTTAGAGCTTATTCAAAGCTCAAAGTTGACAATCATTTATTTAATAAGTAAGCTTTTTATCACTTTTGTAGCATGCTAGTCTTTTCTAGGGTTAATAGTCCTCTAAGAATGTTTTCATTTATTCATATACTTACATGTTTTCAAACAAATAGTGTAATTTGAATCCATAAGTCTAAAGATATGCATAAATGTAAAAATGGTGACTTAATGACTAGGTGGGTGTTCTCATTCCTTAAGTTGTCAATTTTTATTGAAAATCCAAAATTGGTAGTGTCCCTGTGTAGTGGGTAGGCAGATATTAAATCGGAAAAATTGTTTGCAGAGAAAACATGCCATCCCATTTCAAGGTGAAAGAGTATTGTCCACTGGTGTTCAGGAATCTGCGGGAAAGGTTCGGCATCGACGACATAGACTACAAAGAGTCGCTCACAAGGTAACGCAACTATACGAGAACAGTACACCACTCTAGGCACGAGTGATTGCTAACAAAACGAAAATAATCTTTATTTGTCATATTATGTATAAATTATTTATTTATTATTTTTAAATTCCCGTATAAATGGCTCTGGCTTCCACGGTCCCATCCCGTCCTGTGGTCCCTAGGTTTAGAAAGCCAGATAAGTACCTGTGCTGTAAGGCCCCGAAGCGGGCGAGCGCAATGCTGCGGCGCTCGGCGACGGCGCCCTCCGGTGTCGCCGATATGAAACAGGAGACGCACCAAGAGAGCATATTCCAAGATGCGAGCGCGTTCGTCAAACGCGGTCTGACAATTAAACGTCTGAGGTCAGCCGACTTTTGGAGTACGATTTTGTTTCAGTTTTATTTTTTCAAAAATAACAAGTATGTAGTGTGCCTTACGAACTGACACGGCGATCATTAGCATATCCCACGACTACACTGGTTGTATGACTCATTGTTTACCCTAATGTCTAACCGCCTGAGGTTTTACGGTTGTATTCTTACATGTTATGAATAATTGAGTTTGGATTTGGTTTTGTCATTTTTCGTCCATTTTCAAATACAATTGTTATGTAAATCGCATTTTCCCAGCGAGGTCTTTTGTCATTCCTTTGGTTTATTACGAAAGTTTCAAGAAGCCAATGAAGTGTAAAAAAATAATTTATAAGTGTTTTATTATGTTTAAAACAGTTGTAGACGTCGATTTAATGTCTCCTCGTACTAAAATTTGTCGTCTTGCCAACGCAGATTCCTCTTATTGACCTTTCCCCTCGTGCTCCTTAATATATCCACCTGTCACGAAATGTTCAGTAAGGCATCTTTGTACAATAGCGTATCCGCACTGAGCACATTACACAATGTACATAGTATTTCGTCGGCGAAGTTTGGTGTATCGTGCGACGGCTATTTAAATAAAGTTGTCTCACTGGCGCACTCTATATCATCTTCGTCCCACACGCCTAATGTTTTATTTCTTTTTTTTATACACTAACGATAAATTACAATATTGCAATAGCACACGGTTTGCGCGTGAATTTACATGTTGGTAAGTATATCATGTTTTATTCACATTTTTAAGAACCGGAGTGCATACCACGCCACACATAAGTCACGCTTCAAGACCGGAAACAATACAACAGTTTTATTTGTTTACTCAAATCTGTACAACCTTGGAAATCACGTCATGCTTTTTACGCAGTTATGTTTCTGTAAAGGTCATGGTGGAAGAAACTTTTTGTAAGGAAGAAAATTCTTTATTGTGACTATTGAATATGTAAGGAAGAATACAATATCAACAAAGATGGTTCTTTTGGTATCAATGAGTAGAAATTCTGTCACGTATGTTGATTATTGATATAATAGGTCTTTTAATTTGAAGCTACAAGTATTCGTACATTTAAAAATCTTTGTAACACAAATAGATGTGCTAAAATCGCTGCATCTGCTCCGTCAATAAAAGTTAAATCTAAATGCAATAAGAAACACAACACGATAAGAATAGAAACTTTAAATCCGCACGTCTATAAAAAGTGATGAGGGTCTGAACGAAACTGAATCATTCGTGACAAACTACGCATTGTTTAGATATTAAATTATGATGCTGTAAAGATGAAACTTATTTTTGTTAGTATTCCTTATGTAGTTGTACTAGTTTTGGCTGTATGAGGTCACGGTCACGTGTTTGTGGTGTTAATTGGCTATTAAGAGTCGCTAATGGGTACCTTAAACAAGTTAGAGGCAAGAATTAAAAACATATTGATATTTATGAAATCCTGGGGTACATATAACTCAAGATTGTCTGAGAGAAAACGTTCCGTAGTATAGGATTTGTGACCATTTCCCTTTCAATGTTCTCATAATAAATCACTGTATGTAAGAATTGGTGTTAAAATATGCAAATGATGCAATATGTTGTTCAAATTGGAAACACTATTTTGTACATTTCATATGTTTTCAATATCAACGATATTACAAAATAAAATACGCAAATTTATATCTGATAAATTCGGTTAGTGGTATATCCGTCATAAAATACGCTGAGTAACAAATTTTAATGAACTTCGTCTGATAAAAAATACAACTGAAAATCCGTATAGGTACAAAAACATTGTTTTATTGCTACAAAAACAATGACTATTGATAGTATAAAATATAGGAATACCTATGTTGCAAATAAATAACTGAGACTATTTTCAAAGTAATATGATAAATGTCTTAAAAATCGTGCAAATTTTATGGTGTTTCGGTATACTATATAATATTAAAGGAACGTAAAAATATCTGCGCTTTAAGTGTTATTCTTTTCTTCCTTGAGGTATAATTGTGTGATACTACTTTTTTCCTATTACAATTAAGTGTTTAATAAAGCACAAAATCACGTTTGTCTACAAAAACAAATTATCATCTTGTGAAGTTCTTCACACGTTGTATCTTGTTGCCAGGTCTCAACCAATCCCTGACGACTCTTCGGGCAAATCTGGTGCAAAGTTCTACCAAAGTTATGATCGACTGTTCATATTGAAAACCCTCACCTCCGAAGAAGTCGAGAGGATGCACTCATTTCTCAAACATTATCATCCTGTAAGTTTCTATAATATTATGCTCATACATTTATTTAAGCATATATCTACCAATATTTTGGTAAATAGCTATTATAGTTGTGCTTGTCAAAGGAGATGTCCACTTTTTGTATGGGTGCTGGGGTTCAAAATCTAACCAGGCTTAAACTTTATGGATATTAAAGGAGCAAAAATAAAGATCTTGGATCAATTAAAAAAAATTAGACCCTTCCATTTATAACTATCTTGTTTAATAACGTTCATTTAAAGTGTAGTTTTTAAGCAAAATAAAATTCCATAAATCTCGAAATACATACATATATACACACTCACGCCTGTTATCCCCGAAGGGGTAGGCAGAGACGCAACTAGTGCACCCACTTTTCGCCGTTATTCCGTCCCATGATGTGATAGGGGGCGAACCTATCGCCATATCGGGCACAAATTCCAGACTCCGAGCTGATACTGAATAGAAAAACGAACGAAATCGGAGGACTTTAAAATTATACGATTTATTGCATATGACTACTTTTTGGAACTATTATCCAAATATATATAAAGTATCTTGGTTAGAATATTAAGTCCGCTCTTGGACATGTTATTTGTTTTTATATAACTGACAAACGGTTATGTTGGTCATTATCTTATGAATTTCTGATATGTTTAAATATCGTTCTTTGGGAAAAACCGTGATCGCCACTTTAAAGTATTCTCCGAACCAGAATAAACTAGAATAGTTTTCAATATGATTATTTAGGCAATAACTCAAGTTTGTGCAAAAAAAAATATTGTTGATTATTTTTTTTATTAAATATAGATTAACAGCTGACCGTTGAGTTGTTTCCCTGTTATACACGTAAATTGAATGATAAATGTGAAACACTGTCGAGATTAAAAGATTATTAGGCCGAGTGAAAGCGTTTGATATCGCTGTGTACACTTGATAATCGATTGTCATACTGTTGTGTTTCCTACTTTATGATACTGTGAATTTTATCGGCGCTTGCTCGGTTCAATGTTTTTAATAAAGTATGTATGATTGACAACGTAGTTGGTTTAAGGGATAAATACAGTTTTTTACGATTCCAAGACTAATTGATGAAGTTTTTAAAAATAATATTGGATTGAAAAATTGTATAACTGAGTAGCTTTTGCCCGCTCCTCCGCCCATGTGAAAATGTTTTTCCGGTAGTAAAGTCCTGCTTTATATTCTCCCGGAATAAAAAGTAGCCTATACCACTCAGGAGAAATGTAGCTTCCTATTAGTGAAAGAATTTTCAAAATCGGTTCAGTAGTTCGGTGATTAGTCCCTACAACAAACTCATAAACTTTTAAAAATATGAGTATAGATTGAACATGTTTCGTAATTAGATAGTCTACAGTACATAAACATTTCAGAATAATACAAGTAAACAATATAAAATAAAGGAATTTATTGCGATATGTGTACTAAGAATAGATCTCAAAAACTTGAGAGATAAAAATTTACGCGTTTCAATATTCTCGAACGAATGTTGATGCATGCAAACATGTAGTAACATTTATCTGGGCGATAGCCTAGTTGGGATTTGGGAATGGAACGGTCTGCCGAGACAACGACCGAAGGTTCGAAACCCAAGGCACACACCTCTGACTTTTCGAATTTACGTGTGTATTGTTTATCTATTATCGTTCGCTTTAACGGTGAAGGAAAACATCGTGAGGAAACCTACATGCATGAGAAGTCTCCATAAGAATTTCGAGGGTATGTGAAGTCTGCCAATCCGCACTAGGCCAGCGAGGTAGACTAAGGCCTAAATCCCCTCTGTGTAGAGGAGGCCCGTGCTCAGCAGTGGGCAGTATATAATACAGGGCTGGTATTATTATTTATATTATTATATTTATCAGGACACATTTTCAACATTTTCCATGCTAATTCTACCCATATTGAAAATATCTGAAATTGTTACCTAATGTCTTGGTAAAGTGATCATATTTGAAAAAAAAAAGTTTTGTTAAATCAGTTTATGCTTGAAGGAAAAGAAAACATAAATTCTCGAGTTTGAAACTCTTTGTTTAAATTATCTAAATCCAGTTCATTTTTTAATAAAGAGATTAATTTTATCGTTCTTGTAAAATGACTTTCTTGGTATGTAAATAGTAAGTAACGTTTATTATATCTTATCAAGGGGATTGGATTACTTAGAATACAATGAGTTACTTAGTTTTTTATGAACATATGGAACGTGATTTTTTTTGGTAATAAAATTGTTTCAGTTTCTTTATGGATACAAAAATTTTATTATGTATAAATTGAGCATTGTACATTTTAGAGCAAGTTATAGAATTTCACTTATTTACGACCATAACTTAACTCTGGGGATTCAAATCTGAGGCAATGTTTTACAAATCGTCAAATATCACCCGAATCGAACCCAGGATCTGCCAGTACGAGCTCATTGGCTTTACCACTAGACTATAAGAGGCGACAAATTTTAGCGGTCTGCAGTTATGTGGAAATTATAGGACCGTGACTTGTTTCTGATACACAATAAAACATACATCTTATAGGACTCGGGAATATGTGAATTATCATTGTATTGACAATGCCCTTGGATATTATGAGCCTTGTATATACGATAAATTGTTAAGTAAACGCTAATATCATCCGTATGTTGAATATATTGACACATTGATAACGCGTTGAATACGTCAATACGCATTAGATATATTGTGATGCGTGACGTCTCAAGGAGAATAATATAACTTGAAAACGCTTAACGATTGTATTAAAAAAAGGTTTTTACATCTTTTGTTTACCATATTTGAGTATATAGGGTTTCCCCATACGGGGTTTGACGGGTTAAAGAAAGAGAAATAAATAAATAGTAAACTGAATGCATTATACCGGGTGGAAGGGAAACGCTCTCTATACCGGAACGGTAAGAGAGAAGAACCATAACATTAACGAAAAACCATATTCATTTGCAAAGCTAAGCGATAATATTTACGATTTTAGTATTTCCGTAATTCATGCGCGCGCAATGTAAAGCGTACAAAACACTACAAAGCAAACGCCGACAAGGCGGTGGCCGCCGCGCTGCGCCGCCACAGGCCACGCGGTCGTTAACCCGTCAGCTGATGTACGTGTTTCATTACGATTTTTTTGAAATATTGACCTTTTTTACTATGTCTTTCAGAATAATAGTTTGATTTATCTATCCATACGTGAAGCTGTACAGAAATGTGAGAAAATCCTACTAAAATTGTAACAATGCGATCACGATTTTTTTAGTGCCATCACGTCAGGAATCTCCAATTATATCACCTGTATTCGTTTCCGAGAGCGTTTCCCTTCCACCCGGTATAACTAAATTTCGGTATCATTTAGTATCAAATTTTATGTAACAAGTATTGCTTGACATAATACATGCTTTCATAGGCGTATAGCAGCACTCAATTTACTATACATACATTTACTATTCGTAACATTATACGCAGTTTTTCTGCCCCCCCTTGGGCCAAGATTTGGAAATACCCTTGCACTGAAAACAATAGAGGTAATTGAGAAGTAGGTAGTTATTGGTTACTATGCTAGTGGTAGTTTCCTTGTATCGGCCTGGTTAGGGACCTCTGAAGTCAAAGTGAAAAGTTCGCTATAGTGGCCTACGTAAGTGTGTCGCTTCCGGGATCAGCCTGTGTACAATGAGCAGCACAAGTAGATGAACTAAAACAAAATTTCAAATTGCCTACATACTTTTGTGTTCTTACTAATCTTCTTTTTCTCTTCACAAAAATAAAATAAAAGAGATTTCCTTTAATTCAAACGAAAAAAAAGTTTTAACTTACGCGTATGTAAGCGATTTGAAATTTGGATTTTGTTTAGCTATTTATGCTGCTGACTGTAAAACCGGTTTCAAACGCGGACACAATGTCTCGATTGGTGAGGGATAAACATCTCTCGTCAGTCATGACCATCTGGATCCCTCTCCACCAGCGACTATATAACCCCTAGACTCCTAATGTTCAATATTTCTCTTCAAATTAATTCTGTCAACTACCTGAGGTTTGAGGAAGCGGGGTACTGCATTATGATTGGTTCTTCCAACACCTTATCGCATTATACAACCTTGGAAACATAGGCATAGGGATGGGACGAGTTAAATGAAAACACGATTTTTTTATCGATATTACTTTTATGTAATAAAGTTTTATAGTAATATTATTATTATTTATTAAACATATTAATATTTTAACGAAACTCTTTATGTTATCGAATGACAGATGGCGCTTAGTAAGTCTCATCGACATTAACAAGAATATTTGAGCTGAGTTGTAGGAATAACACAAAGAATAACTCAAAACAATCGTTATAATCAACAAACAAAATAAAAAATTATCCTAATAACATTTATTTCTGATACCGCTAGTCAAAATGTATATCCTAATAATTTTTAAAATGAATTAACTATTACTAATGAACTAACCATTTAAAATAAGAAGCCTTTTAAAATTAAATGGGCCTCAGATAAATTGATTAGTTGAGTGTTCGGGCGATAGTTTCTCTTATTTTTAATTTTATCGGTAGAACTATCGACAAATCCTTTTGGTGTATCACTTACTTTTAATGTTAAAAAACAAAACGAAATAGAAAATGTAAAAAGTACTTTCGTCGGAAAGAGATGCAAATATAACAAGATGGCGCGTAAACACTCAACTGACCAGTGTAAGATGAACTCCGTAAAATTTAAAATAAAATGTGATTATGTGTCGTTATTGACTTACCTGTGAAATGTAATGCCATTTTTCTGAAAATTTGAATTATGGCTATTTATACCACACCATTTTATTGTGTACGGGTTCATTACAATAGTTATTTATTCGCAAACACGGAAGTATTAACAGCTCACAGTTGTGGTCGCAACTGACTTTAAGATTTTGAACGGTAAGCTACATTGGATCTATTTGTCAGATGTGTTGCCCGAAGCCGATCGTCTGTTATTAGGAGTCTAGGGGTTATATAGTCGCTGCTCTCCACTTATCATTAGGTGAAGGCGGGTTTATTATACCGTGACTAAAAAAGAACTGACTGCCTCGGTGGCGTAGTTGTATAACGGTACGACTGCAATGCTAAGGTCTCGGGTTCGATCCCCGGCTCGGGCAAAGTGATTTTGGTTTTTCCTAATCAATATTAGCTCGGAGTCTGGAATTTGTGCCCGATATGGCGATAGGCTCGCCCCCTACCACATCATGGGCCGGAATAACGGCGAAAGTGGGTGCACTAGTTGCGCCTCTGCCTACCCCTCCAGGGATAAAAGGCGTGAGTACACTAAAAAAGAAATATTTTTTGTTTCGAGAATAAGGTATGGTTGTGTTGTTCAGTACATAGTGGAGCGGCATGGCAAGACGCTTCTGCCGCAGTACCTCGGCATGTACAGGCTGACCGTGGACGGCATCGAGCACTACCTCGTCGCCACCAGGAACGTGTTCTCCAACCACCTCAACATTCACAGGTATGGTGCCCATCAAATTCGAAAACTCAATTGTAAACTAAATAAAAATATTAGGTGTTTAGTATACAGAAAGTCAGTCATCTTTTTTTTTTAATTTTTTTAATTCTTTCAATCAAAATATGCGCCCATGCTATCGATGCATCTCTGCCAGCGCAGTGGTAATTTTTCAATGCCCCAATGTCTTTATAATATTCGTAGAGATTGTTCACGGTTGGCTCAATAAAACATAGATTTCAATATACAAAAAGGAAACAAAGCAGAGATTAGTTAAACTGTGGTTGGGGCCCTTTTAAGCGATAGTAAATACGATAATAATGACGTCCGCGTTAAATTCCAAGAAATGCTTTGTCTTAAATTATGAATAGAATTATCTGACCGAGTTAATTATCAAGTTACTTGTGTGACGTAAATATTCTTAAATGACGTCAAAGACAAAGAACTCGTAAGAATTGTGATATACAGTCAGAAAAATGTATGCTCGACCACCTTCTTCTAAATAAGTCGCTTGTGCGTCGTCTGTTAGCAAAAATGCACTTAGAACTAAACTAGACACTAAGCGTTATCTGTTGTTACCTTTGTACAGTCACCAGCATAAGTAGCTAAACAAATTAAAAATTTCAAATTACTTTTGTGTTCTTACTAATCTATTTTTTTCTTCACAAAAATAAAATAAAAATATTGACATTTTTGCTGAATCAAACCTCAAGTTTAAAAAAAAATGCTATTCTCAAGTTGTCCAAGATGACTTCATAATATTCCATACTCTGTTCGTAACACTAATCTCAATTCTCTATTATGTCAATATGTGGACAATGGTGTGGGTTATGTGTTTTGTATTTATTTAGATTAAGATTAGTTTGCAATGTATTTTAGCATGTAACCGTTTATTGCTCCTAAAAAAAAAAAGAGATTTGCTTTACTTTATACGATGATTTTTTTTTTCAGTTTAACTTAACGCGTATATAGGCGATCTGAAATTTTGATTTTTTACAGATATTTATGCTGCTGATTGTACATCTCCGAAACGATTGCACTTGTTTGGTAAAATATGTAAAATAGGCTTGAGAACGTGTACCAGCACCAAATTGGGTGATTGTACTCAGATAATACAATAAAAACTAGCGTCTGTTTTTGATAATCTTTTTATGTTTTCTAAATAGTTATAGAACAAAAGATGTTGTTTTAATGATAATAATATGTCCTGCGAGGTTATTACTGTTTTATAAATAACCCCGTGGGCTTAGAATGTGGAAAAAAAAACACGAAACGACTCCGTTTCGTTTTATTGTGATTGGTTGAGACTAACACGTCACTGATGTATTTGGTCTCTCGATCAATAAAAAACGTCAAAAATGAAACGATATCGTCTGATAAATTGCGTCTTTCTGCCAAATTCCAAGCCTACAATATAATGTTGCAGAAAGTACGATCTCAAAGGTTCGACGGTGGACCGCGAGGCGTCGGAGAAGGAGTTGGAGAAGGAGTTGCCCACGCTCAAGGACAACGACTTCCTGAAGCAGGGCGTGCGCATCGACATCGGCGACGCGGCCAAGGAGAAACTCCTCGAGACGCTCACCGCTGATGTTGAGGTTAGTCGGTTTCATAAGTAACTTATAGGATTCCTTACGTTGGTCTTTACGCGAAAAAAAATAATATAACTATGAGGTTTTTGTAACTTTTCTTGTGACCGCTTTTGTTACGAAGAAGTGAACAGCGAAGTATGTCATGGCGTAAATATTCCTTAGAATTCCTCGGAGCTCGCGCGTGAGCTGTCCTTCCATTAATTTCAATATCTATATGTTGAATAATTTTTTCTTGATATCACTATGTGTAAAAGACAACTTAGGTATTCCCAGAGCATTCCTGCCAAGTTTCAGTGTTCGGTTTTATGCGCTTCATTAAATACCCTTGCAGGATTTGCAATGGTAGCTGTGAGTAACTGGAAATATCTACCTATCTACGGCAAATCTTTGCGCGTTCACTGCGAAGAAGGACCCTTTTGTCACGGCGCCACAATTCGAAGGAGTCAATCTCCAAGTGTCCGAGTGTATTGGGATCCTCGGCGTCGGAATATCGAGCAAAGTTCAGTTTAGGAGTCATTTGAAAGATAAAGCCAAACTGGCTAGCAAAAAGTTGGGCATCCTGAACAGAGCCAAGCGGTACTTCACGTCGGGTCATAGGTTAGCGCTCTACAAAGCCCAAATCCGGCCTCACGTGGAGTACTGCTCTCATCTCTGGGCAGGTGCCCCAAAATACCAGCTCGACCCACTTGACTCCTTACAGCGCCGAGCTGTTCGAATCGTCGATGATATCAATCTCACGGACAAACTGGAACCGTTAGAACTGCGGAGAGACTTTGGGTCTCTCTGTGTGTTTTATCGTTTCTTTCATGGGGAGTGCTCCGAGGAATTGTTTAAGATCGTTCCATCGTCACCTTTTTACCATCGCACCACTCATCACCGCAGTAGAGTTCATTCCTACCATCTGGAATCGTACCGTTCCCGAACAGTACGGTTCCAGCGTTCTTTCTTACCACGTACGTGTAAGCTCTGAAATGAACTACTTGTGCCGGTGTTCCCTGAGCGCTATGACCTGTCCTTCGAACGAGGTTTAAAAGGAGTATTGTCTCTACGGTAGGCAGCGGCTTGTCTGTGTCCCCGGCATTGCCAAGTCCATGAGCAGCGGTGGCCGCTTACCATCAGGCGGGCTGCTAGCTCGTCTGCCTATACTGGCAATAAAAAAAAAAAGACAAAAGTAGACATAAAGTGACTCTCACATTTTTGCTGACTGAAGATATTCCTATACGTTAACGGCTATTAAAACTGTAAATCTCAGCGTTCGAAATAATACGAATGTACTGCATCGAACTGTGCGATGCTGGTTGCAGTTTAGCGAGTTTATGGCGCCATTCGATTCGCTAACATGTTTGTTACACGCGATTTGCTGATCGCTTTTTTTGTGTCTGTTATGTGGGAACTATGTCGGATTTTTTATGTATATTTGTATCGACTTTGGTCTCTTGAGTGTTCTTACTTTTAGGCTGAAAGTTGTATATTATGATTAGGTTTGGCCCTTTGGGTAGGAGGAATGTTAGTGTTATTGGTTTTAAATTTAAAGAATGAACCGTAGTGAATCCTACTAATATTATAAAGGCGAAAGTATGTATGGATGTCTGAATGTATGGATGTTTGTTACTCTTTCATGCAAAAACTTCTGAACGGATTTCGATGAAATTTGGCACACGGGTAGATCATGTCCTGGATTAACATATAGGCTACATTTTATCCCGGTAAAATAAAAAACGGGACTTTCATCCCGGAAAAAGTTTTAACGCAGGCGGAGTAGCGGGCAAAATCTAGTGTTATTATGATAAGATTTATAGTAAACGATTCTAGCCATCCCTGTAAACTTGTTTGAATTAACGTATTTCACGTTCGAAACAGTTGAACGCGGGTGATCTTTTTGTGACAAATGGCGATTTTAACAGCCTCTCCATCAGTGCGGTATCGTGGTTTGGGCAGAGGTGGCGGTCCGCCCCGGGCGACACTATCATGGGGGCGGCGAAATGCGTAATATAAAACCTTTTACCAATTTTAACTTTTGCCTCTTTTTTTTTTTTTTTTTTTGTCCCTGACATTACTCTTTCTAGCCTGACGAGGGTCGGCTTATGAAAGAACACCGGTCTTTTGGGTGAGTGCAGAAGGCGCTCGCAACCCTTAAAATTTAAGCGACCACGCTGAGGGCGACCCACTAACGGGTCACGAACCTCGGCTCCGGGCGGCCACTGAGAGGATAAGACATCAGCGTTTGGGGAAGATGGTTTTTAACCTAATCCTATTTAGTGGTATCGTACCTAGTAGTCTTCGGCACGCGGGCCGGAACTGCTAAGAGAGGTCAGGGTGACAGGGCTTTTGTCTCATATAGGTACAAATACAATTAAAAATCACAAAAGTACAATGCTACGCGTTACTTTTATTTGTTGAAATGTATTTTTAAGCTATTGCATAGCTTCTATCGCGGGCCTTGAGCGTGGAGACCGAATCCAGAAATTCGGACATGTCCATCACGGGGGCCACAGAAGTTGGCTAGACTAATGGGTGGGCGGCACGTCCCGCCCACCCGTGACCCCCGGAGGCCCCTATTAGTCGCCTTTTACGACAGGCAGGGGATACCGTGGTGGAATTCTCCAAACGCCCCCAATCCACAGGGCGGGAGACGTCGGTCAGTCGTCCACCCGACGCCTCCTACGTCTCGTCTGGCGGCGGGAGGGATCACCACTGCGCTGGCGATCCCTCTCGGCACTCTCCTTCCGCGAGAGGACCGCCTCGCAGAAGTGGGCCACCGCCTGCCAGGCCTCCCGGCCGCCGACCATGGAAGCGACCACGGCCGGCAGCGAGAGGTCTTCTCCGACGACTGTTCTGAGAGCGCTGCGCTCCTCATCCCAGGCTGGACAACACTCCAACGTATGTTGGGCCGTGTCCATTGGGCAGTTGTCACAATAGTGACACACGGCCGACTCCTCTATCCGTACCACCCGAAACAGGAACTCACCGAAGCAGCCATGCCCGGTGAGCACCTGCGTCAGGCGGTATGTTGCCGCTCCGTGGCGCCTGTCCAGCCATTCGGCAAAGACAGGGCGCACTGCCTCTACGACCCGGTGCCCCCACGACGGGGCCTCCAGCCTGAGACGCCATTCCTCCACGGCGGCTCGCCGTAAGGCGGCCCTCTTGGCCTCCACCTCCTTCAGGGCCGGACGCTCCCCACGACTGAACGCCTCCTCCCGCCAATGGAATACATCGGCAAGGGATTTGGCGTCCAGGTCCCAGGGCAGAAATCCGGCCAATAGGCAAGCCGCCTCGAAAGAGACCGTGCGGTACGCCCTGACCGCCCGCTGCGCTAAAGCTCTCTGCGGGGCGCGCAGAAGGGCGACGCAGGGGCGGCCCAGGGAGTCAGCCCAAACGGGGCTGCCATAAAGGGCTATGGACCGCACGACTCCGTGATACAGCCTCCGGCAAGGGTATTTATAAAAAAAAAAAAAATTGCAGTCAGTGAAACGTATCAAAATGTCAAACGCGGCGGGATGACATGATTTTAAGTTTGAATTTTCAAAAAGTTTATATTTTCTGTTCAAAGAGGTTTTTATTTAAATATTACGGCTCTGGATACTAGTCCATTGAGCCCGTCTTTCATAATTTTTTTAGTTTTGCCATCTATCGATGAATATTTTATTTTATATCTGTTCAAAGATGTTATAAATATTAGAATTTATGCAATAGCTTTACCGCGGCAGTCTCCGAATGCCACACGTCTTTTTTATTTTTTCTGCCTTGGGGCGGCAAATTTTGGGTCCTCCTCGGGCGGTGCCAACCTACACTACACCACTGCTCTTCGTTCGTCTGTGTTGACTTTTTGATTGCAATACTGTGCTGTATTGTGTTAGCGTTTGTCTACCGCTGTCTTCACCGAGGAATTAATTTATTTCACAAAGATTTTGGAAAGATGTGATAGTGTAGGTTGATAGTATTCTTGTGGTGCTTACTGCAGTTCTTGACGAAGCTGCACCTGATGGACTACTCGCTGCTGCTGGGCGTGCACGAGTGCGGGCGCGGCGAGGCGGAGGCCGAGGCCGCCCGGGCGCGCGACCTCGAGCGCGACTCCGACCGCGCCGACTCCGACACCGACTCCGACACCGACAACCGACACCACGGCGACAGGTACACTACACTACACTACACTACACTACACACACTGCACCTGAGGGACTACTCGCTGCTGCTGGGCGTGCACGAGTGCGGGCGCGGCGAGGCGGAGGCTGAGGCCGCCCGGGCGCGCGACCTCGAGCGCGACTCCGACCGCGCCGACTCCGACACCGACTCCGACACCGACAACCGACACCACGGCGACAGGTACACTACACTACACTACACTACACTACACACACTGCACCTGAGGGACTACTCGCTGCTGCTGGGCGTGCACGAGTGCGGGCGCGGCGAGGCGGAGGCTGAGGCCGCCCGGGCGCGCGACCTCGAGCGCGACTCCGACCGCGCCGACTCCGACACCGACTCCGACACCGACAACCGACACCACGGCGACAGGTACACTACACTACACTACACACACTGCACCTGAGGGACTACTCGCTGCTGCTGGGCGTGCACGAGTGCGGGCGCGGCGAGGCGGAGGCCGAGACAAAATGTCGGCGGCGGAAGTTTTGTTTACAAACTTAAATGATAACTTGAAAATCTACAGGGTGTTTTTCAAAGTTTTAACAATATTCGAACAACGTGTAGCACTGATGATTTGTTATCTATTAGTAAGAGGAAAAAAGTCAGACATAAAAAAAATATTTTCCTTTTTTTTTAATCGTTCTTAAGACGAATGACGAAAAAAGTTCACCCAGAGCAGTAACCATTAAAAGTCACATGGTTGTTTGTTAACACATGTGTTTGTGTCCAGATGGGGCTACAACACGCCCCCGGACAGTCCGCGCGGGTTCGCTCGTCAGTCGTCGCTGCGGTACGAGGGCATCATACCGGAGCTCGATATATACGCCATACCCAGCCAGGACGGTATGTTAATATTTTATTAGACTCGTTATCATAAATTATGTAGTTGTATTGCGTACGCGTTACGAGTACGATTTGCGCGCTGAGGTCCTGGGTTCGAATCCCGGGTCGAGCCAAAAAACTTTGTGACTTTCCCTCTTAAAAAAATTATTCAGTCGCAGCTCGGAGTCAGGAAGTAGGCGGTGTGATACCTACGTGCCTCGGAAAGCACGTAAAGCCGTTGGTCCCGCGCCTGACCTCTCTCCGGATCATCAATCATGTCGGATTGCCGTCTCATTAGACTATGAGACTGAAGGAATAGCGAGTGCACCTGTGTATTGCGCACTCACTTGTGCACTATAATATCTCCTGCGTGCCTGGCTGATCTCCGTTGAGATTGGCCGCCGTGGCCGAAACTGGCTAGGATTTTTTGTTTATCATAAATTAACTTATTGTAATGATTATAACTTGTTTTTCAGCTGCTCCAAAGAAGGAGATATATTTCGTGGCCCTGATCGACGTCCTTACACATTACGGTGTTAAGAAACAGGTGAGGAGTTGATTGTAATATGATGTTTCTATTATTCATTTCTTATATTTTACGAATGAATTACGCGACGAGCAACCACTCTGATGGTAATAGCGTCTGACGGTGTCACGGCTGCTTATATGAAATGGCAACAAATCCTAAAACATTGAATACAGTGTTTCAAGAGACTAGTTCCTGGTCACTTTGAGTCATCAAAAACTTACACCTTAAAGTCGAAGTTGGTTTAAACTTACGTTTAAGTCCTGTATGCTATCTTAATTTTTCGACGTAATATTGTCTTGCATCTAACTAAAATTATGTTTTCATTGCAGGCAGCGAAAGCAGCGAAGACTGTGAAGTACGGCAGCAACGTGGATGGCATATCGACGTGCGACCCGGAGCAATACGGCAAGCGGTTCATAGAGTTCGTCGCCAAGGCCATCGAGGGCAACTAAACCGCCCGCACACTAATGCGCACGCGCAGCTTTTTTCAGTACCGACTGTACAAAACAAACAGGAAAATTATTGTATTTCATGGCAATACAGTAATACCCCGGACTTACGCGATAGGTGGGACCGAGCGCTATCCGTGTAAGTCGAATTCGCGTAAGTCGGGGTACATTTTTGCATATAAAGTCATACAAAGTATTTTGTCTTTTTCGATTGAACTGAGGGCTTCTGTCAAGTTTTGAACTGTCATTTGACCTAATTGAACTGGGTAGGAGACAAAAACTAACGCCGTCATTTGACCTTGAAAATTAAATGGTGTAACTCCGAATTCGCGTAAGCCGAGGTAGCGTAAGTCGGGGTATTACTGTATTTAATAGATGTGCACAACGATAAAATAGAAGCATTGTGAAAGGACCGATTTTGTCTATGACTTGAATTGACTTGTTACTGACTGATAGCAACATGATTGTACCTAAGCACTGCTAAATATCACTAAAAGCGCTGGCGCAAACCAACTGTGGCACTAAGGCATGGTAAAGTTAGATTATTGAAAAAACGTCAAAGGGTTCTATATGGGCAAAGTGGTTATTATCGAAGTATCTGGCATAATGTAAACCTAATTCTATAGATATTCTCTGATTGAGCGGTTAGTACACGTTAACTGTCTGGGCTGTCCATGGATGTTCGGTTTTTGGAAGGGATTTTCTACAATAGCAGATGCATAGCGTTCATAATATAAAGTCACTAGTAGTACTCGCGGCTCCGCCCGCGTGAAAAAGTTTTTTCGGGATAAAATATTTTCCCGGGATAATAGCCTATAGCACTCAGGAGTAAAGTAGCTTCCTATTAGTGAAAGAATTATAAAAATCGGTTCAGTAGTTCCTGAGATTAGCGCGTTCAAACAAACAAACTCTTCAGCTTTATAATATTAGTATAGATTATGTCAATGAAAATACGACTGCGTTTTTTAACAGCATTATTCTAGTTTGAACTCGGGCTCATATTGCAGCCTCTATGTACTATGTATCAGCTAACGTAGAAACTTGTGGGCTTAGAATGTGGAAAGAAAAACGCAACTCGTAAAACGATGTCATTAAATATTGGTGTTTGTGATTGATCGAGAGACCAATACGTCAGTCACATGACTATAAAACACACATTAATAAAAAGAAACGGAGTCTTGTCGTGTCTTTGTCACATTCCAAGCATACTGACTACTCAAAAACTATCAAAGACTGACTGATTCAACTCATGGGCCAATATGCGTTAAATCGAGTTATTTCTATTTATTTATTTATAAACTCTTTATTGTACATCCAAGGCAAAGTGGAAATAACAAATATGCAATATAAACTAGGCTAAACAATAAGAAGTACAAATGGCGGTCTTATCGCAATTGGCGATTTCTTCCAGACAACCTTTGGATGGATTTAGTGAAGAAGGAAAAATAGAGCGGTCTATTAGTCTTTGTACAGTCAGCATGAGTTAAACTGAAACATTTTTTTTCTTCGTTTGGAGTAAAGTAAATCTCTTATTTTTGCGAAGAGAAAAAGATTAGTAAGGACACCGAAGTATGCAATTTAAAATTTTGAATTTGTTGAGCTACTTATGTTGACTGTACTAATTAGATCCGGATCAACAAATCGCACCTTTAGGATGAAAACAACACAATTAAAAAAATAGAAAATAGAGCTGTCAATTTTAAATGACTTAAAACTAGTCCCTTATTTATAAAAATATAATAAAAAAGGGAACGATATAGCAGTTTTGTCCTTTTCCTGTTTGAATATGGCTGTGTTGTACTATTGTTGTATTGAATACTTCGTTTTAAGTAATTTTATGACGATAACCCAATTTACTGTATTTTTGAATTGTGTCGTTTTCATCCTAAAGGTGCGTAATGCTTTCAGTTCCAAGTACATTCATTTTAGTTCGCGCTAGTCTCGTCAGGCAGGTTAAGTTTGCGATTTTCTCTTAGGGGTTTGTATTGGAATTTACAGGGTGTCGTAGATTCAATGGACGTTAATTATTTTAGAACTTTGTCGCGTACTGAAAGAAGCATTGCGCTTTACACAGAGTTGATTGTGACATGTGAGTGTTGGGGTATACATTCGAATGAAGAATACAAAGGAGAATTATTTCGGCTATGAATAACGAATTAAATATTGTTACAGCACAATCAACTCGGCGTTATATTGTTATACTTGTCAAAGACAAACTCGCACGATACGGTAAGCGTAAGTGTATGTAAGAAAATGAAAGTAAAGTATGTGTTTGAATCGAGCGCCGTGGATTGATATTTAGTGATATTGTCGGAGTTATATTGAACGGTTTTTACGATGTTTGTCGTTTTCATGTATTCCTCGTATTTATTCGCTTCGTGTGCCGAATAGCACTGTGGTTTGTATAGAAATGTTAACTGAACAAGTCTTGTGTATGTGTGGTATAGATTCAATACACTATGCCTTCAACTTGTGTTTTCGAAGGTTACGTATATGAAAATATGTGAACTTGTTGTCCGATTAGTCGATATAAATGTTTTCTCGTTATCACAATTTGGACAACAAATCCACTGAAAATAAGGTCTAGTTACCACATACGCAAGAATCGTTCCGCTAATTCGCCCAAAACTGGGCAAGACGGTCTGCCATGCTACTGGATATCGGAGTAAGAAATTGCTAAGTGAGGTGATAATGTTTAAAAATTATAAAAGAATAATTATTCTTCAGTGATAATCCATTTTACGGTTTTCAAAATAGAATTAAATTATAAATTCTATTTTAATATGGGACATTGTAGCGAAATTTGACTCGTCAAGCCCCGCTACGGACGCCGGCGTCCGAGTATATAGGGTTTCCCCATACATCCTACTAATATAAACGCGAAATTGACTGCCTCGGTGGCGTAGTAGTATTGCGTACGCATTACGAGTACGATTTGCGCGCTGAGGTCCTGGGTTCGAATCCCGGGTCGAGCCAAAAAAAATTGTGACTGGGTTTTTCCATCTTAAAATTTACTCAGTCGCAGCTCGGAGTCCGGAAGTTGTCGGTGTGATACCCCGTGCCTCGGAAAGCACGTAAAGCCGTTGGTCCTGCGCCTGACCTCTCTCCGGTCATGTCGGATTGCCGTCTCACCGGACTATGAGAGTGAAGGAATAGCGAGTGCTCCTGTGTATTGCGCACACACTTGTGCACTATAATATCTCCTGCGTACCTGGCTGATTACCGTTGAGATTGGCCGCCGTGGCCGAAACTGGCTAGGAGGATTTTCATAAACGCGAAAGTTTGTAAGAATGTATGGATGTTTGTTCCTCTTTCACGCAAAAACTACTGAACGGATTTCGATGAAATGAATTTTGGCACACAGGTAGATCATGTCCTGGATTAACACATAAGCTACTTCTTATCCCGGAAAAACATAAACCGGGACTTTTATAGCGGAATTTTTTTTAAAGCGGGCGGAGCCGCAGGCAAAAGCTAGTCTCTATATATACAAGCGGGGTTTGACGGGTTACTGCTATTTTTAATCAGGAAGTGATATGATATAGCACGCAACGCCTGTACCGACGCGCCCCATTCCTCACGAACTGATATTTTACTCTTTGAGCACACTATGCAATAATTTTTCATAACTCGTTATTAGCTTTTTATAACGTTCCGCTGTCGCGTAGTATACTCACTATTGACAGATTGATTCACTAATTCGATTGAAATTAGAAAATGTTCACGGCCAAGTGAGTCGATGGTTGCATTACGGGCCTTGCTAATTATATAAAGGTGTATCGGATGTCTCCGTGCTTGTGGCGACTCTTGAAATCGGCATACTTTTCTATTATGTAGAAAAATAAGGAATTGATTTCATACAAGTGTCAGTTGGAATTCGATTTTTGAAGTGTCCTTTGTGGCTTTATACTTTAGTTATAGTGTCAGCAAGAATACATTTTTAGGAGCCAAGGCTGTACAGTTATGTACTTTGTAAATGTTAATCGTAAAATATTTTTTATGATGATACTCTTTTTAATAACTTTAGTCGATCACAAGAGTCGCGTACATGCCCATGTTCAATATATAGATATATAAAGTTCAAAATTGTATAAAACTGTAACTAAAATTTGGTGTCAAAGATAATAAATACTTATGTGTAATTTTGCCAATAAACCCATAAATGGTTCGCTTAGTTCTTGTCTAGAGTAGTGTTTTTAAACAAATAGTATATAACGGTGTAAGATTTTGTTATTTATTCTATTTCGAATAAGACTTGTTGTTGAGGTCTTTGTGATTTATTCTGTGAGAAATTCACATGTGCCGTGTGTAGGGGATTAATCGAAATGATTTTATATGTACGAGCCGACGACGTCCACTCGAGATGTTTAGCGAAACCGAGACTTTATCCACTTATCGCTTATCTCATAATTCTTTTATACACTTTGACTGTCTATTGAATAAAAATGTATCTAAACGAATCAGTATTTTATATAGGGCTCCACTCGGTTTGCCTTTTGGTTTAAAATGTTTTGTCAAAGTATAGATTTGTGATAAATATTGTTTACTTTTAGATATTATTTTGTTTAGTATAATGCGAGTCGTTTGCTCCTCAAGTTAGTCGCGAGTGTCGAAGGAATAACGAATGGTGGTTGAGGGGTGGCACTGCTTTAGGGTAGTTGTAAAATTTTTGTTGTCCCTCTGAGTTTAGTGCGTTAGTGACGTGTGTCCACGTGACACGTCTCGAACTCTCGAAGGATTCCTGAACAATGTGTTAGTCATGAAATGATACGGATATGTCATATGCGTTGCCATTGTTTAGGTCGATAATTCTATTTTTTAATATGTAGTTGTGTTTATTTTGAATAGGTTTTTATCTAATTTGTTATGGTGAAGGTCGAGACCGCGAGCCCTAGAGTTAAACATATTTATTGCGTATAAACAATAGCTTCGCTACGAACATATTTGGCATGCAAGCAACACGGTTGATATGTTAATTTTCTAGTCTACTATTCTTGTAAAAAACATAAAAAAATGTGTATGAAAATTGAAACTTAATTTTTTAAATATTCGGTTTATAAAGTTTCTGCAATATATCACTTCTTTTATTTCTGTACCCCCACAACATTTCGTTTTAGGTTTCGTGGTGTGGTTTGCTAGTTTCTTGTTTTATTCACAAGCAGCTCTGTCTGAAGCAAGCATTGAAAATTTAATTACTTCAGGAGCAATCTTGGGCATTGACACCTATTGAAATGTAGATAAAATTGTATCCTAAAACCTTTTTGGACACATTTTAGGAAGGTATAATACTTACTGTATTATCTGTAAATCAGTTTTTGGTTGTATTGTTGAGTCAATCCAATCTCATATCGATACTTGGGGTTGTTCTTTTTTTATGGCATTGAATGACGAGACTAGCATGCCGTTCGCCTGATGTAGGCGAAACGGCCAACCTGGACCACCCATAAACAGTAGCAACACCATACAGCACTAACATCTTATGATGTTAGTCGTCATTATGTCCAGTAGTTACACTGGCTACAATGCCCTTAAACCGAAGCGCAACAGTGTGTGCACACTGCTGCTTGGCGGTAGAAATTGTAGACATTGCGGTGGTTGACCCACCCAGACGGACTCTTACATAATAATATGAGACCTACCACCAGTATACCAATAAAATTTAAGCACATAAAGCCGTTGGTCCTGCGCCTGATCTCTCTCCGGTCATGTCGGATTGCCGTCTCACCGGACTATGAGAGTGAAGGAATAGCGAGTGCACCTGTGTATTGCGCACACACTTGTGCACTATAATATCTCCTGCGTACCTGGCTGATCTCCGTTGAGATTGGCCGCCGTGGCCGAAAGTGGCTAGGAGGATTATATTATATACCAATATTTTTTTGAGATATTTCAACTATTAGCCAAATTACCTGGAGTCGATTGTTATTCTTTGTGCTTAGAAGAATTAAAGCAATTGTTACCTATTTGCAACTTCGAATAACAGTATGGAGTATCAAAGGTATTGACGGTACTGCCATGTGATTTGGAAAAGTAGGTAAATGTAAAAAAAAATCAAAATTGAGTTTAATAAATTTTATTACAAATACTGGGGCAGTGTGCCCTGTGCCTTACAATAACCTAGTCCATTCTCGTTTTTACGTGTTTCTCTGTAATCTTGTCCTTCTCGATAATGTATACGACAGCACCCCAACCAGAGATCGCGTCACGATCCGCCGCGTTCACCAATGCCTGAGACAATGAATGTTAAATAAATGAATGTATGTTATGGTATTCATTTTTTTACTCTTGACTATATTCATGTCCTAACATCAGGTGCTTTGAGTGAATTTACAAAATAGAGCTGCAACATTTTTGGCCTGTTTCATAACTTCTAAGTAAATGTTAAATAAATGTATAAGCGAACCGAATACAATAGTTACACTGTAATAAGTACCAAATAAGTAGTTATAAAATTAGTACTTTAGCTGTTCTATACAATAACTGTCAAATAAAATGTATTAGAAACTTTTAAAACAGGTCCTTAGTACCGAGTGAGAATTGGTATTAGATTTGAACTTGTGACTACACTTTCAACTGATTGCTACTAGTAGTATATACTGCACAGAAAGGCCTCAATACAACAAAGAGTTCAGCTAAGTTGGTACTTTAGGGTAGGTTAGCTATGGGTATTATTGCCACTTAACAGCATTTTATAATTATTGTTCTGGTTTGTTAAGAATTATAATGACAGTTTCATGAGACTAGTTAAAATGTAATGAATTTACACATATGACCTAATAAGTCATGGTCATAATTTCAATGCAGAATACAATGATTTTATTTTTACTTTATTGTACATTACAATAGTGGTAAAAATTCAAAATAGCCCCTGACTCCTAAACAAGTGTACCCATTATAAACCGTTGTGTGTGTAATAAAAAAAATAAGATGAATATAAGAAAAGTATTGTACCTGTGAGATGGTCTCAAACAGCTCATCTGGCTTCAGGTTGGGCTCCCACAGAGCTTCACACATACCATACAACTGTTCGGAACATGTGCCCGATACTACAAAATCTTCAGGCTCGTTGGGGCAGCCAATCTGTAGAATACAAGATAATTATAAGGTGCTTGACAGTTTTGCTCTGTACAGCAAATCAAGTGTGCCATTATAGAAAGATGACCAGACATAATTTTAACCTGTCAAACACCACTTATAGATATAGGGAAACCCTATATACTTAGATGCCGGCATCCGTTGCAGGGCTTAACAAGTCAATAAAAGAGATGTCCGCTTTTTGTATGGGTGCTGGGCCTCAAAATCTAAACAGGCTCAAACTTTAGGGATATTAAAGGAGAAACATATGGAACTTAAATCCATTAAAAAAATATTTTTAGGCCCCTCCATTCATGACCAACTTTTTTGAAAACATTCATATTAAGTGCAGTTTTCAAGCCAAACAAAATTACACATATCTCAAAATCGGAGGTCTTTAAAATTAAACTATTAATTGCAAAAGACTAGTTTCCAGGAGTTCTATCCAAATATACATAAACTGTCTTGTTTAGATTTTCAGGCCCATTTTTGGACGTCTTTTTATTTAAAATTTTACATACTTCAATTACTTTTACAGTTCATAAATTTCAAATAATTGAGCTATGGTTCTTTAATCAGCCAACATAGTTAAATAAACAACAAAAAAGAATTTTCAAACAGTAAATATAATAGTAAACTGGTCAGAGATACATAGTATAGGCTTCCCTTAAAGATTTCAAGACATATTTTATAAAGCGACCTACCTACAGTTTTTTCCTGTGATCTTTATTTTTAATTAGGCAAAATTAATCCTGACAACTTCATAAGGTAATGTTAACACTAGATCATTGTGCTTTGATAAAGTAAAAAAAAAAACTTACCAGATCCATATTGCACACATAGGGCTGGTTATCAATGGGGTCCAGGCCAGCAATGACTGGCTCAATGAAGTAGGGTCCAAAGCGCCTCTCATACAGCAAGTTTGAGAGCATCGCCGAGAAGGTTTTGGGTCTCATTATTCTATTCTCTTTCAGTTCGTACAGGTTCATTCTGGAAAGGTAATAAGCTGACACTACTACATATGAAACTAAGTTGCTTTCATGTTACAAATGCTGTGGGCAAGAATTGTCATAGTTCATTTCATTGACTTTCATTCTCTTCAATATGTTAATATTCGTGATATTTTCATTTTTATTATTGCTTTGAATGACGATACGAGTATGCCACTTGCCTGATGGTAAGCGATATGACGACCCATAAACAGTACCAACACCATTCAGCACCTTGAGATACAAGGTACTGTGTGGCATTCTACTACACTGGTCATTCTGAGACACAAGATGTTTAGTCTCATTATGTTGAGTAGTTACACTAGCTACAACATCCTTCAAATCGAAACACAACAGTGCATGCACACTGCTGCTTGGTGGTAGAAAGACATTGTAGTTGTAACCACCCAGACAGACTCTCACATATGAGAGACCTGCTACCAGTCTGTTAAGAGTTGCAGCTTCAGATATTGACATACATATTTGGACTACATTATGCCATTAGGGTTTCTGTGGCTTCATTGTGAAAGACCACAATATTATGGAGAAAAATGGGAGCTAGTTGCTCTTCTCTTTAGGGATGAACTATACATATAACGTTCTTACCTAAACTTAAGTCTTTGAAACACTGTTTGTGTGTCGGTCGCGAGCCCGGGAAGACCGACAAACAACGTAGGGCCCATTTGATACACCTTGGGGAAGTTGGTCGACACCGTCTGCGCCTGGATACCGAAGCGTTTGTCCGTCGCAATGGCCACGCAGTCCTGGCCCTTCATGGCAACCACCGCACCTCCATTGTACGCCAAAATGGACTGGAATATTGTGGTTAGGTAGTTAATTTTATTGCTAAGTTTGTATTTAATCGTATAAACGAAAGTTGTTTTGTTTAGTAGACACAGAAAACTTGGAATAAAGAAATTTAAACAAGTTTTAATAACAAAATACTCGTTTTCTGCTTTGTAATCGTCATGACGCTATCATAACCAACATACTTGAAACTATAACTGGGAAATTAATTACACGTGTTGCAGTAGAATTATACTATGAAAATTTCTTACCATTTTGCAGTTCGATTTGGTAATACACTATTTATTTTATTTTAAAATCTTTGAATCCGATTTGTATGAAAGCGGAAAAATGACAATTCATTCTTTTTTTTTTTTTTTTTTTTTTATAATTCTCCCTTACAGGGAAGGCAAAGGGTTTAAGCCCATACAGCCTCGTCTTAAGTGATATCTCTGGTTGTCGTAGTAAAGCAGTGGCTACCTTACCAAGACTTTATCAAGGAGTTTTGGCGGCAACGAAAAAACACTTGATTGGCACAGTTATTTCAATTCACTTCATTTGAGCACTTTAATAGAACTATATTGGATAATATACCACCATAATTATGCAATATAACACTAAGTATCACCAAAATAATGAATTAAAACAAGAGCACCTCATGACACTTCCACATTCCCGCCAAAACTCCCTGACAATTCATTCGCGGTGACAGCCGCTTCTTTAAAGTTTTTTTGGTTGTTCGTACATAATAAGCAAAGGTAAAGCTATACTTACAGCCAATCATAAATGTTTTTTTATTTTAGGTAAGTTGATTTGTAAATCTTATTTATAAATAATTATAAAATTTTTAACATTAGGTTTTACGATTTTCCTTCCGTATATATTATAGATTTTTAAATTAACTATAGCCTTTTTTTGGAGGTCCAAGTGAACTTTGAATATCTACCAATAAATGCTTTAAGCAAGTGAAGGTTGAGTTTCTGAAACAAAGATGATAGAATACGCCTTCATACATCGTAAAAACCGACTTCAAAACCACTACAAATCATAAAATAATTAAAATTTGTATTCGCTTAGTATAAATGTATATTTGGAGTCGATGCCTAATTTAAATTGCCAGCTAAGCTAAGGAAATATACAAACAAATATACAAAAACTTTGTTAAATTTAAATTAGGCACCGACTCCAAATATACGTTTATAATACGTGAATACAAATTTTAATTATTTTTATATTTGTAGTGGTTTTGAAGTCGGATTATTTTTGTTGTTAAAAAGTTTTATTTATTGCTTTTTTGTTAGTTAATTATGGAATGATGTAAAGAATACATCATAGATATACAATTGCAGCATTCGCGAGTAATCTGCTGTTAGTTATTGAAGAGTTCCATCGTGTATCTCCGAAGATTTTCATCAGATCTTCATAAATTATATACCTTCCCTAAAAAATCTTCATTTGAACATCGAAAACCACATCCAAATCGGATCAGTAGTTTTTGGGAAACTCGCGGCCATACAAACAAACATACATACATACATACGGATCGAATACAGAACCTCTTTTTTGAAGTCGGTTAAAAAGGTCCTTCAAAACCTCAGCAAATTGCAGTGAAAGTATAATATTAAGTATATTGAGAATTATGGATAGAAAATCCACTATTCATTTAACGTAATAAAATGAACAGAAAATAGACAATGAAACTGTCGTCATATGAAAACGTAACGTAGTCTAAAACTAAAATTTTCGTTCATGGGTGCACCAATATTGGATTTGTCTATAGGCTGAAGGTTTAGGGCGCGAGTCGCGACCTGGAGGGCGATAAAGCAATTTCCCGTAGTATTATAATGCTCTTTGAAAGCAATAGAGCCACAAACAAGGCAAACTTTGTATTTTAATGCATGTCAATTTATTTTCTGCAAATATTGGCACGCTGAGGTAAAAGTGGCTTGTAGAATAGGTAGTATAAATTAGGTACTGAAATACACTAAATATCCAAGAAAACCTGACTGGAAGTCAAAAATCTCTAGTGATAAATTGAATTTTCAGAAAGTTGGCCACCATATAATAATTATTCTGTATTCTGTGCTAGATAGCTATCGTCATTGGGTAGGCTACTTGTTAAAAACTGTGGATTAGGGTTTCCATCACTCCAGTTAGACCTTTAATCTGCATGTGATCCAGTTATAACCATAGCAAAGACACCACATATAGCGAATAGGCTAAATGGTCAACTGCCTGAAGTTTCAATGCATAAAATTCATAGTTAAATTGTTTTCAATTTAGCCAGAAACCGGCGATAACCTAACTTTTGAATTAGGCATGCACCTCTGACTTTTCTAAAACTTATGTGTGTATTCTTTGTGAATTATCGTTTGCTTTAGGTAACGGTGAAGGAAAACATCGTGAGAAAACCTGCGCACCTTAGAAGTTCTCCATAATATTTCCGAAGGTATGTGAAGTCTGCCAACCCGTACTAGGGCAGCGTGATGGACTAATTATAATTATTATTATAAACTGCAAAATGCATATAAGGGCTAGGCAACTGATTAGTACTTTGCTAGACTTTATTATTTGTGCCACGATCGATCTTGTACATGCTACCAGTACCAGACCACAAGTTATTATCTCCTATATAATATTAGGTTACTATGTACTATGTGTTTGATTTGATACTATGGTGTATGGAGCAAGATTAACGCATTATTCATAAGCTGAAACTTGTAGAGACTTAAATTCTTATTTAGTTATGTAGGTAGAATGATAGGTAATTTAGATTTTTCGCCTTCCTGAATGTACAATAAAATTCATACACAATCATTTTAAAATAATTTCTCTGTACGCGGTGGAGTCGAAAATCGCCACTGTCCGGGTGTTTTAAGAGTAACGTTTTCAAATAATTTGTTTTTTAACTACCTATAATGTCTAATTCATTAAGTATGTACTATGTACTTATATTATTTAATAAGATACAACTATTATTTGTTAGTAGGTCGTTATTATTATGTATACCATAACAACGGTTAGCTAAGTAATTAATTAATTATTGCAAACAATCGCCCAGATAATCATACCACAGAAAGCATCTTATCCAGTCAAGTACGCATGTACATTAGATAACAATAAATATTTTTCATTCACGGAGCATCAAACTTTATCGCTCGGGTCTAAGGTCATCAATTGGACCATACAGATAAACAATTCTCAGTGCATAGCGATGAACCAAGGTATTTAAAGGCGAGAAACCTCGAGAAAAACTAGTCACTGGCGAACCCTGCAACGTACAACATGGACAACGAAACACAAAGTCTCGAGGCAATCATTGGGAACAACCTTAGCGGTCGAGATCTTGACGAGTTCAACAGGATCTACTATGGACGCAAAGACCATCATGAGGTGAAGCTGAAGGACTCATCCCTTGCTGCTGCGAAAGAGGCTGACTTCGAAGTCGCCGCCTACGCTTTCCCTGCCAAGAAGGAGCAGACTCGACCACCTCGGATTGTTAAGGTAGGCATTATCCAACACTCTATCGCCGCGCCTACCGACCGACCTGTTAATGAACAGAAGAAAGCCATTTTCGATAAGGTTAAAAAGATCATCGATGTCGCCGGCCAAGAGGGAGTTAATATAATCTGTTTCCAAGAGCTATGGAACATGCCTTTTGCGTTCTGCACCAGAGAGAAACAGCCTTGGTGCGAGTTTGCTGAATCTGCTGAAGAAGGTCCAACGACACGCTTCCTTCGCGAACTGGCCATCAAATACTCAATGGTTATCGTCTCTTCAATCCTCGAACGTGACGAGAAACACGCTGACATCTTGTGGAACACAGCTGTCGTCATCAGCGACTCGGGCAAAGTTATCGGAAAGCACCGTAAGAACCACATCCCCAGGGTAGGTGACTTCAATGAATCTAACTACTACATGGAAGGCAATACTGGACACCCAGTCTTCGCAACAAGGTACGGTAAAATCGCAGTAAACATTTGCTTTGGCCGCCACCACGTCCTGAACTGGATGATGTTCGGCCAGAACGGCGCGGAGATTATGTTCAATCCTTCAGCAACCATTGCTGCTGAAGCGGGCAGCGAGTATATGTGGAATATTGAAGCGAGGAATGCAGCGATCACTAACTGCTACTTCACGGCAGCGATCAACAGAGTCGGATTCGAGGAGTTCCCGAATGAATTCACATCGGCTGATGGTAAGCCAGCCCACAAAGACTTGGGATTATTTTACGGATCTAGCTACTTCACCGGCCCTGATGGTGTCAGATGCCCCGGTCTTTCGCGTACGAAGGACGGTCTTCTCATCGCCGTGATGGATCTGAACATGAACAGACAGATTAAAGACCGTCGCTGTTATTACATGACCCAGCGTTTGGATATGTATGTCAACAGCCTCAGTAGAGTTCTCGATTTAGAATACAAGCCACAGGTCGTCCATGAAAACGATAAGTGAAAGGAATAAGGCGCTAAGAACAACTAAGGATGCTCCTATTTATTACAAATGAATGTCACTTATCCATCAGATGTGATTTGAATGTATATTTTCAAATTAAACTTGTCTGCTAATTATGTTTTGTGTTATTTTATACTTAGAAGCATTTTTTTATTTGTCCGTTTAATTATGTCAACCTAAGTACCTATTTAGGTAAAGAGATAAGCAAATGGATATTTATTGTCAAGAATAACTTAACTTTCGCTACAATTTCAAGGTATTGGTAGAGGCTTGGATATAGCTAGGAGGGGCAAGGGTGGGAAAAGACCGACCTAGAAACATGTTTACTCACCTTAGAAAAAGCCTTGCGCTTACAGGAGCCTCACGTGGTGCAGGCCTTTCGTGCGGGCAGTTAATTCAGCCAGCTTTTTTTGGACTAATCCGATAATAGGGACTAAGCTAATAACTAGTTAAATTTGTATTGGAGAACTGTTTAAATTTCTATTATTTTTGGAACAGCAAGCGCAGTTAATTTCATCACACTAGCTTATATTCCAAGTACATAACAAGTTAGCAAATCTCAATATGGAGAAGCTACGACAGAGCTTAGCCCAGCTTTGTGACAATTATTAAACACAAAAAGTAATAATATACATATATATATACATATACACTCACGCCTGTTATCCCCGAAGGGGTAGGCAGAGGCGCAACTAGTGCACCCACTTTTCGCCGACATTCCGTCCCATGATGTCATAGGGGGCGAGCCTATCGCCATATCGGGCACAAATTCCAGACTCCGGACTGATACTGAATAGAAAAACTCAATATCACTTTGCCCGACCCGGGGATCGAACCCGAGACCTCAGCTTTGCAGTCGTACTGTAATACAACTACGCCACCGAGGCAGGCAGTAATAATATCTGTAGTAATATATAAATATCAAAGTATCATTCGTAAACATCAGTCATAAAATTCTTTCATACACCATAACTTACACACTGTATTTCTCTGGAACACATGCAAGATATTCCATATTATTGTTTATTTCATTTTTAACTTATCTTAGTTCAGAGTTGAAGCAAACAGTTTTAAAAATTGCCACACAATGTTTTTAATTAGAGCAAGCTTATCACAATTTATACCTAATAGTTTAATTTTATCAGAGATTAGTTTCGTGATGTAGTTTAAAATCAATTATAATTATTGTTGATAAACGATTTAAAAGCTATAAAGAAAATAAGCACGAAATTTTGAAATCACAAACATGTAGTCATTTTAATTAGGTACCCAATAATTAGGAACGTGAGAACTAAGAGGACTGCCTCGGTGGCGTAGTTGTATTACAGTACGACTGCAAAGCTGAGGTCTCGGGTTCGATCCCCAGGTCGGGCAAAGTGATATTGAGTTTTTCTATTCAGTATCAGCGCGGAGTCTGAAATTTGTGCCCGATATGGCGATAGGCTCGCCCCCTATCACATTATTGGACGGAATGACGGCGAAAAGTGGGTGCACTAGTTGCGCCTATGCCTACCCCTTTGGGGATAGCAGGCGTGAGTGTATGTATGTGTGAGAACTAAGAGGTGAATTAGGTGGATAAATGTTTGCATCTATGTAGAGTCTAGAATTCCCGCTAGAGATAAACATTAACGAATTGGGAAATCTTCTCTATAGACTATGGCGTCTCTATAAGGACCGGTAATATAATATTATGTAATACAATTCATTGCCTCGTTGATTGAAGTCAGCGTGTTTGGGCTTTGCAACAATAAAGGGTATATGGCAGGGTTAGACTACCAGATCAGACAATACTCGGGGCAAATGGTCTTAGATAAATCTGCCACGGAGTATTATGATGGGAGTCAGAAGGAGAAGTTATATTGGATGGATCCATCATCGATAATGCATTATTAAGTACTTGCAGTTAATAATTATTCAATCCTCTGCAGTTAGAGCCGTGTTAGTATTCTCTGTATGCTCAATGTGAAGTAAATAAATAAATCCGGAACATATAAATCAATTCAAATGAATTCGCTAACGGCGTACGCACCTGTCAGTCAAGTCTATTTTAAAAGTAACTGGCATAATCTAGAACCTTCGATAAGGTGTAATTGCGCAATTGAATGGCGCCTCTGAATGATTATATTTATATTTTAATACATTATTTATTAGACGTTCATGAACTAAACACGAACCTGGGATATAATTTCAATATTATATTTGTTTCTATCGAAATTCGAGTACCTATGTAAAAATTAAATAGGTGTAGCAAATTTTAAATTAAGAACAATAATGACAACTGGCATAAATAATTTATCTAGAGATGAGGTATGGTTACGCCTGAGCGAAATAATCTGCCATTATAGGGATGGATATCACTTATCATTCGGTGACCTAATTCATCATTAGCCAAGGTAAACTAAAAGCTAGTATAAAATAGATGTAAAGTTGGTCGTAGATACGAGTTCTAAAACTGAAGACTGAAAGCTTCGACACTTTGCGATAATAATTCCTATGTAATTTTCTCACTCCCGCTGAGAGATGTCGCTAATGTGTTGCACTCGCGACGGTCGCACCATCTAGTCTCAGGTTTGGCAAACTTTACAGTACTGTTGTGGTGAACCTTATTGCAATAAGATAAGGGTGATAGTAGAACGGGACAGTGACGGCAAAATGTACGACGACACTCTTTTTAAAGCACTTTGGAGTTGCAGCCCGTGACATCCATTACAATAATGATGTCTTTTTTTAGGGTTGGCAAGTAAGAAAGAATATATGAAGAAAATTATTAAGGTTATGTCTTATAAAGTTCTGTTACAGTCTAAATCTACAGATTATTTTGAATCTTAAAATATTTAAGACTTTTTGTAGAGTACATAAATTAATTGTATTCGTGTTTTGATTTCGTTTCATAATAGGACAAGCGTAAGATAAAAAGATATACCTAAGTAATTTGAGATTTAAAATACATATATACACACACACACTCACGCCTGTTATCCCCAAAGGGGTAGGCAGAGGCGCAACTAGTGCACCCACTTTTAGCCGTTATTCTGTCACATGATGTGATAGGGGGCGAGCCTATAGCCATATCGGGCACAAATTCTAGACTCCGGGGTGATACTGAATAGAAAAACTCAATATCAAAGTACATAATGGTATTTTTATTTGAACCATATTATGTAATACAACTGATTTAATGATACCTTTTAACCCGTCAAGCCCCGCTTATATATATAGATGTATGGAAAAACCCTAATCCGAATATGTCACTGACTCTACATGCCAAAAATTTCTTGAATATTAAGTTTTAGTCTTTTGTTAGTGTCGACTGAGGTTCATTTTTTGGCGCTATTCTTTTGATTCGACTTCAAGGTGCCACCCCTGTGGTAACCGGGTTGCGTGTCATCACTGCGCGGCGGAAGTCACGGGCGTACTCGTGACATCTACCGCCTGGATGTGCACTTAGCTCGGACCGATACTAGGGGTCTAAGTGTGATCAAATTATATTCTTCATAGTGTTAAGTTTTTAATATGTTGAGCAGTTTTAAAAGGATTTTGTAACATCGCTATATTCCTGAATGCTTTATTGTTTCTCTACATTCATCAAGGTTAAGCGACAATGCCTTAGATATTAAGTTCGCTGATATATTTAATGTCTACATATAGCAGGTATTTAATAAGAGCAGATACATTCAATATTGTTAACTCAATGTTTTGTTTTGTTTTTTGTTTTCCTCTAATATTTTATGTTGTGATTGTCAAAAGTTACGTATTGCACAAAGATTCCTTTTATAGCGAGAATCTTTGAATATGTGTTTTTATTTTACAGGCTACAGCCGTTCTGTGATAACCGTTTTGAAGTCAATCATGAATCACGAGTAGTGATAAAGTTTTTGTTCCTCACAGGTCATGACAGACAGGTGCAGGGCAGGTGTTATTCCTTATTTTAGAACGGCTCCAATCAGTAATTTTTTTATGTTCCCCGCAATTTCATAGCCACCTAGAAAGTTTGATGAAAAAAAAACTCATTTTCATATCATAATTCGATTATAAACGATATAAATCTTTTGTTTGTTTGTAAGCGCGGGTAATTAAGGTTGAAACATGGCTGCGGTTACGTTTCCGGCGGGTCTTTTTAATTTTTCATTTACGGCCGTCCGCTTTTCAATTTTTCTTCTAATTCCCCATTAAACTTAGCGCTCGTTTGGCCCGAGGACTATATTTATAATTTAAATTAACAAAAAGAAAATTTGTACAATTAACATAGCAATTTATTGCGAATTTTATGAGGTTTTTTAATTTCAAACAATTGACAGATATAATTCATTTTGTGTCTTTAAAATAAAAGAATGTGTGTATGCGCTTTATATTATACAGATAAGTACATAGGCGGAATTATCGCTAAAGCCATTTTTTACCAGTTAACATGAGCGTGGTGCAACATGAAATGTTTACAAAACGTAGATAGAAAATCATGATTAGATATTAGTAAAGTAGAAGTGGCCAAGTCTAGATACAAAGATAATTTAATCAGAATGTGACGTGTAAATAAAGCAGTGTCGCATTGAAATGGCAATCATTAATCCTTCGGACTCCCAAAATGAAAATGAAATTATACATAGAACTGTAACGGGCTGTATGTATTCTGAACTTGGTATGAAATTCTGAAGTATTCGAACGTACCTACCAGTTTTCTGAATTATTCGAACGTACCACATTCACACCAACGACATTTTTATTTTTTTGAAACATGGATAGAACTCAGGACAATAGTCAATTTTAAACCGCCCAACTTTGATCCTTTCCTTTCCGATATTCTCGTCACGTGACAAGCGGTTTTTTTCGCTTGACAGCATATTTTTTGGCGCGAGATATTTTCGTTTCTGGTGACAATAGTTCCATGGCCGATTTCATCGACATATGCTCCATTTCATTTCCGCTGCACTCCTGTTCGCAGCGAGGTTTTCAACAGTCCATTGTAAAAAAAGTTTCACTATTACACGAACTTGATTTGACCAAGAATACAGAAGGGTGTGGAGTCGTAGTATTTTTTTGTTTTAATTTAAATTCTTAGGTTTAAAAGAATTGAAAGGCATTTAGTTAACTTAATCTAACTGCCACATAACTACTGTAAATAGAAATCTCCTGGGCTTTTGTTTCGTAGAGTTCTTGTTTCATACTGTTTTTAAGGCTGACTGTTCCTTTAGTCCTCTACAGACTATAATCTAGTTACCACAAAAGTAGTGCAATATAATGGAAATTGACTTCATTAACTTTAGCGTACACGTATTATTCCTTGTAATATTCTACGATATAACCTATTATCTATACTAACAATCATTAAATGCTTAATAGAGATGGCTATAAAGCATTTTTTCGCTGTTTTTCCAGCAACATGTATCAAACATTCACCTCCACGCCATTCGCTGTTTGTTTCGGTGGAGGCAAATTGAAAAGCACACTCGAAAACCCCTTTAGTACGATGTGAAGGCGGCACAATGGGGCACGTAGCGGAGCCGCACAAACAGTTTTATCACATGTACTCGAGTGTGATGATTTTTATTGATATGGGGTGATGAGGTTACATTAAATTACGTTTTGGTTGGAAGAATTTATATATTTAAAAGCTCCCTTTAAGTTCTATTTTTTTTTAATAAGAACGATTAAAATATGAATAATAGAGATTTATACTATATCAGTTTCGTTATTTTGAATAGAGAACTCGGAACGTTCTAACGTGATACATCTGTATTCTATGTTCCTTCAGCATTCCGCATTATTTTTGTTCTTGGCCGCTAGTGATCATCCAAAATACCGCTAATCGGTTTCTTAGCTCATATTCCACTTAAAAAATGTTACTGTGGCTTTAGTGTTGTCGCTAGTCATCATTTATTTCCACATACAATGAATGTATATTGCTGTCATTAATTTTCAATACAATATTTGATAGGAGCGACTCGGTTATAATATTCGACCTCCTTGATAGGAAAAGTTGCCACCGTGCGGGTACGATCCATCATAACCTTTTATTGAATTACGACCCCTCACCGACGGCCTGCGACCGGCCCATCCAATTATTGCTGTTCTAATTATAATTACTGCACTCTCCTCCTCTACGATGTTGGGTTAGTTAGGTTAAGTTAGGCAGAGGTGTATTTAGGCAAGTAAGTGGGAGGCAGATAACTGGAGTACTTGAAAACTTTCTGTTTTCATACACAATTTTTAAAGATAGTATAAGATATATTTTTTTATTGCATCGAATGACGAGACTAGCATGCCGTTCACCTGCTCGTAAGTGATTCGACCACCCATAAACAGTAGAAAAACCGTCCAGCACCTTGAGTTACAACGTACTGTGTGGCATTCCACTGCGCTCGTCATC
Organism: Lapara coniferarum; assembly: GCA_949316025.1. Lineage (NCBI taxonomy): Eukaryota > Metazoa > Arthropoda > Insecta > Lepidoptera > Sphingidae > Lapara > Lapara coniferarum. The sequence continues at coordinate 4,654,829 of OX438934.1, read as the reverse complement.
CTGAGACATAAGATGTGAAGTCTCATTACGTCCTGTAGTTGCACTAGCTACAATGCCCTTCAAACCCAAACACAATAGTGCATGCACACTGCTGCTTGGCGGTAGAAACAGATATTGCGGTGGTACCCACCCAGACGGACTCTTACACATGAGAGTCCTACCACCAGTATTCTAATTCATCTCATATTCATTTTGATTTGTTTAAGCTACTTTTATGACCGACTGTACAGTATAGTACATTGCACATGTATTAGGTTTTTAATCTTAGAGGATTGCGTTGAAGTATTGTTCTGGGTGCTCCATGTGGCTTATGTATCTACGAATGTCGGAGTATTAACAATTGCAGGACTTTTTGACACAACAAATTCGTCATCTTGTTTACAAACTTCCTTGTGTTTAAATCATAATCACCCTTATTACCTACACAATAATGTGTAATTTGTTTTGTAAACTGACTTGTAACGTTGTTGGCATTGTTTTGGTTGATAACTCTCATGGGCACCATACGTCATCGAAGCAGGGGGATGCCGTTGGACAGTTAAAATTTCGAATACAATCCATTTTCAAAATTGTGTGGGTCGTGTCATTACTGTGAGATCATAGAGGCTATATGGTTGCTGGATTATACAAAATAAAAAAAGAGAAAGGGCGGTTGCAAGCAATATTTTGCTCTTCTCTTACATTCCAGGTGATAGAGTTACAAAATATGCCAAAAATAAAAGATAGGTATTTTAAATTATTGAATGCGGAATTGCTATTTGCCCTAAGAAATACTTTGACTGCCTAGGGGGCGTAGTTGTATTACGGTACGACTGCAATGCTGAGGTCTCGGGTTCGATCCCCTGGTCGGGCAAAGTGATATTGGGTTTTTGTACTTAGTATCAGCCCGGAGTATAGAAGTTGTTCCCGATATGGCGAAAAGCTCACCCCCATCACCTCATGGGACGGAATACGCACAGTGAAAAGTGGGTAAGTGGTTGCACTAGTTGCGCCTCTGCCTACCACTTCGGGATAAAAGGACGAGTATAAAGTATGATTATATATGAGGTTTGATTTACCTTTTACTTTAGGAAACTACTGGTTCGTACCTTTTGTTTCCTAGACGCAATTTGTGTGTCAAAAATGTCACCAATATAATTTGGATGATTTTATGTGCCTGACGCCCTTTGCGGAATTGCGCTCGTCAGCAAAGGTCGCGACCTGGTTGCCAAATGTCGTGCCCTTTGCCATCTGCCCCCATAGGGATACCATAAACACATCAAACTAAGTGTCTATGGTTATAGATAGCGATCATTTGAATGATATCTTTACTTTTCGCGCCATATTTCTACTAACATAGTCAGCTATATTATTATCTATGTCTTGATTTAGACGTACCACTTGTATCTACAAATCAGAAATTTAATTCAGAAATCTCTGCTCCAAATCACGCAGCTCTAGCTAAATTGGACAAATTAAAAGAGCAACTTTCAAAGAGTTGTAGGTGCAATGTTTATGACAAAAGATAATTCGGAAGGAGCATTAAACGAACCCCTTTCTGTAGGAAATGTTTATCAACACCTGTGCCATTTTACGGCAGACATCTTAAACCGATGTTACAAACGTAATGATAAAATTGAGAGATATTTTCTGTATGTATTCAATTTCCTTTGTCCTGGTTGATAATGTTTTAAAAATTAACGGAGCGTATATTTTGAATGGAACAATATGCGTTTGGGGACTTCGTAAGAATAGCGGGAAAATGGAAATATAAGTTGTCACTCATTGACAAACTTGTTATGCTGTTAGCGTAATGGATACCAAATAATAAGTATCTAAATCCCAAAAATATAGATTTCGCATTATTAATCATACTTATGTAAAAATTATATAAGGTACCTACGGATCGCGACCTACCTATAATGTAGAAATGGCTATTGTTAGAGTTTTTATTTTTAACTAGCTTTAGCTTGCAGCTCGGCCAGTGTAAAAAATGTTTATCGCGATAAAAGTCCCGCCATGTACTTTTTCGGGGTAAAACTAGTCCATGTCCCTTCTGTATGGCGTAATTTTATTCCAGACAAAATTTCAGTAAAATCCATACAGGCCGTGGCCGTGAAAGCATATATAACAGACAGAGTAATTTTCGCATTTATAATATAAAGTATCGATTCTGGACGACTTAATCATATAAACCTCTTTGCAGTTCTATTCAATGACACAAATATAATACCTATAGTCATATTTGAATCACTAGTCTCGCGGAAAAAATGAGTACGAAATAAGATTTTATATCCGCAACACACAAAGCTATGTGGGAATGTGTTAGAATCGGCAATTCGACTGTGAATATCAGCGCGAGGCTTGTAAGGAAGGGTGGCAGGGAGACATCGCGGAGACACGTGGGCAAATTGCATAGGCTATGCTTATAATATGTATGGTTAATTTGTTCTTGGCCAGAGTGATCTGCCTCGACTTAGATGTTGGTGATATTTTTTGTCGTGGCTCTTAGTTTTTAAGGGAATTAACTTTTACATTCGTGAAGTTGGTTTTTCCAGCGGGCAGACTTGTTCTTAATGAATTATTAACAGTACTCGATGGGATTTGATCGCCTAAAGGGGCGATTTTCAAAAAGTCCCTTCTATTTAACTAGGTAGCTTATTCAAGGAGCACTTGCACAAAGTTTTCTATTTTTCAAGGTTTAGGCTGCAGGCTATCAGTCAATCAGCATTAAGAATTATATCCAAGAATGTTATACCCATATGGATTTTTCATTCCGTTTAACAAACTGAAGAATAAAATGTGACGTCACAGCTATCTGCTGTCTCTCTCTTTAGAGTGACAAAGGTTTATTTTCAAAACCAGGACGTAACTTAATTAACTGTCCATAATAATATGATATGATATCATATGGCTGCCTCGGTGGCATAGTTGTATTATGGTACGACTGCAATGCTGAGATCTCGGGTTCGATCCCCGGGTTAGTCGGGTCGGGCAAAGTGATTATTTTCCATTCAGTATCAGCTCGGAGTCTGGAATTTGTACACGATAAGGCGATAGGCTCGCCCCCTATCATAGCATGGAACGGAATAACGGCAAAAAGTGGGTGCACTAATTGCACCTCTGTCTACCCGGGGGATAAGAGGCGTGAGTGTGTGAGTGTGTAATAATATGATATCGCACCATAATATTTATTTTTATCTCTATAAAGTAATGCGGTTTAAATTAATTATGAAAACCAACTACAGCGGCTAGTAATAGTTGATATTTAAAAAATATAATTTGAGTTAGAAAGTTTATTCCAAACAAAATTGGCATATTTACATACTTTTTTGGTATGTGTAGTTCGGAACTACTAGTTCCACTTACATAAAAAAAATACCTCACCACGCGGTGGTGAATTCAGTGGCGGCCTTGGAGGAGGGGGGCGAACCAGGCAACCGCCTGGGGCCTCGCAGTTACAGGGGCATCTTGCAGCTCCTTGGGGGCCCGTTTTTTGGCACCTTACTTACAAAGCTGTTAAAAAAATTTATTTGCTTCGCACGGGGCCTCGCGTGCTTTTTTTTTGCTCGGCACACAGCCTCACATTGTATATGTTTTACTTTCCCCCGCGACTGGATATGTTCACGTTGTTTGCCGGCCTTTATAACCAAATATGGAGACTGTAAGGTTAGACAGAAAAACATTGGGATATTTAAAAATGAAAACTACAGTTATTGCTAAATTTAAATATAATAAAAAAAAATAAAAAACATACTCATAAAAGTAAACAATCATACATAAAAAAATAATACACATTTAGGAAGTTAATAACCTAATTTTCAGTAAGTAATTTTGAAATATTACGAATATCTATTTCGTGTGATTTTACAATTTTTGCGAGTATTCTGCGAACTTTTTTTCTGTAATTATCCATAATAATACATATTGTGTTTTAGAGATATTCTACTATGAGTTGTGTAATTCATGGTTGCAGAATTATTTGCAATCCAACATCTAGTGTGAAATTCCATAGGTAAGTTGATTGTAAACAAAGTTGTGTAGATATTTATAGCAAAAGTAATAAACACGTGGATGTTTAACAAATTATAATACCAAATAAATTCTTGTTTGAGAGCCATGGAATAAAAAATTAACGCTACATTCTGCGGGTGAGGTTTCGTCCTTAAATTTATTTTTAATATTCTAAAACTTCTGTGAAGAAGCCAACAAAACAATTAAAGTTTGCTAAAGATCACCATAATGTGCTCTCTTTCGGCAAATATATCTTTGAATTTGTAAAACAAAAATGTTTTCGGCGACTAAAAGTGTAATGTTAAAGCAAAAGTCTTTATGTCATCACTATATGTAATTTTTCTTTGCTTGCTACTTGGAATATACTTTTAAAAAAAATCTCAAATATTAGCAAAATTTCACTGCAAAATATTTTCAATTTCAGACTGTATAATCATGAACAACTTTAATAAGAAATAACTTGTAATTAATTTTCTTCTTTTATCTCTTCATCTTCTGCTGCAATACTTTCTTTTATTTCTTTAAACTTATTTCACTGGATGTCTTCACATTAACTGATATATTGAAATCTTTCAAGTCTTGACGTTTCAATGGTGGTTCATATTCATTTCGCTGACATGTAATGTAAAAAGTAAATATCAATCAATAATAATATATTTAAGTACCTATACATTTTAGACTGAGGCAGAGGTGCCATTTAGTACACTCAGATATCACCCAATGTACCGCCGTTATAAAATTTGGTGGGTCGCAAGCTTAATGCCCTATCCTACTAATCTTATTATATTATAAAGGCGAAAGTTTGTAAGAATGTCTGGATGTATGGATGTTTTTTTCATGCAAAAACTACTGAACGGATTTCGATGAAATATGGCACACGGGTAGATCATGTCCTGGATTAGCACATAGGCTACTTTTCATCCCAGTAAAATATAAACAGTGACTTTTATCCCGGAAAAACACATTCACGCGGGCGGAGCCGCGGGCAAAAGCTAGTAAATAATAAAGTCGAAGTGGATCATAATTATACCAGTGAAATGATAAAAAATAATGTACTTACAGTATGAGTTTCTGGTAATAAATAATTATTTTTGACATCTACTGCCATATTCCCAGAAGTAGAAGACACATTATCACATTCAGAATCATAATCTTCTGTCTTTAAATGTTGACTAGTAATTCTTGCAGACATCAAATTGACCTTTTAATGGTATTTATATTTAACCACGTTTTTGCTTATCTAGATCTTTAAGAAATCTGTAAAGAGAAATATAAACTCGATTTTATTTTAAATAAAAGTTTCAATAAATCAATGCTGGATACACTGAGAACTCGATTGTAACTGTTGATCCTCAGTTTTTATTTACGATGATTTTTTAAAGATTAATAAGCTTTATAATATTCATTAGTAAGGCGGCTAGTATTACAAATACTCTAGCACCATTGTCAAACCGGTCCACCAAAGCTTACACCATGGTCACTCTAGCCTCTTGTTTACATACACTATTTACAATACAAAAAATCACATTTAACATTACGTTAATATGAAAAAAGTAGTCATATATAAAGCAAATCACATTAAGCGAAGTTTTTCTACAGTTCATTTATAAAATATTCACGTATTTTATTACGATTCGTATAAATATTGAGAAAATTATAATATGTACACAATATTGATGACAATGAACTTACCTGTAGAATTTCACACTAAATGATGGATACCAAATATTTCTGCAACCGTGAACTACACAATTCACATTAAAATATCACTAAAACACACTTATTATTGTAGATAATTACGGAGAAAATTTCGAAGTGAACATTTATTTGACAACTATATTGACATCGAACTTAACGTTTTATAACAGTGTTGCCGAAGTATGTATTCGCAATTACCAATTAAATGAGGAAATTTTTTAAACTAAAATGTCAATAAGGATAAAAAACCTTAAGGATATCTTATTCAACAAGAATAATTCTGAAATGAAAATAGTACTTATATCATTATATAAGATATGTTGGAAATATTTATATATACATGATTGAGACGACAATAACGGTATTGATATTTTTTTATGGGTAGGGAAATAATCCGTAAGCTTTGTCAACATAGGTTAAAGAGTGAGTGAGATAGAATACAACACAAAAGGTAATTTTTTTGTCTTCACAAAAATGTGTGTACCGCTCTCTCCATTAGATAATATTATAAACTTCTTGATTATATCAAGTAAATTATTTGTTTTTTCCATAAACAAATAACAATAACTGTCAAATATAAAATAAACCAAACTCATTCAATACCAAGTTAAACATCGATAGCTCCATAAAGTAAAAGCTGTCAATTATATAAAAGTGAGTGTCGAATGAAGAGTGGCAGAGGTACTCCGCACTCCCGCAATGTGGACTGAATAAAACGTCTTACATTCGTTACGGCGTCGTTGACTTAGACGTTACCGTTTTTTCCTCAACGGGATGCTTCAGCGTCACTTGAAGTTCTTGATACTTTGAGATAACGATTTTATTAATTGTGCGTGTGTACTCGCAACATTCGTATTGCTCTAAGACTGTGGTGAGGTCTTTGATTTGAAACTTGGGTGGGTTTTTCTGTTCAATCCAGAGGGAATAATGCCCGGTAAAAGGTAAGCGATTTTCCCCTTAGGTAAGATCTGATATAGGTGTCAAAATGAAGATGTGATATACCATCCGTGTTCCTGCCAAATCTAAGTTCCATTCAGAAGATGTGAAACAGATAAATAATATTTCAACAAAGTTCAATACACATCAGTCGCGCTATGATGCAAATGGCGCCCAAACAATAATCACGAAAGTAAGCGATACGAATAAAAATATCGCGGTAACACCTTCGCCCCCCTGCTGGCCCCCCGTCGGCTCAGATTTAACATATCTAATGCGATTTACGTGTCGCCTCTCCCCCCGCTTGGAGACTGCCGGTAATCGTTTTAAGACGTTGTTGACTGAAGAATTCGGAAACTCAACGCCTTCGTATATTGTGGCCATGCTTTCGGTTTGATTGGGATTCATAGCTGGGTAAAAAAGAATGGGTTTGAAACATGATAGAAAAAAAAATTTTGTTGTTAGTACAACATCCTATTAACATATTACGTTAGTACTAGTCCATCATGCTTGAAGCAAATTGATTATTACGAGATAATTCTAGTCAAGTAACTTTTAGATACCTACTTATTTAATAAAAATACTTATTTGACTGCCTCGGTGGCGTAGTTGTATTGCGTATGCGTTACGAGTACGATTTGCGCGCTGAGGTCCTGGGTTCGAATTCCGGGTCGAGCCAAAAATAGTGTGACTGGGTTTTTCCATCTTTAAAATAATTCAGTCGCAGCTCGAAGTCAGGAAGTTGGCGGTGTGATACCCCCGTGTCTTGGAAAGCACGTAAAGCCGTTGGTCCTGCGCCTGATCTCTCTCCGATCATGTCGGATTGCCGTCTCATCGGACTATGAGAGTGAAAGAATAGCGAGTGCACCAGTGTATTGCGCACGCACTTGTGCACTATAATATATCCTGTGTACCTGGCTGATCTCCGTTGAGATTGGCCACCGTGGCCGAAACTGGCTAGGAGGATTTTCATTTCATTTAATAAAAAAATCAAAACGGCCGCGCCCTTTAAACTCTACAATATAGACTCTCTCCTGTCCTGGCTGAAAACAAAAAAAAAATGTACTTACATATTTTTTAACTATAAATATCAGATCATGCAAAGAGTAGAAAACCATACAGCCTTGTTATCAACTAGGGATGTTACTTTTCTATCGCATTTATGTCCCAAGTTTACAGTTCTAAATTGGGGACCGTAACATATCGCCGGTTTTTTTAAAAAGCGAGGGAGTTTTATCAATGCTACTAATCTCGGTAACGTAAACGTTTTATTCGACTGTTTATTAGGTAAGGGCCATTTTACTCGTAAATAGGTGTTTTGTTACAAATATATCCGTTGAAAACGTCATAAAAATAGTTTCTTACGTTATTGTATCATAATAGATACGTGAATAGTTGTTTGAAGTGTGAGTGTTTAGAAAGCCTTTTACTGAATCATTTGTATGCAGTATTTACTACTTGCTGTTGAATGGTGATATTTTCTCTTGTTTGTTGGTTTAGTGGGTGAACAATTTGAAAATTACTTCGTATTTCGTTTTCACGATATAAAAACGGTTGAAAAATTATATTATTTAAAACTAGCCTTAAAATTCTATGAATGTCCCTTTAGTAGCAAGTAGTTTTATAAAATTATTGTGGGAGCTAGGTAACTGTAACAAGTTAGTACAATTCATTTAGTTTGATAGCATTTATAGAGTAAATGCTAGACTAGTCTAGATTTTAAAATACTTTGATTTTTCAGATAGCTTCAATTTATAAACATCGTTATAAATCGTTGAGTTAAAATAAAATAAACCAAGTTTTTAACTCAATACAGGTATTACAGTATCCACCCGTGAGACACAAACATATAAACAAAAAGCAAATATATCTAAGACGCTCTTTCGCGAATGTATAGTCAGAAAAGTGTATACTCGACCACCATAATGTTATAAGTAAGTCGCTTACGCGTCGACTGTCAGCAACATGCAACTTATAACTAAGCTAGAGAATAAAAGGTATCTGTTATTTTCTTTGTACATCTCGGCAACGATCGCACCAGCTTGATAAAGTATGAAAATTGGGTGTTTTGTCTTAAGAAAGTGTACTAGCACCAAATTGGGTGATTGAAGTAAGAAGTCATTATAAATCCAGAATAAAAAATACCCGAAACTTAACACAAGCTTCATACGCAAAGCAAAGTAATTGCACTCTAAACCACAGCGTATTTTTACCGTATAGAATTGTAAATTGCTTGCTAATTGTGCGAAGTGTCTCCTCATTCTATCACGTAGAGTCGCATTAAAACGAACAGACGTGCAGGGCGCCGAGAATTAAGTGATACGTTCATGTACGAACAATGGCAGGTGTAGACTCTCAATCTGAATACTGGCTTAAGTAATTGGCCTACTGTTAGGGTTGGCGACGTGAAGAATTGTAGGTAAAAATATTTCGGACCACGCGACACAATGTAAGGTTGTTTGAAACTGAGAAATAAAATATTAGTATTGACCCTGAAGTTGGGTTCGCAATTAGTCTATACTTCGCGAATATCATTTCTTCTTTGAAGTGATGAAGCTAAGTCTATCGTACTCTTCTAACTTATCGCACTCACAGCCAAAGTGATGGAAATTACATCCAGGACCTCAAGGTTCATAGTCTAATTACGCTATCAGTGGACCAATTAGGCATTTTCTACTATAATCCATTTATTATGATATAAAGAGGCAAATGAAAAGAAGTTCCCGTTGCTGTTATAGACTTCAAATAAGGAACGTCTCACAAATTTTCTAGGAGTTCAAGAAAAAAAATATGTATTTCAATGATTTTAGACCAATTCTATAAAATTTACGTCTTGAAAAAGCATCATCTGCTGCGCACTAGAGTTTTACAATAGACTTCGTATTTAGATTTGATTTTGCTATAATATTTTAACACGGCTTAAAAAACATTTTTTTTAGCAACCCTGCCGGTTAGGGTGCGGTTAGGTCGCCATCAATGGGACTCCCATCACAATGACTGGCGTCTTCATTATATACAAATGAACGTATAAATCTTTTGCGAACGATCCTTTACATTTCATACAAATTACCAGTTGCGTCCCTTTTCCTCTTACTCTATTTATTATACGCTAAAAAAGGATAGATCATAACCTATTCCTACGACAATTGCTGGTGTTCAAAATGTATGATAATGTAGTGTCAGTTGATTACTGTGTTTTGAGACTGGATAGATATTTATGATGTGTTTATAGTTACTTGCTTGACTATCGAAGGAATAAGTGTTTTAGACCACACACGTTAGTATGAGTTTAGAATTGTTCAATACTGACCAATGGCACCTAGTCTAGTGTCATAAACAAATAATTTATGGTAAATATTTAGGTTGAAATAAAGTGTAACTAATATAATTAACGATTTTCATGTCTACTGCACACGATAATATGCATGCTTTATTTTTACTGATTATATCAAATACTTATTTCTATGGAGTATAGAAATATACGACCTATGACACAGCTTACTTTCCATCGTAAAGAAAAGCCATATTAAAGTAAAAAAAATTCAAAATTGCATAAACTATTTGTTTTCTTAAACCTTGATAGAAAATGAAATTACCCTTGTTTATAAATAAACCACTTTGTATCGTTTAAAATTTCTATTTTTATTAAAGCAATATCTATCAGATAAAGTTCAAAAGTTTCTTTTTCGAATCAGTAAAGTGGCCATAAATTTCCTCATGCCCGTTCCGAGCAGATAAACATATTAGTAATGATTATTCTGAAGCTGCAGCCGTCATAATGTTTCTTCCGAGATAACGGAATGTAAAGCAAATATAAATAGAACGTTTCATTACCGACCATAGACAATCTAATTTAAATGTTTTTTTTTGGAAACAAATTACCCTCTCATACCATAGATAAAGGCAGGATCCAGTTTGATGTTTTGGAAGGAGTTTTGATCAGTTGTTTCTTGTTTTTTTTAACTTGTCTATTAAATGTGTTTATGAATCAAAATACGTGCCTACTTGGCACATCAATAATATTTATTCATAAAGTAGCAAACAATCAACTGCGCTGGTTATTAACTATAATCGCAAGCGAAACACTTTTCTAAACTGACACAACACGATAAACCTAAAAAATCTGAACCTAAAAATCAAATATAATATGTTGGTGGCTTCCCTTTGTTCGATAAAATTACCGAATAGAATATTCTGGTAGACATAACCACAATAATAATATTTTTATATCCATACGCAGTGTACAACATAAAGGTACTCCTAATTAGTATATACTGCAAATTAGCACCTCAGAAAGATGATATAATAAAGTTTTACATTCTATTAAAGTTGGCAGTGCACCATCTATTCCTTAGATTCGCGGGCGCATATTTCAAACAATTAGTCGGTTCAATCGCGGCCAATTTGTGCTCCTAACGACCACTCATGTTGTAGACGAACTACATTACTTTATTTTGTTAAGTATCTATTTATATTGGGATGTAAGGGAAGGTACAGAGAAAGGAAGTCTTTTAGGTTTTTTGTACATTTAGTATACATCTGATCAATGGCGAATGTATTATGATGGCCACAGGACGTTATGTCCACCTTATAAATATGTGTAACTACGATGATAGCGTTTGTAGTTATAATATATTATGGTATTACGCAAATCTATAAGGTATTTTGTTTATTATGTACGCAATTTTTTTTTCAAAAAGAAACTATGATTGTCAATTTCACTAACTCCGTTAATAACCATACCATAACCAGCCCTGTATTATATACTGCCCACTGCTGAGCACGGGCCTCCTCTACAGCTGAGAGAGTTTTAGGTCTTAGTCCACCACGCCGGCCTAGTGCGGGTTGGCAGACTTCACATATCTTCGAAATTCTTATAGAGAACTTCTCAGATATGCAGGTTTCCTCACGATGTTTTCCGTCACCGTTAAAGCGAGCGATAATTCACAAAGAATACACACATATTTTTTTAGAAAAGTCAAAGGCGCGTGCCCTTGGGTTTTGAACCTCCGGACATTCGTCTCGGCAGTCCGTTTCACTCCCAACTAGGCTATCGCCGCTTGCTCCGTTAAGGCTACATTCATATTTCCTGACTTTTTTTCTTCTGGCTATTTTCAGGTTATCCTTATCCCTGAGACGTCCAGTAACGTCTATTATAGCAATAGCGTCAGTGGGCAGCGTGGCCATAACTCAATGCACAATGGGCGAGGCATTCTAATCCAGCCATGCCCCGACGTCCGCCTAATGAAATTCCCGGGGTGACCGCCCGGGGCCTGCCCGCGAACATTGTCCTAGCCAATTATTTAGAATTTTCTGATTACTTTCTACGTAATTGGAATATGCGTAAAAGCTATATGATGCGGAATAGATAATCATTCGAAATTTTTGAGCATAAAGAAGTGCACCATATTTTGGAAATTGGAAAACCCAGTTAGATTATAAGAAACGCGCGAGTAACAAAATTAAGTGGTATTATATCAGCAGAATTCTGGTCACTATTGTAATCTAGAGTAAATAAAATTGATAAATAAATGTCATTAAAAACCACGGCAGAAATTGCGCTATGTGAAAATTTTATTGTTACATTGCGAATAGTGACAATAATTATTATGTAGCTTCGCTTAGGACCCATAAGTATTCTATTTATAATTATTTACATTAGCATATGGGAGTCGTGATGAATTTACAAATTATTTAGATTTTTAGTGCCACCCTCAAAAGGGGCTAAAAATCGTCCAATTTACTCAAATCACTTATGTAACAGGAAACTCCAAATTGTTTCCAAATAGAGCACATTAGGGTGAGTCAGTATATAGGGTGTTCCTACCTACAGGGTGGGGTCAAAGGTGATGCCGACCAATCGGCGTGCGGAAGTGACCGAAGCGCACCACTTCCGGTATGTTTTTAATTATTGAGCAGCGATTTCCGCCAGGTGAGAGGAACTTGTATTGTTCGTGCGGCGCTTTGATTGTTTATCTAAAAACTGGAATATCGTGGGACATTTGGGTAGGATTTGTGCCCGATATAGCGATAGACTCGTCCCTTATCACATCATGGGACGGAATACGCATAGCGAAAAGGGGGTGCACTAGTTGCGCCTCTGTCTACCCCTTCGGTGATAAAAGGCGTGAGTATGTGTGAAATTTGGTTAGGTACCTGCATTGTCTGTTTCTGCTTCTGTGTAGCAGTATATGCATTGTTGTGAATTGTAGTTAGTATAATAATATAAGCTGGGCAATATCAGACTTAACAGCTCATGTCTCTGGGTGACCAGTGCAGTGAAATGCTTTACAGTGCTTTTTAATTTATAGTTATATAATATGAATGAAGTTGTTATTGTTGCATATAAACGGCTTGATATTTTCGATATTCAATTATTTGTGTTGTATCGGTGTGTCTGTACATTTAAAGAAACGTGATAAAAAATGAAAGGGTTCGACTAAAGAAGAGTAATGGAAAACAAATCAGCGATTTTTACAATTCTTGTTTGTCTGTCTGTTTTTCTGTTTGTTTGTTACTGCACATCTCCGAAACTACAGAACGGATTTCGATGAAATTTGGCACACGGGTAGATCATATCCTGGATTAACCTATAGGACTTTTATTCCGGAAAAACTTTTTCACGTGGGCGGAGCCGCGAGCTAAAGCTAGTACATAATATTATAAAACACACTCTCCTGCCACTTTTGTCTGAACGCGATAAACTCAAAAAAATATTTGAAGAAATTTTGTATGGCTTCTTATCCCGAGAAAATATATAGCGGAACTTTTATCACAGAAAAACTCTTCAACGCGGCCGAAGCCGCCAGCAAAAACTTGTATAAAATATTTAAAATATGCTATGAAACGTAATATTTAAAGAATATATTTTTATTACAAGCGCTATACTTGCTTACATTAAGCAAAACTGAAATTTCGGTAAGCAATTTGTAGCTCTTACCAATTTGTAATCTTTTAAAGACATAGTCTCCCTTAAGGTAGAATTAAATGCTTGAGGTATTAGAAATATGGCCCGACAAGTTATGGTGTATAATTTCCATACAACGCCATTCACAATCATGAACTATTAGTACCTACCTAACACAAACCAGTCACAGCTTCTCTTATACAATAACAAAATCTTGTCGTTAAACCGCCGTGTTTCACCCCACATTGTTTTCCACTAAATTGGACTCAGTGATTAATTTGCTTAACTCCCCTTGCGTGTAATTTGTCATCACCAACTATATCTTGACCTCTCCTGCAGTTCTCTTCATCTATAAGTCGAGGCAGCAAGGCAGAGGTCGTGAGTTAGTGATAGGTCAAGTAATGTTGGTCATTGTGATACCTAAAATTTATCATTTGGTTAGTTGACATCGCGAGCTCAATAAATAGTGGAATTCCTTGGGAGGTTTGCGTAAGGATGTTTGTTTTCGTTCCTTGATGCGTTTAATGTGATAATTACTGCTTCAATCTCAGAAATATAATGCCAAATGTTATTATAGAGTCATTTCATGTAATCATTTATGGAAGTCTAGGCGTAGATACTCGTGTGTTATCTACGTGAGTGCTCCACTCATTCTATACCGGGTGGAAGGGAAACGCTCTCGGAAACGAATACAGGTGATAGTATTGGTGATTCCTGACGTGATAGCACTAAAAAAATCGCGATCACATTGTTACAATTTTAGTAGGATTTTCTCAACTTTCTGTACAGCTTCACGTATGGATAGATAAATCAAACTATTATTCTGAAAAACATAGTAAAAAAGGTAAATATTTCAAAAAATCGTAATGAAATACGTACATCAGCTGACGGGCCAACGACCGCGTGGCCGGTGCCGGCGCAGCGCGGCGGCCGTGTCGGCGTTAGCTTTGTAGTTTGTACCCTACCCAGTTTTTTGTATGCTTTACATTGCGAGCGCATGAATTACGGAAATACTGAAATCGTATGTATTATCGCTTAGCTTTGCAAATGAATATAGTTTTTCGTTAATGTTATGGTTCTTCTCTCTTACCGTTCCGGTATAGAGAGCGTTTCCCTTCCACCCGGTATTTTATCTTTAGTTTATTTTCTTATAAAATCTATTTTTTTTTAATAACCGTAAATCCGACCAGAACAAAACATGCTTTCTGAATATTTACCTCAGTCAATGTCTAAGATAGCTTGCATCAAATTCCTTCTCTACTTATATTAATCTCAATTTACTTCTCTTGCAGTTGAACATGCCTCAGAAGTCAGAACGTAAAATTGTACCAAAAACATCGCACCATCCAGGGGAGGCAGACAGACCGGCGATATCTCAAGACCGTGTCCTCTGGGAGCTCGTTACACCGATATAATTACAACACTACCTATCCGCTTCAATTAGAGACGAGTTATTTGTACACCCACACTCCGCACTCGTCGGTGTGAGCGGTGTCCTTTCGGGAACTTCTTCCCTGACTCCAGATTTTGGTACTGGATTCGTGGTTTTACGTTTTCACCGAATTTTGCAATAATTTCCATGGTGAAGGCTTTCTTATATTGTAAAAATGATTTATGTTTTATTATTATTGTGACTAAGCTAGAGTCTAATCTCTATATTACCTATATTATAGTCTTATACCTTTGTAATAAAATTATAGAAGCACTAACTTCCATAGATTTTATATTAAAGAAACAATCAACGAGTGCATTTATGACTTTATTTAGTAGAAATTTTCCTGTTTGTTTACATTTAACGAATAAATCAATTTCTGTCCTATTTTTATAAAGCTGTCTTTGACGATCGTTCTTTCTGATCCTGACTATAATATTAACTTAGTATATTTTAAAATCCAAAAAAGATATTCCAGTTTCACCAATCCACGTTTCTTACATCCCAGAACACTCCGTTCGCGAGATAAGGGGTTACGAATGGTATCTGCGGTAAAATCTTGGGTTTCAGCAAACAGAGGGGCGAGATTGTTTAAAATATAGCTTTACAAGTCGAGAACGGGGTGGGCTCAGCCAATTGCGCTGTCAACGGAACATTTGTAAGTTTTTCTTAGATAGGGATGTTCATAAATTCATTAATCTTTTTCACTTAATGTTTTGAACTTTGTTTTTTGATGTAAAGAAAAGACGGCTTCATTTTCGAAGTAACTTACTTGGTTGGAGTTAATTGAAGAATTTCTGACTTATTTAACTGATTTTTTGAGGTTGGAACTGCAGTTTTTAGCGAGATATAACCTAACTGAGATAAGACGACTAACTCTCATATTTACTCTACGTCTAATTACAAAACAATGTTTATAGAAAACGAAAACTCACATAAAATTCCCCCGTACTGGAATTCAAGAGCCATACATGCGGTAATCCAACGAGTACATTTAAAGATATAAATTAATCAGAAGCACTTTATCACCATTCCATACAATATAATCCAGTCTACCTTCTGATAAATTACAGCCGAACTCCGACCGGACCTTGCCTGAATTTATGCGTATTTAATTTCACAAATAGTCCTTTGTCGTTAAATAGATTATAATATTAAAATACGTAGTACTATTCAGTATTCTGTGATAAAAGCTTAAAATTAAATTCCAGGTAAGTGAATTTATGGTCATTGGAAGGTATTATGTTATACTGATACCTGTATGATATTGAAAATACAAACATCTAATATTGAAATGCAAAATCTTTTTGTTTTGGTAAGACAATGTTTTGAAAGTGAAAAATTATAGCACTTGCCCGCAACTCCGTCCGCGTTAAAAAGTTTTACCGGGATAAAAGTCCCGCTTTTTATTTTCCCGGGATAAAGTAGCCTATGTGTTAATCCAGGACATGATCTACCCGTGTGCCAAATTTAATCGAAATCCGTTCAGTAGTTTTTGCGTAAAAGAGTAACAAACATCCATATACATTCTTACAAACTTTCGCGTTTACAATATTAGTAGTAGTATAAACTGTGGATAATGTTGTTAGTTGTACAATTATCTTCTGTATATAATATGTAATCTTGTATAAAACTTATTGTACAATTGTTTTTCATCCCAAATAATTAAAATAAAAAAGAAACACACACACATATAACTCACGCCTGTTATCCCCGAAGGGGTAGGCAGAGGCGCAACTAGTGCACCCACCTTTCGCCGTTATTCCGTCCCATGATGTGATAGGGGGCGAGCCTATCGCCATATCGGGCACAAATTCCAGACTCCGGGCTGATACTGAATAGAAAACCTCAATATCACTTTGACCGACCCGGGGATCGAACCCGAGACCTCAGCTTTGCAGTCGTACTGTAATACAACTACGCCACCGAGGCAGTAAAAAATAAAATAAAATAGTGGGAATAAAAAAGAAAATAGTAGGATTAGTAGGATAATTAATACTAATGTCCTCGTCGCTGAACGGTTATTAATATACTGTGTATGATCGCTTTTCAAGTTTTTTTAAATGAGAAGCAAGGAAAAGATTATATAACTACCATCCATACCGGTCCTATATTATAGACTGTCTCGGTGGCGTAGTTGTATTGCGTACGAGTTACGAGTACGATTTGGGCTCTGAGGTCCTGGGTTGGAGTCCCGGGTCGGGCCAAAAAAAAAAAAATTGACTGGGTTTTTCCATCTTAAAAAAATTACTCAGTCCCATCTCGGAGTCAGGAAGTTGGCGGTGTGATACCCCCGTGCCTCGGAAAGCACGTAAAGCCGTTGGTCCTGCGCCTGATCTCTCTCCGGTCATGTCAGATTGCCGTCTCACCGGACTATGAGAGTGAAGGAATAGCGAGTGCACCTGAGTATTGCGCACACACTTGTGCACTATAATATCTCCTGCGAACCTGGATGATTTCCGTTGAGATTGGCCGCCGTGGCTGAAACTGGCTAGGAGGATAAATCGTTGATGAAATTATACATGAGTATAAGGTGAACCGCCTTATTTCCTTTTGACATATTTTGATGGAGTTTATAAAAATGATGTTTTGCGCAAGTTATGTCTGCGAAAAATACCAGTAAGTAAGAGTTCAATCAAAAGACCTAATAGTGAAATCTATTACCGTTAAATGTTCTTAAGACAGATCGGCAGGGGCTACCAACCCTCGATAAATAGTGCTGTAGTCTGTTGTGGGATTAAAGCCATTTTGTGGGTTAATCCCCGATTGACACGGGATTACCGGACAGATAGTTCTTGTTGCTTAATTTATGGTCACTGTTTCGTTCAATTTCAAGTCATTGCGGACATCTGTTTGGTAATTGACAATCGTATTGGATCTGTGATATGAGTATGATGCTTGTGCATGTTTGGTGATTTGTTGAAATGCTTTTGAGCCATTGGACCAAACATTGGAATATTTGTTTCACAGTTATTACTAAGGTTAGTTTTTAAGTTTGTCATATTTATAATTTCTAGTTTCATGTTTAATAAAGTTCTAAAAACAGTGGGTTAGATGAGAAATCATCAAGATTTTCGCAGTGAATTGAACAAAAAAGAATACACGCGAAAATTCCTTTGGTATTTTACATACATACATATACATATACACTCACGCCTTTTATCCCCGAAGGGGTAGGCAGAGGCGCAACTAATGCACCCACTTTTCGCCATTATTCCGTCCCATGATGTGATAGGGGGCGAGCCTATCGCCATATCGGGCACAAATTGGTATTTTAATTTAAACATTAGCTAGTCGTAATTAAAGATATACTTTCTTTCACCCCTTGAACGTCCTCAGAAAAAAATATACCGGTAGAAATCATAATATATTGTGCACATTGGACATGAGAGTCTGGTCGTAACACTCAATTAGCTAAGTGGGAATGGACCGTAATGACAGATTAGCGCTGTCGAGGCGGACACCTGAGCTGCGCGCGCAAAATTTGCAATAACTCAACCGGGTCCCGCGGCCGAGTGCGCCCGGGTAACGCCGCCCGGGTATAATTCACCCGGATCGCACCCAATAAATTCGTCATTGTGATTAGTGCGCCTCTGCCCGGTGTCATTGTATGGAGTCTGCTTTGTATAGGATTTTTAAAAATGGTTGATCTCGTTTATGATTTGGAAGATTACAAAATTGTATCTTTTGTTTAAACATTAAACAGACAATCTGTTTATTTTCTTGTCTATCATATTTATAAATAGCAGAAGACCAAATATATATGGATTATCTCAAGCTACGGAATCATGTTTCCCATAGTTTATGCATGCTAATTATATTGTTAGTTTCAGCCCACAATCCCACGAATTTAAAATTATATTTCGTATTTTAGCATAAGCGCGTGCCGGAGGCAAATTTTACAAAGAAAGATAACGTTATTCTTACATTATATTATAAACATTAATATTAAACCATAACAATCTATTGTAAGCCTATATTGTCGTATTTAACTTGTCCCTCATGGACGTACCTCTATTCTTTATAATGATATCGTCCATCACCATGCGCCTCTTAAGCTGAGGAATGAGAGTCTTCTTGCTACTCATAAAGTAATGATGAATACTCTTCGGCGAAGTACAAGCTTGCATCACATTCGTTGAAGTCCGCTTAGGAATTTTACTTGGTTTCACGTTTTTTACCGATTCGTTCATGCTACTAATTCCTACTGAAATCTCAGCTTGAGGTCGGTCTATCGTAATTTCGACATACGGTTTCCCGGTAGAAAGCTTCAGCCCTTTGTTACCCCTCGTAACCTTTATTTCTTTCTGCATTTGAAAACGAGTTATTTTAGAACTGGTCACTGTCTCTTTGTCGGAGCGAGTAACTGTAGTTTTCGATGTCATGTCTGATTTTTGTGTTCTCTGAACTCTCCTTTGTTTTTTCGTTTCGGCAATGCATTCTTCTTCTAAACAAGATACGCATGGACATTCCACACAAACCCTGTTATCATTGTTGTCACAAGGGATTTTATATTTTTCGGGTCGGTTGTTCGTCTGTGTTCCAATTTTAGTAGGTTTATCATTGTATTTTAATGTAACGGTTTTTGGCTGGACTCTTTGCATCGTAGCAACGCTTGATGACTGTTGGAAGATGTTAGGCTGCGCTTTTATTACGTCTATTTTGTCACTAGGTACTTTCTTCAACGAGGACTTGAGAGATGGCATTGGTGAATCGTAAATAACTCTAGCAACTTCTGTAGAATTAACTTTTGAGCTGAAAAATGACTGGGCGCCTGTCGCAGTTGAACATTTACAAACCGATGATTTTTTAGTGCCAACAGTACGAGACTTTGGGGTCGTACTGAATATCATCTGTTCGCTGGAACTCATTTCGACTATGGATGGCGCTACGCTAATATCACGCTTATTCTTTCTCGCCCTAGGTGCTTTCTCAAGTTTCAATCGGTCTTTCGGCAAGTTTTTTTTCTCTGGTTTAGGCTCAACAAAGAGGTAAACGTTACTACACCCGTCCTTCTTTCTTTTCTTACACATGATGTACAATAAAGCGGGGATACACCAGGCTATTTCAAGGAACAGTATTATTGCAATAACCATAACTTTCTTTGAACACATATCGATAGGAAATCCTCTGATAGAAAATTTGTGTCTACATTCTGTAGCACAGTTTTTGTATAAATTGACTACAGTGTCGTACAGGCTTCTTGTTGTATTGACTAAAGTAAGTACACTTCCAAGAGCTAAATACAGGCGATCATCAGCCAAATGAGGGACGACGTCATCTGTTAGCCACGTTTGGAATCGCTGATCAAAATTATCTTGCTCTGCTTGACTGCTGGTTCCTATACAATTTTTCGCAACATCATAATACCTGAAAAGAGCGTTGGTAGCATTTTCGGATTCCAGCGGAATCAGCGAGTAGTTTTTCAATGGTACAAACATTGTTTTCGTATTATCGTCCCAGTTGATAAAAGGCGTTGGTATTGACAATCCAGTTGGTGTCTTCTCGTAATATGCCAAATGTTCGCACGGGTGTGTCATGCTTCGGATCTTGGAGTCGTGTTTCGAAGCTATATTGATAGCAACCAAGTTAAGTACATTTGGATCGGCATCCTTCCAGCCTTTTCCGTCAGTACCCATATAATTTTTTACCTCATTATGGAACTTAAAGAGTTTTACCGCATCATCTTCTGATGTACTTCCTCCATAGAACGAGAACTTTGTTACTGGCAAAGCCCGTACTTTAAGATACCCTCCTATGACATCTGAGAGCGCTGTGGTCATAATGCTATCGGCTTCAGGGTTTGGAGCTTCTCTTTTAATCGATATGAATGCATTCTTCAGGTAATTTAGTAAGACATCCACGTATTTTTCGTTTTGTGTGTTGATCATGTTAAGATGTGGGATTAGGGACTGGAAATGCCTCCGAGCTCGGAGTAAAGCTATTTCTTTTTTGCTCCAACGGTTTCGTTTCGTATCAGAATGCGTGAAGAGTACAGTACCGACGTTGAATGGGAAGTTCTCGGTTTCCAGATAAGCTTCTACCTCGCAAAGAAATCTCGACATTAGGATAACGATAATATACAGTCTCATTTGAAACTATAAAATGTTACAAAATAAACATTTACAAAATACAAGACACAAAATAGCAATGATTCAATTTCATATCATTTGACAAAGTCGACTGGTGTCAATACTGCTTTTGATGTTTGGCAAAGAGTTTACGGTAATACCTATGAAACTTATTAAAGAGAAGATTACGACACATTATAAGGTTACCTTGTCATAAATTAAAATGAACAGTAATTTGTAAAGTTGCGGAGCTAATTTTTCTGTTGCCAGGATAAAATTTACCTACACTACTACAAACATAAATCTATACTAATATTATAAAGCTGAAGAGTTTGTTTGTTTGTTTGTTTATTTGAACGCGCTAATCTCAGGAACTACTGGTTCGAATTGAAAAATTCTTTTTGTGTTGAATAGACCATTTATCGAGGAACGCTTTAGGCTATATAACATCACGATGCAACTATTAGGAGCGAAGAAATAATGGAAAATGTGAAAAAAACGGGGAAATTATTCATCCTTGAGGGCTTCCATTGCGTGCGCTGCGAAAACGGTTCAAGATACCAAAAATATATGTATGAAAGAATTATTCCTATTGAAATGATCTAAAAAAATGTCCTGGACAGTATATGTCTATCTTTTAAGATTAACTCACTAGAACTATTTTTATGGTAATCAAATTTGGTCGAAATTAATGCATTATTTGTTAAAAATTGTATCAACGTCATAGTATTAATATTTATCCAAATAAATGTGTTGGATAGAGTGATTCAACGGGAAGGTTTTTATGTACTTTTAGCCCGGAAAAACTTATTAACGCGGGCGAAGCCGTGGGCAAAAGCTAGTAACTTATAAATCTAAAAGCAATATTACAGAGTCCATTTTCACACAATACGAGTAGCATCGTATCAGTTCTCAAACCGCTAATCACGCGTGTCATTTGTCGGTGTATCTTTTCGATAAGTCACGCGCCTGCGAGAGCTGGGGGACGTGAATCATACGGCGGGAATACGCTAAATTGTATCATTATACCATACTCATTATTAATTTTGTACTAACAAGTTGCATTTCAACCGTGAAAGTCAAATGCATGAATTGAAAAAGTAAAAGTCAAGGATGCACAAGAGTTGTCACGTTAAAACATCCCTGAAGTAGACCGTCAATTTTACCAAACACAATGAACTTTAAGAGAATTAAGTACGGATCCTGAAATTGGCAATCGAAAGCGAGGTCGGAATAGCTCAACTGGAAGAGCACCGGCACGGTACGCCGGAGGTCGTGGGTTCAAATCCCGCTTTCGACTGTTTCTTTTTCAGGATTCTATAAAAATATAAAATCATTAACCAGGCACTACATGGCCATTGACATGTATAAAAAATCATAATATAAAACACAATGAAGATAATTGAAATGTAGATACTATTTATATTTTGGTTCTACGTTCCCTGAATATGTAGACGAAATTTAAGGACGTCGACAACACCGTACAAAGTGTATGTACACATTTTTATGTGTAAATACCGGTGTTTGTTATTGCGACAGAGACACCCGTATTGAAACAAAGACACTCGCTGTATATACTGCGTGTATGGTGTAGTGTCGTAGTGTAAACGAGGCTTTTAAACTTCGGCTACAAGTCATGTTGCTCCATATTAATTATAACATTCTCAGTATTAAAGCATGTAAATTAAAAATAATCATTTTATGAATGATATGGTTATAAATTAATTAAAACAGGCAATAATAGCGTGACAACGAATAGAATTAGTCACGCCCGTGTCTTTACCACTCTGTTTATCATTGATGATAGTTGGAATGCTGTTTTATAATTCTTTAAATTAAATTACATACTAGCTGCGCCTGTGACTTGGTTTATGTGGACTTAGATCTATCTCAGCCTGTTTTGAATCTAATGAGTGACTTGCGTGACACAGAACTATGGAAGGATATTATATTATACTAATAAATTTGATTCGGGTTGTAATTACTGGTATATAACATTTAATAATAATATGATTTAACGTATAATTGAAACGTATTCATCTATGAAAATCTATGATTTCATTTTCTAAAATTTTAGGATAAAGCTCTCATATTATTCACTAGATATCTTTGATTTCATTGGCTGCTCAAACATTTAAAGCGCACTTCATTTTAAGGGGTAGGCAGAGGCGCAACTAGTGCACCCACTTTTCGCCATTATTCCGTCCCATGATGTGATAGGGGGCGAGCCTATCGCCATATCGGGCACAAATTGCATTACAACACAAAAAATTATCGAAGACCTGGTTGGTGGGCCTTCACTATTAGCAATTCAACAGGTCGATTCTTAATAATTAGAAACATCACAATTTCATTACCATGAACGTACATCTAATCACATTTTAATTTATTTTATAACGTGTTAATGGGTACGAAAATAGAGAGTATAATATTTTATGGCATCAATAGATATCTAATACTCATTATAATTTGATAAACTATCAATAGTAATCATTTGGATAATCAAAAGCCCAGATTCCGTGAACGCGTCGGTAACCCTTCCGTTGTTCACATCGTGTCTTAATGATGTGTGTAACGCAATATGTTTGTGGAAATTTTGATTATGTGGCGTTCATACTGGATTTTTTTGTAGCTTATTATGAGGAATTTCGATGATTCGATGATGAGTGAAAATCTATATTACTTGCAAGTCAAAAAGATAAAAGGATTTGGATGAAATTCAGCACACAGATCACTTAAAACAAAACTTAAACACGCAGTCTAAAATCTATATTACCGAAAGACCGATACTCTGCAAATTCATACTTATTACTTTATACTTGTTATTAGTATTTTAGGCCTCATCATGAAGTATTTAAAACCAGAAATCCCGGGTGATAAGTTACAAGTTTCGTGTGAACGCGCCCTTAGGGCTTGTATCAGTAATATCAATCAGGAGGCGGCGACGTTGATGTGATGTTTACTGCGACCAATTAGCGTGTGATGCGGGAATACCTTGGTGATGTCAGATAAGGCTGCGAATTGGGGAATGTGTTGTAAAATGATTAGGGTTTGTTCAGAGTTAAAGTTATCTGCCAGGTAATGAATAGGCCAGATTATTGACAGTATAAGTCAAAGTTAATATTACTTTGCGTGGATTATGTCGCTTGTGATTTGGCAACTTTCTTGCTTTGGTTTTAGTTGATACTTTTACTATTACAATTCATGAAGAAAGTGACTGTAAGCAGATAATCTGATTACCATTAATTTGAGAGTACATGTACTTAAAAGTTTGACTTGTATTTACTCGAGTACGTAGCTCGCTGTCGTCGTCTATGTGTGGTATTGATAAAGTCAACCACAAAACGTAGAAAAATAGTAACGTAGTAGGTTGGTAATACTTACTTTGCGCTTTCATATTGCATGAATCGTAAGTTCGATGCCTAGGTCGAAGCAACACAACAACCAATCAATCAACAAAAAAACGATATTATGAAATTCTAAACAAGAAAATATTTTATGAAGCCGTTATTGTACCGCAAAGTCAATACAGTTGATAAGCGCCTTGCGCTATGTACGGCTACATAATATTCATTTTACTAGTTTTCCTCGATCACATTGAAAGTAAAAAACATTTGCGCATTATCGGCGGCAGGGATGCAGAAGACAATGAATACCCATACGTTGCCAGAGTGGAGATACTAAGAATCTCCGAGGACAGAGTGCGTAGGTTACACGTATGCACGAGCGCTGTAATCACTCCAGTATGGACGCTCACAGCAGCGCACTGCTTTCAAGACATCATCGACCTGATAAAAATGAGACGGATCAGCAAATCAGGGGCCTCTATAGTGCGTACAAGAGATATCAAGCCAGTCATATGGTTCGGAAACGTGGGCGGCGAGCCAAGTAAAAACACGTATAGTAATATCGTGGACTGCATCGCACACCCATCCGCAAAGTGTTCAAGCAAATCCGTTCTTCTATCTGTGTGCAAAAATGACATAGGGCTGTTACGTACCCAACCCATTTCAATAAACCATTTCGCGAAACTGAGCGCCCTGGACGCCGCGAGTCTCAGAGGCCAGGAGGTTGACTTAGTCGGCTACGGCATCACCAATTCTAAAGGAGAAATAGAAGATACGCTTATTTTAAAAACACCACTTCAAGTTCTGACGGCGATGGTAAAATCTTGTGCTGAGGGTACTTTTCTGTCTCCAGCGTTATGTCTCGCTCGGGCTTGCGGGCAGTCGTCGACAATGTGCTCAGGAGACTCAGGCGGGCCTGTAATGCACCAGGCCGGGATAGTTGCAATCAATTCCTTGGCCTTTACATCTGATTGTTTCGTGAGAAGTGATAAGGATCGAAGTCACGTCGTTGGGCAGTTGACACCGATTAGTTTGTATCTAGACTGGATATCTGAGGTCGTAAACAATAATAAAACAAGCAGGATATGAGACTTTTAAAATAAAAGAGATTGTGTAAAAGTTTGGTTATTAAAAACAAATTCAAACGTTAAAATCGATACAACTCAGTTTCTATTTCACTCTCGAGTCTAGTGATAAGGAAAATACTTTAGTAATCCTATCCACTACAGATATGGAATACATATTAACATTGCCGTAAATAATGTAAAAATAAACATTAGTATAATAATATTTAAATGCCGCCGCATAATTAGGGGGCAGTGGGTTCGAGACTCGAGTGGTGTGAGTTATGCGAGTGTAACTTAGATTTATTGCCTTTTACCCAATCATCTTATGAGTGGTGCGTTGGATACAGATTCTGGAAGAGATTTACGCGGAGTTGAGGTTTATACAAAAACTAAAAAGCTAAATTTGAAGAAAGTTTTAATTGAGGTTATTAATATAAATTTAAAAATATATAAACCAAGTTAAATCGCCATGGCTTGTTACCAGTGCTAGCTTCATATGCAGTAACAGAGAGCGTCATTAATGGATGGGGACCATGAAAAACCGGGACGTATCTAATGTTTTTGTTAATCGATAGAGTGGTTTACAAAAGAGACGAGCAAGCCGTTCGCCTAATGGCAAGCGACATTTGTAATACAAAGTTCTAGATGATGTTGCTATTATTTATCGCCCATAAATAATAGCAACAGCTAACTTTGAATTACAAAGCCCTGCGTGGAATTGTACTGCGCTCATCACTTAGAAATTAAATGATAACTCTAATAATGCCCAGTATTGGCTACAATAAACTTCAAACTGGAAACCAACTCTGCTTGCATATTGCATGATTCTCACATACGCAGACCACCACCTTTTAAAAATAACGCCAACATTATAAAGTAATCCCTTCTCAGCCGAATTGCGGCTACGCCGGCCAATCTTAACGGAGATCAGCCAGGTACGCAGGAGATATTATAGTGCACTAGTTTGTGGCAATACGCACGTGCACTCGCTATTCCTTCACTCTCATAGTCCGATGAGACGGCAATCTGACATGACCGGAGAGAGATCAGGCGCAGGACCAACGGCTTTACGTACTTTCCGAGGCACGGTATCACACCGCCAACTTTCTAACTCTGATCTGCGATTGAGTAATTTTAAAATAGAAAAACCCAATCACAATGTTTTTGGCCCAACTTGGGGTTCGAACCAAGGGCCTCAGCGCGCTAATCGTACTAGTTACGCGTACGCAATACAACCACGGCACCGAGGCAGTCAACATTATCAAGACGCTTCTACCATGTCTACATCTGTGTTAACATGCCTTCAATAAGTGTAAAAACCTCTTGAGCTAATGAGCATAATCATTAATATTTCATGCGGTAGATACCCGCTGACCATTAACATAGGCGGTTGCAGGAAGCTTCCAGCTCACGAGCGCTTGGGTGATCTTCATTAAGATATTGTTTTATAAAACTGATTGAACAACATTCACCTTGAAGGCTGCGCACAAAAATAGGAGCAACCGTTGAATTACAAAGCATGGTTTTGAATATTTATAAGTTGAGTCTTATAATCCCCGTTAAATACTTACATGTACTTCAACGCCCTTCAAACCAGAATCTACATCATTTGTTAGTGGACGATAGCCTAGTTGGGAATGGAACGGTCTGCCGAGATGATGTCCGGAGGTTCAAAACCCAAGGCACACACCTCTGACCTTTCCAAGTTACGTATGTTTTGTATATCTACATATATAGCTCTTTGTTTAGAGATAAATAATGGTTGGTAATATATGTACAATTTTCTAGATTAAATTTTGGTTTTAGCAAGTAAATTGTTGTTATACTTATTATTATGAAAATTGCTTTTCTTTTAATTGTTATTCATTGTAATAGCAATCATAACATGTAGGCATCACAAAGATTTCTTAGAAAATATTGCTATAATAATTTTGTCAGGCGCAGTTTATAAAATACTGTTTTAAATTATTTGCCTAATTTTAAATCCTTAATAGTTTTCGAAAATCAAATAATTTATTTGAGGCCTCCGCGACGCGACGTCCTCTCGGCACTCGCCTTTGAAGATGACCTTCGTAACAGGTCGAAACTGGTCGGCGATTCTGACCAATAATATACGTGAGTGAAACCGTTGTTTTTCTGATAATTAATTTATTTGTTATTTTTTTCAACATATTTAATAATAACCAATCGGTTATTTCATCAGTAATCGATTCATTCGGTTCCTAAATTTCGATTCATTTTTATTCAGCTGCGTTTTATTTTATTCCTTCAAAGACTACTACCGACGATTTCTACTTTTCCAATCGACAGGGCTTGTGTATGATTGACAGTTAATAATGCCAGATTTCCCATGGGTGAGCACAATTTGTCCCCTACGCCCGGCCGCCGCGTCAATGATAGAGATTTTCGACAACTAAAGTGCAGCGCGAGTTAGGTTTATGTTGTGATTTGACGACGAGACGTTATATTTTGATCTAGAGTATTTAAAACTATTTTAAAGTATCAAAAACAATGCGGTTGTAGAAAGTTCTGAATCGTATTGCTATTCTCTATATGTATACGTGCCAAAATGCTACCAATCCTATTCTAAATATAAAAAGTTAATGAAACATATTCCACAGTACGTCGATACGGTTGCAAGTCGCGTTAGATTTCCGTCTGGATTACATGCGATGGAAATTGAAACGGCACTTCATTTCCGTGCGCTGAGCAAACTCTACTTGTTCGACATTTCTTTACGTTCACCGAGGTTTTATTAAATATTTTGAGGATGAGCTATAACCGTGTATCGATGATTCCTATACATATATTGGGCTTTACAGTTGATCATTAATTTATGTGGTAGCGTTTTGTTTTACTCTGAAATAATGTCGCCTAAGAGTGAAAGTCAATTAGTCATTATTAATATTATTTCAACTGGTAGAGATTTTCATGTAATTAATCAGAAGCCTCTGGTCTGTCTAATTGTCCACGTTTTGACAAAAAAAACTTTTATTAATAGTATTGAAGAAAGAATAGAATGAAGGAAACATCAAACCCTTGCCGCTAGTTGGCCACTAAATCCATTATGAATATTTGAAGGATACAAGAATACAATAACAATACAATCCAACAAATATTACAGTATAACATTCTCTAAAATTATAGCAACGTAAAAATTGTTATTCGGTAAATAGCATCATAATCAAATCAAAACGTAATTGTGTTTAAATAGTTCTAGTTAGGTAAAGGTCTTCGGACGGCCGTGGCAGGTGGCTTTTTTAAAGGTAAACCCCATTAGGGCACCGGCAAAGCGTATGAATTCTTGATTCCACTACCAAATGTCACGGCAAATGGAATAAACGATGAGTATGGCTTCATCAAATGGGACGGAAACGGGTCAATATTTTACGCGACCTTACATTGTTTTATGTTTTTGCTTTACGATTTCTTTTTACAAATTCCTTTGTCATTAAATATAAATTTATCTTCAATCAATTTCTTAAGGGTAAAGATTTTATTATTGTATGTTACTATTGCAAATTGCAATAAGGTATGGAATGTTTATCCCTCCCATATTTATTGGTAAATATTCAATAGTTTTAGTAGTTTACTAGACAAATTATAAATTAAACTGTATTAGCTTACTTATATATGACTCATAACCCCTTACAGTTTCGGTCCGCGTGCCGAAGACGAAACAAACGTATAGGATTAGGTTAAAACCAATCTTCCCTACTAATCGTTGATGTCTCATCATCTTTTAGTGACCGTCCTGAGCCGAGGTTCGTAACCCGTTACGAGACTATCCCGCCCTCACACCCGCCACTGCAACTCCTGTAAGCCAGGATCGACAGTGGCACGCATTTTATGACACCGAGCGGTGAAGCTCGGCGAGTCTCTGGGAACACTAATTAGTCTTAACTTAACACGCAACGAAGGTAATCAAATAGAAGAATAGGGAGGAGTTAAAAATATATTTTCCACTTTCGTACTCCACAGGTTTGTAGCCCGTTAGTGGGTTGCCCTCAGCATGGTCACATATTTAAAACGGTTGTCAGCGCCTTCTGCGTTCACCCTAAAGCCCGGTGTGGCCAGAAAAGCCGACTCGCGTCAGGCTACTAGCAGTAGGGACAATAACAAAAAAAAGCCGTGTGGCACTCGGAGACTGCCGCGGTAAAGCTACTACGTAGCATATTTTATCAACTTATGTAATTATAATTATTTATTTATTTTATTTTTAAGCTATCGCACAGCTTCTATCGCGGGCCTTGAGCTTGGAGATCGAATCCAGAAATTCCGTAACGAAAAAACCTGTCACCCCTCACTCCGACCGGCACAGCGGTGATATTTTATTTTCAACTCTATCACTACCATGTAGAGTGTAAAATTTCATAAGTAAATTTAATATCGCAGTCTTGTAATAATACAACATGTAAGAGGATATGAGCTGAATGTAAAACGATAAAAGGTCGAAATTACCGTGTATTTAAAAATTGTTCCAGTCAGTGAAACGTATTGAAATGTCAAACGCGCACAGTTGATGAGAATGTCCCCGTGGCGGGATGACGTGATTCTAAGTTTGAATTTTTAAAAAGTTGTTATTTTATATCTGTTCAAAGAGGTTTTTATTTAAATATTACGGCTCTGGATACTAGTCCATCGAGCCCATCTTTCATATTTTTTTTAGTTTTGCCATCTATCGATGAATATTTTATTTTATATCTGTTTAAAGAGGTTATAAATATTAGAATTTATGCAATAGCTTTACCGCGGCAGTCTCCGAGTGCCACATGTCTTGTTTTATTGTCCAAATTTTAACTCGTTCCCTAACGCCGAAACTCTTAGCAGGCAATTCTAATATTTATAACCTCTTTGAACAGATATAAAATAAAAACTTTTTAAAAATTCAAACTTAGAATCACGTCATCCCGCCACGGGGACATTCTCATCAACTGCGCGCGTTTGACATTTCAATACGTTTCACTGACTGGAACAATTTTTAAATACACGGTAATTTCGAACTTTTGTCGTTTAACATTCAGCTCATATCCTCTTACATATTGTATTCTTACAAGACTGCGATATTAAATTTACTTATGGAATTTTACACTCTACACGGTTGTGATAGAGTTGAAAATAGTGAGGGGTGGCAGGTTATTTTCGTTACGGAATTTCTGGATTCGGTCTCCACGCTCAAGGCCCGCGATAGAAGCTATGCAATAGCTTAAAAACAACTCATAATTAAAAGATTGAAACGATATTCAGATGTTTGTAAATACACACGAAATCTGCTGAAATGATTTTAATGTTTGTTACACAGATATACTATATCATCTATGCTATATCATGACTGCCTCGTTGGCGTAGTGGTATTGCGTACGCATTATGAGTACGATTTGCGCGCTGAGGTCCTGGGTTCGAATCCCGGGTCGAGCCAAAAAAATTGTGACTGGGTTTTTCCATCTTAAAATTTACTCAGTCGCAGCTCGGAGTCAGGAAGTTGGCGGTGTGATACCCCCGTGCCTCGGAAAGCACGTAAAGCCGTTGGTCCTGCGCCTGATCTCTCTCCGGTCATGTCGGATTGCCGTCTCACCGGACTATGAGAGTGAAGGAATAGCGAGTGCACCTGTGTATTGCGCACACACTTGTGCACTATAATATCTCCTGCGTACCTGGCTGATCTCCGTTGAGATTGGCCGCCGTGGCCGAAACTGGCTAGGAGGATTTTCATTTCATTTCATTTCATATCATCTATGAAAATATAGGCTCTATTTTATCCCGGAAAACTAAATTGTGGGACCTTTATTCCGATACAGGTCTTCCACGCGAGCGAAGTCGCGGGCAACACCTACTGAATAATATAGTACATCGCCCAGGTGCATGTCAATCTGTGGTTATAAAAGCAGGCCAAGCCACGTGCTGCGGTTGTCCGCTCTATCGGCTCGAGAAATTGTTGTGGGTCAATTAATTTATATTTTTTATATTTATTGTCTGTGGAAGTTTATTTTTTTGTGTTGAATGTGTTAACATTAATTATATTCCTTTTAGGTTTACAGAATAATGGTTGTATTTTTTACTAGGCAGTAGCGTACGTCGATAATTATTATCTACTAGCTTTTGCCCGCGGCTCCGCCCGCATTAAAAAGTTTTTCCGGGATAAAAGTCCCAGTTTATATTTTCCCGGGATAAAAAGTACCCTATGTGTTAATCCAGGACATGACATACCCGTGTGCCAAATTTCATTGAAATCCGTTCAGTAGTTCTTGCGTGAAAGAGGAACAAACATCCTTACATCCGTACATCCATACATCCAAACATCCAAACATCCAAACATCCATACATTCTTACAAACTTTCGCCTTTATAATATTAATAGGATTATAATATTAATAGGATGTACGTCGAATTATTAAGTATACATACAATTTGATTTAATTTGTAACATTGAACAATGACAATATAATATGTAGGTATGGGGAGCTCTTACTATGAAATTACAATTTAATTCTGAATTGCATATAAAATGTATCTTTTAATGTTTTTTTGTGACTGGTACATGTGCGTAGTCGCAGGTAAAAGGTAAATTCCGCCCTGTGGTTTGGGGGCGTTTGGAGAATTCCACCACGGTATCCCTGCCTATCGTAGGAGGCGACTAATAGGGACCAGGAGGGGGGGTCGGGTCGGTCATCAGGGGTGCTGTCCGCGAGATAATATGTGCCCCCCCACAAGAGGAATCGGGCTGTACTAAGCGCCACTGTCAGGGGCGGTTGCGGACAACTTAAGACACTTTAGTCAGAGGAAACCCGCAGCCGTCCCTAATGCGTGTAAGATGAAAAAAAAAGGTAAATAATTGTTACTGTTTGTACTAAGAAATAAAAAAAAAATTTGAGTTGTGGAGATGCTGGGATTTGAACCCAGGACTTTCAGCATGCGAAGCAGACACTCTACCACTGAGTTACATCCCCGATGATTATTAGAGCGAAACAGTGAATCACAATAAAAATATATGATGTCATGGGTATTGAAACTTGTTTTATGTTAGTAAAGCTTCGGCTTATAATTTTGTGCATATCTAGATTCTAGACAAATAACGGATAAAATCTCTACTTCCTACGACTCTATAAGAGCGATTACAAATATATTTATTTCATTAAATGATTACTAGATGCATATTTTGATAAGTTAAAAATACGTAATTAGGAAATTTAATAAAATGACAACAAAAAAATAAACCTACATTTTAAAAAATGTCGACAAATCTATGTTTTAGGTAAGTATTGTAATGACTTAAGAATTGTATTGTTATGTGCTTAAAACACCAATTGATAGGCATAATATTTGATATTTTGTGATAACAATGTTAACTTCCTAATCCAATAAGAATTTATTTATATTTTAATTTTAATTCCACTATACTCTGCTAGATGGCGCTAAACTACAATTATTCGGCGCTCAAAACAACCGCGCATTGCACGATACCATTATCAACTAGCAATTGTTTTTCCAGTGGCACCCCTTTTAATTAACTTGTGAAAATATTAAAGTTACGTGACACAGTCGATTGTTGTTGCGTTATTAATATAATTTTAATCCGTTCCAACTGCAAATATGGGTATTTTATGAAAACTTTATTGCGTTGAGCGTAGCGACATTTGCATTTGTGATGGTTCGTACTTCGTCGGTATTATGAATATTAAATGTGTGTAAAGGTATAGATAATACTTGGGTATTACAGGTGGTGGCATACAAGTATTGTAATATGTCTAGACTATAAATATTTGTAACTTCCCTAAGAATTAATTTTACATCAATAGGTACCTAAGCAGGAACAATTTTTTTTAGCTGATTTTGGTTTATAAAATGTTTTAAAGTGATAGTAAAAGCTTATGAATTGCATAAAATCGCCTTGTTTACTGTCCGTATCCTGTTATTTCAGTTAATATAGTTCTTTAGCGGACCTTGTTAATACAATATTATGATGAGTTCGGTGATAGAGCGACCGCTTTTCTTGCCCTATCAGTCTCTTAGTAGAGTCCTTTTGGTATAGTATTTCATTAACAACCTATGTAGAAATACTATAATACGGATTTGATGATAAAGGATATAGTATTAATATTGTCTTCCCAACGTATTTGTATAGCGTAGTGCCGAGTTTTCGGATGCGATTCGATTCCCCAAGTCGGGTAGTGATATCAGAATTTTGGATCAGTATTATCTTGCGGCTGCCTCGGTGGCGTAGTTGTATTACAGTACGACTGCAAAGCTGAGGTCTCGAGTTCGATCCCCGGGTCGGGCAAAGTGATATTGAGTTTTTCTATTCAGTATCAGCCCGGAGTCTGGAATTTGTGCCCGATATGGAGATAGGCTCGCCCCCTACCACATCATGGGATGGAATAACGGCGAAAAGTGGGTGCACTAGTTGCGCCTGTGTCTACCCCTTCGGGGATAACAGGCGTGAGTGTATGTATGTATGTGTATGTATTATCTTGCGAGACTAAAATTATGTCACGTACATGACAATGGCTTATCGCCTATCACATTGAAGTTTTTTAAAATCCTTATTTCAGAAACTTTGTCGCATGTTCATGGCTATCAACCAACTTCAAAAAAAGGAGTAGGCTATCAATTCGACGTACATTTTTTTTATATTTGTTACCTCAGAATTCACAGATTTCTTAACCGATTGAAAAGTCATTAACTTAAAAAATGATAATCAGTATATGGGTAATGTTGAATTATTTTTCGGCTTTTAGTTGTTTTTGAGGGTGATTTAATTTTTTTTTCATCTGGGTTAATATGTTTCGCATCTCTGTCTGAAAAAAAATGATAATATAATGATAGGTAAATTTTTTCCAAATGTTTACAAAGTTTGGTATATATGTTTCATGAGACCTTTCTTAGCGGGGATAAACGTGTTAGCGCTACCGCCACTGAAGGGTAAGAATGATGGTTATATTGGATTCACTGGTCTTACGACCCCATGTTGCCATTCTAGAGTATATTATCATCCGAGCGAGCATAGGTTCGAGGCCTTAACATTCCGTACACCCTATACCAGCATGCCAATCAAAACCTATGGTGGCATCGGTGCATACGAGACACTTCTGGAGTAATGTTACTACTACTACCAGTCCTGTATTATATAATACTAGCTTTTGCCCACGGCTTCGCCCGCGTTAATAAGTTTTTCCGGGCTAAAAGTACATACATAAAAACCTTCCCGTTGAATCACTCTATCCAACACATTTATTTGTATAAAGATTAATATTATGACGTTGATACAACTCTTAACAAATAATGCATTAATTTCGACCAAATTTGATTACCATAAAAACGGTTCTAGAGAGTTTATTTTAAAAGATAGACATATACTGTCGCGGACTTTTTTTTAGATCATTTCAAGAGGAATAATTCTTTCATACATATATTTTTGGTATCTTGAACCGTTTTCGCAGCGCACGCAATGGAAGCCCTAAAGGATGAATAATTTTCCCCGCATTTTTCACATTTTCCATTATTTCTTCGCTCCTAATAGTTGCATCGTGATGTTATATAGCCTATAGCCTTCCTCGATAAATGGTCTATTCAACACAAAAAGAATTTTTCAATTCGCACCAGTAGTTCCTGAGATTAGCGCGTTCAAACAAACAAACAAACAAACAAACAAACAAACAAACAAACAAACAAACAAACAAACAAACAAACAAACAAACTCTTCAGCTTTATAATATTAGTATAGATACTGCCCACTGCTCAGTACGGACCTTCTCTACTCCGCTGGCCTAGTGCGGGTTGGCAGACTTCACATACCTTCGAAATTCTTATAGAGAACTTCTCAGGTATACAAGTTTTGGATAGCAGAAATTTTTCATAATTGTACATACATACATACATACAAATACACTCACGCCTGTTATCCCCGAAGGGATAGGCAGAGGCGCAACTAGTGCACCCACTTTTCGCCGTTATTCCGTCCCATGATGTGATAGGGGGCGAGCCTATCGCTATATCGGGCACAAATTCCAGACTCCGAGCTGATACTGAATAGAAAAACTCAATATCACTTTGCCCGACCCGGGAATCGAACCCGAGACCTCAGCATTGCAGTCGTACCATAATACAACTACGCCACCGAGGCAGTCTTTCACAATTGTATTTTTTAAAAAGTAGTCAACTGCCCTATTACATCGTGTAGATACAATGTGGACTGTTTTAATTATAATACTCCCTCACTTTTACGGGGGTGGTGTACCATGAAAATCACATAGGAATCGTTGCGGTATTCTTTTGTTGGCACCCTTTTTGTAACAACCCTTGCGGGAACTCATTGTTATATTAATTCGATACGAAATCGGGACTGATTTTTGTGGTTTTGTTTTATTATTGATGGCTTTTATTTTATTAAAACAAGCATTATTTATAATACATCTAATGTAAGTTATGTTTGTATCCTTTGTGGAATATCTGAAGGAAAACTTCGTCAGAAAACCTGCGTACCTAAAAAAAATTTATAAGAAATCTATAAGAATTTCGAAGATATGGGAAGTCTACCAACCCGCACTGCACTGCACTAAGCCCCGCCAGCGAGGTGGACTAAGGCCTAAACCCTCTCAGCAGTAGAGGAGGCCGGTACCCTACAGTAGGAGAGTATATACTCAATAGGGCTGATATTATTTATTATAATATAAGTATAGATACTGCGTCTAATCTTGCGACTGATATTTACAACTCCTTGATCATACTCAGTTTTCTATTTAACTAATTTCATTGCAGTCTAAAGATGGATTACTGGTCGACCGCTTCGGGCTTCCAGGAGTTGCTGAGACAGGAGTAAGGTCGAGTTCTAATACTTCTAATCATGAAACCTCTCCGTCCAAATATTCTTTAATTCATCCATTAGCTATATGTACGGCATTATGTACATAAATATTTTACGTACCTTACGAATACTACGCCTTCCTTGATAGTTCACCGCTTTAATGTCAGTCTTTCCACGGTCTTTTCACACAGTAGCATATCTTTTAAAGTCGGAATTGTATATAGGTGGTGGCAATTAAATAGTTATTCTTAATATATGCAGGTTGTTTCATTAGTGATGTCACAATGGCGAATTATAAGCGAACTCATAGTGTGGCGAAGGTGCTGCGCGCTCGTCCAGTGTAGCAAGACCATTGACTTTACTTAACCACGCATGAAATAATACACACACACAATCACGCCTTTTATCCCCGAAGGGGTAGGCAGAGGCGCAACTAGTGCACCCGCTTTTCGCCATTATTCTGTCCCATGATGTGATAGGGGGCGAGCCACATCGGGCACAAATTCCAGACTCCGAGCTGATACTGAATAGAAAAATAATACGGGCTTAATAAGTGATTTAAACCATATTTAAGGCTCATTTTCGAGACTGGTCTAATATACCACGACCTCTTGTTATTCAAAATGTTATTTGCGCTTCTTTTCGTACCACATGCAAATTGCACGTTAAACCAAAAGAATAAGTGATATTTTTGCAAAACTATTAAAAAAGTGAATTTATCGACAATGAAGCATATTTCGGTCCAGTGTTTCCTTCATTTTAAGTTCCACCTCATAAATTGCAATGTGCTTTGTACGAAAGTGACTCCTTGTTAATTTTAAAAAGCATTAAACTTTTACTTGACCACTCACAGCTTAACTATTCACGTATAAAAAGAAACCGAGAAGTGAACCCACGACGCGGGCCCATAAATCAACCGGCTAATATCGTGTAGCTTACAACGAATTTCACGCTTCGCTTCACTTGTTAATGTGACCGAAATTGTTTCACAACACTCATTTTCTTACATCGTATTCACACTAATATTAATAGGATTGTGACGGTTGTTTTTTCTTTATCCTGTTAAGATGCTGCAAGTCAAAGTTATGTATGCGAATGATATAGCGATTATTGTCGATAGGATATGTAACGCTTGCCGCACACGTTCGGTTTCCTGATTAGGTTTCCTGATCAGGAATTCAGATTCGGAAATCTGAAGGCTCCGCTACATAGAAAATGTTCAACAACGCGCACACGTTCCTGAATCTGAAATCCTGATCAGGAAACTTAATTCGGAAAACGAACGTGTTGGTACAAAAAAACGGACGTTTGCGCTAGTCACTCGGAATTCCGAATCTGAATTCCTGATCAGGAAACCTAATAAGGACACCGAACGAGTGCGGCAAGCGTTTCCTTTAATCAAAGATCATTCCCATACAATTTTTAGTTTCTGTTTTCGTTGACGTTTGAAAAAGCGTCTTGGCTACGGTCTCTGGATACTGGTCTTTTAAGTATTTATCGCACTATTAAAAAATTAAATGCGTATAATTAATTGTTTAGTGAGTCCAGGATTTTCTTTAATCTGAAAAAGGAGTTATTTAGTAAGTAATCTATCATACTCCTGTGTATCCCACACTATTGAAAGATCAGCGCAATGCATATTTTATATGTAAGCATAAAGGATTTCACATGGTTTGTAGCTTGTACTACCGGCCCGGCTGTCACAATCTCTTCGGTATTAACTACTACAATAAGTGAAATGAATCGATTTTCCATAATAGTTTTAGACATTTCGCTATCAGCATACATGGTGGAAACTAAAATTTTCGAGCTCTAAAATTTCCAGTCACTTAATTCATGCAAAAACAAAAGTAAATTAAAGGATCAATATTCAATAACTATACTTCAACTATGCGGAGTACGGACTAGGGAACCAGTACCAAAACATCTCATCCGAGAGCATTCACCCCTGACCCCTAACTGCCGTTGGTCATCTCGAGACGTCTGCTTTCTCTTTCATACTCGTACAACTTCATATATCCCCATCCCTCTCGGTTTGCGGTGCACGATTGGATCGGCATGAATCCGGGTATCCTCAGAATTGCACTCCGGCTACGCGCTACAAACACTTAGGCATAAATTAAAATATATTAATTAAGATAAAAAACGGAAAACTGTTTTTGTCATTGATAAAAGATGTTTAATTTAGATATGTTTTAGTCGGAACACGTTTTGTTGATTAATTTATTACATGAACAGTTAAAAGTTATGTTTTCTTGGTAATTCTGCGGTTTATGGTTATAAATTTGTTGTCTTACAGTACTGACCTACATATTTTATATTTGTCTCTATTATTAGTGAATAGTTTGTGGAGTGTCTCTACATGGGATAATATTCTTAAACGTTAATAATATACTACATATGAACATCCGAATCCTGTAAAATCTGAATTTAATTAGTGCATAGTTCTTGAAGTTTGTTTCTGTCGAATAATAAGAAAGGCCATTAAACAAAATTCACAGTGTGAACTGCTTCCCAATAGAGATTTTTCACAATTAAAGTAAGCTGACAGACCTGTAAGATGAAGTTAATATCTTGTTAGAAATACAGATCTATTGTGAATGTCTATTTAGATTTTTAAGTTTGTTTTATTTAAATAAAGTTATGCTCAAATTTAAACTTTTACCCACTCGACATTGCCAAAGTTAACGGTGAAATGGTGGAGCCATATTACAAGACGAAAAAGTCTTTTTAATATAATATGTTTACATAATAATAAAACACTTGGCCATTTTAAAAGATTTTTTGTGTATGATCATAATATGTATACATAATGTAAAAATTTTATTTTTCTCATGTAGCGCCAAGATGCGTTTGGCGTTTATCATGGTAGGTATTTATTATAAACATTTTTGAATTTATGATGACTCATTGAGCAGTGAGCCTAATCTTTAAGGTAACAAATATAACGAGATCCCGAGTTTGGATTTCGATAGAAACTGACTAATTTTATTCGATAATAAGTTAAAGTTCAATGCATTAATGCCTAGATTAGCGAGTCGCGGTATAATCGAAACTGGGAAGAGCCAGGTCGAATGTTGGCGCATTACCTGCTTGCAGGCGCACGCACACATACACACTAGACACCGAAGGTATTTTTGTATTGCACGGGCTATTTATGTTACTAATTAACACGAGTTAAATAACATAGTTTACGGAAAGTTATTTTCCTATATAGGCTGTGAAATATTTTTGATGATTACATATAAATTTTATTACCTGAGGAATGCAACAAACACGTTTTTTTTATTCGCTTATGTACATTAAATGAGTTAGTTAAACACATAATGCAAGCTATTTTCAGATTTATTTAACAATTAAAAAATACACAACCATGTAAATTTTCAAATCAACATCGACAAAATTTTAATAAAATTTTAACAATCATAACATCAAATGAAGTCACGTACAATCGTCACAGAAATCACGCGGCGGAAGAATTTTATCAACTCGGAGTAAATTGCAACTCGTTCCCCCCAACTTTGTTTGTCTTCTTACTAGATTAGGCCGCTACAAAAGATGCTGAGGAACATTTGTTTAAAGTAAATGATATAGTACCCACCCGTGCGTGTGACTACGCGACCGCATCCACAAATTTATTTATACACGCAAAAATCTTATAGTAGCACATATTGAAGCTTTAATGTAAGAAAATAAAGAAGTATTTTCCATGGCAAATTGAACTGATTCAGTTTTTTGCATGAATAAGGATTGGTAAAGAATAAAGAAAGCCACAGTAAACGACGAAAAGAGAATAAAATATGACAGAAAAGCGGACCCCGCGCCGCAATAAAATATCAATTTTTTACCAACTCCCCCTCACTACGATAGTTTAGCTTCGGAATACTTAATATACGAAGTTGTAAGTTATGGTTTAGGATTGTACGAAAAAATGTCTGCTAGATTTGTTAGGGGCGTATTAAGACCAGATAATTTTCAACTGTTAGGGTAATCCTCAGCGTTATTAAGCTGAATGCGCTCGCAGAGCTTCGAGTACCTACTCCAGGTGCTGCGAGCGCGTCCAGCTTAATAAGACCCTGACAAAAAGATAGCTACACTTAAAAAACCGGGGCCTAATATATACAACTCAGTTTCGCTCTGAAGTGCGATATCAGCTGAAACGCTCTGAAATTAAGGTCACCATCTTAAGATAGTCGTTATTTCATAAACCCACATTAACAACAGCTCAAGTGACAGTATGTGACCGATTTTGACAGCTGAGTTCTGTCTATGTAACAGCGCTGACGAAGCTAAGAATATGCTCTTAATTTTTTTTTATGGAGACGAATGACGAGACGAGCATGCCGTTCGCCTGATGGTAAGCGATAAACAGTAGAAACACTATCCAGCACCTTTTGTTACAAAGTACTGTGTGGCATTCTACTGCGCTCGTCATCCTGAGACATAAGATGTTAAGTCTCATTACGTCCTGTAGTTACACTGGCTACAATGTCCTTCAAACCGAAACACAACAGTGCATGCACACTGCTCCTTGGCGGTAGAAATAGATATTGCGGTGGTACCCAACCAAACGGACTCTTACATATGAGAGTCCTACCACCAGTAGCAGCTTATGCTTGCTTTATTAAAAAGTTCAATACATCAAATGACTACTTGAGACTTTACTCAAACGTGAGATTGGTTTATTAATAGCGCCCTTATTTGAAAAGATCTAAATTATATTTAAATGACTATAATTCTTCTAAAATTTCAGTCAGCTCTCGTATTTTTTGTCTAACTATAAAAAGTTGTCTTCGTTATTTTCTTTAACTTTGTCATAAAAAGGAGGGATAACACATTAGAATACCACGCCGGTGCCTACCAGACGTACAGATGGTCTTCTTTACTCTTAAACATATTGCCGAATCAGAATAATGTGTGACATAGTCAATTATCTAGCAAACGTAGTCTTTGCTCCAATTTAGAACGACACAATTCAAAAAAATCTAAAATTGAGTTATCATTATAAAATGACTTAAAACGAAGTTCTCAATACAACAATATCTCAAACACAGCCATATTCAAGCGGGAAAAGGACCAAACTGTTATATTGGGCTCTTTTTATTTTATTATATTTTATGCAAAAGGGATCAGTTTTAAATCATTTTATGACGAAAACTCAATTTCAGATTTTTTGAATTGTGGCCTTTTCGATCTAAAGGTGCGACATATTGTCATCAGAAAAATATCACATGGCCAATTATTGCAAATGAATAATACATAGAGAGGGTGTAGGGCAGGCGGCGCCGGGTGCAGCGGTCGCGACGGACAAGCCAACTGGAATCAATTAGCGAATATTGACGAATTACAACATTTGCATATCGATGTCGGACTTTTGTCCAGTTAGATAAGCTGTTTACATCGATAGTATGTAATAGACTGCCTCGGTGGCGTAGTTGTATTACGGTACGACCGTTTGCTGAGGCCTCGGGTTCGATCCCTAGGTCGGTTAAGTGATACTGGATTTTTCTATTAAGAATCAGCTAGGAGTCTGGAATTTGATCCCGATGTTGCGATAGGCTCCTTTGTACCCGACGTTTGCGCCCGAAGCCCTAAAACATTTTTTTTATTGTATGATACATTACCATCAAACTACATCCTTTAGCGTTTTACATCCACTGCTGGATACGGACT
Source organism: Lapara coniferarum (assembly GCA_949316025.1). NCBI lineage: Eukaryota > Metazoa > Arthropoda > Insecta > Lepidoptera > Sphingidae > Lapara > Lapara coniferarum. Next base: position 4,612,905 of record OX438934.1, on the reverse strand, counting down.
TCTTGTTTCATTCCATTTCAAGTCCTGCGTTAGTCATATCCATTTTCTGCTTTAATCTTTAATGTCTTTCCATCCGGCTGGCAAGACAAGATATTATAGACGGACGAAGGCAGCTATGGAGTGGTAGCCCAAAGTAGCTATGAGAAAAGTTGTTAGACCACTAGCTAGAAAAGATTTACATTGACTCTACTAACTCTCAAAATCACAATAAAACCGGACTTCAGAACCCACAACAAAGAAATATTTGGACCATTTAACATTTAATACGAATCGAATGTCTTCCCACGGCACTCAATAGCCATCAAAGAGCGGCGAATCTGTATTTGACCCCAAAATCTTTAAAATAATGCCTCTAACCGCATGTTTGGACAATTCGCAACAAAGGGTCTTTAGAAATACGAGATGTACTGATTTTAAAGATATAAATTGTTTTGAAGTACAAGACGTGGGAAATGCGAAATGTTGGAGGAGGTATATTTTTGTTAGACACAATGAAAAGTTTAATATTGACCGCAGGACATTGTCGGTTGGTTTATAACATGGTATTTAGTGGAGCACAAGTACTTCCGACGGAATGGTTTTGATGCTTATAATAAATAATCAAGCGGTTTTTCGTATGTAGAAAAAAATATTAAATCCATTTAATGGTTGATAAGAAAAGCAAAATTTGAAATTACCTATTATTTATTAGTTCAATGTAGAAATTGTATTTGATATTAAATAATCACTTGGGGAATTACGGCGGCGACGCGTATCAATTAAGCCTTCTGCAAATGCCCTTATTTATGAAAACAAAATTGGATTTATTGTTAGATCCAATTTACTTATATTTTAATTTCATTTATAAACCTAAGTAGCCATAAAAATATAGAACAACTTGTATGATTATTTTTCAGTTTCAAGCATTGAAACATTGATCAATAATTTACAAAACTAAATACCTGTATCAAACCCCTTCGTGCAGTGTGCTGCGCAAGCGCCGGCTGCGAGGAGCCACTCGCCTGTGCATTGTTCACGACGCGCGTCTTGATCTACGGCGCGGCATTGTTGCACTGTGTATTGTTCTACTGGACACGCTGACGCTGCTTTTACTAGATATTTCATTTAACATGCAGTTGGATTGATATTGTTCTTGAATGTTATTTAGTCGTTTTACTGTAGACTGCCTCCACAGCGTAGTTTATTTCGTGCGCGGTACGACCCTGCTCTAAGATCTCGGGTTTGAATCCGGAGTCAGGCAAAATGTTATTCGGTTTTTATGCTCAGTATCAGCTCAAAGTCTGGAATTTGTGTCCAATATGGCGTTCGGCTCACCCCCTATCACATCATGAGACGGAATAATGGCGAAAAGTGGGTGCACTAGTTGCGCCTCTGCCTACCCCTTCGGGGATAACAGGCGTGAGTGTATATGTATGTATGTATATGGTATTGAATTTGTTGTTTAATCACGTTGTAAGTTTTGTCCTATACCGTCATCGATCTTAAAGAATCTATAGTAATGAGAAGTGGTTTTGAAATGGAACGGTTCTGTACTACTCACTGGTTGCTAGACTTCTCGTATGCGAAATAACATATGGGGAGCTACTTTAATTTGCTGATGAGCAGTGAGGCAGCACTCTTATCCCACATTAAATGACATTGTAGACAGTAGCAATAATTAAAATAAACATTACGAGCCTAATTATCTAAAAGTGAGGAGTGCAATGTGATCTCCAGTAATTTTATTTTAAATGGAAACATTGAAACAGAAGCAGTCGAAAGCAGGATTTGAACCCGCGACCTCCAGCGTACCGTGCCGGTGCTCTGCCAATTAAGCTATCTCGACCTTACCGTCGTCTGATCAATTTCAAGTTCCCTATTTTATCTCTTTAAAGGAGATGCCTAGTGATATCTGTTTAACAATTATTACAATGGATCTCCAGTATTCCGTAATTCGATAGTTGTACAGTTATACTTCTTGCAATTTGTGACTTATTTGCCTCATCAAAATTGTAGTACCTACATGTAAAAATTACAGTTTTCTAGAACTGCTGAATATCACACATAATCTCCCCGCAATTCCTTCCTCATCAATACATCACGGTCCCAAATGCATACCAATTCTTTAACAGATTGATTAACAAGCCGAACAAAAACAAGTTTAATTCCAATCTGTAGGGATGGAGTTGGCGCGTTTTTCATTACTCCCTCCACTCCCCCACCGATGTCGAACAAAACCATCGGCCCATTGTCTTCTAACCAGCGTGCAGTTCGGTCTACTTTGATTGCGTATGGCGCATTTGATCCTTTAGTATTACACATTTTTGTTCTAAAAAGAATATGGTAATGTCTAGTTTCACGCTCTCTTCTAATTTTTGTTAATAAAAAAAAAAGTGTACTGAAAAAAGTACTACTAAAAGGACACCCTCTTGTCAATAATTGTGGAGTTAAATAAATTGAATGTTGTAGAGTCCGTACTTCTTAAGATAGACGAGGTAATGACGCTTTTACTGGCTGATATAACCAGCCACATTTGTATTTTTACTTAAAGTCCTTACATTATGAGAAAATCTTATATCTTCGTCCATTGACAACGGGTTTTGATTCCTATGTAAGGCAATATGTTTATTCCTATGTAAGGCTTTATGTTATTCTTTTTAACATAATTTGTTTTAACTTGCTGAAGATGCTGCTTTGATACTGATGTATTTTTTAGTTCATACCAACGTGTAGCACCATAATAATTTTACGTATTGGGATACAAAGAGATACTAAATGATTGCATAAATTAGTAATCGGTAGCTCACAATATTGAAATTTAAATGTGCGCAAGTAATTTATACGGAAAGTTGTGAAATGACGTCGACTAATATTGCTTTGGATGCTGTAATATTATCTCCGTACTATTACCGAGTTAATTAAAATTTCCTAATGTTTATGACCACTGAAGTATATAATTATTGGACGCTTTATAATTCCGATGACCAATAAAACTGTGTCTATATAATAATATGAAGAAATTATTGTATGCATTATTTTAACTAGTTTTTGAACCTTTCGCAAGAGCTTAACAAAATTACTTAGCATTAACTTAGCGGACGACTTTTAATTCAGAAAAAGAATTACATTAATTAAAAGCGTAATCAAAGTAGTTTTTTTTTATTTATAACGGCTCCAATGCAATTGCAGCAATGCGAACCCAATACCCAGAAAATAAAGTTTTCCCCGCGATTAGGAAGAGGTTCAAAGTAAGAGTTTTGTCATGGACCCATTGTCCCATGATGGGTTCTTTAATAACGCCCGTTTTGTCTCTACCCGCGGTGTGTGATGGCTTTTTACTTTTTACTTGATCGATGTAGGGGACATTTTCAAGGGATGCGGTTTGTATATTTAGGTCAGGTTTGGTGTTTAGTGTTCAAGCAGATAGAAATAAATTGAATATTTTCGTAATATGTAGAAAAAATATGAAATTGGCAATTTTATTGGTCTGTACTAGAAAAATTAATGTTATTTATGATTTTTTATGTAATATTAAAGTTAAAATATAACTATGGGCATCTTAGCAGAAATGGTGTGCATACATCAATTATCCTTAATCTGCTACATATAATTTTATCACGTTCGTAATCAAAAACGCCCAATATCTTCCTTCATTAACTTTCAAAGTAATATACCGCATCATTCAGCCGTTTGGCTAAAATTCAACATTCCAGTCACACAATCCGGTCCAGAAACAAACAATCATAACAAGACGTTGAAAACTCCAGTTTCGTCCACGACGTATTTTGAATAATTAATATTATGGAAGGGTCACTATTCCCCTCCCCTGTTCCCTCCTGCCCCCCCCCCCCCCGTAGACGCTCTCCAATCATCGCTAATCAAGCCCTATTGAGAGTCAGTTCTTTTTATGAACATTTCATGCTCGCTTACTTCGGTAAAGAAATCGACAATTGATAAATACTTGTGTTGTTTCTGTTTTATTCTACTAGATGTTGTTCAGCGGAAGATGTTTAAGTTAACAGTATCATTTTACTTTTCTGGGTAAAAACGAGCGAATATCTAGGACATGGTGAATTTCATCTAAATCTGCTTAACATTGTTTACCTTTACTTCGATCTAAAAACATCATAATATATCTAAGCAATTTGCGTATTTATATTGCGTGCGCTGTACCACAAAAATTATGAGTTCCGAATTCCGGATTGAAAAAATATATATTAAAAAAAAAAAAAAAAAAAAAAGACAAAAGACCTACGCTGAGTTTCTTGGTGCTTCTTCTCAGGTCAGTGGGCTTTTCCGAAGCACTGGTAGAATCTTTAAGTAAAACATCGTGAAAAATGACGTGTAAAAGTGCCCTTAGGGGCCTAATTACTGAATAAATGATTTGAATTTGAATTTGAATTTACTTTTACTTCGATCTAAAAACATCATAATATATCTAAGCAAGGGAAGATGTTTAAGAAGTTAACAGTAACATTTTACTTTTCTGGGTAAAAACTAGCGAATATCTAGGACATATTGAATTTCATCTAAATCTGCTTAACATTGTTTACATTTACTTCGATCTAAAAACATCATAATATATCTAAGCAATTTGCGTATTTATATTGCGTGCGCTGTACCACAAAAATTATGAGTTTCGAATTCCGGATTGGGCAAAGTGATTATGATTTTTTCTGTTCAATACTGGCCCGCAGTCTGGAATTTATGCCTGATATGGTTATAGGCTCGCCCCTATTAGTGCCACTCAATAGTGAGGTGTCATAAGTGCATCCCTGCTTATCTCTTCGGAGATAAAAGTGTGATGTGCGTTTTAATACGTTACTAATACAGATTATGAAACCATATCCATGACACGTGTAGATTATGTTTTAATATTATAAAACAAAGTCCCTCGCCAGGTCTATTTGTCTGAACGCGATAAACTCAATAACTGCTAAACACATTTCGATGAAATTTGTTATGAAGACAGTTTGAGACCTTGGAAGTTTTGGGCAATTTTTAACCTGTAAAAATATGTAGCAGGACTTTGATACCGAAAAATCTTTATCAAGGCAAAACCGCAAGCAAAAGCTAATTAAATAACATAAAATCATGTAATATGATCATAGGTGTATAACATTTCATAATGTGTTTCATACTGGTCCCGTAGTGACGGACGTTCGGGGCACTTTTAATTATAACATTGCGAAATTGTGATGGATCGTGCCGGCTCGCCGCTAATTGATGGGTTTTGTATGTACTGAACTCATTCCCGTTTAATTACGTTTCACAGATTTTCCAGTCTTTTTGTATATTGTGAAGGCTTAACTTATAGATTTTATAGTGTAAACATATCAAAATTCTGAACACCAATCATTAGATTATCCTGGTCTTAAAAATGATGAAATGGCACGCCAATGTAGTCGATTTCTTGAAATACAATTTGCAAGGTTTATAGTTACACAGCTTTTCCCGTTTTGCTACAATGGGCATAAGAATCTTTTGATAGTGTTACCAGATTTCATTAACTCAACGAATTCGAAACGATTTTATTTGAAATCGTTTAGAATCAGGGTAATTGGATTGCACTGCAGTATTCGTTGCAGAGTGTTCTTTTTTATGGCATTGAACGAGGAGGCGAGCATGCCATTCACCTGATGGTAAGCGATATGACCACCCATAAACAATAACACCATACAACACCATGACTTACAAAGTACTGTGTGGCATTCCACTGCGCTCGTCATCCTGAGAAATAAGATGTTAAGTCTCATTATGTCCAGTAGTTACTGGCTTCAATGTCCTTCAAATCGGAACAAAACAGTGCATGCACACTGTTGCTTGGCGGTAGAAAAGTCATTGTGGTGGTACCCACCGAGACGGACTCACGGGGAGACCTATGATTATTTATGTACCAGTATTTAGGAAACTGAGTTAGAAAATCAAATCCCTTTTTTATGTGTGTGAAATCTTTTTCTAAGGGAACTCTCTGAGCTTCCATAACCGTTACAAGTACACTACACGATACAGGTACGTAAAACGGGCATTCCACAAAGCGCCCTCAAAGAAAAGAAGCCCATATTAAAATTTCCTTGAGAATAATCCGAACACAACACAATATCAAAATTTAATATCATTTTAATCTTAATTCGCCTTATTAATGTTGTCTGAGGAGGGCTTTGCGTCAGGAGATTCTGCACTTTAACTTCACTATAATGCAACTTAATTTGAATTTTAATGTCTTGGTGTAAAGTTCAAAATTGTGAGTGCGATTGTTTTGTTTTCAAATAATGATAGGGATGAAAGCTGAAAGCAGGTAAGTTCAAAGATAACGTTGTCTATTCCGAAAATACGGTTTAATTAGGTCGAATTGAGATTTACATCAAAATGAGGAAAGTGGCTTCCATTTGGCGTTCTTAAAATTTATCTTCGTAACGTTATGGGTATTTGGATTGTCTTGGATTGTGAATTAAATTAAACTAAAAGAGATCCTTTGTTTAACACGTCTTTGTTTGATTGAAATAATATTAACTATGTAGGTACGTATAATATTGATTTATTGAATATCTCTCCCTTCCTTAACAACACTTTTTAAAGATACAAGCTTGGACTTCGTTGTAGAGCAACTGAATATTCGTCACAATCCTTGATCCAATAACGGACATATATCACCGACTCGTTAGTCTCCGAATGCGAATGCACCGAAGCCCGAAACATCACTCCGTACAATATATCTGAACTTGACGTGTGACCACACAGAACGTAGACGACTATTGTAACTCATACCTCAGCGTAGTAACGCATTCGTCAAACAAACATTGACGGTTTTGTTTTGAACTCAAATTTATAATCACGTATTCATGCAGCAATGGATGTTGAATGTGAAATTTAGGTCGCAATAAATAAGGTAAAGTGACATATCGCTGACTGCGCTATTAATCTGTTAGGTGTAGTTTTATTTATACGTCCTGCGGGTAACGTGAGCTGTTCGCGAACGGGTTTTGTCCTGATTTTATTGCCGTGTCGCTACGGCACATTACTGTAATTATCTCTCATTTGTTTATTAGTGTTTAGATTTTATCTCCTGATGTATATCTCGGAGTAAATGTGTTGGTGGATTTAATTAATTAGACATGACCGTTTCGTATTTGTATACCTAATGTGAAACTGTGAGGTGACATAAAATCATTTCTCGTAATATTTGCAGCGTCCTTTAGATTTCTGATAGAAGGCATGGTATGAGTTACATTTACTTTTAATTATATAAAAAGGTGGGTCACGTGATTTATATGTGAAGTTTCAATATTTGTGCGGAGTTTAGGTAAATATTACAAGTTCTACAATCTGTGTAATAGTGATTTTAGAAATTACGAATTGCTAACTTCGGCTTTGATAAGCAACATTGAAAAATACTCCAAATTACAATGAAATTTTGTGCCACAATTGCCATTTAATAACTGTCGGAATAAATATTCTGTTAAAAAAGTCTTAACTCCTTTTACTTAGGAACAACCATCATTAGAAATAGTACGCTTTCCTTTTAAAATACTAGACTTCTTTCACTTTTTTTTATTGCACTGAATGACGAGACGACCATGCCGTTCGCCTCATAGTAAGCGATACGACCACCCATAAACAGTAGCAACACCATCCAGCACCTTGACTTGCAAAGTACCTACTGTGTGCATTCCACTGCGCTCGTCATCCTGAGACATAAGATGTTAAGTCTCATTTTCCAGTAGTTGCACTGGCTACAATGTCCTTCATACCGAAAGACAACAGTGCATGTACACTGCTTAGCGGTAGAAATAGACATAAAACTCACTTAAAGAATACCATCAATAGTGTGGAATATAACACAATTACATTTCAATTTGTCGTATCGACTTCAACGGAATCGAATTAACATTCCAATTTACATTTTTTGTGGTCATGTGGTGGAGTTACCCCATTAATTGGGTTACGGAGGGCTCCGAGGGACTGAAGGGTTACTCCTCTGGGATGTGGATTGATTGAGATGGATGTTGTCAACTCGGAGACAACTTTTTCATCTTTTTCACTTGTTTGTAAAAACATAATTGTTTATAATTTCTTGAGTGGTTTCGGTTTACTGTTTGATTTAAAAAGTTATTTTATTGGTTGTTTTGTTAATTTAGAAGTTTAATGACCAGTTTTTGACAGTAAGGGCCTGTTTCTTAATAAGTGCTATTCGTCGAATATAATATAGCGCGACCAAATGCAAAAGTCTGGAAGCTAAATAAACGGTAAAGCAAAGAGTGCATTAGGCATTTACCATATGTCCTGGAACATAATGAAAGATGCCTTTATGCCTCATTTAGATGGATCAATTATTGCTGGAAATAATTGTACGCAATCATTGCACGCGCTCTGAACATATGCAATGGAAAGGTAATTCTCCCCGCGTTGACGTATACAAACCTTTCGACAGTTAGTAAAAAGACGATAATTGCTGGCAATTATTGCTCCGTCGAAATGAACCTTCGCAGTCACTTTTGTATTACTAACGACTTTTGTATTGTAGCAACTCTTATGGCTTTATTAGCGGCTAATTTTTGCTCGCGGAGTCGCCCGAGTGAAAGAGCTTTTGTGAATAAAAAGTAACCGTTTAGTAGTTTCGGATATATGCGCTAACAAACAAACAGAAAGCAGACAGACGGACAGATAGACAAGAAAATAATTCTAAAATCGGTGATTTGTGTTCTCTTCTTTAGTCGTTCCTTTATTTTTTATTATTTTTCCTTATATTTACAAACACACCAGTTTCTTTGTAAGTATAGATTTTAATTTTTACTTTCGCACTTTAAAGATATGAGCTGGACGTTGGCATTATATTTTATTTAGTTCACAACAATTATAAAACAATTTATTGAAGTCTTAATTCCAAACAGAAGCTCCAACATGTATAGTAAATATATACCGTATTGAACAATGCCGATATTGAAAATGTCGTATAAACAATGCTGGGTCGGCGGTTCGATAGCCATCCTAGATAGCTAGCGTAACATTTTACATAAATACTTATGTAACTACGCTCACGTTTCCCTTCCTAGTAAAAAGAGATGCAGTAAGACCATTAGTTTAGTGTGTTAGATATTGTAGCTTATGGGCCTGCTTCAAAGTTTCCAGTAAATATTATATAATACAAGGCTGGCGATGGAGCCATAACCTAAAATTTGAATTGAATTCAATTCAAGGCTGATTGCATTGCTTTGCATAGAAGTTTGTAGAGTAGACTCTGATCTCGAAGTTACTTAAGCTGGTGGTGGGATTTTTTTTCTTTTTTTTATGGCATCGAATGACGAGACGAGCATGCCGTTCGCCTGATGGTAAACGATACGACCACCCATAAACAGTAGAAATACCATCCAGCACCTTGAGTTACAAAGTACTGTGTGGCATTGCCCTGCGCTCGTCATCCTGAGACATAAGATGTTAAGTCTCATTATGTCCTGTAGTTACTTGTCTATTTCTACCGCCAAGCAGCAGTGTGCATGCACTATTGTGTTTTCGGTTTGAAGGACATTGTAGCCAGTGTGACTACTGGATATAATGGTGGTAGGATGTATTTAGTATCCGCCCAAATTCCCACCACCTTCCACAAGTTGTGAAAACCCACTTTACAGCCCTACGAAAGCGTGCCGCGTTCTGGGATTAGTATGTGTATATGCGGTAAGAACAAAATTATTGCGTCGACTGACAAGTAATCATCGGTCGTCAGTCGCCATTCTAGCTAGACCTCTCTCCGCTTACCATCATGTTTAGTAGGGTCAATTTCCCATGGCCGTATATAAATAAAAAACAAAAATATTATGTAGCTACCAATGATTTATATATACAAACACGACGTAGATATCGCACTACCGCGTCGAAACTGAGGCATTCAAATTCGGCCAATTGGTGTAATTTCATTTTACGCTATCTCTTTCCATCTTGTACTTTCTGTATGATCTGTTTCATGCACTAAACATTTCGTGAAACATTAACAGATAAGTATGTGCATGCATAGCAGGACAGTTTTTAAACGTCGCGCAGTATGGATATGCGTCATCTTTATTAAAACATCATTGGTAGCTACAAAGGACATGTCCAAAGATGGCCCTAAAGTTCTAACCAAGATTATACATTTGGGTAGTACTCCCAAAAACTATGCCTTTATATAAATCGTACAATTTTAAAGTCCTGCGATGTTGAGATTTTATTTTGCTTAAAAACTACATTTAATATGAACGTTTCCCAAAAAGTTAGTTATAAATGGAGGGGTCTAAAGATTCAAGATCCATATTTTTTCCCCTTTAACATCCATAAAGTTTAAGCCTGATTGAATCTTGAAGTCAGTAAAAAAATAAAAAGAAATAAAAAAAAAAAAACAGCGGACATCTCCTTTATTAGAAACGCAATAGGAATAAGTCAATTTTCAGCGAAGAAGATTTATACGGCTATTTTGCGCAGTCGGTTTTTAAAGGTAAGATGTTTATGCGGAAGTCCTCGTTGGTGTGTTTAGTCTCTACATTCTAAGAAAACAAGTACTACGTCACCATAAAGGAAATCTTTATGTCACGCGCAATTTTCTAAACACATTTGCCCCACTGACTTCAAATCTGCTACACTCATTGTTTACGTACATCGAGAATTTTGTTAATCTATTTTAGCATCCATTGCAAGTTCATAACTAAACTAAAATAGGGTACAAGGACCGAACCATCGATGTACGTTGTTATAATAAATTCTGTCTCTGCTCTTCGGTATTTGGTGAAAGTCAGATGTGAGATAACCTCAGATAATCCTTGGATAAAATCTATACGATTTGCCTGTACGCGGTAGCATGAGATTCAACATTTTGTGTAGGCGGAAACAATTCTGTTTAAATTTTTACCTTTAAAATTAAACGTTTAACGATTATGTTACTGATGAGGTTGTTACAGTTGGTGGGTATATTTTACTACTCATAGAACAATTGGATTAATAATACTGACTGAATACTGAAATTCTTTGTTCTTTCCAACCATAAAATATAGGAAGAACTTATGCTTTCAAAGTTGAGTTATATGGACGATTTCAATTCCATAACATTATATTATTGCCAACCCACATTAGGCCAACATAGTGGACTAAGGCTTAAACCCTCTTAGTTGTAGAGGAGGCCCGTGATCACCCTTGAGATAGTATATGCAGGGCTGTTACGGTATGGTATGAAAGTAGTGTATTTTTATCAAATATGATACTTTCTGCAAAGGTATTTTATTTATGACGATTGGAATCTGACATCAAGGCAAGAATTGATTCGCATCATCTTTATCAACGTTATACGAACAATACGTATAGATAGACACACATTTGTTTCAACATTGTTGATTATGAGCGTTCCTATGCGCTTTAATTGATAAGAGACTTCTTCTTCTTCTTCCAGTGCCTCTTCAATGTTGAAGGTTGGCCGTCAGCTTCCCGTACTCGTCCCTGTCACTGGCCAGGCGGAACAGGTCTTCAACGGAGCTGATACCCGTCCACTCCCGGAGAAGAGATAAGAGACTACATAAAGTAAAACACTAATTTATCACGGATCAACAAAAGCGGTGTACAAGCACTCAAGCGTTGAAGTACAATCAAGCCAAAAGGCTGGGTGACAAACGACCGGGTGACGTACGCCACGCTAATGAAAGTATTATACGCTGTCCTTTGATCGTTTATCGGCTCTTATACGTTCTGGATGTTAAGGCTTTTTCTGATGGATGATTATGACGAGTTTCGTTGGTGCTTGGAGTTTCTTTGACAGGTTATAATGCTAGATTTATTTCATATTATTTGCCGAGAATATCAATATTATCTTATGCTTCAGAGTGACGAGTGCAGTGCCACGCAGTAATTTTTAATTTTTAGTTCTGTGTGGTGTTACTACTGTTTATGGGCGGTCGTATCACTTACCATCAGGCGAGCGGTATGATCGTCTCGTCTTTAACAACAATAATATAGGCTCACAGTTTAGTAGGGTTTAAATCATATACCTAATGTCCATTGTTCGACTAAGGTTTATATTCTTGGATTAACAGTCCAATACTATTACATTACTATAAGTAATTCAATAATAATATCCATCCAAACGACACGATTTAATTCCTATTAGTTCTATGGCTAATAGCTACTATTTATTCAACTGCACTCCCCTTTTTATTACTCGGTTAATCCTCAAGACGTTTCATCTATACCATGCAAGCGCACTAAGAGCGATTAGCGATAAAACAAAAACATCAAAACAATCCATAAAACTTTTCCAATTTCACATCCAAAAAGTACTCAAAAGGATTTGCATGCACCAAACAATGACTTCGTACGTATTGAATGCCGCAGCGGGCGATCGGACTTGGGGGCTACATCTTTTGTCAGCCATTCTAATATCTGTGGGAAATGGACATGCCGACTGCATTTAGCAATTTATCATTCTTAAACTAGTAAGGCGATTCAACATTATGCTTGTAGTCTTTCTAGTCTGAAGGGTCGTCTGGCCTTTGTCGTGTTCGAATTAATGACGGATTTGACGCCAAACGGGTTCCGTGGGGTCCGATTATGAATTATGAATTTCGGGTCCAACGGTTAGTGGTCAGTTGCGCTTTGCGTTTTCAGTGAGCTATTAGCACGGTTTTTTTCTTGAGAAATTACATTAATGGCTGGACTGCCTCGGCTGAGGTCTCGGGTTCGATCCCCGGGTCGGGTAAAATGATAATGAGTTTTTCTATTCAGCATCAGCCCGGAGTCTGGAATTTGTGGCCGAATATGGCGATAGGCTCGCCCCCAATCACATCATGGGACGGAATAACGGCGAAAAGTGGGTGCACTAGTGGCGCCTCGGCCTACCCCTTCGGGGATAACAAGCGTGAGTGTGTGTGTGTGTAAATTACATTAATGTTTTTCTAATGCAAATAATAGTATAAAAACCAGTCCAAATTGGATAGAAGTGTGAAATTAATAAATAACATTCCTGCAACCTGCAATGTAATTAAGTTAAAATATTATCACTATGTTATCTCGCTCGCAATTGGTTTTTTTAGCTGTTTCCGTAAGAAATATAAACAATGAAACATTAAACACATTAAAGATCGAATAAAAAATAAAAAAAACAAACTTTTCTATTCAAATACAAGTGGCAACATTTCTCACCTGTCATGTCGTTTCACATTAACTGGCAATAAAAAATTTACATCACAATAAAAATAAGATTAAAAATGACCACGCGCAGCATCCCTCGGTTTTTCTCAACTGACCACGCGACGAGCACGCTTTCTTTGGATAGCGGATAAAAAATTGTTTATGATTGAGATGAAATTTGTTTTTTAATGGCCTCCCGTGACAGTGGACACGAGGCAGAATTTATAAAAGGCAGGGAGATTAAAATAGAAAACATGTTTCGTGTGTACCAGGTTACTGAGGTCGGTATAAATTTGAAAATATTTTTTTTCAAGTATTCCCTAAGTTTATTTGAGTTTAAGGTGAGGCCATGGCAATTATTCATTGTAGACTAAATGTTGAAATATTTTTAAAAGATTGCATATCTTTTACTTTTTTGTATTGGGATTACATTTAAGCCTATGTTAAATGAGTGAAACGGAATTTAATATATTAACTTATAAGCATAAGTTTGAGCACGATGCTACTACCGGTTAAAATAAGTTCAATCTCTTGTAAGTCTGCACGATTTTGCCTAAATAGAAAGCTATACTACTATATTTTTATTACATAAGCACACACAAAGGAGATGTCCGCTTTTTCTATGGGTGCTGAGCCTCAAAATCTAACCTGGCTCAAACTTTAGGGATATTAAAGGAGAAAAATAAGTATCTTGAATCCATTGAAAAAATATTTTGGATCTCTCCATTCATAACTTTTTTTTTGAAACTTCATAATTAATGTAGTTTTTAAGCAAAATAAAATTACATAAATCTCAAACTTGGAGGTGTTTAAAATGAAACGATTTGTTGCAAATGGCTAGTTTGTATACATAGTTCTATCCAAATATATATCATCTGTCTTGGTTAGAATTTCAGGCCCGTTTTTGGACATGTGTTTTATTACGCAACATGACTGTTTTTGAATTTGTATTTCACTGAGTATAGTAACGAAAATTTGAGAAAACGCAAGGTGTTGATAAACAATAAGTTCCCTTATACGGCACCTCAATAGTAATGATACTGCTTCTGCCCTACCGGTCACCCTACTCGCCAGAATATGCACAATACATTTAACAAATCGCAGAATTAATGAATCTTAGAAAAGCTATTCCCAAAAATTACGAAAACGCCAAAATCGTCGCCAAGGCTCAACGAAATTAATGATGTACGGACACCAACCAGTTTCTGTCATTTAATTTATTACACCAAAATATTCACTCACCGTTAGTTACAATGACTAACATTTAAATGTAAAAACCACAGTTAAAGATCCCCTGTGATTTTTGATTTTGATCTTAGCGACGCGACGGATCGTTTCATATCAGTGATGAAAATCTTAATTTAATTAGAAATGGATGACGATTCTTTTATGTTGTAGTTTACACCTGTGAGTGATTAAGGAATTAGTGAGTGATCTTATAATTAGGGAAGGTTCATTCATTTAGCATAAAAAATCTCTAGATAAAAGAACGAAGATGGGAGGGGTCATAAAATTAGTTCCAACTATTTAATTATATACACGCAAAGAAAACACTTAAAATGAATACCTTCTTTTCAAATAAGGTAATATTTTATTAACAATCGCTCCGAATAAAATAGAGGTCATTGAAAAGAAGAAAGATGTTTGTCTACATTTCATTCTTTCTTTATTACCTGAATAAAATATAGCAAATATACTTAGTAAGGTATAAGTATAAAAAAATCCTAAGCAAATTACAATAAAATCGTTCACACATCATTAACAATGGATACCTACTGATAAAACTGTTCTATAGCTATTTTAACTTTCCTTCGAAAATTCCCACTGATCTAAAAAGAAGGACCATCAAACTTGCATTATTAAACGTAAACTGCATACACTAATGTCAATAAATTCAACATTTTAATCTCTATGTCAGTTCCTATTTAATATACTGACGTCGGTTTTGAACTGTTTATTACATTAAACGTCGTATGGAGATGTTAGATTTAGGCAAAAGAAGTAAAAATCATGTTTAAAGCGCTCCAGGTCAGAGGTGTACCTTCAGATTGAATTTAATTTTGGTTAAAATTATTTCGTATCTAGTATAAGCATTCGTAATGTGTTTTTTAATAGATGCAGCATACGATTTCATACATAACGTACACCGCGTTTAATGGTAGCATCATCAAATAATTTTGAGTTTGGTAATTTGGAATTTTTCATAGATTGAGTGCGTACTTTGGGTTACTTATTTTATATTAGATGTTCAATGTGACGTATGCAGTACTACGATATTTCATAGACGTTAGCACTGATAGGCATGGGAATTTGTAACATTATTCTGAAAGTTACGTAAAATACATATTAAGTACATGATTAGTTATGTATGCAAGAAAGTATATAGTATCAAATGTATTTCTTATTAATGTAATGGTATAGGAATGAACGATGAGAACTCATATTACAAAGCAGAGAAGCATCAAAGTAAGAGAGAAACAAAACAGCCATGTTTGAAGTTGGATTATTTTCACTGATAGTAAATCTTTGTCATAGATCTATAGATTTACACTTTACATAGGAAATAGAGGTTCATAACTAAGCGCCTTTCTTCAAACGCTTTTGAACTCAGCCCTTTCTTGCACGTTAATTTCGGATATAATAATTATTGTTCCTTGTACTGGATGTAACCAGTCTCCCTTATTTGCGTCATAAGTCCATTAATAGACCACATCCATATAACACCTGAACGGGTCCGATTATGGATAATAGAACAAAACCCTTTGTGCCCATTCAGCCACCGATTTTAATAAAAAAGGGATAGTCTTTCATTGTATAGTCTTGTTTACTCGATGGAATGACAATCATGTTTAGAAGCAAAAAATCAAAGGTCGAAGAGCCAGGGATGGTGAATGCTGGATATAGGATGAGATGTGTTTTGGTTAAGGTTACTGTACTGTTGAATTTCTGTGGGTGAAGGTAATACTGATCTGCTTGCAGATACGAGATAATATCTAGGGTTTGGAGAATAATAGTTATCGTAATTGTCAATTAAATCTTTGGATAAATTAATATTATCGTCTACTGTTTTATGTGCAATTGTTACATCGTTAATTTTATTGAATAGAACCTCCAAGTAGTTTAAAAGATGTTATGAAATTATGCTAAGAACCTAAATGTTTCTATATATTGTATCTTTAACCATTTTTTTTAACGCGAAGAAAGTCACTTATTACTATCGCCCAGCCTTCAAGGGGGACGACTGAGCGGTTATGTTGGGTTCACCGTGCCTTACGACCCGACGTTGAGCCGCCCGCAGAGATGGAAAACGTCGGGCAATCGCCGGGCCGAGTCCCTAACCTATGTACAATGCACGGCATACCAACAAAAACTCCGCGGTGGCCATCTTCGGCGCATTAGGGGCGGCTGCGGGCTTCCTCCGACTCACGTCTAAGTTGTCGTCCGCAACCGCCCCTGCGCGTACCGCTATTGCGGTCCATCTCTCTGTTGTTGTTGGGGGGGCTCAAAAGCCCCCGCGCACCGAAGGACGCCGTCGGCGTCAACGGCAGCGTGTGGCCTATTTGCCACGCTGCAGTCCATCACGGGGGTCACAAAAGTTGGCTAAATTAACTAATAGGTAGACGGCCCCTTCCACTGCGCTGGCGATCCCTCTCGACACTCTCCTTCCGCGAGAGGACCACCTCGCAGAAGTGGGCTACCGCCTACCAGGCCTCCCGGCTGCCGACCAACGTATGTTGGGCCGTATCCGGTTCATCAATATAATTTATCAATTACGGCAATAAATTGTTATTTTGAATTTTCTTGCAACTGTACCGATTTTTTTTACCCATTTTTACCCGTGACACAGGCCTAGCTTAATGCGGGGATCATATCATAATAATTATATACGTAACGTATAATGTGTGAATTAAATTAAACTTGTTCGTTAATGCGTGTTGTTGTTTATTTTATTAACTAAATTACTTTATTAGCTACCTTAACTCAGCTTTATTATTAGTGTAAGTCAAAAGAACTCTATCTCATTGTTGAACATCCATGTAGCAGCACAAAATAACCCAAGTAAGTTGTAAATGACCTTAAGATAAAATGCAAAACTAATTAATACAATTAATTGCATCTAATTATATCGTGATGTAAATATAATTAAACTAGTATTTATTGTAGCATCATTAAGAGATAAGTCGGTTATGTCGATAAAATTGAAGGTTATACTGCTCATTAACCAGAAAGTGTACGTATTCAAAACAGATTCTAGGAAAATGATTTGAAAGAATTTCGATGAATACTAGGAAGTAAAAATTAGCGAAACGACACCCCATCAGTTTATTATTACAGAAAAAATATGTTTTTATTAGTTATAAGAAATCTGATAAGTTTCTGGCCGTAATTTGGTAATTATGGGCAAAATAATCTATCGGGCTATATCTTTCGTTGTATTTATTTAAGGTATATTTTTTATAACTTATAAATGGTGTTTTAAATTGTTTTAAATGTTTAAATTAGACAGGAATAACGCCCCAATGGAAGTATCCAACTCCTAATCGATCCCACAAGCAAAAAACCAAAGGAGATGTTCCAGAAAATACAAAGTTATGCGTGCACTTGGAAATGTTACATTTTCGAATGGTGTTATGACAAAAATCACAACTTGTATGAATAGGAAATTTAACGGGCAGCAAAGGAACATTGTTATTTTGAGGTACAAGATGATCGGTGACCTATGACACCTAGTTGTGTGGTATTTGATTGACGTTTGTATGACGCGAGCGCAGCGGAGAAATTTTTAGAATTTCCGAGACGAAAGGATTGGTAAATTTGGAAATGTTCTTTTGTTGCCTGTTTTTTGTGAAGTTATGAATTTTTAATGGTCTGTCATACGGTGGCATTGTTGGTTTCTTTTTTTATTTGAATTTTGTCGATTAGTGATTATTAGAAAAAAAACAGATTTGTTACTAGACGATTAATTTACTGTTTCGGAATAAAAATTCACAATATTCTTTGCATAGAAATTTATTATGAACCATATAGTGATATAGGCCGTTTTTTATCCACGAAAATGCACTATTCATCAATTCCTAGAATGGAATGCATGAATGTACTTACATGGGAATGAGCAATTATATTTTACAAATTGCTTAATGTTTTCGTACTTGATATAAACCAACTACCTATTAGCAAAATTACCAAATGTCTTTAGGGCTATGGTCATTAACAGAAACCTTTTGCACAAATACCAACATCCAAAATGCTTAGAACAAAAATATCTGGCCGTAACAAAAAGGCCTTGAAAAAGCAACAAAGGGCATAAAGGTGACAATACAGACAATACATTGTATGGGAAACTAACAAAAGTATTTATTTATGTATTGTTTGTTTAACTACTGAGAGTTGACGGCTAAACAAATACACCTTTCACAACCCCTTCTTAGAGACGACCAGTATAGCAAGAGCTGCGGAACGTACTATGTCAATTGAGTGTATGGATCCTTTTATGTTAGATTTGTTGTTTTTCACCACCCTAATTGCCTATTATAATGATACTTGATATTAAGGTGTCTACAAGTCTTGGAATTATGGGGTAGTTAGTGAATTAGATTATTTTATGTACTATATAGGAACAATAATATGGAGACTTATTTGACTTTGGTTCATTTAGGAATCTAATTGTTGGTATCTTTTATATAGTAAAAATATACTTGCAAACAATTTTTGTTTTATGTAGACTATAAATATTTACAAGGAAAATATCTGTACATTTATCTATGACTATTCAATTATTCCAATGAAACGCTTGTCAGAGATCCACTGAGAAAACCCTTACATAAGTGAACAGCTTTCAGATATAAATTATTCTTAAGATTATAAATATTATAACAAGCGTATCGCAATAAATTCTTGGGAATAAACGAATTTAGCGGTAAAAAAAATTATACCAACGTTTTAATGGAGTCAACACTGTTACTGTCCACGACCGGTCTAACGGACCGGGCATGATTCATTTATGACATTAATAAACCTTTTTATAGAAGTAATCATTGTTTAACCCTTTTGTGCTAGCGCCCAAATTATTCATAGCTCGTCCATTACGTTCTTGAGTTTGCTATTGTGATTTTCGCGTATGCTAATACGGTACAGAATACCCTGACTGTGACTGATAGATTAAAAATTCTCATGGCGGTCATCTAATGATGCGTCCATGTGGGAAATGTTCTTGGGATGACTTATCATTTTTCGCTTTGAAGGGTTGATGTTGCTTAAAATACTTCCTTATTGTTAAGACGGAGTTGTTAATCAGTCTGAAATTTTGCGTGTCTTTCTATTATGACGTATCTTCAGTATAGTAATTTTCGTAAAGATAGTGAATTATTGTGTTTGAAATATAACGCCTAAAACATAATAATTATGATTTATATTATGTTATTTCTTAAAATACAAGCGGTACAATATACCGTTTATAGGAATTTATTTCCTATCCAGAATTTATACAATTTATTTTTCATAAACCCCTATCTTCAACCTCTTCTTTTGATGATTAAAAAGAAATTGCAACCAACAAAAATAAATTTATCGTGTGCGTCTTACTCATTACATTTTAGGATAGAAATATTAATGCTAAGTGACGTTCAAACTCATTAAAGTTATGAATTGCATTTAATACTGCGCAATTTCGGCGTAATACTTCATATTCAGTCTTTATCTAAGAGGAAAATGGGACATTCGTGTCATTGAAATAAGTCACCGATAATGGAATCTGGTTTTACGTTAAGCAACTGTCGCGTACTGTTAACCTCAGAAAGATCCCGGTTTTACGCTTCTTGGTATTTAATTTCGTATCAGATAGTACCTACTTGAATCTAAACAATACAGCTATAGCGAATAGTAAAACACAACAAATATTGTTAATGTATGTGTTATTTTTTGTTGTTGTTTATTTAAAATTATGCCAGCAATAAAAATTTCTTTCTTTTCTCTAATTAATTAAAAACACTAATGATCCAATATACATTTTTCTGTTCATCTTATCGATCAATCAAACTTGATCTTTGGACCAAGGTATGGATTTTTAACATGAAATTAACATTTTCACGCCATTCGTGCATTGACTCGCGTGATATTAAATTTTTGGAAGATGGGATGTAATCCAAAAATAATATGCATCAACAAGAAATATTGCGACCTTACATTAGAAGTAACCTGGTCTCTTACTAGATATACTGATACTTCGACACAATAGTCCTAGCCATTTTAGTCCGAAACTTCAAGAACCACACGACAAACAGGCCAAATATTTACGTACCAAGCAGGCATCTAATTTAAAACGGCTAAAAGCTTCATCCAAACGCGGACCTATAATCTGTCCCCGAGCCGGGTCGGTTTTAATAATGCATCCGCCATTAGTTAGCAGGCAGATGTTGGGAGTTGGGACCATCTTCGCATATAATTCTAATTGCACAGAAAGGGTGAGAGGATTACACTTCGTGTTTTAACTTGGCTTTTGAATTAATTAGCTGATGTTTGGATATGAAACGATGGATTGGTCCAGTTAAGGTTTTAGATCTAAAAGGATGCTGGTTTGAGGTCGGTGTAAAGTTTTCTAATGTGGTAGTAATTGGCAATGTTTCCATTTGGTAGTCTTGAGTAATAGGATTTGATCTTAACGAAGTAAAAGATTTACAAGAATTGAAAACTAATCTTGATACTGTAATTCGATGTGTTAGTTTATACGACTTGTTTATGAAGTACTTCGTGATTGCATAATAGCTCTTTTCGATGTTTTGAAGCAATTAGTTCTAGAGCTAAAAATTGGTGTGCTATCATCGCTAGGCTTGGGTTTGATCTATATTTTATGATAGTGTATAAAATGTACTGTAAACCATTGTTTCACAAAAGTCGCCATACAATCTTCAATATACTTTGCGTATATTTTGATTGCATACAAATTTATCTTTAACATGGGACTTTCGGCTTAAAGCCGCGATCTGGTATTATTGCAAACCCATTAGCCCGAAATCTCCTTACAATGGCTTGGCATAACATAATTAATTTTTGACGAGACATCGTTGACAGAGTGGCTTTTTAAAAAGCCGCTGCGAGTCGCAGAAGGTGTTAGGCGCGGGCCGCAGCTGGGCGCGGTTGCTAATCTGCGTGGCGCACCACTTGTTAAATATTAACGCGGTCTAATTACACCCCCTGTCTCCCCGTCTAATGGCTTTTAAAACTGATTCCCGCCCTCAGAGGATGCGTATTTGATGACAACTTTCATCGTTTCGTCGACTTACGGCGTCTCATTCTTTACATTACATTACTGGTTTTATACACGTATTATTTTATGTAGGCTTGTTGAAACAGCAATGGTTAAGTTTATTGGGGGTGTTGTGGCTGGGTTAAGTTTTAAGTGTTTGGGAACATGTGTGATTTAAGGGCTACTGTCGCAGACCGCGGCTGTGCACTCGAGGGGAATTGGAGGTGTGCAGTCAGTAATAAGTTTGATGAGTTGTAGGTTATACAGCGAGAATTATTAATGATTATGGAATGTTGTGGCCATGATGGAAAAAGTAAGATCCCAGTGACCTACTGACTGTCGTGGAACTGATGTACCTACATGCATGTATGATAAAAGTTTAGAAATGGTTACACGTGTTGGCTAGTTTGCTATAAAATAAACTTCTATAGTTGGTTATACACTTTCATTCAATACTTACATGGCCCTGTCAGCCGTCAGTGTCGGATATCTAGATAATGTAGTTTTAAACTAATTCGTTAATTTTATTCCGGCAAATACCATACTCCACATTAAACTCCATACACAATTTAATGTCGTACAAATTCGCAAAAACCGTGCGAAATAACCAACAAAAGATAATTAATGATGCAGCGACAGCATATTTGTCCAACTGGCCAAGCGAACCTGAGTAAACAGGTCATTCTTAAAGGGAAAATTTAACGGCAATGCTAATGGTAGCAGACAATTATTCAGCGCCATTTCACGTATCATTAGGATATTTGACGTTTGTTTTCTTAGCGGTCGTTTGTGCCCCGCGCGCGCTGGCGGGTTGGATTCATTAATCAAAGACTTTTGGACGTTATCTTGACAATAGTTTTTTGTTATGAGAATCGAGGTAAGTGAATATGTGTATCCTGCATTTCCAGTTATAGATGTTTAAGGGTTTGTAGGATTGGTTATAGAATAGCTTAGTTTTAGGATTTTTGCAGTACCTATTCAAGCTAGAATTAGTTATACATAAGTAACTAAAGCCGCCTTTGAAGTGTCAGATTATTAGAATATACGTTTGATGAATTTTGTACTTAAAAACAATTTACATACTAGTTAATATTCCGATAAAAAGTTTCCACATGAAAAACTGGCTGGTGACAATTTAAAACAAAAGTGGGAAGAAAAAACAAATGACAACTCGTGGCGGGTGCAATCCGCGTACACAGCGACATCTGTCAACCGTGACACGTCTTATCTTTGCAAAAAAACCCTCTGGGGTGACGACTCACCTCACGGGATGGGGCAGAGTTCGGCAAGTAGAATTTCGACACAAGTATTTAGTGTTACGACAATTCTCTACTAGAAAATTCTGCAATGTGATGTCATGTTTATTGTTG
The DNA here is from genome assembly GCA_949316025.1 of Lapara coniferarum. Taxonomy (NCBI): domain Eukaryota; kingdom Metazoa; phylum Arthropoda; class Insecta; order Lepidoptera; family Sphingidae; genus Lapara; species Lapara coniferarum. The sequence goes on along the minus strand of OX438934.1, from coordinate 4,590,174 downwards.
ATTTTGATTTGAAATATCTTTATATACTTACATAAAACCGTAGCCCATGCATTGTGTCAAAGTGTTCAATATTACTATAGTGCTCTTGTTGGTTTAATAACTTAAGAGAATAAATAATGTTCTAGGTACAAAATATATTCATAAATCCGGACCAATAAAAAATAATTGAAAAGGTTCGAGTTTCATTTCTTTATACTATTTGGCATAAAAAAACTATCGATGTATAAGTCGATATCGATGTAGAACAGCCCTACAGTCAAAGACAATGTCGCGTCAGGAATCAAATGTATTTATGACTATGTAAATTGGTTCAATTCGAAGTGGAATTTCAAATTTGTGCTAAAATGTTCGCGGAGTTATTTTTCCACGACAGATGTTATCGAGGGACCACTTGATTGTTCTATTTTCGTTCATATTCTGTTATGCTTGACACCTGTAGTCATATTGTGAAGGGTGCCCGAAATATGGCATGTAAATGTTTCTTTTTGCCTCTGCTTTTATCAATATGTCTGTTTTGGCTATATGGTCGCTGGTTTCCGTAGTATTATAATGCTCTTTGGTCGCTGGTTTTGGTAGTACGACGATCTCACTTCAAGTGATGCGTGATTGTTCCAGTTTAAAGTAATTTTATGATTTCTTGTATATTTGTGAGAATTGGCTTGAAAAGTCCTCTGCCTACTAAATTGATGTATTAAGTTATGAAATTTTGAGCACTTTAAATCCAGAACGAAAATTCATCTTTCTTTAAAATAACGTTTGCTACCTTAAAACATTCTACAGTTTTTATAAGGTAAGTGGAAATGACAAAAAGTCTATACGTACTTTATATGTGTCTAAACCACGCTATCTTCCAGATAAGTACGAGGGCGCTGGGCGACGCTAAGTGTGCGGTGCGGCACACGTCCGCCTGTTTTCACGTCCGCGCCAATTTCTCGATGGACTTAAGGCTATACATGAGATTGAAGATGTGAGATTAAGAAATCAGATATTTTAGGATGGTGATTGTTATATTATGTCATGTGTGCGTGTACGCTGCCGATGGATAGTTGTACACAAGTTAACTGTGTTGATATGTTTCTTCTTATCAGTTTTAATTATGGAACGTTACACATTTGATATATAAACATATGGGGGAAAAACCCGACAAATGCGTGTATAGTTTTTCTTGCATTTTCTTATCTGTTTACTTCTTAACGCAAGCTTAAGACAAAATCAAGTGTAGTTTATATTGTAATATAGCTTAATTCTCAAAAGGATAGTAATCGGAAAACTATCATGATCTTCGTTGACTAACATTGTACAATTGGTACACCAACACATTTAATTTGATTGTCGACGGAACTCGTTGTTTTAAGCATATCCAATATCCATGTCAAATCTAACCCATCTGGGGATCAAAGCTCGGTCAAATCTTGATATAAAAACCAAATCAAAGTGTTACCTCATCTGGAAATCAGCACACAGTCTTGCTACACTACCACCAGACCAAAAAAGCAAAGTTACGAATAATTATTTAAAAATAAAAATATCTCAAGATAAACCCACATCTCTTGTGTAGCGGTCGATCTTCAATTTCATTAGGGTCCGTCGTTGCTAAAACAACGGCTCGCAAGGCCCTCCGATATTGTCACTCTTGATGCGCCCTCCGCAGGATTACGCTTTTTATTGTTTCTGAGTGTTTATTGGACTTTTTTAGCCTCACGTACTTATTGCTTAAGATTTAGGATGTGTTTTTTCTTTACATAGGGGATGGTGACGTCATTGTGTGAAGATTGCGGTTGCACTTTTCTAAATTGTTTTCTTAATAGATGTTAGTTATTTTGATAAGATACTTAGTTTTGGCGTTAGGTTTTAATTAAAAACACGATGCCGCGATTGCGTTTGATTCCTAAAAAAAATCTATCTACTTGTTTAACCGAAGCCTGATCAATATAAACTAAAAACAAATTAAAATTCTATTGACATACAAGTAAAAATTTCCGCATATAAATTTCTTTAGCTTTATCGCATCATTCAGTTCCTCTGAACTCGGTTTGAATTCGGTCTATAGATCCTCGCCGGGCTGTCAGTCGGCCATACATTACTATCGCCGACACTTCACCCATCTACCATTCAAAAGTTACGTTTCAAAGCCTTCGTTCGGACTCCTATTACCTTAGACCGTTACACCTTCAAGTTCGGTGTTCATTGCTTGTCTTGTTCTATTACGAGGAAGGTAGAGCGGTGTTGAAGGAGCATTGTATAGGGTAAAGGAGTTGGTGTGGTGTCGTAGTAGGATTGCTGTGACGTCCGCCTGTCAATCACAATCAGAGTCGACCACCCGCGCGATTAGGCGCACGCTAAAGAACGGTGGTGTGGAGTCGACTCAGGTATTTAGTCATTAATAAATTATTCAGTTTACTTTGATGTACCTATTGTGTATAAATGATGGTGGGAACATTTTAGTGCAAATATCAAAATAATAATTGACTAAGCTTTTAAATATTAGATAAAATAAGTTTTTTTGAAATTAATGTTCATATACCTACTTTTCTGAAATAGTTAATAATGTTGATAAATTGCTACTACTTACTGCAAATTATAATGTTTACACATGTTGTTTTAAGACTGCACAAAATATTCTGACAAGCAGACTTGCGTTGTACAAATGTATTCCTAATACAGAAGTAATATTTTTTCAAAATAATTCCTTTAAAAGCCATAGTTCTGCCCGCCATTTAAATTCATCAATCATAATACTACAAATAATTACTTACTGCCTAATCGAGCGACTCCACTGCTTTCCAATTCCAATACCAACAGTCATAGGTGTACAAGCGTAGCGTTTACCAGATCAGTCAGAGTGTTATCTGCACCATCTACATATAACTCACAATGTGCCGAGAAAGAAATATTTACGCCTTTCCTGATAACTGCTTTTTGTTCAATTTTGATCTAGACAGGCGTTTGTTTTTGTCCAGTAATTTGTAGTAAGAATGAATGATAAAGGAAGTCCCCGAATGCAGGCAGCTTACAATAAAACTATTTTACGGATTTTATCGCGGTTTTTTAATTTATGTTTTCATGGTCACCGGGTGGACTGAGGTGTTGGTTGTATGAAAAGTATAAGTTACAATATCTACGTATATTTAACAATTACAAAAGATTTAAAAAACGGCCATAAAATCCGTAAAATAGTTATATTTCGATATCTTACATTCGCGTAAACGTGAGATATAGGGTTTTTCTATTCAGTATCAGCCCGGAGTCTGGAATTTGTGCCAAATATGGCGATTAGTTCGCCCCCTATTATCATATATTATCATGGGACGGAATACGCACGGCGAAAAGTGGGTGCACTAATTGCGTCTCAGGCTACCCCTTCGAGGATAAAAGGCGTGATTGGGTGTGGCTGTGTGTGTAAAAGAGAATGTGAACAATTATCAAAGTGTGGGTAATACAATAGGTAACACTTTCAAAATTAATGTCAAATTCAGTAAATATTATTGGTAGATAATTTAAACGGACACTTTTGTACAAAAGTCGTCATTCTTAATCGTATTCAAATACCAGTATTTAAGAATTTGAATAACAATTCAGTATGACAGACGCTGTGTGACATTAGATCCTTTGTTTGCTTTGAAGAGTCTTTGGACACGCGTCTATATTTCAATAAAAGACATTCAAGACTATAGTTAGTTATAGACCGGACATTAGGCTCAAATTTTTCGTCCAAAAGTTATTACCAATTTGTAATAAGTTGCTGTCATATCTGACACGTCTATGTGACAAGAGGTCTCGGTATGCGCAAATTTTGTAAAGAAAGCAATATTACATACATACATACCTACATATACACTCACGCCTGTTATCCCCGAAGGGGTAGGCACAGGCGCAACTAGTGCACCCACTTTTCGCCATTATTCCGTCCCATGATGTGATAGGGGGCGAGCCTATCGACATATCGGGCATAAATTCCAGACTCCGAGCTGATTATGGAAAGCAATATTATGGAAGGAAATATGCCAATTTGCCTTTTACGCTCATCTCAAACTATATTCTAATGCTTATTACAATAGTGTTTTGTTATTTCACGGTAGATTGAGTTACTGACGAACAGGCTCAAAACTTTTGTATGAAAATGTTCCCAATGTCCGCTCTATATAATCTTAGAACTCTTTGATTACAAATAAGGATTTTTCAAATATAGAAGATACGTTTGTATAGAATCAGCGATATGTAGCAATTACTTGATGAGCTATTTCATTTTATCGGTTCATTTATTTGGATTCGTCCTTTATAAGGATATAAAGTTCATTTATGGTGAAAGTAGAAATGTTTTATAAAATGACATGCACACACGAAACGTATCATAATTATGTTAAAATTAACCACAGATATTTTTGTTACAGATTAGAACAATGTGATTAATGTTTTTGATTTATATAAATAGCTAAGCTATATATAGCTTCAGTCTCACCTCTCTTCGTATGGATAGCTATAGGAGTCAGGGGCGTCAAACCTTAGGCACGAATCAATCGAGCGAACAGTTAAGGAGTTTGCGCGAGTTCACGCTTACCTACCGTCACCCGGAGGTCGGGGGTCGTGACCTCCGGCCCATTGGGCGACCTCTGCCACGCCCACCGCCCTTGCTGACTGAAAACTCGCGGCATGCTGAAAATATTGAAAAGGATGGTATGAGGAAATCGAGCGAAGTTTTATTAGCACAAGTACATAACGTAGATGATGAGGAAATACATAAGTATATTCGATGTATGATTGTATCCTATTCGGTGTTGTGTTAACCAATGTTTTATAAAGGAAACTGAGTAGACAATTGATTTATAACTGACCATTAAGTTATTCTCTAAAAGCTATAGTAAATTGTATTTTGTTTTTGTAAAATGAATAGTTACTGCATTATTGTTAATTCACTATTTAAATATGTTTATTTTAAATAAAATCCATTTATAAATGAAATATAAATATGGAATTATTGTGCTGAAAATATGTATATTATTACAAACCAGAACATCCGCTAAAGTCGCGTGTCACGGACAAATAGCTGCAACTGGCGGAAGACGACTGTCCACAAAAGGAGCATGGTGCGTGACCGACGGTTGGCGACTCCTGACCTGGCTGCACTGATTGTACCACCTGCTTAATTTTATGTTTTGTTATTTGAATATTTTATTTTACTTTAGTTGTTGGTTGGTACCGCTGTAGGTACCAGCATTAGTAGCTGAACAAATCCCGAATTTCAAATTGCCTATATACTTTTGTGTTCCTACTATGCTTGTTTTTCTCTTCACAAAAATAAAATAAAAGAGATTTGCTTTACTTCATACGAAGAATTTTTTTTTTCAGTTCAAGTTAACGCGTATGAAATTGAAAAAATGGATTTTTTGAAATTTTGATTTTGTACAGATATTTATGCTGCTGATTGTACATACTCATTTGGATAGCGACTAGCAGGCTACCTCTATTTGAATAAACTGTAAGGTTGTCAGTTTGTGGTCATAGTTCCAAATCCTAGATCAAGTAAAGTATGAAAGGCTTTAATGCTGGTGATCATTTAGGACAGAGATGGCAAACGATTAACACACCACAAAATAATTCGGACACGCCTATAATGATTGGATGAACGTAAAATAAATAGGGAATACTAAAATTAGTCTTAACTGAAAAAACTTTGCAGATAAAGGGGGATTACATTACTGTGATAATTCATACCTTTAAGCGTTATTGAGCCCCAGCATAAGTATCACAACTGTATCTACTCTTGATATTCGATGACCACGCAGTCGAAAAGGTATCAAGTCTTCATATTCCTGATCCATATTATTTTCATAACAAATTTTATCATTGACTTCTCAAGCCCCGCGACGGACACCGGTGTCCATATATATAGGGTTTTCCCATACATCTATATATAAGCGGGGCTTGAAGGGTTAAAAGCTTTTATTTAGCTTGCAATGTATGTATGTAACTATGTTCAGATAGAATCTTGCAAGTCAATTCTGAAGTAATTACCCTCAACGGTAGGTATTGAAATTTTGCATACAGGTTTATTTTTATACTAAAACAGAAGCCGAACAAAAAAACAACATATCAAATGATTTACACACTATAAATCATTATAAAAGATTTAATCATGTCACTTCGTTATTTACGTCAGTTCCCACGACTCCCGCAGTGCTGGACATTCCTGCAGGAACACCCTCGCAGGTGCGTGTCGTTTCGATAAATACTCTTCCGTTGTCGTTATAGTGATTTAATTTGATGGTTGTGATATTAATTACTAGCTTTTGCCCGCGGCTCCGCCCGCGTTAACAAGTTTTTCCGAGATAAAAGTCCCGCTTTATGTTTTCCCGGGATAAAAAGTAGCCATAGGCTGTTAATCCAAGACATGATCTATCTGTGTGCCAAATTTCATCGAAATCCGTTCAGTAGTTTTTGCGTGAAAGAGGAACAAACATCCATACATCCAAACATCCATACATTCTTACAAACTTTCGCCTTTATAATATTAGTAGGATTATTTTGAATAATCATTTACTTTTTAACTATTAGGTAATTATTTCTTCGGACTATTCTATTTGATTATAATATTATAACGCTAGATTTGTTTATAATTGTGTTAATATGAATGTCCCAAAATGGTATGAGTTTGATACTTTGATTGTCGTACATTATCGTTTAACATTTTTAAAATATTATTACAGTATCTCTATAAATAAGTTTTTTTGAAGTGATGCTAATTTAATGCCCAATAATGTACTCAGAAGTCAGAGCTGAAAGGTTTAAAAGAAAGTTAAAACTAAACCTAAATAATTATACCTATTTTAAAATCTCACTCGATCAATAAATCTCAAACAATTTACTAGAAATACATAAAATATAAAAATTGGGTAATTTAATAATTCCCCTACTGACAAAGAGATCAATTAAGAAAATAATCTTTGATAATTAAAAGATTATTTTCTTAATTGATCTGTTTGTCAATAAATTGGCCGCTTTATTGAAATGTCGGATTATTATACATTGTCGCACAGCGGGACCCGGCGGTCATCTCTCTATTAAATTATCACATAATTAGTATCAAACAAAGACATTACATTCCACAGATTTGTTAATTTCAAATAAAGCTTGTTTTAAATTAATGCTATCGCATTTCATTAGCGTATACTAATTAAGAGACATCATTTGTTACTAACTGTTCACTATATTTGAAAGTTTATGTTAGTATTATTTATATAATTCTTAGGAAATAGCATAGATATGAGCGTTGATTTCGTTCCATATTTAAATATTTTGAAACGATGCAACGGTAAATCTTGCAGCTTCTGTTATTCAATAATTTATTTTAAAAGATTCAACAAAATAAATCATCCATTAAATGAAATAAATTGATTTATCGGTCAATTTATATCCCATTAGCTATTAATTCGCGTTGTTATTCTGAGTTCTGATGTGGGCGTCATCGCGTGCTACACACCTGCCGCGCTTCCGTACACCTCACGCTCGAGACAAATACTCTGAAGGGTTAACTGATTATGACCATGTTTTACGACAGATACTGTGAAGGGTTAAAATACGGCATATTCTGATAATTTATGTTTTAAGGCTGGAATAAGGGGACATTTTATTATAATTTTCTTTGGGTAACTAGATTTGTTTTAAACATTTAACAATTTAACGACTTTTATGTTCTATTCAAGTTGTTTTGTTTTATAATATACTTGTTATATTTTTCTCATTGGTTGCATTCTTGGCCTAGTGGTATTTTGTTTTATGGGCATGGCAAAGTGACGTTTTGCACCTCACGGTAAGCGCGGTGAGGTTCAGAAGGAGTGTCGGCTGACGAGAGATGGCACAGTTGACACAATAATGCCGGTAATCTATACTAATATTATAAAGCTGAAGAGTTTGTTTGTTTGTTTGAACGCGCTAATCTCAGGAACTACTGGTTCGAATTGAAAAATTCTTTTTGTGTTGAATAGACCATTTATCGAGGAAGGCTTTAGGCTATATAACATCACAATGCAACTATTAGGAGCGAAGAAATAATGGAAAATGTGAAAAAAACGGGGAAAATTATTCATCCTTGAGGGCTTCCAAAGCGTGCGCTGCGAAAACGGTTCAAGATACCAAAAATATATGTATGAAAGAATTATTCCTCTTGAAATGATCTAAAAAAATGTCCGCGACAGTATATGTCTATCTTTTAAGATTAACTCACTAGAACCGTTTTTATGGTAATCAAATTTGGTCGAAATTAATAACTCTGTCTATCGCGCTTTCACGCCAATACTACAGAACCGATTTAAATGAAATTTGGTACACAGATATTTTAGAACCTGAAAAAGGACATAAGCTACTTTTTATCCCCGTGAAATATAAAACGGGACTCTTATCTCGGAAAAACTCTTTCACGCGGGCGGAGCCGCTGGCAAAAGCTAGTCTATACTAATATTATAAAGCTGAAGAGTTTGTTTGTTTGTTTGAACGCGCTAATCTCAGGAACTACTGAACCGATTTTGAAAATTCTTTCACTAAGTGGAAGCTACATAACTCCTGAGTGCTATAGGCTATTTTTTATCGCGGGAAAATATTTTTGTCCCGGAAAAACTTTTTCACGCGGGCGGAGCCGCGAGCACTACTAGTTAAGATATAAACAAACATCTATACTACGCACCTTTATGATGAAAACGGCATTATTCAAAAAGATAGAAAATTGAGTTATTATCGTCATAAAATTACTTAAAACGAAGTTCTCAATACAACAATAGTTCAAACACAGCTATATTCCAACAGGAAAAGAACAAAACTATTATATCAGTCCCTTTTTTATAAATAAGGGATTAGTTTTTAGTCATTTAAAAATGATAACACAATTTCCAATTTTTTTAATTGTGCGTTTTCGTTCTAAAGGTGCTACTAATATTGACTTATTGATTCGTAAAGCCCGAGAATATAGGGTTTCCCCATACATCTATTTATATAAGCGGGGCTTGACGGGTTAAGCAGAAGAGTTTGGTTTGTTGAACGCGCTAATCTCAGGAACAACTGGACCGATTTCGAAAATTCTTTCACCAATAGGAAGCTACATTGGTCCTGAGTGGTATATGCTACTGTTTATCCCGAGAAAATATTTTAGTCCCGGAAAAACTTTTTCATGAGGACGGAACCACGAGCATCGCCTAGTATCTAATAATACTGACTGCCTCGGTGGCGTAGTTGTGTTACGGTATGACTATAGTGCTGAGGTCTTGGGTTCGATTTCCAGGTCGGGCAAAGTGATATTGGATGTAAATTTAGTATCAGCCCGGAGTCTGGAATTTGTACCCGATATGGCGATAGGCTTGCCCCTATCACATTATGGGTCGGAATACGCACGGCGAAAAGTGGGTGCAATAGTTGCGCGTCTGCCTACCCCTTCGGAGATAAAAGGCGTGAGTGTGTGTGTATGTGTATCATACAGGGTTTTCAATTATAATTTTCTATAATACTATGTATTCTTCAATTTAATTGTCCGAATGGAGGAACTGTTTAAAAAGGTAACTCTAATTGTTTACATTCTGACTATATTTCGGTTTGATTTGTTGAAATCAGTTCCCACACGTGGGCGGAGACACTCCTGCGCATGGATCTACGGTCGAGTACGCTACGATTCTCATACACTACATTTAGAAACCGTAAAACAATGGAGATGGGGAATTTTATAAAAAGATATCTACATTTATTTGATTTCGATAAACGATCTTTATTGTTATTTCGATCGATCGGGAAAATGGACAAATCAGAATAAGATCAATGTATCGTCTTTTTTTTCAGTCAGGACGGTGTGTCGATATCTATACTTAATATTATAAAGCTGAAGAGTTTGTTTGTTTGAACGCGCTAATCTGCGGAACTACTGAACCGATTTTGAAAATTCTTTCACTAATAGGAAGCTACGTAACTCCTGAGTGCTATAGGCTACTTTTTATCCCGGGAAAATATTTTTGTCCCGGAAAAACTTTTTCATGCGGGCGGAGCCGCGAGCACTACTAGTAGTTGATAAAATGACTCTTGAGACGTTATTCTATAGGTTTAATTTTGAACGTTAGCGATACTGGTGTAAATGAAATAAGATAGCATCAGTTTATGTTCCGTACTATTCTTTGTTGTCAAATGTTGAGCTTTACTTAATACTTTTTATTAATTATTGTTTAATATATTTTTGCCATTGCAATCCCAAGTGACTTTAATAAATATACTCATTTACTGAAAAATGTGTATTTTTATTTATAAAATCTAATTAGATTGCTGTTCAATTTGGCGACGAATAAACGTACAATAAAACAAAATTATCAAAATCCAGAGAGAGATTTTTTATTCCTCATTATCATTAATTTTTTATACAACTCCATACATTTCTCGTACACACCGACTATTTTACATTGTTCACTGTACATGTTTTTGCAATTAAATAAATACATTGCTTCTCTCTAGAAAGTTATTTTATGACCACGAAAATGCCCACTTTCAACCTTATACAATATTTAAGGTCAAATCTGTCCGTCGAATAACTTTCAGTTCCATTTTACAGGAAACGCTCATATCCGTGACACTTTGTAAACTCATAAAAACTAAATAAATTGTTTTAATTAATTTATTTTTGGTGCTTAAATAGCTGACATGTTACGATAAAATAAATAAATAAACTAAATACGAAATTTGTTGATACATTTTTTCATCTGTTACGCTTTATTGAGTTTTAAATTGAAAATTAGTACATTTTTACATTAGGAACATTTAAACAAAATAAAATAAATATTTTGACAAAAATACAGTTTGTCATCATAAACACACTCACGCCTGTTATCCCTGAAGGCGTAGGCAGAGGCGCAACTAGTGCACCCACTTTGTCAACATGTTTAAGCATTAAGCACCAAAAAATAACCATAAATTAATTGTACGTATCTCACTAATTTTATAAAATAAACCACACGAGGGTATAAATAATTTATAATGCTTTAAGTTCGCTAAATTTTGTACGCGATGTACTATATTCTTTCATTATTATAAATGCTTTACGGAATTGTACATACAAATAATATGAAGTAAAGAGCACCAGTTGAAAAAAAGAAAAAGTAATAGAAACGACGCAATGGTTTCAAACAAGGGAGAAAAAATATCAAATTTTAGGCTACTTATTTCGTAAAAAAATTACGATACCCAAAAATATAGCTTCCCTCTTTTAAAAGCAGCGTCGTTTGATATAAAAATAATAAAAAGATTCCAAACAATTTCATTAATTTATGTCTATACAATAACTACACACCAACATTGCACAACAGATGTACAAACTTATTGCGTTCAGTAAACTGGGATTGCTTTTTACATAATTGTTTTAATTCTTAAACCTACGTTGGCATTGACGAGGAAAAATTGGAATAAAAATCATTCTCCATCCATCGTACTCGTAGAAAACGCTTCCGTCCTTAACTAATCATTTACAATAAAAACATTTTATTTACAATTAAATATTAACGTCTATTCTAAATATATCTTTACAGAGGAACAAAAATCTTGAACTAACAACACTACTGACCCCACTAAACTTTAAAGTCACTTCATGTCCGGGATGGAGCACGACTCCTGGCGAATGTTCAGCAGATTGTCGATCATGAGCGACGCCTTCTGTGAGTTCTTCGGCGGCTCGTTCGTAGTGGTCGCCACGTCGAACACCTCCTGGCTGTCGGTCGACTTGGGCGCGTAGAACGCCGACACCGGATCGAAAGTGGGACATGGATCGGCTCTCTCGCCTTCTCTGCTCCTCGACCCGAAGTACTCGCTGCTCGCGTCTGTGTTCTCTTGGAACTCGCTCGATGACGTCACCGCGTCCTCTGGCTGCGGCATCTCACGCTGGTACCTCTGGAACGGGTCGAACCGCTGGCTCGGCAGATACGGCGGAAAGCCGTAGGGCGTGGATCATGCCGCTGCCAGCTGCCTCCACATCGTGTGTCACATGGTCGCCATGTACGGCCACGAGAATGAACTCCCTGAGAGCAGCATATCCCTGATAAGGGTCTCGATCGGCGTCTTCCCCACGAGCCGCACGAAGAACAGCTGCTCTATGACTTGTGAGCTGACTGTCCTTAGCGACGGCAGTCGGAGGAGGAGCTTCCCGAACCTCGTAGGCTGGTTGGGGTACTGACTCCTGCAGTATTCTTCTAATGCGCACTGGGACTTCTCCTGCAGGCTCTCTATGTGTGACACGTCTGATAGACCGCATGCGTCTGTGAAACAAAATAAATAACGTTAAGACTTGTTTTCTAATTTTGCACTTAACACAATGTACGATTAAGATTTAGATTCAATTCAGTCTCTAAAAATCATTTCATTTTTTACTTTTTTTGTACCTGGAAGAACTAAAATGGTTTATCGAAAGTAATATTATTTTTTCATTTAAAATATTCTTTTATTTTTTAATTCTCTTCCCAATAGCCGTAGTTAAGGTAACGACGTCATTCAAAACAGTTTAATGTTACAGAAAAATGTTTGCTACATTTAACATCATAATGATCCCTCTTTCCCTTTGCTGGGTAGAATGTACGAATATTATTAGTATAAAAAAATACAGATAGGTTAGATACACTGTGCTTTGGTATAGCCAAATAAATCTTTCTTATATTTACTTTTAAAACATGCATATTTCGATACCGCAGTATAGGGTTACATTTTCAAATTGACCAGTGTATATCCGATATCATGCATTGACTTTCAATGTTGGCATTCAAGGGTAAACGAGATAGTAGAGCTTGAGCTATGAGTTGTGGGTTCTCCGACTGTTCCTAGGTTGGACAGAGATTGGGCAAGTTTCCCGATGAGCAAAATACGTCTGACTTCACCTTGATCTCGTATAAAACATAAAAAATAATAATCACTAGATAAAAGCTCAGTAAAGCTTGTACTATACCATATAGAGATAAAATGTGTGAATTTATAAACATTATTAAGGAAAGAAAGGTATACAGTTTAGGTAACATTACGAAATAGAAACCAGTAGTTTACATAACTACTGCTGTAGGTGTGTCGTCTGTTATTAGCGAGATAGTGTTAACTCCCATCATGGCTTGCGAAGGAAACCGTTTCTCATACGTATTATACGTTTATTGTGTTAAAAATTTATTGACTTACGACATTATTTTATTGATATTTGCGATTTGATTTAAGTTTATATCGAAATATTGATGTCTATTTGTGTTTAAATAATAAAAAAAAAACGTTAAATATATTATATGTTAAAAATAGAACACTTTATATGTTAAAAATAGAACACTTTATGGAAAAAAAAATAATATGGAATAGGCAAGAGTCGCATAGTCACAGTTTTGTAATCTAATTAGACTTACTACGTAATATTATACCTATGCTGGCCGATTCGAAATTCAAATAATTCTGACAGAATGCCTTATGTTCGTTGGCATTACACCAATAAGGCGGTATACATGACGAACTTCCTAAATCAATGAATCCTTGTCCACTACCCAGATCGCTAGCGTAATTAGCCGTACACAATGCACATCTGCGCATCTGTTTCCTATCATAATGACGGTTTTGTTTAGCGCGCCATTTCTTCCTTGTATAATAATAAAAAATATTAATGTCTAGGGCTGGGGCACTGGGGTCTTAATCGCATTAAGAAGGCCTGCGACCGTTCACGCGCTATTATGTTTATACGTTTTTATTTTGGGGTCCCGCTAATGCCGGAAAGGATTCTGAGACGTGCCATTTCATAATCATAGGTCGGTTTTGTTATTTGAATTTTGTTAGTAACATTTTCGGATGGTTTTACCCGGTTACTCAATGAAGTACTTACTCGGTGGCGTAGTTGTATTACAGTACGACTGCAAAGCTTGAGGTCTCGGGTTCGATCCCCGGGTCGGGCAAAGTGATATTGAGTTTTTCTATTCAGTATCAGCTCGGAGTCTGGAATTTGTGCCCGATATGGCGATAGGCTCGCCCCCTATCACATCATGGGACGGAATAACGGCGAAAAGTGGGTGCACTAGTTGCGCCTCTGCCTACCCCTTCGGGGATAACAGGCGTGAGTGTATATGTATGTATACTCAAGGAAGGTACTGAATTTAACGAGGAGAAGGACCGCAACAGCGGTATGCGCAGGGGCGGTTGCGGACGACAACTTAGACGTGAGTCGGAGGAAGCCCGCAGCCGTCCCTAATGCGCCGAAGATGGCCATACCAAAAAAAAAAAATGAGATGAGTTCGCTGGATCACTTGAAGTGCGATTTAAATTTAACCATTAAGGTATTACATTTACTATGTTATAAGTATGTGAAATAATTGTAGACAGTCAGCTTCCTCATCCACTCGCCTATTCTAGATCTCTCGTGATCCATCCAGATGGTATATTATAATTGACAGAGCACTCCGCTTACGTGTAATTAAAAATTAACCTAGTTACAAGAGGCGGTTATGGCATTAATATCCATTTGGTTACGTTATCTCATGTTGACGACGTAAATGGATCTAAGTGGTTCAAATTTTTAGTGTTAATTTTTGTAGATCATGTTGAGGTAATGCGATGTAATTACGTTTTAAAAGAGCCATCGATTTTGTTGTAAATAATTGTTTAGATCATTCTAACATTAAAGTTAGTTACGTTAAGTTATTGATTGCATTTTTAAATCATTAGATATTTTGAGCCACTAATAATTATTGTAAGTTTTAATTAATTCTACCGCAATTAATCTATGAATTTAAAGATAGCACGTGAACGAAAAATTACAACGCGAGTGATCACCCAGCCACTGCATGTCAAGTAAGTATTGGTGTTATCTTAAGAATGTTTATAATAACATCAATATCATGACCTCTATTTTATAGTTCGCTAAAAATATTGGCAGTATTCAATTAATTTCGAACTTTAATTCTACCTACTAATATGATTCAGAATATGTTTCTTTCTGGTAACAAATTATTATACAGAAGCAGTTTAGAAGCGTAACTAATTTGGCTTACATTTACAACTGGACGGAGAATTAGTCTTGGAAAAATCGTGTTAAAAATATCCAATCAGCCCGATTTTCAGGATTCGATCCTGCGACCTCTTAGTTATGCTGACACAAGATTAAGGAGACGATCGTATTATGTCAACCCGCGATTCAACATTCGCCTACCAGTAGCGCCAGATTAAGAATTTCAGGGCCCCTAGGCATTGCCCCCTTGGGACCCCATTTTCCTTTCCTGACTTCCTAAAATATCTTTTTTCTTCCTAATTAATCGACTGCAAAAAGAAATTGCTGTCCTTTTTTAATAACTAAATACTTTTATGTTCCAAAACGTACTGTAATACCATGTAAAAGAGTATTACTAATACAATAATAATAATTTCTTCATATAACGATTTTATTAAATATGAGAAGAAAATATAATTTTCACGTTTTTTTCGAGATGAAGGCCCTTTGGCCTATGCCGGCCCCCTAGGCAGTTGCCTAATTTGCCTTTAGGCTATTTCGACCCTGCCTACCAGAATTCGAAAGCCAATTCGAGGTTTTATTGAAGAAGCTATTGGAAGACAAAAGAGGCATCACAGCCACTCCTCACATAATTGTAAGTGACAATAAAATACTACGATGCCGTCATCCCATCTTGTATAACCTTTTTCATTCATCTTTAATACAAACGATCAATTTTAATTCACAGTACACGCGCGTCGGTGACGCAACCGTGGGTGCCCGCTGTAATTGCGCTCACTTGTGCTAATTGTACTCTCTGGCGACAGCTGCCTTACCGACTCACATAATTGATACGTATTACGTCTTAAAATTAAGAATATCAGGCCTTATTGACTGTGTTTTATGGGAGTTTGAATTGTAGTCTCTAGAGTTAGGGGTTACATTTGATTGAATTTTGACATTGTTTTTGCATGTTTTAATGGCGATTTCCGCAAAGAGTTTAACATCCCCTGTGCATGTTTAGCAGTTAGTTGTCGAGTTGTTGTGTTTGAATGAGTTTAAGAAAGGTGACTGAAAGGGAAAATTAAGAGTTTAATTGTTTTTTAGGCTCTACCATAACCAACATGAAATTCTAATAACTAGTAGTTGTCCAGTGGTCGAAATTTGACCCTGGAGTTTAATATATTCGTAACACATTTTTATTTATTGCATGAATGACGAGACGAGCATGCCGTTCGCCTGATGGTAAGGGATACGACCACCCATAAACAGTAGCAACACTATCCAGCACCTCGAGTTACAAAGTACTGTGTGACATCCCACTGCGCTCGTCATCCCGAGACAAGAATATGTTAAGTCTCATTATGTCCATTAGTTACAAAGTCCTTCAAACCGAAAAACAACAGTGCTTGACGGTAGAAATAGTCATTTCGGTGGTACCCACCCATTTTTTTTTTTTTTTTTTTTTTTTTGTCCCTGACTAAACTCTTGTTAGCCTGACGAGGGTCGGCTTATACAAGAACACCGGTCTTGTGGGTGAGCGCAGAAGGCGCTCGCAACCCATTAAATTAAGCGACCACGCTGAGGGCGACCCACTAATGGGTCACGACCTCGGCTCAGGGCGGCCACTGAGAGGATAAGACATCAGCGTTTGGGGAAGATGGTTTTTAACCTAATCCTATTTAACGTGTTGATTGTAGTCTTCGGCACGCGGGCCGGAACTGCTACGAGAGGGCAGGGTTATGGGGAACGCGACGAGGTCCTCGACGGCGAGGACGGTACAGCGGTCTTGTCGAGTGTATGAGCTTTAAGTGCTCGTTCTTTTCGCGTAAAGCTAGAGTGATTTCGTCCTCTGGATCGGTCAGGACTGATCGCGGTCGTCTCCATTTGGCGCGGTCAAATGGAGTATATATAGACGCTTTACGGATAAGCGTGTTCGGGTGGTTTACCGCCCTGTCGAAATAGCGTCTGCTGGCGCACTGCATAAAGTGCCTGATGGTCGGCATATTGGTGTCCACGTGGAGGTTGCGATTGCGAACGTACCACGGGGCACCAAGTGCATGTCGTAAGAATCGATTTTGAAGCACCTGCATTCGCTGAAGGCGACCGGGCGGTAAGTGAGCGAATACGGGCGACGCGTATGTCATTATCGGACGGATGCATGTTTTAAAGATCCTAATCTTGTTGCGGATTGACATCTTACTATTTTTGTTTAGGAGCCAGTGAAGCTGGCTCATCGCGAATGCGGCTCGCGCGCGTACCGCATTTACGTGTGGGATGAAGGTCAACCTCTGATCAAGGGTAACTCCTAAATATTTGGCTTGGCCCTTCCAGGGAATAACCTGGTCGGACATGCGGACTGAAAAGTGAGGGACATGGACTTTCCTTTTCCGAGTGAAAAGGATGGCCTGACTTTTGGTGGGATTGACTGTGATTCGCCATTTGCGGAACCACTCACCGAGTTCGTCGGCGGCGGTTTGCAAAGTGCGCACCACTTTGTCGGGGTCTATACGTGAAGCGTATATTGCGGTATCATCCGCGAATAGTGCCAGATGGGCGTTTTGTGGTCTAGGGATGTCGCTTGTGTACAGCGAGAATAGAAAGGGGGACAGGGCGGAGCCTTGCGGGACTCCGGCCGTGATGGTGTGTCGGGAAGAGAGAGTTCCCTCCACGCGATATCTGAAACCGCGATTCGACAGGAAATCTCGTATGATGTGCACGAGTTGTGTGGGCACGTTGAGAGTGTACAGCTTGAAAAGCAAGCCGTTGTGCCACACCCTGTCGAATGCTTTTTCGATATCGAAGAAAATAGCACCGGTAGGCATTCCTTTACGGAATTGTTCGTGGACGTACTCCGTGATGCGGAGCACCTGATTGACACAACTGTGCCTAGGGCGAAAGCCAAACTGTTCTGGAGGGATCAAATTTTGATTAAAAGCTACTATTTTAAGGCGGTCGAGGACGATCCGCTCGTAGATTTTGCCCAGAGTACTGAGCAGACTGATGGGCCTATAAGAGGAGGGTTCGAAAGCGGGTTTCCCCGGCTTGTGGATTCCTATCACAACTGCCTCTTTCCAGACCTCTGGGAAGATGCAGTTACGAAACGCGGCGTCATAGATGGATGTTAAGATTTGAACTAGATGCTCCGGGAGCATCTTAATCATACGAGTAGGGATTAGATCGCCCCCGGGGGCTTTCCTACGTTTGAGTGCCTTGATCAGAGTGGTGACTTCTTCGATCGTCACCGGCGCAAGGGGATCGGGCGGCGGGTCGACGTCCGGGTCGACGTTGTCGTATAACGGTCGCGGTATAGAGACTGGCGGTGGCCGGACCGCGTTCCTATCTTCGACGAAAGTGTCAACCGCAACAAGAATGTCGTCATCTACGGGTACTGAGGTGAGCGAGCATTGAGACTCCAGGCTGCCGGCCAGTAGTTCCGCTTTCTCGTCGTCATCAAACGCCGGGCGTTGATTCGGGCGATTGAGCGGAGGCATGGAGGCCACATCGTTTCTCCTGAAGGAACGAACCAGTTGCCAAAAGGCGGTATGTGTCGGATCGATATCGGCAAGGCGAGTGTCCCACCTCGAATCGACGACCTCTTTTATGCGACGCTTAACCTCACGTTGGAGGTAGCGCGCAAGATGTCGTCGTTCCGGGACGGGTCTCGTCGCGCAGGCTTTGAGCGTAGCGTTACGCAACCTCACCCACCACCGAACGTCTTCGGGAAGTTGCCAGTGACTGTGAACAGTCTCTGGCACCCTCTCGGAGCTTTCGCTCAAAACGTTCTGAAGGTGGTCGGTGAAGACGCGTATCGCGCTGGTCGTTTCCTCAGGAGTCACGATGTTGGTCGGGATCGTGGAGAGATCAGTGGATGAGGTGTCCGCGAGCTTGGTGCCTAAAAGACGCCAATTCGTTTTCACCTTCATCGGAATATTAGGACCTGTGTCTGTTGGACTGTTTTCGGGGACTAGATCGAGGATCACAGGTCTGTGGTCAGAGTCTAACTCTTGTAACACTTGCATGGAACGCACGCTAAGGCTTACGTTCCGTACAAGTGCCACGTCGAGTATGTCCGGTCGGTGGTCGTCATTGTAACTATAGTGGGTAGGTTCTGAAGGAACCAATAGGCTTAGATTGATTGTGTCAAGACAACTCTCTAGGACTGCACCTCGCTCGTTGGTCGAGTTGCAGTTCCAGAGAGTGTTCTTGGCATTGAGGTCTCCCGCCAAAATGACGGAATCCCCCAGATCAAATAGGGTTTCGAGTTCGTTGGAGTGAAGCTCCTTAGTGGGCGAGAGATAGGCCGATATGATGGTGATCGGCGGGTGTCCGGTCATGGCTAGCCTGCAGACCGAAGCCTCAATGTTGCTCAAGCTTATCGGTGATTCTAATGGAATACAATGAAGGGACCTTTTGTAATAAATGAGAGTGCCTCCTAAACGGCCACTGGTACGATCATTTCGCACCAGTTTGAAGTTTGGGATGTTGGGATCGCGGTGAGAGGGCTTAAGGAACGTTTCCTGGATGAGGAAAACGTCAATTTGGTTGTCGCGGACAAAAGAAGAAATTTCGGCTTTTTGGTCCCGAATGCCGTTACAATTGAAAAACCCCACTCTGAGGGAGCGAGGTTTTGTCCGCTGGGGGAGTTGTCTGGCGTTGGTAGCCATTTATGAAATTAAAGAGGGGAGACGCACAGCGTTAACTGTAGCCTCGAAGATTTGTTGCTGGATCAGAGCGATCTCAGCTATGAGAAGGGGGTCTTCTACTCCCGTACGGGTGAGTAGACGGGAACGCTCGAAAAGTTTCCCGTGGAGAATCATTATCTCCGGGGAGCCTAATAGTGAGGCGACTGAGGAAGAGGCGTCGCTTGCCTTCGCCGCCACCGTCGCCGACTGAGAAGGGGTGGGATGGGTGGTGGGTTTGGGTTTTGGTTTGGGCTGGGCTGCCTTTGAAGAAGGAGCCACAGCTGGGGGAGGAGAGGGTCGAGTAGAGGCCGGGGCAGCGGGAGTGACTCCGCTGGGGGCCTGAGAAATGGGTTCAGCGCGCGCCGTGGGAGGAAACCACGGGTTGCGCACTGGCGCAGGTGCCAGTTTGAATGTGGTGGCCTGAGGGGCCGAGGGAGCCGCAGCTTTAGGAGCTTTGGCAACTCTTTTGGGGGCGCGAGGGCATCCGCGATAATTCGCTGGATGGCCGGTTTGCCGGCAGTTGGTGCACGAAGGCGGCTCCGTGCACTGAGAGCGGTCCTTGGGACGGGGGCACTCGGATGTGCCGTGTTCGCCGAGGCACTTGACGCACCTGGCGGGGAGGCGACAGCCACGAGAATTGTGGCCGTATTTCTGGCAGTTGTGACACTGCCCTATCTGGGTCGATTTGTGTGGGGCTTCGACGGTGAAGCCGCCTAGCCCCGAGATATCTTTAATCTCAAAAAGTCTTTTGACGTCGGAAGGGGACTGGAGGATGGCGAGAACCATCTCGTATTGTATTCCCGGCCGGGAGGCGCGGGACTGTCTGTGCATCCTGTGCACTTCTAAAGTGACTATGCCTTTCTCTTCAAGGCCTTCTTTGACCTCGAGAGTCGACATTTGCGTGGGGATACCGCGAATGACGTAGCGGAAGCGCCGCTCGTCAGGGAGGGAATAGGTGAAATAGTGCCAATGTTTGGCATCTAAGAATTTGGTCAGCGCCCTGTGGTCCGCGATTGAGGCGGGCTGCAGGGCAAGAAGCTTGTGGATCTTATTCCACGAGTTAGACGCGATGGATATGCGCTGTTTGCGCAATTCGTCAAATATGTCCCGCATGGACATATTTGATGGGAGTTGTAAGTTCAACCTCGGGGGTTTTTTAGGCCCCTTTGGTTGAGTCGGCGGCGGTGGCGGCGTCGACGCAGACGCGGACGCGGTTGGCGCTGAAGGCGCGGAAGGCGCAGAAGGCGCGGAAGGCGCAGAAGGCGCGGATGGGGAGGCTGGTGCGGGAGCAGCGACGCTTCTCTGCTTCTTCCTCCGGCTGTTCTTAACCGTGGTGAAGCCTTCCTCGTCGCGTTCTGACGAAGACGACTCCTCCCCGGATTCGCAGGCGGAGGAAGAAGCAGATATTGGCCGTTTCTTAGGGTTATTGGCTTCGGGTTGGCTGGGGGACGTGTCCATTTCCTCTTCAGACTCCGCGGAGCCGCCCGAGGTTTCGGTGGTCTCCGTTGAGGTCGTAGCCTCGGACGACTCCGAGGTGTCTGAGGACGCAGACGGTTCCCTGGCTTCCCTAGCCATGGTAAGAATCTCTTGTCGGACCACGTTGTCCGACCGGAACATCTCTCTCACCACTCTCATTATTTCCTCCCTGGAAATAATGGGTGCGGCGAGGGGGATGTTGACTGGGTTTGGTTGAGCGGCGACGACAGGCCGCTCGGGAGCCAAATCCATAGGCCCAGAATCAGCCATATTGGCGGCTGAGTCCGAGCCTATGGTAGAAAATGATTTGGGGGCCGCGTGTGTGTTCACTAACCCCGGGTGTGCACCGCCTGTAAAGAACACACAGAAGAAACCAGGCGGGTTCACACAAAACGAAACGAGCGCGGATCGCGACGCGGTGTGGGACGCGATGAACTAAGTCCCCGGGTAGGAACGCCCGGGGGTGAGTGAGTGCGTGTCCCTCCCCGCCGGGTATAGGCGAGGGGGGGTGTACTTAAAAATAGGTGTGCCCTAAGCTTGTATCCCTTTTGCCAATCTTAATGTGCAAAAGGGTTCCTAGCAGTCCGTGTACCGTAAGCGGTATTGGCCGGAGGCCGCACGCTCAACCGATACACGGGATGGATTTTAAGGAAAGGGTAGGGTTGGGAAGGTGATGTACGGGAGAGACTGCGGTGTGCCTCCGCAGCCTCCGGATCCGTACCCGTCGGCTTTGCCTTGCCCTGAAGGGGCGCAGCGCGTTGCCGGTGACGCGACTCGGCTTGTTAGCACCGTTAGGTTTCCGCCGAGCCAACGCCCTGAAGGGGCCAAACGTCGATAAGAAACAGATTGGGCTAAACCCTGTCCTGAAAAGGACGCGGCTTGGCCCGAAATAGGCTAACAAAATAGCAAAGGGTTGCCCCTTTGCTACCTGTTTGGCCTTGGCTGTAGCGAGGTCGCTACGGAACGCACCGAGCAGGTACTCGGACGGAACAATGGAATGTCGCAGCAGGTACTGCGACAAACAAAAGGTCCGCTCGAGTCGGCTGCTCAGAACGGAATGAATGTGAATGGTACCCACCCAGACGGACTCTTACATATATAACATCATTGATGAGAGACGTACCACCAGTAAAATGTATTTATACACTAAATTCATTTTTGTGCACTTTTCCATATGAATTTTAAGTATGCCAAATCTCACACTCCTCCGTACGCGAAATGTGCGTAAAAAGTAATTTCTTCACGTATTAATTTATAGATGAGCTGTCCTTGAAAGCCTGCCCGCACACACACAATATTATTGACAATATGCACTTTATTGACAATATTATTGTGTGTGTGCGGGCACCAAAAGAGTATGACATTATGAATATTGATATGATTAAAATATTTCAATTCCTTATATCGAGATTAGCACTAATATAACAATCTAAGAATTAAAATAAAACAAACCTCAAACTTATTTATTGAGAATAATTGCATCTTAAAATGGCCGAATAAAAAAAAAAAAAATATAAAAAGAATTACGATAGTGTAAGCAAAAACAAACACCTATTGATGCTACCTTAGGGGGCATGCGATCTTAACCCTGCAGTGATCAAATCGAAAGGTGTACGACAACGGTCTTTGAGACCAAAGATCAGCCCGAGACGGCCCAATAGTAATTAACCCTCACCAGCCGGCCGGCGTAACAATGTAATATATTTTAATTGATACGACCCCAATGCTGGCCAGTAAACAATGCTCGTGATGACGATAATTGAATGGGCTGCTTCAATGGAGACATAGCTTTAGTATTAGTGCTCCAATATTGTGGTATGCGAATGGGATGGCTGATTTTGATTTGCGAACTTTATGGATCACATTTACATGCAGAGTTAAAGAGAATAATAATTTTGCTTTGTATATATAAATTAATATTGGCAATTGGGAACGTTTGCATGTTTAATGTTTAATTGACTCTATGACGCCCGAGAAGTAAAACCAAAATATAGACGATGACTTTTTACTGAGAATTCATTATAGACTTTATTTTCAAAGAATACACTAATTGTTTCTATTTCGTTTTCCTTTCCTATAATGTGAGATAGAGCGAGATTTTCAAGACAATGCTGCGATTTTCTTTATGCTATCCGAGATAGCAAGCAATTGTGAACAGTCCATATAATACTATTCCTAATGAGCTACTGGAAACTTGTCAAAGAAGTTTTATTGTATTATAGTAAAAGTATCGCCCTTCGTCACTAGGAGGGGTATGCCAAAAGCCAGACTGACAAATATTTGCAGATGAAACATTTTGCGTGTTTACTGAAAGGTAACATCGTTGTGTGGTTTGCAAATAAGGTAAAAGCCTATTGCAAATATGCGAGCAAATCTAGTCTGCTTGTGGGTTACTTTTTTATTCCAATTTTTAGGAAATTCATTTGTGATCTGTAAATAAGTTTAAACAGTATCAATATTAATATTATTTTTAATAATTAGCATTTTGAATTTGGTGTTTGTTATCTCATAGCATGTTTAATTCGGCACACCGACATAATGTCCGTATGTCACCTTGGGTCCCTCATTGAAAATCAGCGCTGCGGTATTGCTCAGGCTGCACTGCAGCAAGAAGCTGAATGAGAGTTCCCGTTGTTGGCTTGTATAAAATTTTATAATTATTATATTCTTTATTTTTAATGTGTAAGTTGTTCCAACAATAAATCAATCTTTCTTCTTTCTTTCTTTCAGTAAATTCTCTTATGAATGTTTACGACTAAAAAATGTCTTAATAATAGCATTCCAATTGTATTAAACTGTCACTTGCTGACACAGGCTTCTACCATTGAGAGTGTAAAGGTCTTCCTCCACCATGCTGGTTTAGTGCGGGTTGGTAGACTTCTCTACATAGTATAAAACAAAGTCGCTTCCCGCTATCTGTCCCGATGTATGCTTAGATCTTTAAAACTACGCAACGGATTTTGATGGGGTTTTTTTTTAATAGATAGAGTGATTCAACGGGAAGTTTTTTGTGTACTTTTAGCCCGGAAAAACTTATTAACGCGGGCGAAGCCGCGGGCAAAAGCTAGTTACATTATAAATTCAAAAGGAGATGTCCGCTTTTTATATGGGTGCTGGGCCTCAAAATTTAACCAGGCTCAAACTTTAGGGATGTTAAAGGGCCATAATATGGACCTTAAATCCATTAAAATATATTTTAAGACCCCTTCATTCATAATTAGCTTTTTTAAAAACGTTCATATTAAGTATACTTTTTAAGCAAAATAAAATTATATAAATCTCAAAATCGGAGCTCTTTAAAATTAAACGAATTGTTGCAAAAGGGTCATTTTTAGAAGTTCGATACAAATATATATAAACTGTCTTGGCCAGAATTTTAGGCTCGTTTTTGGGCATTTCCTTTGAACGACCTCTTAGTTTTCTAGGTAAATCAACTAATTTAATTAAAGGCAAGTTTTACATACCTTGGAAATTCATTAAAACTCTCAGATTTTTCAACTTATTTAATTATAGCTACAAGAACGAATGAATATCAAATTCCTCACATTAACAATAAAAAAAATCTAAACGAATCAGATCGCATGCACGGACCGACCGTTCGAACAAATAGTATTGATGTTAACAGATTTGACCCGGTGAATCAATGCTACATCGTTGGTAATGAAGACTCATCACGAGGGTCTGGTCTGGCGCCATCGAGACGCTGCAAACAGTTCAGTGTATTGATATTGGTAAAACACATGGCGGTGTGATACCCCCGTGCCTCGGAAAGCACGTAAAGCCGTTGGTCCTGCGCCTGATCTCTCTCCGGTCATGTCGGATTGCCGTCTCACCGGACTATGAGAGTGAAGGAATAGCGAGTGCACCTGTGTATTGCGCACACACTTGTGCACTATAATATCTCCTGTATGAGAGTGAAGGAATAGCGAATGCACCTGTGTATTGCGCACATACTTGTGCACTATAATATCTCCTGCGTACCTGGCTGATCTCCGTGGAGATTGGCCGCTGTGGCCGAAAAACCGGCTAGGAGGAGGTTTTTTTTTTGGATTGGTAAAACTCTCTCACCCAATTAATAGTCAGCAAACAACCTGGGCGCGTTACCGAGAGGTGGGGGACAAAAAATCCCACCACAAGGTATTGTGCTCAAGTTGTTTGCCGGCTGATATTCATGGGACCTAACTTTGCCAGCGAAATATGGGCGTGATGACTATCCTTGAAAAGGAAAAGTTGCGATGTATAGTAAGTCTCAGAATGGCCAGTATTATGGGACCGTGGACTGGTGGTAAGACTCTCGTATGTAAGAGTCCGTCTGGGTGGATACCCCCGCAATGTCTATTTCTACCGCCAAGCAGCAGTGTGCATGCGCTGTTGTGTTTCAGTTTGAAGGGCATTGTAGCCAGTGTAACTACAGGACATAATGAGACTTAACATTTTATGTAACAGGATGACGAGCGCAGTGGAATGCCACACAGTACTTTGTAACTCAAGGTGCTGGATGGTGTTTCTACTGTATATGGGTGGTCGTATCGCTTGCCATCAAGCGAAAGGCGTGCTCGTCTCGTCATTCGATGCCATAAAAAAAACCGTCCACAGTCCATCTATATGCTAATTATATAACTGATTGAGCCGAGCCAACTGCTCGCCTGATGATGACATGGTTACTCATAATAGCAGCAATACTAATGCACGACGCTGCACTCGGCACCTTTACATATTAGATGTTAAATCTCATAATGCTCATTGCTCAGTAAGCTCTGCAGTTGTTTATGGGCGCATACCGTCAGGCAAGTGGCTTGCTCATCTCTCTCATTTCATTCAGTTACAAAAATCCTTTTTCATACACCAATCCCATTCGTTCCCATTCGATACAAACCATTACCAATTCCATTACAGTTCATTACAGTATAGAGTAAAGGGTGGTAAACCGAGTTGAATCGATGGCCCGCATTCACTGGCCTCTATTATTTATGAAAATAAAATAATTGTCGCTTATTAAATGGTTCATGCGGGTGTTTAATGCCCTTTGAATCAAGTGCTTTTGACTCCCGTGAACAAATTAATGGATATCTTTTGGGAGAGTTAACGTCTTTTTTTTTTTTTTTTTTTTTTTGTTGACGCGGTGAAAGTGACTTATTACTACCGCCCAGTGTTCAAGGGGAACGACTGAGCGGTTATGTTGGGTTCACCGTGCCTTACGACCCGACGTTGAGCCGCCCGGAAAGATGGAAAACGTCGGGCGACCGCCGGGCCGAGTCCCTAACCTATGTACACCGCACGGCATACCAACTAAAACTCCGCGGTGGCCATCTTCGGCGCATTAGGGACGGCTGCGGGCTTCCTCCGACTCACGTCTAAGTTGTCGTCCGCAACCGCCCCTAGAGTTAACGTCTGGAGGTAGAGAAGTGGGGACGCCTTTGCCCTGCTCTAAACGCTTGTACTACTTGTAGCTGGTGATGATGTTTCTAAAATAGTATACAGTGAATCCTGGTTCAGTGAGACATCAATGGACAAATCGAAAGAACGAATCCCAGATAGAGGTTTGCTTCGTCCCACTAACAGGGAATTCAGTGTCAAAGTGTTGGGACCTCAGTATGAGTTCTATGGAGGTTTCTCACTTATCCAGATCCCACTTAACCAAGTTTCGCTGTATTATGTATGAAGTGGTAAGTATTTTGCGACAGTAAGTGTGGGTGGGTGGTCACCGTCATGCTTAGTTTGACGCCAATCTTTACATAGTGCAAGCACTATTGAGTTTCGGTTGGAATGAAAATGTAGCTTATGTTATAACTAAGTATTGTAAGACGTAACATCTAATGCTGCACTTATGAAGTTGAATGATTGGGACTGTCTATGGACGGTTATGGCGCTTGTCATTAGGGGAGCATCTTATCCTATTTAAAGCAATAATTTATTTATTTATTTAGTTTTTCCTCTCTTACATCTACTATTACAGGATAACCTAATACAGTAGTGTGGCATAATATAAATGGGTAGTTTCTTGACGAAGCATCATCACATTTTAGTATATGAAATTATCATGGCCGCTATCTTTGTGAATTCACTCAGAGAACAGTTAAATATATCCATTTCGACTGCAATGAGGTTAAAAGTACGAAGGGCGCGTGTTATTGGCGCTTCTTTGAGAATGTTAGTACGCGCGCGCGGTACCGCTAGCAGTTGCGGCCGCCTCGCCGTTGTCTCCACACATAGTTCTCCGGAACACATAGCCCCACATGCATTAATAAATTACTATATTTTTTAATTATATTTTTAACAATTTTAGACCAAATCGAATCTTTAGCCAATTTGATGTGTAACTTTGTGATAATATTTGGTAATATCAAAAACTGGCCAAGACTCGCTTTCCCATTAATTGCATAAAGAACTAAACAAATTCCAAGTACAATGTACACGTAGGCGGGTCGGCGGGCAGATGTTTGCTTAGTTCGGAATGAATCACATTACCAAACAAAGACCCATGGACATAATAGTTCTTTATGATGGCCGAATCTTATTATAACTGACGTGTACATGAGTGTCTTTTTTTTTTTGGGAAGAATTTAGAGGCTAAGGAGTGTCAGCGGTTGGGATGAAGTCGGTATTTAAAGTTAAAATTATTGCAGGATTTAAGGTGTTACGAAAAATAAATCTTATGATTATTTACAACTACGTTTCAATGCGTAAAACAGATGGGCTAAATTTACATTTCTGCATAAAGCTATTTGATATTTATATAAAAAGGTTATACTTGTAGCTTTGTTTGGTAATGAATGGAACTACTCCACTAATTTTAGCAATTCTTTCACCAATAAAAAAACTACATGATCCTTCCCTGAAACGGGTCATATTTTGTATTTGTTTTGGATATAATTCCCTAGATATTAATTCATTTACTAATGTAATTAATATCCTATAATATTTATGGTCGAATAAAGGCTTATTTTATTTTATATTTCCCTAGAAAGACATATTACAAAGTCGCGAATACCACAATAAACATTCCCTCCAAAATTTGAGAACAATATGCCATAAGCTAACTAACGCAGAATAGAGATAATCGCGAACTGTTTTCGGGACGCGGTCACTGATTTGTATCAGAGCGTCTTACAATCGAAGGAGATCGGAACTAGAAACAAATTCACAATAGCGTTTGTCGTTCGTTCACATCGCGACACCCTTCCTTATCGAGATGTTTATGCTTATTTCGCTAGGTCTTGCTTGGGTTTTCTTGGTTTGTTTAATCACTTTAAATGGATCGGGTTTTTGGATTTAGAGCTAATTGTTTTTGGGTTTTAGGTACTTGACAATATTTTTCGGGATTCAGTAGAACACATACTAAATGTTGTCAATTGAGAAGAAAACGATCAAAGACAATTTGAGTATCAATAAATTCATCTTCAAACCCAAAATAAATACCATAATCAAAGAACTAACACTTTGACTGCTAAGTATTCAAATCAACTCAAGAGCTAAAACCAACAAAGCGCCTCGTGTTTTCTTGAAGATGTTAAGCAACAGATAATATTTTAACATAAGAAAGAAAACTATTATGGCCCATACAATGGCATAGAAAAGTAATAAATAGAAAAGATTTCTGACAATCACAATAGGCACAAATTGAACGTCCATAAACACGTGTCCGAATTAAAAAAAAAGGAACGGCCAGCATTATCGAAATACAAATTTACAATTGCAGTTCGAAAATATTTAAAATACTAATACAACTTTAAAATGAAAGTGTAAAGTTGAATATCGATTGAGGAAATAAAACGGTATTGCAGTTATGTTGGTTTCGACGGTTTGAAATAGCATTAAATGGCGCGAAAAGTGACAAAAATATGTCTCGCGTATTGTGTGTAGAGAATTTTTAAATAAACACCTTTTGAGTGGGCGGGCGCGCGACTGTTTGTAAATAGGTTTTTGTCATTTGCACAATGGTTTTTTCCTCCAACGTCCTGCTGTGATTATTTGACGTCGCCACGTGCTATTGTTGTGTAGGTATATACAAAATATTTTAGTAACGGGGCGTAAGGCTAGTTTCAGTTTACCTACATCAATAGGGTAGTTTCCTATGTTTGATTTTGTAAATTATTTTATATGAAACAGGAAATAATACGAAAAAGAAGTTGTTCTGTGGAAAAAAATCAAAAATGGTTAAAAAATAAAGCAGTTATTCATATTTGAAATATTGTTGCGAGCAAAGTTAGGGATGTGGAGGGGATATCGGCCTATCTCTTTCGCACGCACGCAGCGTTATGGCCGGCGACTCCCGGTGACGTCACAGTGTAATGTTATTGTTATTTGACAACTACCCCTTCCACCAAATTTTAAAGCGTTATAACTCACTAATTATTGCCTCAATTTTGCAAAATATACTTCCGTTACGTTACGTTAAAAAAAATAGCCAACTACCCTATTTTGATATTACAGATAGTATATCATGAGACAAGAATAGAAAAAATGAGGTAATTGCGAAAGTCGTCTTCAAAATATATAATATCTTTGTAATTTTGAGTAGTAAGCATCATTTTATTGTATAAAGAGCATGTTAAATGCTGAATGAACTACGTCACCGAAGCAGTCATGAATGAACAAAGTTATAAATAGTCGCTACATCCAATATAAAGCAAACAGCAATATGAGATATCGATATAAATTATAAAATGGGATACCAATACGTTGTTCGAACTATGCGAACCAATCACATCCACGGGATTACATTACCTAAAACGGGTGGAACAAATTAAACTGCAAAGTTCCGGTGTGAAATACAACACTAAAGGTGTGTGCACACGATATATTCGCGCGCGATTATCGCACCATCGCGCGACATAAAGAACGCGGCGGGAGGCGCTACCGGCCCTGCCGGTCGCCGGTCGCTGGCCGCCCGTCTGCTTTACGACCTTACAAAAATACTCGCTACCGAAGCGGCTAGAGTTACCGTAAACCGACGGCCGCTGTTTCCTTATTTTATAATAGCTTTAAGAAGCTACGGTAAGTTGCTCATGTATTTATGTGGACGCTAAATATCGGGAAAACATTTTTAATACGTTTTAAACTAGAAACTATCAGCACGAAAGGCAACTTTATTATTTTAATAACTTCACTTAAGTACGCTATGATATAAGAAATGAATTGACATCAGTGTCAAAGTTTAACTCGTCAATTTAAAAAGCGGAATCCGAACAAACAAGCACTAGCAATCATAGTACAAAAGAACAATACGGAGTGGTTGTTTGTAAGTAGGGCATAATGTCAGGGCTCAGAACAGTGGCGGTGTCAGAGTGTCACTGATAGCGGGGTCCGAGGCCGTTAACGTCGGCATAATAGCATCCAGTCAGGTGTCAGACACGCGAACTGGTATCGCGTCGGAATGCGGTCACGTGTCTCTGTGTACGGAGCTTTACTTTTCGATTGTGGGAAAGTTCTGAATATCAATCGATAGTTGATTGGAGGTGTTTACTGGGAGTGTCTAATTCGAAAGGCTTAAAGAAGCATGGCCGTTTCTTAAATATTAATGGCGCGTAATTCACTAGGCACAATAATTTGGGCTAAATATTTATAATGTTTAAAATGGTACGGCAGAAACTTAAAAAACAATATTGTGCTCCGTTTCGAACTATTCGACAGAATTGCATATTGTAAAAGAGGCTGTAAATTAGAAAACTGAATCGGAACAATGACCCGATATCGTTATCAAGGTACCGCTATAAAGGAAGTTATAAATATTGAACCGCAATCAAACCGCCATTAGCTTTTTAAAAGACGTTTATAATCTTATACTAACCGTTCTGTCCACGATTAATTAGCCATAGATGTTTTTAATATTTGAGCTTTTATCTTTGAAGATACGGGGCGCATACAAATTGCCACTAATCGCGTCTAATGTAACACTGAGGTGCTATCGAATATCCATAAACTTATGAGATTCCACACAACCCCACGCTAGAGGTTTTCTAGGCTAAAGCCCGTCGCATACTGTCGATTTTCTGTTGCAATTGCGATTTTGTGAATTTTAATGGACTTAGTTGAATTGATATTTTTCAAAACTGAACTATAACTGAACAATCGTTTTGCATTGTGATTATGATATGTATGTATTTTGCTGATTTAGTAACCATTCACTAGTATGGCATTTCTGGTTGGTTTCACTCTTTTCGGGTATAGCTTTTTCAATATTTTAAACGTGTCGATTTTATCACATATTATGATTTTTATTAAGAAATTTGTCATTTTTACGAAAAGAAAATCCATTAAGTATACACAATTCGTAAATATACACTATATTATGTTGTCTAGTAAAGTTAATTGCAACTAAAAGTCGCCAGTGCGCGTACCCCGAGCACCCGAACGCCGTGATCTCGCAGCGGCGTATTGTTGATAACCTTAATGACGTCGTAAACTCGGCCCGCGCGAGCGAGATAGCACAAGCCGAGATATGGAACGTGGAAGAATTAGCCAGGACTAACGACGGAGTAAATCACCTGCTAGTCCACAATTCCACTATGATATAAAATTTAAAACGTGTTTAAATCACTATGCATGAGAAAATATTTCAATTTCTATCACAAAATTCTTGTTTAGGACAGTTTGTTTGAACTATAAACTGGTGGAATGTTAGAAACATGCTAGCTATGGCATTAGAATTTCGTTGTGTATTTTTTGTGCTATATAATTTATTCTACTCTAATCTACATCATTAAGAAACACTACTACTTAACGATGTATATTATAGTTTTACAAAAAAAAAATTGTAACGAATTGGAATGTAATCAGTAAGTCACATTTTTATTCAAATGTTACAATAGATTCATTATCCAATTCAAAATTTCACAATTAACTGGCAAACGTTTTAAAAAACACAAAACACATTCATAAAGATATTTTAAAAGCTACATTTAAAAAACACACCAGTTAATTACATCCCCGTGCCCATCTGGGCATAGCGTTACATTTGAATAACAAAGGGCGCTGACCGCGGTTTGTTGCGGAAAAACGAAAGATTGACATACACTCCAGACCGAGGGCGAGCGATTATGATACGTTGAATGGAGATGGGTTTTAGGATAAGTAAGAGTTGATAGGATTATGAGCTTAAAAGTTTTAAAAACAATAGAATCCCAATTGTTTATAATTGAAAAGGAATACTGATTATATTTTGCGGAAACAAAATCATTTACTGTCACGCGGTTTGATTATGAGTTGATTGATTGGAATGCCATCGTAATTGTTTGGGAATAGGGTACAACCCGAATCCATCAGAGCATTTAGCTTTACCGTACCCTTTGTGAATGTCACTGAACCTATGTTTATACCCGTATTGTCATTAAATTTTAATTTACCGTGCTCTTTGTCGTAAATATTAATACACGTAACCCTGCAAGTTTTAATAAAAACCACGCAACACGCCGGCAGCGCGTTTTTGATGAATGAATATATCAGAGCACTAAACAGTGAGTGACGTACAAGGGCCGTGTCCCGACACAAAGGGCCGATCTTTGCACTTTGACATTTCGCGATTTAATCACGTACTAGAGGCGTCGCAGAGGGCGCTAGCGGTGTTCCGCCAAGATCAGTGCGCACTTGACATCGCCGATGCCTCTTGACAATGTCACTTCGTGTGGATATCGCGGCACTTGGTACATCGCGTCATTGTGTGCCCACGTGCTTTAGATCGTTATCGGCGGTAAAAGGCGCCTCTTGGATATTGAGATCAAATTTACTAATAAAATGTTTATTGTTTAAACGCACATAAAAGAACTGCGATAGGCATCTCCGATTTATCTATATGTAATGGAGATGCTTTGAGTATGGAATGGCGGTTTCGGAATTTGTTAAGAAATACTGAGAAATATTTTAGCTACAAATTAAAGTAATAAATTCCTACATTTTAATTATGACAGTATTTTAAATAAGTTAACTCTACCTAATTAGTAAATTTTTCCTAGTCGATTTTTTACTTTAGTAATTTTACCTGTTCCTAAACACAAAACTACATACTATAAGTGTATTCATTATGAAGAGTGGAGTAACAATAATGCTATGAAGGCATATAATACGAAACGTTTGGACGTGGATCTGCCCGTACACCAAACAGGAGGACGGCTCGTGTCCGAGTTGGAAAACTAATGCTCGTCACAGGGCTGCCACAAAACTGATGTTAAATAATAGAGCAGGGTATAATAAATATCTATACTAATATTATAAAGCTGAAGAGTTTGTTTGTTTGAACGCGCTAATCTCAGGAACTACTGAACCGATTTTGAAAGCTACATAACTCCTGAGTGCTATAGGCTACTTTTTATCCCGGGAAAATATTTTTGTCCCGGAAAAACATTTTCACGCGGGGGAGCCGCCAGCACTACTAGTTAAATATATTATCCTCTAGTAATATAATTCTCCCTAATAACAGAATAGTATAGAAAAGAGGTAGTATTGTTGCGCTGTTAAATTATGAACAGGTATTGAGTGGTGAGGTTTGGATTCCTTAACGATTGACATCAGGGCAGACGGCTGGTCATAAAACTGGTTATTCCTAACGTTTGAAACATACATGCTTGTGGGACTTTATATTGAAGAACATGAGAATTTAAAAGCTGTACATAATAAGATATGTACTTAAAAGGAGAGAGAAGAATGCTTAAGAAGATAATCGATAGCTATTTGATTCGTATTGTAACAAGAATATATTTTGCGACTCTTAGATGAACGTGACAAATGTTGTGAAATTTGATAGAGATTCAGAAGTAATCAAAACAGATCACCATAAGCTTAGAAAAGTTACTTTTCTAGATAAAAATATTCAGCTGCTTGTCTATCAAATCTTCCACCTTACATTGGTAATTTGCAGTACTTTCTATTTTAACACACTGAAAAATCTAGAACACAGCCATCGAAAGCCGTCCATCAACCCTAACCCGCTGACGGGGTGCAAATAAAGCCCGCCCACGGACGAATGAAGTGAAAAAATCCCAGTTCAAAAAGCCATCGTCTGAATCGAGCGCTCTGGCGAAGTCGTGTCCATTGTAATATGCGTTTTAGTGCGCGTTTCATTTTTTATCTTTAATATTGTTCGGATTTATTTAGTCAGTTCGGTTATTAGATGGAAAAATGATTTATAAAGTCATGCATTGAGCCATTAAAAAAAATATCGTCGTCCCACTTAAACATTATCATTCCTTAACTTAACAATCAATAACACTCTTTAGATAAATCAAATAACGTTTTTTATTTTTTTACAAACCCACATTGTTATTCAATGAAATTTTGATATCCACTAATCTCATCCCGAGTGTAAAATGATATAACACTGATAAAATCGATAGTTAAAAGGGGACTTCACAATAAGTGTGGCCTGAGGGACCCCCAAACTCTTTTGTACGACGCGTGGCGTAATATGACCGCGGACCTACCCTCATTAGGGTTGTGCTTTAATTATTTAAAAATGGAACGTCTGACTCGAACTAACCAGTACAGTTCTGTGTCGAGTAATAAATTATTTTTAACTTGGTGACATCATACTGTAGAAGGAAAGTTTTTACCAAAAAGTCGTCGCCCATTCATGAGTTGCAGACATTGACCGTAAAAATAATCTATAATACGGTTGTCGATAGTCAGATGGTAGCAACCAACCTCGCAATAGAGTTAAGCCAAAGTCTTTGATGGTTATATTTTTTAAACTTAGAAAAGGTTTTATTTCGGAGTCCTGAATGAACAACGCGTGACTTCGTGCTCCGCTGATTTTATTAATAGTTTGGTGTTTATTATACGGGTACGCATTACTTCTTCAGCGACAAATAACGGTTTAGGTGATTTGAACTTTAATGACGTCCATTATAAATCTTTTTATTAAGAGAGTACAAAGCAAATCAAAGGATTTATTGAACTTTATGCAACTTACCGAAATTCCAAATTTAAAAAAACGGCTCAATAACAGTCCAAAGAGTCTAGTTTCAACTAAAACCCAAACCAACTGGCCATAAAACGTACAATTGAATTAATAAAAAAGTGGATCGCCAACTGCACCGATAGTCAATGCGGGTAGGTATGAAAGGTAATAGAATTGCGACACGGTGAAAAAAAAAGAAAAATGGCGACGCCCCGGGCTCGGCGGCATGGGGTGTCAGCGCAACTCAGCATTTTCACAGAATAAGCTTAAACGTTGAAAACCCAATTTGACGGCTCGATTAGCGCACTCGGAGCTTTATACACGGTTGACATGATGGTTTGCGATGTTTTGTGATGTGTTGAAATTATGAAGTCATTATAAGGGCCTTACTAAAAACTTGTATACGTTCATAGTTGTAAAAAGTTTTGTGTCGCTTCTTCTCACAGTAAATGTCTAATAATTAATTAATAGTAAGACAGTTGGTCAGAGAGTACCTCCTCTATGAAGGATTGATCCATTTAGTAAGTAGGTACGTCTTGAAAATTCCTGGCAAAACATTTTTTTTTTAATTAAACACGAGACGAGCAAGCCAGTTGCCTGATAAGCGACACGACTACCCATAAACAGTAAGAACATACTGCATTGCGTTGGTCATCTTGATATTGATGTTAAGTCTCCTAATATCCTGCAATTACATTGCTAAAATGATAAAGGTAGCTGGAACACGCTGGATGCAGGCCGCTTTTGGCAGGTCCGTCTGGAAATCTTTAGGGGAAGTCTATATTCAGCAGTTGTCATCTGGCTGATGATGATGATGATGATGACACTGCTTAAGATAATTACAATACCGTTTAATTTATTCGTGAAAATATTATCAACTAGTAGAGAATATTTTTACCCTAATTTATGGATCCTGATATTGTTTTTTATTGACACTACTTCGTACCATTTTAACTTGAAACATCCATGGTCCACACCTCGTTCACCTAGGCCTGGCGACAAGGCATGTTCCCCGAGTCGTGCCCGGACGACCATTGTGCTCAATTCGGGAACACGTTAATTGTTTTTAATTCGCCACCGCATGTATTGTAAGTCTTTTAATTACGCCCACGACTGCGCTAATGGCGGTGTCGTGAGCGTGCGCATGCGCTCCTTTTGTTTGGTACAGTCGATGGTTTCAGGATAAACTTCCTATGTTCGATATAATTGGGGGCTAGGATCGTCACATGATCTTGGATTCATTCAATTCAATGTTTTGTTTTGAGAGCTATGTTCCGGGTTGGTTTAAGGGAGGATCTGATTTTAGTAAAGAAATGTGCTATAATTATTTACACGCAATTTCGTCTTCCGTACTTTCATGTGTTTGAATGCAAGGGGTCTTCTGGTTTGGATATATGTTTCTTTTTTAAATATTTTTTTAGGCTTCGTAAAGACAGCATCACCGACAATTTCATCATAACCTACAAATCATCATCATTGCCTATGGCTTATTATCCTGCATGGATCAAATTTCTAGGTCTAGTTGCCTCAACCAGTTAGCTGCGGCAGGCGTGAACTCGTGAAGCTCAGCTATACCGCCGGGAAAACAGCGAAGCGGACATTCATTCACCACATGGGAAAGGGTCTGGTCAGGTGCGCAGTCGCATTGTGGTGACTCCCTCAATCCCCATTTGTGTAGGTGGTGGTTTGATTTTCCATGGTTGGCCCGAAATCGATTTAAGCGACTCCACTTTCGGCCAGCATTAAAACCGGGTAGCTTTTTTGTAGGGTCCTTAACAAGGTGCGAGCTAAAGTATTTAAAGAGGCCCCACTCCGAACGCCATGCCTCGTTGAGTTGAAACTGGTGGTGGATCCTCTCGTCTGTCCAGATTGAAGAGAACCTACAAATAATTTCCCAATAATAAAAACGTTCACAATTCTCGAGGCGACGATACTCTGAGCGTATACGAAACTACGCTCCTCATTTGGTTAATTCCGCCCTGTAGATCCTCAATTAAACGGGCACAAAAGGAGAACTTGTGGCCGCGCACGGACGGAAAACCACGACACATTTCAAATTAACTTGACGGTACTACTTTTTAATGAGCCTCCTTTGCATTATTTCATTTTAATAGAAAGTTGGGTGGGAAAAGTTTTTTGTTTCGCCCGTAATGAGCGGGAATGGTGTAATGAGATGTTAATTCACCACGGATTGGACAATTGATAATATATTTCATTAATTTATGCATTGAATATTGATTTTATTATATAAAAACATGAGTGTTTATATGGAAAATATTATGTGTGAAAAAAAAGAAATCTATGTTATGATGAGTCCATAAAATATCGTAGCTTTAAGAATGTAACTTACGTAATTTATTATTAATTGGCGTCATGCTGATTTAACATTTAAAACGTTACCGATAACACACATAATTGCTTAAAATTATTTGACCTAACCCGTCAGTAGTCATGTTATCATTAAAACCAAGGAAATGAAAAGATCATAAAACAACAGTGGGATTATGACTGGCCCGAGACACGGTCAACCCTTCGGGGAGGAACCCTCTTGGCTCGCTGTACCACAAATTGTACATTTCAATGCATGATTTACCCTTGGGATGTGGACAAAAATCGATGCCATTGCGTGATAAGTGATATTTTTTATTTAAATGTGGTTATTATTTTGTGCACTTTGATGGGTTATGCATTTCCTTATAGGTTACTCGAAATGTTTTTTAAAATCTGTTATATTTTTTGGGTGATTTGGTAAGTATAAAAAAATTATTGTTATATTCTAACATTATATTGCTTAGAATATCATCTAAATAAAAAAAAAACTATTTGAAGCTGTTTTCCTGATCGTTAATTTGAATGAATGATTCGGGAATGAAACAAACAATTAGAATGACGATCGTATAATATTAAACCACTAAAATTACTACATATTCACAAAGATTATTCCTTACAAAGCTGACGTGTTAAAATGTATAATATCAGTGCAAACCGAATTGGCGCGACTTTTTGTGCGTCACCCTCGGGGGCGCGGATAATCATATCAACAGGCGTCACTTGAGCCGTGACGTCACTCACACCCCACACACTCGATAATCAACCGCAACGTGTCATTACAAAAATGTAATATATAACCCAAACAAAACCATAAAGAACGTGTGCCACAACCGAAATTAAAAACAAAATTACACCTTATAATTTTGATTACATCCTGCAAATGATTATTTTTCGCTATTAATTCCAGGCCAGAGGAGCGATTAACTTATAAATCCCCCTTAGTTGCTGACGACAGATGTCGCTAGCGCCGGGGGCTGCGCGGGCGCATTGTTGCGGTTTTGTTCGAGGAACAAAAGGCGCCGCCTTCATTTGACACTATTTTTATGTTAGTCAGATAATACGTTTTATTTGATGAGGATTGATGTGATGTAATTATGTTTATTCCTGTTTTGTTTGTTTGAAGTCTAGGCCAATTATTAAATACACGATAATACGTGCAGAAAAGAGTAATTTGTTTATAAAATATAGTTTTTATAACATTTAGTACTAGCTGTTTGCCAGATGGAGCTCTACACTTTTGGAGTATCGTTATTTAAAAAAAAAGCCAGATACGTTGTTCATAGTACCATGATAGACTTTTAAAGTAATTTAACCTTTCTGATAAAAGGCCTAAAACGGATCGTTCTTCGGTTTATTTGTTTTGAAATATTATTCGAAGTTTATCTGAATACTTATGAAAAAAAGATAGCACCCACAAATATAAAGTAATTGCCGACATGTATATAATTGCATTGTAGGAAAATTCTTAATAGATCATATTAATACATGTAACAGTATAGTAATCTATTTTATAACAAACAACTCGTATAACTAGAGTCTAGATATGATGCAACAAATTACGTTGTTTATAGATACAAAGGTCATCTCTATTGATAGCGTACAAAGTTCAGGGCATATTGTAGGACATGGCTTACTTATACTAAACATATGAACAATATATTATCTAGCTATATGTGATTCAGTACGTTGCTTTTTCTCAGAATATAATCCAATATATTTTTCCGAGAAAATGTCTACGCCCTTCATAGATCCACTACTTGAACTACATTTTAATGACATTCAGCACTTTTGCATTTCAACATTCCAAAATCTTCACAAACATTAAATTTGTTAATCTCGGTTCTCAAATAAATAAAGTCACCATATATCATTATCTAATTTGTAAATTCGGACATGCTTTTGATCCGGTCGGGAAGGTACAAACAGCGTCGCATTTCGCCCACCCCTCGGCGACAGATTGATAATACTGACCGTAGAACTAACGAGCCGCGACCGCATGAATATGCAGCCGCTTGACGCTTGACGGTACAAGAACGGATTAATTAATTTTGTCCACACCTCCTCGTTAATTTATTTTCGTGGAAAGAATGATGGTTTGTTTTGGAATGTAATTTGATCTACGGATTTGGATTGAAAGAAAGTACGAGTGGAATGTAACTTTGTAAATGATTTTTTTAATGTTTACTAACTCTGGGATACTCTCTCTCTTTAAATAATTTAGTATGTTATGAATCACATTAAAGAATTATATGTTTTGAATTGAAATTCTTTACACTGACAACTTTAAACCGGTGGTTCTGTAGGCGTGAAAAATGGTACACGACATGCTTAAACCTAAGTACTAAATTTGTCAACTTGAAAAAAGGACTGTATAAATCTTTCTTTCTTAAATTCAGTGCTTAAATTTTTACCTTTTAAAATGAATCAAAATACAAGAATTTAAGAATTCATTCTTTTTTTTTCGTTCTGTACGTTTGAAAACCTTTTACCAAATCCCACTAAAATCCACTACCCTAAACATTAAGCCCCTAGGTACATAAGGTAGCCTAACGCCAATCCCATGAATGACATACCTCGATGCTCCCTTCGTGTGCTACTAATGAGCAAACAAGCTACACGTAGTGAGCACTGATCTAGCTTCATTCAGGTATTTGCTTTTGTGCAATGTTTGATACTTTATATTGCTGTTAAAATTGACGTTAATATTGATGTGACTTTACATTTGTACAAATTGAGGTAAAAACAAATATTATGTTTTAAATTTCGTTTTCTTATTTTGAGTATTAAAACTATAAAGCACTATGATATCGTTTATGGAACAGTAGTATAAAATAAAAAGCTAAA
This sequence comes from Lapara coniferarum, assembly GCA_949316025.1. NCBI lineage: Eukaryota > Metazoa > Arthropoda > Insecta > Lepidoptera > Sphingidae > Lapara > Lapara coniferarum. The sequence goes on along the minus strand of OX438934.1, from coordinate 4,550,000 downwards.
GATTCTACAAATGTCTACATAACCAAATCTAATCTAAGCCAATGCAACTTGCAAGTTATACGTAGTGTAACAATAGACAAATATGTTGAGCCATGATGAAAATTCTCTCTATTCGCGGTAAGTTACGACCGTTTCCCAACGTTGATACTGATAAAAATGAAGTTGAGACAGTATCAGGAGGGAACTCGAGGCAGATAAGTGGAAACGATGAAATAACTCGAAACCTCGCACCGGTGCAAATAATTAGCAACTCCCTTCTGTAACAAGATAACCGAATCACAGCTAACAAGTTCCCTGAAAGATATAACCCCAGATAAATGTAATAAAATTTGACAAAGTTTGTAACAAATGTGCCAGTTTTATGATTTTACTACTCTTTACTAGCAGCTTCGCGTGGAATTCGGTTTTGACAAATAGAAATAAAAAATAGCCTACGACTTTTAACGGGGCTTAAACATTATCGTTTGCAAATTTCGTCTAAATACATTCAGCACATTAGTCGTGAAGGCGTAAGTCGTAACTGATGGATACATTTATTTGTCATCCTACTAATATTATAAAGGCGAAAGTTTGTAAGAATGTCTGGATGTATGGATGTTTGTTCCTCTTTCACGCAAAAACTACCGAACGGATTTCGATGAAATTTGGCACACGAGTAGATCGTGTTCTGGATTAACACATAGGCTACTTTTTATCCCGGGAAAACATAAGGCGGGACTTTTATCCCGGAAAAACTTTTTAACACGGGCAGAGCCGCGGGCAAAAGCTAGTTTTTAAAACTAGAATTAATTTAGTTGAAATTACGATACTTTATTGTACAGTCAGCCACACAAGTAGCTGAACAAATTCAAAACTTCAAATCGCGTCTACACTTTCGTGTTCTTACCAATTTTTATTTTCTCTTCACAAAAATAAAATAAAGGCGATTAACTGTACTTCCCACAAAGAAAATAAGGTTTCAATAAAACTTAACGCGTGGATGTGGTTTGAAATTGTTCAGCTATTTATGTGGCCAATTGTACAAAATGTTTTCCACTAGTCGTTTGTGCCTAACATTTCAACCTTTTCGATCTATCATTACAAGATATATTATAAATACACCTTCCAATATGAAATGATGATTATAATATATTTTGACTGTAATACAACACATAAATTTAATACAAAACCTTTGAAGGACGATCAGTCTTCACAAGTATACAATTTTGCTATCAAAGTACCTACTTTACAGCATAATAAAACACTTATAAAATACTATTATGGCGTATACGATGCAAAATAATTACAACCCGTCAACCCCGACAGTTGGACAGAGTCCCCCGCGGGGACCGGCGTCTTTTTATCACCGGGGGACCGCAAATTTCTATTTGCATATCTGTGCACTCATAAATCTCTGTTTCACTTATTAGCTCCCTAGTGCGGGGTCTCTTTGACCCGCGGGGTTGGATAGGGTTAGTTGGTGCGGTAAGCTATTAAAACGTGCACTGGGATATAAAATATGAAAAAAGTAGGTAGAATTTAGAAAGAAAATTAGTACTAAAAGTATTTAATAAGGTATACTTACAAATCGTCGGCCAGTGTAACTTGACCCCAGGTGACATACAGCCCGCATACTTCTCCATTTGTTAGTGACAGTGGTTTATCTAGTGATCTGGTTACTTTGGGTGAAATATTGCTCAGAACAGAAAAATGTGGTTAGTATTGCTTTACAAGAATAGAAACCTCCACCAATAGTAACCACCACCAGAGAAAAGAAAAGAAAAAACAATCATGCAACACATGCAAAGGTTAACATGCAAAAATAATGAAAACAAAATCTATTTGGACCAGATAAACGACAGGTATTAATGTCTATGACATTTGGTCTCGAACACATTTCTTGTTTTTTTTTGTTAAATCTTAGCGTGAACTATGATTATAGTGTCTGGTTAATTCTGAGAAAATGTATGTTATAATTTAGCTGTTTATGTTTTGTATATTAGATTATAACATGATATTGTAACGCTTTTAGATATTTGTTAGTTTCAATGGCTCTACATAGCCTTTTTGTACGTGGGTGAACGGTTTTATACATTCAGACGTTATTTTTCTACAGCTTACCTATGTCCATACTTAGAGGTTTTCCTTACAGTTTGGATCTTAAAATAGCTATTATTGAAAATATGATTAAAATGAACATAAAATCAATTTTTTAAACAACGTATGCCATTCTCTTATGCCAATGTATCAACTCATACTAATTTGCTCCTCCACAATGATTTTCTATATTAAACATTGTTTTTTTAAGTATATTACCAATGTAATATTAAAAAACATGACTTGCGTATATATAGCGTTGTTTAACAAAATATAATATATAAAATTAGGAATTTCATGAAAAGAGATAAATTCTATAAATAGTGCATGAGTGGAAGTATCACATTTTTTCCAAATTTTGATTTATATACCACATAATAGTAATCATGTGTTTTGATAAAACAATACTTATTTAGTATGTACAGATGTCCTTCGTCAATGATAATTTGAAACAAAACCCATCCAAATGTACGTGTACAATATAATAATTAATTAAGCAGATATCGTATCGTATATCAAATGGTCACGCCCAAGATACCGCCCACGACGTGTTCTGCGTCTACATAATGTCTATGGAACACAAGGTTGTTTTGATTTGAAACAATTAAAGGCTGTACGATTTAGTTTCCTTTGACATTGTTCTAATTTGTTTATGGTTTCATGATCATCGATTTCGTTTCGAATTTTTTTACTTTATCAAAAGCTGTTAATTGTATTAAATTGTTACTTTCTTTATTATTGTTTAGAGCTTAATTTTTAGAATATTTTTCTAGTTTGTTGAGATATTCTAAGAGCATATATCTGTGTGTCATTTGTGTTTGTAAAACACTTTCAGAATCATAAACCGGCTGACCTCACGAAAACGGTAATACAATTCGTTCACAAACTTTTTTACTTTATCATTTCTGACGCCCCCTAGCGGTTGATGTAATAATATTTTACGCAATTGGTACCAGGCTTTCATGCCACTAAAGAAAGTGTACGGTCAAGAAGCAGAAGGTCTAAAATCTTCCAATGTAAGATGACCTTTCTGTCCCTTGAGCGTGAACTTAGAAAAAAGCAGTTCACGTCTTGTTAGAGGTCAAAGTACAGTGGTCATCAGTTTGCGAACAAAATTAGCACTACTTGTCGAGTAGGCAAATATAGTCCTTATGTCGATGTTCTTTAGGACGAAGAGACTGTGAATTTGGAAGTAATGTGTATCAATTTAAGAAATAGATCCGGCGACAAGAGCTTGCGAACGCGAGGCGAATATTTAGGCGGACCTTTTTATTGTTATTGAGTGACCGCACATCAGCATTGACTGTTTGATACTTACATACATATACACTCACGCCTTTCATCCCCGAAGGGGTAGGCAGAGGCGCAACTAATGCACCCGCTTTTCGCCATTATTCCGTCCCATGATGTGATAGGGGGCGAGTCTATCGCCATATCGGGCACAAATTCCAGACTCCGAGCTGATATTGAATAGAAAAACTCAATATCACTTTGCCCGACCCGGGAATCGATCCCGAGACCTCAGCATTGCAGTCGTACCGTAATACAACTACGCCACCGAGGCAGTCAAGTGTTTGATACTTATTTTATGATAAACGATATATTTCAGATGTAGTACTTATAAGTCACTAAGGATTTGGTTAAGAATGGTATTAGGAGTGCAGAGTTTCCAGAGCTATTAAAAAATAGGTACATTACTAAAATGATGGCTGAAGATGTTTTAATAAAGGTAGGCGAAGGCATTATAGAAGGATTTGACGTCTAGCATAAACAGTAATCAAATAAGTAGGTATGTATATGATTTTGCATATTTTTTTGCTATAAATACTAATCAACAACAAATATTTGTATTCGAAATGAAACGTAAACCAACGGTAAATATTATGAATCTAACGTTTCCTTTGAGTAATAAAAACATAACGTCAGAACTAAACGTAGGCCAACCAATAAAAAATTGATAACAAATTATAAATCAGCAATAAATTTGAATCGTTCATCTATTTTTAATTAACATGTTAGCTAACAGAGCCAGTTTTTGAATTTTATGCGATATATCATAATTTATTAGCGAACGATTTTGTTTACTTCTCTTGTTATCTTGGAATTAATGAATTATTTTGTTTTATAGGTTAAGCATAATGAGAGCGATTGCTTGTTTAGCCTGTACTAGGCCAGCGTGGTGGAACAAGGTGTACAACAATCTTTGCAAGGGAGCCATGGCCAGCAGTGGATCACTTTGAAAAAAAAAAATTATCAATGTTGTGCCGAGTGGGTCGCAAAACTGAATACCACATGAAAATAGCTATCACAATTCTTGAAAAATTAATAATTACTTTCAACAAGAAACTTCATGATTATAAATAACCAGAAAAATACGTATCGTATTCTATAATATCTCACTGTGAAGTTATGTACGGGTCATTTCAACCACAGATAATCAAATAACAAATGAACAAAACATGTTACACCTAATTAACATCGTTCAAACATCGTAAATCTCTCATAAATCACCGAAAAGAGGGAAGATTAAACTTTAAAACCGAGTTACACGACTCAAAAACTAAATCACCGCGATTTTATTGGATTAATTGAGCAATAAAAAATCTGGATCACTCGTTGTGGAGGGAAACTTCTGAGAAAAAAACGGGAGGAGGGAAACACTTCATTTCACGCGTTTTATACGAAGAGGGCCGCTGTGAGTAAGGTCCTCGATAAATCTTGTGCCGGAAATATTTTTTTGTACGATGAAAATAGTTTCCTCTTGTTTTGGGGGAATTGCGGGGGTATGCGCGTGGCACGCGGTGGTTTTATAGTTATTTTCACTTAGTTATTAATGCCTTGTGTTGCCGAGGAATGGTTATTATTCCGTTCACTAGTTATAGAATTTTAATGTTTAGATCCAATAAGGAATCTTATTACAAAGTGTTTTGGAATTTTTTCATTATATTATTATACAATTCTAGTTGTAATTTGTAAGTTTTAGATAAGTGCATCGATGTGGGGGAAAATCAATTAAGCAATGAACGGTTTCAGGGTTAAATACGCTGAACTAAAATACATTTACATATAGTTCTGAGTGACGCGGGGTTTTATCACTGTTGTATTCTTAAGATAACTCTACTATATAAACTAGTGTGGGTATATGAAAATGAACCATGAAAATAGAGCTATTATCCATCACACTTGTGACGTCATAATAGAACTCATTTTTCACTACTCGCGTGCATAACACTGGCTGCATAGTAAAAAATAAGAATAGGCTACTAAATCTCGCATTTACCATAAAGGATAGAGACAAATAGCTCTACTCGGACTTCGTTCTTTATTCATTCCGAGGGTTGGACCCAATAAATCAGCTGCCGCGGCGTCAATAGCACTATCGGCAATAATGGGCGAATATTTGAGATGCTTTGATCAAATGTTTGCGTTGTTAAACAAAAGGAATTTTGGGTGGGAGTGTTGGGTCCAAGGGTTGATATGTGATTTATGTATGTAAATACCTGTATCGTTTGATAACTGATAACTTAGAGGTTTCCATACTTCGGAGGTACTGAAAGAAAGTAATTTCAAAAATCTTGGCACAAATCGACTATAATCTTCGACATCCACATATCAATTTATCATGAGAACTAAGCCACACTTCTATTAATTTATATGAATGTAGTAAGAAAGTATAAAAATCAACACAGAAAAAGAAATTGACGAAGTTATCGTATTACCAACAGTATTAATGGCATGCCAACTATTATGACCACTTAATATATCATTACACAGTGTCATTACCATAAAACATTCTATAATTAATTCAAGTTAACACAAGAAATTAATCAAAAACAACTGGACACGGGCTAATAAAGTTATTTTTCATTAACAATTAAAATCTTTGGCTGTATGTTATTTAACACCTTTGCTGTGGCCATAAATTATAACCCAACCGCGGTAAGAACATCTATCATGGATTACAAATTACCAAGTTACGACGGTATTTAATTTGGTCGAATTGTGTGCGACATATTATAATTTCTTTTTTTATTGATGGAATCGAATTTCATAGTTTTGTTCCGTTTTTGGTTTATTGCCCATTTAAACATTTTACAGTGTGTAGTTGTGTCTAGCAATTTTATGAGTGTATTAATTTGATTTTAATATGTTGTCATCTGTATGTAGTTTCACGTAATAAAACTGTTTAAGTTTCTTAATTAAAATTAAAGTTTTATTTCCTCGTATTTTAATGTTCGTATATTTTTATGATAATTATACCAAATAATCGTTTATTAATGAGCGAAAAGCAATTAAGAAACACAGCAACTACTATAGCAGGTATATTTTAGAACAATAAGCATCTATTTCACAACTTCTGAGTAAATGTTACTCGTCATATGACTGAATTAGCCGACCAAATGTAAAAGTCAATTAGAATTTCCTTGACACACGCCCTAAGTATTTTTACAGTATCTCTTAAAGTAATTGGTCAAATAAAGTAACTAATCGTATACAATAACCAAACAGTAATTCGCACTGTCTCGTACAATCTTTTAGTTGGACCTCAGCTTATAACGTTAACACGTTTACCACGTTTTGGAGCCTCGTGTGTATAAAAAGTGGCAAGGGTGCATAAACTATCAGGCTTTTAGACGTAAGTGCATTTCACACTATTTCTCAATGTGATAAAGGAAATTGAGCATGATTTACTTAGCGTGGTTAGTAAAAGAAATATTTTTCAATTTGACGTGTATCTAAAATATTTACATATTAACTTAGATAATGGAACTTCTGAATAATAATGTCTTTTTAGGTTAGAGTCAAAGTTACTTTACGTTTGGAGCGTATATACTATAACATGGATTGGGCTTTTGAAAGAAAATCTAAAAAGAAAAGTTTAGATGAAATACATACGAGTAGAGTGAGTTAAGTCAAAAACTGATCAAGCTTTTTCAATGTACGCATCACATATAGATCGATATTGCAATTACACGTATATATCTTCTCTAATCCATCTTATGTATAAACGCCGATATCATTTTTTCCATTAAAAACTGCATTCTGAAATCTATGGGTAAAATAATCATGAACTCTTCATTTTACTTTCCTCTAAATATCTCCAATAAATAAGCCAAGGAAATACAAGATCAAATATAGGAAACATTGCTCAATTTAAATTAGGCACCGACTCCAAATATACGTTTATACTAAGCGAATATAAAGTTGAATTATTTTTGGTTTGCAGTAGTTTTGAAGTCGGTTTATTTTTTGTTAAAAAGTTTTTATTTATTGCTTTTTTGTTAGTTAATTATAGAATACTGTAAACAATACATCATAGATATACGATTGCAGCATTCGCGAGTCATCTGCTGTTAGTTATTGAAAAGTTCCATTGTGTATCTCCAAAGATCTTCATTAGATCTTCATAAATTATATACTAAATCCTTCCCTGAAAACTCTACACTTTTGTACATCGAAAACCACATCTAAATCGGATCAGTAGTTTTTGAGAAACACGAGGCCATACAAATTTACATACATACAAACATACATACGGATCGAATACAGAACCTCCTTTTTGAAGTCGGTTGAAAAAAGACATTTGAAATTAGAACAATTCAAAATTCGAACTGATACCCGTAAAATCACCTGCAAGTCTGATGATTCGCCACGGTTGGAACTTGGATATGTAATATTTCGCCACGTTAGCCCGAGTTCCGAGTTAAATGCAGAGTAAAAACAGTTTGCGGTAATGACGGCCGCGTTTAATTGACTCGTTGCGAAATGCATCGTCCCTTGGAAGATTTGTGGGGTAAATTGTAAGATTGCGAGAGAGCGGAAGCGGATTTTTGGTTTTTTATTGATTGATATTGATGACATTGGTGATTTGGGCTTTACGGAAAATTCATTAAGTCTTTTGTTTGAAATGGTTATGGATAGATAGATATGACGGGCGTTTGCTGCACTAAGTTTAAAACGTGAATGAATGAAAACGGCGTCGTTTTAACAAAAATATCTATAGATTGGTATCTTCTAATATGAAGGACATTTTGGTTGAAACTCCGTATAAAATTAATAATCAATAGATTATTATGTACTGTACTCTAGCTTATTTTGAGGTCGAATAATTCCTTATAAAACTTAATTTCCAAGGTCAACGTTCTAATGTAAGATGGAATTATAGTTCTACCTTTACTTCGTGAATTATAGTATGCGAATACTGTATGAATTCAAATAGCGTGAAACTACGCCTAACGCTTTAAAAACAAAACCCGATACAAAGCTTCTAGACAGTACCAGCACGAGCCCGCCGCGAGCAAGTCGACACAAATTTATAGGTAAAAGTTCGCGACCGAGCGAACCGGTCGTGGCCGCGCCGCCCGCCCCAAACTAACCCGTAAACTCTTCTAACATGGTCCATTTTCAAACACTCTCCATCGAGCCTTATCGGATACTTTCTTAATTGTGCTTGTAACGTTCGGCCGTGGGAATGTTGACCCTATTACGTGGCACATAAGTTTTGTTTTAAATTGACCACGTTCTTCGGCCTTGCCGTCGGTGGATCGCTCTCACCTTAGGTTCACGTGTGAATCTATATTAACCTGCTATGTTGCGGCGGCGCGTCAGGTGTGCACTTTGCTTTATTTGTATGGACTTTTTTAATCGGCCGCGTAAACAGATGTTAAGATAGAATTATTGGGCGTGCAACGTCTAATTCCTTAATGTGGATTTACGATTATTCATATTGGGTCACGCCTTTTGCTTGGTCGTTTTGTTAAATCGCGCTCAATGTAGTCAATATCTCTGAGTTAATATTCACTATTCATTTTTATTTAGGATTTAATAATGATTGTGTTTAATTAAATTTGTTCTTTAATGTTATATAACATTAACAAATATTTTGTTAATTATTTGAGTTGCTTTTTGAGTGTGAACGTAAATTAGGCAGTCGGACGTAATATCTTTAGTCTATACATATAATTATATTACTGATAAAAAAATTATCCATTTCGTAAAACACCTTTCTACATGTTTTAAAGTAATTGATGCTACAACATATCAATTTAAAAGGTTTGTTGTGATTGATTCAACTTAGAGTTGATTATAATGTATCTGACGTGTATTTATCTCGTTTTAATTAATGTATTACTTTATTACGGGCTTGTTTTCTCACGCATTTCAGATGCATGAGTATAGACAGGGCAAGGAGTTAAAGTAATGACGATATTCAAATTTATTATTACAGTAGTAGAATAATAAATGTAAATGAACAATTTTTGAGGAAGAGAAAGGGGGTTTGATGCTCAAGGTAGGTTTGCAGGTCTAGTGCGCCAAAAGCTCAGTAAGTTATGAGTTTAGGTCAGTTCTATAGAAAAGTGATACCATCTCAGTTGGTCCAGTTGTTTCATTCCATAGTTAACTGTCCTGTATGGTACTACCACAGTTATCACCAAATATACCACGTGTGGGTATTTTAATGCAAATTATAATTAATTATACACACACACATACACACACTCACACCTTATATCCCTTAAGGGGTAGGCAGAGGCGCAACTACTTTACCCACTTTTCGCCGTTATTCCGTCCCATAATGTGATAGAGGGCGAGCCTATCTCCATATCGGACACAAATTTCAGACTCCGGGCTGATACTGAATAGAAAATCTCAATAACACTGCCCGACCCGGGGATCAAATCCAAGACCTCAGCTTTGCAGTCGTACCGTAATACAACTACGCCACCGAGGCAGTCACAAGTAATTATATTATTATACACTCATTTGCAATAAAAACGGGCGGTTTGGATTTTAATTCATTTTAAAAAAATACGGTACTAAAATGAGTTCAATCATTTGTACATGTTACTAGCCGGTTTTCAAAATGCCGTGGTGTTTAAAACAGTACGTTCTAAATTAAAATTTTCGTTTGATGCTCGTTTTTACAGAAAACCACTTTTTATCCTACATTATTGGTGCGAAGTTCCAAAAGATAATATCGGTTTTCATAAGTTTTAGTCAATTTTTATGAATTTATTTCATATTCTTAATTGTCAAAGCTTCATTTATTGCTGTTTAGCTGTCTCAATAATGTTAGAGAAAGTGGTAAAAGCTACCAAAATTATTGCGCTGCTCGAAGAGGGCTGCAGCCAATGCTTCGTGGCTCAAAGGCTAAGTGTGAGTCGCTCGACGGTTCAAAGGACCTGGCAGCGGTATCAAGACACCGGTTCCGTCGAGAGAAGGCCTGGTTCTGGAAGAAAACCATGTACCCAACCACGGGATGATCGTTTTCTTGTGAGTCGCGCATTGAGAAATCGCAAGTCTTCGTATGTGGACCTTAAGAACAACCTCGAAGAAGTAAGAAATGTGCATATTAGTCTATGGACGGTCAGGAGGAGGCTGCTCGCGGCCAATATACGCAGTCATCGCCCGGCCCGCGGCCCTAAGTTACTCCGTGAGCACAGAGTTGCCAGGCTTAGGTTTGCTCGAAATTGTGAGTCATGGACTCAAGAAGACTGGAATAGGGTATTGTTCTCCGATGAAGCCAGGATATCTCTGTTCGGTGAAGATCGACGTCGGCGAGTGCTACGAAGACGAGGAGAACGCTTTGCAGAGGCTTGTTTTGAAGAAATCACACCTTATGGTGGGGGCTCTATTATGTTTTGGGCAGGAATAAATTCAATGGATCGTACAGAGTTAGTCAGTCTTCATTGAAAACGGCTCACTGACTGGACATCGATACATAACGGAAGTTCTTATTCCTCATGCACAACCTGCATTGGCCGCTTTAGGCGAAGACTCAATTTTTATGGACGACAACGCTCGCGCCCACCGGTCTGGCGATATGGAAGCGTATGTGCAAGAGGTCGGCATTCGTCGTTTGGATTGGCCAGCTCAAAGTCCCGACCTCAATCCTATAGAGCATGTCTGGGACGTTCTGAAACGACGCGTGAGATCAGTACAACTGGCTCCGCAAACCATCAGAGAGCTGAAGAATGTGATTACCGCGGAGTGGGAGCGTATTCCGCAAGCAAGTATCCGGGATATCCTCGCTAGCATACCCAGACGAATTCAAGCTGTGATTTCAGCTAGAGGGGGTCACACTCGATACTAAACATTTATCTGCTTTTACTTTATTAAAGAAAAAACAAACAAAAATCTTTGTTAACTTTTACTTCACGAGCATATGCACTACTAGCGAGCATACACTACTAGTGAACTTTAGCATTAAAACCCATAAATTTTATCAAAATTTTATGATAATACTGACGAAAACGATTATTTGCTTATTAATTTACAAAATTGTGAAAGTAAAACTACCTATAATTATCAAACAAACCAATAGTAACATTTGAAATGGTTTATTGCTTAGGTGCCCGTTTTTTTTGCAAATGAGTTTATTATTAATTTGATTCCAAAAAATACTTGCAGTTTTTATTTTAGATATTGCTAACCCAGTATTTTAGGGCTTAAGATTATTTCTTATATTATGTGTAATTTATTCATTTTAATTCCGAAAAATATAATGCGTGTCGTAAAATGTCTAGTCAATTGGATAGGGTAGGCAAATTAAATCACATTATTTGGTACAGACTCCAACTAAATGGACATAAAACAACGTGGCCTTAACGACTCAATTGGACTTAATTAAGTGAGAAGAATACTTTCGACTAATTTCTGAGGTATTCCTTCGCATTGCGCGTTAATTGAGACATCTTGCGAAATTGCGCGCAATGCGGATTCAGAAACAGCGTGCTATGAAGCAATTTCTGTCAGTTTCTTTAGAAATCTTTACGGAAATCATCAGGTTTGGTACAGTTTTTCAGTTAGGTAAGAGTTGCTGTAAATAATTTTTACTTATTAAATCTATAGACAGATTACAGCGTGTATGTATTTTTATATCATGCCTTTATTCAAAGGAATTGTTTTCTGATTTTTATAAATCGAATTTGTGAAGCATAATATAAAAAAATATATAGTTGTTCTATTTTTGAATTTTAAAATAAATTACCATAAGTATTGTCGTTTATTATATTATGAACATAGGACATTTTTCCCGTACCATCGGCTTAAAAATCAAGCCCCTTTCACTTCATCGTTGCGAATTGCTAACAACATTTCTCCAAGGAACTATACCCAATGTTTCTTCCGCGACAACCAAACGGACAGTCCTCCATACATATACGGGGACATTGATTTAAGACGCGGCGAGAACCTACGCCATATCATTTGATGTATGCTTTATTGGGCAGAGCCAAGTGGAAAGGTTAGGCAATCAGTGTGTACAGTGCGAGTTATAATCCCCTAGTACGTGGTTTTGACAAATGTAGGCTTTATCATTACTGCAATTAAATACCTTTTTAAATACTTTAAAATATTACACGCATTATAATAAAGGTAATGCAATGTTTCAATTAAAAACTTAAACCACAATTAAACGATTTTAACTAATACATAATTGCCAGTTAGAGAGATGTAATTACTAAAAGAACTGCAAGGCATGATCTATCAATCATGTATAAGTCAAAAGCATTACAAGTCATACAGCTTTATATTCTTTAATAATTACAAAACCTTTCGATAACTTACATTTAGTCTAGTTTGTATTGACATTTTAGTTTGTAACATGAATTTTTCACAAAGAAAGTGCCAGGAAATTAATACATCAAAAACTACAACTGGCCGATACATCAAGTCACAAAAGAAATAAATATTTTCATTTTGATTTATAAATAAATATGACAGATGGCATCAGTCACGTAGGCCATAAATCGTCAACAATTCTTCCTGCAAATACCGAGGCGGTACAGAACTGGTTATTGCTCAATCGCGTGGACCAATTACGGGCGGGCAGCGTACCCGCGCCCGATTTAACACCTGTCAACGCGCAGACAGACAGACAGACGCGGCGTGGGGTGCCGCGGTGAGAGATGCGAGATTTGGGCGAGTTTGTGCACGCATTCATCGAGTTACTATAGTAGAAACCTTTAGAGATTCGAGATTTAAAAATCACCTGTCACTTATATTGTTAAAATTTTAATGGATTTTTTTTTAATATTTATTTAGAGTCGTACCTACAGATGTTAGACGTTTAAGGCATTAAGGGTATGATTCTTAGTTTAAAGCTTCAATTAGAAGGAAGTGTTTTCTCGCCTCGTACCTACGTACGATTCTTGAAACGAAGGAAAAAGTAGCCGTATCGGAACACAATAGCAAAGCAATTCTTGACCGAGTTGATTCGCGAGATTCATCAAAAGAAGCTTGCCGCAAGAAAGTAGCTCGGTCTAATTGAGGCTTAACTTTAAAAGTCTAAACGCGTTATAGGATAGAAAATGCACATAGCAATGAATGCGTGTTAGACGGCTGTGCTGTGAACAAGCTGTTAGTTGTAGCATGTTTTAGTAGTTGAAGGCTTTATTAATTTGTCGACAACTGTTTCCATGAACGTAAGATTTTACTTTTATCTTCTCGTATTCTCATAGTGCTCCATTAGTATCAAATATTGTGTCTATTTTTAAGTACTTTTTTCTAGATTACTGTGGGAGTGTGGGCTAAAATGTTTGTCTATATGATACATTGGGAATACTAGCAACCAGTGTAAACAATTATTAAATACTAGCTTTTGCCCGCGGCTCCGCCCGCTTTAAAAAGTTTTTCCGAGATAAAAGTCCCGCTTTATATTTTCCCGGGATAAAAAGTAGCCTATGTGTTAATCCAGGACATGATCTACCCGTGTGCCAAATTTCATCGAAATCCGCTCAGTAGTTTTTCCGTGAAAGAGTAACAAACATCCATACATCCAGACATCCAGACATCCAGACATCCAGACATCCAGACATCCATACATCCATACATCCATACATACTTACAAGCTTTCGCCTTTATAATATTAGTAAGACTAGTTCACTTGTGTACACCCAGCCTTAAAGCAATTTAACAAACATTGAAAGTTCGTGACAAATGCAAAATCGAAATGTGTATCGACACAGACGGCCGATAAACTTGAATCGATAGATTAGATCGATATCTCGGGTCCGTACATCGAGTTGTTGGACGTTAATAGTCAACGTACTAATGTTTAGTGAAACAGGCGCAGTCCGCGACTTGTAATTAGATTACATTCGAAACTATTAACGTCGATTTCTGCGAATACGAGTAGGATTTTTTTTTTGAATATTTTTAATTCTATTTCTGGCTCCATTTCTAATTCATCGAAAATTCATCGAAAGCTTTATTAAAGAAACATCTTTACGTAATACGATAGATAAATATTTTTTTTTTATTTAAATCATAGCACTAAAACATTAGTAAAGCTAAATATTTTAATTAGATACCTAAGTAATTAAGATAAACATAAATGAAAAACAGACTAAGAAAATAAAAACACAAAAAGTAATTATTTTACTCATAAATTAGCGGAGCACAAAACTGATAACAAGGACGTGTCACATACAGCCAAACCAAACTACCAATTTACGACTCTACCGCTCATAAAATAAAGTTCAACTCGACTATACAATCCCAATCGTCCATAAGGGCGGTGGAAAACTGGTGGTAACTGATAAGAGTGTAATTTGAATAATTTCAAGCAGAACAAGAAGGAAGATGAATGTCGCGGGGCGTCTTAGCGCCGACATCGTAATTAATGTTGCCGCGATATTTATTGCGAGCTTAATTAATTTATCACTCAGGTAACATTCAAATGTACGGTTTTATAGAGGTCAAAAATCCATAGAGTTCCATTGGATTGTTATTATTATCTTTGATGATGTAATTGTCAGATGACGTAACTCTGAGATACATCAGTCACATTTTAACACACGTTACTAGTCACTAGTAAATATAATTTTAAATAAGCATGTGTGTTTAAACATCAAAAATACAGGCAAAGCATAAAACTTCCTGCTTCAAAATGGCACATAAATGTTAGATACGCATATTCAAAATTCATCAATATTTTTATTAATTTATGTACAAGTTTAGAACCACGTTTAAAGAATTAAAAATATTACCCCTTCCTTGCCTATACATATATGAAACATCACTTATTGTAAAAAAGCACTCATCCCTATTTCCCACAATGGCGGATATGGGTTGCAAAAGCGTAAGACTGAAAAACCGACTATATGTACCTCTACAAAGGCGCAATGTTTTTATAAAAAATGCATACTGTATGGCAATCAAAATTTACAATAATTTACCTGAGGAATTAAAACAAAGTACATTGAATGAATTTAAAAATAGATTAACTCAACTGCTTATTAACAAACTATATTACAATATAAATGACTTTTTAAATGACAAAAATATTAATAAGATTTGAAATGACATACCTATTATTGTGAATTTTAATTATAATGCATATTAATGACTAACATTTTAATTATGACCTATAAATACTTATTACTATCATATTAAATAATAATAAAACTTAACAAAAACTATCTTAAATATTTGCACGTCAAAAATGACAGATTGTGAGACACTGAATATGAAATATTGTAATTATATTACTTATGCTAACATCTTTATGTACCTAACCACAATCATGCAAATAAATTTTTCATTTCATTTCATTTCATTTCATTTCATTTCATTTCATTTCATTTCATTTCATTTCATTTCATTTCATTTCATTTCATTTCATTTCATTTCATTTCATTTCATTTCATTTCATTTCATTTCATTTCATTTCATTTCATTTCATTTCATTTCATTTCATTTCATTTCATTTCATTTCATTTCACAAATACCTACTTCAGTGTTCATTCTTTCTCATAAAAAATCACACTACCATCTAGATATGATATTGACACAATCACAATTACAAGTCAAACGATGCAGCGTAATCCTTATTGCAATACGAAAGGGATTAGTTGACATTAAAATTCATCCCATGTCGTAAGGGCCAGCTTTAAACATCGTCTAACGCGTAGATGCCGCCGATAACCATTAGAAGCCCTTAATTTGTTCGCCAGGCCTTACCTATCCCTTCCGTATCCCTTTACAGATCGTTAAGAGCAGAATTAGAATTGCTGGATGTGATCGTGAATGTTTGCAGATTGGTTTTAGTAAAGCAAGGTGAGAATATGGTATGCAAACTCCTTGCTTTGCATTATTTTTTACTAGCTTTTGCCCGCGGCTCCGCCCGCATTAAAAAGTTTTTCCGGGATAAAAGTCCCGGTTTATATTTTCCCGGGATAAAAAGTAGCCTATGTGTTAATCCAGGACATGATCTACCCGTGTGCCAAATGTCATCGAAATCCGTTCAGTAGTTTTTGCGTGAAAGAGGAACAAACATCCTTACATCCATACATCCAAACATCCAAACATCCAAACATCCATACATTCTTACAAACTTTCGCCTTTATAATATTAGTAGGATTATTAATTTTGTAGGATTTCTGTATAGCTAAAATACTTTCACAAGCTGCCTCGGTGGCGTAGTTGTATGGCGTAACGAGTACGACTTGCGCGCTGGGTGCCTGGGTTTGAATCCCGGGTCGAGCCAAAAACTTTGTGACTAGGTTTTTCCATTTTAAAAATTTACTCAGTCGCAGCTCGGAGTCAGGAAGTTGGCGGTGTGATACCCCCGTACCAGCCGTCTCACCGGACTATAAGAGTGAAGGAATAGCGAGTGCACCTGTGTATTGCGCACACACTTGTGCACTATAATATCACCTGGCTGATCTCCGTTGAGATTCGCCGCCGTGGCCGAAACTTAGGAAGATTACGTTACGTAAAATACTTCCAAAAACAAAAATGTGAACGAGTAACTAGTAAGTATTAATTATAAACAGGATCCTTCATATTAATAAGCACGGTTACTCTGCAGCTCACTTCTATAATTATTATCCCATTAATAACATAAATGTGAAAATGGGAACCAATCTTTAGTTCCTTTTTGGTATGGCTGACACGCTGCAGCGTATCTTGATACCGTTTTCTTATGTCAAGTAATTTAAAGGTCGAACACACTATCAACTGATTAGTTTCATCACAGACTAATAACTTAATTCCAAGTCTATGTTATATATAAAACTCTTTTTCTTTCTTCTTTCTTTCTATATTTCTCATTCTATTTTCAAATTCTAACGCTTTTCCAAAACATTAAAATTTTCTAAGTAAAGAAGTATAACGTAGGCTGTCTAAATTGTTTAATCTAATAGCGGTTCATACATCAATGAAACACATGTAAATCTTTCTACATCTGTGTACCAAGGGTGTAATGTCGCTAAATCCCCTTTAGTTTGTAATATCTGAGGCGATATTCTAATGTTATTGTGGTTTCAAGCAGAGATTGAATATCTTGCTGATTTGTGTGTTTTCTTGTTTGCTTAGTACGGGTATTGGTGTTTAGTGGTCATTATGAGGTTATTAGGAAACTTGCTGATTCTGAATATCCTTTGGTAATAGATCGTTGTTGGTTTTAATTTGATTTTAATAGCAGTCGTGGGTTGATGAGATTTGAAGTGTACCAGTCTGTGTGGCCAATGTATTCAATAGCCTTCTAAGCTTATATGATTTTTCTAAAATTTTATATAATCAAAATTACGAGAGTTTCATGACCAGTCATTATTTTGGCAAAAACATGTGCTTACAGAAAAAATCAATATCATCCATAATTGGATTACCAAATGTTTCTCATAAAAATATCTACATACTCGAGTAAAATTCGATAAATGCCACAGATAAAACTCATCCAAATTATCGATAAAAGATCGACTCTCACGCCCATCAAAGAGATTCATCGACTAATTACGTATCGAATAATAATCGTAAAATTAATAAAATATAAACATGAGCTCATTAGGTATTCGTCGCGCAGCGTTAGCCATAACAGTACGTTAAGGTCTCGTATCAATTAGGGGTCACTACCCCGACCCGAACAAACAATTGTGCTGAGTTTTGCAACTATTACACTTAATAGTTTGACCTTAGATTGTCTATTGTTATTTTTCATATCCTGCTGATGGTGGAATGTTCTGATACCTTCATAATGTTGCTTATGTTTTAGAATTAGCTCGATCAGGGATTCTATTTGATTTTATTGTAAATATAGCGCCAAGTAAAAATAATGAGCATTTCTTATCTATGGACGCGTTAGTGACATCTATAGATTGCAAAAATAACTGTATTATTGTTTAAAATTGGAATATGAAAATTTCCCGCTGTTTTCTGATAGGTCTAATAATACTTTATAATTTGGTCATCACGTCGATAATATTTGATTCCACCATATCAGTATTAACTGAGCATTATCGTTTATAACCCGAAACGTCGGTTAGTTCGGTAATTTGACTAAACAAAATTGGTTTTTGTATCATTTGGACGTCATTGATTCCCTAAACATGTGAAACTGAGACCAAATTACGTGTTTTAATTTATTTGACGAGACTTGTTGACGCGGCTGTTGATTGGTTTCGTGTTTACTTTGAAATCGTAAATGAATATTTATTTTGGGAATAGTGTTTTTCTAACACGTTATTTTATTTACATAGCTTTGATTCCGTTTGTGACTTTTTATAAGTATAAATCCTATTTTTACCACCTTTCTAATGGAATTGAAAACACGCATTATTATTTTTCTTTCTTTCACATTATAATCGAATCCGTAACAGTTTACCCAAACATATACTAAAGAAACAGGTACAAAGCGTCTCGTTCTCATCCGGGGACGGCAGGGACCTATCCTATTGTGACCTTATCTCCCCGAACTTCGGCTGCAAGACAAAAGGGAAGACGTTTCGACCGTTCAGGATCATTTTGTGCCAACAATCGTTGACGTTTTACTAGATAGTTAAGTTTTGTGTGTTTTAGTTTAGATTTTAGATTCGGTAGAATTTTAGAACCCGGAATTCGGCTTTTGTTAGAGCGAACGTTTACCTTTCTAGTAACTGGGTGTTTTAAAGTCCTTATAATAGAAATTCAACCGTTCTCATATGTCAAAGACTGGCAACAAAAATTGATTAGAATACAATGTTAGAATAGTATAAATGAGAACAATGTTTATTGGACTATGGAAAATAGTGGGAATTTATATTTATACTGTTTGGATAGTCAAATAATAAATGTAGTACGAAATCCTAATCTAACGGCATGATAGTCTTGTCTCAATTATTAACCATTTTTATATCCATAATCATTTTTAAGTACCAACAAAGAAAAATATCTATTCCAATTTCGAATGTTTCAAAAATAAAATCATTCTTTTTTAAAAGCATTCTTGCTTAGAGCATTGCCTTTTATGATTATTTTCAACTATTCGAGTTGATGCGAACTGACACCTAATTCAATTAAGAGGTCACCCCTTCAGAATTTGGACAAACATCGCCTAAAAATTACACCTACTACGAATATTTGCATGAGTTGTGTGGTACAACGTAGTATGTAGACGTTTTACTATCAATATTGCTATAAAAGTGACGGTTATTATGTTGCAGTGATTTAACTATGTACTTATAAGAAGAATATTTTATAATATGACATTCTCTTTCATTAAAAGTTTTATTTGTTAAAATGTAGAGTCATTCTTTGTTTTAGAGACAATTCTAAGTTCCTTATTACCACCGTTCTTATATAAACTTCTTAAATGTAAGTAAAAAAAGAAACAAAAAGTTTATTTTTATTTTAGCGAAAAAGAATACTTTAAATATAAAATATAACCCTCAAAAGCATCACTCAGTCATGTACCAAATCCAACACCTCGCCAGTGCCAATTGAGGAGGGTTAAAGATTAGAAAGGCCGCATCGCGCCGCAGATAAACAACATCTGTGACCACAACCCTACACCGCTATTGTCTCGGTCGATCCGACCCCTTGACTGACAATGTTTTTAATTTTGCATTTCGGCTGCGAAGTTAGTTGTATGGAAACGCTGATAAAGGGTTAGAGCGTTACTAATGTTTTTGTTAAGTGAATGGCCGAGGGAAATTGAAATTAGGTAGGTTTTGAAGTGAGTTTGACGTTTCAGAATTACTGTAGCTTTTTATATATTTTTTAATGAATTTTTATATGACTGCCTCGGTGGCGTAGTTGTGTTCCAGTATGACTGCAGTGCTGAGGTCTTGGGTTCGATTCCCGGGTTGGGCAAAATGATATTGGGTTTTAAATTCAGTATCAGCCCGGAGTCTGGCGAAAATTGCGTGCACTAGTTGCGGTCCTGCCTACCCCTTCGGGGATAAAAGGCGCACGCGCGCGCGCGCGCGTTTTTGTGTGTGTGTGTGTGTGTGTGTGTGTGTGTGTGTGTGTGAATTTTTATTTTTTAACAAATAGATATCTTAATAAAAACAATTCTGTCATTGTAGTATTAATTTATGTATGTAATGGTATATTTACGGTATTTATAAATGACCGTCCTGTTGAAAATTTGACAAGTTATAAGCAACCAACTAAAGATGGTCACTAGCCATCCTTCAGTTGCCTTAATGAACCTCCGTTTTGCATGTATGGCTTTTTAGTATTCTTATTTTTTATACTAAAGTGTAATAAAAGTTTTTATTACAAATACTGGCATTAAAATCCAGATGAAATAAAAAAAAACGCATGAAAAACCAATTAAAGTCCCCAAAAATGCTCGAACATGATTTTTTTACCCCTATATGCGAACACATCCTTTTTTTTGGCAAGACATAATCCGTTCGTGTGAAAATGGCATTAAAAACATAAAAAAACAAATTGTCAATATTGTCGGCGTGAAAACAATGGCCAATAAAATATACAATATGAATCGTTTTACGCTCGTTTTGCCATATCCAATTGAATTATATTTATTTTAATGTCGCTTTCGTATAAAAATATATGAAATTGAAGGTTATTCTCGAATGTTTGTTTATATCGAATATCCAGTGAAGTTCGAAATTCGAATGTCATAGGATTGTCGATGGGCGAGGAAAGAAAAAGATTGTATTGATTGATCCAACGTTAGGTAAAAAAAAACTTGAGAAGTGTCAAGGGACACCCGGATGGAACGAAGTTGTTTTCGATTAATTAGTGAAGATATTGTAATAAAATTTTATTTCTTTTAAGTTATAATAATAATTGTATATTTCATTAAAACGTTACCACATCAATGAAAACAACTTCGTTTACAATTTAAATCTTAGAGTAAGTATAACTACGTATACATACTCTAAGATTTAAATTGTCTTTTTTTATTTAAATTTCGAATGTCACTTTTACGGCCAGTTCTTTATTGTTACTGGCTGGTTTCACAGGGCAAGTATAAAAGTGTCGTGACAACTTTTCGTAAGATTTTTTTCCGTCTAGCTCCCTTTCACAACGCGCGATAAGTAACTTCGTTCGAACAAAACAGATTAACGTAAGGAGTACTAATATTATAAATACGACAGTTTATGAAGAATTTATGATATTTTTTAGAACACAGAAGTCGCTAGACAGATTTAGATGAAAGGGACATGTCCAAAAACGGGCTTAAAATTGTAATCACGATTCTTTATATTTATAGATAGTACCTACTCTCAAAAATGAATCCTTTGCAATAAATCGTATCATTTTAAAGTCCTCCGATTTTGAGATTTATTTTGCATAAAATGTACACTTGACATGAATGTTTTTAAAAAAGGTAATTATAAATGGAGTGCTCTAAAAATATTTTTATAATGGATCCAAGATTTTAGCCTCTTTAATATTCATACGTTTGAGCCTGGTTAAATTTTGAGGTCCCAGCACTGATACTAAAAGCGTACATCTCCTTCAGTGTACAGTCTATATGTATACTAAAGGTGAAGTGTGCGTACACATAGTGCATAAACGACATGACATATTTGAGAACAAAATCTAGCAAACAAGTAATTTCACGACGAAAATTTCTTATATTTCCCAATGAGGCCACAGGGCAATAGGCCTATGAAACCTGCGTGACCATTTAGACTTGACTATACCTACTATATCAAATGCTAATCGCATCTTATACTAGGAGCTATTCCTATAAAAACCTCTAACACGCTTGAACTACACTTACTCCCGCAAAATTCTTCAATGACCCATCTTTGAAATACCGGTATCGCAAAACCGATATTTATCGATTCCAACACCGGTTCCACAACACTAGTCTGAAAAAGTCAAACACGCCTCGAGGGCCACGAAACCATAAAATAGTCTAAAATTACCGTAACCACGGAGATCCTATAACGGAATAAGTTATGGCCTAGCCTGGGCCGGACGATGGACCTTTAAATAAGTAGATAACCATCTCAGTAATTAATAATGACCGCACGACCTATTATTGGGGCTTTGCTTTATTTAATGCAACGTTTAGCTTAGTTATCGCAATTGGGTTTAATGTTTTCGTGATTTATAATTAGTATAGTATTTTTTGGTAGATGTTTGTGTTTATAGATTTTAGATTCAGAATTGTCGAGTTACTGTCACTAGCGAGATATTAACGAAATACTAAATATTTTTTGGAAAAGCTGACTTTATTAATTACATTTTGAAAAATGATTTTGGTCCGTTGTTAAATCCTATTACCCAAATTACCGTACGCGAATATACCAAAAACATGACGCAATAAATCAGTCCTCGTCGGGTGTCGGGTCTAGTCTAGGGAGCGTTCAAACGTTTGGGAATTATCTTGCACGATAAGTTAGCACGTGTAACCGTGCACCCTAAGCCTCGATCGTGTCGCGATAAACGGAACAACTCGGGGATGGGATCAGTTTAAAATTTGTAATCCGTTTGTATCGTAGAGATAGAAAGCGAAACAATTGCAAAATTACTAAGTGCTATGACTGCAATTGTAAAAATTGTTCTAAATTTTATAAAAATGATTTATATCTGGACAAAACTATGAATGGAATTTAGGAAACTAATGTACTATAGCATTATGATGTACGGTATGAATGGACTTATAAGTTTATAGTATTTCTTATCGCAGTTAATATTTTCTTTAGATACTTTGATGGAAATGTAATCTACAACACGAGTATAAGTTTGCTTATCCAAAACCCACTCAACCCTAACAAATCAAAGATCAGCACGACATTCGTATTTTTTTTATTTACAAAGCCGCATGTAATTTTCTTAGTCCTTCTAAAGTGAACTGTCACTTTCCTACATTAGTGAAATCTGCACTTTATTTTCCTATAAATACGGTTAAATTTCGTCCAATCCAAAAGAATGACAAGGGTCTCACCGTTTCCAATCGGCAGAATTTCAATTTTTGTCACATTTTGTTGGTTATTTTTTGCGCGTTTATTAATATTATGCAATATGTGTGACCTCACGCGATTCGACGCGCATCTGACGTGTTATTGGATTCTGAAGGCACCCTTGTAGTTACAGTTATACATGAGTTTATGATTTTATTTATACAATGATATGGCTATTCTTTCTTAATTAAATAAATATTGCAGATAATAAGATCGAAGAC
The DNA here is from genome assembly GCA_949316025.1 of Lapara coniferarum. Taxonomy (NCBI): domain Eukaryota; kingdom Metazoa; phylum Arthropoda; class Insecta; order Lepidoptera; family Sphingidae; genus Lapara; species Lapara coniferarum. Next base: position 4,526,551 of record OX438934.1, on the reverse strand, counting down.
AGTGAATGTCCTACTAATATTATAAACGCGAAAGTTTGTAAGTATGTATGGATGTCTGGATGTATGGATGTATGGATGTTTGTTACTCTTTCACGCAAAAAATGCTGAACGGATTTCGATGAAATTTGGCACACGGGTAGATCATGTCCTGGATTAACACATAGGCTACTTTTTATTCCGGGAAAATATAAAGCGGGTTTTTTATCCCGGGAAAACTTTTTCATGCGGGCAGAGCCGCGGGCAAAAGCTAGTATCAGATATATAAAAAATATTTTTTTTTATGAATTAAATTCCATTCGTTCAGTAGCGTTATTTGAGCGGTAATTTCTTAAGAATAGTTAGTGGAATTCTAAAATAAATTTTAGCTATGAATTGATACATTTTAGGGTACTTGATGATGTTGGAATCAACGACGTTGCTTCGCTCAAGGATTTAAAAAAAATCCCTAAAAGAAATCCAACGGACCTTAGAATAACAATTTTCTATGCGATTTCATAAAGGTTTGCTCCTGACATTTCAATCTCAAAACTACAAAGTCATACCATGTCCATATATTCTGAACGCAGACCGCATTTAACATTTTCAAATACACTATTCATTTCTGCTTTATAACGAACACAGAAATACATGGCTCCTACAAAATCTTCAATGTATATCAATTAATAGATTTAGAATTTGCAAGTAATCTCACTTCAATGGATAGGTGATTGCTACGGTCAACGATGGTTGAAAAATTCAATTTTGGTTCAACAGTGCGAATCAAATGCTCGAAATTGATGTGTCATAAATTGATACAATTCTTTACTTTTGATGCAGCTTGAGATGATTGTGCGAATTGTTTTAGAATGTAATCCGCCTACGTATCGGTTAATTGTTTTTTTTTAAGAACTATAGCAATCGTTCATTAGTTTCTCGTATGTAAGAGTCCGTCTGGGTGGGTACCACCGCAATGTCTATTTTTACAGGCAAGCAGCAGTGTGCATGCACTGTTGTGTTTCGGTTTGAAAGACATTGTAGCCAGTGTAACTGCTCGACATAATGAGACTTAACATCTTATATCTCAGGATGAAGAGCGCAGTGGAATGCCACACAGTACTTTGTAACTCTTGAGTTACAAAGTACTGTGTGGTAATAGTAATTATATAAATAGTAGCAACACCATCCAGAACCTTGGTTCTGGATGGTGTTGCTACTAGTTATGGGTGGTCGTATCGCTCACCATCACGTGAACAGCATGCTCGTCTCGTCATTCAATGCAATAAAAAAAAACTAACTTATCAAAAACAAGTGGAAAAACTGACAGATCATTCAAATTAACATTGACCAACATTGTTTACGAGCGTCATATGTATTACAAATGATTTAAAACGGCTGACAGTTTGAGTACCATAATATTTTATGTACGGGCTTGGACAAGTAACTCCATTGGACCTGAAGGTGTGAGTGGGGTTCAGATTGAGCATCAACGGAAGAGACACGATTATCCCTCAGTCTTGACTTGACTTGACAGTCAGACTGCCTCGGTGGCGTAGTGGTATTGCGTACGCATTACGAGTACGATTTGCGCGCTGAGGTCCTGGGTTCGAATCCCGGGTCGAGCCAAAAAAAAATTGTGACTGGGTTTTTCCATCTTAAAATTTACTCAGTCGCAGCTCGGAGTCAGGAAGTTGGCGGTGTGATACCCCCGTGCCTCGGAAAGCACGTAAAGCCGTTGGTCCTGCGCCTGATCTCTCTCCGGTCATGTCGGATTGCCGTCTCACCGGACTATGAGAGTGAAGGAATAGCGAGTGCACCTGTGTATTGCGCACACACTTGTGCACTATAATATCTCCTGCGTACCTGGCTGATCTCCGTTGAGATTGGTCGCCGTGGCCGAAACTGGCTAGGAGGATTTTCATTTTTTTTTTTCATCCCTCAGTCGACATAATTATGCCGGCCTCAAACACAATCCTACTATCCTACTAATATTATAAAGGCGAAAGTTTGTAAGAATGTATGGATGTTTGGATGTTTGGATGTATGGATGTTTGTTACTCTTTCACGCAAAAACTACTGAACGGATTTCGATCTTATTTGGCACACAGGTAGATCGTGTCCTGGATTAACACATAGGCTACTTTTTATCCCGGGAAAATATATAGTGAGACTTTTATCCCGGAAAAACTTTTTAAAGCGGGCGGAGCCGCGGGCAAAAGCTAGTATTTACAATAATCACAAGCAACACACAGCTTTACGCACTTCCAGGCGCTTCGGAATGCCATTGAATGACGAGACGAGCATGCCGTTCGCCCGATGGTAAGCGATACGACCACCCACAAACAGTAGCAACACCATCCAGCATCTTGAGTAACAAAATACTGTGAGGCATTCCACTGCGCTCGTCATCCTGAGACATAAGATGTTAAGTCTCATTATGTCCTGGCTACAATGCCCTTCAAACCGAAAGACAACAGTGCATACACACTGCTGTTTGGCGGATGAAATAGACATCGCGGTGGTACCCACCCAGACGGACTCTTACATATGAGAGACCTACCACTAGTGAAATTTTCCTTAGAGATTCCAAATTCAAATCCAAGGCTCTCTTGCTCAAAATTACCAGCAGCCCACAAGTTCTAAGCACGATGAAATATGTACACACAGTAGACTCCCCACAATGGTTTACTAACACAAGTCAGTGCATTGTTACTTGTTAGGCAGCATTAAACATAGCCAATAATACGTAATGTGGTTGAGATATTAAGGAAGCAGATACGGTATGAAATAAAGGCCGTGTGATACTCTGTTGCGGAGGCTGAGTGGCGTTTGTGATGAGAGAACGCGGTTGGGTTAGTAGGATTTTGAACTGCATGGCTGCTTTCGGTTTTTAAAAATAGAACACATTTCACACATCGCACCTTTAGAACGACAACGACACAATTTAAAAAACAGAAAATTGATTTGTCATTTTTAAATAACTAAAAATTAGTCCTTTATTTATAAAAATATAACGAAAAAGGGACCGATATAACAGTTTTGTCCTTTTCCTGCTCGAATATGGCTGTGTTTGAACTATTGTTGCATCGAGAACTTCGTTTTAAGTAATTTTATGACGATAACTCAATTTTCTGTCTTTTTGAATTGTGTCGTTTTCATCCTAAATGTGCGACATGATGGACATAGTCGGTTAGGGCAGTGTGGTTTTAAGTTGGCCAGTGAGCTTACAATGTGGCACAAAAACACTACATGACTCCGTTTTCATTTATTGGGATTGGTTGAGAGACTCACATGTGACTGACGTATGGGTCTCTCAATCAATCACAAACATCAAATTGAACGACATCGTCTTACGAGTTGTGTTTTTTGCCACATTCTAAGCCCAATGGATAATCCATTCTACTCGCTTGACGATATATTGTTTTTGCGAATTGTGTGTGTGTGTATGTGTGTATATTATCAACACGGCCGTTTTTATACTCTCTTCTACTCATGGCAATGACCGCTACGTGTTAGTCTTTGGCTGATTGTTTGAAGGCGATAAAACACGTATTTACGGCGACTGCCTCGGTGGCGTAGTTGTATTACAGTACGACTGCAAAGCTGGGGTCTCGGGTTCGATCCCCGGGTTGGGCAAAGTCATATTGAGTTTTTCAATTCAGTATCAGCTCGGAGTTTGGAATTTGTGCCCGACATGGCGATAGGCTCGCCCCCTATCACATCATGGGACGGAATACGCACGGCGAAAAGTGGGTGCAGTAGTTGCACCTCTGCCTACCCCTTCGGGGATAAGAGGCATAAATGTGTGTGCGTGTATGAAGTATATGTATAACAATTGGAACTTCAGAGCTAGTTTTAAACATAATATGTTTGCTAGTGGAAATCTCCATTGTGCCTGAGTGTCATAGATATTTGCATTGTTTGATTATTCTTATTCTTAAAAAGGCTACCGCGGAGCGACGAGTGGGACCAAAACTCAGGTACTAATCACATAATAAAGAATCTTAATCATCCCAAAAGTCTACGTCTTGCACCAAACCCTAACCTCTCGGAACGCAAGGGACGCGGTCGGGACGGTCCGACACTTTTTCAAAATCGTGACTCGTCCCGCGCTCTCGCCGTCACGAACTGTGTACCGTTATGAGCATATCCATCCTTTTCTCTCCTACGCCTTTCCCTATAAGCTAGAGCAAGACAAACCTATTTCAGTGGAAACAGCACTGAAGGAAGGCACAAGGCTGCATGTTCTTTGTATGTGTTAACATATTAAAAAGTTAATGTTTCTCTTAAGCTTTGAGATTGTGCATATTTGAAGACGATGGAAAACGAAAATTATGTTTAGTAACTCTAGTACCGCTTGCGAAGACCTTCGAAGGGTTAAATTGTTCCCTCTAATGTAATTTTGGCAATTTGACGCCCTTTCTAAATTCCTGGGGTCTTTTACCAAGAACCTGTACTACAGCTATACTATTTTTGTACTGTTTGGTTGATGACCTTAGTAATCGAGGTGTTTCGTGTGACCTAGATACGATAGGCTCCAGGAGCAATGGGTTATCGGTCGATCAGCCGTTTGTGGTACGTGGCCTACTTTTCGAAATCCTTTTGGCCTGGTTTTGACCTATTTTACCGCTAGAAATCTACGTCATAGAATGAAAACACGATATTTACTAGCTCCATGAAAAGTTGGCTTATGGTTTAATTATTTATATCGATTCGGTAATGTCGCTTAATTGTTTTCTTTTAGATAATAACACATAACAATAAATTAAGAAGTTGCAGTTTTGTGTATTTTCACTTGCCTAGATTTCATAAGTCATTTGAATTTTGTATTTTCCTTCCATTTTCCGGCACACAAACTCAAAACAATTATTTGTACTAGCGATCTTACGCTTGTTAGCTTGCTCATCATCCACTACACTATGAACACTTTCAAGAAAAATAAAAATGAATAAAATAAGTACATCCCTAACTAAAATTGCATATTATATGTCCGTGCACATATAAAACGTGACTTGGCGTAATATTTACCGTCAAGTTTACGTCACCGTGGATCAATAGATATTTTATAGAGGCAGTTAAAATTGCACAACTATAGTGCCGTGTGAGAACTTTGGTGTAATTTTACACATTATTTGTTAATAATTATATACGTACGTAATTGAGTGGGATTTTTGTGTTATATGTGAATTTTAGGGATTTGCGAAATTTATTTAATGTGCGGATATTATCTTAATTATTCTAATGCTGTAAATTGACTGTTTAATGCTATGGTAAAGTTGCAATATTGGCGAAGTTAGATGCATAAATATCCGCCTTAATATCCGAATCTAAACCAACCACCATAAAATACGACTATGCATGCTTAAATTAAAATCTATGCGATTGAAGAAAATTAAACAGGATTTGAGTTATAATCACCCAATCTAATCAAAACTATTTATATAACTTTAGGTAAATATAATCTTTTTCCTCATAAAAATCTCACTAGGGCCACATACCATCAGCTTAATAGATATATTAACGAATTACACTTAATTTTATTTGATTAAAGTCGACTCTATCAATGAGATCGTAAAAACAAATTGTCAATTATATGGCATTAAGCCTGATTATATATTTTACAGTTGATAATAATGACTGATTTATGTTATAGTTGGAAAAACCCCGTCTCATGCAACTTCATAAAAAATGTATGTTCTGATGCACCGACCTCACAAACTGGAAAGATTTAGGAAGGAGTTAAAAAAAATAAAACACCTCCACCCATTTGCATGCACACAAACAAACGACGAATAAATCACACTTTTAATTTATTAAGTAGGTAAAGCCCTATTTGGAACACGGGTATGAACGCGCTTTCCTAACGCGTTGATTGATTGCTACACTAATTTTTATGAAGGGAATAGTTTACAGAGATCGCGCGTTTTAGACTTTTAAAAGGCTGTGGCGTGTTTGAAGTGTGTTTTACACGGCTCTTGTCGAACATTCCCTTACACAAGTGACATAAACAAGACGTAACTTTGCTCACGCGTCGGGAAACGATAAAAGCATTAACAAATCAATCTACGATAATACGCCGGTGCAAAGTTAATTCGCGCAACTATTACACAGCGACGTTGAGTGGTACTGCGCGGACGGAGAAAGTTGTCCGGCGCGGATAAAACTACATTTATTGGTGTTGCATATTCATCGTACCCCCGGGCGTACGGACGACCAACATAACCAGACATCTCTCGTAATACACAACTTATACGACTTTAAGAGGAAAAGGGAGGTGTGGTATATCATCATATGACGGGCAAAGTTGTACTTCTAACTACTTTTATTGTGTTTAGTGGAGTGACAGCGTCGCATTAAGTGTTTTATAGTGTAAATATCTTTGAGTATATAATGTCAATAGTGTGGTGTTGCTAGATCTTTGTGTGGTAACCGTTTTATTGTTAGAATACATTCGTTTTATCTTTTATTCTTCTCTTCATGCTTAATGCCGTAGGTATAGGTACCTAAATTATTTAGTCTCAAAGCAAATTCCCATTCAGACGTTATTTCCTACACTCAAACTTATACCTAATTTCCCGTTATACAAGGAAATACACTAACATTGTTTAAAACTGCCAACTTTGTGACAAACATTAATTTATTCGCCAATAGAATGTTTACAGACGCAAGTCCCCTAACATGCGTCCGTTTCCCGCAATATCGAAAGCGTACAAAATCGACAGACATAGTTTAAGACGCAGCGCAGACAATGAAATGCACTGAAATATCCCTCAATCAAACCCTAGTCTAGTAACTTTGCGCATTCAACTGTTTAGTGCCTAGACTCCCAAGCTATACGTGACTACTAAAACTGTGAGACTGAGACGTTATTAGTGATTAAAATATTTTATCTCTCGTATAAAGTGATACCGAAGTAACTAATAATATTATCTCGAAATACGAAGTAACAATATACTAAATTAGTTTTATGCAATTAAGTTTATATATTTTGATAACAGCTCGGACCTAGATCAGTGGTAGTTATTATGTAATCTTGCATTTATGATATTTAAATCAATGACTTAGAATTCCTTTGAAGTATAAGTCTACGTATCTATACAATTCTTTAAATAGTCAGCAGAATCTTCTATGCCATAATATAAATAGATACACACTCTAATTGACCTTAAGTAAACTAGAACGATTTAAAAAAAAATCATTTAATTACTAGCAAATAAACCTAAAACTCTCATACACACACAAAGCCCCAGAGAATGACGTCTACACTTCTCGAGTCCTTATACAACGTAGTGCCAGTGTGTGGCAAAAGAGTATCGCGCACGTCGGAAGCTGTCGCGTCTCGTCCGCCGCGCCGAGAGATTATCGAGCGGACACTTGACGAGTTGTGAACGAGAACCGTTAGTAGAGGGAGAAACGTAATTGGCTTTTGGTATAAAATATTATGGGTGGAAGGAAGCGTAAATTAATAAATTCAGAAATAAAATATTATGCATCATACAATAAAAGTGATTTGAGATTTTGAAAAAGGAAGATAAATTTTGCTTAAAATGTCACTTGAAATTTAAGGCATTTACAAACTAATGTCCTTATTTTTGTGAAATTAAAAATACGATCGTTAATATGTAAGAAATTCAAAGAAGAGCGAAGTAAGCTATGTAAACTTTCGTGACGTCTGGAATTCTGACGTAAACTTTGATCACATCCTTAATCAAACGTTCTTTTAATTTTATCCATCAATATTTTACACCGCTTTTCCTACCTACAGTCCATAAAGTACACTAAGAGCATTAAATAAAGCCTCTAGGAAGTTAATTTAAGATGCAGTAAAATTATACAAGTATTAAAACTTGTCATTGAATTTAATATGTTGTAAAACACGGAATTAGCGCGACGTCGTCGGCGACTACGTTAATGTAAGGAAAATTAAATTTTATCGCCCACTGTACTAAATATTAAATGTGTAAGTTATGGTATTATGTATTTAGAGCATGATTATTTGGCTTTGACCTCCCAAGATAAAAAAAAGCACATTCAGTGATACTTTTACGTCGCTGGCCATTTTTAATGACTATGTGTGTTACGTTAATTATTGTGAATGCTGATAATAAAAAAAAGTGTAAAAAATATATACCTTACCTATAAAAGGGTAATTTTTGGAAAGAGTAAAATTTAAACGACAAAATTGTAATAACCAAATTCGCACGTGTATTCATAATGAATTGTCCTATTCTAAATTACACGAATTTAAATAAACAAATAAAACTTAACTAATAATTTACAAACGAGTATTCACATTTATATTTAAATATTCAAGAATCATTTAACTATTTAACTAGAACTTTCAAGAACAATAAGTCGCTGGCTCCTCACCAAATCCGTACCTGTACTAACCTCTATAGTAAACCTAACTGTGGGATTTCTTAAAAAACAAATTTACACTAGGTAAATTATAGATACATTAGGAAACCATGGTACCGACCCTGAAGAGCGCAGAGTTATTATCCCCAATTACAACATTATACGTATCTACTAATCTCATTTAATTTTTAAATTAAATGTAACAATTTGGTATAGTCTTTCCTATAAGCGTCTTATTCAACCTGTTTGACTATAAAAGCATAAAACTCGATTCCCAAGTACCTTATGCATATGAATAAATACGCGATATGTCAAGTGACGTCACCATTCACCCGACACCATAAATTCATCCCAAATCCCTCACACGTCGTGTGACGTCAACCCCCTTGGTCACTTTTAAGGTGTTTCCCAGCGTCCCAGAATTTAAAATGCGATAAAGGTGATGTCGTACTTGCTTCGGGCATGCGAGGACTGCTCGTGTAGTTGGGAGGCAGTCGGGACGGTGTTGAGAGGAAACTACCGTACGAGAGCGAGGAGTTGACGCCAAGCGACGCATCCAAGGTTGAGTAGTACCCCGATGAAGCCGCAGAGGGTGGCGGCGGTGCTGGTGGTTGCTGCGCCCTGGTCGCCTCAGCGTACGCGTCTAAATGCGTGCGCACCAATGATACCAACTCACCATAATTGGTCACAGAACCACAAGCACCGGCCACTCTGTAAAGCAGCAACCGCGCTTCCCCAAAAAGACTGTCCAAAATTTTACCTGTCGTGAAGAGGACGATCGCCTTCAGACAGGAGTACTCCGCCGAGTCTACGTGGAGCGCTTTCAGCTTCTCCACTTGCTCTTGGAAGATCCGTATGTGGTCCATGAAGGCGACGACGCGGTCTGCCGCCATGGGCGACGCGTGCAACCCGGCCGCCGCTAGCAGGGGCGCCACGTGCAGCGGCATCGAGCACTGGGACGCGTTTAGCACAAACAGTTCCGACCAGACGAGCCTCAAGAGCGCCACCTGATCTGTCACTTGTAACTCGGGGAAGAAGGGGATGTTCCGCGCCCACTCGACCGCAGAGAAGAGCAGCCTCGCGGCCAACTCGCAGATATTGTCTATTCCCATGACATTGGTGGGTTGGACGCACTGGCCGTATCTCGAGGTGGGGTACGGCTCCGCCCGGAGAAGCAGCGAGATGTAGGAGGAGAGGTATGGGTGGCTGTTGAGCCCGGCGGTGGGGTCGCCGTTGGCCAGCGCGAACTGGCCCGGCAGCGCCAGACCTGCGGGCTGCGTGGGCGGCACCCGGCCTCTTTGGACAGCTGGAACAAACGAGAAGGAAATTATTTAGTCTTTGTACCGGAGATCAGGTATTAATACAATTATTTAAAATATTTGTATCATTAACTGATTAAGGAAAGGAATGGATCATAAAAGGTACACTTAACCACATATCTACTGAGACATACACAAGTGCCTACTAATTGTTACGATTTAGTAATAGAATGTAAAGACAGTTCAACATTGTAACACAAACTAGGAAGCATTTTACCTAATGATCTCGCGATGTTATATTTAATGGAGTTCTGAAATAAAGTACGGTAGCTCTAAACAAATGCCTATTGCGCGAGATGTTAAACAGTAATCTCTGCTAGCCATTAGCAATTAGCATGTGAACACAAGCCCATTACTCGGGAGGTTACGATTCGGTTTATGGTTTTGCTGCTGACGGGGTCCGAGACTTGCGAACAAATCCTGCTTTGTAATGGGTTTATGTTCCTTTATACAGAAATTTTTGAAGACTTTTCTGTACATTATTTTATTATCTATATTGTCTTTGGATGGAGTATTGTTTTTCCATTGGCGTTAGTGTAAATAATCTGTTTCTAGTAACATATATCAAAATTTAGCTACATATAGGTACTATTGTGCACTAGATTACTAAATATTCCCCCAAAAATGTATATGCCATTAGTTGTATTTACCGAGCGTATTTGGTTTATTAGGACAAATGCTAAAATAAAAGCGCATAAAACAACGTTTTTGAGATTATTTTTAGCGCATATCACAAAACATGTAAAATAACTAGGATCAATAATAAAATACATCAGTGCATAAATCTCAATAAATAATAAATACCCCGTAGGTATTTTTATTATATCTAGAAACTTTAAAAGTGTGTCTATAATCCGTCAATTGTCTATGGTCGCGACGGGTTTTATTACACCACAAATGAGTTCACTCGGAGTGTATTATTTTAATGCGTTTTAAATTGTCCACCGTCTATTTGACCTTTATGCCACAGAGTACCAATTATTGACAGCACACTATTATAATCTATGGTCACTGATATTATATCCTTTATAAAACATTTTTGTACTTTAACCTTTTGATACATTAGTAAATTTGTTCCTGAATAGCCTTATTATAACATATTTTAAAGAAGGTTTCCGCTTTTTGTATGTCTTAAACTTTATCGATATTTTAGGGTCAAAAATATGGATCTCCAGTGGATTTTTTGACCCCTCCAATTGTAACATACTTTTTATATAAACGTTCATTTTAAGTGGAGTTTTAAGCAAAATATCATTACCTACATAAATAAAAAAATCGGAGTACTTTAAAAGACGTATTCGATGTCAACACATCGAATACGTCTTTTAAAGTACTCCGATTTTCTAAAGCCTAGTTTTTGGGAGTACTATCGAAATACCTATAATATAAAGTATCTTGGTTAGAATATTAAGCCCATTTTTGGACATGCCCTATACGAAATTAAACATATCGAAATTTGAGTAAGGATAATTTTAAAATAAACAAATATATTGGCAAAATTCAGAAGATATCTCAATAATGGGAGGCATTTCCTAAGATTACTGTAAAATATTCATTTTGGTTTGGATTACAGCTGCGGATATTAAACATATTGTAAGCATTAACATACTGACTAATATCTTATTATGTTATTCATTCCGCGTTGGGATGACATAATCAATATGGAATCATTCATGACTAGTCTATGAGAGCAGATTTCATAATAATATTTTGTTGTTAATAGTTTTTCTAATATTGCTAATTTTAGGCATTTAGGATAACCATAATACGGACCATAAAGTAGAGTGCATCGTTTGTGCTTTTAACTATTACTAGTTGTCATCCAGTGGTCGAAATTTGACCGTCAAATTTAATGTATTTGTAACATATTGTATTTTTTTTAAATTTAGTTTTCCTAAATCTCCTCTTTCTCCATGCACACAATGTTCTCAAAAAAGGCGCATAGTTTTTCTTCACGTATTACTATATACCAACTATTTTTTTTAACTGGAGGCTACATTCGCCCTAAGCGCATTATGCCACGATTCTTACTTCATACAAGCGGAACCGCAAGCAAAACTACTGTAAAGCCTGATTTAGACTACGAGACTACACAGCGTATGTCGTATACTCAGTGTACACTCAGAAAAGTGTACGTTCGACCACCTTAAGGTTCTAAATAGGTCGCTTGCGTGTCGTCTTTTAACATACAACCAAAAGAGACAATAAGAGTTATCTGCTGTTTGTATATCTCCAAAATGAAAATATTAAAAATAGGTGTTTTAACTTTAGTAAGTGTACTACCACCAAATTGGATGATTGTACACACCGAGTTTCTATGTGTGAATTCCGGTGTATCTTTTTGCGACATTTAGAGACACCCATTTTGATACAAAGACACGCGGTGTATACACTGATTGTACGGTGTAAAGTGTAGTATAAATCAGGCTTAAAACTATTTGTTCTAAGAATGTTAGAATAAATATCGTCGCCCTTTGAACATACGTTGATTTACGTTAGTATTGGCAATTAGTAACAATAATGAACATTAATAACTATTTATTATAGAACGCAATTGTGGAAACTTTAATCGATTCCTTGTAGTGTTTTGCAGACTATAAAATAGTTTATGGGTAAAATATGTCAACAATGCAAAAATACAAAATGCCTAACAAGATGTTTTATCAGTTCATTGATGTTGCAGATTGGTAACTATTTCTCGATTTTATTGGCGAGATAGATTTTAGAGTGTCATTTTTATATTGTAATCAGATAAAATCTTATTTGTTTTTATTTATATTTTAATCTCATCTAGAAATTACACACAACGGAGCGCTTTCTAAGGGCTAAGGGCTAAGTGCGGAAAAAGGAGCCCCACAGCAGTATCTCATCTAGTCAAGATTTAGCAATCACTTTCCTTTTATTCTACAATTAATTTTAGATTTAGTCTATTTGGCTCTACAAAGCTCAATTCCTTTGCGAGTATCAAAGAAAAAAAAACATAGCCCAATTTTGCCTCCAAACGTTTTGCTAAATCAATTTAATGGAATCAGTCCGAATAATAAGGTCAAACCATCACAAACTAGGCAATTCGAACGAGGTTATGATTAAAAAACATTCTGTAAGAGGAAAACGGTAAACACCTACGTGGTAAATTACGACCGTAGTTATTGTAGTTTAAAAAAAACAAGAGAATAGCCATCCTTCAAGTGTAAATTAATGAAGATGACAGCTTTTATATGTATCCTACTATCCATTTAATATTATAAACCCGAAAGTTTGTAAGTACGTATGGATGTACGGATATCTGGATGTCTGGATGTATGGATGTCTGGATGTCTGGATGTCTGGATGTATGGATGTTTGTTACTCTTTCACGCAAAAACTAATAAACGGATACGATGAAATTTGGCACACGGGCAGATCATGTCCTGGATTAACATATAGGCTACATTTTATCTCGGGGAAATAAAAAGCGCGACTTGTAGCCCCGGAAAAACTTTTTAACGCAGACGGAGCCGCGGGCAAAATCTAGTATGTCATAAAATACTTTATGTGCCTGCCATCTTATCTTATACTAATATTAACTTACTGATATTATAAATGTGAAAGATTGTGAACACGTTTGGATATTTGTATGTTTGTTAGAAGTAAACGCAGAAACAATGTTTATTGTTCTATCCCAATCCGTTTGGATTGGGATGAAATTTGGCACGCGGGTAGATCATGTCCTGGATTAACACACTTTTTATCCCGGTTATTTGTTCCCAAGGGACATAATGGATATTTAAGTAGATGATATTTATTTATTTATTTAACACTTTATTGTACATCAATGTAAGGTGAATGTATAAACATAAAATAAAACTAAGATTATAAAAACACAAGTACAATATGATAGATAGATATTTATGTGTGTATTGTTTATCAATTATCGTTCGCTTTAACGGGGAAGGAAAACGTCGTGAGGAAACCTACATACCTGAAAATTCTCTATAAGAATTTCGAGGGTATGTGAAGTGAGCCAACCCCCATTGGACCATCGTGGTGGACTAAGGCCTGAACCCTCTCAGTAATAGAGGAGGCCCGTGCTCAGTAGTGGGCAATATATAATATAAATAATGTGCTCAATACAGGGCTAATTGCATTCCAATTTCTATGGAGGCCTACGTCATTAATTGTCTACTTGTTAATATTGGCATTCGATTAGGAATATGTCAATTCATCATGTTGCCTTAAACTTGTACGTGTTCAAATCAGTTTTATAACATTTTAATGGCGATATACGAAACGTTTAGATATTACACGTTTTTTTTGAGTAAATGTTTGATTCGTTCACTTGAATGAAACTGTTTTTATAAATGAAATCATGATTATAAAAAACCTATTCGAATTGTAGATCAATATTTATTGGTGTTATTGGAGGTGTTTTGTACTGGCCCCATTAAGATTTCTATTTGTCAAAATAAAATATTTCTAAATGGCGCCTAAAGTTCACCATGTTTGTTTCGATCCCTTTTCGGCTACAAGAGTTTGAATGTAAAAAAAAGCAAACTATTTATATTCTAATAATAGCAAACATAGTAAATTTTATGTCGGTCTTTCCAGAAAATCTAATTTTGATAAGTGTTTCGCAATAATGACTTAAACAAATCAATAGGTACCTTTTGTTTGGAATTGCGCAGAGTTGTCAAATCGAGAAAAGGATATTTGCAAAATGAGGAAAATAAACAAGGTGAACGTCCGGGTTGAAAGTTCCAACAACCGTACTGAAAAAAAGTATACGTTTACGTTACTTCGAAGTTGGTGAATACTGTTTCACATCAGACCGAGGCATTTCCAAGATCGTGCCATTACAAATCATCGATACGACGCGAGACGAATCGACGTGAAAACGCGGAATCGCGTCTAATCGCTCCGTTCGGAAACGCTCGCAGGCAGCCCAAACATTTAAGGCGCGCCAAGAATTTCGAGCGCGTTGCGTTTTTTGGCGGGAACCATTGAAGAATGCGTTGCACGCCCGACACGAATGGTGGCGCACGCGCGCTCAATCTTTTCATTCCGAGAATAAAAATATCTAAAGCGTAAACAGGTTGTATTATTTTTTGTCACAATGGCAAGTGCACCGGAATTCACTGTCGGCTTTTTGCTTTGTACGGTGTATTTTACTTATCCCGCCGCACAAAAACGTTTTCGTGAATGCATTCCGAGTTCAAGATTTTCTTAATGGCGGACGATATGTAAAACATAGATCATCAAAATCATACAACAAACAATTCAATTAATGTGCTACATGCTCCGGGAATAATTCCGTTTGAATTGGAGTAATTGTGCGCGTGATTAGCCGGTTTCTGAACGTAATGTGGGCCACGAGAGCTCCCACGGCGCGTCGACACCTCACCTAATAGCGAGTCATTACATTATCTGACCGATACATCTCGGAACTCGGCGTGGATTGTACATCACTATCTCGTAATCGATGATCGGCGCGAGTGCGGACAAAGCGATTGTTTGGATGCGTTCACAGACTAATTATGATTTTAGAACGTGAATAGACGGTTTGTTTCTTATGTTTTTAAAGTGTGTGCGATGAGGGCGCTGAAATGTTAATTTTTAAAAGTGTAACGACTTTTTGTCCGTGTATTTCTATTATTCGTGTATTTCTATTTTGTCTTCTTTATGACTGAGCTTTATTGTGCAACGTACGCGAGTTGAGCCTTCATTTCAAATAAAAATCAACTTGACATCTTATACCTCACAACACTTGTACTTGTAGACCTCAATAACATTGTTCTGACGGAATACACTTGAGAATTTTGCCTCTGGACTCATATTGTGGATCATAGACACAAACACCAGAAAGAATGTTTTTTTTTAATTTACACACCAAAACACATACGTAACACTTTCTTAATTTGTAAGTCTAGGAAACCAATTTCTATTATTGACAGATAGATTTTTATGAATGGAAATTAATGTAAATTAGATTTAATATGAGTGGGGTTCCCATAAGGTCATAACTAGGTCCATTAGAAGCAATTTGCATACGGGTACATCTCATTTCGGATATCTCTAGTACAGACTGATATATATAAAATTAATGGTGGTTTATGTCCGTCTATTGTTATTAATAGTCCAATATATGTAACAGAATTTGTTTATAACAATATTTTAAAGTGTTAGGAGCAATTATGACGTTATTTGTAATGCAAAAGAGATCCTTACTTCCAGCTTTCTCTAAATTCTACAACATAAAGTCTACAAGCCGTCAAAATAATTGCAGTACCTACATCGTATACTTGAACACTACTAGAAGGTATCGCCTATCTTTAATAAAATATTTCCCAATTAAGAATTTGTAAAATACTGCTTCTATTTTTAAATAAATTGTACCCGTCAATATTAATTTCTACGCGGCTTTTTGTACAGCCGAAACCACACACAAATCATAATGCTCATATAATATTTGAACGTTTGACACGTACCACGCATACTTTATCGTATTATATGGAAATTAACAATGTTTATGTTATATATAAATTAAATGGTTACCTGATAACGGGTCGGCTAATAACGTGTGTCACACACACATAATCATAGACAGGAAATTTATGTGAAATTTTACATAAAAAAATTTACGATTTGATGATTTTCGTATAATAGTTATCAATATTGGATAAAAATAAATGAGCTTTCGAATTATGAACGTGCGTTTAACTCTAATGTATTGGAAAACTTCATTGCGATTTCGCTTTTAAATTATGATGAGGGATGAATTTATAAAACTAATTATAAGTAATTATGAAGAAAAGCAAGTAATAAGATGGCATTTTGCATAAAAATCTTCAAATCACTACATTTTTGATAAAATTTGTTGCAATGCTGAATGACTACAAAGCTCCTCATATTTTATCAACTGTCAAATCGCCCCACGCTTACCCTATTTACGTGCTGAGACAAACGTTTCTTTTATTCCTTTTCTTCATATTATATTTGCTTTATATTTATTCATATCGCGTAAGCGAGTTTCTTGATAATGTACTGTCGTACTTTTCGCTGAAATTTAGATTCTATTTTAATAGCGAGTGGGTTTGAAATGCGTCGAAACGACAGCAATATTTCTATTGCTCTTGACACAGTTTGCGTTGAGGAAACGATATGTCATTTACGAGATCTTATGATGTTGGGGTACTTGTGCACGGAAAATGCTTTGGATTGTTATTGCGACATAACAATGTAACTCTGTCAGGGTTTTAAGGTTTTTGACTCGTCCAGCCCCGCTACGGACGCCGGCGTCCGAGCATATGGGATTTCCCCATACATCTATATATATAAGCGGGGTTTGACGTGTTAAGTGAATAAAGTAACAAAGTATAAAAAACTTTTAGTTCCTGGAGGATTGTGAAGAAGTAGTGAAGATTCACAAGTTGTACGGACGCAGTAGAATAATCTGTCTTCGTGTCATCAAGGCAACTAATATGATAAAGTGCGTGAGAAATTTTACTCTATTGATTGATTTTGTTTTGATCATATAAATAGAAACTATATTAGGTTTTTCTGCTCAGTTAACTTAAGATGTTTTACTCACTATCTGCCCGAAGTCTGGAAATATACCAGGTAAATGGCAACAGGCCTGCCACTGCTGGTGGTAGGTCTCTCATATATGGGAGTCCGTCTGGGTGGGTACCACCACAATCTCTATTTCTACCGCTAAGCAGCAGTGTGCATGCACTGTTGTGTTTCGGTTTGAAGGACATTGTAGCCACTGTAACTACTAGATATAATGAGACTTAACATCTTACGTCAGGATGTCGAGTGCAGTGGATGCCACACTGTACTTTGTAACTCAAGGTGCTGAATGGTGTTGTTACTGTTTATGGGTGGTCGTATCACTTGCCATCAGGCGAACGGCATCCTCATCTCGTCGTTCAACGCAATAAAAAAAACTTATTACATGGGATCTGGTTTAGCTGACGTTATGTTGCATACACCATACACACACCTCTTCCATACACCTCTGCTTGACCCTAAAAAGGAAAAAAGGCGTGATGGTATGTAAAGATAAGTCAAGATTTATAACATAATATTAATCTTCATACACATTTCTCAATGACAGGCTCAAAATGTTAATAATTTCGGTAGACTCCGCAAACTGAACTTGAAGCATGGACCATACAGTCTATTCTGAACAAGCAATAAAGCTCTAAACGTCATTTGTCCAAATGTCATTACATTCTCACAATTTGACGCATTGACATGTAATAAAAAGAAATGGCGTCCATAATTTTATCTAAACAAATACTTTTTGTTTTAAATAAATGTATTGATACGATCTACGATGGTTATCTTTTGAGACGTCAAACTGTCATACATTGAGACGTACGGACAAAAAATCAATCAAGAATATATTGATCGGTGAAATAATATGATTTTAAAATGAATTACTCAGGCTGAGTACGAAATGGTACGTAGGCTTTCATGTAAATGTTTTGTAGTGATTAGTATATAATATTTTTTTCCTATTGGAAGTTAGATAATCACAACTAGATTGACATTTCAAAATAATTTACTTGAAAACGGCTTTAAGCTATTTGGCGTACGGTACATTTTGTATTGAAGGATTAAATCTTAATAGTGCATATAAACGTCACTTTAGTTACTTTACCCTTTGTCGAACCCGAGACCTCAGCATCATAGTATATAAGCAATACTATACTATCAAGGCAATTTAGCGTCTATAACGCATATTGAGCGCGACTGTACTGAATGTCATTTGCCGTCGAAATAATTATAAACGATTGTGGTAAAGATAATACGGCCTATATTATTTGTGCGACATTCAAAGCGCCTTGTATTGCGCGACGAACATTATTGGCGGTAAACAGTATAATCCAAAATTTGTGTCGTAACGCATCTAGGGTAATTTTTTTTGGGTCAATTTAAGTTATGTAGGTTGAAGATGGATTTGTTTCATAAAATTTCGCGATCTAGTACTGTGGGACGTTTTATGCTATAAACCACTACATTATAAAACAAAGTCGCTTCCCGCCGCCTGTCCCTATGTATGCTTAGATCTTTAAAACTACGCTACGGATTTTGATGCAGTTTTTTTAAAATAGATAGAGTGATTCAAAAGGAAGGTTTATATGTATAATTTATGCATAATATAGTAGAGAAGCACTGATAATTTGAAAGGTATCTAATGTGATGTAAAATAACATATTTTTTTGCACTTACATTGCAAACGCTGGCTAAACCCTACGAGATAGATCAAATAATGTAATGAATATGAATGTACTACAGTATTGTACCTTAAAAAGGTCTACCAATACATGCGGGTCTTTTATCCAGGAAAACCTTTCGTGCGAGCCAAGCCGTGGGCAAAAGTTAGTTATATAATATTGCATCGTAACTTGATGATCTAAGTAATTTTTTTCAAATGGGGCTTAGTCTATTCGACAAATACGAGACGAGTAAAACATAAACAGGCAACGTAGGTGCCGCGTATTTTAGACCAACCTTAAGTTATGAAGTTCAGCGACTTTGTTATACGCATGCTATATTTTGCCAAAAATTCTGCTACCTTTTTTACACTTTATTGTTCTACCTACCCTACCTTATAGTACCTTCACAGTAAAGATACCAATAAATATTAGAAAACTAGTTATAATTATTAAATTACTGGTGGTAGGTCTCTCATATGTGAGAGTCCGTATAGGTGGGTACCGCCAAGCAGCAGTGCGCATGCACAGCTGTTGTATTTCGGTTTGAAGGACATTGTAGCCAGTGTAACTACTGGACATAATGAAACTTAACATCTTATGTCTCAGGATGACGAGCGCAATGGAATGCCACACAGTACTTTGTAACTCAAGGTGCTGGATGATGTTGCTACTGTTTATGGGTGGTCGTATCGCTTACCATCAGGCAAACGGCATGCTCCGCTCGTCATCCAATGTGATAAAAATAAATTTAAAAAATTGAAATTACACACACATTTACAACTATTTTTTTTTTCGCGGGGAAAAACGCATTATCGCTACCACCACTGGGGGGTGAGTGGAACGGTTATGTTGCTTTCACACAGTTTTACAGCCCAATGTCGACACTCGGGAGTATAGCATCATCCGAGTGAACATTGGACCGAGTCCCTAACACTATATACACCCTACACTGGCATACCAACCAAAGCCCGCGGTGGCCTTCTTCGGCGCTTAGGGGACGGCCCCGGGGTATCTTGTTGCACGAAGATAGCTGCACGGAACCGCCTCTGCGCTATGCCGCATTGCGGCCCCTCTCTAAATGAGGAGGCTGAGAAGCCTCCGAGCTCTAGATCACGCTTTTGCGTCTACGACAGCGGGAGACCAACCACCCGCATCGTCAACCACCTCGGAGTCGCTTAAATTGGAGTGAGCAGCCCCCCGCTGCTCGCCCCGCGACTCTCTCGAAGCCCCATTTAGTCGCCTCTTACGACAGGCAGGGAATGCCGTGGCGGAACTCTCTATATGCCCCCGGACCACAGGGCACACATTTACAACTATAAGTATTACAATGAACGTGTATAAGTTAAAATTGATTCTAAACAATTCGCATACTGTTATACCGGTTTCCAATCATCTCGTTGATTGCACGTTGACTTCGGAATGATAGACTAGTGTTGTGCTGTTTTATCCAACAAGAAGTATAATAACTACATTTTATTTATTGGAAATGTGTACCGACTTGTTAGAGATACTGTTACGAAAATTGTACGATTATTGTAAGATGATATAAATGAAATAAACCTCTTAAAGAAGTTTATTTCTTATCTGTATGCATATTAGGATATTTAAATTCAGCCGGTGCCGACATAAAACAACACACACACACATTCACGCCTTTATCCCCTAAGGGGTAGGCAAAGGCGCAACTAATGCATCCACTTTTCGTCGTGCATATTCCGTCCCATAACGTGATAGGGGGCGAGCTTATCGAATAGAAAAATCCAATATCATTATGCCCGACCCGGGGATCAATCCCGAAGCCTTAGCATTTCAGTCGTTCTGTAATACAACTACGCCTCCGAGGCAGCCGTGGCAAATAAAAAATTGCTGTAATAGAATACCACACTGTTTCATAGTGACATTGAAGGAAATATTTACACGCGGGCATAGCTGCGAACAAAACACAGTTAAAATATTTATGCTAAACTATTTTTAAATTCATTATTCAAGTTTGTTTTTTTCTAATGCCTATAAAGCTATATTTTACGATAGTATGATGGATTGAATTTAGAAAGTTTAATTTATGAAAATTATGATCAATTATGGCTTACATTTAATGGCTCTTAATTTTTATTTTTGTTCATTTACTTTTGAATACTGTTTTCCAAAATCGGTTAGGTGTTTGTTAAAAATAATTTGGGTTACGTTTAAGGATTCCTTAGGTTATATTTGGAGAAGGGTGCCAGTATCAATCTTGAAACATTGTGGTATGAATGAAAGATTTATTTTTATTTATTGCCTATCAAATAGACGAGATAAAAGTGTCTGAAAGTGAGCAACTATCCTTAAGCGGTGTTAGGATTACCAAGAAAACTTGCAGACTTCGATTTCCGCAAGTCATTTTTACCTTGTTACCAGTCATGGCAAGCTGACTTCTAAAAAAATTCATCTCGCTGGATTTGCGGCGAGTCGCATGTCTTTAGAATTGAAATATTACCGCTAGTGTAAACAATGATAATAGACTGGTGGTAGGTGTCTCATATGTAAGAGTCCGTCTGGGTGGGTACTACCGCAATGTCTATTTCTACCACCTAGCAACAGTGTGCATGCACTGATGTGTTTCGGGTTGAAGGACATTGTAATCAGTGAAATTAATGAACATAATGAGACTTAACATCTTATGTTTCAAAATAACGAGCGCAGTGTAATGCCACACAGTACTTTGTAACTCGACGTGCTGGATGGTGTTTCTACTGTTTATGGGTGGTCGTATCCTTTACCATCAGGCGAACGGCATGCTCGTCTCGTCATTCGATGGCATAAAATAAAAGACTGCCTCGGTGGCGTCGTTGTATTATGGTACAACTGCAAAGCTGAAGTCTTGGGTTCGATTTCCGAGTTGGGAAAAATGATGTTGGGTTTCTCTACTCAGTATCAGCTCGGAGTCTGCCATTTGTGCCTGATATGGCAATAAGCTTGTCCCCATCACATCATGGGACGGAATACGCACGCCGAAAAGTGCACTAGTTGCGCCTCTGCCTACCCCTTCGGGGATAAAAGGCGTGATTATGCGTATAATATTAACAGCATATTTTTAATTCAGATGCATACAAGAGCAATATATGTTTATTACTGGTATCCAGTAATTATGTTATAAAACACAGGTACGACAATCCTTTATGATTATTTCTGCTTATTCAATCAACATAGTTCTGCGTAAACTAATTAAAAAAATATGTATAATATAAATGGCTCGTGTCACTTGTCAGCTAAGAATAGGTTGGATTCCTGTTTAATCTTGTATGCAGAGACAGTGAGTCCTTTTTTATTCACAACTAGTAATTGCACGCGACTCCGCCCGCGTGAGAAAGATTTTCGAGGTTCAAAATATTTTTCCGGGATAAAAAGTTGCCTATATCACACACACACACACTCTCGCCTGTTATCCCCGAAGGGGTAGGCAGAGGCGCAACTAGTGCACCCACTTTTCGCCGTTATTCCGTCCCATGATGTGATAGGGGGCGAGCCTATCGCCATATCGGGCATAAATTCAAGACTCCGGGCTGATACTGAATAGAAAAACTCAATATCACTTTGCCCGACCCGGGGATCGAACCCGAGACCTCAGCTTTGCAGTCGTACTGTAATACAACTACGCCACCGAGGCAGTCACAGCCTATGCAGTGCTTATATCACTCAGAAGTAATGTAGCTTCCTATTAGCGAAAGAATTTTGAAAATCGGTTTAGTAATTCCTGAGATTAGCGAGTTCAACCAAAACAAACTCTTCAGCTTTTTAATATCTATACTAATAATATAAAGCTGAAAAGTTTGTTTGCTTGAACGCGCTAATCTCAGGAACTACTGAACCGATTTTGAAAATTCTTTCACTAATAGGAAGCTACATAACTCCTGAGTGCTATAGGCTACTTTTTGTCCCGGGAAAATATTTTTGTCCCGGAAAAACTTTTTCACGCGGGCGGAGCCGCGAGCATTATAGATAAAGTGGTCCTACTGCACTTGATGCTAAGCAGAGTGATATCCCGATAGAGTCGAGTGACGAGAGGCGATTACTCCTCGTTAGCCGACGCAATTCTGCCCGTTTGAAATCTAAATCGTAGACAACCTACGATTACCGCAGAGCAAATTAGGATTGAGGGAGTCACCACAATGCGACTGCGGAACACCTGACCAGAACCTATCCCATGAGGTGAATCAATGTCCGCTTCGCTGTTTTCCCGGCGGTATAGCTGAGCTTCACGAGTTCACGCCTGCCGCAGCTAACTGGTTGAGGCAACTAGACCTAGAAATTTTATCCATGCAGGATAATAAGCCATACGCAATGATGATGACCGCAGAGCACGGTTTGAAACTTTATTAATTTATGTTTGCGCTATTGTTTGACCTGTGACAATCGAATATGCCTACTTTCATGTAATACTTATGCTTGTATAATTTTGACATATCATACCACTAAACCACCACCACGAAACCCAAGGCACACACCTCTAACTTTTCAAAGTTACGTGTGTATTGTTTATCAATTATCGTTCGCTTTAACGGTGAAGGAAAACATCGTGAGGAAACCTGCATACCTGAGAAGTTCCTTATAAGAATTTCGAGGGTATGTGAAGTCTACCAACCCGCACTAGACCAGCGTGGTGGAAACTAAACCCCCTCAGTAGAGGAGGCTCGTGCTCAGCAGTGGACAGTATAATAATACAGGGCTGGTATTATTTTTACTATTATACCACACTATACCAGGCCTGTATTATATATTGCTCACTGCTGAGCTCGGGCCTCCTCTACAACTAAGAGGGTTAAGGCCTTACTCCACCATGCTGGCCTAGTGCGGGTTGGCAGACGTCACATACTTTCGAAATTCAGAGAACTTGTCAGGTTTGCAGGTTTCCTCACGGTGTTTTCCTTCCGCGTTAAAGCGAGCGATAATACACACATACACCAAATTTTTTAGAAAAGTCGGAAGTGCGTGCCCTTCGGTTTTGAACCTGCGGACATTCGTCTCGGCAGTCCGTTCCACTACCAACTAGGCTATTGCCGCTTAATTTTAGACAGAAATGTAATAATTCCCTAGCTTCGACCACCATTTAGGGAAATAAAAAATTCGAAAATCAGCTCTATGAATTCCGAACGTACTAGTTGCTCTCTGCCTATCTCTTTGGAATGCTGGCGGGAACTTATGAAGTATGCATAAAAATAGAAGACGCTATGCTAAATAATGACGGCAGGCACATTGGAACTCGATTTTTTACTTAATATTCAGCAATTTAATACAATGCAATCAGCGCTGTATTATATACTGCTCACTGCTGAGCACGGTTAGGTCTTAGTCCACCACGCTCGTCTAGTGCGGGTTGGCAAACTTCACATACCTTAGAGATTCTTATGGAGAATTCTCAGATACATAGGTTTCCTCACGATGTTTTCCCTCACCGTAAAGCGAACGATAATTGATAAACAATACATATAACTCGAAAAGTCAGAGGTGTGTGCCTTGGGTTTGATCTTCCGGACATTGTCTCGGCAGACTGTTCCATTCCCAACGAGGCTATCGTCGCTGTCAATATACAGTATTTTCTTTAATCTATAAATTTTATTACAATATGAATAAGTTTCATTAACATTTTGTTAATCTACAGCCGGAAATGACGTACTAAATAACAAAACTAAAATACCAATTGCCAATTTAATATTAATTGACGTTGCACTGATTGCGGTGACCCTAGCAATACCTACAGGCACCTGCTTGGCAGACGAAGGTTAATGCACATGGTCTAAGTTTTAACGTCATACATCCTTACATATTTAATACAAGTTCCAGCTGCGTCTGTCTGCCTGAACGCAATAAACTCAAAAACTACGAAATGGATTTCTATGAACTTTGCTAAGGAGATAGTTTGAACCCTGGGAAGGACATAGGCTACTTTTTATCCCGGATAATTATAAAATAGGCTTCTTATTGTCCAGAAAAGTACACATTATATAAAAGAAAACGCTGTTTATGCAGGCAAAGATGTGAGAAGCACGTAGTTAATATATTCTAAATGAAAAACACAGGAACAGTGTAAAATACGAGATAAAACGTAACAAATCACGGTATTAACGAGTACTTGGAGTTTCTAGCTATCGAGTCATTAGAGCTACATCGGGACACATTGTACTTTGAGCAAAGAGTAAATAATGTAGATGTGATAGTCAATCTCTCTGGATCTTGTGGGAAGGATAGTCCATAAGCGATACAATATTAATATTTTCTTTTAGTATTGGTCAAATTGTGTTAGTTACAATTAGTTACTTAGGTAGTTGAACTTTATGTTATCCCTTAAACTTATTCCAAATCCATGACGTGAAATTTGAAATAGTGCTCGATGCTAAACAAACTTGAATTCGTAAATTTTTCGAAACAAGAAAAAAAAAGTTTTGATTCCCGGACATATGTTGCATTACCCATTTTACAGCTTTATCATCCTTCTACGAAACCGACATATCAAACCATTCTCAAAAACAAATCTATTCTCTAAGTTGTAGGTACCATCTATATGTCGTATCTACAGTGATTTATTACAGTCTCTAATCGTCCATCTTAGTACGAACATTTTAAATTTGTTAGGTCGGCACACATCTTCATTTACCGTTCGTCTATTTATTTTAGTTGTATCGTTACATCCCAATACTAGTTGATAATCCGTTATTTATGTTAAACATTTTTCATGTACAAGGTAGGAAATGAACGGTATAGCACCTAATGATGTAGCTTTCACACGGCTAAGAGCTTACACATAGTTTATTATGTAACTTAGAACGTTTATAAAAACTTAGAGTACTTATCTAATAGAGACGATATGGCAATAATGTGCAAACATTTTTTCTGTCAATTCTGATGGGGGGCGAGGTAGACGCGGATAACACACATTTAACAAAAAAAACCACACGTGCATGGCTGAATATAAGGTCGCTTTTTACACAAGAACACAGCAAAAGTCACAATTTCTGTGGAGCACCGCTTAATATCATTATCGTAGAATGTAATGACACTGATCGCAAGTTACATAGATTTGATAAAAGTTTATGACCAACTGCGCATTTATGACAAACGAAGGGTCCGCCTGGTCATCCCATCTCCTTGTTAAATGCTCTAAGTATGAAAAGGATGAGTTAGAAAGAAGGTTGAACAATTTGTGATTATGACATGTCTAATTTTTGCAGTTGCCAAAGGAGATTGACAATTTGGTTAGTGAAATTAATTTATGTACTCACTTTTGCTGTTACGATAATTAAATTATATTGAGTATCGCAACATATTACTAAATATTCTTCAAAAATTAAAAAAAAACCCTAGAAATTGTCAGTATATGTACGCAACACAGAAGATAATGATATGTGGAGTGACAGAGGATGGAGTGACCAAAATTGAGAAGGGTATGCTAAGGTGGTTTGGGCATTTGGAAAGGATGAATGATAGGAGACTGAAAAAGAGGATACATAAGGTGAGTGTGGATGGAAGGGACGTCAAATATCCCCCATATTTGACATTCTAAGTAAAGGCCAGATCAAAAGTACTCTAAACCGGCGGGAGTGCATGAAAAGATTGATGAAAGTAGAGGAAGCGAAAGTAGTGTGCCAGAATTGAGCAAAGTGGCAATCCATAGTCTCTGCCTACCCCTATAGGGCGGAGGCGTGATACTATGTATGTATGTACAGAAGTTAATCTTGAGTTTATTGAATGAAATTCTGTCAACCTTGTCATACCGTATCTCTGAATATGAGGCACGCACGTTACCTTACCTTACGACAAATGCGATTCTTTTTGTTGTCCCAAGACTTGTTTATCATTAGAAAATTCTAAACGTCACTTCGCACAGATTAAACACAAATGTAAGAACTGACGGATGTGTACGAGGCTTTATTTTATCGATGTCTGAATGAAAAATGTTAATAAACGACTAAATGGAAAGCCGTTAATGCATCGAACGTAAACAAAGACCACCGAGGCTCGTTCCTGATTTATAAATATTGGATCTTGGACAAGGAAATAGTTCCGTACATCCGAATCTGTAGGAGCAAAGAGATGAGAGAGTATGAGAATACTTTTTTTGTTACTTTATGGAGGATAAGGCAAAGTATTTGTGTAGATAGATTAATATTAGGTTTTAAGATTTGTTATTTGGTTAAAAGCTCTACCCTTTACAATTACCTATTTGTTGCAATAGTCTTTATCCATATTTAATATTTGCGTATAAAATAATATTTTTTTATTACCTATTTGTTGCAATAGTCTTTATCCATATTTAGTACTAGCTTTTGCCCGCGGCTCCGACCGCTTTAAAAAGTTTTTCCGGGATAAAAGTCCCGCTTTATATTTTCCCGGGATAAAAAGTAGCCTATGTGTTAATCTAGGACATGATCTACCCGTGTGCCAAATTTCATCGAAATCCGTTCAGTAGTTTTTGCGTTAAAGAGGAACAAACATCCTTACATCCAAACATCCAAACATCTAAACATCCAAACATCCAAACATCCATACATTCTTACAAACTTTCGCCTTTATAATTCGCCTTTATAATATTAGTAGGATTTGCGTATATTATTATCAAAATAGTGTGCATTTGAATCATATTTTTTTGCATTCAGATAAAGATTTTACAAAAGAAATTACTTCTTAAATCCTGCATATGACACGAATAGAGGGATGAACCCTAAAAACTGGTAACGAGTTACATAAAAACACAATTAAAAGGCCGATTAAAATTATCATCCGATAACCCGAGATGCGTATAATTAAGCCGTTTTGAACACGTGCTGTGAATTTTGGACATTCTTACAAAAAAAAAAAAACATGAGTCCATTTAAGCACTTTAATAAGTAAGTTTGAGTAGATTGTGAGGTCAAATTAATTTGGACTTTAATGCAAATAGTAAGAATCTAAATTTAAATTTTGGTAGTCTTATCAATTAGGTTATGCAAAGTTTTGCACAAAAAGAAATCAAGTCTTATAAACAAAATGTAAGAAATAAATAAAGAAGAAAAATAACAGATTTTTATCTAACCATCGAAAGATTTCAACACAAACGACACCGCACATAATAGCAATTGTAGATATAAAACAATCTTAGAAATGAAAGCAAGATGCAGCCAGACCGTTGAGAAACTGAGCCTGCGATCATCACAATATACTTGCAGATGTGTGATTAGTCGCGGGGTCACGGAACGGTCGGTGCTAGACGGAGAAACGAACCCGCCATCCTTGTTCCCCTTGCAGGATGCTGTATATAGCCTTCTCTGTCATGCGAACGACCGCAGGGCGCCTAAACCGCTATACTAAACTGTGACCTCACGAAATTCTCTAAGCACGATACCGAGGATGATTGGTGTGGCCACACGTGACGCGAATGACGGATATTGTGCTGGTAATGAAGATAATTCAATTCTGATAATAATTAAAGCCAATAATAATTTAAATGATCTAAATATACAAAATATTATAACTAGCAGTGAACATCATGACCTCCATAGCAAGAGCCTTGATAATCCCGATTACATCATAATTGTTCGCAACAGTCGGCTATTGCGACGGTAATGAGCTCTCGTGTTGAGATAAGCATAACCAGAACTAGTCGAGTATATTTAAGTATATAAGACTTCGATAGAACAGTTTATATTGGAAACGATATTTTAAGAGAATTGAAATTGTATGATATTGTTATTTGGGTAAAACCGGACAGTCCTGTTGAATCCAAGCCGCGTGGTCACGTGAAAGATGATTCACAGGTAATGACGGACATACGGTCCGACGTGTACCTAGATGCGGACGCCCGATGAATTCCAAGCGACAGGTCCAAAAAAACCTTGTTTTAATTCCGAATACGCTCATGATTATTATGGACTGTTATCGTTAATTTTATTGAGCCATCACCGTCTATTAGCATATTAAATTAGTTTTTGTTTTCTAAATCAACGCGGCTTATACCAGTGTCGATAATTTTGTGATTTGATGGGAGCATCAGCTAACCATTAAGCTGTCAGCGTTTTATAAATATGTGATCTTCTGATGTTTAAAAATATCTGGATTATGTAATTATGGTGGGCTTTCTTTTACTGGTGGGCTTTCTTTTAAAGCGTACTGTTATTTAGACGACGTAGCGGATTGAACATATTTCAAAATGAGAATAAATGTCGAATCTGCATACCGATAGGTATTTATTTTTATGCAAATTTTCGTACATGCCAACATGTTTGTAAATGTCATGATATCGAAAACGATTGACAGATTAAATTAAGTTTCTTTATGGTTGTCCTATATAATAAATATTTATTTAAATGTAACTTGCGACGCTTCTTTTGGAATAAAAAAAAACTGTTTTTAGATTAGAATAGAATAGTACCTAACGATATTTGCTTTTTAATATAAAAAAATGTCGCTTAAACATTAGTGTACGATCTAAACAAACGCACACCAACAAACCCAACCATTTCCGCGTGGTCAACTCGTAAAAAACGAAACAAACAAAGCAAAATTCCGCCGCATCATTAAAACTATGATCTCGAATATAAAGTGAAACTATGGAGATATAAGGTACGGTACAGAGGGCATGACCAACCAGAACAGGTTTCATCTAACGTAGTAACCAATATACATATCGTGCATTACCCTAGCGCACACCAGATTGCGCGCCGCAGCACCGGCCGACTGTGAGAAAATTTCACCTGTTAGAAATCCTACGTATCTTTGCTATTTTGTATAGGATTATCGGAAGGTTCCCAAGATAAATAAACTTACGCGGCTTGTTATGGATGCTGTGAACGATTCTGATGTAAAGTTATGTGATGCTGAAGATATAACAAATCAACACAAGGTTGATGTTACTCGGTAACGTACGGATGAATATTATTTAGGGACTTTAAGTAATGACATTCAATTTGATAGCTTGAAATGAAAGTTAAATTATGTAAATTATGTGAACGTTGCTAGTAAATAGAATTAACAGGAATATATGATTATTGATGTTAAAATGAAAATGCTTCACTTTAAAGCATGTTTGTTTATGGAACAAAATATACTTGATGTTGCGTAATTGTGATGGGCCCTATTACAATGTCACGAGACATAATAAGTGTTGATTTTGCAAGATAGACAATTTGTGTCCATAATCCATATACGTTCTTCGCTGATATAGTTAAGTAGTTTATTATTTAATGTTGATTCGATTTGGATGACAACTTTAAAATATAACAATCTACATGAGATTTAACTTTTAAATACAAATTGAGCACGGCTTCAGGGCTGCAAACCCGACAAGATGAACAAATGAACTTTCCCAAAACAAAGGAACACTAATAAACCTCACAAAACACATTTTCACATCATACCGAAAGATTTAAATAAAGTGATATTTCATGATGTAACATCACACGTCGTAGAGGAATTAGCTCGTATGTCCGCCGGTATGCCTATAAATCACCTGTTTGGTTCGTTAGCCGGCCGGCCGGCACCGCGGGGGTCCGCCTTCGATTCCCGCCGTGGCAAGTGGAACGGCCATTGATGTAGCCCCCTGTTGGTGGGTATTTTGACGTGCTATATAATGTCATGTCGCGTTGTGTTTGATGAATGGTGAATTTGCCTCGCTTTCTTCAGCTGTGCGCTGTTCTTGTCTCACGTGCATTTCAAATGAGATCGTGCCTTTTTTGTTTTTGCGATGTTTTGTTTTGGCAGCATCGGTGTTAATTTCAATACTTTGGTATCATTAGCTGTTTGTATCTTTTTTATTTTTTAGCATCTTCGACGATGAAATGAATACATTATTAATTGATGAGACGTTGTTTATCACTGGAGCTTCAATTTTCTTGAAAAAATTTTTTGCTTATTACATTATGTATATCAGAAACAGTACCATGCTCTGGTATTGCTCCCATTTTATCTCCCTTATTTATGCTAAAATATTCCCAAGAATCATCTGTTAATTCGCCAATATCCCTTACAATAACACGAACCTTTCCCATCGGGTGGAAATTTAAAAAGTTAATTAGGCAACACTCTCGCCGCTCGATGCATCATTCCGGCAGAGTATAAATCACAGGATGATTGATAGTTGCCAGGCACATCTCACGTAACTTCTAGCTCCTTTTTTAATCCGACACAAATGATTTTACACTTTGATTTCCTTTTTGCCGGTCGTTACGTTTCGTTTACTGTTTTGTTGTGTATCATTTTGTTACGATCCTTTTAGCTTTTGCATTTCTATAAGATTTTTTGTTTATTTTTCAGTAAGATATTTAGGAACTTGCTGAGGAATGAGATACATTTTAAAAGAAGCCCTTTATCTAGCAAAGAATTGCGTTTTGGTGAATCGATTTCATCATCTTTATTTGATATTATTCTTCTTTAATTTAATGAAGTCTAAAACGAAGAGCAACGGGGACAGAAAATGTTTATCAGCCATCAATATTTACTAAAAAGCAATATCACTCTATTGGAACCAGGTAATAATACTATTAATGAGTCATTACGGCCGTTTTTCATATAAAATATTTATTGATATTTTATTCCTTATAATTTTGCAAACAACTTTCTAATTCAATTGCTGTATTCCCGTTTATTGAATCAAAGCTAACATTTGTGTTTATAGCAGAAAATTACGATTACATTAATTTTAACCTATTTACTGCACTTATGAAATCAAATAAGGGCTTCGATACGCGGTCGACAATACTGGATAAATTGTTTTCTCGTGTAGGTAAATGAACATTGTATGGATGAGAAAAGTAAGAATATCCATACCATACCAGCCCTGTATAATATACTGCCCACTGCTGAGCACGGGTCTCCTCTATAATTGAGAGGGTTAAGGCCTTAGTCCACCACGGTGACCTTGTGCGGGTTGGCAGACTTCACATACTTTCGAAATTCAGAGAACTTCTCAGGTATGTAGGTTTCCTCATGATGTTTTCCCTCACTGTTAAAGGGAGCGATAATTCACAAAGAATACAAACATATTTTTTTAGAAAAGTCAGAGGTGTGTGTCCTTGGGTTTTGAACCTGCGGACATTCGTCTCGGCAGTCCGTTCCACTAACAACTAGGCTATCGCCGCTTTTATTTTAAACAATATCAATCATACGCATGTGAATGTTTTGGAAAGCTATCAAAAAGTATGTAACATAAGATTGCGTTTATAAGTTTAATAAATTTTCATTTGTTCTTCTTCAGTTATGTAGCCAAAATTAATTTTAACGATTATTCCATCACGGTACATGAATATTCATAGATAAAGTTCATACAATCTATTTCTTTACAATACTGGTCACCTGTATCTAACTGCTCAGCCCTAATGCACTTTCAACATCAACCAAAATTACAACGGCACTATTAAATCTTTATTGTGTACTTGACGAAAACTCCTTTCACAATAATGAAACGCAATATGCCCGACATAAAGCTAATGTTTATACGAACCTATCAGGTTTCTAACAACTGAGCCTCTGACCATATACGCTACCTGCCCTCATAGCGGACCTTTGGCTGCTTCGCATTGTTCCCACCCTTCGATTCGCATGCAAATCGTTTGACAAAACGTGCGGAAATATAATTAGACGTCGTTCGAAGACGTCCGACCGGTATTTTGCAGTTTTTAATTAATGTTGCACTACACTAGTAACTTTTGACCGGTGTCCGAGGGATTCCGTGGGAAAGCGTGTGGAAGTGTACTCGATGATATCTTTATGCGGCTAGTGAAGCATTTTCCCGGAACGTGAACCATTACCGGGCCTGGAGCGGTGGTACATGTCACAGTTATTATTCTCGCTAGAAACGATAATATCTTTCGGCTGTGACGCAAAGCCGTCGCATTGTGAACGGCGTCAGATTTTTGACGCGATTACGTGTGGGTAAATCCCGGTACATCTTTGTTACTATTTGCTGTTTGGAGATTGTGTTGGCACATAGATGTGAAAAAAATTTATTGATGTATTTTTTTATATTGGTGATGCTAATCCTATGATAAGTCATTATTATAAAATGCTATATGACTAATTTCATTACAATTAGTAATCAACTCCAAGCATAACAGGCAACGCTTTCCCAAGTAAAAATTTAGCTCAATCATATCAAGAACTCGTCTCTGGTCAAAATGGTGACAACAAAACAACCCTTTGGTCATTACCTAATAGCTAAAATACGTTACGTTTCCCACGCTATTTGGCAGACTGACCATCCCTGGCCAACGTTGGCCAAACTTACGGTCAGTTGGCCAACAAAGCCGCCACCTGGACACCACGCGACACCCTTCCTATTGTGGGCTGAGGCGTGATTGGGGTGTTTACCTTTTAAGTAACAACCGAAGCAAACATTCCAACAATTTGCAAAGCATGGGAATGTATGATATTTTTGACAGGACTTGTGGGCTAAGCATTGTGCATGGTTATTGTACCAGGATTAAGGATTTGCCGTGACGTGTTCAGTGAAGTTTGAATTCTGGTTGTTAACTATGTTTTAAGACTTTCGTTCCCACGTTATCAGTAAATGTGTTGATGGGGGAGGTGAGCTTCGTGAAATTCATTATGCCTGGACTATTAAACCATTCGTATGGATGACGTTATGTTACATTCTCTGAGCAAACTTTATAAACTATATCAATGATATATTGTTGTGCTATTTCATATCGAACATAATGATCTCGAAAATAAACCCAAGAGATTCATTTTCAATTTCCCCGCAAATCGAAACGCATTAAAATTCATCGCGAACCGCCCGAGGGGCACATCGGGTGCGATACCAAAATCTTTCTAAATGACCGCGCCGGTACAAAAACTTATTAAGATATCCCAAACAAAAGGCATGATTGATGCGCGCTAAACAAAAGGCGCTTTGTACGAATGACGAGCGGAGCCGGGTTGCCGAACGTGTATGCAGTTTAAATAAACCGGTATTTAATGTGGTCAATTAATTTTGGTGATTGTTTTGTTCCTATTATGGTAATAGTGTTGTTAGAGTTAATGCATAAATTACAATCTGAAATACCGATCAAAGTTTTAAGGAATTACAGGAATGTCTAATAACTTACTGCCGGAGTGTAAGTTAATGGTAATAATTTAATAAAAGATGCAAAACTATCTGATGTTCTATACAGTATCATAAATTCGGACTTCTGGCCTTTATGTAGTAGGTAATGTAGGTTAAAACATGTTTTAAATATTGTATATGAGAATAATATACTAGTCGTAACCTCAAAATGAAAGGAATGTGGTTTCGCAATGATAGAAAAAGGTTTTTGATTATAGATAAAAATCAAAAATGTTACGAAATTGTATAGCAACATGTTAAGTGACTGGTATAACCACGAAAGGAATAAGTAACTTTCAATATTACATTTAAAATGGTAAATCAATATTTATTTGTCGACTTTTAAAAATGAAATCTCATGAATGAGAATGAGAAGGAAATTATACCGCGACTGATTCAAATGAATTTCGATGACATAAGAAAAGGTGAAAAAGCGGACGCGCTAAACAAAAACAAGTTGCAAGGAATGTCGTCTATTATCTAATTCAATGAGATTACACAACACATGACCAGCAGACAGACACCGTATCCATAACAGATCACAATCAAATAGTAGCCAACTTCTCAATGGGTCCTTTCAACCTCTAAAACGCACAAACCCATGGTACAAACAATACCAATAAAAAAATCACAAAAGCCGCGTCGACGCCTCTAATCTCGGACCAGATCTACTAGTTTGATATCTAAGACGATTATAAAGCGACAAAAGAGGCACACTTACTTTTTTCTCCTTTCCATTAACAGTTAATCTCGGATAAAAAACTCTGTATGGAGTCTGAACGTTTGCACCTTTCTATTGTTTGTTGACAGCAAACAAATCGTTTGTTGAGCAAAATACGAGGAGTGAGGGGTCGAGCAGAGCTAATGGGGTGCTCAAGGGTTGAATTGAGAGCAGCGGGTTACCGTGTCCTTTCCGGTGTGGCCTTCACATTATCTGGACGGAAGCGCGCCTCTAATCAAACGTCTACTAAAACTTTTATGTTGTTGGCGCAAAAGTTGTAGAAATGAAAAGTAGAACTGGATGAAAACCTTTATTAGCGGTATTTTCGGTCTTGTTAATCAACAGTATGAATTCCTCAGTATTAATAACGTCTACCAAAGAAGTTTGATTACGTATTGCAATAATTAAATCAGCATCAATAACTGTATCTCGATAATTAACGACCATCATAAAAAATCTCTAAATATTTTTGGTGAAATAATTTAATTTAAGACGGTGCTAGACGCGTAATCGCCGGTGCCAGCGGGGTGCCGGCCGCATTATGAACTCTTCAACCTCTCTGCCCTGCGTCAAGAGCGTTTCCTTTATGACAAGAGGAAACGCGCGCGTGTTATCTTTCATACTTACACCTGTGTTTATGGAGATATTTCGAGTTTTGGTCCATTTGTAGTTTATCTAATTTGTTTTTTTGGCCTTTCAAATTTACAATTTTACATTCTGATAATATGTTTATTATAAATGCTTTTAAAGTATTTTATAATTTGACTTTGATATTCGTCACGGTAAACAAATGTAAACAGGTAAAAAATACAAAGTGTAAACAATAGCCGACACTGTCACATAGCGCCTGCCTCAAGGTTTTTCATGAGAAGCCTTGGCCCGAGTATCATTAGTTTTATTATATGAATTTGCGGACACTAAAGCTTTATTTTGTAACAAAATAATTTACTTGGCATTTACTAATTACAAAAAGCTATGAAACAATCGTTGTCGCTTTGTCGTTAACTTTATTGGCAAGTTATTGTAATTTGTGATAATCAACTGGTTATATACACACATACAGGGACATTATAACAAACGTTTTTCTAGCTATTTTGATCACTGTAGAGATAATGTCAAAGCATAATGCATAGGCCTGTCACTTAACAAGTTCAAGCGAATTTTACAGATTATTTCTTCTTTCTTGTTATGCTTCTACCTTCTTACACTGTTTGGTAAAATATGCCTATAGAAATAGTCGTTCCATTAAGTATGAAATGTATAGAAAACGGAGACTAATTTGTAGGTTATACAAAACAACGCAGAAACTTCAGAAAATCACCTTCTTTTCCATTAGTAACTAGAAAACAATGCTACCGAACCTATGGACATTATAAAACTATCAGGATGCAACAAAATCCAAATCTAAGCGTACACGAACATCAATCACAGCGCTGTCTTTAAAACAATAACCTTCCACATTAATAGCGGTGTTATAATAACCTATTACAGCTCATAACTTCATATTAACATTGAGCGGTTACTTAGATCCGATACCATGGCTACTCGCACTAATGACCCGCCAAGATTAATGATTTTACTAATTACACTTGTGACAATCAATGTGTCTTTAAAGCGAGCTTTTTGTGTTTACGTATCCTATTATTACTGGCTGTATACTGAGAATGTGTTGGAGAGCAGTAATTAGTTCTTATTATCCTTGTAAAGGACATGTCCAAAGGCGGGGTTAAAATTCTAACCAAGATACTTTATACATATTTGGATAGTACTCCAAAAAACTAAGCCTTTGCAACAAATCGTATAATTAAAGTCCTTCGATATTAAGATTTATGTAATTTTATTTTGCTTAAAAACTACACTTAATATGAAAGTTATTTAGGTATAAATGGAGGGGTCTAAAAATATTTTTAATGGATCCAAGATCCATATGTATGCCCCTTTAATATCCATAAAGTTAGAGCCTAGGCAGATATTGAGGCCCACCACCGATACTAAAAGCGGACATCTCTTTTAAAGTTTTGCTTGCGAAGACAATTTTGTCAAGGTTCAACTTGCATTTATTTAAAGCTCAAAAGTAAATAATGATGCAAGGCAAAGAACGAAAATGAATGACATGAAATGCAATCATATCAGCTGACTTGTTGAATTCATTTACGACGATATTTCGCACCTTTAGGATGAAAACGACACAATTCAAAAAGATAGAAAATTGGGTTATCGTCATAAAATTACACAAAACGAACCATATTCAAGCAGGAAAAGGACAAAGCTGTTATATCGGTCCCTTTTTAATAATATTTTTACAAATAAGGTACTGGTTGTTAGTCATTTTAAAATGACAACTCAATTTTCTATCTTTTGAATTGCGTCGTTTTCGTTCTAAAGATGCGTTTTGTTAATTTGAACAAAACCTACATTTATAAATATACTAGCTGCGTTCAAATGTCTCAACGTAGGCATGGTTAGTTTTAAGCAATCGTTACAAATTTCAATTTAATATAGATGACTCACCTTCTCTCCTCATGCCCATTTTGAGACATTTTCTTAATCTGCAGTACTGGCATTGATTTCTGTGATGCTGATCGATGGGGCAGTTCCTGTTACCTCGACAAGAGTACGTCAAGTTCCTCCTCACGGACCTCTTGAAAAACGATTTGCAACCTGCGGGAGAAATGCTATTAGAATGTTGGCATAATTAGATCGTCGCAGAATACCAGAGTAAGGAGTCATCGTAGTTTAAGAGGAATATGTTGAGCGTGGATTTATGAATACTGAATATAATTTTTAAAGTTAAAGTTCTCAATGATGCATGTAACAATGAAATTAGTTGTTACATACAAAATACACATTCAAAAATGCTTTTAATACCAATAAACACAATATAACGAAAAATATTCAAATCAAAACATATAAATAGTAAAACACGAAAAACCTTTTGTTATTTTGTTGAAAGCTTTGTCAGAAGCTATCTTGTCGTAGTCATTGCTTGTTAACCTAATTTATCTTTTTATTTTGTTAATTCTCTTATTTAATTTACATAAAGAAGTAAATCAAATGAAATTAAACTGGGTTTTATGGAAGAATGAATTTATAAAACAGTTAAAATACCAACAATGATTAGAAGAGAGCTTAACCAATCTCATGAATACATTATGTATCGAACATTAATAAAGAAAAAGGTATAAATATGGTGGTATGAATAAGGTCTAAAATTGCATGGCAGTGTTTTTAAAATGGATAGTTGGTTTTGTTTCTGTAAACTTTGCATTAATGTTAAAAATTACAAGCACGATTTTAGAGTATAGCAAAAACATAATATTGAAAGGAAGTTTTCGGTACAATATAAGTTAACATTACATGAAATTGCCAAAATTATTAGAAGCTACGTAAATTAACAACGTATGGATAAAAATATATCTTTTATGAATACGCAAAACCTATTTGTAAATTATATTTTTATGTCAAAAAAAACTTGTTTGTCAAAAACAGCTGTTACTATTTTAGTTTAATAAAATTATCTAAATGCTTAAAGTGAAATCCTCCTAGCCAGTTTCGGCCACGGCGGCCAATCTCAACGGAGATCAGCCAGGTACGCATGAGATATTATAGTGCACAAGTGTGTGCGCAATACACAGGTGCACTCGCTATTCCTTCACTCTCATAGTCCGGTGAGACGGCAATTCGACATGACCGGAGAGAGATCAGGCGCAGGACCAACGGCTTTACGTGCTTTCCGAGGCACGGGGGTATCACACCGCCAACTTCCTGACTCCGAGCTGCGAGTGAGTAAATTTTAAGATGGAAAAATCCAGTCACAATCTTTTTGGCTCGACCCGGGATTCGAACCCAGGACCTCAGCGCGTAAATCGTACTCGTAATGCGTACGCAATACACCTACGCCACCGAGGCAGTCAAAAACTTGCTTAAAGTAACAAAATTTAAAAATATGTAACGCGATTTCACTTATATTAATAAATATTCAATTTAAAACAATTGTTTTCAATAATCGAATTTTGTACCTGGAAGCCACATTAAAGTGAGAAGTAACACATTCCAAAGAAAATAAACCTGACCAGAAATTAATTTAAAAAGAAAAATGCTTCATATGTCTCGCAACTTAATGACTACCGGTGAACTAGTAGAAAATAGAAAAATAAAATCGGTAGGTGGCGTTCGCTACGGTTTAATTATGATACAATTTATTGATGTATTCAAATATGCGCCGCGTCGGTTACCTCACGTGACAGCAGACTATTCTACTTTACAATAATATAAATTGTAATTGGACTATTTTGAATTGTATTTAACACTATACATTATTGGTAACTAGATAACTTATGGCGGTAGACATGCCACGGTTTGAGATTTTATTTCAACATTTTATTAGACGTTTTGGAAGGAAATTGGTCCAACATATGTTTACGTAAAATGTATCGAAACATACAGAACTATACGTAGAATTTTATGTTCGATTGCAGTGAAATATCAAATGTTTACCGACAGGTATTTCCTTCATTCGTATATTCATTATGAAAAATATATTATTGTTAGCTATTACATACATAATGATACCCTTTAATACCTACCTATACGAGCAATAACATCAATGCCACAAAAATAAGAATTACACATAGTCCATAAAACATGAAATAAAAGTACACGACCGCCTTGTATTGTCAGTTACACGTAAACATGTTACAAGATGTAATAATGCGTTAGTGGCCGCCATTTTGGTACGAATATGTTTTTTATTTTATTTTTTAAATCCTTTAAAATGAGTCAAGGAAACTTTTGCAGCCTTAAGATTTTTAAGGTAAAAATGTGTTGGTTTAATGAAAAATAAAAAGCAACTTTACTGTAGTAACGTTAGATATAGGTATTATTTTATCTTGTATTGATAGATATACTCATATTACTGTATTTTTTATGTACGTACCACTTGGTTGAATGTTTATTTAACCGAAAAAATAGAAATCCATTTTTCGGCGAATTGTTTACCGAATATAGAAACAATAGTTATTGTCTTTGCTAACGTTTACCACATAATGCGTATAATTTTAGAATAAACGTTTTCTACTGGACATGTATTGCAAAATAATTAATTGTTGTCTAATAGTCACCATTCACTGATTTGATCATGGCCGAAGGTATTGAGTACAAACAATAATTTTTATTTTACGGGACTTGTTTCTAGATTATTCCTTCCGTTATCCATTCAAAGCATTGCCGTTTATTGTCAAATAAAGCTTACTATTTAAAGACCTACTCAAAATTATCTTCATCTAAATTAGGTGTCCATTTTAACGCATTAACAAATACACTTTGAATTAATAAGTAACAACAAAATGTATTAAAATTCCAGTATAAATGAACAGTGTTTGTTTCCGCTGTTGATTGAGAAATTGTTTAGAAATTATCTTTTTTTAGATACAATCTTCACGTGTCACCTTTTTATATACAATTACCATAGATATTGTGCTCATAACTTTTATTGGTTACAAATCCGTGAAAGGTTATTCCACTTAATTGACCGGTTGGAAAATTTGTAATTTTGACTAATTTGTTAGTTAACTTTTTAAGACCGATTGTTTGACTAACGTATTATTATTCTGAATAAGTATTCAATAACTTACTACATAAATATTCGTAGTTTGAAATTTGTGTTCTAAACAAAAAATAAACCGTAGATTATACCTTCTAACACAACCATTAAAAGTTTGTAGCGAACCTTAGACGCAAAATCAGACATCCACAATCCAGAACAAGTATCTAAAACATTTCCAATCCACCAAACCCTAGAGCATTCTAAAAATCCAGTGCATTATGGCGAAGGTAGAATATTTCCACATTTCGCGTCGTTGAATCCCGTTAGCGAGAGATAAGCGAAGCGTACGTGCGTAGAGGCAGCTTGTTAAATATCGCTATCGAGTTATATCGGCTCTCATCTTCCTTGTTTGTTTCAAAGGATTTTTTGAATGAACCTGGTCGAAACTTTACTTGTACAAAGGTATATTTACCTCGGTGCCTCGGTGGTGTAGTTGTATTACAGTATAACTGCAATGCTGAGCTTTCTGGTTCGATCCCCGGGTCGGGTAAAGTGATATTGGATTTTCTATTTAGTATCACCCCGAAGTCTGGAATTTGTGTCTGATATGGCGATAGACTCGACCCCTATCACATCGTGGGACGGAATTCGCATGGCGAGAAGCAGGTGCATTAGTTGCGCCTCTGACTACCCCTTCGGGAATGAAAGGCGTAAGTTTGTGTGTGTGTGTAAAGGTAAACTTAAAATAAAAAAAGAACTTAATTGATTTTCTTGCAGGTCTCTAACATGTTGGGACTAATCTGATAACGCAATTCCTGCTATTATAAATGCGAGTGTTTGTAGATCATGCCCTAACACATAGGCTACTTTTTATCCTGGGTAAATGCAAAGCGAAAAGCAAAAGGTGGACCGATGACTTGGTAAAGGCCGCAGGAACGCGCTGGATGCTGGCCGCTTTTCACAGGTCCATCTGGACGTCATGTGGCTGATGATGATGAAATACAAAGCGAGACTTTTATCCCGGAAAAACTTTTTAACGCGAGCGGAGTCGCGAGCAAAACCTAATTATAAATGAATATAAGAGTTTATTAATTTAATAAACACCCGACGTAGCTAAGCGAGCGCCTTCTGCGTTCACCCTAAAGACCGATGTGGCCAGAAAAGCCGAGTCGCGTCAGGCTACTGGCAGTAGGGCCAATAACAAAAAAAAAGTGTCCTTTCAAATCCATTTGCGAGTCTTTTACTTCTAAGGAACACTCAAACATCTCCACAACCTTCTCATCTATACTAATATTATAATTATAATCTATACTAATATTATAAAGCTGAAGAGTTTGTTTGTTTGTTTGAACGCGCTAATCTCAGGAACTACTGGTTCGAATTGAAAAATTCTTTTTGTGTTGAATAGACCATTTATCGAGGAAGGCTTTAGGCTATATAACATCACGATGCAACTATTAGGAGCGAAGAAATTATGGAAAATGTGAAAAAAACGGGGAAAATTATTCATCCTTGAGGGCTTCCATTGCGTGCGCTGCGAAAACGGTTCAAGATACCAAAAATATATGTATGAAAGAATTATTCCTCTTGAAATGATCTAAAAAAATGTCCGCGACAGTATATGTCTATCTTTTAAGATTAACTCACTAGAACCGTTTTTATGGTAATCAAATTTGGTCGAAATTAATGCATTATTTGTTAAGAGTTGTATCAACATCATAATATTAATCTTTATCCAAATGAATGTGTTGGATAGAGTGATTCAACGGGAGAGTTTTTATGTACTTTTAGCCCGGAAAAACTTATTAACTTAGTTTATTATAAAAGGTTATAATATTAGTAAGATTTGCTATAGCAGACAGGTAATCGGGAACACTGCCCAATTACTACTATCGTTGGGAACATCGACTTGCAAATTGTACGATAGTAGTGTAACAATGGTAGGAGTAACATTATGTGATAATTATGAGTGCTATCGAATAAGGATATTATGAGAATTTACCTCATTAATGTTGGTGTTTTGTAAATTTACTTTCTTGTACGTACTTGCAGAGCACAGACAACGTCTTTTTTATTTTTTTTAATTTTAGAAGATTTTTCAATTTGATGTGTACGAGCGGGAGGGGGGGGGGGGGGGGCTGGTCATGTCCCCTATGACCCTCCCCTTGGGACCTCACCTGGGTACTTGGTAATTGCAAGTGTTTTGATAATTTTGTGTTATCTTTCTGAATCCCTAAAAGAAGTAAAAATAGATACAGCACAGTCCAGAAGTCTTACTTTATGAAAACAAAAGTTGCTGGATTTATCAATACAGTAACTATATATTTTTTTGAATGTGCGCCATAGTTGTCAAAAATTTGTAGCTTTGATTTGACAGCTAAATCCAGTAAAATTGTAGTTGAGAGGAAATCACTGAAATGATATATTTTTTTTACATGTTTGATTGACCAGCTGACGCATAATGCCTCAAGTTACAGTCAGCTGATTATTTTTTTTCTTCAATGTATCGGGTTAGCTACAATTTAAAATGATTCTTAGTTGGGAGGAAATGACTGAACATTAATTTTTTTTCTACATCTTTGGGAGACTACCACCGCTCATGGCCCCCACGGAGCCGAAGCTGACGTTCACGAGGCTTTATGATACACGTCTCTGATGCATCTCACCAATTATCGTTCGGGAGGAAATGACTGACGAAATTTTGAACTGGCCCACGGTCTATTTATTTTTATTTGGCTTATACATTTATGTGACGAATAGCGTTTATCAGAATAGGGTTTATCAGAATAACGTTTATCAAATCGGTCCATAGTAACAAGTTGATCACGTATTTTATTCTTCAATCACCTCAAATATCTTAGTAGAGCAGTAAATCACCGTTTCAAAATCACAGCGCAGGTAAAACACTTTGTTGCGATAATAATTGGCAAGTGTTTGTAATGACTGTGAGATTGCAGTGGACGTGACCCACATCCGCACGAGATCTCTTCCTCACGCGAGGTCTGATCATCCTAAACTAGGGCGTTGAAATACTAGACTATACTTCCTATAACACGCAAGGTTTTAAAATCCTAAATTAGTGTGAGTGACCTGATATTTAGCGTATTGTTCGCGGATACATTAGTATTAAAATTTTGGATGCGTTGGATATAATTTCTGTTTCTTTTTGCGCTAGTCACCCTGACACATTAGACGTAAAAATAATGCACCATAATGGCTGCAATGTCCTTTAAACTAGAACGGAACGGCGCTTATAGGAAACTAACTTTTACTCACGGATTTGCCCACGTAGAACAGATTTTCCGGGATATAAAATAGTTTAAAACCTGCATAGAGTCTTAAGCTATCTCCATGCTAAATTTCATTGAAATCCATTGCGCAGTTTTTGAGTTTTTATACTTTGTTTTGTATTACGTAAGGATGAAGCTTTGCAGAAGAAATTGACATCTTACAGTTACTTTCCCTTACAGACTTTCATACGAGACTTACCACTAGATATCTTTCATCATTGTTGGGAGGTAGGCAGAGGAGCAACTAGTGCACCCACTTTTCGCCATTCTTCCATCCCATGATGTGATAGGGGACGAGCCTATCGCCATATCGGGCCCAAATTCCAGACTCCGAGCTGATACAAAAGCTCAATAACACTTTGCCCGACCCGGGGATCCAACCCGAGACCTCAGCATTGCAGTCGTACCATAATACAACTATGCCACCGAGGCATATTATCAACAATATTTAAGCAATAAAAAGGATTACAAAGCAATTAAATCAGTCCCTTTACTTCAGTTTATTGAGTGCGTGGCCTCGTAATTAGCCTCTATATTGTAATTACTATTTGCACTTACAAACGTAGATATATACAGTTTAGTTAAGTTTAGTTCTGTATAAAATCTATTCTAGATGAAGTAAAATGAAATGGTTTAAGTTTGCCGGCAAGTTTGAAAGAAGCTAATCAGCGATATTTACTATTTTTTTCTAAGAAAAGAATACAGTTAGGAGTTTATAATTTTTGCCCACAGTTAATATAACTTAAAATTATACTGGATGAATTTAGTTAGTATTTGTTTAAAATTAGAAATGATATTTTGCTAGTAGAGTTTGAATGAGCCTATCTTAAGGCTAATTAACAGTAACATTATATTACGTTCATAACTATAATATTGGTTAAGAAACTATGTATGTTTCTCTAAAATAAAACCCTGTCTTCCTTACATTACAACATAGGATTTTGGGACGAAATACCACAATTCCATGTATAACCATACCATACCAGCCCTGTATTATATACTGCCCACTGCTGAACACGGGCCTCCTCTACAACTGAGAGGGTTTAGGCCTTAGTCCACTACGCTGGCCTAGTGCGGGTTGGCAGACTTCACATTCCTTCGAAATTCAGGAAACTTCTCAGGTATGCAGGTTTCCTCATGA
The DNA here is from genome assembly GCA_949316025.1 of Lapara coniferarum. Classification (NCBI taxonomy): domain Eukaryota; kingdom Metazoa; phylum Arthropoda; class Insecta; order Lepidoptera; family Sphingidae; genus Lapara; species Lapara coniferarum. The sequence goes on along the minus strand of OX438934.1, from coordinate 4,481,946 downwards.
TGTTTTCTTTCACGGTTAAAGCAAGCGATAATTCGCAAAGAATACACACATAAGTTTTTGGAAAACTCACAGGTGTGTGCCCTTGGATTTGAACCAGCGGACATTCCTCTCGGCAGTCTATTCCACTCCCAACTAGGCTATTGCCGCTCTAAAACTATAAATTTAACTATAAAAAACCCTTGTGAAAGCTAATTTATCCCATACTTTTTATAAGCCTCCGAATAGTTCAGACAGGTCCTTGCCTCAGGCCAATGGCTACTGAACATACTGTTTTAAATTCCATCTCAAAAGCCCCAGGCGACTGTCATAAAGATTTTAATAAGTAACGTCAGTACAAATACATTAGTGTACTAGTTGTCTGCGCCCGTAAAAGAACTTTCCCGAAAGAATAAAGGTCCTGTGCATGTATTTTCCGGGATAAAAAGTTGATATGTGAGTCCTAGTTATGGTCCATTTTTGAGCCATATTTCACCCAAAATAGTTCAGCGGTTTTTGCTTTTATATTTAACATTAAAATTCTTTACAATCGCTTTGATAATACTAGTCAAATTACAATATAAAGGAAGAGTTAACCTTTAAATAATATTGTGCTTTACAGAATGTAGAATATCCGATAACTGACATTGTGTTGACGGTTAATCGCACTTTATTGGTTCGAAGGACCGGTATTTCAAAATGCGTGGCAGAATATAGTGATAAATATGCATAGCTTGTCTTTAAAGTACTAAAATATGATGAGGACAAACAAGTATTCACCGGATCACGAGCCCGCGGGTTCGATTGTATGTCAAAAATATTTTTTCGAGTCTGGGCAATGCACTGACAGGTCCTGATAGATACTCTTATTAAAGGGTCACGACATGTCTTTTATTGGAGGATTAGGTTATTTCATACTGTGATAATCATGAACAAACACAATCTCTTTTTAAATTAATCATGTGTCCCAACTTTTTCTATCAAACACAAAAATTACAAGTAAAATAAAGAAAAACCCTTCCTAGCCCATTTCGGATTAACGTTTTTTCCGAGGCACGTGGGTATCACACCGCCAACTTCAGGAAGAGTCAGGACTCTAAGATGCGAGTGAGTGTTTTGTAAGATGGAAAAACCCAGTCACCATGTTTTGACCCAACCTGGGATTCGAACCCAGGACCTCAGCACGCAAATCGTACTCGTAACGCGTACGCAATACAACTACTCCAACGATGCAGTCAAACTACTGCATTGCGCTCTACTGTGATAATATAATGCAGTAATTACACTGGCTACTTTAATTAAAGCCCTATTTAATTTCTTCGTAGATTTAATATAGTTTTGATACGTTATTAAATTTCATAATTAAATTACGTATAATCAATGACTCGATCATTAATCATAATGATAGAATTTATTATTAGATTGTACTTTTGAAATTACGTCGCAGTTCTTTAAAAATGTAATTTGATATTAATCAAAGTATCAGCTCGGAGTCTGGAATTTGTGCCCGATATGGCGATAGGCTCGCCCCCTATCACATCATGGGACGGAATAACGGCAAAACGTGGGTGCACTAGTTGCGCCTCTGCCTACCCCTTCGGGGATAATAGGCGTGAGTTTATTTTTTAATCAAAGTATGTTGAGAGGCCACGAGATATCAAAGGTTTACTTTTAACGTCATATTGGTGTACTGGTGTTGACAGAATTTGCGAAGGACTAATATACATACGCGACAAACGTCGATAATTTAATTTATTATGCAATTATTACCTGTCTACAAGTAATTACACCTTCAAAATCTATTGTAAGCTTGATTTTTATCCTGAATGAATAAAATTAATAAAAATGTGAAAGAAAAATCTACACAAATAATGTAGAGCTACGAAAGCAATATAGGTAAAGTGTAGTCAAAATCTTGAGCAAATTAAGGACTCGCGTTTTAAATGGTAATAAAGACTGTTTTTTGGCAGCAAGGCGACGCCGTGATATCATAGTAGGTAATTTGACATTTCACGCACTTATTTTAGAGCCGTCTTCAATTTTAATAATAGTGATACTGAATAAAATCACAAATATCAGCCTACGGTCTTCCTATTCGGAGCCATATTGCGAAATTTAATCAGTTTCAAATGTTCATAAAGATAAAAATCTGAGGGTAATCGACGCACCGATTACAGAAGGACGAACAAACTTACATTATTAATACATTTAAAAGATATATTATAGTTAATTTGTTTATTAATTTATCTTCAAGCTGGATACATAAATGCGCTCTCGACTTCCCTTAATCATTTCATTAAGGCACGGCCACAAAAGAATGAGTCTAATGAAAAATTACTCGGTTTAATGACTCCAATGGATAGCCTTAATGACTTAGGTCCTGTGCAAGCAACGCGTATGGACAAATCGTGCAATGTCTCATGTCAGGATTCCGATTAATTTAATTAATTTATTGCGGGTATTTTTATATTTTGATTAAATCGTGAGAGTAATTATAATTAGTTAATACTTAAACGGTGAAGCAAAAATATCGTGAGGAAACTTGCATACCTGAGAAGTTCTCTATAAGAATTTCGAAGGTATGTGATGTCTGCCAACCCGCACTAGGCCAGCGTGGTGGACTAAGGCCTGAACCCTCTTAGTAATGGCCCGAGGAGGAGGCCCGTGCTCAGCAGTGGGCAGTATATAATACAAGACTAGTATGGTATGGAAAAGTTGTGCTAAGAATTCATATAAAAAAAATATTTCAAATTGTGTACAATCGCATAGGTACGTAAACTACTTAAATATTTATGGTAAATTCACCGGTTTCAAACAATTTCGTGGCGACACAATACGAACAATACAAAACCTTGTTTTGATCCAATAATAACGAAAGAATGTGTCTGTTTCTATGCAAGAATTTTAAATTGTTTTGCATACCTACATATTTGCTTAACAAATTGGAATATTTCATCATTCATTAACTATGCTTAGTACCTATTACAGAAGGTATTTGTATTCTCTAGGACAATATAAAATCATACATCCTATAGTACAAAAATATAGAAGATTGATGAAAGTACTATAATTAATATTATTATAATTTTTAAGATATCAAATTTATAGAAAGGAGTTCTTTGAATCGTGCCCAATTTTTAATATGTGTGTATTAAAGACATTCGTAATTCGAATAATATAAGCCTTGGTCAAAATTTATGCTGAAGTAAATAATGAATATTAATTAGTTTTAAACAATGCATCGTTTAAAAGTAAATCGAATTGTTGCGACTAATTTGCATATGCATATCGATTGAAGGATGTCCAAGTCGATTATATCGATTGTGGTTTCCTTTAAAAACAGTCATTGGCATTTTAATTTATTTTATGAGGTGGTACTTTTATTTTATTTTGTATTAATTAAATAATCAACGAATAGATAAAATATTGGCTCGCTCCCTATCACATCATGGGACGGAATAACGGCAAAAAGTGGGTACACTAGTTGCGCGTCTGCCTACACCTTCGGGGATAAAAGGCGCGCGCGTGTGTGTGTGTGTGTAGATAAAAAAAATGGAATCGTATATCTACCCACACTTTATTTATCGAAAGTTTTACACCTCCTTCATAGTTAAAATACTTAATAGCACAGTAATAGCCTTTAATAAAATATGAAACATATATTATTAATTTAATATTATCAAATTAATAAAACATGATATCCTTTTTAAAGTAAATTTGTAATATACGACGTGACAAACGTGAAACCGTTTAACAAGATGGCTGGCATTAAATTTCCAAAATGGCTGTTAATGTCGCACGCTAGATGTTTACCTTATTAAAGCTCACATCTAGTACTTGTTTAAATCACATAAATAATATGTAAAAAGAGTCAAATTTTCATTAAAAGAACGCATGATTCAACCCGCTTGAACGTTTTATTGACAGTTTTAGTGGCGAGAGGAGAGCCACACACGCGCCGAACGCGGATTCAATTTAAAAAGTGGAATGAGATAAAAATAAATAAGTTCGGAAAGACACTTATGTTTAGAGTCGGTCGTAAAGATAGGGTTAACTACCACGGTATCACGGGACAAAACATACCATAAAGTGACCGGTTATAGCGGCCGGTTAGTGACGCGCTTATCGATAACACACCTACTTGCCGTCTGCGCGGTTAAGACGTTGATAATGTTTTTTTTGACATCGAATGACCAGACGAGCAAGCCGTTCGCCTGATGGTAAGCGATACGACCGCCCATAAACAGTAGTAACATCATACAGCACCTTGAGTTACAAAGTACTGTGTGGCATTCCATTGCGCTCGTCATCCTGAGACGTAAGATGTTAAGTCTCATTATGTTCAGTAGTTACACTGGCTACAGTGTCCTTCAAACCGAAACACAATGGTGCATGCACACTGCTGCTTGGCGGTAGAAATAGATATTGCGGTGCTACGCACCCAGGCAGACTCTTACATATGAGAGTCCTACCACCAGTAAATATAAATATAAATGCAGTAAAATCAAACAAACCATCTAAATTTTTTATAGTGGAGAAACTTATAGGCTCAGAACATGTTTTGTACTATTTATGGAACAGAATTAAATGCGCGAACTATGTGAATTTATTGTATGCAAACTATCATATTTTAATGCAGGGCGTCTTCCCGGTGCGTTGGAAAACCGGGAAGCTCGTCCTGCTGAAGAAGGGAGGACGACCCGCAGAGTCGCCGTCGGCCTACCGGCCCATCGTGTTGCTCGACGAGGTGGCAAAGCTCTTCGAGCGCATCATTCATACCCGCCTCGTCGAGCACCTTGAAAGGGTCGGACCAAATCTGGCCGACGAGCAGTTTGGATTTAGGAGGGGACGTTCCACTGTCCACGCGATTCTGCGGGTGAAGGCACAGGCGGAGGATGCAGTGGCCAGAGGCAGTGTAGTGATAGCGGTATCGTTAGATATTTCTAACGCATTCAACTCGCTGCCCTGGCCCTGCATCCACGAGGCACTGCGGTACCACGTGGTGCCGCCCTATCTCCGGCGTCTGGTGCATGCGTACCTGTCTGACAGGCACGTGGTGTATCCGGGCGCCGATGGGTGGCACCGAAGAGCGATGTCGTGCGGTGTTCCACAGGGCTCGGTTTTGGGCCCTCTCCTGTGGAACATCGGGTACGACTGGGTGCTCCGTGGTTCCAATCTCCGGGGCGTCGGCGTGACATGTTACGCCGACGATACGTTAGTCACAGCGACTGCTGGGACCTTCCGGGACGCCGCAACTCTGGCGGCGGCGGGCACCGGCCAAGTAGTTGGAAGAATTCAACGTTTAGGTTTGAAGGTGGCCCTCGAGAAAACTGAGGCCGTGTGTTTTCACGGACCTCGGAGAGGGCCACCGGCCGGTGCCGGCATCGTCGTTGGGGGGGTGCGGATCCCCATCGGCTCTAGCATGAGGTATCTAGGTTTAGTCCTGGATAGCCGATGGCGATTCCGCACCCACTTTAAGGAGTTGAGGACGAAATTGTCCCGGGCAGCGGGCGCTCTTTCCCGCCTGCTGCCCAACCTGGAAGGTCCTGGCTTCCCTTGCCGGAGGCTGTATCACGGAGTCGTGCGGTCCATAGCCCTTTACGGCAGCCCCGTTTGGGCTGACTCCCTGGGCCGCCCCTGCGTCGCCCTTCTGCGCGCCCCGCAGAGAGCTTTAGCGCAGCGGGCGGTCAGGGCGTACCGCACGGTTTCTTTCGAGGCGGCTTGCCTATTGGCCGGATTTCTGCCCTGGGACCTGGACGCCAAATCCCTTGCCGATGTATTCCATTGGCGGGAGGAGGCGTTCAGTCGCGGGGAGCGTCCGGCCCTGAAGGAGGTGGAGGCCAAGAGGGCCGCCTTACGGCGAGCCGCCGTGGAGGAGTGGCGTCTCAGGCTGGAGGCCCCGTCGTGGGGGCACCGGGTCGTAGAGGCAGTGCGTCCTGTCTTTGCCGAATGGCTGGACAGGCGCCACGGAGCGGCAACATACCGCCTGACGCAGGTGCTCACCGGGCATGGCTGCTTCGGTGAGTTCCTGTTTCGGGTGGTAGGTATAGAGGAGTCGGCCGTGTGTCACTATTGTGACAACTGCCCAATGGACACGGCCCAACATACGTTGGAGTGTTGTCCAGCCTGGGATGAGGAGCGCAGCGCTCTCAGAACAGTCGTCGGAGAAGACCTCTCGCTGCCGGCCGTGGTCGCTTCCATGGTCGGAGGCCGAGAGGCCTGGCAGGCGGTGGCCCACTTCTGCGAGGCGGTCCTCTCGCGGAAGGAGAGTGCCGAGAGGGATCGCCAGCGCAGTGATGATCCCTCCCGCCGCCAGACGAGACGTAGGAGGCGTCGGGTGGACGACTGACCGACGTCTCCCGCCCTGTGGATTGGGGGCGTTTGGAGAATTCCACCACGGTATCCCCTGCCTGTCGTAAAAGGCGACTAATAGGGGCCTCCGGGGGTCACGGATGGGCGGGACGTGCCGCCCACCCATTAGTCTAGCCAACTTCTGTGACCCCCGTGATGGACATGTCCGAGGCAGCGTGTCTCACGCTGCCTCGGACACCAAAAGGCGGACACGGTACGGTGTTTCGGGGGCTTCTGAGCCCCCGCAACAGGAAAAGGACCGCAATAGCGGTACGTGCAGGGGCGGTTGCGGACGACAACTTAGACGTGAGTCGGAGGAAGCCCGCAGCCGTCCCTAATGCGCCGAAGATGGCATTTTATAAAAAAAAAAAAAAAAAAAAACATATTTTAATGACTGCCTCAGTGGCGTAGTTGTATTACAGTACGACTGCAATGCTGAGGTCTCGGGTTCGATTCCCGGGTCGGGCAAAGTGATATTGAGTTTTTCAATTCAGTATCAGCCCGGAGTCTGGAATTTGTGCCCGATATGGCAATAGGCTCGCCCCCTATCACATCATGGTACGGAATAACGGCGAAAAGTGGGTGCACTAGTTGCGCCTCTGCCTACCCCTTCGGAGATAACAGGCGTGAGTGTGTGTGTGTGTATCATATTTTAATCATTAGATATGTAATTGTATTTCCTTTTATCTATCGATACAAGTCACCGGATATCGCCCATCACTACACAGGTGTCAACTGTGAGCCCCATTGTCGCTCACAGACGCGAGCATTTAAGTCAAAAGAAGCGCTTCGCCGAAGAACTTTGTCGTTATAACACCCGTAAACACTTTAATACCGTTCACCTTAACGCACCGTCTCGTTTCACTGTCACAAGGTTCCATCACAAACGACGGGAGGTCTGACTTAATAAAGTGGATTTGTCGACATCAAAATAACACTTTATGGTCACGACACTAATGTGGTTTATCGATTATTCTTAAGGCAGTAATCACGTGATAGGCTTTAAGCTGAAATATGGAAGTTGGACGATTAGCCTTATCAGCTTTTCACTGTTTTCAACTTATACGGTTTGAATGTTAGCTCTGCAGACACTTAATGAGTATAAGTAAGTATAATTAAGGTAATGTAGTGAAGAGTCAAGTTGAGATAATTTATACCATTACATGAATTTAGAATCTTTGTTTCGTAACTTAATTGGAGAAGATACATGTTAACGCAATCACATAGAATGCGATGACACTCTCGGCGCAGGGCGTAACATGTTGAGAAATTATAAATGTAAGTTCTATTCCTAAATCATAATACTAAGTGATATATAAACATATCCACTCATATTATAATACTCTCAAGACCTGTTTTAAATAGTTTGAATGTAAGTTAAAGTTTAGAAAATAATAATGTTACCATGTATCACTTATGCAATTTCTCGGGGTTTATAATATTATTAGCAAGAAAACTTGTACGAATTAGCTACTGTAAGCTTTTACCGTGTAAAAGGTCAGAAGTCAGAGCTGTTAATTGTGAAGATTGCAGGATTAGCTGAGAGTCGCATGTGTGTAGAATTTACAGCTAGTGTAAATACATCTGGAATTTCATGCGCAATATATTACTGCGAGAACTTGCTAGTGTAAACTTAGCATTAGAAAAAAAGTTAGGGATAATAGTCACTACGAAAACATTTCCTAAAATAAATTTCAGTACAGAAATACAAAGCACCCATATATTCCCTATAATACATAGGCTCAACTAGACGAAAGCCAAGATTAGGCTGCGATGCTTCACCCATGTTCAAGTAGAGTTAACGGTCTATCACAATGGACGAACGCGCAACGCCTTTGCCTCGCTTTAAATTCGCTTGCTATATGCCCATGTGAAAATAAATGAGGTCGCGAGTTCGATTTCCGGGTCGGGCAAAGTGATATTGAGTTTTTCTATTTAGTATCAGCTCGCGAGTCTGGAATTTGTGCCCGAATGTGTGTGTGAAAATGAATAAATAAGAGCCATTTTTTACCAGACCACGAATAAAACAACCCGGCTTAACTCGAATGGAACCAAAGATTAATAAAAATATATAGATACGTAATACCCTAAAATATCAAACGAGTAAAGTTCCGTACCCACACATAAACCTTTACATTACACTATAAAAACAATAATACCAGCTCTGTATTATGTACTGTCCCACTGCTGGGCACGGGCCTCCTCTACTACTGAGAGGGTTTAGGCCTTAGTCCACCACGCTGGCCTAGTGCGGGTAGGTAGACTTCACATACCTTCGAAATTCTTATAAAGACTTTCTTAGGTATGAAAGTTTCCTCACTATGTTTTCCTTCGCCGTTAAAGCGAACGATAATTGATAAACAATACACACGTAACTAGGCTATCGTCCACTATATGGATATTAAATTTATGTGAAAGGCGTGACATTTTTAAATCAGTAAGATCAAAAAAGACGACTAATATTTGACATTTACGCGTAGAAACGATAAAGACATGTATGAAAACGTCTCAATCGGAATCTTAGAATCTTGACATTGTATTAATGTCTTTTTTAACCGAATTTCAAAAAAGGAGGAGGTTCTCAATTAGTGTGTTTGTAATTTTTTATATATTGACTAGAGACCAAGCTCCATCATCGATCACGTGACCCATTTGCTTAAAAACTATTTTAATTAGAAAAAAATAATTAGTCTCAATATATAGACATGCAAATGTGTTTTATCGACAGCTAGGGTCGTGACCCTACTGGCGCCACCTACATTGATAACACTAATTCACGGCAGGATACGATGTTTTTTATAATTATTTGTTAAGCAAAAGTGATGAGAGCTTTGATATAAACACCGACATACGTAGAATTGTACAGGAAGACGTCCCATATTAATTACTTTTATTAGTTATTTTTGTATTAATATTTTTGCCTGCTCATTTCCCCTAAGTTCTCGGTGGAAACTGGTTGATTTTGTGTAGGTATAATTGTAATTGTTTTGTCTGTTTCTTTTTTTAATTCATATTTGTTTTTAGCCACATTCATTTTGTATGAATTGATTGTTCTACTTGTACCTCGAGGGTGGTTATCAAAATAACTGCAAAGGCATAGATAGGTTTTACGAGAGTTTTATGTCGTCAGCATTTGAGGGACTTAATTCTGGATAAATTATGATATAAATACCGATATAAAAAGTTGCCTGACGGGGGAATCGGCACGGCGCGGCGCATATTATTACACACTCTCTCTTCCTGACTATTCATCCCACACGATGTTGGGGTCAGCCATCTTCACTTTTCTCTTCCACTTTGCTCTATCGATGACGTCGTCATCAAAAACATTGCATGCTACCATGTCGCGTTACAACACATTTGACCATGTAGTTTTTTGTCTCCCTCTTGGTCTTTTTCCGGGAATGGACAGTTCCAGTACCTGGTTGCCAACGTAGTCAGGTGGTCTTCTCTTGACATGTATACTAATTATATGAATACGATTTTTAAGCATTAATTGATATTTGTCAAAGATTACACACACACACACACACACACGCTATTTATCCCCGAAGGGGTAGGTAGAGGCGCAACTAGATCACAACTTTTCGCCGTTATTCCGTACCATGATATGATAGGGGGCGAGACTATCACCATATCGGGCGCAAATTCCAGACTCCGGGCTTATACTGAATAGAAAAACTGAATATCACTTTGTCCGAACCGGGGAGCGAACCCGAGATTCTCAGCATTGCAGTCGTATCGTAATACAACTACGCCACCGAGGTAAATAAAAACTTATTGACTTTTAATTGTTTATTTACAGACATGTTTTAGATGGAAACCCGCTAGTAATAAAGGGGAATTGAATTGTTTATAAAACGATGTTTATCTGCCACCATCTAGCGGTGAAATTGGGAACTAACTCCCTTCGATAAAGATACAGCTTGTACTGCTAAGAGAACGGCATTACATGAGCTCATCAATTCTTAAAAAGGTGTAGTCCAATGTAATGAATTTATTTGTAATAATGTTCATTTTGGCTACATAGTAAAATCGCGGTCATTTCACATTTAATCCTCTCTCAAGACAAATGTTAGTAGGTATTTTGTGCAATTTTTTTGGAGGTGTATAATAATATAATGATTTTTTAGAATGTATATGAGAGCGATTAGTTTAGTTCCTGATACAATATAAATCTTGTATGTTTAGATCAAGTAACTTGATGTATTTATTTATGTTAACTGATTCATTCGTTGCGGGATCCGCCATTGCTATAAATGAATAAGGAAAATTCAGTTTTAGACATATTTCGTTCCTGTTTACGTAATTATGTACCTAATATCCTTATCGTCATATATTAGTGTTTATCTCGTGTATTTAAGGAAATTGATCTCGTGGTTACCTATATTACCGCCATTTGTAATGCGGTTATTGAATAAATAAATAAATTCCACGTACGTACGTGACTGATGGTAGGTTTATCATGTTTAAGAGTCCGTCTGGGTAGCTACCACCGCCATGTCTATTTCTACTGCCAAGCAGCAGCGTGCATGCACTGTTGTGTTTCGGTTTGAAGGACATTGTAGCCAGTGTAACTACAGGACATAATCCTATTAATCCTATTAATTAATTAATCCTACTAATATTATAAAGGCGAAAGTTTGTAAGAATGTATGGATGTTTGGATGTATGGATGTTTGTTCCTCTTTCACGCAAAAACTACTGAACGGATTTCGATGAAATTTGGCACACGGGTAGATCATGTCCTGAATTAACACATAGGCTTTTTATCCAGGGAAAACATAAAGCGGGACTTTTATCCCAAAAAAACTTTTTAACGCGGGCTGAGCCGCGGGCAAAAGCTAGTGGGACATAGGTAATCTCATGTCTCAGGGTGTCAAGCGCAGTGGAATGCCACACAGTGTTGCTACTGTTTATGGGTGGTCGTATCGCTTACCATCAGGCGAACGGCATGCTCGTCTCATCATTCTATCCAATAAAAAAAAACCTCCTTGTGATTTAATGACAAAACTACACTATTTGCTCATATTCGAAAACGTGATATTCCATAAGTAGTTCTACCAGAAGATAAAACAATTGTTCTAATTTTAAAATGTGACGTTCTTAATTCAAAAATCAAAAAAGCCAATATGGCGATATTAAAAACATATTTTCAATTCACTCGTTATTTTAAGCGGCACGGTGTAACATAACTGTGGTAAGGAACGAACACTTTGACTTACAAAGGATGGCAATGGGTTCATATCCAATCAGCCATAGGCAATCCTTGGACTAGATATGAAAAAATATTTGAACAAGTATTAGCTACGGTGGGGTTTCTTGAATTATTTTAAAATATCGTGAAATAAAGTCGGTTATTGGTAATTATCGTTTTTTTAACTGGCTACAATGTTTTTCAAACATGAACAATGCGCTTGCAAACTACTATTCATAATTATGTTTCTTGTAACAAATTTAAAGATCCGCTTTTATACTACAGAAAAACAATAAATTTTCCTAAATATTTGTATTCTTTAAAATAATTACTTATTTTAGACATCATTTCTATATTCTATTTACGGAAATAATACTTTAAAACAGCGTTGTAAATCTTTATTTTCAACTGAAGTACACATGGCAAAACTCACAGTAATCCATACAATATGGCCAGCATATTCGCTATTATCCCCCAATAAAAGTAACTTCGAAATAAACTATATATATATTTTTATTCCGGTCCTTTTAAAAGATAAATAAAAAGCATCCACATATTAACAGGTGCATATCTCGGAGCCGAGCGAGCTTCGCGCACAGGTTAGAGCTTAACCCGTCAGAGGTCAAGGCTGCGGGTCTTTGGGACCACCGCTTGTAATGACTGTGTTGCACTTGACAAGCCTATTATGTCACGGACGGTTAATCGGACGAATTTAAATTACAATTCCTTTTTTGAACTTCCATTACTTTTTTATTTTGTGCCAGATTTATTTTATTCGCGTGATTTTTTAAAGTATTAAACAAAAAGTTTCAAAACAATTTGCTGTCAAACAAAAGATTGAACTAGTCTGTTCCCAAGATGTTTATCCAACGGTATGGCGTCTAACACAGCCACTTAAACTTAATACCGTAATTGTTTGGTGACATGAAACACGTCATTATGCGCCGCTCTCATGGCAGCCACTTAATGGTAACTCTGAACTCAGCTTCACAATGTAAAATTGTGTCCACATTATAAGGACATGTCTTTATATTTGTTTCGTAATATGCGATTTATCGCCGCATCACCTACCTTTAGAAAATTTACGTAAATAAGGATTAAATATTACACAAATTTGCATCGCAATATTGCACTGTCACTAAAGTTTACGTTTTCTAGTTTTACTGCATTACAATGGTTTTTAATTTATGCACATTTTGACATGTGACCACACTCATTTTGCATTTTAATATGTTTTCTCAAAAAAGTTTCGAATAAATGCTGGTACCGTTTTCTTTTATGGCTATTTTTATGAATAGTTTAATATTTTTACACATCGTTTTTTATTCATTAAGTTTCATAACACGATTGCAAAAACGTATTTAGCAAATCACCGGCCCTTATAAGTCTTGAAAATATTCAATTTACTCAAAATGTATGAATTAATCCAGTATGATATAAGAAAAGTGGCTTAATTCACAAAATGACAATTCTATGATAGCTTCATTTACATAAAAGTGAGAGCCCTTATCTTTTATAACAGGCACTTTAAGAAAACTTTGTCTTATTGCATTCTGATTAGAGGGGTTCCCGTAGACAGAGTTCTGTTAATGGAAATTTTGAGGTCAAAAGGGGAATTAATTTTGCTGTTTATTATAAAATTTTGCAGCCCTAATTGGATTAATGTGGTGTTGCTCAGAGAAATTGTGACTTTAATAGCATTTTTTCAAATGTAGAGTCCGCAGATATGGATGAATCACTAATGTCAATGCTCTACTTTAAAATATTTTAAGTCAAATGTTCTTTTCAATAAATTGTTCAAAACGCAGCAATTATAGAAAATGAAAATAATAGTTTATCGTTAGTCATGTATCGGTATCGCATCGGAACGTCGAAATGCTTTCTGATTGGATAATTGCCGTTACGAATGATTTTTATGAATTGTAACTAGTGTGTTCAACATTTTTTGTGAGTATGAAAGCATTATTATTTTGTTTATGTTTGTTTTTACCTCGTTAACGACTAAATGCTTTAACTTTTTCATTAGTTGACCCGCGACATATGTTTTTCCAATACAAAAGCTTCTAGCACATTTTAAGTTTTGCCTTGTGAGTACCTATGTACTTTACATTTTTATTAATTACTTTTTTAATCAAGTTACCAACTCACAAATAAGTTTTTGGTCATTTTCCTAACTTACGTTAATCACACGTCTACAATAGTAATACGCACAAAACCACACTGAGCCACCTCAGACGAACACTTTCACTGCACATGGTACGTACCCTCGCACGTGAACTGGCCGTAGTGTTTCCCCGAGGACTTGTCTCCGCAGACCACGCACTCGACGTTCTGGCCTTTGTCCGTCGCGGAGGATCCGCTCTGCGTGGACGCGGCCTGACTCGCGGGAGTCGACGGTAAAAGCTCGTCATCGCGCCAACTGCTGCCGCGGAAGCCAAGCTCCAGAGGCGGGAGGTCAGGGGCCCTCGGAGGGCAAAGCCCCGGGCCTCCGACCCCGCCGTAAACTAGCGCTCCGTGCGTGATGATGCCGGTTGCGGTCGCGGGGCGAGAAACGCGCGACGCGCTTGTGTGTCAGGGGTCGCGGTTCAGGCGCGACTGAGCTCGGGTCGGGCCAGGGCGCGCGGCTCCGCCATTGGCCCGGTGGCCTGCTGGGGCAGGGAGCGAAGGCCCCGCCACCTCGACTCCCCTCTTCGCCGACTGGGGTGAAAATCTTTCAGTGGACGGGTACGGTCGGTAAGAAAATTCGTGTTGCGGTTTTTATTTTTGTACACGCCTACTTTGGATATACTATTATTATTAATTATTGTCGTTGAAATATATCGAATGCTTGTTTGTTTGTGTTTATTGTGTAATGCTATTTTTAAAATCGGAAATTATTTAATTAGTTTATATCATCTATCCTTATATACCAAAATAAGCTTTATTAAACAAAATATAAAATTATTTTCATATACTAACGACATATAAGTTATAAACTTTAGTTTATTTTTACATCTATATTAATTAGTAATTATTATTCATTACGAATACATATATGGGTATTTTATAAGTAATAACTTGTTCCAATAATATCTTAACCGCCCAGTAGTACCAACTTAATAAATTCTATTTTTGAACATTTTAAAACTAATACGTGTGCTTGTTTTTCAGACGGTACCTGAAAATCCTACTTTGTATCAACTTTCCCGCTGCCTCCATATTTCTGCCGAGCTGATAGGCACGTCGCCGTATACTTACTTAACTACGTACATATTTAGCTAATGAAATGGCTCCGTTATCTTAATGTATTTACTAGAGAGTGTTTTGAAGTAAAAAATACTACTTCACGTACAATATATATTACTTTTTCGTACAGTACAGTATTTTAAAACGTGAAGCGGAGCGTAAAATACAATGTAGATTATTTTGTTTATGATAAACTCGTTTTTTACTTATTTATGTGATTACAAAATATAGAGACTTACTTTTTATGCGCACTGATTAGACCTTAACGTATTGAAGCTTTTCCTCATATATAATTAGAATCACATATTCGATAAATAGTAGTACTGAGTTGCGAATCTAGATCAATCTGGATCATCGGTAGGCGGCGCCGGCGGGGGCGTGGCCGCTGCGCACGCGCACTGCCGGACACGGAGGGGGAGGGGGGTACGAGGTGAGAGGGGGCGCCACTCCTGCGCACTTGTCAACGTGACGTCTGTCGAGTTTGACGTGTCAGAACATGCGTCACTCTGTATTTTTTCCAATTGGAGAGTTGTTGGGTTGGCACCAAGGCACCACGACGCAGTTATCAATAAATTGATTATTTCATTTTTGTGTGCTTGGAAAATTGTTTTCATTTGTTAGGTTTATGATATTTAGTACGGCGATAATTAAAAATTATACTACTAGCTAAAGAAGCTTTGCTGACTACTTAATGAAAAAAAAATGAAAACTTCGCTACAATGTATTACCTACGGTATACTACGAGCAGCTATATTATAATTAACTTTATGTAAACCAATGACGCCTATGAGTATGAAAAACATTCCCTTAATTAATAATAAATTGAATAAAAATGTCATCAATAGTAAATGAAGAGACGGTGAAAATCCATACAGACAAGGATGACTTAATAAATTATGAAGATATGTATAAATATAGATACCTAATGTGTTTTGTCAATAATCAAATTATTGCAGCATTAAGTTAGTTACACCAAGATATTTAATTTAACTTATAGTTAAACCTAAGTAATTTCATATTAATAATGGTTAGTGGTTATTTAGGGCTCATTTCCATTGATTATAATAAATGTATGGAAATACGCAATTAATATTCTAAATATCGTTCCAAATCAGTTTATCACTGGCTGTTAAAACTAAGTTTGCTCATATTCTATATTTAAAAACATATTCTATATTTAAAAAACATTCCATAAAAACGAATACGTGATGTTACAGTTTCGTGGAAAATGCGAGCTTTTTGAGTCCGAATAAATCCTGTGCCTTAAGCTCGGGCGGCTGCGGGCTGCTCGAGACAAGATGGAAGTTGCCAGATGCTCTGTAGGGCTGCCAGTTTTCTAATAAGATATTTCACTTTTATACCAATATATTTAGTGCTCATTCAGTTGTCTTGTTTTGCTTACAATTTCGTTTCTTGAAAGGCTTTATAAAATAAACTTCAGGTTTATTTAACAGGGAAAAATGCCTATATTTTGGTCCGAGGTTTAGACTATTTGCCAAATATCATTTAAATTTATGCAGCTGTTGATGTCCTTACTTCTAACAAACATCAACCTATATTCACAATTATTTCTATTCAAAATAGCATTTAATTAATAGGATTGTGTTATGCATGAGGTATCTTCGGATAGTCAGTATCAGAAACTATCGATAGCTGAATTATAGAAAGAGATGCCGTGGTAATCGAATCCGTGACCTTTCATTTGGTTAAAGATTCATTGCACTTAGGTCGCGCGATTCAAATAGCATTACTTAAATTGTTTTCGTAACCACCATACGTGTGTACAAATATTTGTAAAAGTATAATTATATAATTTTTATGAATGTATTTTCATTTACAGAAAGGAAATGTATATAAAATTTACAATATTTAAATACATACAAACTAACCTATAATTTAAGCTAATATAGCTCTGTTTTTAGCGCCAATCTTAAACTTAAAACTATCATCCATTAGGTGATATTAATCAAAAAATTGTTTTGATTTAAAAAAAAATAATCTTGGTATGCTCTACATTTTTTGATAACGTGCACAAAATCATATTAATAACCTTATTATTTCTAGTAGCTTAATATATAAAATTGATTTATTTTATATTTTTTTTTCGATATCAAGATTAGAAAACAACAAAACAGTACGTTTATTAAAGAAGTAAAGTTTGTATTTGGGCAATAATCTCCGAAGCTGCTGTTTTAATTCAATTAATACTATCATTAATACCATACCATACCAGCCCTGTATTATATACTACCCACTGCTGAGCACGGGCCTCCTCCACTACTGAGAGGGTTAAGGTTTTAATCCACCACGCAGGCCTAGTGCCGATTGGCAGACTTCACATACCTTCGAAATTCAGAGAACTTCTCAGGTATTGCAGGTTTCCTTACGATGTTTTCCTTCACCGTTAAAGCGAGCGATACTTCACAAAGAATAAACACATACATTTTTATAAAAGTCATAGGTGTGTGCCCTTGGGTTTTGAACCTGTGGACATTCGTCTCGGCAGTCCGTTCCACTCACAACTAGGCTATCACCGCTGTGCTTTCATGAATAGAAAGCTGCATTTGCCCGAAATGTTATAGACTACGTATTATCCTGGGAACGAGGATTTTTGCATGTGGGATCGCGACCAAAATCTAATTAATTATTATTCTTATTAGAAAATTAGTTAACAGAACGATATTATCTTTTTGTTTTATTTATTTATTTATTTATTGCACTTTATACATAGTTATGTAAAGGCGGACTTAATGACGAAGGCATTCTCTACCAGTCAACCTGAGGCGGTGCAGAGACAAAACATAGTAGGTGCACGAAACTGAAGTTTATCATAATGTTTTAATATTTTACCTCTGTCTTTTCTTTTAAAATTCATGATATTGTTATCGTAAAATAATTGAACACGGATATTGAGACAGCATATTAAGATTTATTTTTGTTGATAAAGGTTTGTGAACAAGCATATATATATTTATGTCTATGTTCACCAGTGGAGTTTCAAAGACTGAAGAAGAAGACGATATAAGTAATAGATGGTAGTAAATGATCACCATAATCAGTGCCGGATTAAGACAACTTGATGCCCTACGCAATTCACGCCTGTGGGGCCCCCTACCATAAGTAAACTAACATCAGTCTTTAATCGCGCGGATTTTCAAACAGCTTTACTTTTATGTGCTAGTTTTTTTTTGTACTGTTTCTGGTGCCCCCCAAGACGTGATGCCCTTAGCAATTGCTTAATTTGCTTATGGGCTAATCCGGCACTGACCATAATGCGAGATATATCAAAAATTTACTTTTAAGGACAGAAACATGGATTAAGAATTGGAAATTCATTACTAATCTTTAATGGTATGAATGAAGGAAGGTTTGGGTTTTCTGTAATCTAATACAGAATGAATTGCAGTAAATATGCTTGGTATTGTGTATGATACAATGATATCTAGGTGAGCTAACTCAGCTTCGCCCATAAAGCTTATGTCCGCTGTGTACTAAACACATTTATCATATTATTCATAATAACTGGAATTATTAGGGTGTTTTTATGGCCTTAGTGCCTGTTACAAGTTTTAAGTAAACTTTATTTGACATTTGTCGTGTTAAGCAGATAATGTAGATAATGCTGATTTCATAACCATTTATTTGGGAGTATAGGATTAATTAAATATAAATATGTGACGAGTAGCATTTACACGGTTGCGAAAGAGGCCCTTAATAATCTATTAAAGTTTATGAACATTATATTATAATTCCTACAGTTTTTGTGGCAGTTAAAATAGAATACAAAGCAGTTTAGATAGCAGATTTTATTTATATGATTAAAATTCTAACTGATGTTTAAGTTGGGTACCCGTATTGACTAGTTAAGTTCATTAGTTAACAACTACTTTAGAATAGTTTGATTATTTGTTTTTTTTTATAAAACAAGTTAGTTAAGAGAACATTAAAGTATATTTTTTTAGATAAGACATAAGAAAACGATTATGCAACACCCAATCAACATTAATAGGCAGAATAGGATTAGATACTTTCTTTAAAAAAATCATATTTTTTTCTGTTTCAGAGACATTATTCACATCTCTAAACATTTCAGAAACGTTCCCGTAAGACGTCCCGTGACACCCCTGGAGGTGAGAGTGCGGGGGTGAAGCGTGGGTGACCGAGGTGAGGGGGTAGATAGGGCGGGTCAAAGGTCGCGCCGCCCGGCCCCGCCCAGCCGCATCTGTCTTATATATCGCACTGAATAAATTATAACATTCTTATTGTTTCATAATAATCTATGAATGAGGTACATAGCGAGGCCACGTTCAGAACTATTTGTATTTTATTTCTAGATTTGAATAAAGAATTATTTTTAAAAAGGTTTTATTTTTGTGATATTACGACTGGCTGGTGTCGGAGTTCAAATATGGGACATGAAAGAACTATATTTATATAATGGGACCTTTTCCCTAATAATAACCAATTGATATTTAAAGTATACACGCACAATTAGCAACAATTCATAACGATTCGGTTATACCACAGATATATGTCGGATCTAACCTAATTACAGACAACAGACGATGATTGAACTCAAATAAATAAAGACCCGGAAATTAATCTTGTACAGTTACGCACGCAGCTTAAATCATAAACAATATATCGCAACTTTAGAACGAAACCGACACAATTAAAAAAAAAGGAAATTGAGTTGTCATTTTTAAATGACTAAAAACTAGTCCCTTATTTATAAAAATAAAATAAAAAAGGGACTTATCTAAAAGTCTTGTCCCTTTCATGTTGGAATATGGCTGTTTTTGAACTATTGTTGTATTGAGAACTTCGTTTAAAGTAATTTTAAGACGATAACTCAATTTTCTATCTTTTTGAATTGTGTCGTTCTCATCCTAAAGGTGCAATGTTATTATGAGCACTAAGATATACTTTTAAAAATTCGTCTCTTTTCATGGGAGCTAAAACTTATTCTACGATATTATAAGGAATAACACAATTTTAGGAAGACGAAATATTTTGAGCTATTGTGTCATCGAATGTTTCATGCGTTGATAACATGTATGTTCAAAATCAATCGTAAATTTTTAATGTAAATATTGAGTTTATCAAATGTATTTTATAATATATCATATTATATAACAAAGGACTGCCTCGGTGGCGTAGTTATATTACGGTACAACTGCAATGCTGAGGTCTCGGGTTCGATCCCCTGGTCGGGCAAAGTGATATTGGGGTTTTCTACTCAGTTTCAGCTCTGGGTCTGGAATTTGTGCCCGATATGGCGATAGGCGCGAACCTTGCCCTAGTTGCACCTCTGCCTACCCCTTCGGAGATAACGGGCGTGAGTGTACGTAACAAATGTATTTTAGAGTGTCATTTGTTTTCTGTAGGTCATTTATAAATTGTAAAGAGTCTATTGGAGACTATAGTTCAGAAGGGAGTTGATACAATAAATCTGAAGTCTCATAGTTCGCATAATTTAGTTGTAGTGTTGGTATCTACACCATATTGTCAATTTCAGCCGCCAAACAGGTATATAATTTAGGTACTATTATATTTGCATGGTATAGACTTGCAACTTTTACTGGGTATTAGATACAAGTTGAGTCTCAGGATACGCAGCGCTTTGTAATTCACACTTCTGGCGTTACTAATATGTGTTCCACATCAAATGTCTCAAACACACTAATTACTATCTAGGGGTAGGCAGAGGCACAACTAGCTCTCAATCTATTAAGAAAAGGACAGTATTTACCCAAGTTTCCCACAACTCGACTATAGACCGCTCACCATCGATTGTGACAACCGTGTCTGTATGTCTGGCCCACCGCCCATCGCCCCCCTTTTCACCCCCATTTGCCACCGGGCCCGAGTAATTGGGCGCAGCTACTCTTACAGACTTTTCACCGAGTTTTTTGCTCGCGTTTTCGCCTTGCTATTAGCTTTTTAAAAACGGGAATAATAAAAACTTTCTGATGCTTTGTTTTGATGGGGTTGGATGTTTAATCCAAGATTTTTGCGATTTGAGGGGTTTGTTGGGTTCTTGGAGGAATTGTGTACGCTATAAATTATGGATTCTTGAAAGTTACAGGATAAATCGTAGCGTTTGGAGAAAATAAATCCTTTTTTCTGTATGAAGCAGTTTTGTCTAGAGCTGAATGTACCGGGTTGACCAGGCTGGTGCTACTAAAAAGAAAAACATAATGATTGATACCTTTATCAAAACCTGTTCAGGCATTTCTACGTCATGCGCGAATAAATTAACAGACAATTTAATAGCAATAGAAAAGAGAATCCATCTAAAAATAGAAACCGCCAAATTGTTTCACATTTTTTGTGTTGTAATCCAATTGATTTACATTTTTTGAGCTGCAATCTCAAGTGATTAGTCATAGTTAATCTGTAAGATGTAACTGAGGTCAAGTATAATGGCCTTGCTAAAATGCTTCCTTATAAATGAATTAAATTATTTAGACGCTTTCATGTCGCATCATAACAAAAAATATGATGTTTTCTTTCTGGTATCTTTAATTAGTATGTTTGTTTCTAGTCTTCTTAATATGTTTTTATTACGAAACTTATGACAAAAATTATTTTAAAACAATGGAACATTGAAACTCGCACAAATTTGCGCCACGTTTCAAACATTGACAAAATGAGATTCATCCAAAAAATTCGCACAATCCGCAACCGGAATACGCGTTGTCGTCGGCACATAAATTAGCCGGGGCAATAAGTGCACACAACGTGTAATGTCACATCGATCAATCGACGAGTCCTGGGCTGAGTCATTGTCTCGAGACTCGTTCAGGAATGCGACGGACTGTTGCCCGCGAAAGTGCTCGAAAGTATTGAAAGTTTGACAGTCTATGGATTCCTTGGATGTGCTTTATTGCATTCCTTTTTTGAATTAGGTATTTTTACAAAGTAGATGTAGATTAAAGTAAAACTCCTTGCTAATTTAATATCATATTAATAAAATGAAAGAGATCTGAAAAACCTCGTTGCTGCATTAGGTACAACTATCTAATGCCACATAACAATGAACATTCATTGTTCATAACATTCCTATTTTTCAACCGCTTTAGCAGGGCAATAGATATCGTCTTTTACCTCTGTATCTAACTGAAAAGTATTTTCAATGTCCCATTACATCAAAATATTATCTTCCTTATTAATATGAATACCTACTTCTTTCAACCTCAGAAACTCAGACCAAAATCATTAAAATTGTTAATAGAAACTCTATCACATTTTATATCGAACATACTCATCACCAAAATGCCCATTTGATCCAAATTTAGACTCAGTTTAACTCTTAATATATCCTCTAAAGCACTTTATAAATCAATCAATTCCCACCGTTGGTTCTTGATCGATCGGAGCGAGTCCGCGACGTCAGTGCTAAATCACTTTGCGGACTTGTTCTTTTGTTTGCGTTATTGTGCCTTTGTTGGTGAACGTGCTTGTTAACGTTGGACGAACGTGTCTATTTGCGTTTTTAGGGCGTGGATTGTTTGATGTTATCGGTTTTGTATATAGGAAGTTTCTTTTTGGCTACGGATAACAAGCAAGTCCTCCGATACCTAAAGATGCTAGTGTCGTTTAGTACTTACTATTTTAATGTTCCTGGTGTTGCTACAATTTATAAAAGAATAGTGCTAATCACCAGACGCTTTACCTGCTCGTTTTTCATTCAGTAAAAACCTTGGTACTCCCATAGATTCTGTCGATTATGTTAACAGTTCCTCTCAACGCCGCCCTAGAGAGATACCCACAAAGTGACACAATATTTCCGCATACATTGAATGTACATTTACGGTAGACGTTGTGTTGAATTACATTGCGAAAAATTCACGTTATTGAACGTTGTTAAGAGTATAAAAACTCTTCGTACTGCTTGAATTATACTCGCTGAATTTTCTGATGTAATAACTGATGCTGATTCAATCTTCGCAGAGCAAGGATTATGCTCTAATTTTGTTACCTCGTCTCTCTATAAATAGTCATTCTATTGTGTACCTTCTTCTGAATAAACTACACACAGTATATGCGTGTAACCTATTTTCCTCGTGATAAGGAGTTGCGAGGACAGGGAGGGTTCGGGGTTATCAACAGCTCTTCCCTCTGCAATGTCATATAGATTCTGTTATAGTTATATACTATTTATATGCGCATTATGTAGGTAATATTTTACAGCAGAAGGATAGATGATTTGTAAATGATAATTAGAGAAATGTTAAAGGTTGTCAGTGTGTTACCGACCGTTGAGGATACTAAAAAAGTTTGTAAAGAGTATAGAATGATGAGAATTATAAGAAATTTAAATGATGAAATATATTCTTATGTGTACGATTCATTATTCCTAAATAAACTATATTTAATATTTATAACTATGATTTTTAATTTCTTGCTAGGTACTAAATTATCTACTTGGGTAATGAATAGTAGTCGCTATATCATGTACAAAAAAAGTTTATTTGGGGTAAAAGATAATACGGTGTCCATTCAGGCTGACTTGTTTTCGTGCTCATTGACGGAGTTCTCAGCGCGGCGGCCGCTTATGTAATAATAAGTAATTAGTAAATAACATGATATTATAATCACTGTTGTTCTACACTATTGTATTGGGTATTGCCTGTAAAAGATAATTATTGCTTCTAACTTGTAATTGATTAAATCGCGATATTTTATAGCCAATTTCTTTTTAGCTTATTCTTGTCATACTGTCTTCACTCGTAGTTATGAGCAAGTATAATATAACATATAATCCGTGGACAACGTTGTGAGTTGCGCATTTGTATTTTTGTAAATATCTTATACTTAGTTCTATAATTCGCAATGTGTAACTGTTTGTTTGTTCCTTAAAAATAAATAAATAAAAATAAATAAAATAGATGTATGTGGAAATAAATAAATAAATATTCATGAACCAGTAAGATGAAACCAAAATTTATTCTTTAATATTGCATTTTATTATTTTTGAATCCACTATCACCGTCAAATATATAGGGGGTAAAAAAAATGTTGCCCAGAAGCGCAAAACATTTGGTCGTCCGCGTTCGAAGCGATTTCACGCATAGCTGACCCGACCGTTATCCGTGCGGATAGAGGAAAAAATCAAGAAATACAGATTGAGGGCGGAACAGACTTCATCGGATTAGATATCGCTGAAGTGTGATGCGTCGATAAATTTGTGGGTGCTATTGATCATTTAAGGGGTGAATGTATTGAAGAGGAATTTTAAATGTTATGATTGAATATTTCTTTTATACGAAGGTTTTATTATGGGTCTACTTATGGTTAAATCGCCGAAACAGAAAAATACGTATGTATAATAATATATATAAGATGATAGTAGGTAAAAGTAATAATAGTAAGATAAAAGACTTTATACTGCCTCGGTGGCGTAGTTGTATTACGGTACGATTGCAATGCTGAGGTCTCGGGTTCGATCCCCGGGTCGGGCAAAGAGATATTCGATTTTTCTATTCAGTAACAATCCGGGAGTCGCAATTTATGCCCAATTTGATGATAGGCGCGCTCCTGTCACAACATGGGACGGAATACGCACGTCAAAAAGTGGGTGCACTAGTTTCGCCTCTGCCTACACCTTTGGGGATAGAAAACGTAGGCATAGAAGTATGTTTAAAAGATTTTATGTGATATGTTTTATATTTATATTTGTCGCTTATTATAAAGAGTAGGTATGACTACATTAAACAGGATTTAAAGTTTGTGTACTGTGATATAATGCCAAACAATGGCATTTTTTGTCATTGCACATTTAATCCGCAATATTCCACATTTTTATCATCATAAAACTTTAATAAAAAGTAACAGCTACACTCCAATAAAATTCCATTGGTGCTTATTCATCGGACCGCCGCGCTGCGGCACGGGCGGCGCCACCGTCGCATTGTGCGGAGGCGACCAATTGTACAGAACCCCTGGCTTGATCACTTAATTGACTACCCAGCGAGATTTTCGGGAACAGCAAATCCCTTTACGATATCATTGCTTTATTACCAATCCATTGCGCGTTTAATAAAGACAACTAGATAAAATATTAACATCAGCAATCAATGTACAGCAAAAACTATACTTAATCGCGCCTGCCAGGGTTGTTAACAAGTCGGTGATATAGGATTAAAGTGCATTCGAAATGAGATTTGTTGGCAAGTGATAGGATTGTGTGGGAGCGTTTAATACCACTTAATCTGAGCGATTAAGCAGGGGATCGCAGTGGTTGCGCACAAAAACACTTCCGCATGGCTGGTAGGCGGTGAAAGTTATTGGATTTGATACACTTCTTGGTGAGAAAGTTTTTGATCGGACAGGTGGGGTTTAAATTTGTGAATAATGCCGTATAAATAAATACAGCCGTGTTCATATTGTGTAAGTATACTACTAACTTCTTCTTGACTTTTTCTTCATTAATATACTCAACAGAACAACAACAGAACAGAACTATGAATAAAAATGAGAAAATAAAAAACAAAACACGTTTTTCCATCTTCAGTGAAATTCGGTCAATCAAACGAAATCTCTATTACATTTGGCAATAATTCCACATCCGCTTATGCAAGTCCAGCAATCGTCCATAGTAATCCTATATTTCCCCGGGGAACTGCCATATCCATTCCTCTGGCGATCGATTTTTGACAACATAATTGCTTGATGCAGTATACTTACTAATAATAATTCACAATCTCTTCGGCCGACTTGAAGTTATATTATTAGCTCTCTATGCTCCTTGTCACCTTAAAGTTACTAAAAACCATGGATGTAGAAGATAATACTTATATTCCATGCTGAAAACAATAACTGTCACGCGCTAGAATAATTTGGTGATAACTATAGAAGATGATTAATTCACAACGTGGCGGGTAAGCTAGCAAAGAAATGATTAGTAGAGTTTGATTCCTTGTTTTTTTTTCTACGGGAAAAGTGCAATTACCGCCAACAACCAACTTCAGCGTCCGTTGTCAGGAGTAACACAACGGCACTTGCACAATGTAGCTTGGCGGCAGAAATAGAAATTGCGGTACTACCTACCCTGCCAGACCCTCGCATACGATAAACATATCACATATATTATATACATACATATACACTCACGCCTGTTATCCCCGAAGGGGTAGGCAGAGACGCAACTAGTGCACCCACTTTTCGCCGACATTCCGTTCCATGATGTGATAGGGGGCAAGCCTATCGCCATATCGGGCACAAATTCCAGACTCCGGACTGATACTGAATAGAAAAACTCAATATCACTTTGCCCGACCCGGGGATCGAACCCGAGACCTCAGCTTTGCAGTCATACTGTAATACAACTACGCCACCGAGGCAGTCCACATATATTATATGTAAAAAAATAATACAGCCAAAGACATAAACTACTGAAATTAAAAGTCGGGGAACGCTGATTAGGTTAATCACCGATAAATGTTTCTTGATACTCCAAGTCTTAAATTAAAACTCTCATAACTCCTACCTTTCCACACTATTTTCGATTTAACCCCTGTCTCAAGGCACGTGGTAGGGTTACTTAACCCTTACGGATGCTGCGTTTTTATTGTCACTAATCGCCCCATTTGTAACGCTTTTTGTCAAGATAATTTTGGGTTAAATAAAAATAAACTCACACCTTTGATGGGTACTAAATACCCCCAATTTTCAAAACAAGATTATCGGGGTTGTATGCTTTTTTAAATTATAAGTATGAATGCTTATGCGTGTAAAGTATGGAAATTGGTTGAAGAATTCGGATGCTGAAAATTATGGGACCTTTTGTTTAATTTTATGTAGGTCATGTAGATTAATATGATACTTTTGATCAAATGTATACTACGTACGTAACTGAAAACAATAACAGCTTCATTATGCAGAATCAGTAACACAAAGAATCTTTGTTAAATAAACTCACCTCGTTTCTTATCTATTCAATAAATACATGTAAATGAATTAAAGCCAGGTTCTTAAAATTCCATCCGACGCGCCCAAGTTTGTTTTATAAATCAAATAGCGCTTGAACAGCAAAAAACTCAACAATAAATCCAATCAAGCTACTGAGATGCTTTCAAAGATCTGTATTAATTTTCAATGGAATTATTTACAAATCCTCAACATTCAAGACACGGGGGCCGAACTGTCAATATTGTCACAAAACATTAAAGTAAAAAAAGGTAAAAAAGAAAAAAAAGAATGTGGCCTAATTTTCGCTCTCAATACGCACTTTGTGTGTAAGCATCGGGGCGTTATACAAATTAATTCATACGTCCACGACTATGTTTTGAAAAAAGAAGACCGTTACCTTTTGCCTTTTTTTCTTTTTTATTTATGGTGTAAAAATTGGGTTACTTAACGGGAGCGTTGGGCTATTGTGTGAAATCTTGAGGGATATTTGCAAAAAACTTTGCAAAAAATGTGTAGCGTGCTTTTTGAAGACACGTGTTTTATAGATATAACGTTCTCTCCATAAGGATTATAAATGATTTTATTTAATTAGCTGTTATAAATGATTGAAATGTAATTTGTCATTCAATCAACTTGGACCTCTGCCCAAATTGACCTCTGTCAGTCATCATTTATTTTAGCTAGTTTCTTTAACTATATTTGGGTATATTTTTTTTATTTTAACGGTGTTTGGCGTCGATTATGATGATTAAAAATTCAACCAATTTTGTTTTGAGAAATCACATCATTGCATGTCTTAATCTGTTGATATTTTTGTGAGATATACAAATACGTAATGTAGTTACTTTACCAATTCTTATTATTATTTTTAGGTATTATACATACCCGTATCCATATATACATCTATATATATGTTTGTATACATTCCAGCTTATCTTTAAAACATTGTGTACGGATATATTGCTATTTTTCTTACATAAAACCGTTCAAAACCGTTAAAGAACTATCCAGAAATACCTAGACGTAGGCACATACAACTATTCAGGCATCTGAGTTAATAAAAAACGTACCTATATACTGAAAGGGAACGTTATAAACAGTACGAAGAACCGCCCGAACAACATACAATCCGTCATGGACTCGTCCCATTGTGGACAACAAAACACACAGACGGACACGCTTTTTTCATAAACTAGATTTCCAACCGTTCACCGCTCAAAGGGTCTAAAAGGCCACAGGTCACCGTCTTAGAAAAGAAAAAAGTCGTTGCTGATCCCTTACAAAAAACACGAATAAAAAAGGGGCTTCGTCTAATATTGTGAATATTGATGAAGAATAAAATCTGGTTTTGTAAATCGGCTATCAACGCATGTGGTCCCACGGTCGCTCACGTGTTCAGAGCGTTCTGGGAACTGTCGCTGAAAACTTCATTCGCGATCGAGAAGAAATAAAAACGGCTTCTGATGAACAGTTCCAAATTCAAAATGTTAGTTTTATGTACAGAGCTATTTAAATCTACAATACATGAACCTCTAACACTAAATATATTTTACTACCACAATAAAGACCTTACATAAAAGATAGTCAAGGGTTTGAATCTCGTTTCATCTCGACAAAGGACATGCGATATATCACAGAATCCATGCGCACGATTCGTGCACCCTTTAGCCTCGTATAAAAGGGATAAAAAGGGATTGTGCTCAAGATAAACGGGACAATGGGCGACGGATCTGGAAGGTGGGCCTTATTGATCCCGGCACGCGTTTACGGGTTAACGGTAAGAGTAAGGGTTGGGATGCTGCGCGCACGGCGTCGGCACGCGAACTCTAACGGGTTTTTAAGAGATTTCATTGTTGGGTAGGAAAGGGTTAGTTTGTGTAAAGTACGCGTGGTTTTGCTAATTAAGCATTGGGCAATTTTGTATGTCGTTTTAGAAAAAAAAATACTAGAAGGTAAGTGAATTTAAGATTCTAATGTAGTTTTTTTTTTATATACGTAGATATAAAAAATGTGCAAATGTTGATCCGAAAAACCGGTGCACCAGCTTGGAGTTTTGCTAAAGTTTATGTATTTCGTGTGTCTTTTATAGCTTCCATATTTTGGTGAAGGTTAATCGGAGTCCCTCATTAACGAACTAAACATTGTATTTATTAGTAAGCACGGTGAAGAAAGTAGCCAGCTTGATAATATGAGAAGATACCTAAATTCTTAGCAAATTATCAAAAAACTTATTAATTAATATTAATTTATAAATAATATATTTTTTTGGACACAAGGTAAATTACAAATCTTATTAGTCCTTATAAAATAAAACTCTACCATTTGTCAGCCAGTTCATGACAATTTTAATCTTAGATTACATGTTTGCTGCGATCTTAGATTTTAACCATCCTTAATGGAAACTGAATGAAGTCATTGCTCTAAATTTTTTTACAACGTTTCAACTTAACCTTTTTCTTTTACTAATCTCAGAAATTATCAATAGCTTATTTGGTGAAAGGCGATCATTTGCCAAAAAGCAGTAGCAACCACCTTGTATTTTGAATCACAAAGAACTTCATTGCATGCTTTTCACCTCTATCACTATCGCTATCTTCAATGCTATTTAAGAAAAACACAAATGCATCATATTATACATTATATTATTGGTGGCATAATAACCCCAGCGGCATAGAATCCTATCTAACAGTAGAAATAGTCGCATCGATAAGAATCTTTACAACTAATCTAATTTTCAAATCCCAAAGTCAATTCCCTAATCTTCTAGTCTCCTCATCATTCACACGTCAAGATACGATACGAGGAGATAAAGTTCAGTTGACACCTAAGACGATAATACAAAAACGCGGTCTTACGGTACTAAGAAAAACCAGTGAACGGTCGCGATCCAGCAAAAAAATGCCGTAAATTTGTCACAGAACTCCGCCCGGCACCGCGGTTTTTGTTTATTCTAAGAAATTAATGGCACGCTAACACGATTCGAAGACACAGGGAACGTCAATGAACGACGGCTTCAATTTTAATAACTGCGAATTTTTGTGAATTTTGAATGCAGTTTCGAACCCAAGGCACACCTCTGACTTTTCAAAGTTACGTGTGTATTGTCTATCAATTATCGTTCGGTTTAACGGTGAAGGTAAACATTGTGAGGAAACCTGCATACAAGTTCTTTATAAGAATTTCGGAGGTATGTGAAGTCTACCAACCCGCACTAGGCCAGCGTGGTGGACTAAGGCCTAAACCCTCTCAGAAGTAGAGGAGGCCCGTGCCCAGCAGTGGGACGGTATATAATACAGGGCTAGTAGTATTATTATTATTTGATTGCAGTGAAGCAGAAACAGTGAAATTTTGTGCACAAATAAACCATATTGTCCTGGATTATAATATAGGCTACTTATTACGAAAAAGTACTACAGTAGGACTATTTTCTGAAAAAATCTTCAACGCAAGCGAAACGAAAAAGTAAAACCTAGTGGGTAGATAGTTTTGAAAATTAAAAAAGAATGACCTTTATAGATTCGGTGTTACACCGTCTGTGAAATTGTTTACGTTTTTAATTATTATTTTGCGATGTTTTTGATCTTAGTTTTTTATTCCGAGAGAAGCTTTTAAGTTAGAACCTATGCCTCGCAATTTTTAATTACGACGTTTAACTCATTTAAATCCAACAGAGGCAAACTTAGCATTTGCGAAAATAACAATAAACCCATTTGAAGTGAACCTTTAATTAATTAATTAATTAAATATAACTTTGTGTACACAGCATTACGTTCTTATTTTAATCACCGTATCGAAAGATAATAATGGCACCTATGAACCAAATTACACGTAATAAGTTGTACGTGAACTGAGATCTAATCGGTGTTGACCCCCGCGGATTGAGCGCTAATGAATGCATAGGGATCATAGTATAAGCATACAATGACATGCAGAATTATGCAGATTACTTGGAGATGAGAGTTAAGATCCCAGGCATATAAGGAAAACCTCGTAAGTAATCCTGCAAGTCATTCATCTGATGATAAGCCTCATTACTTTTTTATTTCTTTGTAAAACGCAACGTCGGATTCAATCGAAAACAAATACAAAGATTTTTCTAATTATGAGTACTGTCCATAAAGAGTAGCACACACTCACGCCTTTTATTTCAAAATGCAACAGGCAACTAGTGCAACTCTTGAGTGCAACCAACATGTGACATCATCGGGAATTATGACCGTGCAAAAGAAAGAGATGAAACTATGATCCTACTACGCGCCCAGTCCTCCTAATATTTGAGGTATGAATGACTGTCTCATTTCTTAATCAATTTTAATGAAATTTCTAGCAGAGTGTGTTCTTTTTCGCACTATTTACTGTTATATGAAATAACTAGCTTTTGCCCGCGGCTCCTCCCGCTTTAAAAAGTTTTTCCGGGATAAAAGTCCCGCTTTATATTTTCCCGGAATAAAAAGTAGCGTATCTGTTAATCCAGGACATGATCTACCCGTGTGCCAAATTTCATCGAAATCCGTTCAATAGTTTTTGCGTGAAAGAGGAACAAACATCCATAAATCCAAACATCCATACATTCTTACAAACTTTCGCCTTTATAATATTAGTAGGATGTTTTAAAACAAACATAGAATTGCTCTAAATTCAAATAACAGAAACCGCTAATTTAATTCTAAAATTCCCAATGTTAATAACTCATAACCAAACTCTCTAATGAATAACCCTTAAAACGTGGAGCTAATCACGCAATATTCATTTCAAATCGTTGTTGAAATGAAACTAAACAATGCAACTATTGTGCGCGCCCACAAACGAACTCGTATCAATTTCTTGCACAAAAATCCCACCTTGGGGCAAAATCCAGCAATTACTATTATGAGAAAAAAGCATTTAAAGTATTAGAATAAGGGTGGGTATAGCGTGTGGCGAAAAAATTGCCTCTAGCATAATTTCTATGTAGAGCAGGATACTTGAGCCAAATTAATAGCTTATCTGAGATCTGTCGGTCGGTTATTATGTCACTCATTGCGTGGGCTTCGAGTCACCTTTCATGGTAGGGCTGGCTCTGTTTTTTTTTGTGTTGTTTTGTTTGCCAGTATTATTTTTCATGTATTAAATAGTAGCGTCGTGTTATTTATTTAAAAAAAAGAAACATTATTTTATCCCAATGTATATTTTGAAATATACTATAGTAGTTGAAAAACTTATTTGTAGTTGCTATTTTGTAATACGTTAACCGGACACAATTTTGATCGTGGTATTTTTTGATGTGTGCATCAGATGTAGAGTGTTTTTACATACATACATACATACATATACACTCACGCCTGTTATCCCCGAAGGGGTAGGCAGAGGCGCAACCAGTGCACCCACTTTTCGCCATTATTCCGTCCCATGATGTGATAGGGGGCGAGCCTATCGCCATATCGGGCACAAATTCCAGATTCCGGGCTGATACTGAATAGAAAAACTCAATATCACTTTGCCCGACCCGGGGATCGAACCCGAGACCTCAGCTTTGCAGTCGTACTGTAATACAACTACGCCACCGAGGCAGTCAGAGTGTTTTTAATTTATATATTATCACAAATCATATTATAAAGCACATATTCTTACATTCAGACGTTAAATACTTAATAATTAATAGCTTAAATGAAATAAATAAATAAGTATTGTATTATTATAAAAAAATACGTTAAAATTTTCAACCCTAATTTCGCTCGGGGGTGTAATATACCCACCCGTTGTGAATAAAGGGTTATCTGCAACATCTAGACTTTTGTTGGCGGTTGTAATCAGAGCGCGCCCTATCGACTCCGGATTATTAGCCTATGGGGCCCTTTCGACCACTGTGGGACGTTTTGTGGCCGAAACTGATGCTATGCATTTTTGGGTTACGTTCATTTCTTTTTTAAAGTGATATGAATCAAAAAGTTCTTTATTTTTAATTTTACTGTGCTGTCTGGTTGGTAATAAACACTAAAATTTTTTTAAAGGTACCAATAAATTCGGTGCAGGATATTTATATCTTTTAACGTATTATATTTTCATTGAATTGATTAAAAAACTAGCTTTTGCTTGCGGTTCCGTTCGCGTGAGAAAGTTTTTCGGGGATAAAAGTCCCGTTTTATATTCTTCCGGGATAAAAAGTAGCCTATGTTAACACATAAGCTTTAATTCCTGGATTAACATCCAGGATATGATCTACACGTATGCTTTTCATCGAAATTCGATCAGCAGTTTCGGAGACGTGCAGTAACAAACAAACAGAAAAACAGACAGAAAAGAATTATAAAAATCGCTGATTTGTTTTCCATTACTCTTCTTTAGTGGTCCACTTTCTTTTTTATCACATTTATTTAAATGTACAGACACACCGGTTCTACTGTTTTATTATATGTATAAATTGTTAATAAGTATTCATTGTTGTTCATGAATTGAGGAATAATACTTCCCAAAAGGAGGAAATTTGTCGTGTATTTTTTTATGATTGTTACCTCAGAACTCAGTCATTCCTATACCGATTACGAAAATTACTATTTTATTTGAAAGAATATACTTTCAGACTGGTTCCTTAGAAATTGTAACGAAATCGGTTTGGTAGTTTGTTTTTTTGAAGAAATATGCTTTACTGTGACTGTTTCAAAAGTGATTTTGCGTTTGACTTTGTTGGGTTTACTTCATATTTAATGTATACATATACCAAGCCTATTTCCTTTTCAGGGGTAGGCAGAGGTGTAATACCTCAGGCTAACAGTCTTACCGCGCTCGCAAAAATAAACAAATAAAAATCTTTCACTACAAAATTTAAACCGCCTTCAAAAACCACTAAAAAACAAAAATAGGTAATTAGTATGTATGTAGGTAGAAATTATTGTTTGGTTTTGAGTGGTTTTTAAAGGCGGGTTAATTTTAATTTTTTTTTCTGTTGATTCACACAAAAATTTTAATAAGATTATAACCAGAAGAAACAATATTATATAGATAATGTAAACATGTTTGTGGATAGCGGTACGATGCGGACCCTCGTTCTAAATTTAGTTTTCGAATGCAAAATTCAATTTCACATTTTTCTGTAAATCCATTGGTCCGTTCACGTATCTAATCCGCTTCACTTCCGACACAATAAAATATATCGTTCTAAAATCGTAAAAATTATTCAAAAACTAAATTCAGTCGTCATGGGAAATGTCACCACGTTCACGCTAATAAGGGATTTCGTTCGGAAACGTCACAATGACCAGCGCGAATAATTCGTTACGCGATAAATCGATACAGAAAGTGACACATGTTTTGAATACCGAACGTCATCTTATTTTTTCTTTTTTTGAATAGGGAAAGAATCTTTGTATCTATGGACGAGGGGGCCAAGGCAATTATTTTGTGCCAGTTACAAAGTTTGAACAGCAAGGAGTTCGGACAATACACCGGCCCTGCAGCTTTGCCGCGGTCGTGTGTGTCTTTATTATGTGCCGACGTGTTTTGCTTCAAGAATAGAACTTGTCCGATGGTTATCTTTTAAAGCTGAGGCAATATTTAGGTAGCTTTGGCTTTTGCCGGCCAGTCTTGGATGGACAATTTTAAATTGCGAACATTTTAAATTTATATTTTTTCTATTTTTAATTTAAACATAACAAAATGAATTTGGTGCTTGTCAGGAAAAGGAGGTGCTTATGTTTAAGGTTTAAATTACGTCAACATGTCTTCTTAATATAAAGTAACATATAAAGTATATCCTCTGCAATGAAATACCAAGAAAACGGCGATATATCTACTTACATCTGAAGCCTGCCAACCCGCATTGGGGCACTAAAACTTAAACATCTCAGTAGTAGAGGCCTATGACCAGCAGTAACATAGTATAACTTTTAATATCTATGCTAATATTTTAAAGTTGAAAAAAAATTATTTATATATGTTTGTAACGAATAAACTCAAAAACTACTGGACCGATTTAAAAAATTTGTTCACCAATATAAAGCTACATAATCAGCGAGTAACATAGGCTACTTTTTATAGGAAAAATATAAAGCCGGACTTTTATCTCGGAAAAACTCATTCACGCGGGCGGAGCCGCGAATAAATGTCTAGTAAATTATAATAAACTAGCTTTTGCCCACGGCTTCGCCCGCTTTAATAAGTTTTTCCGGGCTAAAAGTACATAAAAACCTTCCCATTGAATCACTCTATGACTATGACGTTGATACAACTCTTAACAAATAATGCATTAATTTCGACCAAATTTGATTACCATAAAAACGGTTCTAGTGAGTTAATCTTAAAAGATAGACATATACTGTCGCGGACATTTTTTTAGATTTTAGATAATTTCAAGAGGAATAATTCTTTCATACATATATTTTTGGTATCTTGAACCGTTTTCGCAGCGCACGCAATGGAAGCCTTCAAGGATGAATCATTTTCCCCGTTTTTTTCACATTTTCCAATATTTATTCGCTCCTAATAGTTGCATCGTGATGTTATATAGCCTAAAGCCTTCCTCGATAAATGGTCTATTCAACACAAAAAGAATTTTTCAATTCGAACCAGTAGTTCCTGAGATTAGCGCGTTCAAACAAACAAACTCTTCAGCTTTATAATATTATTAGTACAGATAGAGCTGTTGTTATTACTACAGAATATTACGAGACTTCAAGCGTTATAATCAGATAGGCACCTCATTAACTTACTTATTCAAAAAAAGAACACAAAAACAGTAATACATAAAACTTAAAAAAATACACATAAATATTTTTTCAGGCAGCTGTTGAGGGTCCGCAAGTGACCCAGAAATCTTCGGGGCGTGAGATGTTCTCTCAGAATGGACCTTGTTAGTGGTCACTTTTTACAAAGCTAGGTAAATTTGTATAACACTCGCTGTGAGTAGCTTAGATAATGTTTATTCTGTATAAAAAGTTCGGTTGAATATTTATGGCCGCAAAAAATATTCTTGTCAGGAATAAGTGGAGTGTTAAATTTGGAGTATGAATTATGATTTAAAGTTAAGGTAAGATAACGTAGTTCAGTATGAAATTTAATAAATATAACAAATTGTTAATTAATTGTGAAATTGTAATTACTATGATGTCCTAACGGCTTTCGTTTTTTGCAGTAAATAACTCTTGATTTCATAATATCACGCATAAATGGTTCGCATAACCTTATTTCAATATTTCTTACATCTATAAAAACATTTTTACGTTATTTTTCCCTGGTATTCACAAGTGGTCCAAAATGAAATATTTGTGAATGGATCAAGATATGACGTCAATACCCCATCCATCTTGGAGGCCGAGGGAGACTATTGACATAAAATTTACGAGATTAATATTTGCAGACCCTTCTCAGTGTCTATAGGAACCCACATAAGCATACCTACGTTGTATATTTAAATTTTATACTAGGTTTTGTCTGCGGTTTCGTCTAATGACGTTTTTGGTATAAATGTCTCACTGTGTACTCTGTGTTATAAAGTCATATTTAAGCCGGGCCTTGGTCTACCTGTGTTCATCGAAAAATATTCAAAATCTTTTGCGTGTATAGTATACTAGCTTTATTCATGGCTTCGCCTAAGTGAATTAGTTTTTCCGGGATAAGAAGTAACCTATGTTAAAGTCCAGGCTATAATCTAACTATATGCCAAATTTCATCCAGATCTGCCCAGCAGCTCTAGTTTGATTGAATAATAAACATCCATTAAAACTTTCGCAATAAATAAAGACAGAAATCAGTATGAATTAAGATGAGTGGCAACGAAAGAAACGTTGGACCTAGCCTTCTCATTTGTTCGGAGATACATGCACATGTGTTTGCTATTTTGTATAATGCATGAAGATTTCGATCATTTGTTTATTTATTGTGTATGATACAAACACTTACACATTAAAATTAAACCAAGAAACATGATACAAAACAAAATGAAACTTACAAAGTTATTCGCAGCATATTTTCTGCTTTAATGGAAACTAGCGATTCTTCTGGTACTTTACATGGCTATAGACGTCTGTAGTCACTAATTTTACAATTCAACTTAACATAATCATAATTTTAATTGCAATAAAACCAAAAAAATTAAGGGCCTCTTTGGAAGCAGTCAGTATGTTGATCAAAAACAATTCATTAAATCTTATATTATCATAAAATATTTGATAACTAGCTTTTGCCGCGGCTCCGCCCATGTTAAAAATTTTTTCCTGCATAAAAAGTAGCCTGTGTGTTAATCCAGGACATGATCTACCTATGTGCCAAATTTCATCGAAATCCGATCAGTAATTTTTGCGTGTAAGAGGAACAAACATCCATACATCCAGACATCCATACATTCTTACAAACTTTTGCGTTTATAATATTAGTAGGATAATAAGTATAGTAAATTGACATAAAAATCTAAATAGTCAAGAATAAAGTTGTTTTGGCGAAACACGATTATTAAAAATGGATAAAAACAAATTTTTACTGGTGGTAGGACTCTCATATGTAAAAGTCCGTCTGGGTGGGTACCACCGCAATGTCTATTTCTACCGATAAGCAGCAGTGTGCATGCACTGTTGTGTTTTGGTTTGAAGGGCATTGCAGCCAGTGTAACTACAGGACATAATGAGACTTAACATCTTATGTCCCAGGATGACGAGCGCAGTGGAATGCCACACAGTACTTTGTATCTCAAGGTGCTGGATGGTGTTTCTACTGTTTATGGGTGGTCGTATCACTTACCATCAGGCGAACGGCAATCTCGTCATATCATTCGATGCCATAAAAAAAGAAAAAAAAGCTAAAAGGCCATTTGCTTTTAACAGTAGCGGTTTTCAAGATCACAGATAGGTCCTAATCAAAACAGGGTCAACCCCAGTGCGGCTCGGGATAATCCGCGACCCCTCGCGGAAGTATTCTCACGGACTCCGTATAATTTTGCTATAAATAAAATTGCACTGTAAAATTTCTTGGACATGCAAGATTTGTATAGCGCGGAGTGCACTTTATAAAAATAAGGGTGAATTTTTTGTATACGTCTATGTTTATCTGATCGTATGTTCCAGAAATGTACGTACACTTAAATTAAAATTACTCTCTTGGGTCAATACAGTCAGCCGGTGTCCAAATAGTATGTATTCAGGATTTTACTTCTATTCTTCTGACTTTGAAGTTGCTTGGATGTTTATTACTACAACACACAGGGATAGCTTCAGATAAGCTGATAATGGTAACAGATTCTGATGAAAAATAGCACTTTGATAGACAATGTATATGTTCAAAGTATGCATTATTTTATGCCGGTAAAATATTAAAATTATTAAATCATGTTTCTTTGTTTACCCGCACTTGACCAGCGTAGTGGGCTAAGTCTAAACTCTTTCAGTAGTAGAGGAGGTATTTTTTTTAGTTCATTATTTTGTCTCCTGCTTTGCTATGTAGGGAAGTGGAAAATATATGTCTAACTCCTCCCTATTCTTCTGTTTGATTAACTTCGTTGCGGGTTAAGACTAATTAGTGTTCTCTGAGACTCGCCGAGCTTCACCGCTCGGTGTCATAAAATGCGTGCCACTGCTGATTCTGGCTTACAGGAGTTGCAGTGGTGGGTGTGAGGGCGGGATAGTCTCGTAAGTAAAGGAGGTATGTACTCAGCAGGGGGCAGTATATAATACGGATGATGATGACAAAATTGATTAAAATTAATGCCCTTGTTACTAAAAGGTTAAATAAGTTTATTAATAATATTTGTGAATTTTGTCTCTTATATTTATAAAAGTGCACTCCATACATTACCTTGCGAGGACCGATAGAGATCGACGACGCGGAGGTGCGCCGCCTAGGAGAGGGACTCCCGATAAAAATATATTACACGGACACAATACACCACTACTTCCTCTATTGCTTGCCATTTACATTTAACTTTCAAGTATATTCACAATTTTTGCTTGGTCAACTTTAACTGCAAGCAAACTGGTTTTAAAATATTTCAACGTGGTATTCGTTAGAAAATTCTGATGACTAGGTTAGGTATATTTACTGATGTTAGGTATCTTTTATGCGTGAGGCTTACTACGACAATGTCAATTTCTACCTTCAAGCTGCAGTATGCTCTATTGTGTTCCGGTTGGAAGGACATTGTATCTAGTGTAATTTTGAGACTCGTCTCGCCATTTAACTGCAATACTACGGTAATTTGATTTTTTCTGTCCTATAATGAAAAAAAAACTACAGACTGTATTAACAACATTTATTATTGACTGCCTCGGTGACGTAGTTGTACTACGGTACGACTGCAATGCTGAGGTCTCGGGTTCGATCCCTGGGTCGGGCAGTGATATTAGGTTTTTCTACTCATTATCAGCCTGGAGTCTGGAATTTGTGCGCGATATGGCGATAGGCTCGCCCCTTATCACATCATGGGACGGAATACGCACGGCGAAAAGTGGGTGCACTAGTTGCCTCTGCTTACCCCTTCGGGAATTAAGGGCGTGACTGTGTGTGTATGTATGTATTAACGTCAGTTTGAATTCATTTTTTAAAGAAATAACAGTACTTGTAAATAATATAATAGTAACAAATACAATAGTTGTACCTGAGGTACACTTATTTAATAAGGTACCAAATCCAATAACCGATCCTGCTTATTTTACATTCTACGTACTATCACCGAAACACCAGAAATCTTTCATCTCTAAAAATAACATTATTCGATAACCATAAGAAACGTAAACACTCCATAAGGCCAGATGCATATGTTGCATAAATCCATGGTATAAAAACAAACGTCTTTCCATGGCAAAAAATCACCGCGCCGCGCCGTGGATGTATGGAAAACTAAATCTGCGGGGAGTGTCAAGATAGTGTAGTTATAAGTTAACCCTTTATGTGTGATTCATGAGGATGTGGGCCCACTGTGGGACGCGATACGACTTTTTTATAGTAAGTATTGTTCGCCGAACAAGCAACAGCCTGGTATTAAGTAATCAAACTCAAACTCAAAAATTTCTTACTCAAGTAGTCTTTTACAGGAACGTCTGAATTATCATGAATCTATCACCGTTTCGCATATTCTCTGCATAAACACACAAATCAAAAAAATCTGGACGCTCTGTAGCTTTAAAGGAAAGGAATATGGAATCAGGAAGGGATATTCAAAATTGTTTAATTTCATTTCATAGCACTGCTTCATTCAAATTTTATTTATTTATCATAGCAACCAAATACATACAAATTACATTACATAGATATTCAAGCGGTATCCTGTACGATGTGTATGACAACAACGGTGTACATAGCATTTAATTTATTGTTTGGCTGAGGTAAACAGAAAATAAAAAAGGGTAGTTACATTAAAATCTCTTATCAAAATCTAAACTAAAATCTAAACTAAAACTTAAACTATCACTTTTTGTTACAAGGATAGTAAAAATATAGGTAACTCGAGTTGAGCCTTGAAGCTGCGAGTATAAAATTTTCCTTTTAAAGCAATGAAGATTATCGTGGAATACATCCAAATCTGGTATGAGTGAAGAAAAACTGTGGTATTCATTTATTATTCTGTGGCATGGGGATTGCATACCTAAGTTAGTTTTAATCGTTGTGGTGAAGAATATTTTTTTGATATTAGTTCTGGGTTAGTAGTAAGGAATGTTCAAACCAATGTTGTGCAGAAATTAAGAGCGTTGATTTACTCCATTAATGACTGTGAAAAAAGCATAGATCAAGCAAGCATCAGCGATCACGGAGGGCAGAGAGACAAAATTGTTTAGCCTCATTTCATAGTCTTTCCTATGCGAAAATCCAGTATAGGCCCAATTTCTAGTAAAAGCCCTTTGAATGCTTTCGATTCGTTGTGACTTTATTGTGTAAAAAGGATTCCATACTATGCTGGCATATTCGAGCTGGCTGCGTACTAGGATCTTGTAGAGTAATAATTTAGTTCCTTCATGTTTGAAATCACTGGTGTTACGTTTCAGAAATTCAAGCATTTGTGCCGCTTTACCTACTATTTTGTTTACGTGTGAAGTAAACTTTATATTAAGTATTGCCAATTATGACTTTTATCAAGTTAATCTATACTAATATTATAAAGCTGAAGAGTTTGTTTGTTTGTTTGTTTGTTTGTTTGTTTGAACGCGCTAATCTCAGGAACTACTGGTGCGAATTGAAAAATTCTTTTTGTGTTGAATAGACCATTTATCGAGGAAGGCTATAGGCTATATAACATCACGATGCAACTATTAGGAGCGAAGAAATAATGGAAAATGTGAAAAATGCGGGGAAAATTATTCATCCTTGAGGGCTTCCATTGCGTGCGCTGCGAAAACCGTTCAAGATACCAAAAATATATGTATGAAAGAATTATTCCTCTTGAAATGATCTAAAAAAAAGTCCGCGACAGTATATGTCTATCTTTTAAAATTAACTCTCTAGAACCGTTTTTATGGTAATCAAATTTGGTCGAAATTAATGCATTATTTGTTAAGAGTTGTATCAACGTCATAATATTAATCTTTATACAAATAAATGTGTTGGATAGAGTGATTCAACGGGAAGGTTTTTATGTATGTACTTTTAGCCCGGAAAAACTTATTAACGCGGGCGAAGCCGTGGGCAATAATATTATAAAGCTGAAGAGTTTGTTTGTTTGTTTGAACGCGCTAATCTCAGGAACTACTGGTTCGAATTGAAAAATTATTTTTGTGTTGAATAGACCATTTATCGAGGAAGGCTTTAGGCTATATAACATCACGATGCAACTATTAGGAGCTAAGATATAATAGAAAATGTGAAAAAAAAAACGGGGAAAATTATTCACCCTTGAGGGCTTTCATTGCGTGCGCTGCGAAAACGGTTCAAGATACCAAAAATATATGTATGGAAGAATTATTCCTCTTGAAATGATCTAAAAAAATGTCCGCGACAGTATATGTCTATCTTTTAAGATTAACTCGCTAGAACCGTTTTTATGGTAATCAAATTTGGTCGAAATTATTGCATTATTTGTTAAGAGTTGTATCAACGTCATAATATTAATCTTTATCCAAATAATTCAACGTGTTGGATAGTGATTCAACGGGAAGGTTTTTATGTACTTTTAGCCCGGAAAAACTTATTAACGCGGGCGAAGCCGTGGGCAAAAGCTAGTAATTTAATAAAAGTTATGTATATTAATTTAATTTATTTATTATAATATTTAAACATCGAACACTTATAACTCATTGTTTTGTTCATTTACAATGAAAATGATAAAAAAGCCATAGCTAATATTGAACTCCACATTACAATAAAATGTCTTAAAAGTGATAAACGAAAAGTTTATTTACTTCTTATAATATAATAAAATATATTACTGTAATTTGAAAACGTTTATTTCTAATGGAAACAATCCACCAGTTGACTGATTCGTCGCCCTCAAACGCGAGCTCGTAAAATTTTATCGCAGCGACATAAGTTTCGGGTAAATCCGAATAAACCCAGACATTACCATGATCCAGTAATTTTATTAGAATAAATATAGCAAATATTTTTTGTTGGTGCATTTTCATTGTAAAATTTTCAGGACACTACCATTGTGCGCATTAATTATGATTTATCAGGATAGGTTTGTGAAATAAAAAAAAAATTATAGTAAATAAAACAAGCAATTTTTTTACATAATGATCAATTATTCAGACCGGGCAAAAATTGTTTCTCAACTAATAATATTTTAATATTCTAATCTCTAAAACTACACTTATTTTTTCATAAAAATATTGCATAATTTTCAACCTAAACAAGAAATACCATACAAGAATATCCCCGGCCCTCCTTAACCGTCCTGAGGGAACAATGATTAAAGTGTGGACCTCCATAATCTCCATTGATTGATGACCGGGCTTACGATAAACGGAATTTCCCTTTTTGCCAAAAAATCGGTTATGTTCGGAAAGTGGAGATATTGACACTCGTAAATAAAGTGCGGCCATTGTTTACTTTCGCGGGTTGTTTATGGATTTAGAAAATTTTTCGATTATGGATGGGGTAAATGAAACTGTCATTCATTAAATTACATTTTTCAATCCTTAATAATAATACCAGCCTATAGGTACCTACTAGCCTGTGATTCTACTGTTTATGGGCGGACGTATCGCTTACCATCAGGCGAACGGCATGCTCGTCTCGCCATGCAAT
Organism: Lapara coniferarum; assembly: GCA_949316025.1. Lineage (NCBI taxonomy): Eukaryota > Metazoa > Arthropoda > Insecta > Lepidoptera > Sphingidae > Lapara > Lapara coniferarum. The sequence goes on along the minus strand of OX438934.1, from coordinate 4,439,144 downwards.
GCCATAAAAAAAGGACTTCCTCTACTATTGAGAAGGCCTTAGTACACCATAGTTTATAAATAAAATTTTACAGAATATCTTTAAGTTTTGTTGTCAATTATAGTAGTTTTTGTTTGCTTGTTTAGATTCGTGGTGCATAATTTATTATTTTGGTATATTTTTAATATTATTTCTGTACTTCTTTTCCATCAGGCACACTGCGAACTGGAATTTGTTAAACGTTTGTAACTAGCATTGTTAATTTTTAAGAATGTATGACACAAGTTTTGAAATAAAACTATTTAACGGATTTTATCGCGGTTTTTTAATTTATATTTTCTCTCGATGCGACGTTTCGAAGACTCTTAAAGCCCTCATGCTCACGGGGCGGACTATAAATTAAAAAACCTCTACAAAATCCGTTAAATATTTTTATTTCAATGTCTAACATTCGCGTAAATGTAAAAAAAATATTACAAATTGTAAACTAAGTGCGCATTTTAAAGGAGTTGTAACCCAATTGAATTGTAACTGGTATCTAAATAAATTACTATAATTAAAATAAAGTCCCGAACCAAGTCCTAAACCGACTAAAGCTAATGAAACGAAGGTCAGCATGCACCGCACCTGCTGGCGAATTTGAATAATAATACGACGACACCGCGCCGCGGCCGGACACCGAATAAATTATATCACAAAGGTACTCTGCACAATGCGATGTTTTCTTACTATAGGGGATATTCAAATTTTAGGGTCGCGTATGTGTACGAAATTTTTAATTCTTACCTTCACCGCATTGTCCGACTGTTCTCACGGGTCAAACTCTGACCCGCTGGACAATGGCTAGTGCAGAATTTATAATTAATGTGTCCGCTTCGATCCTTTGTGCGCGATTCGCGGATAATGGCGCGACTCTATGAATTATGACTAGTTTGCCTAGAAAGTTGTATTTCTTGAATTCAGGGGTCGATCTTGAGAACCGAGCACTTGTTAGGTCATTAATCTATTGTGGAGCTGACCTTCCGGTGATGAGAAAATATTTGCATGGACGTGAACCGTTAGATGTAGTGAATCTTACCCGATTGCGTGAAGAAAAAGGCATGTTTTTAGGTTTTTCTGATCGTAGAAACTAGTCCTTTGTGATTTTCTGTAGCCTAAATATTAGCATTCCTTTAGTTGGGAAAATGATAGAGTTTGTGATGTCAGAAAAAAATATAGCGGTCGATATTCTATGTAATTAACAGTCGGTATTCATTAAAACTTAAACAAATAAATAGAACACAAGTAAAATACAAATAAGTAAAAAATCTATTTTGAATTTGGAATTACAGTGGCGTATGAACAAAACGTCATTAGTGACGTCCAAAGAACGTATTTGTCGGAAACGACTGCGCTCACAATTTATGCCGACAGGAACGCTCGCGAGGATTTCAAAACCAAATAATACAATGCCGTAAAACAGTGGCCGAGGTTGGTGTCTGTCTACAGTACCAGCGATCAGAGATTATTTAATTACTTTTATTGTAAGTCGCTGTAGTTAAAAATAATTGTAGGAATGAACTGTATGTAGACTACATATAAAAAAAAACAAATATGCTACTAGTTAATCTGAATGGAAGTGCAAAAACTATTTTAAACTCCGTCAATAACGACATTGGATTTAAAGAAAATGTCCGCTTTTTGTATGGGTGCTAGGCCTCAAAATCTAAACAGGCTCAAATTTTAGGGACATTAAAGGGGAAACATATGGAACTTAGATCCATTTAAAAAAATATTTTCGACCCCTCCATTCTTAACCAACTTTTTTATAAACATTCATATTAAGCGCAGCTTTCAAGCCAAACAAAATTACATAAATCTCAAAATTGGAGGTCTTTCAAATTAAATGAGTTATTGCAAAAGGCTAGCTTTCTGGGGTTCTATTCAAATATATGTAAACTGTCTTGTTAGAATTTCAGGCCCATTTCGGGAAATGTCCTTTGACAATATTTTAAAATCCTGAAGTTATAAAAACATACACCCGACCTTCTTACCACCACAAAATTAATTAAACTCCGTCAATCCATAGCTTCCAGTGCGACAGCACCCTGCACACCCCAAAAAAGTCACCAGGAAGATATATCTCAAAACCGTTCGCCGACCGTAGACCAAAGTATTTATGGAAATCTAAATAATGTGAGGCGTTTTTTAATTGCGTCGAATGAGTCGTTTTTTCTATATTTATTTTCGTGGCTGAATGATTTGTTCAATAGCGCGATGGGAAGTAAATGAGCTGACAGTCATTGGGGAGTGATTATGTTTGGAAATTGTAATAAAATGTTTAAGTGATGGTAGGCTAAGTAATTCCTTTTTTAAATATAAGATGATCTGGCTGGATTTAACAAACATGATAATTTATATAAAAAAGAAAAAAATTGAAACTGCTTGTACGTATATTGCGTTGTTTATAATTTTTTATTTTACTTCGGTAAGACGACAAGCAAATATTTAAATTCAATGTCTTTTGCAAGTATTGGTACCTGCCAATCTTCACTAAATATAAAATATTCTGTTAAAATTAATTTTAAGTTAGCGCATTAACATCGCCTCTAATTCGTGGAATAAAATCCACAAACTTCTGGCATTACAGCCCTCTTCAATCGCGGACCATAGAGCCCTCACAAAGTTTTTGGATGCCAAAAAATGGCACTATTTTACATACTCATTGCCCGACGAGCGGCGTTTCCGCTACGTCATTCGCGGAATCCCCACGCAAATGTCCCCTCTCGAGGTCAAAGAAGGCCTTGAAGAGAAAGGCATAGTCACCTTAGAAGTGCACAGGATGCACAGACAGTCCCGCGCCTCCCGGCCGGGAATACAATACGAGATGGTTCTCGCCATCCTCCAGTCCCCTTCCGACGTCAAAAGACTTTTTGAGATTAAAGATATCTCGGGGCTAGGCGGCTTCACCGTCGAAGCCCCACACAAATCGACCCAGATAGGGCAGTGTCACAACTGCCAGAAATACGGCCACAATTCTCGTGGCTGTCGCCTCCCCGCCAGGTGCGTCAAGTGCCTCGGCGAACACGGCACATCCGAGTGCCCCCGTCCCAAGGACCGCTCTCAGTGCACGGAGCCGCCTTCGTGCACCAACTGCCGGCAAACCGGCCATCCAGCGAATTATCGCGGATGCCCTCGCGCCCCAAAAGAGTTGCCAAAGCTCCTAAAGCTGCGGCTCCCTCGGCCCCTCAGGCCACCACATTCAAACTGGCACCTGCGCCAGTGCGCAACCCGTGGTTTCCTCCCACGGCGCGCGCTGAACCCATCTCACAGGCCCCCAGCGGAGTCACTCCCGCTGCCCCGGCCTCTACTCGACCCTCTCCTCCCCCAGCTGTGGCTCCTTCTTCAAAGGCAGCCCAGCCCAAACCCAAACCCAAACCCACCACCCCTCCCACCCCTTCTCAGTCGGCGACGGTGGCGGCGAAGGCAAGCGACGCCTCTTCCTCAGTCGCCTCACTGTTAGGCTCCCCGGAGATAATGATTCTCCACGGGAAACTTTTCGAGCGTTCCCGTCTACTCACCCGTACGGGAGTAGAAGACCCCCTTTTAATCGCTGAGATCGCTCTGATCCAGCAACAAATCTTCGAGGCTACAGTTAACGCTGTGCGTCTCCCCTCTTTAATTTCATAAATGGCTACCAACGCCAGACAACTCCCCCAGCGGACAAAACCTCGCTCCCTCAGAGTGGGGTTTTTCAATTGTAACGGCATTCGGGACCAAAAAGCCGAAATTTCTTCTTTTGTCCGCGACAACCAAATTGACGTTTTCCTCATCCAGGAAACGTTCCTCAAGCCCTCTCACCGCGATCCCAACATCCCAAACTTCAAACTGGTGCGAAATGATCGTACCAGTGGCCGTTTAGGAGGCACTCTCATCTATTACAAAAGGTCCCTTCATTGCATACCTTTAGAATCACCGATAAGCTTGAGCAACATTGAGGCTTCGGTCTGCAGGCTAGCCATGACCGGACACCCGCCGATCACCATCATATCGGCCTATCTCTCGCCCACTAAGGAGCTTCACTCCAACGAACTAGAAACTTTATTTGATCTGGGGGATTCCGTCATTTTGGCGGGAGACCTCAATGCCAAGAACACTCTCTGGAACTGCAACTCGACCAACGAGCGAGGTGCAGTCCTAGAGAGTTGTCTTGACACAATCAATCTAAGCCTATTGGTTCCTTCAGAGCCTACCCACTATAGTTACAACGACGACCACCGACCGGACATACTCGACGTGGCACTTGTACGGAACGTAAGCCTTAGCGTGCGTTCCATGCAAGTGTTACAAGAGTTAGACTCTGACCACAGACCTTTTTTTTTTTTTTTATATGGCCATCTTCGGCTCATTAGGGACGGCTGCGGGCTTCCTCCGACTCACGTCTAAGTTGTCGTCCGCAACCGCCCCTGCGCGTACCGCGTTTTTGCGGTCCTTTTTCCTGTTGCGGGGGCTCAGAAGCCCCCGAAACACCGTATCGTGTCCGCCTGTTGGTGTCCGAGGCAGCGTGAGACACGCTGCCTCGGACATGTCCATCACGGGGGTCACAGAAGTTGGCTAGACTAATGGGTGGGCGGCACGTCCCGCCCACCCGTGACCCCCGGAGGCCCCTATTAGTCGCCTTTTACGACAGGCAGGGGATACCGTGGTGGAATTCTCCAAACGCCCCCAATCCACAGGGCGGGAGACGTCGGTCAGTCGTCCACCCGACGCCTCCTACGTCTCGTCTGGCGGCGGGAGGGATCACCACTGCGCTGGCGATCCCTCTCGGCACTCTCCTTCTGCGAGAGGACCGCCTCGCAGAAGTGGGCCACCGCCTGCCAGGCCTCCCGGCCGCCGACCATGGAAGCGACCACGGCCGGCAGTGAGAGGTCTTCTCCGACGACTGTTCTGAGAGCGCTGCGCTCCTCATCCCAGGCTGGACAACACTCCAACGTATGTTGGGCCGTGTCCATTGGGCAGTTGTCACAATAGTGACACACGGCCGACTCCTCTACACCTTTTTTTTTTTTTTTTTTTTTTAAAAAGGCCATCTTCGGCGCATTAGGGACGGCTGCGGGCTTCCTCCGACTCACGTCTAAGTTGTCGTCCGCAACCGCCCCTGCACGTACCGCTGTTGCGGTCCTTTTCCTGTTGCGGGGGCTCAGAAGCCCCCGAAACACCGTACCGTGTCCTCCTTTTGGTGTACGAGGCAGCGTGAGACACGCTGCCTCGGACATGTCCATCACGGGGGTCACAAAAGTTGGCTAGACTAATGGGTGGGCGGCACGTCCCGCCCACCCGTGACCCCCGGAGGCCCCTATTAGTCGCCTTTTACGACAGGCAGGGGATACCGTGGTGGAATTCTCCAAACGCCCCCAATCCACAGGGCGGGAGACGTCGGTCAGTCGTCCACCCGACGCCTCCTACGTCTCGTCTGGCGGCGGGAGGGATCACCACTGCGCTGGCGATCCCTCTCGGCACTCTCCTTCCGCGAGAGGACCGCCTCGCAGAAGTGGGCCACCGCCTGCCAGGCCTCCCGGCCGCCGACCATGGAAGCGACCACGGCCGGCAGCGAGAGGTCTTCTCCGACGACTGTTTTGAGAGCGCTGCGCTCCTCATCCCAGGCTGGACAACACTCCAACGTATGTTGGGCCGTGTCCATTGGGCAGTTGTCACAATAGTGACACACGGCCGACTCCTCTACACCTACCACCCGAAACAGGAACTCACCGAAGCAGCCATGCCCGGTGAGCACCTGCGTCAGGCGGTATGTTGCCGCTCCGTGGCGCCTGTCCAGCCATTCGGCAAAGACAGGACGCACTGCCTCTACGACCCGGTGCCCCCACGACGGGGCCTCCAGCCTGAGACGCCACTCCTCCACGGCGGCTCGCCGTAAGGCGGCCCTCTTCGCCTCCACCTCCTTCAAGGCCGGACGCTCCCCGCGACTGAACGCCTCCTCCCGCCAATGGAATACATCGGCAAGGGATTTGGCGTCCAGGTCCCAGGGCAGAAATCCGGCCAATAGGCAAGCCGCCTCGAAAGAGACCGTGCGGTACGCCCTGACCGCCCGCTGCGCTAAAGCTCTCTGCGGGACTCTGACCACAGACCTGTGATCCTCGATCTAGTCCCCGAAAACAGTCCAACAGACACAGGTCCTAATATTCCGATGAAGGTGAAAACGAATTGGCGCCTTTTGGGCACCAAGCTCGCAGACACCTCATCCACTGATCTTTCCACGATCCCGACCAACATCGTGACTCCTGAGGAAACGACCAGCGCGATACGCGTCTTCACCGACCACCTTCAGAACGTTTTGAGCGAAAGCTCCGAGAGGGTGCCAGAGACTGTTCACAGTTACTGGCAACTTCCCGAAGACGTTCGGTGGTGGGTGAGGTTGCGTAACGCTACGCTCAAAGCCTGCGCGACGAAACCCGTCCCGGAACGACGACATCTTGCGCGCTACCTCCAACGTGAGGTTAAGCGTCGCATAAAAGAGGTCGTCGATTCGAGGTGGGACACTCGCCTTGCCGACATCGATCCGACACATACGGCCTTTTGGCAACTGGTTCGTTCCTTCAGGAGAAACGATGTGGCCTCTATGCCTCCGCTCAATCGTCCGAATCAACGCCCGGCGTTTGATGACGACGAGAAAGCGGAACTACTGGCCAGCAGCCTGGAGTCTCAATGCTCGCTCACCTCTGTACCCGTAGATGACGACATTCTTGTTGCGGTTGACACCTTCGTCGAAGATAGGAACGCGGTCCGGCCACCGCCAGTCTCTATACCGCGACCGTTATACGATAACGTCGACCCGGACGTCGACCCGCCGCCCGATCCCCTTGCGCCGGTGACGATCGAAGAAGTCACCACTCTGATCAAGGCACTCAAACGTAGGAAAGCCCCCGGGGGCGATCTAATCCCTACTCGTATGATTAAGATGCTCCCGGAGCATCTAGTTCAAATCCTAACATCCATTTATGACGCCGCGTTTCGTAACTGCATCTTCCCAGAGGTCTGGAAAGAGGCAGTTGTGATAGGAATCCACAAGCCGGGGAAACCCGCTTTCGAACCCTCCTCTTATAGGCCCATCAGTCTGCTCAGTACTCTGGGCAAAATCTACGAGCGGATCGTCCTCGACCGCCTTAAAATAGTAGCTTTTAATCAAAATTTGATCCCTTCAGAACAGTTTGGCTTTCGCGCTAGACACAATTGTGTCAATCAGGTGCTCCGCATCACGGAGTACGTTCACGAACAATTCCGTAAAGGAATGCCTACCGGTGCTATTTTCTTCGATATCGAAAAAGCATTCGACAGGGTGTGGCACAACGGCTTGCTTTTCAAGCTGTACACTCTCAACGTGCCCACACAACTCGTGCACATCATACGAGATTTCCTGTCGAATCGCGGTTTCAGATATCGCGTGGAGGGAACTCTCTCTTCCCGACACACCATCACGGCCGGAGTCCCGCAAGGCTCCGCCCTGTCCCCTTTTCTATTCTCGCTGTACACAAGCGACATCCCTAGACCACAAAACGCCCATCTGGCACTATTCGCGGATGATACCGCAATATACGCTTCACGTATAGACCCCGACAAAGTGGTGCGCACTTTGCAAACCGCCGCCGACGAACTCGGTGAGTGGTTCCGCAAATGGCGAATCACCGTCAATCCCACCAAAAGTCAGGCCATCCTTTTCACTCGGAAAAGGAAAGTCCATATCCCTCACTTTTCAGTCCGCATGTCCGACCAGGTTATTCCCTGGAAGGGCCAAGCCAAATATTTAGGAGTAACCCTTGATCAGAGGTTGACCTTCATCCCACACGTAAATGCGGTACGCGCGCGAGCCGCATTCGCGATGAGCCAGCTTCACTGGCTCCTAAACAAAAATAGTAAGATGTCAATCCGCAACAAGATTAGGATCTTTAAAACATGCATCCGTCCGATAATGACATACGCGTCGCCCGTATTCGCTCATTTACCGCCCGGTCGCCTTCAGCGAATGCAGGTGCTTCAAAATCGATTCTTACGACATGCACTTGGTGCCCCGTGGTACGTTCGCAATCGCAACCTCCACGTGGACACCAATATGCCGACCATCAGGCACTTTATGCAGTGCGCCAGCAGACGCTATTTCGACAGGGCGGTAAACCACCCGAACACGCTTATCCGTAAAGCGTCGATTTATACTCCATTTGATCGCGCCAAATGGAGACGACCGCGTTCAGTCTTGTCAGATCCAGAGGACGAAATCACTCTGGCTTTACGCGAAAAGAACGAGCATCTAAAGCTCATATACTCAACAAGACCGCTGTACCGTCCTCGCCGTCGAGGACCTCGTCGCGTTCCCCAACCCCCTGCCCTCTCTTAGCAGTTCCGGCCCGCGTGCCGAAGACTACGATCAACACGTTAAATAGGATTAGGTTTCAAACCATATTTCCCCAAACGCTGATGTCTTATCCTCTCAGTGGCCGCCCTGAGCCGAGGTCGTGACCCATTAGTGGGTCGCCCTCAGCGTGGTCGCTTAAATTTAAGGGTTGCGAGCGCCTTCTGCGCTCACCCACAAGACCGGTGTTCTTGTATAAGCCGACCCTCGTCAGGCTAACAAGAGTTTAGTCAGGGACAAAAAAAAAAAAAAAAAAAAAAAAAATAATTTTAAGTTTCTCATCACAATATGAACAAAAATTGCACAGTTATTCGTAACCATACCTTTAGATTTATGTCACGTGCACTGGCAGGAATAAATCGATCTACCATCCAGCAGATACGAAAAGCTACTGACACCTTTAGGGTTTGGATGTAATGTTTGTTCCGACTATTAAAATAAGGCAAAGAAGTGGACATTGAATGAATACAAAATAATAAATTGTGATAAAAGTTACACCAAAATATAAAATATTATAGAGAGAAGGACAATTTTTGACTTGCTAAAAATGTTACATTCTGTATATATTTTTCATTATAAGTTTTCGTTCTTCGATTCAATATGGCAAGGTTTGAAACGCTGATTAAAAATGCATAGTCGAATGATGATGAAATATAGGAATAAATTTAAAAGCACTAAGTACATACTAATTCATATTATGTATAAAAAGGTAAATTTTAATTAGGGTTGAAAGACATTTTAAAAACAATAAATTACCCAATTTGGCAGGAGTCTATGAAACTATTTCCTAATAATCTCCTTTTAAGAACAAAATTTTACTCAAACTTATCTACCAGCCAGTACGAACTCCAGTCCAAGAATAGAAAATCCATCCCACTCTGGTATTTCACTTTCGAAGACGTCTGGCGTCCCGACGCCATTGGTCGGAAACCTTTGACCCCACCCATGAACAAAAAATATCGCCCATTAAACTGTAAGATCCGTTTCAGCTTCAGATACTGAAGTGCTTAATGTGGAATGGTCTTATCTTACACGTTTGGGACGGATTTAGGTTCAGATTTAAAGATTTCTGCTGATGTTCCAATATTTTTTAAACGTAATTTTTGTAGTAAAAAATAATTCGTCATTGTTTTTTGATCGGATTTTCTGAGTTACAGTTGATTTTTTAATATGTCTACTTAGATATATCTACGTAGACATGTCTACGAACATCTCTTCTTGTATTGAGATCGTGACTTCCAAAACGTATTGTACGAGGCCCCGGTCAGGAAGAAAGACCAGTCGAACTAGCAACAATCGAGTAAATGGTTGCGAATATTCGATACTCTTGCGTGTTATATAATAATAGGAAATCGATATTTATACTAAAGACACTTTTGTGCGAATCGAAAATATTTATGGTTATTCATCTTTTGTTTTTACCAAATAACTAAAATAATATTATGTATTTGGAAAATATTTGTGACTTATTTTAAGTATAAACGAATGTAATTATAAAGCCTTGTGGGTTGTGGCTCTTAAATATTTCCCAATTCCGTACCTGACCTTAGAACGGAGTGCTCGAAAAATAACTTCTTCTGCGTTTTTAGAGTGTAAAAACGAGTTCGGATAATCTTCTGTCCGTGACACTCGAGAACTTTTTGAAAGTGTTTTATTGATATAGTCGGCGTCTTTAGAAAAAACTTCTGCGAATTTTCACAGCCGTCCAGATACTGAAAGGGGGTAAAGGTTATCTGGCAATCGTTATTACATTATAGAAAAATAAGTGGACTCTTCATTTTATGTCTAGGAATTGTGTAGAAAGACGTTGCAGGCTTTTTCTGTACCAACTTTATCGAAATAGATTTGAAACCACAACTGGCCAGTACCAACGAAACAACAGTTGAAAACAATTTATCACGGCGTCAAATTATTTTTATTACATTTTTTTTTTCACAAAAATGAAAAATGCGAATCGAATCAGTCACGGTTGGGGACAGAAATCGTTCACCAAGCGTCGCCAATACGCGGCAATAAATTGTAATATTTTTAAAAATGGAACTCTCCGCGCCGTTACATGTTGGGATTTGATGCGTTCCGCAACATTGGGCGCGGAGTGCTCAATATATTGCGCATGTAACGCGATTTAATGCGACGTCCCTCTGCAAAAGAGAGTTCTTTTTTCTAATTTTGAATACAGATAGACGACGCGGAGTATGAAAACTTTTAGAAAATAAAGAATTTATAAATCTTTATTTTTTATTACAAATCTAAAGTGAATATTAATATTTTTTTATTTTTGTTAAATCACGATCTTGACACACAGAATTTACTTAATCAAATATTTTGCCCACTTTATTGTCACTATAGGTACTCATAATAATAAAAGCTATGGTTTTATTTATTTATTTAAACACGCTGATTTCCTCATCAATTCTACGAATTATTTCCGGAATAGGAAGCTATATTATTAATCCTAAGCGCTGTATACTTTTTATCACAGAAACGGACGTCTACGTACTCGAAAACGTGATTAGAAGTTTGTTTTGAATACAAAAGCCTAACCCGTAATCTATTTTTACGGACTCAACTGGTAGATTCTTCATCCCATATAGTGAGTGACGGATTACCGCACATAAAATAAACCATTCGATTTCAACTCAATATTCCAATAGCACCCTTTATGATAACGTTGTAAAAAAGACACATTCTGTAACCGCCCCCTCTTTGCTATTATTTGGTACTGCAATAATATTTTTAGCCACTCATTTTACTTATCAAAAAACATATAAAGGTCGTGTTCCGTAGAAATAAGGAGGTTATTGTCACACTTGGCAGTTTTCCAAGCGCATTAATAATTTTGTCGTTTAATACCAAGATATGGTAATATGGCGGGAAGTTGACTACGAATGGTCTTGTTTTAAAAGTATGAAGCAAAGGAAAAAATGTTTGGAATCCATGAATTTTAATGGCGATTTTAGTTAAAGGAGTTCTCAGTAGTTCGTAAATGTTTTTTGTTTAATTTTATGCACATTTTATTATTGTGCTTAGTGAAAAGGTTTGATTAGAAAAAAAAAGTAGTTTGACTTTTAACGACTTTTTATGCAATATTTTATTTATGTCGGGTTTTTGTTAATGATGTTTTTATTTTGAGAAGTGGGTGTAAATCAGTGTAATGAAAGGTTTAAGACTTAACTGGCAGTAAAATGAATAATAAACACTGGGAATGACTTTTACAAATAATAAAATATATTCACACGATGTTATGTTTTGTACAAGACAAAAAAAATGAATCAAAATCAATGTTCTTTGTAATATTTTTATTGAAGCCAAATAGTTCTTTAAGTATTTAAATTTCAATATATTTTTTTAATTTCCCGTATTTATCATTAAATAAAAACGATTTTATAAAATTCAAAAAAGGAACTTCAAATCGGACAAGCCAACCGTCGCTCCAACCGGTTTAGGCGGTGTTTACACTTGCGAAGTGGAAGTGGTGAGACGTCCGGATCGGAAGTACCACGTGTCCGACTTGCCCCTCGGTGTTCGGTTACTTGCACTTGTACTAATGTACGGTCGGACGGAGGATACGACTTACAGCTATGAAAAGTGTGCCAAGTTGCATCGAGTATGAAGAATGACTGGTAGATCGAAAAACACTACATTTAGAAAATGCTAAGGCTACTAACTTAATTCCCTGGGATGAGGAAGGACATTTGCTTTCTGCGATAACTCTTAGCGTTAACACCTTTTAAGATTCAGAATTCAAAAGGCAGTATAAAATTCAATCAGTGATTATTGCGTATCAATAAATTAATTCAGACAACGTTCGGACTATATTTAAATATTTTAAAATGACTTTCAGTAATGAACTCTTCGAAAAACAATTCATTTGACTATACCATACGCATACTCACGCCTTTTATCCTCGGAGGGGTAGCCAGAGGCGCAACTAGTGCACACACTTTTCGCCGTGCGTATTCCGTCCCATGATGTGATAGGGGGCGAGATTTACTATACCGATAATGAATACAGATAAAAACATACCAAGTATATCATTATTTAATGAAGACTTCGTCACACATCCCTGAAACAGATGTGTTTTTTTTTGTATACAAACAAAACGAACGTTAATCTTCAACTTTATGTCTTAAAACGAACGCTATAAGATTTATCTTTGCTCTGCAGTACCATACCTAACATCTTCAACAAGCTCCATTTGAAATTGAAACTTGAACCAAACGAATAAAATCGATAATTGCATGTCGAAATTTTTTCAGTGATTTATGTAAAAATATGTTAGATTTATTAATAAACCGCGTATATCGGGGGTGCAGCGGAAGGAGGGCTAAGGGTGAGTTCCGCCATTAGTGCGCTTTGTTTAGTTTCCTTTAATGGTGCGTTCTGAGTGATGCACCCGGGGTTAAAGGTAACCGGTTAAGGTTAAGGTAAAAGTAAAGGTTAAGGTAAAGGTTCGCATTGCATTACTTAATATAGCCGAATGAGAGAACAGAGTTCATGAAAGGACATTAGCCAGATGGTTGGCATAACCTGCAGATCTCAGAAGCTGCTAAGTAGCTTGTGCTATAGGTATGTTCTGCCTTAAAACTAAAACTTCTAACATCGAGACACGCGGCAGCGTGTCAAGCCAAGCAAAAAAAAAAAAAAGTCGAAGCTGCCTAGTGTAGTTTCACCCGAACCATTTGGAGCGGCTTTTGACACCTCCATAACTCAAAATCTATTTAACGTAAATACCTGAGATTTGGTTTATATATTAAACCCCCTCAAGTTAACCAGAATCCCAAATTTCATAAATATAGCTCAAACTGTCATTGAGATACTAACATCTAAAAATCGGCATTTTTATCACTGACTGACATATAGATCAAAAACCTAACCCACTTCCAGATGACCTAGAAAGTTGAAATTTGGTGTCCAGATAGGTAATTGTATGTATACAAAGGAAAAAATCTGAAAACAGTATATTTTTAAGATTTGAAACATTTTCCAAGCAATCGGAAAATCGGCATACTATCTATAAATTATCTTAAGAATAATGAACGTTTAGGCGTACACGTCCATTGATGCTTTATTTTACTTTCAATACTATTTACCTTGATCCATTAATTGCGTTCCTTCTGTATTAGGGCACCACTTTTGCTTGAATTTTTCTATAAATTTTCCGACTTTAGACAGAGCTGTTGTGGGACACGGCGGTAGGTTCCTATAGATACGTTATAGGTATCAGCAACTCGTGCCCACTCTTAAGTCTTTCATATTATATATTTACTTCTGTTTCGAGCCCAAATTAAAAATTTCTGATATCTACAATGTTTATTTACATCTTAAGACGTTTATTATTTTGACATGAAATGACATTGGACGTTCAATCATAATACTTGCGAATCATAGAGTTGAAGTAATTATTAAATAGAGGTTTTTATACCAAGAGGACTTCATCGCGTGCACATAGCAGAACGATGAAGCGGTTTACGGCTTTTAATACATTGTTTATTTTCTTTCTAAAATAAGTAACTTCATAAATATTGATCAAAGGTAACTTCTTACGTAATTATTTTAATAACTTAACTCAATATTTGAATAAATAATATCTTTACAAAAAGTAATGATATCCCATCAAAAACATAAATGTGAAATGTGGAAGCCAAGTCTAATATTAAGAATATGCGTGCTGGTCGACTTCACCGACAAAAGAATTGAAATCTTAATGGTTGCCAAGCCCTGTAGATAATCCTGAAAATTATTTATAAGAACACACTCCATTCAAAAATAAATTTTAACTAATATTTCTTTGATTTTCTGCTACGACAATGTATGATATTTAAAAATATAATTTCTTAAATTTGAGTAGTCGAAATATTTAAATAAAGCAGATAACTTAGTTTAAATTTAAGCTCAAGATTTGTCTTGGCTAGTTTTATCAGAAAATATTTTTTTCGAAGAGTAGGATATGTTGACTTTACAATATAAAAACAGTAACATAAAGATAACTTTATTAGGCAAATATAAGAAAAATTGTATGTGAAGACTAGCCAAGTCAAATCTTGAGCTTAAATTTATACTAAGTTATCTGCTTTGTGTAAATATTTCGACTATTAAAATTTAAGAAATTATATTTTTAAATATCATACATTGTCGTAGCAGAAAATCAAAGAAATATTAGTTAAAATTTATTTTTGAATGGAGTGTGTTCTTATAAATAATTTTCAGGATTATCTACAGGGCTTGGCAACCATTAAGATTTCAATTCTTTTGTCGGTGAAGTCGACCAGCACGCATATTCTTAATATTAGACTTGGCTTCCACATTTCACATTTATGTTTTTGATGGGATTATGATCTCTTCGTAGGATTGTTAGATATTGGAAATAAACTAGTGCTTGAATTTTATCGTGGTTTTTACTTTATTTTCTTCTGAAGCTTCGAAGGCTTTGCAGTACTTCGTGGTCACGGGGCGGGCTGAGGTGTTGGTGGTCCGAAAAATTAATATAACAATTCTACCTTCAAGTTGACCACGAACTACTACAAAGCCCACGACGCGTCGCGAGTAAAATAAAATAAAAAAATCTAAAATCCGTAAAACATGTTTAATTTTTGTCATATTCTTAAGGTTAGTTGAGAGATGAAAAGAATAATGTGTTTTGAAGCGCTGTTAACTAATGATACTACAGTGTTAGTGTAGGTACTGGGTACTTCTAGTTTAGATGTGCTGCAATCGGATTAAACTAATTATTTCTGTGTAAAAGGGCCCCTAAGGGCCTAATTACATACTAAATGATTTGACTTTGAGTTTGAGATGTTAGTCCACCTTCCAGATAAGACGGAGTTACAAAGTACCCATACCTTCGAAATATCAATTTATTACAATTAGACAAGATTACAGTGACATTGAGACCTAAATCGTAGGAAGTAAAGTAAACTTCCTTAGTGGGTTTGCGGGAAGCCGTACGCAAAGCGGTCGCAAGGAATGGTAAGAGGATTCCGTGTCATGTACTATTGTTGACCACTGATTGTAGGGTGACCACGTACATATGCAAGTGGAGGATGAGTCCTTATTTTTTGCCCTATGAAAATAATAGATACCATTTTTTTAAATAAAATTGTTAGTGTGGATGGAGGCCATGGCATAAAAATTATCAATGGAGAGGCCATAGCTAAGGTTTTATGTCCAAGTTTCATGTTAAACAATTTGAATCTCAAATTGATTCATTAATGACTAAGGTGATGATATTGTGATTTGATGAAACAGGTATCAATACAGAGTAAGGAGCTAAATTTCGATTTAAATTAGAGTACTTTCCCAACGATGTTCATTAATTGTTTCACAGTCCCGTGATTTAGAATAGTTGTAGTTTTTTTTAAAAAAGCAATATGCTGTTATAATACAAATGTTCTACACCTTTTAAAAACATAGTCATCCCACAATGAAGCCGAGTCAACGGAAGTCAACGCACAAAAGGCGGAAAGAATTGTATCTTTTCTATTAAAGATTTGGGCGGCGGCCTACTGTACTG
Organism: Lapara coniferarum; assembly: GCA_949316025.1. Taxonomy (NCBI): domain Eukaryota; kingdom Metazoa; phylum Arthropoda; class Insecta; order Lepidoptera; family Sphingidae; genus Lapara; species Lapara coniferarum. The sequence goes on along the minus strand of OX438934.1, from coordinate 4,423,251 downwards.
TAAGGATTCCTACTGCAATCGGATTAAACTAATTACTTCCTTCGAAAGCTATACGAGTGACGTTAGTTGTACCGAAATCCACCTTCGCGCTAAAATAGGAACCTATAAGTAACCTACATTTTTTTTATTGCATTATGCCAGTAACATTTTAGCCGCAACGGAAATCTGTCTTAGTGCCGACTGAAATATAGAATTTTTTATAAGTCGGCAAATGGCAAATACCCTGGATATTAAGTGATCTTTGTCCACAAACAATTGTGATTCCGGAGATATGGAAGAGCTCTACGTAGCGTAGGGGTTTCTGAAAGAAAGAAAATATTTATTTCGCCCCTATCATATCATAGGACGGAATAATGGCGAAAAGTGGGTGCACTAGTTGCACCTCTGCCCACCTCTTCAGGGATAAAGGCGTGAGTGTATACGCAAAAGATTTATTGTTGGAACAACTTAAACACTAATAATGGAATACACTAGTTACACCATTGATTCAAGCCAACAACGGGAACCCTCATTCAGCTTCTTGCTGCAATACAGCCTGAGCAATACTGCAGTGCTGATTTTAGATGGGGGCAATTTTGGGCCTTTGGATATCAAGATTATAAAGCCAAGTTTAGATTTATAAGAAAAGTTGCGGACGAAGACTTCCGCAAACAATTTGTACCGCGTAGACAAGCACGGCATGCTTACTTCTGCAAACCATGTAGCTAGTAGCTGTTAAACGTTATGTAAACTCTTTCACAATATATTCCTGCAAGAACTTCCTTGTCTAAACTTTTTAGGGGTAGGCAGAGGTGTTTCACACCCACATTTCGTCAGCTTAGGTCTATTTCCATTTACCCGGCACATTTCCAGACTCCGGACTGATAATTAGTAGGAAAACCTAATATCATTTTCCCGACTCAGGAATCGAATCCGAGAGCACTGCATTCGCATCGTAATACAATTACGCCACTAAGACAGTCATAATGTATATAAAACCATTGATGCATTAAAACACCCAAATAAAATTACAATCCTCCATGGCGGCAATCAGATTTGTATAAAGTTATCACGCTGCCAGACACGTGACCACAATACAGTGGGTGGACATTGTAAATCTGTCGAAAACCACCAAAAACTGACCACAGCTGTCAACACCATTGTGTATTAAGACATCCATTCCTCACCAACATAACTTACCATCAAAAAACGCCTCCACACATCTTATTACCAGGTTATAAGATTCAAAATCCCCCAATAAGCAATTTATAAACTGGCAACACATTATGTTTCATCTATTGTACAGATATAAAGGAAACATTGGTAATTAAAAGAATTTCATGGTGCTGACACGGCACGCGTGTGAATGGACGGTACATTAGTAACAATTAATTTTATGGTCGTTTTGTGGTAATTGTCGTGGAAAAAATTAGGGACATGGGGGCGGTAATAGCCAATGTATTTGTAGGATGTCGCAAAGGTACTAAAGATATGTTTTTATGCTCCTAATTTATAAATCACTACCTTTTTCTGGTGGCGTTGCCGGCACGCTATTCGGTGTGTTACTAATATTGACAAAAGAGTCTATGTCCTTGGTTTGCTGCTTACTTTATGGAAAAAATTATCAAATTCGGTTCAGTGATTTAGTTTTGATAAAGTAATAGACTGAGAGCGGTTTTTTTCTCATTTATTCACTATGATATGATGTTTTTTAAGCAGTCATGATACCTTTATATTTTATTATCAGGATAAAGTAAGTTTTAAACTATTAAAACATTCTATCTGCGCCATCATGCAAAAATGTAATCTTAAAAACTGCTAAATCAATTTATAGTTATGAATTGTTTTATTAGGGTTCCACAACTTTTAAGTAGATGCTACTCGTCACATAAATATATAAGCCGTTAGCCGACTAAATACTAAAATCATATTCTAATCTATGCTCCGAAATAAATGGTAATCAAAGGAGTACTATCTACACTAGCAATTAATTTGATAACTGTCGAATATAATTTACTTTTCGATTGTGAAATGGGCCCTAAATATTATAATTTCTTTAAAACAAGTATTTACTTATTATGTGCTTTTCATAGTAATCTAATAGTATCTATTGTAAGATTAATTAATTATTATTCACCTCTATCTAAAATTATCAATACGAATATTTCGTAGCTTGGAATGTAAATTAGTGGATCGAAGTAGAAATGCGCGGGAACCAACGCGGCGACGTAAAACACCCGACTTTTCTGATTTATGGCACCTGGACTTCCTGGAGAACGAAATGTCTTACTTTCTCACATATTTTCTTAGTTTGAGATGAATATTAATATTTTATGTCAACTCAGTTATGTCGAGACAATAGAAAAATTTCTCGGGCCATATTTCCTGAATCTCGTATATTTACTTATTTATGGCATAGCGCTGTCTATTTCTGCCATCAAGCAACAGTGTATGATCATGTCATTCGATATCTGTCATCAGATTATCAACTTGTTCGTATCAGCACATTAATTGTATGTTACGTTTCCTTAGTCTGGCCAATACTATTTCAGTACCTATAAAACAAAAGACAATCAAAACTGTACCAAATTCAAACAAAGAACAATCGTCCGATGGAAATGCAGATTTCGTAAATTAGTACACGTGCGTTCGAAAGTTTGGTCCCTCTGACCCAATTCGGCGTGGGAACGAACGAACAGGTGCCGTTCGGAAACCAAATGTTCAAAAACAAATCACGCTAACCAGGAAGCGGGGGTTGCTAGCGGAAAAAATGTGGACACGAATTCCCATACGTGAAAAAATCTAATTGGCAATGACGATACTATACACGAATATTTTGACATTAATTTCTTGTTTGAATTTGTTATTTCTTTATAAGGCATGTGAAGTATAATTTTGATGTTATTTCACATGCCGTAAGAAGATACGACAGCCTAGTTGGGAGTGGAACGGACTGCCGAGATGAATGTCCGCAAGTTCAAAACCCAAGGGCACACACCTCCGACTTTTCTAAAAATTTATGTGTGTATTCTTTGTAAATTATGGCTCGGTTTAACGGTGAAGGAAAACATCGTGAGGAAACCTGCATACCTGAGAAGTTCTCTGAATTTCGAAGGTATGTGAAGTCTGCCAACCCCCACGAGGCCAGCGTTGTGGACTAAGGCGTTAACCATCTTAGATGTAGAGGAGGCCAGTGCTCAGCAGTGGGCAGTATATAATACAGGGCTGGTATGGTATGATATGGTATGGTAAGAAGATACTGAGGAACATTGAGTGAGACGGACAGATTCACAAATAACACCACATAACAGTGTAGTGTAGTGTGTGTTAGTATATAAGTAGATGTAAGATGTATTGTAAGTCAGTTGTAAGACAGTATAATAAAGAACCTTAAACCAACAACACGTCTACAATTAATCCTTTCCATTACATGGCGACATAATAATATAAGTTATATTATCTAAGTAATGTTGAAAGCATACATTTAAAAATACCATAATAATCTAGATTCATTTTTGCTGTTGAATTATTTTATTTTCTTTTGAGATCCGAATAAAGCAAATTTTTAACAATGGCAGAAAATTTTGATTTTGAAACAGCTATCGAATTTTTACCTGTAATGAATGGCAATGATAACATAACAGTACAGTTAATAAAAAATATAGATTTTTATAGTAGTTTGCTGAATGAAAAATCCAATAAATTCTTGATAAATTTTGTCCTGAAAACTAGATTGACTCAAGTTGGAAAATTTTATTTGAAACAGACTTATGATGATATTGGAAGTTTATTGTCAGACATGATCCATTACCTTTTACCCAAAAAATTACATTTTCAGTTAGAAAACAGTTTAATTTCTTACCAACATGCTAATGATAAATCATACATAGATCAGCCGTGCATCATATTAGGAAATCAGATACAGGAGTCGAATAGCGAGTACATTCCGCAAGCTCAGCTATCACCGCATAGCAACTTGCCGGAGTGCACCGATTCACATCATTACAATAACAGCGTAATGAAATTTGATTCCGATGTTAGCTCCGTATGTCTTAGTAACAACTTAGCGTCTAATACTTTAACAAATACATGCAATGCAATACATATAAGTAGTAATATTATAAAGCCTGAAATAGAGCTCAGTAAAGAAACAAAAACTTGTAAGGAGCCTGGAATAGAGAATTTTAATAAATTAGAAAAGAAGTCTAATACGAGAATAGTAAAAAGATCTAAAGATATAGTATTAATTTTAAGAAATAATATAGAGGATATTGTTAAAAGTAAAAAGATAGTTAAATCAAAGGAAGAGTTTTGTAATTTTGTACCTTCTGAAAATAAAATATATTTAGAATCGAAGTATTTAGAGATAGGTAAGACTTTTATGAAAGATAGAGGAAAAGGAGATAAAAAGTTTTGTTGGATTATGTGTAACTTATGATGAGCGAACTGTAGGCATAACATAGATTTACTATAAAATATGTATAGTGGTTATGATAAAAAATGTTTATGTGCGTAATTTTATGGCAGTGTTTATTTTTTAAGTATACATACAAATTATATATCATAAGATTTTAATTTTATATACCCAAGTATAAAAAAAATAAGAATGTAATATGTAACATTTTATTTTTTTTCCCAAAGGGGGAAGGTGTAGTGTAGTGTGTGTTAGTATATAAGTAGATGTAAGATGTATTGTAAGTCAGTTGTAAGACAGTATAATAAAGAACCTTAAACCAACAACACGTCTACAATTAATCCTTTCCATTACAACAGAATTCACTTGTAAGATTCTTGACGCCTCTTCTTAAGCCAAGGCAAACTTTTTCGAAGCACCGATAGGTAAATTCATTTCGTAAATAATATTGCAGTGGAATCTCCTTATCTTTCCGTTCATCACTACCCTTATCCTTAATATCTTTGATTGCTTTTTTTTTCATTTATTGTTTAAAGTGTTTACATTACAAAGTTTACATTAACAACATCACTTAAACCTAGATTGGTTTGTATGTGCTATATTTTTCTATTCCAAATGCAATGGTAGACTGTTTTTTGTGTTTTTCTGTGTCATTTGAGGTACATTTAACTAAATTATACATGACGTGGTTTTCAAGTTTGAAACAAAAACACTAATATCCTGGTTGAAAGGGAACGGTATTGGGAGACACGCTCCCACGGGATCATGTAGCCCCTATACAGACTGATTTACTTCGTTTACGGGAATTTCTTTGTGTTAATTTTATGTGATCTTAGAAGGCAGACTTACATTATTTTTTATGAATTCAATTATTATTTTATTTCGATTCGAATTACTATATTAAAAATGTAATTTATTTATTTCATCTTATTAGTATTCATTCCAATAAGAATATTATGTACAATAATAATATGTAAGTGTGTTTATAATAGAAAAAACTTTAGTTTTCTTAAAACTTATAAGAAATTATATAATAACTGTTACTGTAACTGCTATTTCTAACCAACGAAAGTTAACGAAATAACTGAAAGATAATTCAAATGGGACATTTTTAAATCTGCTCTTTTAGCATATTTTACAAATATCAATTATTTTCTCTCAGTTAAAATAATATTATTTGTCAATCACATCACTAATTCAATTAAATTGTTATTAAAACCTATTTGTAACTTTGTCTCCCCCTATAGCTAAGTTTGCCTCGTATTTGAGTCCTGAGAATGCGGAATATTCACAGGTGGTTCCGCCCCCGATATGCCTTCGTTTTTGCGTGAATTCCACTGAACTTCCCTGTCTTAGGAACTTATAAAAGCTATTATATTTGTAAATCGATTTTGAAAGTATTTCGTGAGACGCCATAATACTTTTTTATTCGTAAAAACATGATTAAATATTTTAAATTTTGATTTGTAGTAAGTATATCGTTTTTCATTATATAAAATTCATGTTTTAACACATAAAAATACAGAGGTGCTACATTTGGGTTTTCAAACATTTTACAGAAGCTTGACCATTATAAGACGACCTCCACAATGATAAGTTGAACTAATAAGTATGTAATGTACAAGAAGAAAGTAAGTAAAAGAACTTCGATAGCTTTATATATCTTCAATAGTTACCAAAAGAATCTTCCATACGTTGCCGAGCTGTAAGGTACTTAATTAGAAGCTGTCTTATATAATTTAACTACAGTTCTCTATCATTACATTTACCCCATACTTATGTATAATCTTCGTAGAATTTTCAAGCATGCTTTTTATACAAACAAATCAGTTTAACTCATCGCAGACAAGATCTAAGCACACGCTTCGCACTCAATCCCATGAGCCGTCTCTATCTTGAGATTATGTGGATGTTTAACAAACACGGGGACGCCACCCCAAACTCTTGGCAATTCGCGTCTTAACCCTTCATGTACTCCCGGAATTCTGTTATTTGCAGTGATTTTATGAAATTGCAGGAAGATGGAATAGTTTATATTGGTTAGAAAATCCATACTAATATTATAAATGCGAAAGTAACTCTGTTTGTCGCGCTTTCACGCAAAAACTACTGAACCGATTTAAATGAAATTTGGTACTCAAATAGTCCAGGGCCTAAGAAAGGATATAGGCTAGTTTTGAATGCCAAGAAAGGGTTGTAAGGGGTAGATAAGGGGGGATGAAAAGTTGTATGGATGTTTCGTCATTTTTAGAGCTAGAAGCTTAAAACTTATTTTTTAGGATGTTGATTAGATATAAACAAATATGACATTCAAAATTTGTAAAAGTTTAACCCTTTATCCCGAGAAAATATAAAGCGAGACTTTTATCCCGAAAAAACTTTGTAACTCGGGCGGAGCCGCAGGCAAAAGCTATTGATTATAATTATGGCGAAGATCTTAAGTAAAAAAAATGTGTAGTACATGCTGTTACTTTCCTTCTTAAAAATATCTTCATTGGTACAAATAAACGCTGTAACAAATAAAAATAATCAGCTTTCATCATCCAGTAGACACAACAACAAAAACCCGAATTAAATTACATCTATTAGCACCGATAAAGAACGAAATCCCGTAATCCTCAATTTACAATGCAAGGACAAAGCGCGATCCCCTAACGGGAGATGCGATTTTCTACCACTTGACGACTCGACGATTTATACCCTAATCGATCGCCAACACTTTGGAAACGTCGGTTTAGGGTTATTTTTGAATGTTTAATGTTTGCAGTGTGTTTAAACAGTCTGTAATTTTTTTAGAAAGTTTTTAATGAATTTAGCGAAACTTTAAAAATGTCAGTTTTGGGTTAAAATGTTTGCAGCTGGTTTAAATAGTGCATCTGATATTACAATACTGCATTTCTTTGTATGAAGTATCTAAAATTAATTGCATATTGACTGGATTGTGAACCTTAGAAAGATTTTTTTAACTATTTACAGAATACATCTGCATTACCATTAAAGTAGAAACAGACAAAACTTAATGAGTAAAATTAAAAAGCGATAAATTCTTCTACACTAAACTGTACTAGTATTAGAGCAAGGGATCAAACTAAACTGGTTTATCACTCAACAGCGCCCCGAGAGTATGTTACCCGACATTTATTTGCGTTTAGCATGTTTGCGCAACTGATTTGAGAGATTTACGTGTGTATAAGGACTAGTTTATTCTCACTTACATTTTGTTTAGTAATTGGTTAGATATTTACGAATTACTGAAATTGATTTATTGTTTCGGATACTATCAATTATCCCTCTGCCTATACCTTGCTCTAGCGTAGAGTCGACTCATATTTTTACGTACATATCAGAATTTGTTTTATGTTTTACGAACTGTCGTCTATTTGTTGCCTTCTAAGAAATAATGTCAAAGGCAATCGTGTAGGCAGAATTCTTTAAATGTTGTCTAAATTTAAAATCAAAACCAGGACCTCTCAATCCACAAACAACTTACGGTGTCTAGACTAAAAAGGCGATCTGGAAGTATGTAGCGTTCTGAGGTCAGCGGGCTGCGCTCGTCCTTCTGAGATATTAGATGTCGTAAGTGAAAATAAACTTAGGCCCAATTTCATCATGCTCTGTTAGTTACTTTACCATACCATACCTTACGAGCCCTGTATTATATACTGCCCACTGCTGAGCACGGGCCTCCTATACTTCTGAGAGGGTTAAGGCCTTAGTCCACCACGCTGACCTAGTGCGGACTGGCAGACTTCACATACCTTCGAAATTATTTAGTTACTTTAACAGCATGTCAAATCTATTGACGGACTCTCAAGGGTTTTATCCCAACATGCTCTAACAGGTGCATCTTCCTTAATTAGGCGTTCTGTCATGGGTCGCCCGATAATATAACATTCGTGTTAATTTTGATGTCCGATTAACTAACGTTTTTTAATTAAGAGATTGGTAAAATTGGTCCTGAATCTTTTTTACTCTTGTCAAAACGTAGGTACATACCTGTATATGTATAGTGCCAATATTCTTAGTTTTTAAGATCAACACTATTCCTGTTATTTATTAACATTGTACCCAATTCATAACAGAGTAACCAATTTCAATATCTTTTACGGTTTCAATAATAATAACTAAATAATATTCCATGTACTAGACACCAAAGGCTAATTTATTATGACATGCGCTTACCAATATTATTGTTAGTAAACTAGCAACACATAACACATGTACGCCGCGTTCAATTAGCAACTAATGTTTGCTGTGTTGTAGGTGGTGAACGCGAAAACTGCGGACTCTGTCTACACCGCATGGTTCCGTCAAGCCTTTGACTTAATCCTACTAATATTATAAAGGCGAAAGATTGTAAGAATGTCTGGTCTGGATGTATGGATGTTTGTTCCTCTTTCACGCAAAAACTGCTGAATGGATTTCGATGAAATCTGGCACACGGGTAGATCATGACCTGGATTAACACATAGGCTACTTTTTATCCCGGGAAAACATAAAGCGGGACATTTATCCCGGAAAAACATTTTAACGGGGGCGGAGCCGCGGGCAAAAGCTAGTGTTAGATATATCGGTCGCGTGTGGGGGGAGGGGCAATGGAAGAAATAAATGCTTAAATCCTATGATACGAAATTATGGTAATGTCGTCGATGTTAAAGGGAATATCTGAAATACAAAGGATTGTACACTCGAGTGGGAGTTGAGAATTTATTATGACGCAAGTAAATATATGAACTGCTCTAAACAAAATAAAAATCTGTATATTTGTATTATGCGCTATACCTTATTTATACCTTTGAACTGTATTTTGAAAGGAGCAACCCTAGAGTTTCTTGCCCGTTCGTCTCTGGTGGAAACTACTTTCCGAACTGTTGGTAGAGTTTCCTCCTAGCCAGTTTTTTTCGGCCACGGTGGCCAATCTCAACGGAGATCAGCCAGGTACGCAGGAGATATTATTGTGCACAAGCGTGTGCGCAATACACAGGTGCACTCGGTATTCCTTCACTCTCATGTCCGGTGAGACGGCAATCCGACATGACCGGAGAGAGATTAGGCGCAGGACCAACGGCTTTACGTGCTTTCCGAGGCACGGGGGTATCACATCGCCAACTTCCTGACTCCGAGATGCGACCGAGTAATTTTTTTAAGATGGAAAAACCCAGTCACAAAGTTTTTTGGCCCGACCTGGGATTCGAACCCAGGACCTCAGCGCGCAAATCGTACTCGTAACGCGTACGCAATACAACTACGCCACCGAGGCAGTCAGGTGGTAGAGTAAAAATTACTGAATCTAAGTAATGTTTAACATTTTATGGATTCGAATAAATGATTTCATTTCATTTCAATAATAGTACTGTTGGTAGGTCTCTCATATGTAAGAGTCCGTCTGGGTGGGTACCACCGCAATGTCTATTTCTACCGCCAAGTGCATATGCATGCACTGTTGTGTTTCGGTTTGAAGGATATTGTAACCAGTGTAAATACTCGACATAATGAGACTTAAGATCTTATGACTCAGGATGACGAGCGCAGTGGAATGCCACACAGTACTTTGTAACTCAATGTGAAAGAAGAAAGAAAGAAAGATCTATTTTTAGACACTTTTAATTTACAATATAGCATAGCATATTATTATGATACATATACCTTACGTATTGTACTAGAAGCCACTTGTAAAATAGTAAAGTGGCAAATATTGAATTTTTAAAAATAGTCCAAGGCAATACGTCTGGGATAATCCGTAAGGCAATCGTCTCAAAACCTCATTAGGCACTTACCATAAAAGATACTAAAAATAATAGTACAAGTTCACACTTGTCGCGTCGTCTATACGTCTGCGTAGTGTTTGCCGATATCCGACAGGTTGGCTCACTAAATTAGCGCGGGTTTGCGGTTCAATCCTGGTAATTAACCGCGCAGTACTGCCTATTGATATAGTTTGCCAGATTTGCATATACAATGCTAGGTATTTAGTCTTGTTTGAATTAACGAGTGTGTTATTAAATTCCCTGTATACATTCGTATTTAGTCGTTTTTTAAAACATAAATGTATATAGTAGTATACCTTTCAAACGAATCACATATGAACACTGAAAGAGTTCAATAAAAATCTTCTTGATTACATAAAGTTGTTAGTTACGAGACTTCTGCTCACGGCTTCACCCGCGTGAATGAGTTTTTCCGGGATAAAGGTCCCGCTTTATATTTCCCCGGGATAAAAAGCAGCCTGTGTTACTCGCTGATAATATAGCTTTATAGTGGTGAAAGAATTTTCCAAATCGGTCCAGTAGTTCCGGAGCCTCTTCAATGCAAACAAACAGTCAAATCTTTCCTCTTTATAGTATTAGTATAGATTAATAAAGCAAAAACAGTATAAAATATACTTGAAAAACAGTTTTTCTTAGACCCATAGATATGTGGACGATAGCCTAGTTGTGAAAGGAACGATCTGCCGAGACAATGTCCGGAGGTTCGAAACCCAAGACACACACCTCTGACTTTTCATAGTTACGTGTGTATTGTTTATCAATTACAGTTCACTTTAACGGTGAAGGAAAACATCGTGAGGAAACCTACATACCTGAGACTTCTTCATACGAATTTCGAGGGTGTGTGAAGTCTGCCAACCCGCACTAGGCCAGCGTGGTGGACTAAGGCCTAAACCCTCTCAGTAGTAGAGGAGGCCCGTGCTCAGCAGTGAGCAGTATATAATACAGGGCTGGTAATATATGTAGATACTCAACCTACGGCTCGCCGAGCTTTTACATGCAGCCCTTGGAGACTTTGCAAGTGGCTTGTCTGAATTCGAAAATCTAAGCTTGGAAATTTGCCCAACATCATTTCAGCTGTAAAGTAACTTTATTAGAATAAAATCATTTAGTTCATTTTGAATACCTGAATATCTGAATTGCGATATCAGCTGAGACGCTGTCAATCTACAGTCAACATCTTAAGACAGTCGCTACTTAATAAACCCATGTTAACACCAGCTCAAGTGACATCTTAAGTTACAATATGTGACGGATTTTGACAGTTTTGTTTATGGAACAGCGCTTTGTCAGCTGAGGACATGCTGTTAAATTGCAGCTTAATCTTGGTTCATTAAATAGTTCAACGCATTAAATATTTACTTGAGATTTATTAATTTGACCATATATTATGATTACTTGCTTCAAGATACAACCTTCAATACCTAATAGTTAAGAATTTGGGAAACATCAGCAAACTGAGGTTGAATGAATAGATTATCACTTTCAATGGATAAGTTTTTATCAGATTAATCAATCTCGATTTTTAAATTTTATTGAATGACGAGATAATATGAAGCTTATCAGGCGATAAGCGTTATAACTCACAGCCGCCCATGAACAGTTTTATACCCGAAATTTGAATTAGAAAGCAATGCAGGCATTTCACTGCGCTCGTCACAATGAGACATTAGATGTCTTATAAAATCCACAAACTACACTGGCTAATGCTCTTCAACACGGCATGCAGCAGTCTACACAATGCTGTTTGACATCACTACATAGTATAAAACAAAGTCGCTTCCCGCTGTCTGTCCCTATGTATGCTTAGATCTTTAAAACTGCGAAATGGATTTTGATGCGGTTTTTTTAATAGATAGAGTGATTCAACAGGAAGGTTTTTATGTATAATACATGCATAATATAGTACAGGAACACTGATAATTTTAGAGGTTTCTAATGTGATGTCGTAAATGAACACATTTTTTTGCGCCTACATTGCAAACGCTGGCTAAACCCTAGGAGATAGATTAAAATGGTGTACTACAGTATTGTACACCATAAAAAGGTCTACAAAAAAGTCCGCGATGGTATATGTTTATCTCTTAGGGATAACCCACAATAACCATTTTTTTATCCTTTACTTTTCACGAAAAATAATGGCTTATTTACGAAGCGATTTTATGCAATACAACATTAATCCTTATCCAATTAAATACCTTAAATACATTATGCAACTAATGTAGACAAATATAGCCCTTTACAGCAAATAAATGAAATAAATGTTTTTGAAGATATTACTGATTTAAAATGCAGAGACGGCCGGTGGGTGCCTACAAATAGCGCGTCGTAGGCCACGCTTCTCAAAAATATATTATAGTCTATGCTAATATTATAAAGAGGAAAAATTTGATTGTTTGTTTGTTTTAATGGATAACCTCCAAAAGTTCTGGTCCGATTTTGAAAATTCTTTCACTGATAGGATTTCTCCTGAGTACTATAGGCTACTTTTTATCCTGGAAAAATTCAAACCAAGACTTTTATCCCGGTTTTTTTTTCTCGCGCGTGGAGCTTTCACGGCCAGACTACTAAACCAATTTCGATGAAATTTGATAGGGAGATAGTTTAAGACCGTGGGACGGACCTACGCTATATCTTATCACGGGAAAAAATAAACCGGGACCTTCATTCCGGAAAATCTTTTTCTGCGTGTGGAACCTTCACAAGAAAATGAGTATGGAGATAGTTTGAGATCCAGAGAAGGACATAGGCTACTTTATCCTTGAAGAACATAAACAGGCAAATTTATCTCGGATTTTTTTTCTCGCGAGTGTAGCCGTCACGGTCAAACCACTGAACTGATTGCGATGAAATTTGAAAGAGAAATAGTTTAAGACCCTGGGAAGGACCTTTGCTACTTCTTATCTCGGAAAAACATAACCCGAGACTTTTATCCCGGCAAATATTTTCTTGCAGTTGGAACTACGAGATAATAATGATATGAAGAATAACGTATGAAGATAGTTTGAGATCCAGGGAAGGACAGACTATTTTTTATCTTTTTACAAACTCAAAAACTATCGAACGTATTTTCATATGTCTTTCACCAGTTGACGGATTGATTCAAGAGGAAGGTTTATGAGTATATTACATAAATGTTTTGTATTTGAGAAAAATAAATTTCGGCATGTAATATTATGCTTTGCTACCTGTGCGAAGCCAGGGCGGGCCGCTAGTTAAAAATAAACAGTCAGCCGACTGCTGAGCACGGGCCTCCTCTACAACTGAGGGGTTAGTCCACAGCGCTGCTAAGTGCGGGTTGGCAGACTTCACATACCCTCCAATTTCTTATACAGAATTCTCAGGTATGTAGGTTTCCTCCGGATGTTTTCCTTCACCGTTAAAGCAAACGATTATAATTAATTATTTTAAAAACCTTAAATTCCAAATCGTCGATAAACCTAAGGTCATTACTTCATTTAATCTTAAAACACATGAACATGTTAAAACCTCCCTTTGTGGCTCGCATTGATCCGATTACGGGAGACAAATGGAAGCCGGTCGGAGTCGGGACGGATAATCCTCTCACAGCTCAAAACCTTCGAAATTGCCCGTTAAGCGATAAAAACCTATTGAGTTGATTAAAAATTGAACAAAGCCTTTGTTGGATATTAGGTCTTTTATCTAGATTTTGAGTTTTGCGAAAAATTGAGGCTAATTTTGATTTTTTAGAGTACTTAGAACGGATCGTTTCAAGTCAAAATACGTGTTGCTTTTGAGAATTTGGGCACGAAATGGGAATAAGCTCGCTTTAGTCACAGGATAGCTTAACCTAGTCTGTTGAGGATATTTATATCTATGACAACTTTAGTGAATCTTCCTGTCTTTGCCGAATGGCTGGACAGGCGCCACGGAGCGGCAACATACCGCCTGACGCAGGTGCTCACCGGGCATGGCTGCTTCGGTGAGTTCCTGTTTCGGGTGGTAGGTGTAGAGGAGTCGGCCGTGTGTCACTATTGTGACAACTGCCCAATGGACACGGCCCAACATACGTTGGAGTGTTGTCCAGCCTGGGATGAGGAGCGCAGCGCTCTCAAAACAGTCGTCGGAGAAGACCTCTCGCTGCCGGCCGTGGTCGCTTCCATGGTCGGCGGCCGGGAGGCCTGGCAGGCGGTGGCCCACTTCTGCGAGGCGGTCCTCTCGCGGAAGGAGAGTGCCGAGAGGGATCGCCAGCGCAGTGGTGATCCCTCCCGCCGCCAGACGAGACGTAGGAGGCGTCGGGTGGACGACTGACCGACGTCTCCCGCCCTGTGGATTGGGGGCGTTTGGAGAATTCCACCACGGTATCCCCTGCCTGTCGTAAAAGGCGACTAATAGGGGCCTCCGGGGGTCACGGGTGGGCGGGACGTGCCGCCCACCCATTAGTCTAGCCAACTTTTGTGACCCCCGTGATGGACATGTCCGAGGCAGCGTGTCTCACGCTGCCTCGGACACCAAAAGGTGGACACGGTACGGTGTTTCGGGGGCTTCTGAGCCCCCGCAACAGGAAAAGGACCGCAACAGCGGTACGTGCAGGGGCGGTTGCGGACGACAACTTAGACGTGAGTCGGAGGAAGCCCGCAGCCGTCCCTAATGCGCCGAAGATGGCATTTAAAAAAAAAAAAAAAAAAAAAAACTTTAGTGAATCTACATAAAACGCGTTTCTTATTATTCACATCCAATTGTTACATTTATCTTCATCGGTGAAGGAACACATTGTGAGAGAACTTACACACCTGAAATTTCTTCGTGAGAATTATAATTGAAATCTGCGAAACCGCGCTAGTTGCCGTTAACTAAAGCCTAAACATTTGAAGGCAGACTTAGTGTATAATGCAGGGACATAGTATTATTCCTAACATGACCAATATCGTAATATCTACTTTTCCTTTACTGTACATGTACATATAAAGTAAGGTAGTCATGAAAGCTATTCATCCGCGCAGAGATCAAAGCGTTCATATGGGAGCTATATCACTGAGGTCTGCTTTCAGAGGTCTCCGTATAGGGATGGGACTACAAGCCGAAGTAAAAGCGAAAATAATCATATTCGCTCCCAATTTAGTGTAATTAATACGAATGAACTTTGCAATAAATGACACCGAAATCGACAGCTAAGAGCGGCGGATGCATACCGATGGACGGTCCGAGGCCAACCATTGTGCATTTAGGTGCATAAAGAACGACATACCGGCATAATGCTAACAACTGTCGGGAGACACAGAAGTTTTCATTGATCGACATTATAATTGGAGTACATTGTACTTATTAGGTGCAGTGTCTTCATTTTGACATGCTATGAAAATATCTTTACATGAAAATAATAAAACGAAGTAGGTACCTTATGGAAACGCGAAAAAAACATCTTGGAGAGTAAGAACGTAAATATTAGTATAATAGAGTTTCGGCCACGGCGGCAAATCTCAACGGAGATCAGCCAGGTACGCAGAAGATATTATAGTGCATAAGTGTGTGTGCAATACACAGGTACACTCGCTATTCCTTCACTCTCATAGTCCGGTGAGACGGCAATTGGACATGACCGAAGAGAGATCAGGCGCAGGACCAACGGCTTACGTGCTTTCTCGGGGTGTCTCACCGCCAACTTCCTGACTCCGAGCTGCGTGTGAGTAATTTTTTAAGATGGAAAAACCCAGTCACAAAGTTTTTTTGGCCCGACCCGGGATTCGAACCCAAGACCTCAGCGCGCAGATTGTACTCGTAACGCGTACGCAATACAACTACGCCACCGAGGCAGTCTATTCGGTAAATATTAAAATTAAAATACGACTTTAGATAGTTAAATATTATTTAATAATAAATACAATTGGTAAACACTGGTAAATGGTATTTAAAACCAACAAATCAATAACTGAAACCGAATATTCCACTATCACATGTCACATCACTAGCTCTCTAATGAGGGCGGCACTCGGAGGGTGTCGTCATGTTTGTTTGAAAACTTTTGATGTTAGTACACATAATTTTTGAGTAATGAGTGCGTATTACAAATATTGTGCCTTTTAAATTTAAATATTTACTTATTATAAACATCAAAGACTAAAAGTAATAAATACTTTGATGAGTGATTGACACAATCAGTGTTCAGATTGATTCTTGATTGGCGTGAGAAAGGAAGGTAACTAAATATCATTAGATAATTGAGGTATTCCGGGAATAATCGGGAAAATAGACGCAGCAATGAAACGACAACTTCACTATCAGACGTATATTCGCAGACTGGCGCGACCGTACGATCCGTACAAAACGGTAACAAATTACCCTCAGTTTATCAATATTAAACCCATACATTACACCTCCACCACAATACAATACTACATCTTATTTATTTTTAATATTAATTAAAAGTTATATTTTTACTTAATCTATCATAAATCTATCAACTGGTTTACGTATTCGCTTTGAGTATCGATTCACCGGGGGCTTAGGAGGTGAAGGTAAATCAGAAGATTGCTTCAAAGAAACGTTGCTTTGACTATCCTCATTTAAATATTCCTTCTCTTCCTCGCCGTGGATCTCATTGTTATCTTCAGGACAAGTAACATCAGATAATCGCGACCTGCGCCGCATTTGATCAACATGCCGTTTAATAAGTTGACCGTCATCCCTCAATACTGAATACCTACGCACACTATCTACCCCTTTCACGGTACCTTTTACCCATTTATCCCGACTGCCATACTCCCGAACCCAAACTGTATCGTCCTCTGTAAAGGCTCGAGGAGCCCCATGAGCATTTTTGACCTGTCGATGCTGGGCTTCGCTAACCTTATCTTTTATAAAACGCTCGGAACGCAGCAAGTCCAGCCTTGATCGTAGTGGCCGCCTCTGCAATAGCATGGCTGGGGTCTCTCCGGTTGTACTATGCACGGTATTTCGGTATGCTAGTAGAAACGTTTGTAAAGCCGTATCAATGTCTACTCGGTCTCTATGCGCTTTTCTTATAGCCCGTTTACATAGTTTGACTGCGTTCTCCGCTGCACCATTAGAGGATGGGTGATACGCTGGCGAGAAAAATTGTCTGATACCGTTATTATTTAAAAATAACTTAAATTCTGAGCTCGTAAATGGCGGGCCTTGATCTGACACTAACTCCTGAGGTAATCCGAACCTAGCAAAAGTAGATCTTAATATTTTAATCACGTTCGTCGCGTTAGTACGTGTCATTTCAAAAATTTCTAACCATTTTGAAGAAGAATCGATGAGAACCAAAAAAGTTAAGCCCTTGTATGGACCTAAGAAATCTATGTGTATTCTAGTCCAGGGTTGCGCGTGATACGGCCACGGCTGCATAGGAGCCCGTTGCGGAGCATCCGCCTCCGCCGCACAAGTCTCACATTGTTTACACATCATTTCCACCGCTGCATCTATATTAGGCCACCATACGTAGCTACGAGCAAGACTTTTTGTCCTCACTATCCCCATGTGACTGCTATGCAATTGTTCCAATATGTTATTCTGTAACGATCCTGGTATTACCATTCGATAGCCCCACATTATACACCCACATTCGATGTACAGCTCATTTCGTCTAGCAAAATATGGTTGAATTTTAGGCTCCGTGCATGCAAGAGGCCAGCCAGACTGAATGTACGCGAAAATCCTACTAAGAGTCCTATCATTGTGGGTCGCTTTCCTAACATGTTCACTCGTAATGGGCAAAAATTTTTCAACGAAATTAACATAAGTATTCTCATTTGGTATACTTTCCTTAATCTCTGTACATGGTAGGCGTGATAATGCATCCGCGCAATTCCTACTTGATGCTACATATTCTATGTCGTAATGATATCCAGATAATAATACTGCCCAACGCTGCAGTCTCGATGCGGCCATCACGGGAATACCCACCTTATTACCAAAAATATACGTTAAAGGTTTATGATCTGTTCTTAATATGAACTTACGCCCGTAAAGATATTGGTGAAATTTACGAATTCCGAAAACAATAGCCAGCGCCTCCCGGTCGATTTGTGAATAAGCGCGTTCGGTTTGTGTGAGTGAGCGCGATGCGTATGCTACCGGTCGTTCGCCATTGGACGTGGCGTGCGATATCACTGCGCCTATGCCGACGCTACTGGCATCCGTCGTTAAAATTACAGGTAACTCTGGTGAGTAATGCATTAAAACTTCACTGCTGGTTAAGAGACATTTAACCTTGTCAAAAGCTTCCTGACACTCCTTATTCCAACAGTATGTCACACCTGATTTAAGTAAGTTATACAATGGGGATAAAAT
Source organism: Lapara coniferarum (assembly GCA_949316025.1). Taxonomy (NCBI): domain Eukaryota; kingdom Metazoa; phylum Arthropoda; class Insecta; order Lepidoptera; family Sphingidae; genus Lapara; species Lapara coniferarum. The sequence continues at coordinate 4,404,813 of OX438934.1, read as the reverse complement.
TGTACTAATATTCTTGACAAACTTTCCATAGTACATAACTAAACCGATAAATGCGCGTAATTCAGAAACGTTAGTCGGGGCTGGCGTATTAATTATAGTTTTAACCTTATCAGGACAAGTTTGAACGCCTTCTTTTGTGATAGTATGGCCTAAGTAATTAACGGACTCGGCAAAGAATACACATTTCTCTTTTTTAACTCTTAGGCCGTACTGTTTTAAACGATCGAATACTTTACCTAAATTACGCATATGAGCCTCCCTCGTGGGACCCGTAATAATAATATCATCTAAAAATACCCCCACGTGAGGCAAATCGGCGAATAACTGTTCTAGCCGTCTTTGAAAAATCCCCGGACTAGACGACAGCCCATAAACAAGTCTGTTATACATGAACAATCCCTTATGTGTATTAATCACGGTATATTTCTTACTATCATCAAGTTCAAATTGGGCATATGCCTGCGACAGGTCTACTTTACTAAAATGTTGTCCCCCCTTCAAACAAAGCAGCAATTCTTCTATCCTAGGCAAGGGATAACGGTCAACCTCAATGACTTTATTTAAAGTTAATTTGTAATCTGCGCAAATTCTGATGTTACCGTCCTTCTTGACGACTGGTACTATAGGCGTCGCCCAGTCAGATCGTTCCACCGGCGAGAGGATGCCATCGCGCTGCAACTGAGCGAGCGTCTGCTCCACAGGCTCGCGCAGTGCATACGCCAGCGGGCGCGCACGCATGAACACCGGCCGCGCTCCCTCGCGCACGTGAATGCTCACCGTGCCGCCGGTGAATCGACCCAGGCCGTCCGCGAACACATCACAATATTTGGAACTGAAAGCAGATATATCAAATACATTGTCTCTAAACATCTTAACATTATTACATTCATAGTTAACTACCGGTAATTGTATTTTTAGTTCGGCCATCCATTGTCGACCTAAAAGAATAGTTTTGCCATTTTTAATAACAAAAAGTTCTAATCTTTTACATATATTCTTATATTTCACTACGGGAAGTAACACTCCAAGTGGTTTTACAGATTCACCCGTGTAATATCTAAGTGTTAAAAGACAAGGATTCAGCTTCAAATTTTTAAACAGTTTAATGTAGCATTCCTGACTTATACACGACACTGCACTGCCGGTATCGCACTCCATTTTAATATTACTACCATTAACGTTCAGTTCTATATACATAGGGCTGCATTGTGTAACAGATAATTTGCAACCGTTAACATATGTTACCTCATCGCTATCCGCACCGTCACCCATGTCGGCGTCCCTTACTTGCATCAGGTCAACGTTGTGAAGTCCCGCTAAATTAGGACACATACGCCGCAGATGTCCTTGTCGGTTGCATACCCGGCACACATAACGCGCAAACTTGCACGTGGCAGCATCATGCCGAGCGCCGCATGCCCGGCACTGGTGCTGAGCCCGCTCAGCCGGCTGCGCCCGCTCAGCCGAACGCACATGACTCGATGTCTGCGAAGCGCGCCCATCGCGCCCCCGCGCCTCCTGCGCCGATCCGCTGACATCCCGCGTAACGTTCGCCGCACCTTTCCGCCACGTTCTTGCCGCCGCCATTGCTTGACACGTCACCGACGTCGTCCGAATCGCCTCGCTCGGTGACCTTGCCTGTTCCTCCACCGCTGCCGCATCTTTTTCTGCTGCCTCCAAGCTCACTGCTAACGTATACGCCTTGCCGAAGTCTAATTTAGTTTCGGCGAACAACCGTTGTCGTATAGTTTCATTGTTTATGCCACAAACTAGTTGGTCTCTCAGACTTTCCTCCAGCCATGCTCCAAATTCACACGTCTTGGACATTCTCTTCAATACCGCCGTGTATTCCGATATAGTTTCCCCTTCATTTTGTTTCCTATGCCTGAACTTATATCGCTCCGCTAACTCACTCGGTTTTGGCTGCAGATGTTTTTCCAAAATTTCCGTTAACTGTGCAAATGTTTTGTCCTTGGGCTTTACCGGCGTACACAAATTAACCAACAGCTCATAGCACTCTGCCCCCATGACGGTTATTAGAGTAGGCACTTGTAATTCACTCGAAATTTTGTTCACTAGAAAGTATTGTTCTAAACGTTCTATGTATAACCGCCAATCGTCCGTCTGCAATTTAAATTCCGCGATCTTTCCGATAGACATTTTTATAATTGTTTTATTTATTTATTTATTTTTTTTTTGCCAATTACGGTACGCGTAAGACTCGATTCTCGTCGCCACTGAGGTATTCCGGGAATAATCGGGAAAATAGACGCAGCAATGAAACGACAACTTCACTATCAGACGTATATTCGCAGACTGGCGCGACCGTACGATCCGTACAAAACGGTAACAAATTACCCTCAGTTTATCAATATTAAACCCATACATTACAATAATGTTTTATATAAAATCGTTTGTTAGTAAAAGGATAAATCAATATTAAAGATACATGCGTTTTGGACGTAAGATTTATTTCGTGTTTGGCTAAATATCTACCACCGAACATTATGGTACTTTTTAGTTATACTGTCTCGGTGGCGTAGATGAATAGCGTTAGCGTACGACTATAGACTATAGTGTTGAGGTCTTGTCTTGTTGGTTTTTTAAGCTCAGACTCTGAAAATGTGCCTGGTAAGTAGCAATAGATCATTATATGGGACCTAACACAGCAGGCGAAATGTGGGTTTGTTACACCTCTACCTGCCACTGAAAAGGCAAAAAGGCGTGGTGCTATTTAATTTCCATTTATTTGGAAAACTTACAGCTAACATAACAAAGCGTAAAATAGCATAGAATAGACTTATGAAAGCCAACAAGTTTACACAGCTAGGTTAGTATTTAAATACGTGATAGGTCGGTTAAAGCTATAAAATGCAATACCAAACGATATAGACAATTAATGGGACGGAATGTCGGCGAAAAGTGGGTGGACTAGTTGCGCCTCTGCCTACCCCTTCGGGGATAACAGGCGTGAGTGTATATGTATGTATGTATGTATAGACAATTAATTTCGGTATATGCAGAAGCTAAAAAACACAACAACAAAGTATAACTTTTTGAGTTAAAGTACACTGGTAGCAAAAAAAATGTTAAATGTAATATCTATGTATCTAAGTAACGATTATACAGCGTTTATCATAAGCTGTAATATTATAATCATTTTCTCGTGCCAAGACGGAAGAACCAGAGAAAATAAATCGTATATTGGTATAAGTACTTAAATTTTCTTTCCTGCTGCTCTGATTTATTTTCTTCCCATTTAATAAAATGGTTATATAAAACTGAGTCGATCTGGGCTATAAGGAATAATTGATCAATTCATTAGTTTTTATGGACAACTCGCGTTTGACTACGTAAATATGATGCCATTTTTATACACTAAATAAGACCTTGTGGTTCCTAGTTTGCTGTATCTTCTATTGTTTCGGTTTTCGCCATACTGGCCCAGTTAACAAAACACACTTCAACTGTCCACTGCTGAGCACGGGCCTCCTCTACTACTGAGAGAGTTTAGGCCTTAGTCAACCACGCTGGCCTAGTGCGGGTTGGCATACTTCACATGCCTTCGCAATTATTTTTGGAGATTTCTCTGGTACATAGGTTTCCTCACTAAGTAGGTATGTGTACAATTCTAATTTGTCTGTTACACCTTTTAATACACTGTTTCATGCAAATAAATAATAATGATTCTAACCATCACTATTATTGTAAATCTTACTAGCTAAAGAAGCATCTGTTACCTATTTTTCTTCACAATTCTCGTCATACAATAGCTTAAATTTCTCTCAAAGGCAGGATTCATGTGTAAATAAGCCCGGACGCTCCTGTAAGAAATGCCATATCGTCTTGCGCACCCTGAAAATCAATACGTGGCGACTCCCCCGCCGGCCCGCTCGCTCACCTTGGCGAGATTTCATTATGCCCAGTTGATGTTTTAGCAAAGGTCTGTTGACGAGTGGTCAAGAGGTGCTAATTGAGAAGATTATTATGTCTAGGTTGGGAATGAGGTACGTTAGGCGTGTGTTAAACAAATGAAATCCATTCCTGTATTTTGATTTTTTATACATGTTAATAGGCATGTAGTGCCTGGATAATTTTTTTTATATTTTTATGGAAACTTGAAAAAGAAACAGTCGAAGGCGGGATAGCTCAATTGGCAGAGCACCGGCACGGTACGCTGGAGGTCGTGGGTTCAAATCCCGCCTTCGACTGTTTCTTTTTCAAGTTTCCATAAAAATATGATGAAATCCATATTAGGCAGATACCGTGGAAAGGTTTAATGTAGAATACCAAAGTACTTTAAGCTTGCATTACTTTTAAATTTAGGTGCATATAAAAAAATATTTTGAATTGTGTTCTACAGAATTAAGTAATGCAGATATCGAATATAATTTGAAAGAACTTATGTTTCCAAATAAAACTTACATCCAAAAATAACCTTTTTGATGCCAGAGACTTGAGAAGAAACGTATTGCATATTATATACCCTGAAAGCTTTGTACAGCACAGAGGGTTGTTTTTCAGTGAGTAAAGTAATTACGTAAGGGCGTAACCCCGCGTCATTGGCGGGGTCACGACCCCGCGCCGAACCACCATTGGTCGGATGCGACCTACACCCACACTTACCTTAATAAATATATTTTTTTTATATTGGCCCTATTGAGGCTGTATGATTCTGTTTCCTTTGTCTGTCTAAGATGAGAATCAAGCCTGAAGAAAAAAACAAGGGCTGTACGATTTGTTATCTTAGTCAGCCTTCGAGGAAAGAAAAGAAAGGTAAACAAAAGTTAATATAGCGAACCTATCTACACAAACGATTTTATTAATGACTTAAAACTCCGTCTGACTAAATAGAGTCAGTTTGTAAAATCGTTGACGCATCATAATTCATATTTATAACGGAAGATACTACAGAAATATCGGTATTACACACATACACATTACGCTTTTATGCTCAAAGGGTAGGCAGAGGCAATCATCATCATCAGCCACATGACGTCCAATGCTGAACATAGGCCTCCCCTAAAGCTTTCCAGACGGACTTGTCTAAAGTGGCCTGCATCCAGCGAGTTCTTGCGACCAGAGGCAATCAAGACACCTATTTTTCACCCTATGTGTACCTTGATACCTCAGATCACACATTGTTTGCTGTGATCTGAGCGTGATACCGTAACCGTGTGATGTGATAGTGGGCGAGCATATCGCCATATCGAGCATAAATTCCATACTGAACAGAAAAACCCTCCTAATAACAAAATAAGGAAAAAATAAAACCTCTAACTAGCTGATAAAAAATAAGTACCATAAACAAGCTCGTTATTTTTTACTTCATCACTTATCTAGGTGATAGCGGAAAGAGATCCCACGGGAGTGTTTCCTAAACTTAAGTATTTTGGGGTGTCATTCCAGAAATATAGATGATGTTATCTGTATGATGTGGGGGAGTGGACGATGGACAGTTTATGTGTTAGGAAACAATGAAGTTATTTGCAAGAGTGTTTTTTGATATCTTGAAGGATTCGCTGGAAACCAGAAGTTTATTTGCTCATATCCAAAAATTATTAGTAAAATACAAAATAGTTATGGACGAAGAATACCTACTATGATTTCAAGATTTGTGGCTTTGGAGAATTAGAGATTAAAACTATTTACTTTTCAATTTGCAGTCTCGTGCCAGCAACCTTTTAGTCTTCTCTTTAAATTGTATCGTACTTCGTATCTTATTTTATGTTGCTAATATTATAAATTTAAATGTTTGTGAAAATGTTTGGATGTTTGTATGTTTGTTAAGCTGGGATTCCGCAGGACGCGGCAGACGGCAGACGGCATGTGCCGCGACGGCAGACGGCACTACTGTGCAGTATTCAATTGTATGAGACCGATTACGCACATGACGGCAAATGCGTTGCTGTCTGCCGTCTGCCGTGTTCTGCGGAATCCCAGCTCTAGACGTAAACGCAGAAACAACTAACCGGATTTGGATGAATTTCGGCACACGGGTTGACCATATCCTGGATTAACACCTAGGCTACTTATCATCCCGGTTATTTGCTCCCATAGAAAATAATGAAACTTATTAATCAGATTTTTAAATAGATGATACTTTTGTAGCGGTAAAGGCTTCTCACGCGGACGAAGCCGCTAGCAACATCTAAAATAATCCATCAAATTACAAATTTTCTTCTTTTTATAATTACCATCTATATAATAATAATTTAATTACTCCATTCACTGCTTTGGTGGCGTAGTTGCATTGCGGTACGACTGCAATGCTGGGGTCTCGGGTTCGATCTCCGGGTCGGGCAAAGTGATATTGGATTTTTCTATTCAGTATCAGCTCGGAGTTTGGAATTTGTGCCCGACATGGCGATAGGCTCGCCCCCTATCACATCATGGGAAGGAATACGTACGGCGAAAAGTGGGTGCATTCGTTGCGCTTCTGCCAACCCCTTCGGGAATAAAAGGCGTTAGTGTGTGTGTGTGTGTGGGGTGCGAAGTCAGGAAACCTCCACGTGGTGCACCCTGGGCAACGGAGCGTCGGTCGAGTTGATCGACGCAACGGCCAATATCCTGACAACAGTGGTCTCGGCGGTCGTCGCCGCTTTTTGCGGTGGCTGCCGCATTTTTAGATGGTGGGCCCGTTTATTCGGGCGGCTCCCGGTTCATCCGGGAGTGTCGACGGGCGCGGTGTGCGCTAACACCGCCCCGAGCAGGCAGCGGGGGGGAACCTTCCTCTCCGCTGTCACCGTTGCAGATCGTAATCTAGTATGGAGGTCCGTGGACATGTCTCGCGCTCCTGCTGGACCGAGGGTCTTGGCTTAATCGCCCGGACCACGAGGGAGAAAACCTCTATAAAAAGTTCCCCGAATCCCAAGCGGCGGCGCACCGCGAGGGGATGCATGGCCGATGGGTAGTTCGGTCACTAGTGCGACCCCCGCCAGAGTACCGGCCGACCCTCTTGGCGGGTTACGCTAGGCTTACCCAGGTACAGGGGGCACTGCCTGGGTGGACTCTTATTTCCCCCATACTCGTGGGATTAGCTATGAATAATGTAAACCCAAAAATCGTACTGACGAAGTTGCCTACTCCAGTTCCGGCTGGAGAGGCGGAGATCGGTGGGCGAAAGCCCACTGATAGAGCGAAGAGAGTCGGCGCGGGCAAGATGTCCGTAGACGTCGACTCTGAGTCGAGTGGGAGCGTTTCCTCCGTTCGGAGCCGTAGGCTCTGGAGGAAACGCTCAGAGGTGAGGAATAGCAGGTCGTCCCTCGGGAGCGACACTGAGGAGCCGGTCCCGAAGTCGCAAGCGACAACCGGACGCGGCAGGGGAGGACCATCCTTGGTCGACGATTCCGTCGACCAAAGGAAAAAAGCCAAGGCGCGCGATCTCCTGCAGCGCAGGGAGGCCCGCCAAAGGGCGAGGAGGGAAGAGAGCGGTGAGGGCATGGTCCTTCGCTCCGCCGCTAAACCGAAGGTGCCCGCTGAGGCGGTAGTAGCCGAGGAACCGGCTCCGAGCGTTCGCCCTAAAGGCGACGCTAAGAAGTGGCGGGACAGGTGCGCCAAGCTGGAGGAGGCGGTGAAGGAGCTGAAGCGTGAAAACGCTTCTCTCCTTCGCCGTCTGGAGGAGCTGGCAGCAGTGGAGGCCAAGTGGCAGGCCAGAATGGAGTCGGTGCTCCTAGGGCCGGCCCAGAGGCCTCCGCTGGCCCACGAGAGACGGTCCACCCCCGGGGACATACCACTCCCCGTCCAGGGTGGTTTCGTTGGGGGAGCTCCCCAGCCTTCCTCTAAGGGGAAGGGGAGGGGGAAGGGGAAAGGAGCAGTGCAGCCTGCTCCTCTCAAGGCTCCTGCCATTGTGGCCGGGCCCTCCACCTCTGCTGCCGTGGCGGTCGCTGGGCCGTCTGGGGTGCCCAAGAAGGGGAGGGGGAAAGGTGGTCCTCCTGCTCCCCCCGTCGCGAAGTCCGCACCGAGGGAGCCCCGCCCACTGCCACCGGCCCCAGCGTCCATGGACGCTGAATGGACCGTGGTGGTGGGTAAGAAGAAGCGGGGGAAGCACACCCCCGCCGCGGCGCCTGCAGGGAACCCCCAGCAGAGGAGGCAGAGGCGTAAGGAGCCCAAGCTGCGTCAGCCACGCTCGGCAGCCATAGTGCTGTCGCTGACGCCAGCGGCGGTAGCCAAAGGGCTCACTTACGCCAAAGTGCTGACGGATGCCCAGCACCGAGTAGACCTCGCCGGCCTCGACATCGACAGGTTGAGGCCCAAGGTGGCAGCCACGGGTGCCATGTTGTACGAGGTGCCCGGGGCTGAGTCAGAGCGAAAGGCGGACTCCCTCGCCGCAAGGCTGAGGGAATGCTTTGGCGGGTCGGACGATGTTCAAATCTCCCGGCCCACCAAATGCACGGAGCTGCGGCTGTCGGAGCTAGATCCCGCAGCCACGTCCGAGACGGTCGCGGCGGCCCTTTGCCTTGCTGGCGAGTGTGCTGCGGACGCAGTAAAGGTGGGCCAAATCCGGCCCGATCGCTCCGGCCTGGGCTCCGTCTGGGCCAAGGTGCCGACCAGGGCGGCACAAAAAATAAAGGCGGGCCGCCTGAAGGTGGGGTGGACTGTGGCCCGGGTGACCGTGCTCGGGGCGCGCCCGATGCGCTGTTACCGTTGTTTGGAGCACGGTCACACGCAGAGTACCTGCGTCGGAGGACCGGACCGCAGCGATTTGTGCTATCGCTGCGGTAAACCGGGCCACAAAGCCCGTGAATGCGAGGCTGCGCCGAACTGCGCTGTCTGCGCGGCCGCAGGGAGGCCCGCCAAACATCCGGTGGGCGGGTAGGCGTGTCCCGCCCCCTCCCGTCGCGATAGGCGTCGCGACGGAAGACGAAGTGTTGCTGCCGCTGGGGCTTCGACCCAGCCGCAGGCAGCGAGCCCACCGCAAGGGGCCGCGATGGACGTGGTAGAGATCGCCCAATAATGGATTTAAATTTCCTCCAGGCGAACATCAACCACTGTGCCAGTGCCCAGGACCAGTTGTCCCAAAGCCTGGCGCAGTGGTCGGTGCAAGTGGCCGTGGTCGCTGAGCCGCATTTTGTCCCCCCCCGGGAAAACTGGGCGGGGGACCTTGACGGCTTGGTGGCCATCATCAGCCGGGGCGCCGCTGGCTCCCCACCCTTCGAAAAAGTAGCGAAGGACAGGGGATGCGTGGCGGTTCTGTTGGGAGACATTTGGATAGTAGGAGTGTACTTTTCTCCCAACAGACCCCTCGCCGAATTTGAGTCTTTCCTCGTTCGGCTGGGGGCCTTGGTGGAACAAGGCCAACCTCACCCGGCGGTCGTCGCCGGCGACTTCAACGCCAAGTCCGTGGCTTGGGGTTCGCCGGCGACGAGCGGTCGTGGTCGGGTCCTGGAGGAATGGGCGATCTCTGTCGGCCTGGTCGTCCTGAACAGGGGGTCGGTGGACACGTGCGTGCGGCACAACGGCGGGTCCATTATAGACCTGTCGTTTGCGAGTGCCGCCGTCGCACGCCGTGTCCGGGACTGGAGAGTCCTCGTGGGCGTGGAGACGTTGTCGGACCATCGTTACATCAGGTTCGGCGTCTCCGCGTCCCCGAGTGTCCAGTCCGGTGGTGTACCGAGTGCCCCAAATCAGGACGGCCCGCGGTGGGCGCTTCGTCGCCTCGATGGGGAGGCCCTAGTGCTGGCCGCTCTGGTCATGTCGTGGCTCCCCGTGCCGGACGGGCCGGTACGGGTTGAGCAGGAGGCGGAGTGGTTCGGGGTGGCAATGTCGGATGTCTGCGACGCCGGCATGCCCCGAGCTCTCCGCCGTTCGCCGGTGCGACAGGTGTACTGGTGGTCGGCGGAGCTAGCGCAGTTGCGCGCGTCGTGTGTTGCTGCGCGCCGCCGATACGCCAGGCATCGTCGTCGCCGGCTCAGAGAGGAAAATCACGCAGACCAGGAGCGGCAGCTCTATGGCCTCTACAAAGAGGCAAAGAGAGCGCTGCGGGTGGCCATTCATGGGGCCAAGGTCGCGGCACGTAAGGCGTTCGTGGGGACTCTCGACAGGGACCCGTGGGGGCGCCCTTACCGTATGGTGATGAAGAAGCTTCGCCCAGCGGCGCCCCCGCTGTCGCAGAGTCTCCGGCCAGAATTACTGGCCAACGTCGTCGCGGCCTTGTTCCCGGCCACCGTGGAGTTCACTCCTCCACCGATGGCGCCACCGGATGTGGCGTCATCGTCGAGTGAGAATCCGGCAAGGGATATCCCGGAGGTTTCGCCCGCTGAAATGCGGGCGGCAGTGCTTCGGCTGCGGAGCAAAAACACGGCCCCAGGGCTCGATGGCATCCCCGGGAAAGCCTGGGTGCTAGCCCTCGAGTACCTGGGCCCGAGGCTCCGCGGCTTATTCACCGCCTGCCTGGAGCAGGGCGTCTTCCCGGTGCGTTGGAAAACCGGGAAGCTCGTCCTGCTGAAGAAGGGGGGATGACCCGCAGAGTCGCCGTCGGCCTACCGGCCCATCGTGTTGCTCGACGAGGTGGCAAAGCTCTTCGAGCGCATCATCCATACCCGCCTCGTCGAGCACCTCGATAGGGTCGGTCCGAATTTGGCCGACGAACAGTATGGATTCAGGAGGGGACGTTCCACTGTCCACGCGATTCTGCGGGTGAAGGCACAGGCGGAGGATGCAGTGGCCGGAGGCAGTGTAGTGATCGCTGTATCGTTGGGTATATCCAACGCTTTCAACTCGCTGCCCTGGCCCTGTATCCACGAGGCACTGCGGTACCACGTGGTGCCGCCCTATCTCCGGCGTCTGGTGCACGCGTACCTGTCTGACAGGCACGTAGTGTATCCGGGCGCCGATGAGTGGCACCGAAGAGCGATGTCGTGCGGTGTTCCACAGGGCTCGGTTTTGGGCCCTCTCCTGTGGAACATCGGGTACGACTGGGTGCTCCGTGGTTCCAATCTCCGGGGCGTCGGCGTGACTTGTTACGCCGACGATACGCTAGTCACAGCGACTGCTGGGACCTTCCGGGACGCCGCAACTCTGGCGGCGGCGGGCACCGGCCAAGTGGTTGGTAGAATCCAACGTTTAGGGTTGAAGGTGGCCCTCGAGAAAACCGAGGCCGTGTGTTTTCATGGACCTCGGAGAGGGCCACCGGCCGGTGCCGGCATCGTCGTTGGGGGGGTGCGGATCCCCATCGGCTCTAGCATGAAGTATCTAGGTTTAGTCCTAGATAGCCGATGGCGATTCCGCACCCACTTTAAGGAGTTGAGGACGAAACTGTCCCGGGCAGCGGGCGCTCTTTCCCGCCTGCTGCCCAACCTGGAAGGTCCTGGCTTCCCTTGCCGGAAGCTGTATCACGGAGTCGTGCGGTCCATAGCCCTTTACGGCAGCCCCGTTTGGGCTGACTCCCTGGGCCGCCCCTGCGTCGCCCTTCTTCGCGCCCCGCAGAGAGCTTTAGCGCAGCGGGCGGTCAGAGCGTACCGCACGGTCTCTTTCGAGGCGGCTTGCCTATTGGCCGGATTTCTGCCCTGGGACCTGGACGCCAAATCCCTTGCCGATGTATTCCATTGGCGGGAGGAGGCGTTCAGTCGCGGGGAGCGTCCGGCCCTGAAGGAGGTGGAGGCCAAGAGGGCCGCCTTACGGCGAGCCGCCGTGGAGGAGTGGCGTCTCAGGCTGGAGGCCCCGTCGTGGGGGCACCGGGTCGTAGAGGCAGTGCGTCCTGTCTTTGCCGAATGGCTGGACAGGCGCCACGGAGCGGCAACATACCGCCTGACGCAGGTGCTCACCGGGCATGGCTGCTTCGGTGAGTTCCTGTTTCGGGTGGTAGGTGTAGAGGAGTCGGCCGTGTGTCACTATTGTGACAACTGCCCAATGGACACGGCCCAACATACGTTGGAGTGTTGTCCAGCCTGGGATGAGGAGCGCAGCGCTCTCAGAACAGTCGTCGGAGAAGACCTCTCGCTGCCGGCCGTGGTCGCTTCCATGGTCGGCGGCCGGGAGGCCTGGCAGGCGGTGGCCCACTTCTGCGAGGCGGTCCTCTCGCGGAAGGAGAGTGCCGAGAGGGATTGCCAGCGCAGTGGTGATCCCTCCCGCCGCCAGACGAGACGTAGGAGGCGTCGGGTGGACGACTGACCGACGTCTCCCGCCCTGTGGATTGGGGGCGTTTGGAGAATTCCACCACGGTATCCCTTGCCTGTCGTAAAAGGCGACTAATAGGGGCCTCCGGGGGTCACGGGTGGGCGGGACGTGCCGCCCACCCATTAGTCTAGCCAACTTTTGTGACCCCCGTGATGGACATGTCCGAGGCAGCGTGTCTCACGCTGCCTCGGACACCAAAAGGTGGACACGGTACGGTGTTTCGGGGGCTTCTGAGCCCCCGCAACAGGAAAAGGACCGCAACAGCGGTACGTGCAGGGGCGGTTGCGGACGACAACTTAGACGTGAGTCGGAGGAAGCCCGCAGCCGTCCCTAATGCGCCGAAGATGGCCTTTTATAAAAAAAAAAAAAAGTGTGTGTGTGTGTGTAATTACTCCATGTTCAGGAGATCACGACCCTTAGCGATGAGAAAAAAACAAGTTAGGAGGAATAATTATTATTGTTAATACTGCGCAATTTGCATACATTTATTGCACATATGATCAAAATAAAACGGAATTACATTTTTCTACTTGTGATATCTATTAACCAGGTAGTATAAAATAGCTTTTGGATTAACTTAGATGCCAGGCAGTACACATTAACAACCATTGCAACGTGTACAACCTCTATATCAAGCAAATACGCCATATTTTCTTATGTATATTGATATAACAAGGCCTTTATAAATGCTTTATTAGAGCATGATCTCAGCGAGTTATCAACGTAGATAACTGGTCACAAACAACCGAACGTTTATAACATATATAAACGCTATCTGCTGTCCACGCACTTATCGGCTTCTTCGACGCATTCTCAGAAGGGTGCCCATAAAACTATGGAATATCGACACGTTTAAAAAGTTATTAATGTAAAGCATTTGTTTCTTGCGTGGATAGAAAATTTGGAGATTGTGGATTTCTTTTGCGTCAGTTTCCTAGATTTGACTTTGTCTGGTTCTGTTGTTAGGTAGAGAGGTTTTTGAACACTATAGTTCTCAAGTATCCACCAAAAGACATATCCAAAAATAAGTTTAAAATTCTAACCAGAGTACTGTATATGTATTTCGATAGTTCTCGCAATAACTAGGCCTCTAGAAAAGATTGTATACTTTTAAATTCCTCCGATTTTGAGTTTTATGTCATTTGATTTTGCTTAACAACGACACTTAATATAAACGTTTTTTAAAACGTTAGTTATAAATGGAGGGGTCTACAATTTTTTTTTTCATAGATCCAAGAGCCATATTTTTGGCCCTTTAAAATTCATAAAGTTTGATCCTGGTTAGTTTTTGAAGCCCGGCACCCCAAAAAGCGTAGCTCTCCTTTGGGCCAAATGTAAAAAATACTGCATACTGGACAACTCCGCTTTTTCTTACAAATTTGATTCTCATAAAGTTTATATAAGCATACACACTGTAAACTGTAGTATACCAACGTTATATACACATAAAGCGACACCAACATTAGTACCGATGTCGTAAGCACCATTGTTGAATCGTGTTTTGTGTTTCACGCCATCTATTATCATAAATAGGAAGCCAAATGTTGACCTTTTGTCACTTCGCTCCTGCAAATGCTGTCCATGCGTAATGCTGGATGGCGTACATATCCGTGGAAACCTTAACTTCATAGAACTAATGCAAGCAATCATATTTGTTGTTGTAGGTGGTAGAAACGGCGAAAATGGTAGAGTCTCACTGTAGACACCATTGTCTGAAAACCATAAATGATTATGATCTTCCAATAAAGTTCCAGTCTCGCAAAAAATAAAAGTCAAATAAATAATGACAGATTACTACTTTGATAAACCTAAATTTTTGTTACTATAATCTCCCGACCACGCGGTAATATTCACAAGTTGTTTGCCGGCTATAACTTTTCACATTGTTTCTTATAATAGTACTTTTTAAGAAAGTACATCAAAATGAGTAAATATGGCATATGTAGTATTATCAAGAAACTCGCAATTATACTTTGCACTGACAACGGAATACATTGAGCTCGGTAAACACAATTATAATTCAAAGAACATTTCACAGTACCGTATGTCATCTCCTTCTACACCTATTTATATATACAAGTGAACGCTTGTTTATCAACATATATACGTACACTCACGCCATTTATCCCCGAAGGGGTAGGCGGAGGCGGAACTAGTGCACCCACTTTTCGCCGTGCACATTTCGTTCCATGATGTGATAGGAGGGGAGCCTATCGCCATATCGGGCACAAATTCCAGACTCCGGGCTGATAGTGGGTAGATAAACTCAATATCACTGTGCCCGACCCGGGGATTGAACCCGAGACCTCAGCATTGCAGTCGTACCGTAATACAACTATGCCACCGAGGCAGGCGTTCAAACAGGCCAGCATAATTATTTCAACTGGCAAGGGACTATATCTCGTCAATGTAAATGTAATCCTCTTCGCTAGTTTCGGTAACGGCGGCCAATCTCAACGGAGATCAGCCAGGTACGCAGGAGATACTATGGTGCACAAGTGTGTGCGCAATACAAAGGTGCACTCGCTATTCCTTCACTCTCATAGTCCAGTGAGACGGCAATCCAACATAACTGGAAAGAGACCAGGTGTAGGACCAACAGCTTTACGTGCTTTCCGAGGCATGGGGGATCACACCTCCAACTTCCTGACTCCGAGCTGCGACTGAGTAATTTGATGGAAAAACACAGTCACAATGTTTTTGGCCCGTACCAGGATTCGAACTCAGGACCTCAGCGCGCAAATTGTACAAGTTTGAGGCAGTCAAAGGCTCGTCAATAGACAGCATCTGAACTCTACTTCAATTACCATAAAAAACAATGGGGTCTCTACCGTGCCAGTACAAAAAGTAACCAAATATAACATTTAATATATCTTTCTTCCAAAATATTTGTCACACTAATGCAGATGATGAAATAAAACAAGTCAGTGATAAACTTTGACCATTGCGATATAATGAGAGCAGCAATAACAAAAACAGAGATATTAGAACTTTAAAATATTTCTCATTTCGGCAATTAATGATACATAGGTATTTTGTTATAGTTAAATAACAATTTATAAATGTTCTTTAATTATATGATATATTTTATGCTGTTTTAGAGTTTCACATCCTCAGAAGAAAGACTAAAGCATTCAATTCGTATTAAAATGTATATTGAAATCAGTTCAGCTGTTTCAATGATCTGCGAATAAATTACTTACTTACCTAATCATTTTTAGTTAAATTTATAGAGAAATAAAATAATTAAAAATATTTTGTGATTCTGTATGTAATCTGTACTTATTACTTATCTATACTAATATTATAAAGCTGAAGAGTTTGTTTGTTTGTTTGTTTGTTTGAACGCGCTAATCTCAGGAACTACTGGTTCGAATTGAAAAATTATTTTTGTGTTGAATAGGCCATTTATCGAGGAAGGCTTTAGGCTATTTTTATCTAACATCACGATGCAACTATTAGGAGCGAAGGAATAATGGAAAATGTGAAAAAAAGCGGGGAAAATTATTCTTCCTTGAGGGCTTCCATTGCGTGCGCTGCGAAAACGGTTCAAGATAACAAAAATATATGTATGAAAGAATGATTCCTCTTGGAATGATCTAAAAAAAAGTCCGCGACAGTATATGTCTATCTTTTAAGATTAACTCTCTAGAACCGTTTTTATGTTAATCAAATTTGGTCGAAATTAATGCATTATTTGTTAAGAGTTGTATCAACGTCATAATATTAATCTTTATCCAAATAAATGTGTTGGATAGAGTGATTCAACGGGAAGGTTTTTATGTATGTACTTTTAGCCCGGAAAAACTTATTAACGCGGGCGAAGCCGTGGACAAAAGCTAGTATTACTATAAAATGTAAGTTTATATTGTAGTTATAGGTTACTTATAAAATCATAGTTTCAATCAATCTCAGGTAATCACGGATATTGGCATATAAAAAAATGTAAAAAAGATGCATTGAACTAACCTATAAACATTTTAACTTTGGAAGTCATTTATAATAAGAATAACTTATTACTTTGAATATATTAACTTAGGAACAGGGTGCCACAAAAGTAGCTTAACAAATTCAGACTTACAAATCTCATTCAAACTTTTGTCTCCTTATCAACAATAGTTTTTTATTCACTAAAGTAAGCTTCAAAGGGTTTATTTTATTTTAGACTAGTAGTGCTCGCGGCTCCGCCCCCGTGAAAAAGTTTTCCGTGACAAAAATATTATGTTCCCGGGATAAAAAGTAGCCTATAGCACTCAGGAGTTATGTAGCTTCCTATTAGTGAAATAATTTTCAAAATCGGTTCAGTAGTTCCTGAGATTAGCGCGTTCAAACAAACAAACAAACAGACTCTTCCGCTTTATAACATTAGTATAGATTTGTTAAGAATTTATACAAAGCTAAAAATACTTCAAGACATTGTTCATTTAAAATTGTCATGTAGTGATAACGAAACGTATTGAAACAATCGAATTATTTCGTTTTCCAAGAAACGGTAAATGATGCGACTACCTACAAACATAATTGATCCCTCTCACACTTGTTATTGTTGCATATTTCGATGTTTTGCTCCTATTTGTTAAGCATTAACTATATTATTAACTAAATAAGTAGTTCAATTCAGTGCATGCTGTGACGCCTGAAGGTAATGCTTTTAACACGTGTTTTACGTGTTTATTTAGTTATAAGTTTATTGTAATTACTGCTGGATGTCTTTATAAAATAAAACCTTCCCTGAAAATTATACATTTCAATATCAAAAACCACATCCAAATCGGATCAGTAGTTTTTGAGAAACACGCGGCCATACAAATTTACATACATACATACAAACACACATACATATATACGGATCGAATACAGATCCTCCTTTTTGAAGTCTGTTAATAAAAATAACTAGCGACACCACCTAAAATGTTTAAACTTTTTTTTCATTCGAAATTCATGTAGGTAATGACTAAGGAATACCAGTATTCCTTAGTACCTATTTAATAGCTAGTAGGTATTCAATACTTAGTAGGTTAATTTCTTGTCAATTGTTTAAATTTATTTTGAAATCAGGTAAATGTTACAAATTCTTAGTCACAGTCATTGATGTATTAAAGACCAATACATCAATGGTCACAGTGCATAAAATCAATATGAGAGCAATTTAAAAAATAACTTATAACTAAATTAATTTAAAGTTAAAATTTCTTGTTAGTTGTTATATAATGCTCCAACTGGCTATAGTACTGAACTGGGACGAGTGAAGGCCTTAGCCATACTGGTGATAAGTCTCCCGTATGCGAGGAGCCTTCTGGGTAAGTACCACCGCATTAATTCAAAGTTTAGCTGCGATTTCACAGGACGCGGTAGACGGCAAACGTAAATAGCATGTGTCACTATGGTAGACGGCATTACCTGCTGCCGTATGCCGCGACATGCGCAATCGCAGCTTTAAAGAGACACTTTGGCCGTGCAGCGGCGACCTAAAAAGCGATTACAAGAATCCGGTGCTCAAATAAAGTTAGAGTTTATCGGCTATAGATCCTGTTTAGATTAAAATGTCTTTGACAATTTGGCAATGGAGGAAATAATTTTAAGATCAAATGCCCAATAGTGCAGGGATAATGGATGGATACAAACCTCACTTTGTGATGACGTTCTTAATTCGTCTCCATCTCAATCTATAATCCTACTTCCTACTAATATTATAAAGGCGAAAGTTTGTAAGAATGTATGGATGTTTGGATGTTTGGATGTTTGGATGTATGGATGTATGGATGTAAGGATGTTTGTTCTTCTTTCACGCAAAAACTGCTGAACGCATTTCGATGAAATTTGGCACACGGGTAGATCATGTCCTGGATTAACACATAGGCTACTTTTTATCCCGGGAAAATATAAACCGGGACTTTTATCCCGGAAAAACTTTTTAATGCGGGCGGAGCCGCGGGCAAAAGCTAGTATATTATAAAGGCGAAAGTTTGTAAGAATGTATGGATGTATGGATGTTTGTTCCTCTTTCACGCAAAAACTACTGAACGGATTTCGATGAAATTTGGCACACGGGTAGATCATATACTGGATTAACACATAGGCTACTTTTTATCCCGGGAAAATATAAAGAGGGACTTTTATCCCGGAAAAACTCATTCACGTGGGCAAAAGCTAGTTTAAAATAAAAGCGGGCTTCAAGAAGTGTGTTCTCAATTTATCTACTATATTATGCCATCGACTTGATGGGAAATATGGTGGCCCTTATTGATTCGAATATACGAGTATGTTGACAGCATCAGACTCTTTAGGGCTGATTAGCTCTCTACTATTTTAGGAAGAGTCTTAGCTATCAGAGAGCCCTGTGCGAGAAATTTTGCGCTTTTTTACCGGCTACTTTTTTTATGATATAGGGGTAAACGAGCATACAGTTAACCTGATGGTTATTGATCACCGCCGCCCATGAATATCTGCAATACCTTTTCCCAAGTGCCTGCGGCCTCTTAGAACCTTTGGCAACCTCCCTAGGACCTGGCGCTATGCTTAAGCTATGCCTTCGCGTTGTCTCCTCGAAGCTACTCATTACACAGATAATACAAAACTCACGTTCAAACTGAATATAAAGTTTTTATTATGTTAAGTTTTTAGTTTAAGTTTTTATTTACCTATGTTTAAGTATGTGAGTAAGTATAAACACACACACTCACGCCTTGTATCCCTGAAGGGGTAGAGAGAGGCGCAACTAATGTACCCACTTTTCGCCGTGCTTATTCCGTCGCATGATATGATAGCGGGCGAGGCTATCGTCATATCGGGTTCCGACTACGAGCTGATATTGAATAGAAAAACCCAATATCACTTTGGCTGCCTCGAGGTTCGAACCCGACACGTTAGCATTGCAATCGTACCATAATACAACTAAACCACGGAGGTAGTGAAGTAAGTATTCTTTGTTTCAATTTTATATTTTTGTACTTTACTTTTTTTTACTGCCTCGGTGGCGTAGTTGTATTACAGTACTGAGGTCTCGGGTTCGATCCCCGGGTCGGGCAAAGTGATATTGAGTTTTTCTATTCAGTATCAGCCCGGAGTCTGGAATTTGTGCCCGATATGGTGATAGGCTCACCCCTATCACATCATGGGACGGAATACCGGCGAAAAGTGGGTGCACTAGTTACACCTCTGCCTACCCCTTCGGGGATAACAGGCGTGGGTGTGTATTTTTTGTAATTGCTTATTTTCTTTATCTAAACTAATAATTAAAATAGTGTAGGTATGTATTAGACTAAAACTACTAGGTACCTACCTATTATATAAACATTATATTATAGGTATCGACATATTTTGTATCTACATTCAATGCCAACAAGAAACTGTGATCCTCACTATCTTATCAAACGGTATTTCGCTAGCAACAAAACTATTAGGTAAATTTAACACCAAACTCCATTCCAGGGAAATTCCAATTTGCTGATTCAACAAATTTTATAACAACAATAACACATAAATAAAAATCACTCAACCCTTACAAAATGTTACTGAACAAAAAGTGCGAACACGATCACTTCCAAACACACAGTTCCTCAACAGTAATTCTAGTATAGTGTCTTGTAATTATTCCTAAAGGAACACCCGAAGGTTTAGTCCTTGAACGACCACCAACTGCGTGTGTTGTAATATAACTGGATTTACAAAAACACATTGATGCTTTTATATAGGTAACCTTTCTGTCTGGCCCTATACCGTTGGCCTAGGGTTAAATGATACACTTTTGTGGCAAAATGTCGTACATATCAGGATGTTCACCCCACGGGTCATGGAAGAGAGAATGTATTGTTTCAACGATAATTTGTATCTAAGGTCATTACGGGTGGTTGTTTTGATTTTATTTGAATAAAAAACGTCGTATTTTGTGTTGAAGATTCCTAATCTCGGATATTGTTCAGTTGGGTTTATTGATTTACTGTGGTTTTGTTAACACTTAACATGTACTAACAATAAAAAGTGTTCGTGTATTTTTGTGGGGATTTCGTTCATATTTTCAAAGGGTTAAATGTTTTTCAAATCTTAAATCTAAATGCTGGCTGCTCAGAGCTTGGTCATGCAACTGCGTATCGAAATAGGGACGTTACTCGCTTATCATTTACCCTTTGTAGAAAGGTGAATGCCCCTTAGAATAGACACATCTTATCCAGTCCTGTCCTCTACATAGTTTATGATAGCACGACGTCTTGGACTTATGATTATTTATTTTATAAAAGGATGATTTGGATGAATTCGACAGCGGAGGGAAGAAAAAAGGGAGCTCTTTGCCTTGCAGTGGAACCTATCTAAAGCTTAAAAAGATACTCATTTTACATTTATTTTCTATAAAAGAAAATTATTCTGAGTTTCCGGTCCCAGTGTCTATAACATCCCGCAAAAATGTCTGAGAACTCGTAATTTTTTTATGTTTGACGTAGGCAGAGTGCAATATGAATTTGCGGTAACGCTTCAAAAGTACGAAAAACGATAACAATGTTTTAAATTACCAGTTAATCATCAACTGCGTGATTTGACGGAAAGAAGCTGAACAGGACTCAAAGTCCTGTAGAAAAAAAATGATCTACCCACATGGCATTAAGCATCTATCATTATCTTATATCTACCATGTTTATTTATAAGTTTTCTAATAACTACTATAGCTGCAATTTTTTTAAGCAGAATATGTGAAGACGAATTAAAATTAATTAAGAACTATTTTATTTTGTGTGTCTACTGTGGAAATATGTAATTGCATAAATGTATTTTTAATTTCCCGTTAATTTACAGGTTAAAAACATCTTAAAATTATTAATAATCATCTTTTTTGGACCTAAAACTTTTATTAACGTCTCCGAAATCGGATTAAAATATTTACTACCTAAATTTTAAAGACCAATAGGCAATCTCCTTATTGTACATTTCTTCTGGGTCGTGTATTAGATAATCAATGCTGGAAGATCCAAACTGCCATCTATGAACAGGAACGGGAACTAAAACTCTTTTCCGTAACACTGCCATCTAGTCAATTTTATGTAATGGAACATTACGCCATTAGTTGTCAACTGACGCATATTCAGTTCATAGACGTCCTACTAGATGTCGTTAATTACAAAATCAAAACAACATATTTTTTCTAATATTTTATTTATAGCTTACACATTACATTTCTGACTTCTTAACAATGAAGTTACATAATGAATCAACAAAAAAAGAAAATAACAACTATAAGAAGCAACACAAACTAAAGTACATAGTAAATGCATTTGAAAATAGCTTATCTAATTGTCACCGAAATGCTCACCTAAAATCCAGCTTGAAACACTGACGCACTACAAAACAGATATAACAGTGTAGCGATAAGTAATCAGACGGCGGAATTTTGTACTTACAGAAAATGTAGCAAAATTGCAAATAAATAAACGGGCATTTTGACGCCTCTCAATTTTGCCAACGACCAAAATTAATAAACCATCCACCTCCCTAGATCGATCATTGAAATAAACCAATAACAACAGTTTGATGGTTATATAAATGACAATATTATTTATTTTGGATGGGTATAACATACTAATAACATTATTTATTTTCGTTTACTTCAGTATTGATCAAGAACGTTTATTAATTTTGGCAGTAAAGCTGCCTCTCTACCAGACATGATACGTTGCTAAGCTATGTAGGTATGTCAAATGAAGTTAGCTTAATTTTCATAGCTTAGCTTGACTGGAAAAATCAATAACTACGACTTGACGCTACCACTGCATCGACCTATAAGGCGACCGACAGACGGATTGCACGCCCGCCAAACTAACTTCTTTTATGAGCAGTCGGTTTTAAATTAAATGACGAAACGAGAGATCATTGATGGTGCCAGTCAATAAGTAATAACAATGTTTTAAAAAAATTAATATATTGCGACGTATAGCAATGGCCTGAGGTCATCTTTAGACAAGAGAATAATAGGTAGTTGATTACTTTTTTTTTTGATACATTTATCAAAAACGTATGCCATCCAAAATCTAACGGAAAAACAATTTTCAAAAAGTAAGTTATAAAGCTTTGAAATTTGGTGGAAAGGTTAGTTGTCATATAACAGTAATACAACACTGTGACGTCACCGATAGTCGCCGGCCATAACGCTGCGTGCGTGCGAAAGAGATAGCGCGATATCTCCTCGTCCCCACTTTTGCTCACAACAATATTTCAAATATGAATAACTGCTTTATTTTTCAACCAATTTTGATGCTGATTTCACAGAAGAATTTCTTTTTCGTATTATTTTCTGTTACATATAAAATAATTTACAAAGATAAACATAGGAAACTACCCTATTACGTTGGGTGAAATTTTGAACTAGAGTACAATGGTTTTAGTGCATAGTATAGCAGTACTGATGCATAAAGATGAATTTTGATACTTCCTCCCATCTCATTTTAATGTGTGGCAATAATAATTTCAGCGCACAATGTGTCAGTCTACCAACCTGGGCCTTACTGATCTCAAAACGTTTGGATTCTCTTTAGGGATGTGCAGTATCGTGAAAAATCGGGATCCGCGGATACGAATAATTATTATTAGCGTCAAGATCCGCGAATACGAATAATTAAATATTTACTCGATCGATGTCGGCACGCTTGCTTACAGTTTGTGATAGGCTGATCAATGTAAAAAATCATATCTCTGCCATTTTAATTGCTAGTAGCAAAATTTACTACTTTGATTTGGTCACCATGCCAGTTGACAGAGCTGTTACAAAATCACAAGTCAAATGCTATTTTGAGTTTTTGGAACGCTTATTACGTCTTGGATCTTAGATTATAATGCTATGTCAAAAGCGATGTCGACTAATCTGAGTTCGTCGTTCCGTTCGAATAAGATTCGTCCAAGATTCGCCAAAGAGTGTCGGATACGAATAAAGATCTTTAACCCTTGGATATCCGCGAAACGGATACGGATAGCTGGCACATCTCTAAGGCCAGCCATAGACGGACCGCATGTTGCAGTCGAGACAGACTGCTCTAGAGCGATCGCGTTGAAGTCGTACAAGACTGCAACACGACCGCATAATGCAGTCGACTACGACTGCTTGCAGCAGTTGTGTTCGACCGCAAATTAATACTGACACGAGTTCATTTACAAGATGGATTTCTATGAAGAAAAACTGCTTCTTGTACTACTATTACGCAAGCGTACGCGTAGAAGACACCGTAGTAAGTGAGCGCGTCCAATACTACAATCAAGAGAACAGCATGGAATATTTCAGGGATCCCTTTGGTTCGCCTACTTTTTTTTAAACAATTTTTTCGCATAATTCACTTGGCATAATAGTACTATCGCATAGTAATATTTTGGCTTACTACTTTTTTGTCATAATAAGCTATTGGAATAATTTAAGCTCGACTAATTTGTATTAGACTAATACATATTTCGCATAACATGTATTTAGAATAAATTGGGTTAGAGAGGCGAGCGTGTTAGGTGCACATGAACCACCGCCAGAACCGACTTTAAGTCGTTTCCAACTCAGACAAAACCAAACATGAATGATGCTTATTTATTTTTATGACTTTTGATATTTATGCTTTTTGACATTAGTCGTTCTGACGGTTGTGCTTTTTGTATTTATGCTTTTTTTATTTTATGCTAACACAATTATGCGTAATGATTATTATGCACATTGATATTTAGGCTTAAAGCTAAGATGCGTAACAATATTACAAAAAAAAAAATATGCAATCCAATAGGGAACCAATATTTCATACTTTGGATCCCCAGCAGACATTAAAAAGTTTTTCAACTACTTTACAATGTCCGTGGTTTCAATTGGTGAATTAGTTAGTATTTTAAGCCATAAAATACAACGAACAGATTCCAAAATGAGCTGAACCGGTTGCCTGCCGAGAGGAAGAGATTGGTATTCAGCGGGGAGGACACTCGACCGCTCAGGAACTGCTCGAGCGGTCCGTGTATTGCGAATATGAATTTAGTGTGAAAACTGCAGATCGCCGTGAGGCAACCGCATCTTGCAGTCGGTCTCGACTGCAACATGCGGTCCGTCTATGGCTGGCCTTATTCACACTTTAAAATTACAATAGATTTTGTATCCGACTGTTTGAAAACCTGCGACTGCATGCAATCCGTCCGTAAGCCTTTGCGTATACACATCAGATCTAGTCTAGACAGAATTTACAACTGGACATCTAGATAGAGATCACAGAAGATTGCCAAAAGAAGTCAACTACGTAAAGCTTACCCTAATTTGTAACATTTAGTTCCGTCCGATAAATACAAAAATACTGGTAAAAAAACATGATTCGAAAAACACAAGCAAGAAATAAATCCAAATAAAGAAGTCACCCTCGACGAGTACACAATTTTGGTTGTCCGAACTCTCGGTGCAAAATTAGTTCAAGTGATTGCCGGTAGATGTCGCTATATTAAAATTGGTCTTAGGCTAGATTATGCAGTCATAGTCATTGCTACCAACGCATACTGTATAGACACATTATTTCTTGATTACATAGATATTTATATATAACTATAGAGTCAAAGTATATTATTAATTCACAGTTGAGGATATTCAACACGTTAACATTTAATTTATACTGAGAAATATAAATAACTAACGATCCGAACCGATATCATATTGATACAATAATTTGAATCAATCGAATCGCGATATTAGAAACAGAAATAAAGACTTTCAGTTGTACTTCTATTGATCGGATTAAGAGGATTTCATACAACCGAAAGTTATTAATTTGTATTATTTCGGTGTCATTTTTTGGAACACCTTACTCATCTAAAGCCTTCTCTCAGAATTCACCCGATGGCGTAAAAAGGAGGATTATTTCCCTTCTTAACTTAATTTACACACGGCTTCCTTAAGTTTTATACACTTTCATAAAATGCAGATCATAGGAAAAACCTTATCAAAATCAGTCCAGTATTTAATGATAACACACCATACAGACTTTTAGCTTACTAGTGGTATTAAATGTCTGATTTAGTAAATCACTTACATCTCCATATTTTTGAGAGATCTATGTGAACTGATACTAAGATGATATTTTTTCCCAATCTACTTTTCTTTATAAATTTATTCTCTAACCTAAGCCTCCGAATGAATCCTAGAGGAATAAATCACATAAATGAAGAACATAGTAGTTTAAGTATGAAAGCATACATTTTTAGAGTTAAAAGAAACTGCCTATACAAATAATGCAGAAGCTAGTATTAAACATCTAGCAACAGTTTACACAGACCCCTAGATTACGTCCAAATTCAATTTGTAACAATGAATCGCCAAAAATAATTATCAAATTTGTCAAAAATAACCAGGCAATTTTTCCAATTTATTAAATTTGAACACTCGATTCCCGAAGGTGACAATTATAATCGATATAAACACGTCACTACTCGAAACTAAAGTTTAATCGATTTGTTCATCCTTACATTCTATACACAAAAGTCCACAATATACAAGATTTATCGATTGAATTTATTTTAATACATATACACTTAATTACTTAGTACATCTGGTTTATAGTCTTACATTGTATTTAGGGTAAAGGGCCCTTTCACCGTATACCAGTTACGCGAAAACTAGCAAATGTACCAACTAGGATGTTGATGGAAATTCCTAAATAGTCTTAGGAATAACAATGAGAAGAGTCATTTATGTATTTATGCAAGTACATAAACGCAAGACTTGGCATAAAAAACATTGTCAGTTAAACTTTTAGTTGACTGGTTACGGTTGACTGACTTGTTTCGTTTTTTATTATAAATCTGACATAATATTCTAAACTACCCACAATAAGAAAACTTGTTTTGAAAAAATTCGTATTCTTTCATCATCAACTTCCGTATCTAATACACTTTGCAACCATTCAAAGTCTCCAAATCACTCCTTAAAACTACTTTAATATACGCATAAAATACATCAGTCCATTACATTTTCAAAATACTTTCCGCTAGGCCATTTGCCGACAAGCCTATGTTCCCTTATTAAATATCTTACTTAAAGGTAAACACTTCAGCCTTAGCCCTTTACCCATCGGGCCAGTCGTGACACGAAACCGTCAGAATTTAGCAGCCAAACAACATTTCACCGTAAATAGAAATCTTACACTGAAGAATTTATCACATCAGAAATTACCAAATCAGATACCACATTATTTACTTACCTAATCTAGTTCTTTGATACAAGAAAACACGTCTGTTGTCTTTACAACAATATAAACACAATATCCATGTCACTTAGCAAATATCACTGTTCACTGACATCCGTTCACTACACTATGCGTCCATATCGCTACCTCAAGTGTCAATTGTCACGTATAATGAGGTGTTTTTTGAAGTCCCAAGATCATTCAAGCTCTGTGTACATGAATGAGAATTTGTCGTGGCTGGTGGGTGGCAGGACTTTGGCTTCGATCAGGCACTGGACCACCCACGTGGTTGC
The DNA here is from genome assembly GCA_949316025.1 of Lapara coniferarum. NCBI lineage: Eukaryota > Metazoa > Arthropoda > Insecta > Lepidoptera > Sphingidae > Lapara > Lapara coniferarum. The sequence goes on along the minus strand of OX438934.1, from coordinate 4,378,232 downwards.
CACGAGAGGGATGTTATCCTGGTTCGCTTTGTTCTGTACTTCGTGTGGACAGTCCCACTCGGTGACTAGCGCGAGGGCTCCGGACATGTTCAGGTCTTCTTCGTTGACCACCCGCGTGGTGGCGCCGGCGAGGGTGCACACTCGTTCCCAGAACTTGACGAACGTGTCCTGATCTCCGCAGAGGAGGATGATTTTGTCCTTGAAGAATAATGAGTTTCGCCTGCCTGACGGTGGTACCTGGAAGTTACTTGAATATTAGTATTTGATGACTAGAAAAAATAAATACGGACATTTCCGATTATCAATAATTGTAGCTTGTAACCAATCTTGAACAAAATTTCTTAGAGTTTGAGACTTTGACTTTGATGGAAATTAAATGAAATAGCTGTTTTACTACATAATGCAAATGAGAAATACTACACAGAAGACATACAACAATCATCATATTTATCAATATTTAGTATTAATTATGTTACACTAGGGGGGTCAAGGGTCGAATATGAGTGTGGGTTAATTTGGGTTGGAGGGTCAAGGGGGGTAATTTGGATTGGAGGGTCAAGGTTTCAATTTGGGTTGAGGGGTCAAGGGGATTAATTTGGGTTGGGGGGGTCAAGGGGGTCAATATGGGTTGGGGGGTCAAAGAGGTCAATACGGGTTGGGGGGGTCAAAGGGGTCAATTTGGATTGAGGGGTCAAGGGGATTAATTTGGGTTAGGGGGAGGGTCAAGGGGGTCAATATGGGTTGGGGGGTCAAAGGGATCAATATGGGTTGGGGGGTCAAAGGGGTCAATTTTGGTTGAGGGGTCAAGGGGATTAATTTGGGTTGGGGGGATCAAGGGGTCAATATGGGTTGGGGGTCAAGGGGGTCAATATGGGTTGGTGGGTCAAAGGGGTCAATTTGGGTTGGAAGGTTAAGGGGGTCGATTTGGGTTGGGGAGTCAAGGTGGGTCAAAGTATAAAAAAAAAACTCGTTATACCCAATTAACAAAGCACTGGTTGATCAGCGACCAGCCCGCCGGCAGCGCGTACGCGTCCGCGTCCTGCAGCGCGCGCGCGCCGCACGACACGATCACCCACGCGTGCGACACCGCGCGCACCTCCGCCGCCACGCACTGGATGTACTTCGCCGTCAGGCACGGCCGCGGCGCGATCAGCTTGCACACGCCGTACTTGCTCTTCGGCACGTCGTCGAAGTGGCTGCGGTGAATGTTGCCTTAGTCAGGTACTAATCCCATTGTTTTTAATTATTTGGCAAGTTGTTATTAATAGTTTTAAATACTGATCCTTCAGTCAAACTATTTGAGTAGTTTTGAAGGACATACGTAGATTTGTAAGTTTCTTCTGTTTTTTTTTTGTAAAAGTATAAATAAAAAAAAATGGTACTTGATTAGAAAAAATCCTATTGATATTATAAAGGCGAAAGTTTGTAAGAATGTATGGATGTTTGTTCCTCTTTCACGCAAAAACTACTGAACGGATTTCAATGAAATTTGACACACGGGTAGATCATGTCGTGGATTAACACATAGGCTACTTTTCATCCCGGGAAAATATAAAACGGGACTTTTATCCCGGAAAACTTTTTAAAGCGGGCGGAGCCGCGGGCAAGAGCTAATTAACAATAAAAATATAATGTGTGTTTCGCTACATTCCGAAAACATAATTATATTATCGCTTTTGAAATCTATGATTTTAATAAATTTACAAGCTGGCAACACCAACAACGAAAAACAGTTAAATAATGGCGATCGACTTAGCGGGGAGTCAATTTACTCTCGGCAAGCGGATCGACAGGACGAAGTTATACTACATATGCATATTTACTATGTGTGGAAAACATCAAAAGATTTCCTGAGATCATTAGTTATTTTCACAGTTTCCATAAAAAAGTTATCAGTTGATGACAGACTGTAAACTGTTGCAAGACCGTTCTAAGAATATATAATTTATATGAATATTATGAATTAATACTTCACAAATTATAGTAAATGAACTTGGAGTGTGACCATACAAGATACCCATTACAAATACAAGAACTTTTAATTAATTTTATGAACATACTAGCTTCTGCCCACGGCTTCGCCCGCGTTAATAAGTTTTCCAGGCTAAAAGTACATACATAAAAACCTTCCCGTTGAATCACTCTATCCAACACATTTATTTCGATAAAGATTAATATTATGACGTTGATACAACTCATAACAAATAATGCATTAATTTCGACCAAATTTGATTACCATAAAAACGGTTCTAGTGAGTTAATCTTAAAAGATAGACATATACTGTCGGACATTTTTGTGGATCATTTTAAGAGAAATAATTCTTTCATACATATATTTTTGGTATCTTGGACCGTTTTCGCAGCGCACGCAATGAAAGCCCTCAAGGATGAATAATTTTCCCTGTTTTTTGCACATTTTCCATTATTTATTCGCTCCTAATAGTTGCATCGTGATGTTATATAGCCTAAAGCCTTCCTCGATAAATGGTCTATTCAACACAAAAAGAATTTTTCAATTCGAACCAGTAGTTCCTGAGATTAGCGCGTTCAAACAAACAAACAAACTCTTCAGCTTTATAATATTAGTATAGATGTATGATAAGGTTAACTTTGCTTAGAGCCATGTGTATTGATCACATATTTTTTTTATCCTGACCTGTAAACTATTCCGCCGCCAGCCTCCAATTGTTCCTTGAGTCGTTCCTTGTTGAACGGCCTGTCACAGAACTCTAGATCTTCAGTATCAGTGCCTACGACTGAGTTTGCCTCGCCGTCTTCTTCGGACGAATAGTGCCGCGCCTCTTGATTCTAAACAATATAGCTCTGATTGTAAAATAATTATATTCAATAATGATTTCTTATGTTTACGCGAATGTTAGACATTTAAATAAAACTATATTATGGATTTTATCGCCGTTTTTTAATGTATATTTTCTCCCGACGAAATATAAATTAAAAAAAAAGCGATAAAATAGTTTTATTTAAATTATTTTCAATGTTAGCAATGTGTAAAAACTTAAAGTGGGTCCAATGTGAATTGGAATCTATACTACAATAAAGCAGTAGATCCCGTTGAATCTATACATTGAAAAAAAATTATAAAAAGGGGGGTAACTAAAGAAGAGTATGTAATGGAAAATAAATCTGCGATTTTTATAATTCTTTTCTTTCTGTTTGTTACTGCAGATCTGTGAATTTACTGAACAGATTCCAATAAAATTTGGTATGGAGATTGAAGCCCTAGAAAGGACATAGACTCCTTTTTATCCCAGGACAATATGATATCACGGAAAAACTTTTTCACGTGGGCGGCCACAAGCAAAAGTTAGTTTAAAAATATTATTATTCAAGTTGGAGCTTTTTATTTTGACTGTCTTGACGTTACAGACAGTATGCAGTAATAAAAAATATTTGTTTGTTTTTTACAAATATCCACCTATATAGTTAAAAATAACTAGTAAGTACTAAATTTTATAAAAATAATTTCTTTTTTACCTTTTCAACCTTCGTCCGCCTAGGTGTATCGGTGCAGGTCAACAGGAAATGCATCCCGGCGAACAACTTGGTATCTGGTCCCGGAATAGGTCCCAGCTTGGACACCGTCTCATCATCATTCTCGAATTTGGTTAATTTCGAGTTCTTCTTCCCGATGTTTTGTTTCGCAGCACCCTTTAACTGCAGCGGGCCCGCTGAAATGAAAATGTAGTAGAATTTTGCATGCTTTTTTGTTAATGTAAATATGTTTTTTCAACGATATTCAAAAATATATCATATTCACTGTACTTCACAATCATTTTTTGACTGCAATAGGATACCACACTCATTTTTAATCTCTACTTTTTTCAAATATTTTCGTCATATAACTTCTAAGATAGAAAGAATTATTCAAATTCGGTAAAAAAATCATGTTATGAGCTTTTGAATTTCGGTAGAAGGGATAAGTGACAAAAAAAGATGCGCGATACCCACATATGACGTCATCGAGAATTACAACGCGTGCGAAAGAAAGAGATGAAGCGATAACCCCAGTGCTGCCCATGGAAATTCTTGAAATACAAATTATTACCTCATTTCGTAACCAATTTTAATGCAGTTTTCGCAAAAAAGGCTTCTTTTTTCGTAAAAGTTGCTGTTACATATAGAATAATGTACAAAATCAAACATAGGATAATCCCCTATTACTAAGAAATAAAATTAACTACAGAGTGTCCCATTCAATACACTTAATGTATATGACATATTTTTTATCATTTTATTGTTGGTTAAGATGTCCATCGCTGCATGAGTCAGCGTCTCTGTCCTTTTTGTATACAGACCTGCCTCTGTGTGGATTCTTGGCAATAGTCAGATTTCTGTAAATTGGGACGAAAACCAATAATGAAATCATGATTGCTATTGTTTGACTATGTCGAAAATATTCATAATTCGTTATATTTTGATAAGCTTAGTAACTGAAAACTTAGAAAAGAAATTAAAGAGTAAAATAATACAAATAACTGTATTATAAAAATAATGTACACTTTTGTACGTGGTTGTACAGTCAGCGGCATAAGTAACTGAACAAAATTAAAATTTCAAATATACAGGGTTACAGGTTAAGTCGACCTAGATCCTTTAAGAGGTTGTAGTTTCCATCATTTCTGACTACTTTCACTATGAAACACCATATCTCAAATCTAACCGTTTTCGAGATATTGGACTTTGAAGTTTTTTTTAGAAAATTCAGTCTTTTTTTCCATTGGCCTGTTTTTTTTTATTTTTTATCATTTGATTTACGTGTGTTTGTTATTTTTGTGTAGAAGACAAGTTGTTTTATTATTATCAATACTAAAATTTCAGATTTATGAACCGACTACGTTGTAGCAGACGATTGATTATAAAAAAATTGTAATGACTTTATTTTTATTAGTTAATCTTTCTGAAATATTGAAAAAAAAATCTATGAAAGATAATCGGCAGATGTGCTTAAAAATATCTACGTTTCAATAGCTGTCTAACAAGGTATAACAAGCTTGGGTTTTGTCCATATTTTTGGAAAAAACTTTGATGAAAGGCTTCCAGGTAGAACTAAGGAAAATAAAATAAAACAATGAAATCGTTAAAAGTTATGTTTATTTCTATTTCATATTAATTTCTAACATGTTTACTGTCTACAGTTTATGTTCCACATGTCCACCTCTGTTTCGCACACATAGTCTCATTCTGCGTCTTAATCCAGTCTTTACTACGCCAGTTGTTAGAGTGCTTCTCATTTTATTGGCTGCATTGATAATTCTTTGTCTTAAAACATCAACAGAGGTGATGGGATTTGATTCACTGTAAACTAAAGTCTTCATATGCCCCCATACATAAAAATCCATGGGGGTCAGGTCTGGACTTCTTGCTGGCCACGGTATAGGTCCACCTCTTCCGATCCACTTGTTAGGGAAACTATTATCTAACCACTCTCTGACACTTCGCCTGTAGTGTGCAGGGCACCCGTCATGTTGATACCACATTGATTTCTCGAATGAGGTTGAGTGCTATGTCTTCTAATAATTCCGGTAAATCTTGTCTTAAAAAGTTTTCATAGATTTCTCCGTTTAAATTTTCAGGGAGAAAGAAAGGCCCAATCAAATGGTTACATATTATTCCCATCCATACATTTAAACTGAATCGTCTTTGTGATCCTTGTGGCCGTTTCTTATTGGGATTACCTTGAATTTTAGAGCCCAGTAATGAGCGTTGTGGTAATTTGTTATACCGTCTTTATCAAACTTCGACTCATCTGTCCACAAGATACTTTTAAAAAATGATGGATTTTCTAAACCCGCATTGAGCATGAATCTGCAGAAATCCAACCTCCTGACAGGATCTCCTTCTTCGATAACGTGTACCGGCATGTAATGGTATGGATATAATCCAGCAGTATTCACCGTAAACCAAACTTTCCACTGCGATAGTCCAAGTTCTCGGGCAACGATATTAGTTGACGTTGTTGGATCCGATCTAAAGCGTTGAACAATTTCGTGTTGCTGTTCATCGTCATCATTGACACGTGGTCTACCCAGGTCTGATTTTCGCCTCGAAACAGAGCCAGTCTCTCTAAGTCGTCGGTAAACTCCATCAAAGACACTAACATCCGGTATTCTGCGGCCAGGATAACGTGATATGTATTCATCGCGAGCTCGTGCGGATACGCAGTCGCAGTATCCATAACAAATCAAAATATCAGCATATTCCTCGTGCGTGAAGGACGTCATCTTCAACAGTTCCAAGCCGGAAGCACAAATCAGAGTCCAGTATACAAGCTCAGTCAAATCACGAATCAAACAGTCCAGAAATCCAAACCAAGTCGAGTAAAAACACCAAGAGCACAAAGTAATCGCATCTACAACAGACGAATCGCGTTAGCAGACTAACACCAATTTCAATAACAACTAAATAGCCGGGTTTTTTCTCACTCACACCTGCTAAATTCACATACTGTCTCACTCGCGCGCACCCAAAACCCCATAAAACACAATAGGCGAAGCAGGTAAGCAACCTTTTAACGATGTTTTTTTCTAAGAATTTTGATAAAACCCAAACTTGTTATACCTTGTTAGACAGTTATTGAAACGTAGATATTTTTAAGCACATCTGCCGAATATCTTTCATAGATTTTTTTTTCAATAATTCAGAAAGATTAACTAATAAAAATAAAGTCATTACAGATTTTTTATAATCAATCGTCTGCTAAACCGCAGTCGGTTCATAAATCTGAAATTTTAGTGTTGATAATAATAAAACAACTTGTCTTCTACACAAAAATAACAAACACACGTAAATCAAATGATTAATAATAAAAAAAAAACAGGCCAATGGAAAAAAAGACTGAATTTTCTAAAAAAAACTTCAAAGTCCAATATCTTGAATACGGTTAGATTTGAGATATGGTGTTTCATAGTGAAAGTAGTCAGAAATGATGGAAACTACAACCTCTTAAAGGATCTAGGTCGACTTAACCTGTAACCCTGTATACGCGTTAAGTTAAACTGAATCATGTTTTTCTGTGTTTGAAATAAATTGAATCTCTTTTATTTGACTTATGTGAAGAGAAAAAAGTTAAGTAAGAAAAAAAAAGTATGTAGGCAATTTGAAATTTTGTATTTGTTTAGCTACTTATGCAAACTGTACATATTTGGTTAATAGCATACTACACAAGAAAAAGCAAGCTTACTGAAAAGAGGAAACGAAGGAAGAATTATAAATTGCTCTAATGGATACAATAAAGTCATAAGGCGGATTTTCCTGGAGGATAAAAAAAAGTGTGCCATAAAAACTATTTGATCATTTACAGTGGGTTATATTCTAGTAAAATCGATTAACTAGCATGTCAGATGTATTTCTATAGGCCGGTTATGTCATCTGCTTAATTTTTACTCCCGATATTTCGAAGACTGCATCCTTCTTTATCACGGGGCGGGCTCAAGGCTGCAGTCTTGGATACGTCGGGAGTAAATACATTTATCACAAAACAGACCGTTAAGTAGTTTTAATATAAATAAAGAACGTTCACGCAAAAACGTAACTTTAAAGAAAAACCTTTACTAAACAAAATTTAAAAAATATATAAGCTAGAAAATAAATTAAAAAAACATGAAAAAATGACAGTTTGTAAACGTGCGATAAGAAATCATGTGCCAAGTATTTTACTATTTTTTCATTGTACAGTCAGCCACATAAGTAGCTGAACAAAATCAACATTTCAAATCGCCTATATACGCGTTTAAACAAACTGAAACTTTTTTTTCTTCGTTTGAGTAAAATGAATCTCTTATTTTATTTGTGAAGAGAAAAAAAAGGTCAACAAGAACAGAAAAGTATGTCGGCAATTTGAAATTTAGAATTTGTTTGTATGTCAGCAGCATAAGTAGCTCAATGAATTCAAAATTTCAAATCGCCTACATACTTTTGTGCTCGTACTAATCTTTTTTCTCTTCACAAAACTCTGTACTCCATTTGATCGCGCCAAATGGAGACGACCGCGTTCAGTACTGACAGATCCAGAGGACGAAATCACTCTGGCCATTCGCGAAAAGATCGAGCATCAAAAGCTCTTACACTCCACAAGACCGCTGTACCGTCCTCGCCGTCGAGGACCTCGTCGCGTTCCCCGTCACCCTGACCTCTCTTAGCAGTTCCGGCCCGCGTGCCGAAGACTACGAATACATCAATTAGATTAGGTTAAAACCATGTTTCCCCCAAACGCTGATGTCTTATCCTCTCAGTGGCCGCCCTGAGCCGAGGTTCGTGACCCGTTAGTGGGTCGCCCTCAGCGTGGTCGCTTAATTTTAAGGGTTGCGAGCGCCTTCTGCACTCACCCAAAAGACCGGTGTTCTTTCATAAGCCGACCCTCGTCAGGCTAGAAAGAGTAATGTCAGGGACAAAAAAAAAATCTTCACAGAAATAAAAGAGGTTCGCTTTACTTCGTACGAAGAATTTTTTTTTCAGTTCCACTTAACCCGTATATAGGCGATGTGAAGTTTTGATTTTGTACAGATATTTATGCTGCTAACTGTATTACTGAGTAATAAACTAAACTAAGTAGGAAGTATCGAGCGTCGTACCTTTGACCCCGTCGATCTTGCGCGGTGTCCTCTGCACCTCAGGCTCCACCCCGGCCACCTCCTCGAGCCTGGTGCCCGGGGCAGAGTTGCTGCTCTCGCTGAACTCGCTGCTCTCACTCGCCACGCGCTTGCGACCGACCACCGGCGTGCTTTTTGTAGCCTTGGTTGCCACACCTGAGTGGGAAAATCAATCAATCAATTTATTTTGCAAATATGGGTACATTATTAGGTGGCGTATTTTGTAACAAAGTATCTTTCCATATTTAGTCGAATGACATGCAAAAATTATTCATGTTTCATAAAAGATACAATAAAGTCGGATAATAAAATAACATCTTAAAGAAACTAAAAACTACCATCATATAACAATAATCTGTCACAGCATTTACAATGTATTTAACAAATTTATTCTTGTAAATATTCTCTAATATGGTAATATGTGGATAGTATTGTTATTTTTCAAAAGATTATGCAACCAGCCCTGTATTATAATACTGCCCACTGCTGAGCACGGGCCTCCTCTACCACTGAGAGGTGTTAGGCCTTAGTCCACCACGCTGGCCTAGTGCGGGTTGGCAGACTTCACACACCCTCGAAATTCTTATGGAGAACTCTCAGGTATGTACGTTTCCTCACGATGTTTTCCTTCACCATTAAAGTGAACGATAATTGATAAACAATACACACGTAACTTGACAAGTCAGAGGTGTGTGCCTTGGGTTTTGAACCTCTGGACGTTGCCTCGGCAGACCCGTTGCATTTCCAACTAGGCTATCGTCCAGCCAAAAGATTATATAGAGCCGAAATTGCGAAAATTGACATAAAATTTTGGGCCTGTTCGTCAGTAACTCATTCTCAAATAACAAAACGCCTGAGTAAAATGCTATAGGCTAATGTATGGGCTTTAAAGTATTTATGATGATCAGTGTATTCTATTGGCATAAGTCCCTTACCTGAGGTTGAAGCCTTTGGACTCTTGGGTGAGGTGACCCGTTTCCTAGCGCTTGTGTTCACTTTGTCTCGACTACGAGCACTGCGAGGACCCTGTGCCACAACAAATATTTTACTTAATAAGCCTCCTTGGACTGACTGACGACTGCCTCGGTGGCGTAGTTGTATTACAGTACGACTGCAAAGCTGAGGTCTCGGGTTCGATCCCCGGGTCGGGCAAAATGATATTGAGTTTTTCTATTCAGTATCAGCTCGGAGTCTGGAATTTGTGCCCGATATGACGATAGGCTCGCCCCCTATCACATCATGGGACGGAATAACGGCGAAAAGTGGGTGCACTAGTTGCGCCTCTGCCTACCCCTTCGGGGATAACAGGCATGAGTGTATTTGTATGTAAGCTTCCTTGGGTGAAATAGTTCCAATGAAGGCGAACTGATCACCCGTCAGCGCGACTGCGTACGTCGCTATAAATAAGCTTCCTTTAGTTTGTTGTATGTCATTACTTCCCAGAATACTGGTGTTAGGTCTTATATGTTAGAGTCCGTCTGGGTGGGTACCACCGCAATGTATACAGGGTCATTTTGACATTGCGTTAATAAATGAAACCACATACTTATCTCGTTGAAAATAACACTTTTCATTAAGTTATTTTAACCGTAGGTGTAAAATAAAAAAGTGTAAGTTTCGAACAAAATAAATATCAATAAAATGTAACTTTAAGTTTACACGCCCTAATGCCACTATGACTGCTCTAGGAGAATTCGTCGCAGCAGCAACATTACACTTTCAGTCAGAAATACACTTACGCACACACCATATTCGCACTAAACTACAAAATTATAAAAAATTGGAATACTACAACCGGGATTATTGGCGAAAGTATTCGTTATTCATTGATAATTTTTGGCACGATGTTAGCAGAGGTATAGACGAATATGTGGTTTCATTTAGTAACGTAATGTAAAAATGACCCTGTATATCTACGGACAAACAGCAGTGTGTATGCACTGTTGTGTTTCGGTTTGAAGGACATTCTAGCCCACTGGCTAGAATGTCCTTCAAACCGAAACACACTTAACTACAGCACAATGAGACTTAACATCTTATGTCTCAGGATGGCGAGCCACATAGTACTTTGTAACTCAAGGTGCTGGATAGCGTTTTTACTGTTTATAGGTCGTATCGCTTATCGACGAACGGCATGCTCGTCTCGTCATTCGATGCAATAATAAAAAAAAATATAACCTGTATGATATTATCCAGGTCGAGTTCTCTATTGTGCCGGCGGCGCGGGGTGGCGGGGGCGGCGGGGGAGCGAGGACGCGCAGACTCCTTCAAAGCCTTCGCCTGGTCTTCCGTCAGGTAGAGTTCGCTCGCTGTCACCATCACCGTCATGTCACTGCAAAATCACTTTGGTTACTTGATAAATAACACACACACACATACATAAACTCAGATTACATATTTAGTATATTAAATAAGCTTACATTTATTTATTAAGAGATGTGAGCCGAATGGTCGCTTAATAGAAATTTATTTTTGTTAAATCTTATTTGGTCTACTGCGATACGGACCTGGAGCCTAGTGCAGTGATCGCTGTAAACCGTTTTGTGATAATTATTTTTGTGACAATAAAGATTATTATTATTAAATACTAGTTGCTTAGGGCTTTGCTTTGGCCAGTAAATTCCTAGTTAAATCAATGTAAAATATAATCATACTGATGTGAGTGAGTGCTACTAGAGTCGATTTAGTTGCCACTACATGCAAGGATTACAAGGATATGACATATTTTTTTTGTTTACGCGGAGAAAGTGAATTATTACTACCGCCCAGTGTTCAAGGGGAACGACTGAGCGGTTACATTGGGTTCACCGTGCCTTACGACCCGACGTTGAGCCGCCCGGAGATGGAAAACGTCGGGCGACCGCCGGGCCGAGTCCCTAACCTATGTACACCGCACGGCATACCAACTAAAACTCCGCGGTGGCCATCTTCGGCGCATTAGGGACGGCTGCGGGCTTCCTCCGACTCACGCCTAAGTTGTCGTCCGCAACCGCCCCTAAGGATATGACATGACGTACAAAAAACTGGGTAGGGTACAAACTACAAAGCAAACGCCGACAAGGCGGCGGCCACCGCGCTGCGCCGGCCACGCGGTCGTTAACCCGTCAGCTGATGCACGTGTTTCATTACGATTTATTTGAAATATTGACTTTTTTACTATGTTTTTCAGAATAATAGTTTGATTTATCTATCCATACGTGAAGCTGTACAGAAATTTGAGAAAATCCTACTAAAATTATAACAATGCAATCGCGATTTTTTTTAGTGCCATCACGTCAGGAATCACCAATACTATCACCTGTATTCGTTTCCGAGAGCGTTTCCCTTCCACCCGGTATGTGACTACGAAGCACCATACTTAAACTAAATACATGTTATTAAATTACATTTACTGAGTCTGTTTATTTTATTTTATGCTATCGTAGTACAGGAAACAGTAGAATACACAAATAAATTAATACAAACTAACTTCACACACAATACCAAAAAAGTTTCCAACATCTAAGTTTTAACGTTATTTTGATACTCATAACTCACCCATCAGTGATGCATCTGTATGTAACAGTCCCGCTATCATTCTTCTCAAGGTCGAGCACCAAACTTGGCTCATAGTTCTGCTCCTCATCAACCACCGCGTACACAGATTGGCCCAGTAGCGGCAACGTCTTCATATCACCGAATATTATGAAATCATCCAAGAGGACCTTCGACTGACCATCGTCGAATTTGATCAAATATTTGTTTGGCTCTGTGATCTCCAACACTCTTCCCGAGTAGTAACGTTTGTCCACCCATTTGGCCAACACGACAGTGTCCGGGGCATATCCTGGATATTCCTGTTTCACCACAGCTTTCTCCACCGGAGTGGCTGGTCGTGGAGAAGTCGGCCGTCGCTTTTGCTTAAGTTTGCTCACCGATTTCGGCGTCGCGACCAGAGTTGATAACGGTCTTTCGTCTTTCGGCGACTTGACTGGAGACTCCTTCCCGGTGTCACCGTTAGTCGGCACCATTTCTGGTGAATTCATCCCGTGCATGTATTCCGGATCTTCGGCCTGCGTCGGCAATATCGCCCGTTTAGTCTTGCTCGACAAATGTCGCCGGCCACGTACGCGAGTTTTCTTTAGCGAACTTTTTGGAGTTGCTTTATCGCATTTATTCACTTCTTCGGGACTAGCGTTTCCATTACTTATCACGCTGTCGCTTGACAAAGATGTTTGAATTCCTACAGAGATTTTTTCATCATTCATCGATCGACTTTCGTCTGACGCGTCGCGGATATGCGAGAATATATCTTGGAGCTTTTTCATCAAGGCTTCATATCCCTTGATAGTTGAGCTCGGGTGTGAGACTGATTTTCTTGGAGGTTGGGGGACAACGAAGGCGCCATCACTAGTTCTATTGCTAGATGTCGACGTAGAACTAATGGTTGAGGTGTAAGACGTCCTATTTGGTAATGTAACCATTCCACCACTCGTAACGCTTGAAGGAGAATTGCTAACAGACACATCTGCTAAGTATGGGTCGATAGTGAACCTCTTCGAAATTCTTTGGTATTCCTTACACATATCCATACCTAGATCGTTATCAGTTCTAACTACGTACAGAGAGAGAAATTCGTTTTCTTCATTATGGCTTACATGGACGTCGAAAATAGGAATTTGCGGAGTGTTCATCGGCAGTGAATGACCATTTGGAAGCGGCGATATAGTCGACGGAGTGGTGGTGTTACTAGCTCTAAAAGACTCATTTTTATTCCGTTTTCCTTTGTTCGGGATCATTTTGACGTCAGGTGTGACGTCACTATCTTCACTAAGAAGTTTCCCATCACTCAACTCAGACGGTGTAGAAGAATTACCATTGGAAAGTTTAGATATCAATTTAGAAGCAACAGTTGGAATGTGATCTGGACTTTCTAAGTTAAGTGAGCCAACGCTATCTGTACTCTCCTGATCAGTAGTTTTGCTTAGATTAAAATCTTTCGGTCGCGGCTGAGATAGATTACTTTGATCGGAATAATTGTATCCATCACTTCGCGACTTTTGTACTTTACCCGGGTCGATAATCTCCTCCCTATCCTTAACTATGACTGGATCACTGTTATATTTCACATCAACATCAGGCTTATCATTTTCTTCTGGGCTCGGTGATAAGACTAAATGGAATCCTTGGGAATCATCTAATTCCGAATTCTCCACTTCCTCAACTATTGTTTCTGGAACTTTCTTTGGCGGTGGGATTTCCATCACAAACTCAACGCTGGGTCGTGAGCTGGAGCTATCACTAATAATTTGTACATCTTGACTTTTCTCATTACTTTGCGCCGTTTTGGCTTCTTCCTTGAATATCTTAAATAGAGTCTTACAAGTAATATCAGCACTGGCTGGTCTTGATTTAGGGGTCTTTGGCGTTTTGGGCTTCGACGCTTCGACACTGTTGCTCCGCTTAGTGATTTTTCTGGGGCTAGACCGCACCGGCGTCTTCACCCGCGAGGTAGACGGCAGTTCCAAATCTTGTAACTTACGTTTAGTTGCACTATTTATTTCAGACACTTCATCATCTAACGACTGAGTGTCGCATGTCGGGTCTAGTTTCTGAATTTTCGCACTTGTACTATTAGATTCATCTGATAATTTTCTTTTTGGATGTGTTTGTTCATCTGGAAATTTTGAGTTTTAATGGTTACGTGTCTTTATTATATGGAGATATCAAAACTCATGCTTGAATATTATAGAACACAATACCTTTACAATCTGCAGAAACTTCAGTTTTTGGTTCGTCATTTGTAGTACTGGAGATAAACTGTAAATACAAAAATAATACTTAGAACCTAAAGCACAGTTGAATATTATAATGAAAATGCATATGTAATTTCAAATGTAAATGAAACACCAAATAGGTATAAAATATTTATTATTGTCTTTTCGCACAATATAAACTCTGATTTAAGCTTTTGTCATAGCACTACCTCTTTTACATGTCCATACCCCACAGACATGTAGGGTCAGCCCCTAAGAAAAATTCACACGCACACACACACACACACACACACAACATACCTTTATTCTTGAAGGGGTAGGCAGCATTACAAAGAGGGAAAAGACGCTATGCCATGTGTGACCCATCTCACTATATAATGGGGTGTGCCTATGGCCATATAAGGGACAAATTTCAAACTCCCAAGCTGATATTGAGCAGAAAAACCCAATATCACTTAGGGCAGTATTGTATTGCACAAGTGATAACTTCCAATATCTCCGAGGGTAGTGCAATACTGTGTTAGTGATGCGAAAAGCCCGACTGATATTGATCCTTACTACACGAAACTTAGGATTGATAATACTAAACATTTATTTATCACTTACATGTTTTCACACTATCCCTGATGATATGCTTCTGGGCAGGCAACCCAAGCAAATTTTATAAAATAATAAAGAATACACACCTCACCCTCCTCTGGTTCATAAACAGGACTATCAGGGAAGAGGGACTGCGAGTTGTTGGCAGGCTGGCTTCCCACATTCTCAACACTCAGCTCTTGACTCGAAGACACTAAAACAACATCTATTCACATTTTATTATAACATACACTTCTTATATCTCCGAAGGGGTAGGCAGAGGCGCAACTAGTGCACCCACTTTTTGCCATTCATATTCTATGCCATGATGTGATAGGGGCGAGCTTATCGCCATATTGGGCAGAAATTTTATTATAAATTTCTAAAATTAGGAGTGAGGAGTATATAGTCATGTGTTATATTACATATTCTATTTTGTTTTATATAATGTAAACCTTTTCAACTAGATAGTAATAAAGTAAAAATTACACTTTAACTATGATGTTATACACAATTGCTTTTTTATTATTATCAATATAAAATGTGTTAAAAGAATTTAGAGTTTTACTATCATATATTGTCTAAGGTGATATTTGATCAGGCACATGGCGAGTTTATATTTTAACTTTCATACAGTGGAGAATTGATTATCCACTGAGAATGTAACAACGCTTAAATAATTTTTATTGTTAAAAAATTATATTCCATAATTTTTATCATGAAAACAATCTTGAGGTTAATCATTCATCCTGTTATTTTCTAAATAAAATATATGAAGAAAGGTGTTTGGTTATCATATATTTTAAAAGCCACTAATTGTTGAGTTAACATACAGACACACACACATTACATACTTACATACACACACACACACACATACCTAAACTGTCAATGAAACAAATACCTAAAAACAAACACAACAAAGTCTAAATTGACTGAGCTCTTATGTTCTTACATGATACATGGAGCAAATAGATTAAACCTGTCTTATAATGATGGTTGTATGATTTGGCATTTAATTTAGAGTTTCATATAAAAACCATAGCAGTTAACATTTTGAATTTTTAAAGTGTTGAGATCCATTACATGTGAATACCTTTTCACTTTAATATAAGTTTATTAGTTAACATTATAATTCTCATTGAATTACGAATGAGACTGCCAATCTATGCTACTGTGACATAACCTTAAATTTTTTCAAAATACAAAACACAAGAGATATTACTTTCTCTCGGCTATCTTCAACGCTCGGTTGATTGCTTTACATACATCAATAATTATTACAAGCAAGTTTACGATTCGTATATCGCTTGATAGAATTTATTGATGTTTTGAATATAAAACGACCAAGTTATGACGTTACGTGACATATGAATATAGTTCGAATGAAAATCGTTAGCTAATGATAAATACTATATTTTATTATCAATTCTGCACATTTTTTCAGAAAATAACTATAGTTCAAGCAATATAGCATGCACAACACTAATCATAAAACATTTCTTGTTCAAAGTCTCATTAGAATGTGTCTCAATCAGAGAATGTTTTTAATTTGTTCAGTTTATAGCAATGAACGTCAAAAATCATTTATAAATTGCAATGCATTTATAATTAATAATAAGACAATACCTGTGGCTTGGGGTTCCGAATCTAATTTATTAAAGTTTTCGCTTGATTGCTCCATGATTTTATGAATAAAAACACAGGGATTTAACGAAAACTATAGCGTATCAACAGAGAAGCATCTGTCACTTTAGATAAAACTAAATTATAAGCATAGCTAAAATAATTAAAGGTAATGTGAACTACACCGCTCTTCTACTTCTTATTGCTTATGCAGCCGTATAAATTTAACACCGGGAATCATGAGGAAAAGTCAATTTTTTTATAAATTCACAATCTATCGGACATAAGCAGACCGCTTGTTGATCTGGTCAGTGTTGCCAGATTAAATATATTTTTACTGCTCTTTGAATTACGATTTAGGAATATTATGCTTATAGTCTTTATTCCACTGACGTCTATTATATTAAAATAGAAGTCAGTGCTTTATTCTGAGGGAATAGGATCTAACATAATATTATTATTATTTCACAAAAAGGTGGAAAGTATTTACAATATAATATTTATTTTTATATTTTGATGTGAAGACCTATTTTAACACGCTTTTTTAATACGTACCTTATAGATTTTTGCATTTCTACATTATAGTCTATCTTATTATTAGGTGTAAAATAAAATGATGCCTAGGTTCGTATCTACTTTAGGAGGAGATATAGTGCGTTTCAACTTTAAGTTCCGATGGCGTTATGTTGGCAGCAAGGTATATGCAGTGTTGCTACATCACACTAAATGCCTTGCAAAATCACCTTGAAATAAAGGATTTTTTTGTAATGGGAACATGTTTTGTCTTGTAACAAAACACTAACATTTTCAAATCAAATTTTAAAATATATAGGTAAGCGTAAACTATGTACCCACTTTTTAAACAATTTATAAATAAAATCATTGAACTCTACCGTAAGTACATAATAATTAACCAGCTTTGTAGGTTCCAATAAATGCTTCTTTTTTTTTATAAGATGTATGGTGCAAGACAACAAATAGTTATGTCATAAAATTACACTATGAAATTAATCTGCAACTTACGGAAGTAATTCAAACACTATAAACATAATTGACGAGTGGGTATACATTTCAACTTAACTTAATTTACAGCTAAATCAACTTTAATATGTTTATCTACTAAACCATTATTAACTACATTTATAGATTTAGGATAATACATTAATAAATAAAACAAGACGAATATTTATTTACCCTAATAAAATGACATTCGATTTTGAATGAGTCATGGAGGTTAGTAATTATTAAAAAGCAATTATAATATGTCAGCACATAAAACACAAAGCATATAATACATTGTATAATTACACAGGCTATTTATTTATTTTTATTTTAATTGATGTTATACAATTATTGTTTATTATTTTTGATATGGTATTAATTTCGTGGTTATTCAAGGAAACACATTGGTCCTCTGGCAACCCAATTTTTCAAAACTGAAACGCGGTTCGGTGATCGGTCTTCACTCTTCATAATGTCCACCATCTTGTCAGACAGGGGTGCCAATGCACGCCATCGGTAAAAAGACTTGAAACGCACTATACACGAAATCAACAATTCTAGAATCTAGGGGCCAAAGAGCATTATAATACTACGGAAACTAGGGGCATTTTCATTATGTAATGACTAACCAGATAAGATTTCAAAGGAGAAATCTTTCACTCATTAGTCATTTGATAAAGAATCGACATTATAGAGTATTTAAACAACCAAAGAAAACAATATAGGTAATCTTTGATTAATACACTAGATGGACTCTGAACGCTTCAAACGCGTCGACAAACCTAAAGGCTTACTGTCCACCTTTAGGTCATTTTCCCGCGCTTAGTCCGCACCCTTAGACTAACATAGACAGAGCATAAGCAGCAGAAAACCTGTCACAAAAAGTCTACCAAAATTGGTAGACTTGCTCATTACGTACGCCGGTATCTGTGGCCAGTATCAATTTAATCACTGGACCGTTACGACCTCACAAAATTAATAAAAATATGCGGGTTTATGCTATAAAATTGTGTCGCAATTAAGTAGGAAAGTATCATAGTAACACCATAATCACTGTCCACCGATATGTTTTGTTGTTGATCCACTATTTTAAAAGTAAACATGATATTATTATTTCATAGATTCGAGGCGGCTCGGACACCCCGGTGTTGCCAGTTTATTACTGGGTCAATTTGCTGGAATGTTGGGAGCTTGTACATTTAGCTATTCGTGCTATTTTCAATGCTCTGCAAACATCGTAAAATCATTTAATTTACGTATAATTATCGTAAAATATTACCCTAGTGAATAAATTTGGAGGGTGTCTGAATACTTCATAAGAGATTTTACTGAACAAGACCGCATAGTTACATTTTCCTGTAGTTACAAAGTCTCAAAATAAATAGTAACTTTGTCGGTCATACCGTTATAAGTAATACCACTAATTGTGGTCAACAACATCATAATTATTGTTTTCTTTCAAGTGATTTTTTTTTATGTTATGGATATAATTTTCTCCGGTTTTAATACGGACCATGCAATAACTGGTATTATTAGGCACGTACACAAGTATAAGCAGAATGACATGACACAGCATTCACGCATACTAACATACTCACCGCCGGGCATTTGTTTTGGTTGCTTTGCAGCGCGTGACTCTATCTATGTAGTGTATTATTAATCAACGTAGGTAACATTGTAAATATTATGTTGTATATATTTTTTTTTTATAGTGGACGATAGCCTAGTTAGTAGTTGGGAAAGGAACGGTCTGCCGAGACATTGTCCGGAGGTTCGAAACCCAAGGCACACACCTCTGATTTTTCAAAGTTACGTGTGTATTGTTTATCAATTATCGTTCACTTTAACGGTGAAGGAAAACATCGTGAGGAAACCTACATACCTGAGAATTCTCCATAAGAATTTCGAGGGTGTGTGAAGTCTGCCAACCCGCACTAGGCCAGCGTGGTGGACTAAGGCCTAACTCCTCTCAGTTGTAGAGGAGGCCCGTGCTCAGGAGTGGGTGGTATATAATACAGGGCTGGTATTATTATATTACATATTATTATTAGTTTTTTTTATATTATCTGCCTATTATTTTCAAATAAAAAAAAATAAAGTTAGCACGTCGTTTGGCTGGGAGTAGAGCCTTAAGTAACCACGCTGAGACCACCCCTTAATGGCATAAGAACTACGACTAATATAAAAAGGATAGGACTATGATGATACGTGACGTACGTACGTATCATCATCGTACGTATGTTCGTGATATATGACGACTGCCTCGGTGGCGTAGTTGTATTACAGCACGACTGCAAAGCTGAGGTCTCGGGTTCGATCCCCGGGTCAGGCAGTGATATTGAATTTTTCTATTCAGTATCAGCCCGGAGTCTGGAATTTGTGCCCGATATGGCGATAGGCTCCTCCCCCCTATCACTTCATTGGACGGAATACCGGCGAAAAGTGGGTGCACTAGTTGCACCTCTGCCTACCCCTTCGGGGATAACAGGCGTGAGTGTATGTGTGTGTGTGGAATATGATGATGATAATATCTGGGAGAATAAAAACTGAAGATTAAAATCAAGGTTCATGAAATATTTATGTTGTTGACCAATTACATAAT
Organism: Lapara coniferarum; assembly: GCA_949316025.1. NCBI lineage: Eukaryota > Metazoa > Arthropoda > Insecta > Lepidoptera > Sphingidae > Lapara > Lapara coniferarum. The sequence continues at coordinate 4,358,058 of OX438934.1, read as the reverse complement.
TCGTCATTTTACAAACAGCCCATTAGTAAAATGTATTCAAAATGTATACACATAATGCCGAAGGTAAAATGCACTATTACGTCTGTTTGTTACTTAAAATAAATATCATAATATTAAATTGATTCTAGCACTTGCCAGTATATAATACCAATATGACCAATAAAAAAATAAGGTTGCGATTTTTTCATTATTGAATTCATTTCATAAATCTGTGGCTACTAAATAAAGCACCGTTTATCGAAAAGTAAGTACCTACCATTAAGTAAGATAACCCCAGAAACAAAGAAATTATCATGCTTGTGAAGAAGTTCGAATGTAAACTCTCGCCGCATACCTAATGGCAACTCGCAGTTACGCTAGTTTACGCCACTGCTTGAGTTATACATACTTACATATATATATATCATTTTGTAAGAAGAAAAAAAAACATTATGGTTTTAGTTATACTACCCAGATAAACGCCAAAAAGTGAAAATCGCTATTTTATCAGGTACTTAGGAGCCATAAAAATATTCATAAGTTGATAAGTACCTACCTACCGATCTACTCTGAGTCAGTCTGAGAGTTATTGTTATTCAGGCTAGTCACGTCACTGGGTGCGATAAAATGGTTAGAAAGCAGATTTTAGTTAGATTAGAACTTAGACTGAAGAAAATAAAAGCGCAAGTCGATCTTGCGAAATGAGTTTCCGACAGTGCTGTGCGGACGGCGCGGCGCGGTACGGTAGCCTCACCTAGAGTCGGTTTGGGAATCGGGAGTTTATGGCATGGATACTACAATCAGCGCACCAATGATTTCTGCATTTTGTAAACACATTAGGAAGTTTGTAAAATAGCTTATTAAATAATTTGTCGAGTGCCTACGCTTATTCATAGTGGCGCGAATGGATAATATTTAAGTTTGCATCGCACATCGCAGTTTAATATTGTCATATAAACACAAGTAGAGTAAATAACTGTAGTGATGTCGAGCGCCCGTGGATTACGTGTATTGAAATCAATGGAAACCTTACGCAAAAAATTTCCCGATACTTATGATTGTTCAACAATTTTGAAGAAGGTATAATAACTACATATATTTATGTAATTAATCAATATTAAATTGTCATTATAAATAACTTCCTATTTATTGTACTTATATAAAACTATCGTTAATTATTATCATTTTAGCTACTTATAATTTAAATAATAATGTTTTTCTAGACTAGGTCGCGTGATATCCCCACCGCTCCCAATTTTGCTTACAACAATATTTCAAATATAAATCACTACTTTACTTTTCAACCAATTTTGATGTTGATTACACAAAAGTATTTCTTTTTAGTAGGTATTAGGCTTTTTAGTATTATTATATAGGTAGGTATACATAATCAAACCTAGGAACCTACCCTATTGTGTCACGTTCCGGGATCAGCCGGTGTATATCCTGCTTTGAACACGCCGACAAGATCGTGTCGACTAGCAAGAAGTAATCATCTCTTGCCAGTCGACACATATACAGTATCAAAAAATTCTGGAGTCCGGAGTCTGGTATTTGTGCCCGATATGGCGATAGGCTCGCCCCCTATCACATCATGGGACGGAATGTCGGTGAAAAGTGGGTGCACTAGTTGCGTCTCTGCCTCCGTAGAGACTGCCATCCGTAGAGACTCCTTAAACTTGTGGGGCTATGATAGATAATTCCTTCTTAGTAAATGCTTAAAAATACATTACGGAGAAACAAATTACTTCGTTTTTTTGTTATGTCCGAATATTGTCCTGTTAAACTTGATGTAAATTACCCAAATTGACATTTTATATTCTGAAAAAAAGATAATATCGTATTGTTGTCACTAGTAGCAATTTACATAATATATTTACTCTTGTTACGTGTTTTTTTGTTGAAATCGGATCAGAATCTTTTCATTTTAAAAATTAAAGCGTAATATCATCAGCTGACATACTTTTTTTTGGTTTCTGGAATGGGTGTTGTAAAAAGGCATTAATTTACTTATATACATATAATTTAATAGGTATAGTGTAACAATTTTCTTTAACAGTGCATTGTTTCGGGTCATCGGAGCCCAGGCAATTATAATAATGAGACTCAGGTCGCGTACACATACAAAATTTGTACCCCAAATAAGGTCTATGCTTGTTTCACTAAACTGGGTTCGCCGGTTCGGGCTCCTCCCTCTGTTGCCAGTTATCAGTTTCTTTGATGCCACGGCTTAAGCGTGTAGGTACTCCAATTAAATATTAAATTAGTCAATAAATCAAATACTGCCTCGGTGGCGTAGTTGCTTTATGGTATGACTGCAACACTGAGGTCTTGGTTTGTATTCCCGGGTCGGGTAAAGTGATATTGGGTTTCAAATTCAGTATTAACCCGGAGTCTAGAATTTTTTTTATGACATTGTATGACGAGACAAGCATGACATTCGCCTGATAGTAAGCGATACGACAGCACCTTGAGTTACAAAGTACTGCCTGGCATTCCACTGCGCTCGTCATCCTGAGACATAAGATGTTAAGTCTCATTTTGTCCAGTAGTTACACTGGCTACAATGTCCTTCAAACCGAAATACAACAGCTCATGCACACTGCTGCATGGCTGTAGAAATAGACATTGCGGTTGTTATCTTTCCAAACGGACTGTTACATATGAGAGAGCTGGCACCGATAAATGGCGCCTGATATGCTCGCCCCCTATCACATCATGAGACGGAATACCCACGGCGAAAAGTGAGCTCACTAGTTGCGCCTCTGCCTAACCCTTCGAGGATACAAGGCATGAGTGTTTGTATATACTTACTCACATACTTAAAAATACGTGTAGGTACCTAATAAAAACTTTATATTCAGTTTTAAAGTGAGCTTTGTATTATCCGTGTAACGAGTAGCTTCAAGGAGACAACGCGAAGGCATAGCATAAAATTAGTATCGGCTTTAGGGTGATACGGGCCGGGTGGTTGCTCGGGGCACCTGGTTCTAGAGAGGATGTCAAACGTTCTAGGGGCCCTGCAAGCATACACCTGGGAATAGGTCGCTGGAAAAAAGGAGCGCAAAAATCTCTCGCCCAGGGCTCGGGGATAGCTGTGTGTAAAAAATATTACTTAAAAATACCCTTATCGTGATAGTGTTTAGTAAGCCTATGTTATTTTATCCGTGGTCAAGTAAAGTTAACGGTTTTATAACCCGTCCTGAATTAATTGGCCTAGGTAATGGCTGCATAACCTTTTGTGTTTTCAGGTAAACATAATTTCGATGTCTCAAGGATGTTCAAAAAGTTCGTTCACAGTAGATATATCGATGTGCAATGGTGGTGGCACTTTGCATGGAGGATACATAGCATCTGTAATAGATGTACTGTCCTTTTATTCTATTTTGAGCCACAGTAACGGGAAATATTCTTGGACGACTAACTTAAATGTTGAGTAAGTATTTTTTTAGGTAGAAAAAAACATGTTCCCATGTTAATTATGCAGACATGTACTTTGTGTCTGACTTTTAATCATTTTATTCATAGTCATATTTATTCCAGTTACCTGAAATCGGCATCAGTCGGCCAAAAAGTAATAGTAGATACAAAACTAAACACAAATGGCGATACTTCTATCACAAAAACCAGTTTATTTGACGAATCCGGCACAATATTAGCAAGAGGTACTGCAACTTTCAAGACAGGCAATGATGAATTACAAATGATGGTCAGTAAGAGGCTTGGCTTCAATGTGTATGAAAATTAATGGTTAAAATGTATGTACCTACCACTTTGGTGGAATAATTTCTACGCTGGTCACACTAGCCAATGTAATAGAAAAAGGGGAGTTTTGGCGGGAACGTAAAAGTGTCATGAGGTGCTCTTGTTTTAATCCCATCAAAAACATAAATGTGAAATGTGGAAGCCAAGTCTAATATTAAGAATATGCGTGCTGGTCGACTTCACCGACAAAAGAATTGAAATCTTAATGGTTGCCAAGCCCTGTAGAAAATCCTGAAAATTATTTATAAGAACACACTCCATTCTAAAATAAATTTAAACTAATATTTCTTTGTTTTGTGCTACGACAATGTACGATATTTAAAAATATAATTTCTTAAATTTGAATAGTCGAATTATTTACACAAAGCAGATAACTTAGCATAAATTTAAGCTCAAGATTTGACTTGGCTAGTCTTCACATACAATTTTTCTTATATTTTCCTAATAAACTTATCTTTATGTTACTGTTTTTATATTGTAAAGTCAACATATCCTACTCTTCGAAAAATATTGTTTTCTGATAAAACTAGCCAAGACAAATCTTGAGCTTAAATGTGTACTAAGTTATCTGCTCTGTGTAAATAATTCGACTATTCAAATTTAAGAAATTATATTTTTAAATATCATACATTGTCGTAGCAGAAAAACAAAGAAATATTAGTTTAAATTTATTTTAGAATGGAGTGTGTTCTTATAAATTATTTTCAGGATTTTCTACAGGGCTTGGCAACCATTAAGATTTCAATTCTTTTGTCGGTGAAGTCGACCAGCACGCATATTCTTAATATTAGACTTGGCTTCCACATTTCACATTTATGTTTTTGATGGGATATCATTACTTTTTGTAAAGATATTATTTATTAAAATATTGAGTTAAGTAATTAAAACAATTACGTAAGAAGTTACCTTTGATCAATATTTATGAAGTTACTTATTTTAGAAAGAAAATAAACAATGTATTAAAAACCGTAAACCGCTTCATCGTTATGCTATGTGCACGCGATGAAGTCCTCTTGGTATAAAAAACTCTATTTAATAATTACTTAAACTCTATGATTCGCAAATATTATGATAGAACGTCCAAGGTCATCCCATGTCAAAATAATAAACGTCTTAAGATGTAAATATAGAAATCAGAAATTTTTAATTTGAGCTCGAAACAGAAGTAAATATATAATATAAAAGACTGAAGAGTGGGCGCGAGTTGCTGATGCCTATAACGTATCTATAGGAACCTACCGCCGCGCCGTGTCCCACAACAGCTCTGTCTAAATTCGGAAAATTTATTGAAAAATTCAAGCAAAAGTGGTGCCCTAATACGGAGGGAACGTAATTAAAGGATCAAGGTAAATAGTATTTAAAGTAAAATAAAGCATCAATGGACGTGTACACCAAAACGTTCATTATTCTAAAGATAATTTATAGACAGTATGCAGATTTTCCGATTGCTTGGAAAATGTTTCAAATCTTGAAAATGTATCGTTTTCAGATTTTTTCCTTTGTATACATACAATTACCTATCCGGACACCGAATTTCAACTTTCTAGGTCATCTGGAAGTGGGTTAGGTTTTTGATCTATATGTCAGTCAGTGATAAAAATGCCGATTTTTAGATGTTAGTATCTCAATGACCGTTTGAGATATATTTATGAAATTTGAGATTCCAGTTAACTTGAGGGGGTTTAATATACAAACCAAATCTCAGGTTTTTACGTTGAATAGATTTTGAGTTATGGAGGCGTCAAAAGTCGCTCCAAATGGTTCGGGTGAAACTACACTAGGCAGCTTCGACTTTTTTTTTTTGCTTGGCTTGACACGCTGCCGCGTGTCTCGATTCATTATTTTGGTGATACTTAGTGTTATATTGCATAATTATGGTGGTATATTATCCAATATAGTTCTATTAAAGTGCTCAAATGAAGTGAATTGAAATAACTGTGCCAATCAAGTGTTTTTTCGTTGCCGCCAAAACTCCTTGATAAAGTCTTGGTAAGGTAGCCACTGCTTTACTTCGACATATTAGTTAGGAGTTAGGACTGAGGATGAAAATATATGAAAGACGGGCTCAATGGACTAGTATCCAGAGCCGTAATAATTAAATAATAAAATAATAATAGAAAAAGGGGAGTTTTGGCGGGAACTTGGAAGTGTCATGAGGTGCTCTCGTTTTAATTCATTGTTTGGGTGATACTTAGTGTTATATTGCATAATTATCGTGCTATAATATCCAAAATAGTTCTATCAAAGGGCTCCAATGAAGTGTTTTGAATCAACTGTGCTAATCAAGTGTTTTGTTTTTTGCCGCCAAAACTCCTCGATAAAGTCTTGGTAAGGTAGCCACTGCTATACTTTGACATAGTAGTTAGTACTCAGGATAAAAAAGAAACAAGAATTGTATTTTATGAAAGACGAGCTCAATAAACCAGTATCCAGAGCCGTAATATGTAAATTAAAAAAAATAATATGGGGGAGTTTTTGCGGGAACTTGGAATTGTCATGACTCATGAGGTGCTCTTGTTTTAATAATTAATTATTTTGGTGATACTTAGTGTTACGTTACATAGTTATGGTTGTATATTATGCAATTTATATAGTTCTATTAAAGCTTAAAGGGAACCAATGAAGTGAATTAAAATAACTGTGCTAATGAAGTGTTTTTTTTTGTTGCCGCCATTTATAACAAACTTTTTTAAAACTTTCATTTTAAGCAAAATAAAATAACACAAATCTAAAAATCAGTGGTCTTTAAAATCAAACGATTTATTGTAAAAGGCTAGTTTTTAGATGTTCTATCAAATGTATAATATAAATTATATTGGCATCTGCTCACTCCGAGATTTTGTTGCTCTACCTATATCACTAACCAAATTATGAGAAGTGAGCGTGTTATGTCTCCGACAGCGTTTGTAAACACTGTCAACTAAGATTATTCGAAACCAAAATAAAATATCCAAATTAAAATCTTGTTTCTATCTTTTCAGTTGTTCAATAAAATTAATCTAATAAAGATGGCAGATATTGATGCAGTCGGGTTTTTTGTTTGTTTTTAATTGAAATTGTCTTTTTAGCGCGAATTAAAATTATGAAATATGCACAAATTCATTATTATTGCAGTAGGTATTTGTCTCTTTTATGTCTACAATAAATGTAAAGAAATTAAAAAATCTAAATAATTATAGTAGTTAATTATATTTTCTAAATAGATGTAGGTAGGCCTAGCAAAATCTTGTTATATTTTGTTGTATAATTCAATGAATAAACAAATACTTATACAACGAATTGAACTTTTAATATCTATGGTATCAGCCAAAAAAATAAAATATTAAGACCCAATATTTTGGCACATACTTAATAAAATGTAATACCATTATACCATACCAGCCCTGTATTACATACTGCCCACTGCTGAGCACGGGCCTCCTCTACTACTGAGAGGGGTTAGGCCTTAGTCCACCACGCTGACCTAGTGCGGGTTGGCAGATTTCACATACCTTCGAAATTCAGAGAACTTTTCAGGTATGCAGGTTTCGTCACGATGTTTTCGTTCGCCGTGAAAGCAAGCGATAATTCACAAAGAATACACACATACTGCCTCGGTGGCGTAGTTGTATTACAGTACGACTGTAAAGCTGAAGTCTCGGGTTCGATCCCGGGTCGGGCAAAGTGATATTGAGTTTTTCTATTCAGTATCAGCTCGGAGTCTGGTATTTGTGCCCGATATGGCGATAGGCTCGCCCCCTATCACATCATGGGACGGAATAACGGCGAAAAGTGGGTGCACTAGTTGCGTCTCTGCGTACCCCTTCGGGGATAACAGGCGTCAGTGTATATGTATATGTATGTAATACACACATAATATTTTATAAAAGTCGGAGGTGTGTGCCCTTGGGTTTGGAAGTGTTTCCGGTGTCCCAACTAGGCTATCGCCGCAATGTGATGATTCCCTATTATTAATAAATAAAGAAGTTTCCTCTGACATGGAAACGATTTTTTCTTCCTTACATAATATAAAACAAAGCCTCCCAGCCGCGTCTGTCTGTCTGAACCCGATAAACTCAATAACTACCGAACGGATTTTGATGAAACTTAGTATATGGAGATACTTTGAATTCTGGAAAGGAATACCTATAGGCTACTTTCTACCCCGGGAAAATATTAACCGGGATTTTTTTTTCGCAAAATCGTTTTCTGCGATTGGAACCGCTTAAAAATAAGCATGGAGATAGTTTGAAACCCAAGGACGGACATAGGCTACTTCTTATACCGGAAAAATAAACCGGGATTTTTTCTCGGACAATAGTTTTTTTGCGTTTTTTTTATACATTAATGGAGTAGAACATCGAGCAAATAAACTTAATGTCATTTATTAAAACCAAAATAAAAATATTGGAAACTTCCTTATTGTTTGTTACCTATACTTTTTAAAAGCATTTATAATTTGAATTTACAGCAAATCCGACGCACAGTGAACGAATGCGGACGCGCAACGTCTTCGCTTTACCGACGTCATTTTATAGACTCTCATACCCTTTCTTTCGATTAAAATCTATATAAGTATCATACGTGTTTATCTTTACGACGTAAGTATTTTTGTATCAGACGAACTCGTGAAATGTAGGTGTTGCGTCTAGACATTCGCATGTACAATCAGCAGCATAAATATTTGCACAAAATCAAAATTTCAAATCGCCTATACACGCATTAAGTTGAACTGAAAAAAAATTATATTCGTATGAAGAAAAGCAAATCTCTTTTATTTTATTTTTGTGAAGAGAAAAAAAATGATTAGTAAGAACACAAAAGTATGTAGGCAATTTGAAATTTTGATTTTGTTCAGCTATTTATGCTGGTGACTGTACTTATCAGTGGCGTAGCGTGGGTTCCTCTGTCCCAAGCGAATGCAAAAAAACCAAGGCCAAAAATATGCTAATTTCAACAAATAAGAGTCACCTGTGTGTCATATTTGTTGTTCGTATCTTGCCGCCCCCTTTAAAGTGCCGCTCGGGGCGGACAACCCCAACTGTCCCAATTATTCATAGACATCTAGCAAAAATTTCATTAGTTAGCACAATAACACAAAATACTTAGTGGTTCTATTCCTGTCGATTCGTTAAAAATCGTTTCTCCTAAACTCGTCGCTGTACCTACTTTTGCGTTCTTTGCGTCTTGAACTTCTTGAACGTCTTGAACAAAGCTCACAGCAATGTTTCTGATCGATGAATCCACTGTTACCGACTGTTCAAATCGCAATGCGAGCCCCCAGCGAGTTCGTGCACCACTGCTGCATAAAGCCATTTAAGCTATTTATTTCATCAAGCTGTGAAAAATATTTTGTAGGTAGAATGACACAACAATTATTCGACTTGTACATACTTGAATAAATAAAAAAAAACGTTCCGACTACCTTCGTCTTACGTCAACATCAAAGTAAACATGTTTATGTACGAAAAAGGAGTATTCATATTCGGAATAAAAATTGTAGACACAGAGAGGGACGCTATATCTCGTCTGCCGTTGGAGTTGTCGTGGAAGATATTTTCGTGAGTAACTCTTTGTTAGCGATGCAGACACATATTTTAAAGTAATCTGATTAGGTTTTTCGTTGCGGTTCGTGCCAGGCTAGTGCACTGCTACTTTTTGTCTTCATTATTTTCAACTTAGTGTTGTTACACAACGTTAGACATGTTCTAGGGATTTCTTGATTCTGCTTTTTGTGTAGGTGGTGGGCCTCAAAATCTAATCAGGGTCAAACTTTATGGATGTTAAAGGGGCAAAAATACGAATCTTGGATCCATAAAATAAATATTTTTATATCCCTTCATGTATAACTCACTTTTTAAAAAAAAAACTATGCAACACAAAATTACATAGATTTCAAAATCGAAGGACTTTACAATTATACAGTTTATTGCAAAGGCCCAGTTTTTGGGAGTACGTACTATCCAAACATAGGTATTTAAATTATAAAGTACTAGATTTTGCCCGCGGCTCCGCCCGCGCTAAAAAGTTTTTCCAGGATAAAAGTCCCGCTCTTTATTTTTCCGGGACAAAATGTAGCCTATGTGTTAATCCAAGACATGACCTACCCGTGTGCCAAGTTTCATCGAAATCCGTTTAGTAGCTTTTGCGTGAAAGAGTAACAAACATCCAGACATCCATACATCCATACATACTTACAAACTTTCACGTTTATAATATTACTAGCATTTGCCCGCGGCTCCGCCCGCGTTAAAAAGTTTGTTCGGGATAAATATCCCGCTTTATATTTTCCCGGTATAAAAGTAGCCTATGTGTTAATCCAGGATTTGATCTACCAGTCTGCCAAATTTCATCGTAATTCGTTCAGAAGTTTCAGAGATGTGCAATAACAACCAGACAGACAGAAAGACAGAAAAAAGTTATAAAAATCGCTAATTTGTGTTCCATTACCTACTCTTTTTTAGTTTTTATCAAATTTCTTTAAATTTACAGACACACCAGTTCTACTGCTTCATTATATTATTATTAGATATTATGTCATCGTAAAGGCGTGTTTACTGGTGGTAGGTCTCTCATATGTAAGAGTCCGTCTGGGTGGGTACCACTGCAATGTCTATTTCTAACGCTAAGCAGCGGTGTGCATGCAATATTGTGTTTCCGTTTGAAGGACATTGTAGCCAGTGTAATTATTGGACATAATGATATTTAACATCTTATGTCTCAGGATGACGAGCACAGTGGAATGCCACAAAGTACTTTGTAAGTCAAGGTGCTGGATGGTGTTGCTACTGTTTATGGGTGATCGTATCGCTTACCGCCGTCTCGCCATTTAATGCAATAAAAAAAAAATTTTTTTTGAAATTCGAAATTAAAAAAAAGATATCTTTTCACTTTTGTAATGTGTCACGCCATCATGGCGTGCCGGTAGGGTCATTCAGCTCAAAAGTACGCACTTTTTTTTCTATCGGTCTACACACTCAAAAATATAGTGTCCTGAAAAACGTTTAAACACTCTATTTAAGGCAAATTTATTCTACTTTCATTATTTAACGACTTTTTGTACATAGCTTCATCGCTTTTGTTGCAATACATGTTTAAGTGCAGCGGGGGAAATTCGAACTCTTGACCCGTCATGTGGGTAAAACTACGCAGAGGTAGGGTTAATAGTTCGCATACTGGGTATGAGTTCGCACGCAGGTAAACTTCAGGCATATAATTACAATTTGTATACACATGGAATCATATGGTATATATTATTAAACTTCCTTTATTCTTGGCACAAATATTGTAAAAATAAACATTTAATGTACCCCTATTGTAGGCACCATAGACATAATCCATTAGACAGTGGAATTATACTAATAATAAACTTTAATTATTTTTGTAATTTAAAGGTAACTGTAAGTTTCGGAATTTTTGATGTTACTTTGGTCCTGTTATTGTTGTTGTTTCTCCTTTTAGATTTACTAAATCGATTTTAGTGGTTTATTGATTATTCTTTGTGATTCTTTCTCTGTATATATTCAAGGCATTTAGATATACTTAATATTCCATAAAAATAACTTAAAAGTGTTTAATGAGAATATTTATTTTCTATATAAGGTCTAAAAATATTTACAAATAATATTAGACTTGATTGCAGCTTAAAGAAAAAAAGAATCGTGCGATCAATGTTATGAAGTTATAACAGCGTGCGTAGTTTTAATCCCGTACTCTTTCCCCAACAGGGAATATTTTAAACAATTACACGTCAGTTAATATGCAATTATTTTCTAGGACAGAATTAATAACTAAAATAAATACTATAATAATCATGTAAACTTAACATAATCAACTGACTTTTGTAAACTAATGCACCGTCTATCCATAAACTTTTTCCCAGCACAAAATATTTATTAACAAATCAACACAATCACGTTGATCGCCGTTTTTCGCTAAACAAGTGAGGCTTGGTAAAATAGCTTGTGTCTCTGACATCGTCCCTGACGCGCCCCTGATTTAGCTGAAAATGTGTCCGAGCCCCCTCAATAGGTTCCGAGATATTGACCGTGCGAAATTTTACCCACTGCGTGCTGTTGCCCCGAATGACCCTACTATAGATGTCATTCAACACAAAAAGACAAAACACTGTAGGTATAACCAAAAGAAATAGGTATAGCGTTGGCCAGTAACGTGCTTAATCTAAAGTCTCATAATACTCAATAACGATACTGTATTCTATGTCCTGATTTTAACGTATTATTTCTCTCCTATCAGCTATCTAGACAACGTGTCGCTTCGCAATGCAAAACATTCCGACAAGACCTGGGCGCGAATCATTTTAGCCAATAGGAAACTGCGGAGTCAACTGAACAAATTCGAATTGGCCGTTAAACTCGGCTCCGAGAGTTTGGCAAAATTCTACAAACGAAATAAAAGGAAATTGAAAAAGGAAATGGGCAGAAATTACTTGCCACGGTGCGAAGACGCAGGTAATCTTTGAGTTATTATTGTCGATTTGATTGGACATATGTTTGGGGAGATAGGATCTTGCTGCGATGATCGTCCATTGGGGAAAGTGGGGATAGCTGTCAGAAGGAATGATGGACAGGTTTTTGTGAAGAGAGATTTGAGGGTCCAATTGGTGGTAGGTATTTAGTTGGTAAATGCATTGGATTTGCTATTTTCTAATTAGCTACTGCCTTATACCTCATGAATTAAAAAATAACGTTATACAAGTAAAATTACACTCACTCACGACTATTATCCCCGAAGGGGTAGATAGAGGCGCAATCAGTGCACCCACTTTTCGCCGTTATTCCGTCCCATAATGTGATAGGGGGCGAGAGCATATCGTCATGTCGGGTACAAATTCCAGACTCCGAGCTGATATTGTATAGAAATACTCTATCACTTTGCCCGACCCGGGAATCGAACCCGAGACACCAGCATTGCAGTCCTACCATAATACCACTACGCCACCGAGGCAGTCACCTATACCTCATTCATTGAAAAATTACGTTATACAAGTATAAGATTATACTTCTGCTTCGTCCTCGAGATTAGCATGAAGAGAAGATAGAGAACACATGTAGTCCGTGTACTAGTGTACGCCTTTGCACTTTATGTGAGACTTTTTTTTTACTTTGGTCACACTCAACCTGTCAAGAGAGATTCATTCGTGTTTTAGTGCATCGCCGTATTGCACGTTAAATTTAAGTTATTCTTAATCTATTGCTCATCGTGGATTTTAAGTGTAATAGAATAGAAGAGCATGGAAATTATTTCTATTTGGTACAGAAAATACAAAATTACAAGATACCTAAGTGATGAACATTGTTCCCGTTCTCCGAGACTACCGACATAATGAAAAATACCACTCAGGTAAAAGCGAAAAAGGTTAGTACCAAAACCTTATTGTTCTGATTGTGTACCGGGCCAAAATAATATTGAGGACAGTTACTTTGCGTCTGTCTCCTATTTACATCGATAATATTAATACGGTCCCCGAACAATTTATCTTAATATGTCGGTGTAATAATTACGGCTGTTTCCTTCTTACCATGGTACAATTTAACTTTATCAGAAGGCTTAAGTTTCTGAAGGGCACTCCCCTAATTACACATTATTTCAATCTAACGTCGCGTTATGCTTAATTCTGTTACCCGGGTCTGCGTGCTACACATGGCGGTTGTCACTACCCGAAATTGATGCTAGCGATCAGTATTGTACGACTGGTTCTTATAATGTTATGTAACAGTATGTTAGTAGCACCAGTGGCGGCCTTAGAGAGTGGAAAATACCCCCCTTCGGCAATCGGGAAAAAAGGCCTCGCTAACATCTCCCGGCCAGAGCCTTACAATAGCTAAGGCCGCTACTGTCTACCGTTAGACAACGAGCACTGCTTGAAAAATATCCGCGCAAGCGGCGCAGTGGATTGACGACTCCTGACAACGTAGCGCGATGCACCACCGCACCACACCGCCATGTGCTGGATATTACGAAATATCAATTTAATAGCATAAAAAAGACAATTATGTCTTTGGTCATGATTTAGCAACGTGTTGAATGCCTAATGACCTACAACAGCACAGTATGTGTTAAATGGGAAGGAGTCGATCTAAGCATTACCTTAGATTTGACAAACCACAAATCCTTGCCAAAGAACACCGATTCCTACCTAGGATGATCCGCGAGGCTATTGAAATTAAAAAAAACATCTAAATTTAAATAGAGAAGATGGTTGGAAGCTTGCACAAGCCTGGGATCCAGTTATACATATTATTAAATCGGACCCCAAAAGACCAACTGCCAGACCTCAAGATACTGTGAGCTCTTTCTGCGTAGATCAGACCGTCAATAACAACTAATTTAAAAAAAATGTATAATTAAAAAATGAAGGTAGATATTTTAACATTAACTTTTCGGACTACCAAGTGCTCAGTCCGCCCCGTGACCGAAGTGGTGAAAAGCCTTCGAAACGTCGGGAGAAAATATAAATTAATAAACCGCGATAAAATCAGCAAAATAGTTTTATTTTAATGTCTAACATTCGCGTAAATAGAAGAAGTCATTATTGCTCCATTTTTTTGATCCAACTATTCCAATAACTAGCATTTGCTACGAGTTCCACGCGTGAAAATGTGGTCGTTATATAAAGGTCTAAATGTCCATTTCCTAATATAAAAATTAGCCTAGGAGTTAATCTTCAACTTGGTATGTTTGTGACAGAGTAGCATCTATTCAGATCACACTCCAATTCCATTCCAAGTTTTAATATTGATTCTAATATTGATTAAATAATATAGTTTGATGACAAATCTAAGTTGTCTATTTTAAGAAATTATTTTTCTTTTGTCGATTGTAATTATTAATGAATAACCGTGAAGGAAAACATGAGGAGGCCTACATACTTAAGAAATCTCGATTAGGATCTCGCGAGTATGCGGAGTCTGTCAACTCGCAGTAGGCCAGTGTGGTGGACTGGGACCTGAACCCACTCAGTTCTAGAAGAGGACCGTGCTCAGCAGTGGGCGGTATATAATACAGGGCTGATTGCATTGCATTGCATTGTTACCGTTAATTAAGCTTGTCTTTCCAGTTAATATGATTTTTGACACAAATATTACGAAGAAGGAGAAGCGTAAGACTTTGAAAAAAGTATAGATCACCTCCAAGTTAGTTACTACAATCACATGCTGCCATGCTGGTCAAGACAAACCAATAAAAGGATTTTAAAGGGATATTCGATCGATACTATCGAAATATGATATACCTAGGTAATATTAGATCATACAACAGGGAACATTTCCTTTATGCCAAGGCAATTGCTTAATTATTTTTAAATGCCTATACTATAGCGGCTATAGATAACCACCATCCAACATAACCATTTGTTGAAGTAAATCGGAATTCATTTAGAACCAGATCTTATTACTGAAGGCATAATATAATATTTTTTATAGTTTACTCGGAACGGAATAACGGCGAAAAGTGGGTGCACTAGTTGCGCCTCTGCCTACCCCTTCGGGGATAACAGGCGTGTGTGTGTGTGTGTTTACTCGGAATTTGCTCAAATAATCGCTAATATAGTATTGATAATATAATATCTTTTATGACAAAATGACTTCATAAAAATTAAGTTTATTTATCGTTGCCAGAAAGCCCCATATAGCAGAATGGTCACATAACATATCTTTTTGGCGAATGTGGAATAGATATAACTGTATTAGATGTTTAGTGCTCACAGCACGAGACACGTTGCCACGGGCTCCACCGCGTACCTATAGGTACTTATGGCATTAAACTGTATTCGATCTACCAAACTGCAGTTTGGATCATAAATTATTAATTTTACTTATCCTGGAGATTCGGTAATGAGACCTTAAGAATTTAGTTGGGGACGCCGAAATTTTTGTTAAATCAATGATAACCAATTAGAAATTTTATATTGATATCCTATCAAATTATTTATTACTAAGTACAAGCTTATAAAGTTTTTTGATTAGCTAATTGTAAAATACTGGAATTGAAATTGTACAAATATTTCACTACTTATTCTCTAAAAGTCTACATGTGTTCTCTATCTTCTCTTCATGCTAATCTCGAGGACAAAGCAGAAGTATAATTAATTATTAAACGCACTTACCTGTACGTGAAGCTCTATCATCATCATCAGCCTTTATCAGTCCACTGCTGGACATAGGTCTCCCCTAATGAGCGCCATAGCGCCCTGTCTTTAGCTTGCCGCATCCAGCATCTGCCTGCAGTCTTTCGCAGATCGTCATCTCACCTGGCCGGAGGGCGTCCTACACTACGTTTGCCCAGTCGCGGTCTCCACTCAAGAACACGTTTACCCCAGCGGTTGTCGGCTCTTCGCGAGATATGGCCAGCCCACTGCCACTTCAGCTTGCTAATTCTTTGAGCTATGTCGATAACTTTGGTAATATTGGAAGACCTATCATAATCATAAGTAATTAAGTAATTATGTAAAGCGCATGTGTCATGTAAAAAACCATTTACTTGCTAACTAGGTTAATGATTGCCCACGATACAAGCCTAGCTTAGTGTGGGAATCATGGTAAACGCATAGAATATGAAAAACCTTTGAAAATGTTTAATGTAATCATATTAACTAAAACAGTGTAAATTGTTAAACTATTGTAAACATTTTATCAATAAACTATTTGTATTTGTATAATTATACGAAGGCTTCGTCCGAAGAGATTAGCATCCCTCCCTCCCGTGACTTGCGTTAACCCTAGTAAGTCGTGAAATATTAGTATATGGAACTTTCTAAACTAAATGAATCTCTCTTGACAGGTTGAGTGTGACCAAAGTAAAAAAAAAAGTCTCAAAGTGCAAAGGCGTACACTAGTACACGGACTACATGCGGTCTCTATCTTCTCTTCATGCTAATCTCTTCGGACGAAGCCTTCGTATAATTGTGATAGAACTTCACGTACAGGTAAGTTCGTTTAATCATTAATTAATACCTATTTTACTTTTTCTAGTACCTACTTAGTTGCATAATAAATGGCGAATAAACGTCATAACAAATTACTGTTTCGCGTGTTTGCAACACAATGACTCTAGGATCTAAATCAAGTTGATGACACTTAAAATTACATGTATTTTTTGTACTAAAACATTTTGTTGAACGACGTTATGTAAAAAAATCTTAGGAAGCATCCCTGGTGGGGATCGAACCCACGACCTTTGGATTAGAAGTCCAACGCGCTATCCTCTGCGCCACAGGGACGTGTGACGCGGTAATCGTAGTTGCTAGTTACAACATTAAGAGGCTTATGAAAAACAGTTTTTTTGTCTAATAACTATAGTTTTTTTTATTGTATTAACAATAACAAGACGAGTATGCTCCTCGTCTGATGGTAAGTGATATAATCGTCTATAAATAGTAGCAACACCATAAAGAATTTTGAAGTACGGACTGCGTTCCACTTCACTACGCTTATGACCCCGACACGTCTCATAATGCGGTAATTTCGGTGGCTACAATGTCATAGGTCGAGCAAAGTAAGTTTTTCTGCTCAGTATTAGTCTGGACTCTGGACCATGTAATATGTGCCTACTATGGCGGTAGGTGGAATAGATAGGTGCTGGAAAGGAGACCGCGATTAAGTAGACGTAGTGTAGGACGCTGCACGATGAACCGACGTCTTGAAAAAGACGATTGGCAGTTGATGGATGCGTGCTGCTCAAGACCGGAATTGTTCAGCAGTTGACCGCAATAGACTAATTGATTGGCGTTAGACTCGCCTCCAATCAAATCATGGGACGGATCACACATAGGGAAAAATGGGAGCCCTGTTTGCACTTCTCGCCTACCGGATGAAAGCGTAATGTTTAGTCTTGCTTTTTAATAATTTTTTCAGTTTTTATAACGAGGTCATCTCATGCTAGAATTATCTTTTCTCATGCCTTTTCAGTTCAATCAACAAAAACGATTGTTGCCAAATCTAAAAGACCGGGTGATGACTTAGTGATTCATGTGAAACGCTATAAACTATTTTAACACTTGTGAGTGTGAAATATATGATATTAATATAAATGTGTTTTGTTTTATGGTCACGGATCCCCCGCGTGAAAATCCTTTCCCAGATGAAAAGTATAGTTTTCCTAAGAAAATAATTGACATTCGATATATTCCTAGGAGTTATATTAATTCCAAAACAATGAAAGCACGACACAACGTTTCAAGACATTGCATATTACTTTTGAACAGCTTCTATGGGAAGATTGCCTTAGGTGGTCAATACCACTTGGATAAGGATTATTTGCATTGTATTCAGTTTAGCAACTATTCCACAGCTGTATCACTGGAGAGCTTCTTACCATCACTTCTTCTCTCTGGCTGACACTAGGAGGTGATGGCGGAAGGTCGTTTTTCGGGGTACTGTCTATTAAGTAACGACAAAAAGACGATTAAAGAATGCGTGATCGAGGACGATCACATCAACAGGAGGCCGTGTTAGCAATTAAATATTTTTGTGAGGGTATTTGTGGCGTGACCGGCATAATTTGCTGTAAAAACACAGAGTGTCAAACAGATCGAGGTTTTCATGGGTTGAAAGTGCCTGAAGCGTTCACTGGAAAGTCTGGTGTGGCCAGAAAAGCCGTCTCGCGTCAGGCTACTGGCCGCAGTAGACAAGTAAAAAAAAGACGGATCGAGGCAGTTGAGCATTGACGCTCGTACCGTTCGGTTGGTTGGTAATATCTTTCTTAAAGTATTTCTGTGAAATCAGTGGTAGATCTTTTTTTATTTAAAGCAAAATGGCTTCTGTTTCTAACAGTATATTATTTTTTATGTAACAGAAAATATGATTGTGTTTTTAAAAAGTGAAATTCTTCTGTGGAATCAGCATCAAAATTAATACAAGTTGAAAGCAAGGTTGAAAAGTAAATCAGTTATTCATATTTGAAATATTATTATGAGCAAAGGTGGGGAAGTGGTGGGGTTATCGCGCTATCTCTTTCTCAAGCACATAGCGTTATGGCTGATGGCATTCGATGACATCACAGTTTACTATTACTATTGTTTGATAGGTCACCTTTCCACCTTTCAATGCTTTATAACTTATTTATTATTTAGTGGATTTTAAAATAATATTTCTATTGTATTTAAGGTAACATACATTTTTGATAAAAGTAATAAAAATGTAGTCAACTATCCTATTAATTCGATGAAGTAGGTATTGGTAGCCCTAGCCACCTAATTTGCAGATACCTACTGTCGCGTTGGCTAAAATGTATCGTGTAAAAAAATCCTACTTGTTTATTGTACTGTATTGATGTTTCGGAATCATAAACCTCTTCATAAAGCAATTATTAATTTCAATGCACTAGTTGATATCTGTGGCTTTACTTATATAAGTTGAAGACATCATTCGCCTAGTCTAGAAGCGTAGAGCTACAGACTGCAAGTTTTGAATTTGAATGTATGGATTTTAATTTGATAATTTGGCCTATGAGGGTATTGAATTCGTTTGAAATTAAAGGAATGGTAGATACAAGAAGTTAAAGAATATATTGTGTTATTGTACGTATGTAAATATTTTTGTGCAAGTACTGATTTTGAAACGCGACAAAATAATTTCTTATTTGTTCTTATTTTTACTTACGACATGCATTGTACGTTTACTAAACTTTTATATATCAATGCTGCTAAAACAATATGCAGAATAATATTACACACCTTTGAAGGCCAAGAGGTTTTTATGACGGAAATATTTATTAACCGATCCAGAGGACGAAATCACTCTGGCCATCCGCCGTAAGAACGAGTTCTTGAAACTCCAACACTCCACAAGACCGCAGTTCTGTCCTCGCCGTTGAGGGCCTCGCCGCGTTCCCCGTCGCCCCCCCGACCGCCCTAGCAGTTCCGGCCTGCGTGCCGATGACAACACAATCTAATAGGATTAGGCCTAAAAACCAAACTTTCCCTAATCGTTGATGTCTCATCCTCTCTCGGTGGCCGTCCTGAGCCGAGGGTCGTAACCCGTTAGTGGGTTGCTCTCAGCATGATCACTTAATTCAAAGGGTTGCGAGCGCCTTCTGCGTGCACCCTAAAGACCGGTGTGGCCCGAAAAGCCGACTCGCGTCAGGCTACTGGCAGTAGGGCCATTAACAAAAAAAAAAGAAAAAAAAAACGGAAATATCCAATATCCCAATCTAATAGTTTTGATCTCAACAAGCAATTGTGTATCAGAAACTGTTCTATGGATAAAAATATAAAACAAAAACACAAACGCGATAACATCAAGATAGTAATAGCTAAGCTAAAATTAGTGGAGTTCATGTAAAACAACAATAAATCATCAATAACTCTTGCATTTGCCATGGCAAGTTTACTTCATTTCGCTAAGTGAACATAACTGCTCGTTTATGTAAATAGAAAACTAAGTAAGTGCATGAATTGCCATTTATGAGCCATAATGGGCACTTTTCTAGCATTTTATTGAAGGTGCCTGGTTAAGTTGCTATTTCGATTTGCATGTTGAAAAAAAATGTGATATCTCTTATTTTATCGTAATTTTATAAATTTAAAGGAGTCCAAAAAGCATTTTTGCAGCCTCTGAAGCTGTTTCGATTTTCGAATAAAGAATAAATAATTGTAATAATTTTGAAAATTTCTTGTACCTGTTTGGTCATAAATGACGGGAATGAAGGGCCGGCGTGACTTTAAGCTGTGGCCTTCTTTACCTATTGACTATGTATAAAGTGTGCAAGTTGAAAGGTTTTGGGTTAGATTCCCAGGATGAGTAACATTGAGTGAATAACGGCGTAGAGCATCTCTTAAAGAGGCTTATCAGTTATCGCCAGACAGGCGGCCGAACAAAATAATCCAAAGCATTTCTACGATGATTTTTTTTTTATAAGTATATTTATTTATTTCTCCACAGTTTGTACAATTACAATAGCACATAATATAAAATATGACATATAAACCTGTGGAGACTGGTGCCTGATCTAAGATTACCTTGTGTTACAGGTCACCAGGTCTCCACCTTCGGAACTTACTATGCTTGACAAAAATTTTAAATTAAAAACTAAAAAAAATGGGTTTGTGTGTGTGTGTGTGTGTGTGTGTGTGTGTGTGTGTGTGTGTGTGTGTGTTAGTGTGGTGTATGTATGTATGTTTAATATTATGAAGGATTGCTCCGCGTGCGATGAGGTTCATTCTCCAAATAAAAGTAGCCTATATCACTCACTTTATCATCTTTTTATTGCGACAATTATTAATATTTAAGTCGGAATGAACGTTGTATGAACGTCGTCAACAAATCCAGTGTGTCAATATCGAAATTAGTTAGGTTAGATCTGCATACCGGTCAATGTCGAAATAGGTAATAACATAACAGCTAATAATCATCATTGATAATTTACGGATTCAGGCAGATAATTCACTGTTGGTAGTATATTCTCATGCGCCCGGATAACGACCAACGTACATAAGGTATAAGCCCCCATAGTAGCTAAGCGTATCGCGTTTCGGGATCAACTAGTATGTATCTGATTTTAAAAGGCTGGCGTAATTGTGTTGACTAAGGATAATCATCTCTCGTCAATAGATACTCCAACTGGAAGCCAATTACCATTAGGACTCACGTGATATGTCGATATAGAAATATAGAACGACCAACAAAAATACCTACACAGAAGAACTCTCAAGCATATCCTTACAGACCTCCTACACCGATTACATTCAGGAATCGTACATTTTGTGAAACGGTATGAAATATCGCAACCACATCTTCTCCAAATAGACTTGTTAAATCGTAGCACATGTATCAAAACAACGCATAATAAGGACCGACCAAGTCCATACATTACGCGCTTCAAGTAAATTGTAAAACATTTCATGTGCGAACCACGGTCGCTTGATATATGGCCGTCGCTTCTGCAGCCATAGTATATGGCGCGGAAGCCCATACCAAATTCACATCGGAATAAACGCAAGCGCTTGATAATTTATTGCTTGTGTATTGTGCAGCGGAGCTGTGTTTAGACAGGCGATTGGTTTAATCACAAACGTGAAGCGAAAAAGCTGCTAAATTTTTTCGCGTGTATTCCGAACAGAACGGTCATTTTGTCAAATTTTGTTTTCCGGTGAAGTTTGCGCCTGCTTTATCTAGATTGATGGTGTTTTATGAGTAGCGTTTTGTCAAAATGAAAGTCGATTCAACCGCTATGAAGCAGAGTAGTAACCAACTCACATTTACAAACTATTTACAGCATTTGGTTTTCTTCTGCTACAAAGATGTAGTTGTAGGTATAACTTTTGTATTCACTTTTGACACTCAATAATATTCTGTGGATGCAGAAAGAGAAGCGCGAAGCAGCCTCGTGCAAATGCCTATATAATTCAGAATTCTGAGTAGCGCTGCTGCTGTTTGTGGGCAGGCGTTTCACTTCCTATCAATCTAGCGACATGTATTCTCGGCAGTAGTAAAAACTGTTCGATTTGATTTATTCATAATATCAAGCTGGTTGTTGATGGACTTGCAATATTGTTTGTTCTAGGGCCTGTAATACCAGTTCAGCCGCCCTTTACTAAGTTTCTTTTTTATCGGCGCAGGTGTTCATGTTCAAGTGACGGATTCGAACCACGCAAGAGGTGTAAGAAAATGCTTAAGACGTATTTCTTCTTCAATCTTTTGCAATGCTCAACATAGTCTTCCCCCAAAGATTTCCAAACCAATCTGTTAGAAGCAGTCTGTATCAGGGATAAATATGTCTTTAAAATCATTAGTTTTTATATGCCCATTGTTTGACTATCTCCCATATGTAGCCGGTCTAGACTCGGCTTAGCCTTCAGAAACTCCGCCACTAGTATAACATAATTTAATTCTAAACAGTAACCATCTGGAGTTTGAAACTCGTATCTTAGTGTTGACCGTGCATCCACTTAATTAATGTAACTACAAACGGACTTGAGATGTATTAATTTACATTCAGTTACACCCTTGTCAAGTGACAGACACTTTATTTACCCTACAATTATTCGGTTCATTAGTAAATGGCTACTCGTAATTCTGGATTCATTCATCATTGAGTGTGTGTTGTCCTAGTACCTATATCTAATGTGATTTCGAGGTCAGTGGTAAGATCTAATTTTGATGATGGCTTTTGGATGGATGAAATTTAGATTGTGGATACAATTTGAAAGCGTCTGGATCTATATCTGAATTGGGATTTTGGTACCATTTCGATTAAGACGATGATAATATTGCTGATGTATTGAGGGTCTTGGTATTTGTTATTAAGCTATTGCATAACTTCTATCGCGGGCCTTGGGCGTGGAGACCGAATCCAGAAATTCCGTAACGAAAAAATAACCTGACACCCCTCACTCCGACCGGCACAGCGGTTATATTTTATTTTCAACTCTATCACAACCGTGTAGAGTGTAAAATTCCATAAGTAAATTTAATATCGCAGTCTTGTAATTTATTTTCAACTCTATCACAACCATGTAGAGTGTAAAATTCCATAAGTAAATTTAATATAGCAGTCTTGTAAGAATATAATATGTAAGAGGATATGAGCTGAATGTTAAACGATAAAAGGTCGAAAATTGTTCCAGTCAGTGAAACGTATCGAAATGTCAAACGTGATTCTAAGTTTGAATTTTTAAAAAGTTTTTATTTTATATCTGTTCAAAGAGGTTATAAATATTAGAATTGCCTCCTTAGAGTTTCGGCGTTAGGGCACGAGTGAAATTTGTACAACAGAAAAAAAAAAATTATAATTACATAAGTTGATAAAAAATGCTATGCAATAGCTTTACCGCGGCAATCTCCGAGTGCCACACATCTTTTTTTTATTGAAACAGTCGTAGAAAATGACACCGAGTTTTTTTTTGTTGCTCCATAATAATTTGTGTTGCTCTTTGTACACTCTTCTTTTTTTTATTCTGTTCTAATATAAAGTAAAATAAAATCTATAGAGCTTTGTAATTTGATTGAGCTGCAAAGCATAGGTACGCTTATTTTATGTTATAGAAAGATAGTATATTACAAAAATGAATAGATATTAGATAACCAAATTGAAAGGAGCTATAATTGTTTAAATAATTAGGCATTTTTTGAATAACATTCATTGATCATTAAGATGTATTCGAAATGAACGATTTCTATAAGATTTCAGAAGGAGGTACTCAAAGTAAGTAGGTTAATGATTCCGATATCATGGATGCTCTAATCGCTGTAATTAGGTGTATGTTAACAAGAACCAGATGGCTTTCATGTTAATTGTTAAACCCTGCTAATTCGCCTGTCGATAAGCCATGTTAATTATCAAATGGATGTCATTATTTAAAAAAAACTTGAGAGGTGTCAAGGGACACCCGGATGGAACGAAGTTGTTTTCGATTAATTAGTGAAGATATTGTAATAAAATTTTATTTCTTTTAAGTTATAATAATAATTGTATATTTCATTAAAACGTTACCACATGAATGAAAACATTTACTTCTACCTACACAATAGATTGTCATCGAATCACGATCATCACCTAAGCAAGCATTGACATTAAAATTAACATAGGTACAAGTAACGAAATAAAAAACTACTCTAAAAAGCATTTAAATAAAAAAAGACAATTTGAATCTTAGAGTAAGTATAACTACGTATACATACTCTAAGATTTAAATTGTCTTTTTTTATTTAAATTTCGAATGTCACTTTTACGGCCAGTTCTTTATTGTTACTGGCTGATTTCACAGGGCAAGTATAAAAGTGTCGTGACAACTTTTCGTAAGAATTTTTTCCGTCTAGCTCCCTTTCACAACGCGCGATAAGGAACTTCGTTCCAACATTCGATGGTAGAAATTACTGATATAATGAATAAGGATAATTAAAAGTACGTTCTTTAGAAATAACAATGTAATTAATGGATTATTTATTAATATAGCGTACGAAGTGTCTTCAAATTGCATGTATGGCGCGATGGTAGATCAAGTCTCTAGTCAGGGCTTTTATGTCGATAATCTGTCGAACTTTTATTCCTGGCAAACACTTTTATACAGAAGCAAGAGCCAGCTAACTAAATTTATACATATAATAAAGCAGTACAACCGGTGTGTCTGAATTTAAAGAAATGTGATGAAATGAAGAGTAATGGAACATTGTCAGCGATTTTTGTAATTATTTCCTGTCTGTCTTTTTGTTTGATACTGATCTCCAAAAGTACAGAAGGGATTTTGATGAAATTTGGCACACGGGTAAATCATGTCCTGGATTAACACTTTTATCCCGGGAAAATATAAACCGGAACTTTTATTAGAAATTTTTAACGTGTGGAGCTGCGAGAAATAGCTAGTTTAATAATATTTATAGACTTATCGGTCTCGGTGGCGTAGTTCTATTACATACGTGGTACTATCATGCTGAGGTCTCGGGTTCGAATCTCGGGCAGTAATATTAGATTTTCTACGCACAATCGCCCTTGAGTCTGGAAATGTGTCCAATAAATGGCAATGCTCGCCTTATGTTATATGGAACCTAATATAGCTAGCGAAATGTGGGTGTGTTACGCCTCTGCCTACCCCTGAAAAGGGAAAGGGCGTAATGCTATGTTTGTACATTTATAGTCAGCCAATATGAACCCTGTATATTTTGTGATATTAACATTACTAGAATCTCTAGCAAATATCAAATAGGAACGCCAACGGTACGTAATAGATTTTATGCTCATGGAAGCAAATAGCTCATACACGATACATAATATCTGTGACTGTTAGCACTATATTGAAAGGTAGGAGTATCAAGTCGAATTATTATGTTTATTCAAGAACTTGTCAAAGGGTAGAATACATGAAGGGTAGAATTGGAATACAGTGGTGCAATTCTATAAAAACACAGTGTGAAGTGTGGTGACTTCGACGTTACAGGCGAGATTATGGCATACCACCCGTGTGACAATCGAAGGCTTTGTTTACAGAGTACCGATTTGTGAGATATTACGTAAGATCTCACTTATGGATGCGGATTCAAGTAAGTTTGATGGTGAGATGATACATAATAGCACGACAGGTTACAGAACAGATTTCTTCATCAACGTATATGTTATTTTACATAAGGCTGAAGAGTTCGCCTCCATCACGTCATGGGACGCAATACACTTGACGAAAAGTGTGTGCATTAAACACGCCGGTACCTGCCGGTGAATAAACGGCGCGAGTGTGTGTATCTATTACATTAAAAACTGAACTATTTAGTTGTTGGGTAGTACATAAGGTAAAGCTGTCATTAACACATCTTATAAAGTTTGCCATTATTTTAAAATGCAAGATTCGTTATAAAAACTTGAAATATAACCACATAATTTCTTACCCACCTCTAAAAAGATACCAAAAACATTTGAAGACGCTTTAGCAGGAAGAACGCCCTCATCCGAGTATCAGAATTCGGAGTGCACTTCGGACGAGAGCGTCAAAGCAGCCGGATGCGTCGATTTGGCGGGCGCCATCTTGTATCTCTTGACATGGCGGGAATATTGCACTACACCCTTTTTCGGGTGATAAATCTTGACCTAAATTTGTAGTATCTCAGCTAGATTTATTTGTTTCACGCATTTTTGTTGTATTCTTTTGGTTTGGGATAAGTTGGCGAGAGATGATTATATGTTCTCAGTTGACTGTCTATAACTTCTCTATAGTCTATCTTAATATCGGGTGCAGTGGAGTAGAGTGATTCCATGTCGAGCCAGTAAACAAATTCACTAAAAGATTTAAGAGGTAATATTTTATTTTATTTATTTATTTATTTGCACTTCATACAAAAATATGTAAAGGCGGACTTAATACCGAAAGCATTCTCTACCAGTCAACCTGGTTTATAATTTCAGAAAAAAACTTTAGCATTATAATTACATAATTATAAGCAGTATGATACGTTGCCTAAACCTCTTTGTTGATTATTTAATTATAGGTACATTTAGTACCATTCATTATTTGCTTCGGGACTTTTCCGAATTATGTGGAAATAATTAATATCCCCAACATAATTGTTCTGATAGACAAAGTAATGCACATAAGAAGTAAAAATTCTGAATAAATTTTCCTGGAATAAAGTGACAACCCTAACACGTCATTTGCTCAAGCAGTGTTCTAACGATAGTACGGCGCTAATCGATGTCATTTAGGTAATCTCGACTTCGACCACATGGCTTTTAAGTTAATTGTGGAGCTTCGACGATCTATCTAGATCTAGCGAAAGCAGTTATTTGAGTACAATTTAGTTGTTGCATTAGTAAGCATGTATCGAGGCTTTTCTCTATAATGGAACTTGTTGAATATTATTTTGAACGATCAGCTTTTTGTCCTGGTATGGTAAGTACATAGGCTCTGCACCGATTGGTCTTGGGTTCGGTTTACGCAAGTTTAACACAAAACTACGTCATTATTTTTAAATGCCAGAAGTGTCGTATCCTCCAGAAGGAATATTACACAGAATACGCAAACAAAAACTACCAAGGATAAATAAAAAACAGACATACGAACACAAAGGCTATTGAGGTTAAATAAAATATAATTTATGCAATTAATTTCAAACGTAAACGTAGATGTCATACTGCAGTGGCTTGCTGCGGTCGCTCTTCAGGCGCAGGGTGACGTGTTTGAAGCCTAGGCCGCCACTGGTCACGTTAGCCGACGCCCCACTATTGGTCAGGTCGTAGGCTAAGATGCCCTGGAATGTTGGAAAATAAAGTGATAAAGATATATCCACGAATGCATCTCCCAAGAAAGATTTTCAGTCAGTTCAAATGGTACGACTAAAGAATGTAGATTGTAGGTAGGTAATATTCAATATTAGAAAAAAAAACATATTCATTGACAGTGATGTGAATGATTTACCCACAACTTCGTGGATTTACCTAATAAAAAACAATCGAATGTAGTACTTAAAGGCAAGCCATAGACTCCATTAGCCGTTACAGGTAAAGCGTAGGAATTACTGAAAGGGACTAAATCGTTTTTTACAAACATTGCTTTTAATTATGACAAGGCACTGATCTCGCCTACTGCAGAAAATATTCTATCAGTTTGAAGCAGTATATTTTGTTTTGAGTGTGACAATCTTTGGGACTACTATTCTTTCATAAAGCATTATCCTTGAGTGATGTAGGCAAAGTGTACTTTTCTGGGCTAAATGAAGGTTATGTTTGAATCCAGTACATCGTCTATCGATGTGACACATTCAGTCTACTTCGATTCAGTGGTTTCTGCGTTTACTTAAAATAAACATCCAAATATATCACAATCGCATTTATGGTATTAGTGGGATAGTACAGAAGTGAGATGAGTGTCTGCGGCCACGCGGTGTTACCTGGGTATGTCCTATGTTACTGGGAGTAAGGTACTCTTGGACAACTTTTTACGGGCATGACAAAGAGACCCCTTTGCACTTGATGTTAAGTGGAGTGGTGTCGAGGTAGAGTGAACTGATAAGAGATGATTATCTCTCGCCCGCTGACATATTTATGCCGGCCTGTTTAAACCGAATAGGTATACACATGGTGGTCGCTATCCGGGCGGATGCAACATATATCTCATCACCACTACTAACAACTAACCTGGATACTCCGATTGTTGCTATAAGGCATCGTGTAGTTGACATACTCGATCCGCTTGGTAAATGTATTAGCACTAAACTTCACAGTCTTGTGGAATGCCTGGCGCCGCATCACACTCGTACCCATAAAGGTGTGTCCACACTCCGTCACCACTACCACGGCCAACAGCATTCCCAGGATGTATAGCTTCATTCTGACTACAGCCTCTTCTGCTTCCAGTGGTTTTATTCGTTCGAGTTCTCTCTCGTAAGAATGCTTAACTGTTTGTAGGTTATGTCTTATATATTTACGTTCTTATCATTTATCAAGTCAAGATTGCAGTAGTTTGTGGTGGAGTTAGTTTGTTAATTTCTTTGATCATTAGTATTAATGGTGATGATATTTTTAATTCATCAGTTATTGTTATTTTGTTCACGGTCCATATTTACAAATGCTCGAAGGCAAATAATGTAAGTTTAAGCCAACAAAATATTACCATAATATATAGATTATAAATAAAAAAAACGAGACTTACCATGATCGTGAAATATACAAATTCCTTTAAACCCAAGTGACTAAGTATGGGATCACTAAATTACTAGTCTTTCTATCTTAATTAGGTCTTTTGCATCTGATATATACTATTATTATTTCTGTTCCAAATTATAGAGCTAGAATACACTAAAATCTGAATTAAACTACGTTCTATGTATTCCGAAACTCATAATGTTGATCGCAATCGGTGTATGTTTGTTCCCAATTATAATTCTGCGCCAAATTATGATTTTGGGGATCCGTACAATAAGATTGCTAACTATTTCAAAAAAGGTCAAATAACACGAACTATTCTTTCCTATGTCAGCTCAGCCCTCTATATATAGCTTATAGTTTGCTTGCTAGTTCTAATCATGTGTTAAATATTGTTAACAATAAGCAATTAGGCTTATACCGGATCAGAGTCCCATTTCAAGATTAAACTATAGATGTTGCTTACGGTCCCTCCTACGTGAAAAACTGGAGGCGGTTCGTGAATGGTACGAAGTGCGATTAATACATGACGTGATAGATCACTTGGATTCTGCAACAGTGTGCTGACATAGACAGCATCACGCCTATTTCCCTTTTCAAGGGTAGGCAGAGGTTTCACAACATCCACATTTCGCCAGCTATGTTAAGTCCCATGTACAAAGGGCAGGCCTATTGTCTTTACTGAGCTCGTTTTCAGACTCCGGGTTGATACTGATCAGAAAAAACCCAATATCACTTTGCTCGACTCGGGATCCAAACCCGAGACCTAAACACGATGGTTGTACCGCGCACGCGATACTATTACGCCACCGAGGCGATAATGAGAAGTGTACCATACCATACCAGTCCTGTGTACTGCCCACTGCTGAGCACGGGCCTCCTCTACAACTGAGAGGGTTAAGACGTTAGTTCACCACGCTGGCCTAGTCTAGGTTGGCAGACTTCACATACCTTCGAAATTCAGAGAACTTCTCAGGTATGCAGGTTTCCTCATGATGTTATTCTTCACCGTTAAAGCGAGCGATAATTCACAAAGAATACACATATACAATTTTTAGAAAAGTCAGAGGTGTGTGCCCTTGGCTTTTGAACATGCGGACATTCGTTTGGGCAGTCCGTTCCATTTCCAACTAGGCTATCGTCGCTTTTAGAGATGTGTGCTGAATACTATCTACCACAGATACTTTGATTAAATAAAATCTTACGGAATTCCCACTATCGACTCTTATTTACGCTTCACATTTCTCAACATTGCTCTAAATAAATGACTACATATTGCCATTGTTTGTTGATTAAACAGTTGCGTTTTATTAGTTACAGTTATACCACAATGTAATGACACAATAACGGCTTTGATAAGAAAATTATTTTTAAGTCTATTATTATAAGTATCATGTTCAGTCAGAATACGGAGAAATAAAAAAACACGTTGCAACGATTTTTTTATTATTTAAGTGTCGGTATAATATTTGACCGTCAGTCGTGGCCTTAGGCGAGCAAAAAGGTCCTGATTTCATCAATTTCTTATGTACGACGCGATGCGTTGGTTGACAGCGTGGTGGTCTGAAAAAACGCTCTCAGTCCCAGTTAGTCAAGACCACGGACGGTAACCTCCACTCTCCCCTAAGTAAGCCACCACTGGCGACCGTTAACCGTCACACAGGGTTGCAAGAAGTTTCATGAAATATTAAATTTATAAACAAATAAATCTAGATGAGAATAGATCAATGAGGATAAATCTAGGGTCTATATGAAATGGTTACTTTTAGCGTAAAGTATTTAACCGACGATAAAAAAAGGACGTGTCCTAAACCATCGAATGCCATGCGTTAATATAAGCAGTTAAAAAATATAGCAAATGTTGTATGTAAGGCATTTGAAAACGCAAAACTACAAGCGCCATTTATTGACATTGTTGAAATGTAGTTTCCATTTTTTGTTCCATTCACATTTATTCTAAGCGGAATAATACATAAAAATGCAACTTGAAAATCGTTTGAATGTATTGTCAATGAACAAAACATGGTAAAAAATGACCCGGGCTGATACCGTGTGACAGCCCGATAGACGTTGTGGTCACCGATTGGTTTTACACCGACTGTAATTTTCCGTGTATTTTCTTCACAGACAAAGTATACTTCAAGTAACAAGGAGGTGATATAAATAACAAGCCATAAATTTTGTAACGTTTCATGAATAAAAACTGAAAAATTACATAATAAAATTATGCGCCCTTACTCCGAAAGATTATGCCACATAATTAAAAGTTTCTCGGACAGGCCGGGATAGAATTCCAAACTAATAAAACTTTAGTAAAATAACAGTCTGAATACATGATCAAATTTTTTGTTTTGATCCAACACCACCATAAATGTATATCTAATTAAAACATCTTACACTCACTTTAATTTCGATTTCTTATGTTTATACGAACGATCGGACTTTATCGCTGTTTTTTACATACATTACATATACATATACACTCACGCCTGTTATCCCCGAAGAGGTAGGCAGAGGCGCAACTAGTGCACCCACTTTTCGCCATTATTCCGTCCCATGATGTGATAGGGGGCGAGCCTATCGCCATATCGGGCACAAATTCCAGACTCCGAGCTGATACTGAATAGAAAAACTCAATATCACTTTGCCCGACCCGGGGTTCGAACCCGAGACCTCAGCTTTGCAGTCGTACTGTAACACAACTACGCCACCGAGGCAGTCTTTTTTAGTTTTATTTTACTCCCGACGCGACGCGACGCTTTACGCTTGGCAGCCTTCATGGTCATGGAAAATGGATAGATATGTTGAACGTCCGAAACTTAAAATTTAGTTCTTAAATTTGAATATCATACATTAACAATCAGACAAAGGAGGAATTTCATTATTGACTAATCGTTTAGTAGCTAATCGTTTGTTACACAACGATGTGATAGCCGCCCACAGTTGTTTTTTAGGAATACCTTACCTGACCTCACTAGTCCGCCCGAGGGATTCAAAATGGTATTTATCAAAAAAATAGTTTTGCAGACTTTGCTTTGGTTTCGCTAAACTGACTGTTGATAAAGTAGAAATGTTTTAGTTTTTTGTTAAAAGGGCTCACATATATAAGACTCTATCTGGGTAACTACGACCACATTGTCTAATCTTTAGGAGCAAGCAAGCCATGTTCTGTTTCTGCTTGAAAAAAAAACGTACGCATTGTATAGCAATAGGAGCCATACTTAATGCAATGACGTAATGACACGGATGATGCTTTATTGTTATGATTTACGGGTAGCTGTATCCAATGATTTCCACTAAGAACTAGTACATCACTCAAATGTATACCTAAATAAGTGCATATGCAAGTAGGTAGGTTAAAGATACGGTGTTAGGTCTCACTTCTTCTGCTTCAGCCTATATATCCACCCAATGTGGAGCGTAGGCGTCTTATAATGCACTCCAAATTGTTCTGTCTTGGGCAGACCTAATCCACCTTCTTCCCGCCACGTGAACCAGGTCATCGGTCCAACTCATTAAAGGTTTGCCCCGGTTAAGTCTCACAATGCCTAGTAACTCCGATGGCATACCAATAAGGAGTGTCGAAGTACAAACAGGTTTTCGGTAGTTGCAACTAACTGTGTGACAATGAACTTGTGAACAGGTATCGAGCAAGTTATATAAATTAAGTTGCCAACTTAAATTGACTTCGCTATCACTGTACTCTCTGATAGCTTGGCCGTTATCTGGAGAATTATATTCGGACCGAACGATACTAAGAAGCTGCTATAATGGTTAGAAGTATGTTTTTTATTTAACATCATACGAGCAATTAAAAAAATTGAATAGAACCATGATTTCGCTGCCGATTATATTAGGAAAGAGACGAGTTTTGTTTGGGCTGCCAGAAATTTAACTCACTATGCAAATATAAAGTTTATTTTTAATGGAAACATTGAAAAAGAAACAGTCGAAAGCAGGATTTGAACCCGCAACCTCCTTTGAACTTCCAAATTGAACTGACGAAGGTAATGTCGAGATAGCTCAGTTAGCAGAGCACCAGCACGGTACGCTGGAGGTCGCAGGTTCAAATCCTGCTTTCGACTATTTCTTTTTCAATGTTTCCAGTAAAAATAAAATCATTTTCCAGGCACTACATGGCCCTTAACATGTATAAACATCGTTATATAGGATTATAAAGAAACCTGTCAATTGACACTTCACATAAGTTCTTCACAGCAGTATAATCCCAGTCGAGCCGGTTTATTAATGCTTTAGTAGTTCCCAAAGTTGACTGGATCGGAACCCATCTTAGAAAATTCTAAATTCGGATCTCAACTCCTGGCAATCATGACTGAAGGAGTGTTCAAATAAGAGTAAAAGTGATGTGGCAATGGGAAGAATGTATTTGTTTCCTTCAATTTGACTATTAAGGTCTATCATTGGCTGTTCGGCTGATGGTCCGCTTGGTCAATCATTTATCAGAGCTCACAGAATATTTGTTCCGTTGACCGACTAGTGGGTCGCGACCGATAAACTGGGAAATGCTGTTGTAGAAAACATGACACTCTAATACAATAGGTGGTTTACTATTGTAAATCACCAGACGCGTGGTATGGTCAATGCGATGAGCATCTTCATGAAATTACTGCTCATCACCTTCCTAATATACGATGGATATAAATAATGTATTCAGCTTAAAGCCAACCTTCACACGCGAATCGTTACTCAAAGTTCAATATTGTGTGGCAACATTGTGTTCCGATCAACAACAATATATTAGTTGTTTGTTATGTTACAATGGAATAAGGTATCAATGTGACTTGGTATAATAATGGAGCATATACCGGGTGGAAGGGAAACGCTCTCGAAAACGAATACAGGTGATAGTATTGGTGATTCCTGACGTGATGGCACTAAAAAAATCGCGATCGCATTGTTACAATTTTAGTAGGATTTTCTCAAATTTCTGTACAGCTTCACGTATGGATAGATAAATCAAACTATTATTCTGCTAAACATAGTAAAAAAGGTCAATATTTCAAAAAAATCGTAATGAAACACGTACATCAGCTGACGGGTTAACGACCGCGTGGCCGCCGCGCTGCCTTGTCGGCGTTTGTTTTGTAGTTTGTACGCTTTACATTGCGCGCGCATGAATTACGGAAATACTAAAATCGTAAGTATTATCGCTTAGCTTTGCAAATGAATATAGTTTTTCGTTAATGTTATGGTTCTTCTCTCTTACCGTTCCGGTATAGAGAGCGTTTCCCTTCCACCCGGTATTATGTAAGAAGCGCGCATAGATTTTAGTAACGAAAATGTATATTGTAAATTAATTAACGTGAGCAATACACGTCAGTGAAAGTATTATACGAACCATAATAAGAACAAAGGAAGGAGATTATTGTCAGGAGACTTCAAAAGGATTGGAAAAGTACTTAAATTTTTTGAATCGTTTACAGGCCAATGTGATTGATGAATGGTTTAGTCACTCTTGAGAGTGATTTTGAAATTTTGAAAATGATAGAATGCACTGACTGAGTACACACCACCAGTAAGGAGGAGATTTAATTATGAGGACACAGCAAACAGATGCTAAAAGCATTTCGAACTAAACTGCCTCGTGTACTTTCAACATTTATTATGTTTCTGAATGGGATTTTATTTGTAGTGAGTTTCCTTTACAAGATGTTTTGCTTTTAAGATTTATAACTTACAAAGCTTGGACTGCAAGGTTCTGGGTTCGAATTCCAGGGCAACGCTAGTTAGGTTATTTTAACACGACTTCCTTAGATCGGATTCTTCAGAGTTATAATTCATATTACATTATCGTTTTAACACCCGACGAAAAAAGAGGAGTATTATAAGTGTGTGGCCTTGTGTATTTGTAATATGTATCTATATGTTTGTCTGAGGCATCGTAGCTCCCAAATGAGTACACCGATATTTTTTTATTTTTTCAAAAGCTGATATGATCGAGATGTTCTTAGCTATGATAATATTTTTTTTTTAAATTACCTGAACTAAAACTTTTAATAACTTCCGGCACACAAAGCCTCTAAAGCTGAAAAACTTAAATTTTTTTTGTCGTTTAAGTTTATTGTAACTATTTACCTTGTAAAACTTTGACGCATTTTTTTTACTTTTTAGAAGTTTTTAAGACATGTTTCCCTAGGTCAAATTACAGTAACAAATAGGTAAAGAAATCTTGAGTAACAGAACCCTTTTAATGTTTTATGTGTATAGTATGTACACTACTAGCTATCAATAATTTACCTCATAGTAACTATTATTCGCGGAAGAAACCTATAGAAATAGGGTAGTTGACTACTTTTTTTTATATACATTTATCAAAAATGCATGCTATCCAAAATCTAACAGAAAAATAATTTTCAAAATTGGGGCAATAATTACTAAGTTTTTTTTAA
Source organism: Lapara coniferarum (assembly GCA_949316025.1). Taxonomy (NCBI): domain Eukaryota; kingdom Metazoa; phylum Arthropoda; class Insecta; order Lepidoptera; family Sphingidae; genus Lapara; species Lapara coniferarum. Next base: position 4,322,842 of record OX438934.1, on the reverse strand, counting down.
ATTTGGTTGAAGGGGTAGTTGTCAAATAACAGTAATATTACACTGTGACGTCACCTAGAGTCGCCGGCCATAACGCTGAGTGCGTGCGAAAGAGATAGAACGATATCCCCTCCACGTCCTCACTTTTGTTCACAACAATATTTGAAACATGAATAACTGCTATATTTAACAACCAATTTTGAAGCTGATTTCACAGAAAAAGTCCTTTTCGCATTAATTTCTGTTAAATCCTATCCTACTAATATTATAAACGCGAAAGTTTGTAAGTATGTATAGATGTCTGGATGTATGGATGTTTGTTACTCTTTCACGGAAAAACTTCTGAACGGATTTCGATGAAATTTGGTACACGGTTAGACCATGTCCTGGATTAACACATAGGCTACATTTTATCTCGGGAAAATAAAAAGCGCGACTTTCATCCCGGAAAAACTTTTTACGCGCGCGGAGCCGCGGGAAAAATCTAGTTTAAAATAATTTATAAAATGAAATATGGGAAACTACCATATTGTGTCCAGTGCGGAAGGATCCTTCACCACGTGACTCCTCAAATATACTGCATATGTGCCCTTAAGAGCTGAGGTCCATAGCGACGGAGACTTTACACCTTTAAATCTTTATTCAAATACTATACAGCGACATGATCAAAGAATTGATAAAACCAAGCATCGCGAAACAATGGCCGCTGAAGTTACAGAGTTATCTCCGGCTAACATTCAGTAAAGTTTCGACATAAACTTGATGTCCGTTTGATGAAGATTAACAAGCATTTAATAGAATAGGCTTTTAGAAAGGCTCATTTATTGTGGGATATTATTTTCTTTACATAAAATTGGATCGCTATGTATTTATCCATCACATATGTCCGGGATTGGATTCTCTGGAGGTGGGTGATGGATTTTTCCATCACATATGTCAGGGATTGGATACTCCAGAGGTGGATGATGACTTTTCCATCTCATATCCGGGATTGAATTCTCCAGACTCCAGAGATGGGTGAGGTTAAGTAGGTCGTAAACACGAAACCAATTTGTTTATCGAGTCAGCTAATGCACGCGGGAGGTATTTATTTAAAACGAATGTTTTATTAAATAAAATCGTGAATACTGAATACCATTGACATTGCTAAAAGAAACAAAGTCAAGTATCTCTATCAAACGAGTGGGGCGTCGTTGGCCAACCAAGATGCTATCAAGCGGACCACGTGCCAAATTTCCCAGAGTTTTTAAACTTAATTTACTAGCCACAATGATCTTGGCATCGAAGCAACGTTCCGAAACATTCGCGTCTTTTTAAATACAAATTCAACTTTCTATATTATACTTTGTTTCTTCAGTCTTCTTGATTCTAAATACGGAGAGGATTTTTATTTACGATATTTTACGAGTGGACGATAGCCTAGTTGGGAATGGAACGGACTGCCGAGATCACGGAGGCAAGAGAAGATATCCCTGTTCTGTGGCCGAGATAATGTCCGGAGGATCAAAACCCAAGGCACACACCTCTGAATTATCGAAGTTATGTGTGTATTGTTTATTAATTATCGTTCGCTTTAACGGCGAAGGAAAAACATCGTGAGGAAACCTACATGCCTGAGAATTCTGTATAAGAATTTCGTGGGTATGTGAAGTCTGTCAATCCACACTAGGCCAGCGTGGTAGACTAAGGCCTAAAATCCTCTCAGTAGTAGAGGACACCCGTGCTCAGCAGTGGGCAGTTATAATACAAGGCTGGTATTAATATTATTTTACAGAGGATTTTTGAATGTTGAGTCGTAGTTGATTGACTACTTTGGTGGCGTGGCTTTTTTTGTTTGTGCGGTACGTCATCGCTGTTAGGTCTCGGGTTCGTATCGCGGGTCATATTGGCTTTTTTGCTCAGTAAAGCTTGTGGTCAGGAAAGCAGTGTAAGTTAAGGTCGGCGTAATATGCTTGCGGAAATGTTATTGAATGTGACGATGCTTAGAGAGTCGGGCTTAGACCAAAGTATTTAATTTCATTCTTCCACCTTTCATGGCCGGAATTTGGAATCTTAGTGGGTGTGTTTAAATTAAATGGTTATGTTTTCGCGTTGTCCAAAAGATCTCGGTCGACGTAAAGATAAAAATAGTGACCAATGAAAACTCGGGTCTTAGAGTATTTTAGCACAAGTAGTTTTCAAAATGTATATAATGCACAACCGTAGGACCTCATTATTGAAGTGTGGTGTAGTAGTACGTAAGTAATACATATTATTATATAGGTAAGATCTATGGTATATAAATATAACACATTTGTAATCAAGTGATCAGTAATAAATGATATTCCTACAAGAACAGTTGTTTTCATAACAAATCTCCCCACATGGCGACCCTTGCCATATTTGGGACGCGTCGCGCCGGTACTATTTTAGTGTAATGTTACATCTCCAAAGTAAATAAAATGGACTTTGATCGGAAACGATTCCTGCAAAATCTCGTGGAAGAATTGAAGCAAGTTGGTGAAATCACAGGCTGAAATAATAAATACTTATTTTAAAGGCAGAAAATGTGTCAATCGAAAGTAGATAAGGAAACCGTTTTCTTGAACCAGAATTCTGCGGGATCAAATAATGCCCAAGTTGAAGAATTAAAGATGCATATGTCGAGTATTAGTATTTGGCTAGTGGTTATATGTATCTTATTGAGTCTCGGAGCTATCTATTTAATGTGGAAGCAATATAAAAAATGTCACCATTCTTGGATCAATGATCAGATTATACAACATAATTTTCGACGATCATTCAGCCGTTCTAGAGCGAATCGCGAAGAAGACAACGGCGTCCGTGTTCCAATGGATTAACAGAAGCTTCATGTGTGTGTTTTGTGATACCTACCTAAGTGAAATGTGGTAAATTCAAAAGTGCGAAATTCAATAGTGCAGTTAAAAAAATAAATAAATAAATAAATAAATAACAATAACAATAGCGGCAGAAAGAAAAATAACTTAAGGACATTAGAGTTATGTATAAGCTATAATGTACTAATCTTAATAGTGTCAGTTAATTAATTGTGTGGAGAAAGGTCGTGTTCCAATCCAGGTATAAGATTACATCTCGCGGCCCCTACTAAAGTAACAAACGTTTAGGATTTGGTATGTATTTTAAAAAATATTATTTTAGCATATAATTTTATGTAATGTTATGGAAAATGAATTACTTGAGTGTTTAGAGGAACTTAAGTTAATAAGAAAATATTTAATTAAAAAAGGAAAATCAAGGTTTAAAGGTAATGTTATTAAGAATAAATTGACAGAAACGGAAAGTTTATATAAAAAGGGCATAGAATTAATTCCATTATTACTGTCTAAGAAGGGACTAAAAATTGAAATTTGTGAATCGTTAGCTTTGTTAGAAAACGAAATAAAGTTGAACTATCAACAAATTATTAATTTATGTTCGGAAGGTAAATCAGGCAGCGGTAGTGATAGCGAATTTTGTAAAGCGGGTTTATATCCAGAACCAATCATGGATTTTGATTTTAAGACTGCGTGTAACTTGATTCCGATTATGAACGGTAACGAAAATAATACTAAGAATATTATAGACACGGTAGAAATGTATGCAGAAACGTTGTCAGAAACAGGAAAAAACATGCTCATTAAATTTGTTTTAAAAAGTAGACTAACTGAAAATGCAAAATTACGTATGTCCAATGACTATGAATCTACAGTTGAGCTAGTCAGAGATTTGCGTGACATTCTTATAAGTAAAAAATCATTTACTGCAATACAATCACGATTGCAAAGTGCAAAACAAGGTTGGCGTTCAATTGACCAGTACGGTACAGAGTTAGAAAAATTATTCACTAATCTAACGATATCGCAAGCAGATGGTAATTCTCAAAATTATGCTGTGTTGAAACCTATTAATGAAAAATTGGCCATTAAACGATTTTCAGATGGATTAAGTGATTCCCGGCTTAGCACGATTATCGCAGCGCGTAACTACAGCAGTTTAAGGGACGCAGTCCAAGCTGCAAAAGACGAGGAGTTGACAGCAGCATCTACTTCAACCGGTGAAAATGTAATGCAATTCCAACGTCGTGGTGGAGGTAAGTTTTTACCTAATAATTACTCTTATCATCAACCAGCATACAATCAGCAGTCACGTGGATATCGAAAATATCCTCATCACCAGACTTCAACTAATTACAAAAGAGGTAATTTTAATAATTATTCAAACAATTTTGCTAGAGGAAATTTCAACAATTTCGTGCTAGATCATTCCATAATTCTCGTGGCAACGCTCGGGGTGGATATAATAAAATATATCGAGAGCGAAATAACCAACCAAGCGAGAACGGATCGAGATATAAAACTCATAGTAGTGGTAATCAGCATCGAATGTTTTACACCGAACAAGCAGATAGGAACGAACTTGTGAAATCAGATAATGACGAAATAAAGTTTTTTCGATCTTAAACGGAATATTTTAACTTTAACCGGTAACGCAAAATTTTTAACTTTTTATGTTGGCAAAAAGAAATATTTTTGGTTAGTAGACACTGGAGCATCAATTAGTGTGATAAAGAAAGATGCTTTACCTAGCAACAGTATCATAAATAAGGATGAGACAACTATAAATGGTATTGCGGGTCAAATTCAATCGATTGGCTTTAGTCATCTTAGTTTGATTCATCATAGTGACAAACATTGTGTCGAATTTGATACCAAGCTTTATATTTTCAATAACATACCATTAAAGGCGGATGGAATTTTAGGTTTAGATTTTCTGTGTCGCTACGCAGCAAATATCAACTTAAAGAATAACATTATTACTTTGTTTAAATATGGGATTGAATATACATTAGTACTTCATGACGCAATTGATTATTCTAATGAAATATTACACATTCCAGCGCGCAGTGAATCAATTCATTATTTGTTTTTGAATACCGATTTAAAGGATGATTGCATTATCAATAGTAAAGTACTGGCAGAAAATGTTTTTCTTGCTGGATGTATAGGTAGAATAAAAAACAATAGAATTCCAGTAAAAATTTTGAACACTAATGAGCATGACGTAATGATACCAATGTTTCAACCAGAAATACATTCACTTCAAGATTATGATTTATGCAATTTCAAATGTACAAATAATAACTTAGAACGAGCAACAACTTTATTAGATATTTTGAAACTAGATCATCTTAACGTGGAGGAACGAGAATCTATTCAACAATTGTGTGCTAAATATTCGGATGTTTTCTTTTTACCCGGAGACAAATTAACAACGACGGATATTTATGAACAATCAATAACTATAAAACCAAATACTAGTCCTGTTTATGTTAAGCAGTATCGATTGCCTCATTCGCTGAAAGATGAAGTAAATAAACAAATACAAGATATGATTAATAATGACATAATAGAGGAAGCAAGAAGCGAGTGGTCTAGTCCTATTTTGTTAGTTCCCAAGAAAAACGAGGGAAATAAAAAAAAATGGCGGTTAGTAGTAGACTACCGAAAGCTCAATGACTGTATTGTAGACGATAAATTCCCTTTACCAAATATTACTGAAATTCTAGATTCACTTAGTGGTTCCATTTATTTTTCACATTTAGATCTTAATCAAGGGTATTATCAAGTAGCTTTAGATAAAAAGAGTAGAGAATATACTGCGTTCACTACTAACACTGGCCAATACCAGATGAAAAGACTACCAATGGGACTTAAAACAAGTCCAAGCGCTTTTAGTAGGGTCATGACAGTAGCTATGTCTGGATTAACATATGACAGATGTTTTATATATTTAGATGATTTAATAGTTTTTGGAAGAAATTTAGAAAACCATAACAAAAATTTAACGGATGTTTTAGAAAAATTGAAAAAAAATAGTTTGAAATTGAATCCACAAAAATGCATATTTTTGAAAAAAGAAATCCTTTATTTAGGTCATTTAGTAACAGAAAACGGAGTTTTACCCGACCCAGCAAAAGTTGAAATATTACAGAAATATCCTGTACCAACTAGTACAGATGAAGTTAAAAGATTTGTAGCGTTTTGTAATTATTATAGAAAGTTTATTAAAAATTTTGCAAACATAACCTGTCCCTTAAATAAATTAACTAGGAAATATGAACCATTCATATGGACTGACCAATGTCAAAGTGCATTTGAAACATTAAAACATGCTTTAACAAATCCACCAGTTTTAGAATTTCCAGATTTTTCGGAAAATAATGAATTTATCATACAAACAGACGCATCAGGTACAGCCATTGGAGCAGTTCTCAGCAATATGAAACCAGTAGCATATGCTAGCAGACCACTTAATAAATCTGAGCTTAACTACCCAACTATCCAGAAAGAATTAGTGGCTATTGTATGGGCTGTAAAATATTTCAGGCCTTATGTGTATGGTAAATCATTCACAATAATGACCGACCATAAGCCTTTAATATATTTATTCTCAATGAAAGATCCCTCTAGTAGACTTTTGAAATTTAGATTAACATTAGAGGAATATAATTTTAAAATTGTTTATGTGAAAGGAAAAGAAAATAATGTCGCAGACGCATTATCCAGAATTAATATAACGGTAGATACTTTAAAGGAGATGAATAAAGATATTATGTTAGTTACGACTAGAGCACAGAAAAGACAACTAGATAAGAATTTAAATACACGTATTTTTAGTAATCCGAACGAACAGTGGCCTGATCAACCACAAGTAGTTGAGGTACTAAAAATACCAAATGATTCTATAGAAATGACTTTTATAGGTAACAAGCAATTAAATCAATTAAAAAGACAGAATAATGTAGATGAAGAAAAGGAATGTTTTATTTATAGTCGGCATAGGAAAGTATTATATATAAACCTTAACTTTAGGGCACAATTTACGCGAGCCGAATTTGTGACTAAGTTAGGAGAATTTTGTAGAAATATAAATATAAATGAACTATGCATAGTTAAAACTAAAGAATGTGAGAGTTTTATTAAAGATATATTACGAGAAATAAAAAATAATAAGGATTGGACCGGTCCACGAATTTATGTATTAAGAGGAGTTAAGAGAATTAATAATGAAGCAGAAAAGAAGTATATTTTACATGATTTTCATTTATTACCCACTGCAGGCCATGCAGGTGTACGTAGAATGACTAATAATATTAAAAGGAAGTTTTACTGGCCAGGTTTAGACAAAGATGTTAAAGATTTTGTAAGTAAATGCGTAAAATGTCAAAAAATGAAGCATTGTAGATATGTCAAGGCACCCATGGAAATAACTACAACAGCTTCTTACGCTTTTGAAAAGATCTACCTTGACCTCGTAGGCCCTTTAGAAAGGGATGTAGACGAAAATTGTTACATTTTAACAATACAATGTGAGCTCACTAAATTTGTAGAAGCTTATCCATTAAAAAATAAGGATACGGTAAGTGTAGCAAAAGCTTTAGTTCATAATTTTATCTTAAGATTTGGGATACCAAATACCATAGCGACGGATCGTGGGACAGAGTTCGTCTCTTCAGTAATGGAACAGGTATGTAAATTATTAGGAATAAACAAATTGACATCCACAGCATATCACCATCAGTCTATCGGTGCACTCGAAAATTCACATAATAGTCTAAATACGTTTTTGCGAATACAGTGTGATGGTCAAAAAGAAACATGGAGTCAATGGGTACAATACTGGTGTTATAGTTTTAACAATAGTGTTCATACGGAAACAAAGTACACACCCTTTGAATTGGTATTTGGCAGAGCTAGTGTAATACCATGTAGAGTAAGTCAAGGTATAGAACCGCTTTATAATCCAGATAGTTATCCTTTAGATCTTAAGTATAGGTTACAAGTAGCACATCAAGATGCTCGTAATAATTTAATTTTAAGTAAACAAATGCGTAAACGCTCTTATGATAAATATCTTAATGATGTAAAATACAATAGTGGTCAATTAATATTGGTTAAAAACGAAACTGGCAATAAGTTTGAAAGTCAATGGAAAGGTCCATTTGTCGTATTAAATGATTTAGGTGTTAATGTTGAAATTATAAAAAACAATAAATGTAATGTAATCCATAAAAATAGAACAAAGCCTTTTATAAGTTAAATTCTGTTAATTATATTATATTTTATACTTAATATTGCTAATAAATATACTATGTAGAAAAAAAAAATATATATAATACAGATATATTTTTTTTTTCACTCACTCCTGAGGTGTGGTGTAGTAGTACGTAAGTAATACATATTATTATATAGGTAAGATCTATGGTATATAAATATAACACATTTGTAATCAAGTGATCAGTAATAAATGATATTCCTACAAGAACAGTTGTTTTCATAACAAATCTCCCCACAGAAGATAGATTTCCTTTTTTTTGTCAAAGAACCTTAGTAATTACAAGATGTATGTTTTTGATACACCTTACACATCGCATTTACTACGGCTGCTGGCTGCAATACTCAGGCCCGTTCGCCTAATGGTAAGCCATACGAACACTCACAAACAGTAGCAACACCATCCAGCACCTTGAATTACAAAGTACTGTGTGGCATTCCACTGCGCTCGTCATCCTGAGACATAAGATGTTAAGTCTCATTATATCCAGTAGTTACCCTGGCCTCAATGTCCTTCAAACCGAAACAGTGCATGCACATTGCTACTTAGCGGTAGAAATAGACATTATTGTGGTACTCACCCAGCGGACTCTTACATATGAGAGACCTACCACCAGTAGACACACTACGCTCTTCATTAGCGATATCAAAATGACAGTCGTATCAAAGTACATTGAAATAAAAATAACCGTAAAGGAACGGAGCGAAGGAAGCGGAAACTTAGCAATAGTATTTTCAATATAATTAAAATTGTTATTGGCGAAGATCTCGCTTATTCAGCCCGAGTTGTTTCGTGTACGGTTAAGAATTTGTTAAATGTAAGGGCAATTTCATTTCTTAAACGTAATATGCAGGTAGGTACATTAGTGTGTTAATGTAATTGTGACAAAGATAATGAAATAAGTTTAGTACATTCTTAAAAGTATGTAGTTTTAATTCGTAAAAATTGTGAATGATCTCTTTCAGCTGACTAGTTTCACCATTATCAATTAATTTAAAGCGATCGTACTGAAATCACACAGAAATATCTGATATAGAACCCGTATCATATAATAACATAAAAGTAATGACTATTTCACACTATACAGCCGGCGCGGCTGTTCACGTCTGAATCTTTACATCACTAGCGGGTTCGGCCGCGCCCGCATAAACCATTTATGCAAAATAAAGCATAATTTAAAGTGACACAGACGGTTTTAGCGTGGCAACTTAATTGTCTAGCCGTTCGTCGTTTCATGATAGTAATTTTGTTAAGTATAGACAATCTCTGGCAGCTAGTTTCTTTATAAACTGTAAAGGAAAAACTAATAGTACTCCCAGCAGTGGGACAGACTATAATACAGGGCTGGTATTATTATATTATTATATTATATAATAGCAACTTTGACTGTTACTGTCCATATAGAAAGTCTAATCCAAAGTCTGATTTTAAACATATCGGTAACCTTTGACCTCCTATCTCTGATATAATATCCTAAATTACAAGCACCTTTTTCATCACAGAATATTCGTGGGTCTTCCCATAGATTTCCAGACCGACCAGTTGGAGGCGGTCTGCATCCAGCGACTTCCTCTGCCCTTTATCAAATCATCTGTCCATCTTCATAAAATCTAGTAAAATCACAAAACTGATCAGTTCAGTCAATCCGTCAAGCCAGAAGCGGCAGTATGTACCGGCCACAAAATAACGTGTCAAATAACAAATCTCATGCAGACTTATATTAATTTTAGCGTCGTCAAATGAATATTTACGTCAACGAAAATCACGTCTACGAAATTATGTGGAACGAAAACATGTTTGCGTTGAGCGTATCTGGAAAAAGAAATTTCCACGTTGTATGTTGATTCGTTTGATTAGTCGCGCGTTTGGAGTGTACGAGATTTTTATGTTAAACGGAAATTTTGTTTTTAAAGATTTATTTTATTTCAACGATGATTTCAGTCTAATAAATCTTTATTTGATTTCAGGAAGGAAGCCTTTTGACCCGATCTCAAGAATAAACTAAAATTACGGATTGCAATTTATTACACACGGATCATTTGTGAAAATCCAAGTATGTTTTTGTTTAATTAAAGAGATTATGAAAATGTGGTTAGTTGTTCTAAGAATCTGGACTTTATTTCTAAAAATACCTTATCTAGGAAGCAGACAGTCCCGAGTAGGCAATTAAGGTTATCTAAATCTATCCAGGTAAAATTCAACTAACTCCAGAAGTCTCGCGGGTAGGATCTGGAAAGCAGTTTCAAAATTCAACAATATGCACTTCATTTTTATTTCTAGATAATATTGTTTCTTATTTCTATGGTATTGAAAAATAGGGTTATTTTTACATTGCGTTACCAAATGAAGCCACATATTCGTCATTACCTCTGCTGATCGTGCTAAAAATCCTATTGTAGATTTCCAATTTTTTTATCATTTTGTAGTTTAGTGCGAATATGGTGTGTGTGTAATTGTATTTCGAACTGAAAGTGCGATGCTGCCCCTTCTTGTGTAAATTTAAATTGTTTTTTTTTTAATGATATTTATCTATTTTACATCTATGGATATAATAAATCTTACTAATATTATCAATGCGATAGTTTGTAAGAATGTATGGATGTATGCATCTTTGTTATATTTTCACGCAAAAACTCCTAAACGGATTTTGATGAAATTTAGCACACGGGTAGATCATGTCCTGGTTTAACACGTAGACTACTACTACTTAACTAGCTACTATTAACTACTTTTCATCCCGGGAAAATATATAGCGGGACTTTTATCCCGGAAAAACTTTTAACATGGGCCGAGTCGCGGGCAAAAGCACTAGCTTTTGGGTACTAACCCATATTATAAAATGGTAATTTCAAGAAGACAAGCATGTAGTATCATTTATTAAAGCAATGTCAAAATGAACCCGTACGTTCTTAGTTACATGTTGCTCGTGGCTTCCCTTGCATGAAAAGCCATTCCTGCTATAAAATTGCCTTAATCACTGTGTCAATTCATACTATGTGTATATACGTCGCCATCGCCATCTACTGAGAAAGTCATATTGAAAAATCTAAATATTTCCTACAAGACCAAATTGGATGGGTGACCGTCCGGGAACACGGCATGATGTTGGCTTTTTGCATTTTTTGATAGGTTTATGCTTCTTGAAGTTTTTTTAATCTCATGATTTGATGGCCAATCTACGCCTCACAATTATAGCTGAATATTTCGCTATCCTTGTAACACTGTTGTTTATGCCTTGTGCCCGGGATTTGATGCCTCAGCGGGGGTTCATCTCAGGCGAACGCAGTGGCCGATCACAGAAACGCGAAATTCTATGTCGAACAAACAGTTGCGCCGACCCCAAAAAGAGTGAGATAAGGATAGATGGTAGTAAAAGAATTTTCTTTAGTTCCAAATTTAATATCGTACAGTAAAAAACACGGTTTAAAATAAAGAATTTTAAATAAAATTTTCACGAGATTGAGTCAACAGCAAAGTTTCCCGGCAGCGCTTTGTCTGATGGAAAAATTCCTGTCGTTTTCCCGCTTGATAGACTTCAGGGACTAAAGTTGTAACTACGGATTGATAAGTTGAATTAACATTCAAGACACCAGTTCAATCAGCGTGTGGTCTGTGGCACAGATGGCAGCTGAATAATTTTAATGTATTGTTAAGTTGTGATAGAATTTATATAAGTACAGTTTTTAGAATACCATTTTAGATTAAACGACGTAATAAAATAACGATAAAGGTAAAAATGTGCGATTTTTCTCTGACTCAAATATTTTACGTAAAGAAGGAATTAAAAAAGTGATGATGAAAATATTAGGTACTCATACATACAAACACTCAAGCTTTTTAGGTATCCCTGAAGGTGTAGGCAAAGGCGCTACTAGTGGACCCACTCTTCGCCGTGCATATTCCGTCGCATGATGTGATAGTGGGCGAGCCTATCGCCATATCGGCTATAAATTTCAGACTGCGGTCTGATAGTCAGTAGAAAAGCCCAATATCACTTTACCCCACCCAGCGATCGAACCAGAGGCCTCAACATTGCAGTCGTACCGTAATACAACTACGCCACCGAGGCAGTCTATGTCAGTAAATAATATTATAAATAAATTATTAGATAATATTAAATTATTTAAACCGATGTCGTGGACCGACAACTCGATAAAGGTCACAGGAACAAGCTAGATGCCGGCCGCTTTCGCTTTGAACTTCATGTAGCAGATGAAGATGATGCAATTACTTCATTTGTTACGTTAGACCAAATAGGTACTACTAAGGTGTGCAAACACTACTGTATTTGGAATCGAAGGACACTATAACCGGTTTGATTACTGGGTACCACTCCATTTAACATCAATGACTATCAAAAGGTAATTCAACCATGTAGAATTTAACAATCTAAATAATTTGACAATAATTTGCCATCACACATTTTTTTTGTTAAAATTCAATCATCTATATTAGGTTAGGTTAGTTTAACACAAGGGGTCTTAGGTACTCAAATAAATAGATGTAAATAAATAGTGAAGACTTAATTTAAGATTTTTTTCTGGTTCTGATAACGTTAGAATGTTTATATGAATCTGAACTAAAAAAATGCTTAACCACAAGACGCCCGAAGCTTGTAAATTAAATCTGAAAAACATGAGTAGCCTCGGAAAATCCGTATAGATCCAACAAGACTAAAATAAAATAGTAAGCGCTTTATTCATTAACTTCTAAAAAAATAAGACCTAACACAATATTAGGACGTACTTTATATTGCGGTCCGTTACAGCTAAATATGGAAATAGTACCTACTCATTATTTGGCAATAAAGATTAGAGTGTAACTTATATTTTTGTTCAGCTTGTAAATATACAAATATAAATATAAGTGACGAGCAGCATTTACTCAAAAGATGCAAAACGGGTCCTAAAATCGTTAAAAAAATCAAATATCAACACGTCGATTGGTGGATTACCATTTCCAAAACTAACAACTATCGTATTAACTTCCCTCTATAACCGTAAATAAATTAAATTGAAAAGCGTACCATGTTTGAACATCGAGTTTTATCGACGTCGATACAAAACGACCGGACGATATTAGAAACGAGATTTATTTGTGGCGTCGTTTGTGTCGTGTCAATAATTTGTTATGTTTACGATACTATTTTTAATTGTCTATGTTTTATTGTTTATGATAGCGGTTTGTAAGTGAGATGGATAAATGAGTAATTGGTAAAGGTTGTCTATCACATTAGTGTTTTATTATCCTGAACAATGGTTAGTTTAGGTAAATAGGACAGGCCGATATAATTTTGTCGATCATTAAAAAACGCGACGTCTCCCTAGTGACACATATTACGACTGTTATTTTTGTGTAGTTACAAATTACATTACAAAATTATAATGTTAGTAAATACTAACAATAAAAACAGCAATCTCGACTCCACAATCCAAAACAACACAAATATAAGCTCATATAAAACCATCGTGTGTGAGCAATTTCATTCTAAATCCCAAATTGCTTCGGTCAATATCTGTCTCACATCCATTCGGCACGGCCGTTACGCAAACATTAATATTGGAGTAAACACCACTGTGACGTTTTACTTCTACAAAAAAACTTGTAAACCTAGATTCAGCGTTATTGCTCATTTGTTGACTTTTGCGACTTCCTTGTTATCGTGGTTCCTTATTCCGATGACAGGAGATTTTCGTGATTCATTTTTAAACTAGTAGACGTTTACCTATTTTGGAAAATGGATGGATGATTATTTTATTTTATGAATATAATTTATTTCATTTTAATGCTGAGTTAGTAGTTGTAATAACTGCTAACAGATGTCGCTGGTCATCTCCTTTAAGAGAATTAAATACGGGTCCTGAAATTGGCAATCGATGGCGGGGGTCGGAGTAGCTCAATTGGAAGAGCACCGGCACGGTACGCCGGAGGTCGTGGGTTCGAGTCCCGCCTTCGACTGTTTCTTTTTCAGGATTCTATAAAAATATAAAATCATAAAAAAAGTAATAAAGAAAAAGTGACCAAAAAAAAAACTGAATTAAAACGAGAAAAATAAAACAAAACGGACCTAGCTCAGCTTTATGCGCCAGCGTAAACTGAATCACTGAGTTTCAGCTGAATCTAATACAAATTCCGTGACATTTAACACGATATTTAAATAAAATTAACATTATTATGACCACTGGCGCCATTTTTCTTCGCTAACCTCTTACTTTTTCTAAAAGGTTCGCTTCATCGGATGTTGATGTTAATTTATTGAGGAGAATAAGCATAGTACATATGAATATACAAGATCAAACTATGATGACCTACAGATAAATATAACTCTGTGAATTTATAATATTATTTCACATATTATCGACAAAATCGATTTTCCCGTTTATCTTACTATATTACATATATTATGTAATACGGTTGCAATGCAATGCAATGCAATCAGCCCTCTATTATATATCGCCCACTGCTGAGCACGGGCCTCCTCTACTACTGAGAGGGTTCAGGCCTTAGTCTACCACGCTGGCCTAATGCGGGTTGGCAGACTTCACATACCCTCGAAATTCTTATAGAGAATTCTCAGGTATGCAGGTTTCCTCACGATGTTTTCCTTCACCGTTAAAGCGAACGATAATTGATAAACAATACACGCGTTACTTCGAAAAGTCAGAGGTGTGTGCCTTGGGTTTCGAACCTCCGGACCGTGTCTCGGTAGACCGTTCCATTCCCAACTAGGCTATCGTTGCTGCCTCGGTGGCGTAGTTGTATTGCGTACGCGTTACGAGTACGATTTGCGCGCTGAGGTTCTGGGTTCGAATCCCGGGCCGGGCCAAAAAACTTTGTGACTGGGTTTTTCCATCTTAAAAAAATTACTCAGTCGCAGTTTGGAGTCAGGAAGTTGGCGGTGTGATACCCCCGTGCCTCGGAAAGCACGTAAAGCCGTTGGTCCTGCGCCTGATCTCTCTCCGGTCATGTCGGATTGCCGTCTCACCGGACTATGAGAGTGAAGGAATAGCGAGTGCACCTGTGTATTGCGCACACACTTGTGCACTATAATATCTCCTGCGTACCTGGCTGATCTCCGTTGAGATTGGCCGCCGTGGCCGAAACTGGGCTAGGAGGATTTCAGGCTATCGTTGCTTTTAATACGGTTAATATAATATGTTTGCAGTTTATAATACTTAGTAGGTTTCGTTAAAACCAATTAGTAACGTGAGCTTTCAACAAAATAAAACCCAATTCAGAGTTTATTGGAAAATTTCATGATATTGTTTGATCAAATATTGTGCATTAATTATAAACGCTACGCCATTTAATCTATTGACAGCTAGCCCCAGGAATGAAACAAATATCTAATTTTTTAGGTATTTTATTTATAAATATACATACAGTTTTCTTAGAAATGCAGAATTGTATCTTTGATACAATAATTATTGAGTTACACGACATAATATTAAAAAATTATACTAAATATAATTGGCGTACGACATGTCTAGAATTATAAAAACACGGAACCATTAAAGACCGCCAAATTTTTAAATCTTCATAAAATCGTGTCCAGACAAAGCACGAATAAACCATTTCATACTTTGTCTTGTATCAAATGATTGGGGTGTCCAGGCAAAGCATTAAATAGCCATTTTTTACTTTGTCTAGTCATTGTGTAGAATGACCAGGGAGTCCAGGCAAAGCGTGAAACAACCATTTTTCACTTTGTCTGGTCTGGACTGTCTGTGGGCGTGAAATAACAATTTTTCCCTTTGTGTAGTCATTGTATAGAAAGACCGCGGCGTCCAGGCAAAGCGTGAAATAACCATTGTTCTCTTTGTCTAGTCATCGTGTAGAATGACTGGGCGTCGGGCAAAGCATGAAATGACTATGTTACACTTTGTATAGTCATTGTGTAAAATAACTGGGGCATTCAGATTCCAGGCAAACCATGAAATAACAAATTTACACTTTGCCTAGGCTTTGTATAGAATCCCTAGTCATTATATAGAATGACAGGCATATCCAAGCAAACCGTGAAATAACCATTATTCACTTTGCCTAAGCATTGTATAGAATTGCAGATGTGCCCAGGCAAAGCGTGAATTTACCATTTTACATTTTGTCTAGTCATTGTCTAGAATGAATGGGATTTCCAGTCAAGGCATGAAATAACAAATTTTCACTTTGTCTAGTCATTGTATAGAATGACAGGCATGTCCAGGCAATTAAACACTATATACTTTGTCAGTAAACCCTTTCATTTGATACCCATATTATGAACGTGCACAAAAAAATAACTAGTCCATATCTTCGGCCGTCCGCCACACCTATTCAGAATGACGTCACTTAGCTAACAATGCATTGTAAGAATCACTTGTGGGTAATCGCTTTCAAAATATACTTAAAAGATTCCACCGGAACATAGTAACATACATACATTGCAAGTTAAATAAAAGCTTGTAAAACATATCCAATACGTGGATGATGGGTGGATGGATCATGTTAGGTACCGGGCTTTATTCGGTCGCACTGTCTTAGATAATTTTTTTTGTACAGGTGTAGGTAAAACTGTCTCTTATAAAATGGACTATTATCAGCTTCATTGTTATTTTTTTTCTTCTTTTGATGGCTCTGAATGACGAGACGAGCATGCCGTTCGCCTGATGGTAAGCGATACGACCGCTTATAGATAGTGGTAACACCATACAGCACCTTGAGTTTCAAAGTACTGTGTGGCATTCCACTGCGCTCGTCACCCTGAGACATAAGATGTTAAGTCTCATTATGTCTAGTAGTTACACTGGCTACAATGTCCTTTAACCGAAACACAACAGTGTATGCACACTGCTGCTTGGCGGTAGAAATAGACATTGCGGCGGTACCCACCCAGGCGTACTTTTACATATTATGAGACCTAGCATCAGTGATTATTATACAAGCATAATGTTATTACTGGAGACCCAAAAATCATTTCAATCTATATTCTAAAGGTGCTCCCACACAGCAGTAATATAACGTTAAAGAACGTTAACGTTGCGTTACTTTTTATAACAAAAGTTATAAATTGTTAGCGATGTTTTACAATTTTATTTAAGAAAATTTTATACAACTAATTACGACACGATATTATTATAACAAATTATAATTTTAGCTTTCATCCGATCGACACAGGGACGTGAGCGGAAGGGCGCGGGGAGGAGGATTACATTCTATACAATGACTAGACAAAGTGAAAAATGATCATTTCATGCTTTTTCTGGACAACTCAGTAATTTTATACAATGACAAAGTGTACCATGGTTATTATTTCATGTTTTTCCAAGCGGACACCCCAGTCATTATATACAATGACTAGACAAAATATAAAATGGTTAATTCATGCTACGCCTGGAATTTAACGATTGCTTCTAGTCTATCTGTTTTAACTGTTATTTTTAGCTTATAGCTATTATATGCAATGTTACGATTTCGAGTTTCCTATTTTTACCTGACTACGTTGAAGCTATAAAGGATTGTGTAATGGACAGAGAGTAATTACTCTGTCACATACACAGCCCTAGTCAGTTCATTCGATGCAGTGGTGAGGCACGGTAGTGCTTAACCACGGTAAGCTGATAATCTTCCTCGAAAGGCAGACCCAAACTGATGGTTACAGACTGTTATACGATGTTATACAACGAGTTGAACCAGTGTGGGAGCGCTTATAACATATAACATTCTTAACATATTGTAGCAATATGTTATAAAATGTTATCGTGCTGCACAATGTTTTATCGGGTTATATGACTACTGTGTAGGAGCACCATAACTCTTTTAAATTTTATATATAGGTATATTATGTAATCAATTCCATTTCTACCAAAAAGCATTTTTAAAGACTATTTTCTGTCTTACTATCTTTCTCTCTCACACACACACTCACGCTTTTTATTCGGGAATCGAACCCGAGACCTCAGCACTGTGTCGTACTTTAATACCACCGAGGCAGTGAAAAAAGTCCTATACCAATAAATATATACTTCAAAAACTAATCACAATAATCAGGTTAAACAACATAGAGACCGTTCTCGGTAAAATCTTTCTTACAGCGGTCACGAATGTGGCCGGGAGTACAAACATTTCGTGTTATTGTGCTATAGTCCGATGGTAACGATCGCGGTCCACAATAGGAGGCTCGATGTGATTCCGAGAATTGATTGGCTGCTGCACTCGTAGGGTTTGCGCGGTTCATTTTTGTCGATATGAATTTTGTACTACTTGTTATTTCTTCTAAAAATAAGTAAAATTGATTTTATTGTTCTGTCAATGCCCTCATTCTTTTTCTATGTGAGGTCGTGAAAGCGAAATGTTTGACCCTTTTTTTTTTTTATATGGCCATCTTCAGCGCATTAGGGACAGCTGCGGGCTTCCTCCGACTCACGTCTAAGTTGTCGTCCGCAACCGCCCCTGCGCGTAACGCTGTTGCGGTCCTTTTCCTGTTGTTGCGGGGGCTCAGAAGCCCCCGCACACCGAGGGACGCCCCTGGCGTCCGAGGCAGCGTGAGACACGCTGCCGTCCATCACGGGGGTCACAGAAGTTGGCTAGACTAATAGGTGGGCGGCACCTCCCGCCCACCCGTGACCCCCGAAGGCCCCTATGAGTCGCCTTTTACGACAGGCAGGGGATACCGTGGTGGAATTCTCCAAACGCCCCCAATCCACAGGGCGGGAAATGTTTGACCTGGGTTTGGATTGTCCTTTTAGATCACAGACCATATATATTATAGTCACTATCGCGCTATGAAAGAGAAATATAATCGTTTTTTTAATACAGTAAACTATCAAGCTGGCGTCAACAAATCGTAATGGATAACAACCATATACACTTACATAACAAGTTAGAACTGAAATAAAATTAATATATTTCAAACAAAAAAATATATTTAAAAATCTTACTACAGCATACAGGAATATATAAACAGTTGGAGTTAGGTAATACTTTTTGCTTTTTTTTTTAATTTTATTAACAGTAATAAATTTATAGTTTTACACTTATACTAGCTTTCTCCCGCGGTTTCGCCTGCACGAAAGGGTTTTTCCTGGATAAAAAGTAAGTAAGTAAGCTAAAAACCTTTCCAGAGTCTCGAACTATTTATATACCAAATTCCATCAAATCCGTTTGGTAGTTTTTGAGTTTATCGTATACAAACTTTGCCATCATTTTTAACCTTAGGGATTAAATTTCGCAAAATCCCGTCTTAATGAGCACTTACGTCCTAAAGGGAACCCCCATACAAAATTTGAGACTCTTAGTACTCGTAGTTTCTGAGATTTCCTTTAGCTATGTATATTATAGATTTAATTTTAATTAACGTTATCAGTAGCAATTAATTTGATCTTTTTACACTTTGTTATTAGAATTAATGCCGAACCCTAACAGGGTACTTGGGCTATATTGTTGATTAAATAAACAACATACTAATTATATTAATTGCACTATACAAACATTACTGACCTATAAAGAAAATGATTTAAGTTTAGAATGAGGATATATTAGATCTCTGCAAATATGCACAAGTTAGAATTCCGCGCTCACCTCTGAGAATACAAGCAAAGTAAACAAGAGACGCGCGAGAACCCTACCCTGTGATGAATTAAAGCAAAGAAAGCAAACACCAGAACAGTACGATACAATAACGCGGTACTCTGCATCTATGTTTTCATCATTCTAGAATGGTCTAATAATATTACTTTATTGGTAACCTAACATAATGACTATTTACCGTGGTGATTATTGTGTTTTTGTGGATAATATTTGGATGGGCATATCAGATCTGTCTGACTGACCAGGGAAATCATAGATTTCGTACGGCGTATATACCTAGCAGTGCTATAAAATGTCCAATACCAGGGCAGTATTATAAAATGTCGCCTGTTTTACATGGTCCGACACGGCCGAGATGGCTTAGGCCTTAAGCGCACATTAGACAGCAGGTTTTGCTGTCCGTTTTACGACAGTCACGTCCGTGAGTGACGAATAACCTATCGTCTAATGTGGTGATTGACGATTGAGTGACGGAATATCTGAATTTTTTGATATGCGCGTCGCGCAACCATCAGTCGTGTCTTTTGCGCGATCGTCTAATGGCATTTCGTCTAATATATATAACTTTTATTCCGGATAAAAAAATCAAACGGGCGTGGCCGCTAATAAAAGGTGGGTAAAACAAAAGTATAAAACTATCTTTTTCAGTCAATATTTTACCCAACGCCTTCTTATTACACGTTTTTAATCTCAATTCCCTTTTATTTTACAAGTATTCATACCAAAACGAGTGAAAACGTGTGTTCTCCGCAAAATCTTGCGTATGACTGAAGAGAATTTTGAGTGATAGTGTAATGTCACTTTGTTTTCATAAATCATCCGCCAGTCATGAGTAATGGAATTGAATGCCGTTTGTGTGAGCGTCTAGTGGATGCTTTAGTCCTATACGCTGGCCTTTTGCAGGTTGCCATACCTTCGAAATCTTTACGGAAAATTGAGTATACCTACAGGTAAAAAGGTATATGGGTTATATAATATTTTCCTTCACAAACCAAACGACGAAAATAAAACCACAATCCAAGATACGTTTGATCATACAAATGAAAACAAAATAATTTGAAAAATGATAACTGTGAAATAAATAATCAACGCACAGACAAAAGATCGACAGAAAGGTAAGAGGATAACAAAAATAACATTGGAAATTAATTTTCTCTACTTTTGAAGTTCACTTCGTCAAGATAATGAAAGATTTTTTATAAGTCTCCCTTACCTGGCTACGGCGCTCGTTTATGTCCGGCATTTATCATAAGGATTCTTTGGAAGATGATGATGGTCTATTACTTTTTTACTAGATCTGTCGCGGGTTCGCGGAACTAAATTCACCACAGTTTTCAAAGTGGACTTTTGCTTATCAATTATAGTATTTCTTCTATACATTACACTAGCTTTTGCCCACAGCTTCGCCCGCGTTATTAAGTTTTTCCGGGCTAAAAGTACATAAAAACCTTCCCGCTGAATCACTCTATGACTATGACGTTGATACAACTCTTAACAAATAATGCATTAATTTCGACCAAATTTGATTACCATAAAAACGGTTCTAGTGAGTTAATCTTAAAAGATAGACATATACTGTCGCGGACATTTTTTTAGATCATTTCAAGAGTAATAATTCTTTCATACATATATTTTTGGTATCTTGAACCGTTTTCGCAGTGCACGCAATGGAAGCCCTCAAGGATGAATAATTTTCCCCGTTTTCCATTATTACATTTTCCATTATTTCTTCGCTCGTAATTGTTGCATCGTGATGTTATATAGCCTATAGCCTTCCTCGATAAATGGGCTATTCAACACAAAAAGAATTTTTCAATTCGAACCTGTAGTTCCTGAGATTAGCGCGTTCAAACAAACAAACAAACAAACTCTTCAGCTTTATAATATTATTAGTATAGATTCAATTAATTACTATTAGCTTGTATTCAGAAGTCAAAATTGATAAGAAAACATAAATGGGAAGGTTATCTTAGATTTTTAAGTAATAAATTATCTCAGCAATTTTGTTCATGTTGACGGAAAGTCGAATGGAAAACATAATATTATTATCCTCAATAATCACTTTTCTCACCAAATAAGTATATAATCAGGTGCATGATAGCCTAGTTGGGAATGGAACGGTCTGCCGAGACGGGTGCCTACACGTTCTAAACCCAAGGCACACACCTCTGACTTATATTATATGTATTGTGTATCCATTATCGTACGCTTTACGGAGAAGGAAAATATCGTGAGGGAACCTACGTACCTAAGAATTTAAGATAAGAATTTTGAAAGTATGTGAAGCCTGCAAACACGCAATAGACCAGCGTGGTGATGAGGACCAAAACCTCTGAGTAGTAGAGGAGGCCCGTGCTCAGCAGTGGGTAGCATATATCAGATACTGTATCATATTAACTGCAGTAAGAGTTTTACGAATTCGTATCACGGCTTCATAAGTTCAGTGTACTACTTACTGAATACCACCTGCGTCGCTAAACTTTCGGAATTTTAAACTATCATAGATATACAATTTATTTTATACTGTGACCTAATATTGAAGTTATAAAATATTTTGAACTATCCATTAATATTCATGTTTTTATAATATGTTAGGCAAATTATATTGTATTTTGTATGAGTGGATTCACTTATATACTTATAGACTGATTTTTTTATAACTGTGTTAACGACAGTGGAGCTGCGAACAGAAGCATTTTTTTAATGCCATAATTTATTTGTAAACTTATTAAATAAAGACGACATTATAACTATTATTATAGGCACGGCCATAAACAACTAACAAACGTCCTACTCTGTTAAAAATTACATTGAACTCTATAGCGAACATTTAACAACAAACTTTTAAGAGGCGAAAAACTTGGACGGCACGAAAGGCAAAGGCATAAAGTTATTCAGCCTCGCCCATCGCAATTCCATTTTGCCGCCAACACTCGGCCACCACCTAACGAACTGTCACATTTTCGCGCCAAAATGAGCGCCACCATAATTAGGTTCAAACCTCCTACCATAGTTGCTTAACTACATAAGTTATCGCCATTTCGTGGGACTTTGTCGAGAGAAATTTTCTTCGCTTATTTTACTTTTATAATGAAACATCAAAAGAGATTAATTTAAATAAGAAGCCTAAAAAGTTATTATTATAAGTTCGCCTCTCCTTTGCGTTTACCTTGACAAAATATTATAATTATTTCATTATGTATTCACATGGTATTCACTGACTATCTTGTGGTTTTATAATTTAATATGATAATATTTCTTGTTATTCCACAGACAATCTAGTCTAGTGTTCAACGTTATTCTACGCCACTGTTGATCTTGGCTCTCGGGAGTTGCCATTGAAGTATCATCGTCTTTGTATTTATTTTACTTATCCTCTTTATTATAAATCCTACATTTATCTTAAAAATTAAAATAAAAATGAAATGAATTACGTAAATGACAAAACATTTTTTTACTGGATTAAATGACGAGACGAGCATGCCGTTCGCCTGATGGTAAGCGATACGACTAAACAGTAGATACACCATCCAGCACCTTGACTTACAAAGTACTGTATGGCATTCCACTGCGCTCGTCATCCTGAGACATAAAATGTTAAGTCTCCTTATGTCCAATAGTTACATTGGCTACAATGTCCTTCAAAGCAAAACACAACAGTGCATGCACACTGGTGTTTGGCGGTAGAAATAAATATTGCAGTGGTACCCGCCTAGACGGACTCTTACATATGAGAGAGCTACCCCCAGTAGTACTCGACGAAAACAATCGAAAAATCGTAGTAGGGACTCACAATGCTTTCCGTAACAAATACCAACAAGCCGAACATGGCATAATAAAGTTCGTCAGATATTATATAGAAAATAATTTAATTACGCCTTGGTGATGTCGCTAAGTAAATATTAACAACATTTTCTTTACTTTATTCTTACAGTACTTTGCACAAAGCTAAAAACTATTGGCTAGGTTATTGAATTAGTATCGACAACGGATCAAGAAAAAACTGAGAATATACGAAGAAATATGGAAACAGCATTTTTAATTTATTTAACCAATGGAATAACGTTCTTATTAAGACTTTGTTCTATTATTACATCAGTGAAAGGACATTTTAATAAATGTACTAATCGTTTTTTAGAAACGGTTACAATAAAGAGCATTTGTATTGTATATTAAATATTATAGCTGGTTAGAATGCACTACATTTTTCTAGAAGTAGCGCATAAAGTGTCTTTCTTACACCTGAATAGAAGTGAAGTCCAAGGAAAATACCCAGGAAGAAGTGACAATACGTATTCCTTATTGACCTTCATAATTCCGATTATGATTTTAGGTATCCCATACATTCTATTTTTGTGAATCCCTTTCTAACACTATTTTATGCAATACGCGCCATCTTGTGCATTAAATTTAGATTTATCTATGGTGATGTATATTAGAAACCGGCTCGCAGTAAAAAGAGAGATTTAACCCCGGCCAAGATGCTTACAGACAGCACTGTGATTGATGACGTAGCTTCCGGGAAGCGTAACCACAAAATCTACTTTGAATTTATGTGTTATAAATATTAAATAGTTCTTAATGCACCTGAAAAATTATTTTTCATAGACGCATTGATTCATTCACCCTTGTCTCTCGAGGAGTGCCCAGCCTGGAATCTACAACGCAACGCTCTTAGAGCAGTCGTCGGAGGAGATCTCTCGCTGCCGGTCGTGGTGTCTGCCATGGTCGGTGGCTGGAGGTCTTGGCGAGCGATGGTCTCCTTCTGCCAGTGCGTCATCTCGCGGAAGGAGAGCGCCGGGCGGGATCGTGAGCAGAACGATCACGCCCGTAGCCAGAGGAGACGTAGGAGGCGCCGGGTGGACGACTGACCGGCGCCTCGTGCCCTGTGGTCCGGGGGCATATAGAGAGTTCCGCCACGGCATCCCCTGCCTGTCGTAAGAGGCGACTAAATGGGGCTTCGAGAGAGTCGCGGGGCGAACAGCAGGGGGCTGCTCAGTCCAATTTAAGCGACTCCGAGGTGGTTGACAATTCAGGTGGTTGGTCTCCCGCTGTCGTAGACGCAAAAGCGTGATCTAGAGTTCGGAGGCTTTTCAGCCTCCTCATTTAGAGAGAGGCCGCAATACGGCATAGCGCAGGGGCGGTTCCGTGCAGTTATCTTCGTGCAACAAGATACCCCGGAGCCGTCCCCTAGGCGCCGAAGAAGGCCACCGCGGGTTTGGTTGGTATGCCGGTGTAGGGTGTATATAGTGTTAGGGACTCGGTCCAATGTTCACTCGGATGATGCTATACTCCCGAGTGTCGACATTGGGCTGTAAGACTGTGTGAAACCAACATAACCGTTCCACACACCCCCCAATGGTGGTAGCGATAATGCGTTATTACCCGCGAAAAAAAAAAACCCTTGTGCATAAGTACATATTGATATCTTTATTCCTTTGAACGTATGGTGTAGAGGCGCAGGCAATAGCTAAATTAGTGTACGAACCGTATTTCCCTGCACGGACCAATTTATAAATCACTTTTACTGGTGGTAGGTCTCTTATATGTAAGAGTCCGTCTGGGTGGGCACCACTGCAATGTCTATTTCAACCGCCAAGCTGCAGTGTGCATGCAATGTTGTATTTCGGTTTGAAGGATATTGTAGCCAGTGTAACTACTGGACATAATGAGACTTAACACCTTAGGTCTCATGATGAGGAGCGCAGTGGAATGCCACACAGCACTTTGTAACTCAAGGTGCTGTATGGTGTTGCTACTGTTCACGGGTGGTCGTATCGCTTACCATCAGGCGAACGGCATGCTCGTCTCGTCATTCGATGCAATAAAAAAAAGACGTATAATGCCAGCAACTTACCACGTTCGGTTTTAAAGAGCAATCTTATAGTGAATACAAATATTCAAGCCAGCAGAAATAGAATTCGTGAGTTCCCGCGACGGTTTCGGATTACAACGAGGCATACAGACGTCCATAAAATAAAATGTTCCATATCGGTATTTTATTTTTATGTAAACAGAATTATTTAATATAAAAACAAATGTTTATTTTATCGCACGGAATGCTATTTTGAATTCGTGGTACTGAAAATATTGTTGCAAAGCTAAATTAATTGTTTATTTTACCGCACAGAAAGATGATTTGGAATTCTGAGTTACAAAAATATTTTGGAGTCATAAATCTGGCTGACAGAATGTAAATTGTACAGGGCGGGAAAGACTATTTGTGATTGGTTTGTAATTAATTCGATTACATTTTCCTTTGCTCATTAATTGCAACTAGCACTAAGTTAACAGTAAAATCTAATTACAATAAAAAAAACGCTTTCCTTGTTATGATACTTACATATACATATACACTCACGCCTGTTATCCCCGAAGGGGTAGGCAGAGGCGCAACTAGTGCACACACTTTTCGCGGACATTCCGTCTCATGATGTGATAGGGGGCGAGCCTATCGCCATATCGGGCACAAATTCCAGACTCCGGACTGATACTGAATAGAAAAACTCAATATCACTTTGCCCGACCCGGGGATCGAACCCGAGACCTCAGCTTTGCAGTCGTACTGTAATACAACTACGCCACCGAGGCAGTCAATTTTATTGCTCATAATATATTAAAGAAGTAGAAACTGAAAAGGTATTTTGAAAATAAGTAACCCGTTTTAACATACGTGACTCAAAATGAAAGGGTTAGGTGCCTAAAATGCAATCAATTTGAATGTCATCCAATCAATCTTTATTCCCGGGGTGACATTAATTTACATTCTACATTTGAATTTAATTATCGTAAGCTCATCTGGATTATTCTTTTTTCGAATTTGATTAAATTGTCCGCTTTTTGTATGGGTCCTGGGTCTCAAAAGCTAACCAGGCTCAAACTTTATGGATATTTTAAAAGGGAAAAATATGGATCCATTAAAACAAAAATTTTAGACCCCTCCATTTATAACTAACATTTTAATAACTTTAATTTCAAGTGTAGTTTTTAGCAATATAAAATTACACAAATCTTAAAATCAGAGGACTTTAAAATTGTACAATTTATTGTCGAAGGCAAGTTTTTGGGATTTTTTTTTTTATTGTCTCGAAGGCAGGCGAGCTAACGGCCGACCTGATGGTAAGTGGTTACCGTCGCCCTTGGACGTCAGCAATGCCAAGGGCACAGCCAAGCTGCTGCCTACCGTAAAAAACTTTTTTTAAACCTCGTTTGAAGAAGGATAAGTCATAGCGCTGAGGAAACACCGTGGGAGGAAGCTCAATCCAGAGTGAACACGTTCGACGTAAAAATGACTCTGGAAACGTACAGTGCTGGCAGTGGGTGTTACCAGGTGAAACGGATGAACTTTCCTCCGAGAACGGGTAGTCCGGTGGTAAAAAGGAGATGATAGTGTCATCTCGAACAGTTCCTCAGAGCACTCCCCGTGGAAGAGCCGATAGAGTACGCAAAGGGCCCCAATGTCTCTTCGCATTCCCAACGGGTCCGAACCGTCCGAGAGCTTAGGATCGTCTATAATTCGAGCAGCACGCCTCTGTAAGGAGTCAAGTGGAAGCAACTGGTACTTGGGTGCCCCAGCCCATAGGTGTGAGCAGTACTCCACAAAACGCCGGATTTGTGCTTTGTAAAGCAACAGTCTTTGTTCCGGCGTGAAGTACCGCTTAGCTCTATTAAGGACACCCAGTTTCCTTGAGGCTAATTTAGCCTTACTTTCCACGTGACTCCCAAACTGGACACCGCTCGAGATCCTGACTCCAAGTATCTCGAGACTCTCAGAGATCTGCAGGGAAACTCCTTGGAACTGTGGCGCTATGGCAAGAGGATCCTTCTTCGCGGTGAACGCGCACACTTGTGTCTTAGTGGGGTTGAACTTAATGAATACTATCCAAATATATAATAATAGTACTGCTCGCGGCTCCGCCCGCGTGAAAAAGTTTTTCCGGGACAAAAATATTTTCCCGGGATAAAAAGTAGCCTATAGCACTTAGGAGTTATATAGCTTCCTATTAGTGAAAGAATTTTCAAAATCGGTTCAGTAGTTCCTGAGATTAGCGCGTTCAAACAAACAAAGAAACTCTTTAGCTTTATATTATTAGTATAGATAGTATAGATAAACTATCTTCGTTACAATTTTAGGCTCGTTTTTGGACATACCCTTTCAACCGTATTATGAATTTACATGGTATTAAAAACTTTTTGGGGAAATGCGTTCTTATTTCAAAATTGTTTGATTTTGTTATTTGTGCAAGATCAAAAAGGTTTTATTAAAAACTTTTTGACAAAAAATCAAACCGCCGAAAAAACTGAAAAGAAAAATAATAATAACTAATTTAACTTTATATTCGACAAGTATATACGTATATTTGGATGCCTAATTTAAATTGCCAGCTAAGCTAAACAAATGCAAGAGCAAATATACGAAAAAAAGTTTCAATTTAAATTAGGCACCGACTCCAAATATACGTATATACTAAGCGAATATAAAGTTAAATTACTTATTAAGGTTAAATAAAAAAATGTTTATTATTTTTTGCTTTTTAGTTTTTTCGGCGGTTAATTTTTTTGTTGAAATGTTTTTATTTTGTAATTTTTTGTGGCTATAAACTACTGCCTCGGTGGCGTAATTGTATTACGGTACGACTGCAATGCTGAGGTCTCGGGTTCAATCCCCGGGTCGTGCAAAGTGATATTGGATTTTTCTACGATCAGTTCGGAGTCTAGAATTTGTGCACGTTATTCACAAATTCCAGATTCCTTGGAATACATGGCGTGAGTGTGCGCGTGTGTGTATAAACTATATGCTTATTAATTATACAACTTAGCATTAAAATCTATGAGTAAACAATAAATCACCCCTTTTTTCCCCTTAGGGTACATTTTATTCCAAATTTACGTGGGACCAACTTCGAGGTATACCCTATTCAATAAAAAAAGAATCATTAAAATCGGGCTACTTTGTAAAAAGTTATTCGTGGTCGTACATAAAGAATAAATATACACGTTGACTTGCTCCATTCGACAACGCCAAATGGAGACGGCTGCGTTCCGTATTAAGTGATCCAGAGGATGAAATCACTCTGGCCATCCGCCGTAAGAACGAGTTCATGAAACTTCAACACTCCACAAGACCGCAGTTCCGTCCTCGTCGTCGAGGACCTCGCCGCGTTCCCCGTCGCCCCCCCCGACCCCTCTAGCAGTTCCGGCCCGCGTGCCGATGACAACATAATCTAATAGGATTAGGCCTAAAAACTCCAACACTCCACAAGACCGCAGTTCCGTCCTCGCCGCGTTCCCCGTCGCCCCCCCCCCCCCCCGACCCCCCTAGCAGTTCCGGCCCGCGTGCCGATGACAAAACAATCTAATAGTATTAGGCCTAAAAACCAATTTTTCCCTAATCGTTGATGTCTCATCCTCTCTCAGTGGCCGTCCTGAGCCGAGGTTCGTAACCCGTTAGTGGGTTGCCCTCAGCATGGTCAATTAATTCAAAGGGTTGCGAGCGCCTTTCGCGTTCACCCTAAAGACCGGTGTGGCCAGAAAAGCCGACTCGTGTCAGGCTACTGGCTGGCCAAAAACAAAAAAAAAAAGAAAGTTGACTTGAGAACCTTCCTCCGCTTTTTTGTCGCTTGAAAAAGGTCGCAATTTAGAAAAAAAATAACTAAGTTTTAGTTATAGAATGTTTCGTCTTCCTCCATTAAACTCAATTCACAATTTGTTCGAAGACGACAAAATATTCGATAACTAAAATAAGTTTATAAACTATTTATGAATAAGGCCGTTAGACTATTATTGTCAATGAACAATGTGGTCGTTTGTGTGCAAGTTTATTACATTTTGCAGTTAGAATACAAATTAGCAAATGACTATTCTTCAGTGTTCACCCTTTAATATTAAATCAATGTTTTTGTAATGATTCCTTATGTTTACGCGAATGTTAGACATGAAATTAAACTATTTTAACGGATTTTATCGCGGTTTTTTATTTTATTTTTCTCCCGACGTTTCGAAGGCTTTTCAGCACTTCGTGGTCACGGGGCGGACTGAGGTGTAGGTGGTCCGAAAAGTTAGTATTACAAAGCTACCTTCAATTTACATTTATACAATTTAAGATGTTAGTCATTGTTTGCGGTCCGGTCTACGCAGAAAGAGCTCACAATGTCTTGAGGTCTGGCAGCAGGTCTTTTGGGGCCCGATTTAATTAGATGTATTACCGGGTCCCAGGCTGGTGCAAGTTTCCAACCATCTTCTCTATTGAAATTGGGATGTTTTTTGATTTCAATAGCCTCGCGAATCATCCTAGGCAGGAATCGGTGTTCTTTGGCAAGGATTTGTGGCTTGTCAAATCTAAGGTAATGGTTGGAGCCTTCTTCTGAGTGCTCAGCTACTGCAGACTTCGTAGAGCGTCGGTGTTTAACATCAGCTATATGTAATAAAAAACCGCGATAAAATCCGTTAAAATAGTTTAATTTCAATGTTTTTGGTAATATTTGAAACAAACATTTTTCCAGTGTAGTGTAATAGCGCAGTTTAATTCACAAGTCACCGTGCCAGGACATTTAATCACGAGTTCGCAACAAAGTGTAAACCTCATAAACCTGTCGCCGGGTGGGCTCTAAACTCTGTCAGTGTAAAAACGATGTAGTTCGTCCAATACTAGTGTTTTTTTGGCGCTCGCTGGCGGCCATTAAATATGCGGGCTGTTTTTTATTATTCTTAGTGACGTTGTAGACATCCATATACAAAGCTAATGGAACCATTTTCCTAATACTGCGTTTGAAGGACTATTTTTTTAATGTGGAAAATATCATACCTTTACAACGAAAACGACATAATTCAAAAAAATAAAAAATTGAGTAATCATAAAATTAATTTAGTAATTTTTTAACGATATCTCAATTGTTTATCTTTATGAATTGTGTCGTTTTCGTTCTAAAAGTGTGATATATATTTCCAACTCCTCCCTATTCTTCTATTGAATAACTTCGTTGCGGGATAAGACTGATAAATGCTCCCAGAGACTCGCCGAGCTTCAACGCTTGGTGTCATAAAATGCAAGCTGTGATCCTGGCTTACATGAAGGAGTGCGAGCGCTGTGTAGTGTTACACACATCACCCTTTTATCCCCGAAGGGGTAGACGGAAGTGCATCTAGGGCACCCAATTTTCGCCAACTGTATTCCCATAATAATAGGATAACCCAAGATGAGTTGACCTGTAAGAACTAAGACCGGTGAAATAAACATAATCTATAAATGATTTAAGCTACAACCTTGGGTATTAAAGCACAGTTACTCGAGCTATTCAGTCTTAATACTACAATATCACAAGTAAAATCGATTTCTCACCACGTTAGGGTTTTAAATCGCCAGTTTTATGGACTGGACTATAAAAACTAAGTTAAAACAATATAAACTACAATGTTCGAAACGAGTTGCCTATATGAATTGGATTAAGAACGACTGAAATGGACATTTGCACATTGTTTGCGTTGTGTCACAGAATATGATTTTTCAGAACATATACTTTCATATTTATACGGGACGTTATTGAAGTGTAATTAATGTTACATTTTTGTGCTTCTGTAGTTGAGATATGTGTTTATTCAAAATAAAATGTATAGCAAGAATACAAAAGGAAACATACAAAAAGAAACATACATGTACAACTGGAAGATTTGTTGCGGCCAGGCAACATACTGAAAGTCGGTAGATATTCGCTTACATTTTTATTACTGGCTGTTGAATACTATAGTCACTTATCAACAGAAAAAAACGAGTGCGTGCATGCTTCATTATAACTGGCTGTTGAATATGGTAGTCACTTGTCAACAGAAAAAAACGAGTGCGTCCATGCCTCGTTATAACTCGCTGTTGAATACTATAGTCACTTGTAAACAGAAAAAAACGTGTGCGTCCATGCATCATTATAACTGGCTGTTGAATGCTGTAGTCATTTGCCAATAGAAAAAAAAAACAAGTGCGTGCATGCTTCATTATAACTGGCTGTTGAATATGGTAGTCACTTGTCAACAGAAAAAAACGAGTGCGTCCATGCCTCGTTATAACTCGCTGTTGAATACTATAGTCACTTGTAAACAGAAAAAAACGTGTGCGTCCATGCATAATTATAACTGGCTGTTGAATGCTGTAGTCATTTGTCAATAGAAAAAAAAACGAGTGCGTCCATGCCTCATTATAACTGGCTGTTGAATACTGTAGTCACTTGTTAACAGAAAAAAAGCGAGTGCGTCCATGCCTCATCCAGCAAACAGCAACCGCGGTAAACTTTATGCCGACACAGTTTTCATTGTATTTTTCTTGTTTTGTCACCCCACAACACGGCAAAGTCGTTTATTAAATTAATTTCGCTATCAAACGTTTTATAGAATTTATTTACGGGAAAAACTGGTCACGCGATGCATAATACTTTTTTACTTTTAAAATTATTACCAGCTTGACCACAATAGTCTAATTAATAAAAAGTTGTGACTTAATGCGCGGTTAAAAGTGAATAATGATACGGTGTATCGAATCTTTAGAATATTGTATTAATGCCGCATAGTTTTGTGAATTTGTATTATGCTTGGATTTTTTTACGGTGTGCCTTAGAGTTTTAATGAGTTTTTTTAAAGGGATACGATAATACTAAATACGGACGGCGAAAAGTGGGTGCATTAGTTGTGCCTATTCCTACTCATTCGGGGATAAATGGCGTGAGTGTGTGTGTAGGGATACTATCAGTTACTTGGCTTAGTTTTATTGATTCTCTAAAATACTCCCCTACTCTAGTAGGTGAAGAGTTGAAGAAAGAAGAAAAGCTATTAACATGACTGGAGAGATCAGGTGCAAGACCAACGGCTTTACGTGCTTTCTGACGTACGACGTACCACCGCAAACTTCTGACTCCGAGCTACAACTGAGTAATTTTTAATATGGAAAAATCCAGTCACAATGTTTTTGGCAGTACCCAGGATTTGAACCCAGGACCTCAGCGCGTAAATCGTACTCGTAACGCGTACGCAATACAACTACGCCACCGAGACAGTCAAAATATATTTCTGGTATTCTACCAAAACCATGAAAAACAAAAGAATCAATCCAGCTCTGTTACATTAAACATATTCGTCGAGCATTATTCAAATTCAGACGAATCTATTTTCCTTAAAACAGTGGCAACGCACGGCAGCTAAATAAACCCGCTTTCCGCCGTGTATAAAGAATTTAGTATGCAAACCTTTTGAGTATTGAGTGGATTTCTGCACGCGTTCGACAAGTTCAGAATTGAGAGAATAAGGGGTGAGATAGCAGCGTTTTGTTTTCTAGTTTTGTTGAAAAATACGGCAAACATGCGTGTCGGTCACCTAATGTTAATAAATAGCATTTTATTGAACGTTATTTTTAGGGTATAAAAGATCAATCTCCTAATACACATGCCGGGTGATTACATTGTCCTTTAAATAGTAAAAGTAGACATGGAAGGTATATTGACATAAGACTTTTGTATTCGAGATACTAACTTGCCATTTTTAACAGCTGACTTATTGTTGCTAGCCTATGTTGTTTCTTTTATGGTTAAGTAAAGTCAAAGATCTTATTACACTGGACAAACTCGTAGCGTCTTCGTTTCGCTGTGACTTCGCTTGCAATTTGACTTGCAATTTGTCAATTTTAACATTACCTGCCCACGGATGGAACAATCCGGCTAATCCAACCCGCACTATGCCAGCCTTTTGCACGAAGTTATCAACGCTTCTCGTAGAAGAGGCGTTGGAGTAGTTTAGCGAGCAGACCCCCACTGCTCGCCCGGCGACTCTCACTTACTCCATTTAGTCGCCTCTTACGACAGGCAGGGGATGCCGTGGCGAAATTCTATAAATGCCCCCGGACCACAGGGCACAAAGCGGTGAAGCTCGGCGAGTCTCTGGGAGCACTAATTAGTCTTAACGCGCAAGAAGTTAATCAAACAAGAATAGTGAATTAGAAATATATTATCCACTTCCCTCCATAGCAAAGCGGGATACAAAATAATGAACTGAAAAGGTATTTTAACCTTAATTATTTCGATTTTGTGTCATTATAATTTGCGTACCCAGTTAATTATGACACAAAGATTGCAATAGACAAATTAATTTATGTATCTTCAAACTTGCCATACTGCCACTTCATATCGTCTCGCTCCCCAGGGCAGACAACGAGAACCTGCCGCTTCGGAGGTTAGGATGCGGTTACATTGACTGAACGTACCTGTTTACGTAACGTGTGTGATTTGAGCTATTCCTAGCGAATGTACTTATCTTTGTGTACTTTCACGCTAGTGAACACTCTGTATAAATTCTGAATATTTTGGTATTGGATTAGGGATGTAAAACTGTGATGTGTCAGAGGTCTTTGTTGTGTTGAGGATGAATAGCGACTGACTGCCTCAGTGGCGTAGTTGTATTATGGTACGACTGCAATGCTGAGGTCTCGGCTTCGTTCCCCGGGTGAGGCATTCACAAAGGTGACTTTAAAATTGAAAATTGTAAGTAATGTCGATACATTAGAGTCGATTCTCTAGGAAAGCTTAAGCAAATGTTTTATTTGAATTGTATGACAATACACATCGCATTGGGTATAATTCCTGTAAAGATGTTAAATTAACAGATAAATAAATAAATAATGATTATGAAAGGCAGAATCCTCAGAAGGGATTTGGAATTCGCAACAAACACAGACTAAGCCCTGAACATAGCAGAGGTGACGTATCATGGAAAATAAACAAGCTTTTCACGAAGACGGTACCGCGGGCAACTACTAGGCATATAAATTTATATCTTTAAGCCTTATTTACACGGAGAAACAATCGCTAGCAATTATCGCACGCAATAATTGCTAGCAATAATCGCCTTCAAATCTGTTAAGGGGAATACGAGTATATTAGTTAACACGGTCGAGATGTGCCTCACCATCGCTTCTATTCAGAGTTCACAGGCTAACGTTAATAAAAATAAATACTTGCATACGATTATTGCTAGCAAAAAAAACATAAATGAATAATATTTGGACAGATCTACTGATGCAAATACGTCATTAGCGGTCCCTCGATAGCTGTTTGAGTCGACGAATTTTAATGCATGGATATTTAGCTATCGATAAAAGGTTTTGTACCTACTTATCCCTTTTTATCGATACATCCACAGAACAAACTATTTCGGTGGCGTAGTTGTATTATGGTACGACTGCAAAGCTGAGGTCTCGGGTTTGATCCCCGGGTCGGGCAAAGTGATATTGGGGTTGTCTAATCAGTATCAGCCCAGAGTTTGGAATCTGTACCCGATATGGCGATAGGCTCGCATTTCACATCATGGGACGGAATAACGGCGAAAAGTAGGTGCACTAGTTGCGTCTCTGCCTACCCCTCCGGGGATAAAAAGCGTGAGAGTTTGTGTGTGTCCATAGAATACACTAGATTCTACACTACTCTCTTTTTTTTTTTTGTTTACGCGGAGAAAGTGACTTATTACTACCGCCCAGTGTTCAAGGGGAACGACTGAGCGGTTATGTTGGGTTCACCGTGCCTTACGACCCGACGTTGAGCCTCCCGGAGATATGGAAAACGTCGGGCGACCGCCGGGCCGAGTCCCTAACCTATGTACACCGCACGGCATACCAACCAAAACTCCGCGGTGGCCATCTTCGGCGCATTAGGGACGTATGCGGGCTTCTTCCGACTCACGTCTAAGTTGTCGTCCGCAACCGCCCCTGCGCGTACCGCTATTGCGGACCGTCTCCTGTTGTTAGGGGGGCTCAGAAGCCCCCGCACACCGAAGGACGCCCTTGGCGTCAAAGGCAGCGTGAGGCACGCTGCCGTCCATCACGGGGGTCTACACTACTCTCTGCTGGTAGGTTTATCATATGATAGGCTCGCCCCCTATCACATCATGGGACGGAATAACGGCGAAACGTGGGTGCACTAGTTGCACCTCTGCCTACCCCTTCGGGGATAATAGGCGTGAGTTTATTAAATTTTTTTTTTTTTAGAACTCACCGTATGTAGCTTCGTTATATCTATTTCGGCCCTCAAGCAACATTGTGCAGCACTGTTAGGTTTTGGTTTAAAGG
Source organism: Lapara coniferarum (assembly GCA_949316025.1). Classification (NCBI taxonomy): domain Eukaryota; kingdom Metazoa; phylum Arthropoda; class Insecta; order Lepidoptera; family Sphingidae; genus Lapara; species Lapara coniferarum. The sequence goes on along the minus strand of OX438934.1, from coordinate 4,287,087 downwards.
ATATTATAATAATTGTTATAACACACACACTCCCTCATATCTTTTATCTCCGAAAGGTTGGCGAAATCACTGATAAACGGTGGAAGCCACAAAACGAAAAGAAGAAGAAGAAGAAGGGTACAATCTATGGGCATTATAAGATTTTGACAAGTCCGTCTGGAAATCTTTTGGGGAGGCCTATGTTCAGCAGTGGACGTCATGTGGCTGATGATGATGATTAGATTTAGCAGTAGCTATTGGGAATCGAATGGACTGACACGAAGATCCGCAGGTTCAAAACCTAAGGCACATCTGACTTTTGAATGTGTATGGTTTATCAATTAACGGTGAAGGATTAGATCGTGAGGATAAATCCTACTATAACATTATAAAGGCGAAAGTTTGTAAGAATGTATGGATGTATGGATGTTTGTTACTCTTTCACGCAAAAACTACTGAACGGATTTCGATGAAATTTTGCACACGGGTAGATCATATCCTGGATTAACACATAGGCTACTTTTTATCCCGAAAAAACATAAAGCGGGACTTTTATCCTGGAAAAACTTTTTGACGCGGGCGGAGCCGCGGGCAAAAGCTAGTTTTTATATTTCATGAATCCGAAAGAAAATTATTAAGAAAATGTAATAAATATTTCATAGCAATAAAATGTTATTAAGTTTACCCTAACATTCATGAAAGCATTGTAATAACATGGCTCTATCAATTTCATGAGATATTTCAATATTTTTATTCACTGAGTAGTTTTGTTAAAGAAATATAATAGAAACATATAATGTGTTTTCTATTCTTGTTATGATACCTACAAAGAAAATTTCGAAAACGTATCTATAGAAATGGGTATATGTTTTTTTAGCTTTTTTTATGGCATCGAATGACGAGACGAGCATGCCGTTCGCCTTATGGTAAGCGATAGGAACACCCATAAACAGTAGCAACACCATCCAAAACGTTGAGTTACAAAGTACTGTGTGGCATTCCACTGCGCTCGTCATCCTGAGACATAAGATGTTAAGTCTCATTATGTCCTGTAGTTGGCTTGCTGGCTACAATGTCCTTCAAACCGAAACACAACAGTGCATGCACACTGCTGCTTGGCGGTAGAAATAAACATTGCGGTGGTACCCACCCAGATGGACTCTTACATATGGGAGACCTACCACCAGCTTTGTTAGTCCCCCGTGATGGACGGCAGCGTGCCTCACGCTGCCTTTGACGCCAAGGGCGTCCTTCGGTGTGCGGGGGCTTCTGAGCCCCCCTAACAACAGGAGACGGTCCGCAATAGCGGTACGCGCAGGGGCGGTTGCGGACGACAACTTAGACGTGAGTCGGAAGAAGCCCGCAGCCGTCCCTAATGCGCCGAAGATGGCCACCGCGGAGTTTTAGTTGGTATGCCGTGCGGTGTACATAGGTTAGGGACTCTCCGGGCGGCTCAACGTCCGGTCGTAAGGCACGGTGAACCCAACATAACCGCTCAGTCGTTCCCCTGGGACAATGGGCCGAAGACCAGGAAAATTGCGCGTATTGCAGGAGGCCTAAGTCCAGCAGTGGACTAAAATATAGGCTGATGCTGATGATGATGATACGGTGGTCGCTATCCAGGCGGATACAAGATATGTCCTATAGTCTTTACGTCATGCGTTTCTCAATTATAATGGACTTTGCAATTATACTATCCAATAGCACGAAAAAAGAAGTAGTGTTTGCAGGTAATACGATGTATAATCGTATTACCTGCAAACACTACTTCTTTTTTTTACTTTAGCAACATCTTTCCAGTTAAATTATCTAAAACCAAAACCTATAATGCTACCTCTGCCAATCCTGTTTCTTAGTTTACCAACAATTCCTCAAGTTTTTCGCTCATGAACCACGATCACATAATTTGCAACACCACAAAAAGTTTAAACTCAAACTGGTTCCAAGTCAGGAAATCACGACATATAAAGACCTGACGAGGCTCCGGCAAATTTAAGGAGTTTTAACGAGGACACAGCGTGAAAACTTTGTGCAATTAGTGGACGTTTACCAAGACCAGTAAGTGCAGGCTGGGTTGCGGCTTAATTATTGTTCAACTGTTCTAGCACAGTTTTTATATTGATTCTTATGTGTAAAGCGATAGGTAGTAAAATCAATTGTTTTTTCAACAATTTGGTCTAATGGATGTCATTTTTTATACAAATTAATAACGAGACGAACTCAGCGATGTCATGGTAAGTTTGATTAATTCCATGAAAAAAGCGGCGGCGTTAGCCTAGTAGGGAGTGGAACGGACTGCCGAGACGAATGTCCGCAAGTTCAAAACCCAAGGGCACAAACCTCTGACTTTTCTAAAAAGCTATGTATGTATTCTTTGTGAATTATCGTTCGCTTTAACGGTGAAGGAAAACATCGTGAGGAAACCTGTATACCTGAGAAGTTCTCTGAATTTCGAAGGTATGTGAAGTAGTAGAGGAGGCCCGTGCCCAGTAGTGGGCAGTATATAATACAGGGCTGGTATGGTAGAGACAGTAGTAACCTGAAGTTTAAATATAAAGCACTCCGTGGCATTAATCTAGCAGGTACCCCTAAGAATTTAGATGTTAAGTCTTAGATGTTAAGATAATATCCAGTAACACGGGTTACAATATCTCTTGCACTGCGAAATTAAAATGAAATTGGTATAATCGTTTAAGGCACGTGTTTACATTTTCAAATTATAAAGATGCAAAAGTACTTAGTTTTGTATATACTTCAAATAATATCATAAATATAACATCCAAAATATTTTTTTTGATAACACTTCGGCGATTTCAGACTATTCCTTTATAAATTACTGGAAACCCTCAAAAAATATTTAAAATCTATAACTATACATGTAATAAAGCAGTAAAATCGGTGTGTCTGTACATTTAAAGAAATGTGATAAAAAGAACGGGGGTGACTCTAGAAGAGTAATAGTCAGTCTGCCTCCTTTTTTGTTACTGCACATCTCCGAAACTACTAAACGGATTTCTATGAAATTTGGTACCTGGGTAGATCATATTATCCTGGATTAACACATAGGCTTCTTTTTATCCCGGAAAAATATAAAGCGGGACTTATATCCCAGAAAAACTTTTTCAAGCGGGCGGAGCCGCCAGCAAAACCTAGTTAACCATAATAAGGATCAACAACGTTGAAAGGGGAAAAATTGCAATAGGCCATATTTTAATTACATGATAAAATAATAGAACAATGGAAGTTTGACGAGGAAGTTGGCATTTCGCCGTTTTCCTTTGTTAACATTCAGAAAGTCGCGCTCCTCAGTTGTTTTGGGTTTTATCATTGATGAGTGAGTGTTAGGTCCTGTTAATAATGTGCCTATTATTTTGCGTAGCGGCGCGCTTAAAATAATCAGGAGATGAAATTACAAAATTTGTCTCATTTTTGAAGGAGTCTTCGATACGTTGTTTTGTATTATTATTGGAAATTACTTTGATACACATACACTCACGCCTGTTATCCCCGAAGGGGTAGGCAGAGGCGCAACTGTTGCACCCACTTTTCGCCATTATTCCGTCCCATGATGTGATAGGGGGCGAGCCTATCGCCATATCGGGCACAAATTCCAGACTCCGAGCTGATACTGAATAGAAAAACTCAATATCACTTTGCCCGACCCGGGGATCGAACCCGAGACCTCAGCTTTGCAGTCGTACTGTAATACAACTACGCCACCGAGGCAGTCAGAAATTACTTTAATTGATTCCCAAATTAAAGCGAAAACAAAATTCTTTAAACTTTTTATTTATGTACCTACTTCCAAAAACAGTTCTGAGTAATCCCGTTTCATAACAAAGCGAAATAGCTTAAGCCCATGAAAACTGTAGCTCGTAGCAACGTAGCTGTAGTACGCGTGCTACGCGTCGTAGACTGAATTCGCGCAAGAACTCTATTCCAAAAAATACTATTGGCGGATTTTAGGTATTGTTGTGTCAAAAATTTCTGCGTTAATTAAGATCTATCTCAGCATTTGATACTCCCCAAAACACAGAACACGCGCAACGGTGCGGCGTGACTCTACGTGAGACCATCTGTCCCCAACTAACCATTTGTGTATTACGGAATAAGACTTAATATTTTTCAGCAATTAGATTTCAAATCCGTGATAAATAGACTACTGCTATCTTTTTAATTCGTTCAGGTTTAAATATGGAATATTTCTCATAACATATCAATGTAGTGTAATGTAAAATAATGTTTGTGTGGGCGTACGGAAAACCTTTTTCATTTAATTTGCTAAATTAAGTATCTTTATTTTTTTTAATGGTTTTCAAGTATCAAATTCACTAACCTCAACGCAAGTGCCTCACTTAAGCAGACAAGTAGAGGCGGAATTGTTTCGTGGCAAAAGTTAACGAATGCGACGAATTTTGATGAACCCATACAATTACTGTTATTTTGCAATTTGAACTTTACCTTGCTGTATTTTAATTAGTTTACGTATTGGTACATGTGAATTAATGGATTGTTTTGGGAGCTACACTGATGGCTCCAGTAGAGAAAATTTCGGGTATTATTTGGAAGGTAAACTGGGATATGGTTCGATGAGAACACATACCCACTCATAGACACATGTCGCCATTTATCCCTAAAGGGGTAGGCTTGGAATGGAAGAAGAAAATACTATTTTATACTAGATTTAGCCCGCGGCTCAGCCCGCGTTAAAATGTTTTTCCGAGATAAAAATCCCGCTTTTTATTTTCCCGGGATAAAATGTAGCCCATGTGTTTATCCAGAACATGATCTACCCGTGTGCCAAATTTCACCGAAACCCGTTCAGTAGTTTTTGCGTGAAAGAGTAACAAACATCCATACATCCAGACATCCATACATACTTATAAACTTTCGCCTTTATAATATCAGTAGGATTATACCTCACTGTACACCGGCGGGAAAGACTACACTTTTCTTTTTTATACATGTACACACTCACGCCGTTATCCCGCAAGGGTTAGGCAGAGGTGCAACTAGTGCATCCACGTTTAACCGTGCGTATTCTGTCCCATGATGTGATATAGGGCGAGCACTTTGCCATATATGGTACAAATTCCACACTCCAGGCTGATAGTAGAAAAATCCAATATCAGTTTGCCCGACCCGGGGATCGAACCTCAGACTGTCCCGCTCTCAAGCCCACCACTGCAACTCCTGTAAGCCAGGAGTGGCACGCATTTTATGACACCGAGCGGTGAAGCTCGTCGAGTCTCAGGGAACACTAATTAGTCTAAACCCGCAACGAAGTTATTCAAACAGAAGAATAGGGAGGAGTTAGAAATATATTTTTTCGGGGATCGAACCTGAGACCTCAGCATTGCATTCGTACCGTAATAAAACTACACCACCTCTGTGTATGTCTGTGGCATCGTAGCTCTCAAACGAATGGACCCATTCTTTCGCGGTTTTTTGTATGAAAGCTGATGTGATCGAGATGGTTCTTATACTTATTATGTACAGCTTTTTACTTCAGACAGGCATTTTCCTGGAAATCAGACATTTAACCCTAAACAGACATTTATTCATTTATAAATAATAGCCCTACACACTCGTTGCTTGTTTATAAGCCATAAAATCTTATAAACCACTGCCCTCTAAAGTCGGCTAAACAACTGTCGCTTTGATTACAATGAACAACTGGTATTTAATTTACGGAACAATAGCCTCGATGCTAAATACAACTTGTAATTTATCATGCACTTTGACATTTGTCTGACATTTAACATCAGCGCTAGTGTCACCATTCTCACGGAATCATTTATTCATCAACATCCTATCAATATTACAACTCTTTAAGGGGTTTGTCCTTTCGTTGTCCAAAAATGTTACGTTTTTTTTTCCTTTTGCTAACACTTAAATTATTCAGATTTGGATGTTATTGCTTACTTTACTCGCTATCCCGGGCAAAGAGTATGTGAAAAAGACAAAGAAAGAAAAAGAAGAAAACACACTCTCATCCTTTAACCCTAAAGGAGTAGGCTGAAGTACAACTAGTGCACCCACTTTTCGCCGTAAGTATTCTATCCCATTATGTGATAAGGCGTGAGCCTATCGGTATATCGGACACAAGCAGACTCCGGGCTGATATAGAGTAGAAAAACCCAATACCACTTTGCCCGACCTGGAGATCGAACCCGAGACCTCAGCATGCAATCGTACCGTAATACAACTACATCACCGAGGCAGTCATCTTATATAGGCTCCATGTGGACTTTATAGCTACCCATTATACTATAGATAAAAACACTTGGAATTTAAAATCTTCTAAGTCGGTTAATAACTGTGCAAGCATAGGTACACATGTGAAACAGTCAGAAGCATAAGTTTCACCGTACCGTACCAGCCCTGTATTATATACTGTACCACTGCTGGGCACGGGCCTCCTCTACTACTGAGAGGGTTTAGGCCTTAGTCCACCACGCTGGCCTAGTGCGGGTTGGCAGAAATCACATACCAACGAAATTCTTATAAAGAACTTCTCAGATGTGCAGGTTTCCTCTCGACGATATTCCTTCACCGTTAAAGCGAGCGTTAACCCACAAAGAATACACACATATTTTTTTAGAAATGTTAGAGGTATGTGCCCTTCGGTTTTGAACCTGCGGACATTCGTCTCGGCAGTCCGTTCCACTCCCAACTAGGCTAACGTCGCTTTACACAAGTTCATGAATGTTAATTCCACACTTGCTGTTTCAATATTGTATCGTTTACTCAACATGGCTTATTGTTGCAAAGCCACGCTATGCATTTGCAATTAAAGTAGCGTGTTCTCGACTTTATTTTTGTAAAATGCTAGTGCCAGTCAAAAAATGAAATTATTGTCGCAATGTAATTACGGGAACTAATTTCCATATAGTATTTGTTTTTGCACAATAAATGCTTTCACCTTTATTCAAAGAAACTGGTGAAAGTAGAATGGTATGAAACGCAATGTTCTTCGCGTTAGTGTTATTTAGGATTTTTTATTTTTTTGTAAGGCCATCTTCGGCGCATTAGGGACGGCTGCGGGCTTCCTCCGACTCACGTCTAAGTTGTCGTCCGCAACCGCCCCTGCGCGTACCGCTGTTGCGGTCCTTTTCCTGTTGTTGCGGGGGCTCAGAAGCCCCCGCACACCGAGGAACGCCCCTGGCGTCCGAGGCAGCGTGAGACACGCTGCCGTCCATCACGGGGGTCACAGAAGTTGGCTAGACTAATAGGTGGGCGGCACCTCCCGCCCACCCGTGACCCCCGGAGTGTTATTTAGGATGAAGATGGGTAAAGTCGTAGAAAGTTCATGCTAATTTTATAATAATAATATAATAATACCAGCCCTGTATTATATACTGTCCCACTGCTGGGCACGTGCCTCATCTACTACTGAGAGGGTTTAGGCCTTAGTCCACCACGCTTGCCTAGTGCGGGTTGGGAGACTTCACATGCCTTCGAAATTTTTATAGAGTACTTCTTAGGTATGCAGGTTACCTCATGATGTATCCTTCACCGTTAAAGCGAACTATAATTGATCAATAATACACACGTAACTTTGGAAAGGCAGAGGTGTGTGCCTTGGGTTTTGAACCTGTGGACATTGTCTCGGCAGACCGTTCCATTCCCAACTAGGCTATCGTCCTCTTTATAATACCTACACTAATTTTATAGTAGGGGAGGCCGGGGCTACAATTAACAAAAAAAGGATTTTTAGTTGTAGATTAGTGATTATTCAATAGCCATATTTGATTATTATGTTATACGATGATTTAATTATTCAGGTATCGTTTAATTATCTCAAATTGAACAAAACAGAAACGATGACGTAAATAGAACTCTTTTTCACAAAAGAGTCAGTTGTTAATTCTTACCTCACGTTCGGGGCTAGAATTAACAGGCCGAGGGTAAGTATTAACAGAAGGGGTAACAATTAACATAATGATATGCTGACTCATGTAGAGGATAACAAATATATTTATGACACATTTCTTTATTAGGTAATTAATACAGACTTGTATGGGTTATGCTTTCCTATAAACTGACAACAATAATCACAATTTATAAAAATATGTAATCATGAACGTTACCAATTTTTTTTTAATTAGCTATATTCAACGGTTTATAGTATATTTATTCTGTTATATATTACATAGCTTTTGCCCACGGCTTCGCCCGCGTTAACAAGTTTTTCCGGGCTAAAAGTACATAAAAACCTTCCCGTTGAATCACTCTATGACTATGACGTTGATACAACTCTTAACAAATAATGCATTAATTTCGACCAAATTTGATTACCATAAAAACGGTTCTAGTGAGTTAATCTTAAAAGATAGACATATACTGTCGCGGACATTTTTTTAGATCATTTCAAGAGGAATTCTTTCATACATATATTTTTGGTATCTTGAACCGTTTTCGCAGCGCACGCAATAGAAGCCCTCAAGGATGAATAATTTTCCCCGCTTTTTTCACATTTTCCATTATTGCTTCGCTCCTAATAGTTGCATCGTAATGTTATATAGCCTAAAGCCTTCCTCGATAAATGGTCTATTCAACACAAAAAGAATTTTTCAATTCGAACCAGTAGTTCTTGAGATTAGCGCGTTCAAACAAACAAACAAACAAATTCTTCAGCTTTATAATATTAGTATATATTATTCAGTCTTGCATTATTCATCATTTTTATGCTATTAAATAACCAAACAAACGATTTATACAGCATTATAAGATCCGTCACAAAACGGCTTAACAAATAGTCGGCTATGGTTTTTTTTTGTTTACGCAGAGAAAGTGAATTATTACTACCGCCCAGTGTTCAAGCGGAAACGACTGAGCGGTTATGTTGGGTTCACCGTGCCTTACGACCCGACGTTGAGCCGCCCGGAGAGATGGAAAACGTCAGGCGACCACCGGGCCGAGTCCCTAACCTATGTACACCGCACGGCATACCAACCAAAACTCCGCGGTGGCCATCTTCGGCGCATTAGGGACGGCTGCGGGCGTCCTCCGACTCACGTCTAAGTTGTCGTCCGCAACCGCCCCTGCGCGTACCGCTGTTGCAGTCCGTCTCCTGTTGTTGCGGGGGCTCAGAAGCCCCCGTACACCGAAGGACGCCGTTGGCGTCAGAGGCAGCGTGAGGCACGCTGCCGTCCATCACGGGGGTCACAAAAGTTGGCTAGATTCAGATACCCTGTTAATAATAGCCCTCACATCCGGGGCAGCTATTACACGTTAAAACAAACCCCGCAAATTTGTTAATTGTAGCCCCAAAGGGTCATTTAAAGAATTAAATAACATACTAAAATATTGATCAATAATTTTGTCAATTAAGCAAAGCAGAATTATTAAGCATAAAATATGCTGCCAGAGAATAATGAATATTATCATAGCACTGTATAATTTATGTAGAAATCAAAAAATTGTAAACTTTAAAATGTTCTTTACCTGCGTAAAAATGTCACCCGGCATACAACTCACTTGTACGGCGAGTAGGCCGCAACAGACCGATCCTGTGGCATTCAACTTGGTCTAGTTGACGAATTAAAATTCGCGTTGGAGATGTAGTGTGTATAGTTTTAGAGAATTTCGCTTGTTAATACTTACCTCCGTTAATTGTAGCCCCGTCCTCCCCTACCTAATAAATATTGCTTGACCTAGGAATCAAATCAATTAAAGCTGACCGTAATCAATAGGAGCGACACTGGAGTGGAACATAAAATGGATAGATACATGCATAGAATATAAAATCATTGCCCTTCCTTGCTACGCCGTAGTCCGGTAAAAACAATTAATAAAAAAGTAGGGGGCCGACTAGAGAAGGGTAAGATAACACAAACACCGATTTTTTTAAATTATTTTCTGTTTTTCTGTCTGCGTTTCTGTTTGTTTGTTAGCGCACATCTCCAAAACTACTTAACGGATTTTTATGAGATTTGGCATAATTATAGTGTATAATCCTAAGGGAATAAGCACAATTGAACAACTGGTATTTAATTTACGGAGCAATAGGATAATAATAACAATACTATAACTCTTTTATCACACAAAAACTTTCACGCGGGATACACCTCGAGTAAAACCTAGTCATAAATAATTTTACATAAAAATAATAAAATAATTACATAAAGTTATATAATCTGTAATTAGGACTGATAGCGAATCACTCATTAGATCAAGAGGGCACATCGAAAGAACATTTAGATATATTCTGTTCGACATTCAAATAACGTAAAATCCAACGCTAATGATGTAAAAAGTCCATAGATATAAGAGTTATCTACCTCGACCGGTGGACTAATTGGCGGAACGTTTAGCGGTTTGCTCTGAGCACCATTGAGTGGGGATTATCGAGTCAGACTCTCATTTGCGGAGCTAGTAACATCGGTGGGTAATGACGAGGCGACCTTTGTCGTACTGTTTGCTTGGGGATGAATGATTTTTAAAATAGGTTGTTTTTTGTGTAGATGGTAAACATATAATTCAAAGATTATTGAAAATGATAGCTTCATTAGTAAAGGATTTGGCTTTGAATCATCACCATCAGCTTATATTTTAGTCCACTGACGGACATGAGCCTCCTCCAATGACCGCCATTTTACCCGGTCTTCGGCTTTTGAATGCACATCATCATTCGAAATAATCATCTTTCAAGGTCAAAATGCTACTAGAAAATTTTTTGCTTAAAAGGGAAGTAGAAAGCGTGACATTTATAGTGTCTCTACCACTTATTAAGCCAAATTTCAATGAAGCATTTTTTGCTAGCAATAATTGTCTTTTGAATATCTCCATAGGTTCGTATACGTCAAAGCGGGTAAGAATTGCCTCGCCATTGCGCATGTTCAGACGGGATTCAATAATTACATGCGATTATTACTAGCAATAATTGATCCGCCTAACGTTTTAATACATTATACAGTTATAACAGCGTATCCATCGAAATAAGTTACCTTAAAATATTCTCAACCATTATTCCGTACTAAAAGCAATTTCTTTAGCTTCCCCGCCTAAGTCAGTGTAAAGCTAGTCATCAATATGATATTAAAGAGTTGGATGACAGTGAGCGAGCCGACTGCCGTATAAAGCATCGATTATGCCCCAGTTTGATCCTGGCTTTATTATGGATTCCTATTTATGTGGGGTTATGGACTCGGGGATGATATTAGAAACTCCTTATGGTTATAAACCTACGTTAGATTTTGAGGGTGGTGTGTCAATTTCGAATTTAAGTCGTAAGTCATTACTCGTTAGGTTTGGTCTTTCCTGATATCTCCAAAATGTGTTCTTTCAGGATCTGCTTTCTTTCTCAGACATTGTGAAAGTTCTAATAAACCAACGCCCCTAAATATACAATATTTATAGTAACATCTGGTGCCTGAAATTAACAATTTCAGTTAATTATGGAACGATTAAGCATGATAAACGTTACTACTAAATGATATAGTCGACTGTTTCTCGGCAATTTGTATTAGATAATTTTAATAACTCACTTCATAATGGCAGTAAGAACGTGTTATTATTTTGTTATTTACTTCCTGTGCCTTTATAGATATTTCCTGGAATAAGCCCTACAGGAATCTGCCATATTTTACAAGCTTTTATTTAACTTGGAATGTATGTATGTAGATAACACAATACAAAAAAGATTTACTTGTGTGGATAATACAATAATTATTATGTAACTTGATCTTGACAAAAGTAAATCTCGCGACAAGCTTTTATCTCCACATGGTATTAAACAAAGTTTGATTCGATTTAAGGTATTTTTTATACTTTTTAGAGCATTTAAATAGAAGCTTGTTATTTAGGTTTTATACCTATAGGTTAACTAGTTCAGATAAATAGATATATTTAACGTATTTTTTAAACTATTGACTGACGAAAATAATATGCCTCTCGCCTGATGAAAAGCACTTGAACTTGAGAATTACAAAACGCTGCGTATCACTACACTAGTTTCATCATCCAAATGGATCCATACCATACCATATCAGCGCTGTATTATATACTGCGCACTGCTGAGCACGGACGTCCTCTACAACTGAGAAAGTTTTGGCCTTAGTCCACCACGCTGGCCTAGTGCGGGTTGGCAGACGTCACATGTCTTCAAAATTCTTACAGAGAACTTCTCAGGTATGTAGATTTTCTCACGATGTTTTTATTTTACTTTTAAAGTGAGCGATAATACGCACAGAATACACACATAACATTAAAGAAAAGTCAGAGGTGCGTGTCCTTGGGTTTTGAAGTTGCGGACATTTATCTCTGTAGTCCGTTCCACTCCAAACTAGGCTCTCGCCGCCAAATGGGTCCTAATGAATCTACAAAGTCCATCAAACAACCATGGACATTGCCATTGCGATACATACCTACCCAAACGTGTTTTCTAAAAGAAACCACTCGCCTACCCACCAGATCATGCTAAAATATATTTTTTGTGTCCTTGAGACATTAGATTCATGCAAAAATGTCTGATAAATCCATTCCGTGACCAAACAATACACAATAAATAGAGAATACAGTAGGCCATTCGAACAAAACCGAGCGCATCGTAGTGCCAGGCACGTGTTTTTCACAGTACATTTTCACAGAGAGTAAACTCGCAGGAGGTATCGAAATGCGCAGCGTTGTCCCACTGCGTGCTTTATTGCGTTCGAGTGCAAGCTATAGGAGAATTCGATTTATAGCTTTTCGAAACTATCCCGCCCTCGCATCCACCACTGAATTTCCTGTAAGCCAGGATCGGCAGTGAGAATACTGAATCCTCCTAGCCAGTTTCGGCCACGGCGGCCAATCTCAACGGAGATCAGCCAAGTACGCTGGAGATATTATAGTGCACAAGCGTGTGCGCAATACACAGGTGCACTCGCTATTCCTTCACTCTCATAGTCCGATGAGACGGCAATCCGACATGACCGGAGAGAGATCAGGCGCAGGAACAACGGCTTTACGTGCTTTCCGAGGCACGGGGGTAGCACACCGTCAACTTCCTGACTCCGAGCTGCGACTGTGTAATTTTAAAGATGAAAAAACCCAGTCACAATTTTTTTTTTGGCTCGACCCGCGCTTCGAACCCAGGACCTCAGCGCGCAAGTCGTACTCCTAACGCATACGCAATACAACTACGCCACCGAGGCAGTCAAAATGCCAGGATCGGCAGTGAAAATAAAAAAATAATGCATGCCTATTTTATGACACCAAGCGGTGAAGTTCGGGGGTCTCTGAGCACTAAGTCTTACTTAGTACTCAGACTTAGTCGGGAGTTGATCAAATAGAAGGACAGGAACGATTTATAACTTGTAAAAATGTTTATTGCCATTTTTAGAGATCCGAACTGTGAAAGGAAAAAAGGTACTTTATAGGATCATTTTGTTGTCCATCTGTCTGTATATCTGTTAAGATCCTTTTTCTCGGGAAAACGCAGAGGTATTAAATTGAAATTTATTTCTAATACTCGGGTCCACGGTCTCTTTCAGCCGTGACAAAATCAAACTTGTAAGTTAACGCGATCAAAAGAATTGGTCGTTTATGTTGCATATTTTCATATTTCGCAAGGGAATCACAACCTATAGGGCACTTCCCGTTGACCTAGCATCACGAAATTTGGCAAGAAGCAAAGTCTTACTGCACATGTAAATAAAAAAATCTGGAAACCGTCATTGTGTACTTACTTTAATAAAAAAATAGGCGGATTTACTGTGACAAACTTTTTAAATTTGATTAATTAATTTTGGCGGACTATTGAACATATATACTTAGATATCTTGCCTACAAGTTCATACGGAACCCGTTGGCATGCAAATCTAACTCGCACTTGCCTGACTTTGTTTTGTTTTGTACTAAGATTTAATCATCGTAAAATGTAACTGTAGCGGTAAATATAAATAAATCGCTTCTGTCTTGGACTCAACAACTGTACGTGGTGCTCTAACAAGGGAATTTTTTTGTACTTTGTATTTAAAATCATTCACTGTACGATATAAAATATTATTTCTGCGGCTCTGTGTGCTTTATAGGCCGATTGATGCTAGAAAATGTATTACTGACTCATTTTATACTATGTATAATAAAACAAACCAAGAGAAAACTATTTGATTTTAACAATAGTTAAAATAACCGAGCATTTGTTACATCGAATAAAGAAATAGTAAAACGTCACTTTAGTTAGTTATTAAAACTAGTTATAACATCAAACGAATAGAATCAACTTCATTATAATCCAGACATTGTTATTTTAAACGTTGTTACATTTAATAAAGTTTTAATAAAGCAGTGCATTCAGTTTGTATAATCTGTGAAAAAGCAAACTAAAGCGCGGTAAATTGCCTGTCTAACTATTTAATTATACAAGCAACTCAAATACTGGCTGCTAATATTAAATCGAGATGTTTTACATAAATATTTTTTCATAAAAATAGCAAAGCACAATAGAATTTCTTAATATACATATATTGTCAACAAAATGGCGGACGGGACAAAATGGCCGCCACAAAAACACAATAGACAAAAGAATAAAGAGCTAGGGCTCTTCGCGTCCCTTTAATGAGGGTTTCGGTCATTTTACGCTCATTTCGATGCAAATTCAAGGGTCTCGTGACGTTCAGAGGACTATGCAAATACAGCCAAAAGATTTTGATTAAAATTCATCAAGAAACTAGCGGTGCAATCGGGGCTTGCCTGGATAACCAACGCGTACAAGGGAATTCTTTCTGTATCTCTTCCAAGCATTCCACATGTTGGTGAGGTTAGTTCCCTTTTGGTTCTCGGCTTTGCTCTACTCAAAACATCTTTCGACACCTAACACTCTTTTATATCAACTATACTCTCTTCCACCTTGTCTTTGATCCGTATTTGCCTCATCGTCTTACGTAAATTACTAAGGTATGTGTTATAAACATTCAACAACAGTCAACAATTAGTGTGCAATATAATATTGTTTTTTTAACCGGACACGAAAACGTTCCCCGCTGCACCCGATATGCTAAGTGGGGTCCAATAAAAAAACGACGAGAGAACATCCCTTGCCAGTCGACATAATTATGCCGGCCTGTTTGAACCGCATATACACAAGCTGATTCCGGAACGCGACACGTGGGCCAGTATGGAGGGTTTCAACACCTTGTCTACGGAAGTCGTTATTCGGGTTGATATAGAAGCTATCCGGGTGGATACAGAATTTATCTTACCATCAGCAAATACCTTTTTTTATGACATTGAATGACGAGAAGAGCATGCCGTTCGCCTGATGGTAAGCGATACGACCACCCATAAACAGTATCAACACCATCCAGCACCTTGAGTTACAAAGTACTGTGTAGCATTCCACTGCGCTCGTCATCCTGAGACATATGATGTTAAGTCTCATTATGTCCAGTAGTTACACTGGCTACAATGTTATTCAAACCAAAACACAACAGTGCATGCACACTGCTACTTGGCGTTAGAAATAGCTTGCTAATAAGGTAAGAATATTGATCGAAAACGTGAAACTTCTGGTACAATATTCAATATATGACGCTATATTGTCATTAAATACTTATGAGCGTCAAATAGGGAACACTTCAAATATTATATCCAAATACGTTCAGCGGTTTGTGAATTTATTATAAATTCACAAACAATTTCACTTACAATTTTAATACGAAGAACCTCTAGCTGGCGGGTCCTTAGACCATCAAATCTAGAGTGAGATTATAATAGTCTATTACTAAAATCGCAACACGCAACTATAAGCAGAAAACGTTCGTATACCACTAGAAACGTCCGCCGAATATTAAGCAAGGCGACAACCCAGGGCGCCGAAAAACTCAAAGAAAAAATATAATTCCAAACTTAACATTTATGGGTCTCACGACTAATACCTAGAATAAAATGTATTACCCTTCAACTTAGCTCCAAATTGCTGTGTAATTTTATACGTTTAGTAAGCATTTATTTTGCAGGCCAATAAAATGTTGCTAGATTAGAATTAAAATTAACATTGTCCGACCTTAACTTTATATTGTTTTGAACTGGTACAGTTTTCAAGTTTGGAATTGAGATAATGGAACTTCGTTAGCAGAGCGAATCGGTGTCGCAACTAAATTTGTACAATTATAATGGTTGTATGTTTTTATAAAGCAACTGAAGCGCGTGCAAGCGAATTAGCTGAGATGTAAGTATGCATTATTGACTCATTAGTTTAGTTGAAACGTACTTCGACTGAAAATGGTGAGGCTCTGGATTACATTTTTGATGTGAGAAAAAAGATTTGGGGTAAGAATTCGTGCCCGATATGGCAAAAGGCTTTACGTAAGCGCTGAAGATGCGTCATGTCAGAAAAGTGTATGCTCGACCACCTTAAGGTACTAAATAAGTCACTTGCGCGTGGTCCGTCAGAAACAAGCAACTTACAACTAAAGAAAACGGTATGAGTTACCTGCTTCTTTTGTAAATCTCAGAAACGATCGCAGCAGCTTGGTAAAATATGACAAATAGTCGTTTTATCTTAAGAAAGTGTACTAGCTCCAAATGGGTGATTGTACATTAACCCTTTAAGCTTCATCTAAAAATACAACCCTTTCCATATAAAGTAAACTACACACGAATTTGCGGAAACAAGGACGGGGTATAATTAAATCTATCCGTTCTCCAAATGCCCTGCAGCTTCAAATTCCATTGGACAAACTAGAATAGACTGAAAAAAGGTTGGAGCCCAACGGATAACTCTGATCTAGTTAGCTTTATCTGGGAAAGTTCTCGAACGGGTAAAAAATGGTTTCATTCCCTGATTTTTTGGAGCTGTTTGTTCATACGGAATTTTATGTGATCGATGTATATACAACTCTTGTTTTTGGTTACTAATGGGCATTTTAAATACATCGTATTTTTGCTGTTATTTCTTAAAATACAGTAGTAAAACGCTAAGGATTTGAGCGACGCAATGGGGCATCTGATTTTAAATGAAGTGAAACCAAAGGAAAGTATCGACCGGCAAGAGATAAATACATCACCGAAGGGTCGTCACAGTTATGTCTAATTGATTCTTCATGGTTCGCTTGAAAGACCTCAAAACGTAGAAAAGAATACGATGCTGGCAATGATTCTACAGTCGATTGGTGCGCAGGAATATGAGTTAACAAACCTTTTGGTTAGATCCGGTATGGGAAGAACCCGTTTAAAATACACAGCGTCGTTTTAGCGGTGTGCGACTAATAATCATGGGATAAGATCCAACCCCTTTTCACTCCGGATTTATATTAAATTCCTTAGTCCAAAGGCGCAACAATGCCCATGGGCGCACCTATCCACGATTTTGTAGCTGTTCGCATAGTTCCCTCGTGTTTGCCTTGCTGATTTCGTGGTGTGATTTCTTATTTGTTTTATTGTTATTAGGTTGGTGTGTATTTTTTTGGACAATTAAATGTCTGCTTCTATATTATCATCGTTTATGGTCACTAGGCATATTAGAGCAATCGGTGATGTTTTGTTGGCCTTTAAGGAAAGGAATGAAGTGTGTTCTGCGCCTCTGTCAAAAAAATTCACATAATTTATTTAGTAATTACTGATTAGACTGATAAGGACAACTTTTACAATAGGTCCCAATGAAAATACGAATCTACTCACGCTTAAAAAAATCTTGAGAAAAACTTTCTTATTTTGACTGGCCTTATCATTACCATGAGTAATCAACTTTCGTTGATTATGTCATCGAAAATCAATACAATTACGTCTAGCGTTATCATCTAAAGGTTCCAATTATATTATATTTCACTCAGATGAGTTAGTTTTACCAACGCAACCAAAACACTTACCATGCAATAAAAACTTGGCCAGTAGTGGATGAAGTACAGGTATATTCTTTTACCTCGGTTGAGTGATAACCCTAATCTTGTTTATGTACGAAGTGACATCCCCTAAACTTATTAAATTATCTTGTATGAGGATTGAGGTGAGAGCGTGCCTCTCGGTGTAATAAACAACAAGAAAAATGTACGCTACTCTTGGCAAGTGGAAAGGTGATTTAAAATTTATGTTGCGGTTGATAAGATGTTTTTATTTCCATTTGAATTTGGAATTCGGGGTTTTTGGGGATTTGAGTAAGTCGACTTTCTACTGGTCTTAATATTATATTATATAATAGAAAGGTGTTTTCTTTTAGTTTATGACGGCACTGGCGACAATTGTCCTAAATATTTATTTACAAAAAAAAAAAAAAAAATTCTGCAATTTTAGACATAAAGTTCGCTTTAGTTTTATTTTGTTTCGAATATTTTTAGGGAACAATATGAACACGTTCGGCCCAACCTCGGGCCCAACAACATTTAAAATGTTTTTTTTTTCAAATGAAATCACCACAACGTCTACCTTAAATATGCAGTGTACGTGTGGGGAAATATTGAGTCACTTTGTGGATATCTGATTAAAATTGTTTCCAATCAAAATATTAAATAAAAAATTCTAAGGATGCGCAATACAACATTTTGATTAAATATCCTACTAATATTATAAAGGCGAAAGTTTGTAAGAATGTATGGATGTTTGGATGTACGGATGTTTGTTACTCTTTCACGCAAAAACTACTGAACGGATTTCGATGAAATTTGGCACACGGGTAGAACATGTCCTGGATTAACACATAGGCTTTTTATCCCGGTAAAATATAAAACGGGACTTTTATCCCGGAAAAACTTTTTAAAGCGGGCGGAGCCGCGGGCAAAAGCTAGTACAAAATAAGACCATTTCAATTCGCACCATTCACTGATTTTAATTGGACAACAATAATATACCTGAGGGTATGTGAAGAAGAAAGACGGAGCACGTATGCTGGCAAAATGCTGTTCTAAAGCTTAAATTTAAGACGAGTGAGTTTTCGCTACAAGAACTTCCAAATGCGTTTACACCGGCAGGAATATTACAGTAGTTCTAAGGGTATGTAGGGACAACGTCGCACATAATTTCACGTTACTCAAGGCCCTTGACAAAAGAATGAAAACAATAGGATAGTTTCCTATGTTTGATTTTGTACATTATTTTAGATGTAACAAAAAATAATACGAAAAAGAAATTCTTCTGTGAAATCAGCATCAAAATCGATTGAAACATAAAGCAGTTATTCAATTTTGTAATATTCTTGTGAGTAAAAGTCGAGGCGAGGCGGGGATATCGTTATCTCTTTCGCACGCAGTCAGCATTATGGCCAACGACGCTTGGTGACGTCACAGCCTAGTATTGCTGTTATTTGACAGCTACCCCATTCCATCAAAAATCAAATCTTTATTACTTACTATGGGGTCAATTTTGAAAATTCTTTTTCGATTAGATTTTGGATAGCATACATTTTTCATCATTAATTTATTAAAAAAAGTGGTCAAATACCGTATTGCGGGAAGCAGTCAACACAAATGCAACGGATAACCTAGTGCATCGACCCAGGCATAGTCACATCAACGTCAGAGTTATTATTAAGATTCAGGTTACTAGGTACACAATATGTTACGTACCATTTTACGGTGGAAATTGTTGTTTTTTTTAAGGTGGGAGTATATTATGTAGCTACATTTCGCACAAAATTTCACGTAGATAAGTCATGCCACGTACGTGACGTACGAGATTAGTATATAAGCACCATTTATACATAGAATAAATCAGACCAAAGACCATCTCGTGTCTCATTACATCTTTTTCAGCCTTTAGAATTTCACTGCTGAACACAGGCCTCCGCTAAAGATTTCCAGACCAGCCTGTCAGAAGCGGCGTGTATCCAGCGGGTTCTTGCGCCTTTCCAAGGTCGCCTGCCCCTTGGAGGGCGTCCCACGTTGCGCTTGCCAGTACGTGGCCTCCACTCGAGAACTTTTCTACCCCATCTGTTGTCATTACATCCCATACCATAATATATATGCCATAGGTACATGCGACTTACAGCAAATCCGTCAAACTTCAAAATTGGCAGACGTAAAAATCGTTACAAAAGATAATTTCTTCAAGTTTTCTTGCTAATCATTAAATTTGGTGGTTACCCCTCTTTATGGATATAAATAAGGCTTTGTTTTTGAAATGTTATGTTAGTATGTTGCATGCAATGGAAAGTTCAGTGCGTGGGCGAGGTGATAGAGAAAAAAGTGGATGACAGAAGAAGTTGGGTAACGACGGAAAGAAGACAGACAGAATACAGAATAAAAGCAGTAACTAGTACTTAGAATGGAAGTATATTTTGATAATAATACAAGCATAATTGTTAATTCAATCTAATCTACACTGAATTATTCAGCACTAAAGACTATGTCAGTTTAGATAAAAATGCATATCACTAACAGGCTTGGAGAAGAGCACCTGCTATTACATTATTTAAAGAATTTCGAGGCGGGAGTATTCCACCCACGTCCACCAAAACCTTGAATGACTGTGTGGGTTCGTCTACGTATCTTACATTCTTATGTCGCCTATGGTTGTTACATTTAGCACAGGAAGTGCAATGTGACGTAATAAGTAAATAGAATAAATCAATTTTGAATTTCATTATAAATTATGTCGACATGTTAGAAATTCCCTCAAAATTTTTTGATTTATTATCAAGAACATTATATGGCGACTAGTCAAAATGACCTCAAAAATGTATATTTATTATTTCAGCTTGTTGTTCACGGCTTTGCTCTCTTGAGAGACCTGTCAGGGAATAGAAATTTCATTTTGTACTTTTCTGGAAAAAATCTCCAACTGTTAATGTAAGACATGGTCTACCAAACATCTTAACGAAGTTTCCCATTATAAGAACATTATAAAAAAACCTCAGACCAAATGAATCTACTACAATGTAGGACGGCACCGAATCGGTCCGACGCCATTCATCAACACGGGCAAGCGCAAATCTCTGGCGGTTCCTGCGGGATTTATCCCTCAGAGCTTAATATCCCCTCCTAGGACTACCTGTATGTCTGGAACCGAAACGGCGTAATCCGCGGTGATATGTGTTTAGTTACGCAGGTGGGATAGAGTTTTCTAGAACTTAAAACTGTTCTATTGGTTGCCTTACTCATTGGTAGTGAAATGTAGGATCCTGAGTTTGATATGCAATTTAAACGATTTGTCGTTTGGTTTGAAGTCTGCATTTCTTCAGTCTATTAGTTACATGTTCTCTCATCTGTGGCTATAAATGTTTCTTTCTTTCTTTCTTTCATTTGTGTAATGCAGACTTAACCTCATCATCATGAGCCACGTGAAGTCCACCGCTGAACATATTATGCTCTTCTTATTTTCTTCGTGATATTATGCCTCTGATTTACAGATAGACTTGTCAAAAGTACATGTCAACAAAGGAGACAACAGCTTCTTGTATGGGTACTGGCCCTCAAAATTTAACCAGCTTTAACTTTAGGGAATTACAAAAGTATGGATCTTGGATCCATTAAAAAAAATATTTTTAGACCTTTATAGAACTTTATACTGTCCTTTTTAAGTAAAAAACATTACATGTATCTCAAAATCGGAGGTTTTTAAAATTACATGATTTTTGTAAAAGGCTAGTGGAAGGTGGACTGACGACTTGATAAAGGTTGTAGAAACGCGCTGGATGCGGGCCGCTTTTGCCAGATCCGTCTGTAAATCTTTGAGGGAGGCCTATGTTCAGCAGTGGACGTTGTGTGGCTGGTGATAATGATGATGAAAATGCTAGTTTTTAGGAGTTCTATTCAAATATGTATAAACTGTCTTGGTTAGAATTTTAGGCCCGTTTTTGGACATCTCCTTTGTAAACCAAATAAAAAGGAGGTTCAGTTATTTTTTGAAATGTTGATAAATCATGAAAGCTAAATGTAGGAAAAAAATTATAAATATATGTTTTTAATAACATAAAAATAACCCGTCTCCTAAATGAAAGACAAAGTTTTAAACATACACTGAATTAACTGTGCACTATCAGAAACAAAACAACGTATCAGTGCAGTATTTCGAATTGATATTGTCTATTGTAATATTTTTTGTCAGTGTCAAGGATTTAAAAGTATTGCGTGGCAATCCACTGCGCTCGTCGCCGTGAGACATAATGCCCATTAATCACCCTAGCTGTAATGTCCTTCAAACTAGAACACAACAGTGCAGTACTCTATTGATTGGCAGTAGAAATAGTTATATAATCCTAGCCAGTTTCGGCCACGGCGGCCAATCTCAACGCAGATCAGCCAGGTACGCAGGAGATATTATAGTGCACAAGTGTATGCGCAATACACAGGTGCACTCGCTATTCCTTTACTCTCATAGTCCGGTGAGACGGCAATCCGACATGACCGGAGAGAGATCAGGCGCAGGACCAACGGCTTTACGTGCTTTCCGAGGCACGGGGGTATCACACCGCCAATTTCCTGACTCCGAGCTGTGACCGAGCAAATTTTAAGATGGAAAAACCCAGTCACAATGTTTTTGGCTCGACCCGGGAATCGAACCCAGGACCTCAGCGCGCAAATCGTACTCGTAATGCGTACGCAATACAACTACGCCACCGAGACAGAAATAGTTATTGCGGTGATAATCCAGACAGCCCCTCGCATACGAGAGACCTACCAGTAAAACAATCAAGACTTAATGAATGTAAATACAAATAAATTTCATTCGAGAATCAATAAGCGATCAAATCAGCGGAGGGTGTGTCAATAAACATTAAGTCGGTAGGCGCTGAGTGAAAACTTTACTCTTTAAAACTGCGAAAGCCATGTTTTTAATTTCCGTACCACTGAACACGTGGCAAAGTACTTTAGAGATCTTTTCTAACTGTGTCATACAGTTGGGACCAACGGCTAACGGTACTGCCAACATTTTTAAAACATTTGTTTATTTTTATTTATTCAAATTATGTGTAGGTACTTAATTTAAATAATTTCATATATTCAGTCAAATGCATTATTAAATGAAGGTCTGATTTTATTAGAAAATAATCCTACTAATATTATAAACGCGAAAGTTTGTAAGTATGTATGTATGGATGTCTGGATGTATGGATGTTTGTTACTCTTTCACGCAAAAACTACTGCACGGATTTCGATGAAATTGGGCACTCGGGTAGATCACGTCGTGGATTAAGACATAGCGACATTGTATCTAGGGAAAATAAAAAGAGGGACTTTTATCCCGGAAAAACTTTTTAACGCGGACGGAGCCGCGGGCAAAATCTAGTACTAAATAATTAACTTAGCTATATCTTGACGGAAATTAATGAAACAATTGGACTATTTTGTTCGTGCATAATAATTTTTTTAATCGGTCTATGTATTTAACCTATAGATACATATTTTATTTGAAGATTGACAACTTTAATTCAGGTCAGCTAAACTGATTTTCCGCGAGCCGTTTGCCTCGTGATAACTTTCACAGCTTTCTGTAATAGAAAAAACCCGTGTGTAGTAGTGAGGCAGCGGAATATGACGGCTGACATTTATTCCGTTATAACCTTCTTATCTCAAGCGGCAGTAACATCACCCATGACGAAAAGCAACACACAGTATGTTACAGGTTTACGAATTAGACGAACTAACTATACGTGTGTATCGTTATGCGATCTTTGACGAAAAGCAACGCACAGTATGTTACAACTTTACGTATTAGACGAACTGACTATACGTGTGTATCGTTATGCGATCTTTGACGAAATGCAACGCACAGTATGTTACAGGTTTACGTATTAGACGAACTAACTATACGTGTGTATCGTTATGCGATCTTTGACGAAAAGCAACGCACAGTATGTTACAAGTTTACGTCTTAGACGAACTAACTATACGTGTGTATCGTTATGCGATCTTTGTACCCGTGTGTCACACAGCAGCCTCACAGGGCGAGTTCCCATGTACTATTAGTGTTGGGTATATTAAAACTTTCTAACGTCCATTACATTAAGAAGCGTTCGGGTTAGCGCTTAGATTTGTGCGCTCCGCTATTGACGTACAATATGTTTCGATGTAATTTAGTGCTTTAACTTCTGTTTTTATTGCTTAGTAAATGTTAGTTTATGGGATTTGTACACACAAATTGAAATCCTCCTAGCCAGTTTCGGCCACGGCAGCCAATCTCAACGGAGATCAGCCAGGTACGCAGGAGATATTATAGTGCACAAGTGCGTGCGCAATACACAGGTGCACTCGCTATTCCTTCACTCTCATAGTCCGGTGAGACGGCAATCCGACATGACCGGAGAGAGATCAGGCGCAGGACCAACGGCTTTACCTGCTTTCCGAGGCACGGGGGTATCACACCGCCAACTTCCTGACTCCGAGCTGCGACTGAGTAAATTTTAAGATGGAAAAACCCAGTCACAATTTTTTTTTTGGCTCGACCCGGGATTCGAACCCAGGACCACAGCGCGCAAATCGTACTCGTAATGCGTACGCAATACCACTACGCCACCGAGGCAGTCTCACACACACACACACACACACACACACACACAACTTACACTACATTGGACTAAGGATAGTAGGTTCATTGTATATTTTTTTATTAATAACTAGATTTTGCCTGCGGCTCCACCCGCGCTAAAAAGGTTTTCCGTGATAATAGTCCCGGTTTATATCTTCTCGGAATAAAAAAGTAGCCTATGAGTTAATCCAGGACATCATTTACCTGTGTGCCAAATTTCATCGAAATGTGTTCAGCAGTTTTTACGTGAAAGAGGAACAAATATCCATACATCCATACATACTTACAAACTTTTGCAATCATAATATTAGTAGGATATACCTAGACAGAGTGACCAGCTTCAATGAAACTAAAACATACAGGCCAACTTTTCTTAAGCTAGTATGCGTGACAGCTGTGTCATACGCTACGCTGCATCATTCTGCGTATCCTTGTGTGCGCGCATAATGATACCAGTTATTACATCGTTTCTATTCAAACGGGGAAAAATATATCCATGAAAAACAGCAAAAAATTATTCACTCGAACTCATTTAGGGGGGAACAATTCGCCTCTATTTTTTCGACGCGTTTGAAACGTTCAGTGTCTAAGTATATAATAATTAATCAAAGTATATACCAATAAGACTTCTCGAGCTCTATGCCAAGGTAGTTTAATCATTTTATGTATTCTAGTTTTTTTATTCGGGTACGGTAATGACCCCACTGTACCTGATATTGAGTGGGGTTTAGATAGTGCTGATTAACGAGAGATATTTATCCCTCCCTCCCTCACCAATCGACATAATTATGCCGGCCTGTTCAAAACCAGACATACACACGCCGATCCCGAAGACACATTTACGTTGGCATTTGTAGCAGGTTTTAAAGGCGTACGGTGGTCGATAGCCAGGCGAATACATATATTCTACCACCCAGCAAGTTCCTAAAGTAGACCGCGAAACTGTAATCTCTACGCGATAAATCACATGGGATTACGCGTCGATGACTTTCCACAACTGACCGCAAAATTATAATTTCCATCCAATATATCATTTGGGATGACTCGACTAGGTTTCCACAACATGTAGGCATGTGTGATTGTTCGGCTGCGTAATTGTATTAAGTCAGTATTACGATTTCCACTCTGAGGCTTGGGGTTCGAATATCAAGTCGGACAAAGTGATATTAGTTTATTTTTCCCAATATCAGCCTGGAAACTGGACTTTGTGTCTGATATTGCGATAGGCTATCCCCATATCGCATGGATGGAACACAAAGAAAAGTGGCCCTAGCTGCACCACTGTCTACCCCTTCATAACAGCATGATGTGTGTTTGTTGTAGCATGACCTATTTTAAACACGAACCAACGACCGTCAATAACTTTTACTACGGATCAATGCCAAGAATAAACTATGCTAAAATAAGTCATCTGAAAGCATGTTAAACTGCATTCCGATTATAACTCCGCTGTCGATCAATAACAGTTTGGATCTATGGAAATCGGTTTAAAAAAGAACGCAAATGCTAAAATCCCATTTTAAGATGATATAATAAATAAACTTGATAATCTATTTAGCCCTACTCGTTTCAAGTACTTAACTCCGATTAAATTTTAAAACACATGTAACATAAATAAGTTGTACTAAAAGATCTAAATTCAGTTTCACCTCGGCTCGACCTAGAACGTTAAGATACGTCTATTAGTGGAAAATACTTTGAAACTAACTTAAGTATATTGCGAGTATAGACGTCGTGAACGTTATTTACGTGTAGAAACGTTTTGGTAGTTTGGTTTGAATGTAAGTGGTGTAACATTTTTTTTTATTATACTACTAGTAAAAAAAAAAGTGGACGATAGCCTAGTTGGGAATGGAACGGTCTGCCGAGATAATGTCCGGAGGTTAAAAACCCAAGGCACACACCTCTGACTTTTCAAAGTTACGTGTGTATTGTTTATAAATTATCGTTCGCTTTAACGGTGAAGGAAAACATAGTAAGGAAACCTGCATACCTAAGAAGTTCTTTATAAGAATTTCGAAGATATCTGAAGTCTGCCAACCCGCACTAGGCCAGCTTGGTGGATTAAGGCCTAAACCTTCTCAGTAGTAGAGGAGGGCCGTGCCCAGCAGTAGGTCAGTATATAATATAGGGCTGGTATTTTTTTTAAATTACCACTAGTAGAATATAGAAATAGAAGCGTTTGAAATGTGGTATTACCGTCGCATGTTGCGAATCAGCTGGACGCAATAAGTTAGGAACGATACCGTGCTCCAGCGTGTCAATATGCCCCGAAAAATGATGCAAACCATCAAACAGCGCAAGACAGGATACCTCGGCCACGTGCTTAGGCACGAAAGATATATGCTGCTGCAACTAATAATGATGGGCAAGGTAGAGGGGAAGAGACGCGCTGGGCGAAGGAGAAAATCGTGGCTAAGAAACATCCGGGAGTGGACCGGTATCAACTCCGTTGAAGACCTGTTCCGCCTGGCCAGTGACAGGGACGAGTACGGGAAGCTGACGGCCAACCTTCAACATTGAAGAGGCACTAGAAGAAGAAGACTAGTAGAATGCGATAATTCTATTAGACCATTTATTAAGGACTGACTGATGAACTTTCATTAAGACAATATTTGGACTTGTAAATCCATAAACATCTAAATACATCAATTACACTTCTCTCTCACTACTTTATTATCAGCTATTACAGTAATTAACATTGATGACACATTGACAAGATAGTTATAAAGTAATCCTTAATCTATTTTATCTTAATATATATTATCCTAAATGTGTCTCGGCGTTATGCCCTGAAATTAATGTTTTTATTTAGCCTACATTGTCTGATAGGGCGCGCTTGAGGCGCTTGGGCTTAAAATGTGGCAAAAAATACGAGACGACTCCGTTTCGTTTTATTGACAATGCAATGGTTCAGAGGCTAACATCAATATCGAAATTAAACGACATCGAGTTGCGTTTTGTTGCTACGTTCCAAGCCCACGGGTTTGGATAGCGACGGTGGACAATTTACTTTGTGTCTCTTCCGAGCTCTCCTTGACCTCGATTGAGTGAGATGGATCTTGAACTGCGGCGGTGACACCGGTGCTTTCGGTCGACCCCATGGGCTCTCCAATAGAAGCACGTTAGCCCGACTCACGTCGCGCAGAACCCGGAGTGCAATAAACTTTGAATTTGAACCTGTCGGAAATACAAGCAAACTTCTTGTCCTATGCTTAAGTTGATCGATGTGCCTGTGTTGTGCCATTTGTTTATCATTGCTATCCTGTACTCTAAAGTCATTCTGACCATCTGAACCCACTAATTTTCTGGTCCTCCTATTTTTGTCTATTTTTCGCCTTTCAAATATTTATGAAACAAGACATCATCAACAACGATAATTTTTATTTCCGTCCCCATACACATCACGCCTATTTCTTTTTTTTAAGGGTGAGCAGATGTTATCTTAGGGGGCAGGCCTAGTGCCCTTTACCGGTCACATTTCCAGCAACCGGACTGAAATTGAGCAGAATAACCTAACATCACTCTGCCCTAACCTAAAACCTAAGCGTGATAATATTACACACACAATGCAACAACGCCACCAAGGCAGTCGATTAAAGAGACGATATTTAAAACCAGCATTACAATTAGCAACTCACCAGATTTCTATGTAAAAATACTACAAAACCATTAAAGAAGAGATTCCGAGAGAATAGAACGGATTCAACGTAACCTTACTCGATTTTTGTCTTATAGAGACCGTCAGTGCCCTTATCGCGCAGATTATAATACAAGACTTAAGCATTTTAAGATGGACTCGCTCTTAGAGAGACGTAAGATTGGTGATCTTTTGACTTTACACAAAATAGTCCATGGCGGATTAAGTACCCCTGAGTCCCTAGCTTTAATAAATGTTGCCGTTCCTCGAAGAACGCCTAGATACCCTTTAACAATGCTATTCAAGCAGATTAATAGTAGAACCAATTTGGGAAAACATGCCCCCATCAACAGAATAACTCAAACTTATAATGACATATTAACAACTTCCAAGGGCGATATTGACATTTTTCACACACTAAACATAAAAAACTTCAAAAAAACATGTATTCAGGTTTTAGGTTTCAGTCTAAACTAAACTAAATTAAAATTATTTTGTACTTTGGCATTAACTTAAATATTTATGAACATCATTGTTATATAATTATTGTGATGTTATTGTACGAATGTTATAATGTTATTAATGTTGACTTTGAATGTATGTATACTTTTATCTTGCAATTCATTTTATAATTTTATACTTTTTCAATTATCTCTGAAATTTCAAATGTTGTATACACCTGTAAAGGCATCTCACATTGTATAAATTCCTATATATTAAGTATCATTATATTGTATTGTGACGTGTCGTTGGTGTAACATAATAATAAATAAATAAATAAAAATAATAAAAAGAAACGACTTTACGCACATTTGAATATTGAAGCAGTACAAACGTTGCATGATAAAGAAAATGACAGACCTCTCCCTCAGGACGTGGGGAGGCGTCTCGTTTGTAAATCAACCGTGAGTAACGATCCAACTATCGCCGAGAACAGACGCTGCAACTTTGCCTCTACTTACGACTTGGCCGATTCATGTTTCTACTTCTTTGATAAATTAAAAATATTTTTTGTTGTATTTTTTATTAATGTAATGTCGGTTGGACTTCTCTTGATTATTTTTATCACATTAGTTGGCATTATATTCTCATACAATATCACTAGCTTTTGTCCTGCAGCTCTGCTCTCGTAAAAGTGAGTTCGTGTAGAGTTGTTCTAAATAAAGTTTTAAAGTAACTTGCAAGTATCAAATACTTTTCCGATATCCGATTTTAATGAACCGAATCCTATATTCTGCTTCCAATTATTCTTTATCCACCTGGGAAAACTTTTTAGTTTTGAATATGTGCGCTATCAAACACGACAGATAGAAAAAAAAACAAATAATCGCTCATTCTATTATTCTTTGTCGCCCCTTTCTTTTTTATTACTTGTCTTTGAATGTATAGACACACCGAGTTCTAATGTTTTATTATTTATGTATAGATGTTTAGATAGATGATGTTGACTTGCTCGCAATACACAATACTACTGCATGTATCTTCTACATATTAATATTTTTAATGTATCGACTTTATGAATAAAGTATAATAGACTTATCTCTTTGTTATCAGGTCATTTAAGTTATTGCTTGTGACAAAGCCATGGGCGTCAGCAAGCTCCTGAAACTCCAAATGGGTCCAAAATTCGTCCTGCCTAATTTTTTCCCTAACCATTAAAAGCCATTCATCTAAAACTAGCGCTACACATTACGTGTCGGTCTGCTGCACAGAAACCTCTGAAAATTCACTCCAAAGACAACATTTCGATATAGCGTGAGGTACTAAATTACCTCTTTTTTCGACCGAAACGCTGCATTGTATGTGGAGTGTAGTACAGCAACTTTGTCCTTATAATTCTTAGTTTTCTTCGGTTTATTTTTACTTGGAGTTGCTACGGCGTCAATCAATAGCATAAAGTGTATTTGGTCGTGAAATGGATGGGGCGTTTGATTCCTGTGTCGAGGACAATATGTGTAGACCTACAAATTAAAACTTTCAGTGTTGGAAGTTAGGTTCGCTTGGAGTTTCTGATACCACGAAACAAACAACTTGTTTCTTATTACTGGAATGATTAAGATGTTTATGATTGTTAGGTATTATGTGAGTAGGTTCATATAAATCCATTCCTCAAATAGTTACATAAAGATAGAATTTTAAAAACCGGAAAGTTATCAAAATATTTTTTTTTAATCAATCCCAATCATAAGGATTTATAAATACACCAACAATCTCTCCATTTTATAAAATTATAACATAATACTTTGTGGTAAAAACTTTTTTGTAATACTTATACTCCTCTATCCAGATTTCAAACCTACCCTCAAAAGTATCTGTATTTCTGCCGTGAATGCCATCCACCCTAACACAGATTTACGGCACCGGATTGCACTCAAAATGTTATCCTACTCTTCCCTTATTTACGGGGTTTTCTCTTTTCTCCCTTAATGGGTATATATAGTACAATGTACTAATGTACATCTATCCATTGTGTTCTCATGTATGTGATCGATCTCAGTGAAGATATTCATCTGTTTCGCTGGGAATGTTTTGTAACGATAATTGGGGTAAAAAGGAGTATGTATGGATTGTATGTTATGAATTGGAAAATGAACGTGTTACCCATTGGAATTTGCATCTAAAATAGCAATATGATCACCCATTATAGCTTAGGACGTAACTAAAGCACTACAAACACGGCAGAATAAGGATGCACTAGTGTATTCTAGGACGTGGAATTAATACTTATCCATGATGTCCTGTTTTGTTTTAATTTAGGATGGGAATAGTGTAGTGGGTTACAATTTTATTGTAACTAGTTACCCAAATATTTTGTTAAATTTATATGTATTTATTTTGTAACTGTTTGCTATTCCAATAAAAAAAAACGATTTTGTGATTTGCCACTAAGTGGAGTCGTTATATAGCTATATACAATTTCTTTTGATGCTCTGTATTAAAAATCTACTGCGGTTTATATGGTTAAGTGTTATTAAGTCTACAGAGGTTTGCAAACAACTTCAGAAACCAGAGCAATCCGGACAGCCGGTGGTGTTAGGTATGTCTTACAACCTTTTGGTTACTAATTGGATCTGGCATAAATACGCGCCTTGGATTTTCTTTGGATGTTATTTTATCAGGCACATAAAGTCTACTGCTGAACATAGGCCTGTCCTAAAGATTTCCAAACGAATCTATCAAAAGCGACCTGCATCCAGCGTGTTCCTGCGATGCTTGGATGCTTCTGAGCTAGAATTTTCTAACCTAAAAGACTTGTGTCTTAATGTTAGGACTATATGCGAATGATTTATATACGTACGAAATAGCGTGATGCAGAAACACACAAGACATTTTTTATACAAACTTGAAAGTTCTAATGTCATCAACACACGAAGCTTCATAAAGAATGAAGAGAATAAAAATATTTTCTATTGTCTTCGTATCTTGTGGGTTCACTGTTGTTGACATAGCTTGCTGGTGACTCATTTGTATACCTTTTTCAATAGGCTTACTTATACACTGACTTAAGGAGTTTTATTTACCTTTTGTTCGTTGCTTCGGTTTGTGACTAGTAATAAAATTACATATCCTTTCTTGGGGTATGGTCTAATTCTAAATTTCATCAAAAACGGTTCAGTGGTAAAGCCCAGGCGTAACGGACAGTACCACATTTATTATATTAGTTTAAGTAGATTTTATTGGGTACATTCGCGAAAAAGCCCCTTTCTTCGTACAAAAGCCTAGATCACTTTTTAAATCTTCTTTTCTTTATACGAGCCCAGCAAAGTGACCACGCTGCCCTTAATGGGAAGTGGAGAGGGGTCCAGATAGAGTTTCGACTGAAAAGCGATGAGTGCCCCTCGTCAGTCGAGATAATTATGCCGGCCTGTTTGAACCGGATAGACACAGGCTGATCCCGGAACGCGGCACAAATACATTTGCTACTATGGCTACTATGGCGGGTGTTCAGCAAAAATCACGTAATATCACAAGGTTAGGTATATATACCCCACCTTTAGGATGAAAACGACACAATTCAAAAAGATAGAAAATTGGGTTATCGTCATAAAATTACTTAAAACGAAGTACTCAATACAACAATAGTTCAAACATAGACATATTCAAGCAGACTGCCTCGGTGGCGTAGTGGTATTGCGTACGCATTACGAGTACGATTTGCGCGCTGAGGTCCTGGGTTCGAATCCCGGGTCGAGTCAAAAAAATTGTGACTGGGTTTTTCCATCTTAAAATTTACTCAGTCGCAGCTCGGAGTCAGGAAATTGGCGGTGTGATACCCCCGTGCCTCGGAAAGCACGTAAAGCCGTTGGTCCTGCGCCTGATCTCTCTCCGGTCATGTCGGATTGCCGTCTCACCGGACTATGAGAGTGAAGGAATAGCGAGTGCACCTGTGTATTGCGCACACACTTGTGCACTATAATATCTCCTGCGTACCTGGCTGATCTCCGTTGAGATTGGCCGCCGTGGCCGAAACTGGCTAGGAGGATTTCATATTCAAGCAGGAAAAGGACAAAGCTGTAACATCGGTCCCTTTTTTATAATATTTTTATAAATAAGGGACTAGTTTTTAGTAATTATAATTTTGTAAATGATGGCCGACCGATCATTGTGTTGCGCTTGCCTTTAAACTTTTAAATTATTGAAATTGTGCGTATTGTGTAAACCAACAAAAATTATGTTTGTAAATGTAGGCGTATGCACGTTGTACACCGTTCAATTATAATTATTTATGTTCTCTCGTTTTATTATGAATCCTTAGGTGTAGTGTTTAGTGCTTGTTAAATTCTTTCAATTGGATTTTATCGCAATTTAACGGTGATGTGTGTGCATTAGCTTATATAACTAATCTGACTATGTATGCAAAAGACTTGAAAAAAAAAAAAAAAAATATAAAGATAAATGATGGACAAATGATGACAAAAAAGTAAGCCCGGAGTTTCTTTCTGCCTTTCTTCTTCGGGTAGTCATCGCTTAGGTAGCTAGTGAAAGGTTGGTAGGTTAGCTAGGCTAGGGCCTGTAGTGTCCTCACCGGTGAGGATCGCGACGCGTTCCTCCCATTATCATTACTATTATTATTATTTTTTGTTAACAAAATTATCTCTTGTTTTAAATTGCCTTCTTGCCAGCCCGAGCTGGCTTCTTACTTTTATTTTTCATCATTTAGTTTACTCGTAATAAAAGTGTCTGTAGTTATGTAAGTAATAATAAATAATCAAATGTGTCTCGACTTATCATAAGTGCAACTATGTTCGCCTACGTGATGAATAAAGTATTTTATTTATTTTTTATTTAATTTAAAAATGACAACTCAATTTTCTATTTTTTTAATTGTGTCGTTTTCGTCCTAAAGGTGCGATATATATAGATTAGGTATACTTTAACCTATATTTGAAGATAATACACTAACTATTAATATATAATATTCTTAAGATACTTTGTACCAAAAAAAATATACGTGATCCATGGTGGGGGTACTCTAAAACCTCACTACATATCACCAAAGGGGGGAGGCGGTAAAAAAATGTTGCTGAACACATCACGTGATTAACGGACGACCCCTATGTTCCTAATAGAGATAAAACTATTTTTCAAAATATTAAGATTATTTAAATTACATAGCAAGACCAGAGTTAAATCGTGAACACTAAATTATGTAGCACACGTACGATGTAATTGTTCGTAAATTGTATTGTGTGAAGGAAGTTGTCAGCTTGAAGACTCGATGCAAGGGAATCTTCAACATGAATTTAATTTCACACAATTTAGAAACATTTCCGTACTGTTTACTGGAAGAGTAATTTACAGAATGCATGAGAATACACACATTTTGACGGTGAGTTATTATTCCATTTTGAGCAAATCTAGTTATTATGCTAAGTTAAGCAAGTTCTTGCAGCAATATATAGCTAGATACTAGATTGTTTACACTAGCCGTAATATTTGTCTTATACACATGCAGTCTCTACAGACATCAAAGAAAGTGTCTCAGTACAACCTCCGACAGTTGACGCTGTTTAAATCATCTACAATATATGTAGGTAATAGGCCAATGATGATGACAAATGCGACATGCAAATTCTGCAAGCCAATTAAAATTTTAAGAAATCAGTTTGCCGTAATTGTTTACGTGGTATAAGTTGCCAGCGGTAGAAGTCGATTTCTATAAGCTTTCTTGGTGATTTTCACTTTATCACAACTTCTGGCAAGTTGGAAGATGTTGATGATAGATATTAAAGGGCTATAGTTACTCTGAGGTATATTAATACCTCAAAAGCAGCGATTACGCTTTGTTTTGTCCGAATAGAAAAAGTCCCATATGTGTCGGTTGTTGAGGCCATAACGTTGGTCGGTATTATCTTTGAAGTATAGGTCGAGTATATTCTATTAGTCGTATCGGAAAAAAATAACTGTAATATCCTTTTTTGTTTTACATATGCCATGGTAAAGTTATCCTTCTGCTTCTTATGATAAATGGTCGATTGAAGTCCAGAAGATTCCAGAACGCGGCGTGGGCCACTGTGAGGAATTTTGCACCTTATCTATAGTGGTCGCAATCCGGCTCGATACATATATCTTACGAGGAACATGGGTCATAACTGACATTACCTTTGTACTGTAATTATAATTAATCGATAGTGTTCTAACTTTGCCGTATATCGTTATAAAACGGACAAGTCCGAGTTGAACTCACGTACCAAGTGTTCCGTAGAAACTTATAGGTAATGTTTCTAAGTTCAATAGTTCACCAAAATTAAGTTTATAAAGTTTGTAAATTTGCTTTTTTGTTATTAAAGTACATATTTACGGTTTTCAGATGTTTTCCCTTACATATGCTGTAAGACCCTGCTTCTTACCAAATTTCATGTTTCTAGGTCAACGAGAAGTACCCTGTAGGTTTTAATTCCCTTGCGAAATTGCAAAATATGCGGCATAAACGGTCACGTTTTTTGATAGCACATACTTACAAGTTAAATTTATTCACAGCTGAAAGAGACTGTAGACCCGATTATTTCATACTAGCTTTCTCCCGCGGCTCCGCCTGCTTTAAAAAGTTTTTCCGGGATAAAAGTCCCGCTTTATATTTTCCCGGGATAAAAAGTAGCCTATGTGTTAATCCAGGACATGATCTACCCGTGTGCCAAATTTCATCGAAATGCGATCAGTAGTTTTTGCGTGGAAGAGGAACAAACATCCTTACATCCAAACATCCAAACATCTAAACATCCAAACATCCAAACATCCAGACATTCTTACAAACTTTCGCCTTTATAATATTAGTAGGATAGTAGGATACATTTTAACTTGACATCTCTACGCGTTTCTGAGAAAAAGGATCTTGACAGACAGCCAGGCAGACAAAAAGTTATCCCATAAAGGTTCCTTTTCCTTTTGAGGTACGAAACTCTAAAAAATGTATATTTACTAGGAGTTTTTTTTACTAGGACTTCTTCTTTTGGCGTGGGCAAAGTAATCAAAATTGAATGTAGTAATATTACACGATTGGATGACCAATTTGCTAGAATCAAAGACATTCAACAGTATATTTAGTTATAGACCGGACATCAGGCTCATATTTTTCGTCCTAAAGCTATTACCAATTGATGATAAGTCGCTGTCTTAACTGACACATCCACGTGACAAGACGTCTCGGTATGCGTAAATTTTGTAAAGAAACCAATATTTTTGACGGAAATATGAAAATTTGTGGATTACAATCGTATCAAAGTATGTTCTAATGCATTTTACATTTCACGGTAGATTGAGTCACTGACGAACAGGCTCAAAATTTTTGTATGAAAATTTTCCCAATGTCCGCTCTATATAACCTTAGAACTCTTTGGTTCGAACAAGAGAATCGGTTACAGGAA
This sequence comes from Lapara coniferarum, assembly GCA_949316025.1. Lineage (NCBI taxonomy): Eukaryota > Metazoa > Arthropoda > Insecta > Lepidoptera > Sphingidae > Lapara > Lapara coniferarum. Next base: position 4,251,219 of record OX438934.1, on the reverse strand, counting down.
CTAAGCATGGTCTACAAACTTGTATAACTGACGACTATAGAGAAACTTTGATTTGATCGTCTGTATATTTAAATAAGCTTTATACAAATGCTGTATAAAATGCCGATATAATAATTCTTGGTAACGAATATAAAGAAAATATTTTACTTTAATTCCCAAACACGCGTCTATTTAACGTAAATTCTACGTTTTGAAAATAGAACATCAAACAGCTCGGGCAACAATCGCTCACTTTTGTTTTTTTTTTACAAGACAAAGGAGGTTGCCCGCTTCGGGCTGTACGCGTCTTGTGTTACACGTTTTATTAAGCCGCCAAATTAAGATGACCCCTCGCCTTGTAACGGCGCTGTGATGGTGGATTACGTAAGCGGGTCTCTCCTTTTTGGACGTTTACACATGTCTTGCTCGGGGACATAAAGTACGGGTGTGTTTTCATGACGACTGCCGTGTCATGTATCAGTCTGCATTTGCCAGTATGACGTCTTTTGAATCGTTCTCGCTGTTTTGCGTTGGTCTTTTTTATTTTTCCCTCTTTTTGTCCGTTTTGTTTTTGTTTGTAGACAGTGGAAGTGTGCGGTTTCAAAAGAGGCGGATCTCGTTTTAGATACTTTTTAATGTAGCGCAATTACCTTTTTGTATGGGCTGTGTTTGAATTTGGAACTTCTATTTTTAACCAAATCTAGCCGTCCTAGATTTTTTGCCCAAATAGAAAACTCAAATAGTTTTACTATTCTGTATACAGAGAAAAGTGTAATTGTATTATCAACATTGGTATTCGTATAAGAGGAAAATGTACCAGAAAAGATTTTTTAGCGAACGACATAAAAAAAATTATTTTATAGATTTTCTAAATTAATCATCCATAGGAAAGTAAATTTGCCAAAAATTTCTTCTAATCCTCATGAATACCGAATAAAGGCGGGCGTTGGAGAGGAAATTTTCGAGTTTTCCACCGAAATTGTGCTTGTAGTTACACCGATATAAATTTCGGGACCTCCGTTTTTTCTTTTCAGTTATTTATGCGACAATCTATTGTCGCGACTAGGTCATAGGGTTGCAAGGTAATAAAATTTATATAGAATACAAAAATATAATCCACAATGAATTTTATCCCATTGAAATACTAACATACTGTGATTTATGCTATAATATATTTGTACAGTCGTGTTGTCGCAACTGTTGTGTTTGTTGATCGGCGATTGAATATAATACTTTGTTAGGAACGCTAATTAACGATGTCCAAAACCCCAAAATTTACTAAAACCATGCAATTCCTCTATTGTGGTACTCACAAGCAGTGGTAAACACAGACATATTTATATCAGCCTTCATCTATAATTGAACTAATAATGGTAATAACCTAGCCAGTTTCGGCCACGGTGGCCAATCTCAACGGAGATCAGCCAGGTATGCAGGAGATATTATAGTGCACAAGTGTGTGCGCAATACACAGGTGCACTCGCTATTCCTTCACTCTCATAGTCCGGTGAGACGGCAATCCGACATGACCAGAGAGAGAGATCAGGCGCAGGACCAACGGCTTTACGTGCTTTCCGAGGCACGGGGGTATCACAACGCCAACTTCCTGACTCCGAGATGCGACTGAGTAAATTTTAAGATGGAAAAATCCAGTCACAATGTTTTTGGCTCGACCCGAGATTCGAACCCAGGACCTCAGCGCGCAAATCGTACTCGTAACGCGTACGCAATACAACTACGCCACCGAGGCAGTCAAGTCCCATTATTGAACTAATATAAATGAATGAAATCCTCCTAGCCAGTTTCGGCCACGGCGGCCAATCTCAACGGAGATCAGCCAGGTACGCAGGAGATATTATAGTGCACAAGTGTGTGCGCAATACACAGGTGCACTCGCTATTCCTTCACTCTCATAGTCCGGTGAGACGGCAATCCGACATGACCGGAGAGAGATCAGGCGCAGGACCAACGGCTTTACGTGCTTTCCGAGGCACGGGGGTATCACACCGCCAACTTCCTGACTCCGAGCTGCGACTGAGTAAATTTTAAGATGGAAAAACCCAGTCACAATTTTTTTTTGGCTCGACCCGGGATTCGAACCCAGGACCTCAGCGCGCAAATCGTACTCGTAATGCGTACGCAACACCACTACGCCACCGAGGCAGTCAATATAAATATTATAATAATGGCTTTTATAGCAAACAATAAAAACCTTCACGCCTCTTACCTACAAATAGCTTTTGTTTAATAAAATCAATTTACAAAATCCTCCCAAACCTACCATTCTACTACTCTCGTTATTTTGAAACCTGACAACCCTGACCAGCGAGGGCATTTTGTTTTAAATTAACGATGGAATGCGAAGAATTACGAGTGGTGCCATAGACAAAGGCGGAGTGCTTCGTTTGTAATTGTTCGATGCCCGGCTCTAATCCGATAAAAGGTAAAATTAAGTCGATTTCAGGAGGGCTATTTGTTTTATTCGTGTTGCCCAACGTTAAGAGTGATTGTTTAGCATTTTATAACGTTCTACATCTATAATAATTGACTAGCGGCCCGCCCTGGCTTAGCACAGGTAGCAAAGCATAATACTGAATACCTAGATTTATTTTTCTGTCGTTCACTCGTACAAAATATTTATGAATTACCTATTCCTCTTGAATCACAACGTCCATTCATGAAAAACGTATGAAAATTCGTTAAGCAAGGTTGAATTTCTCGCGTTCAAAAGACAGACAGATGCGATAGGGGACTTTGTTTTATAATAAATTGTAGGCTCATATCCCTAAAATTAAAAAAATACCGCGAGAAAAAAAATCCGGAATAAAATTCGCGGTGTCTGTTTTCCGGGATAATAATAGCCTATGTCCTCCTTCCGATCACAAACTATCTCCATACGGTTCCACTGGCAGAAATCGATTTTCCGGGATTAAAGTCCCGGTTTATATTTTCCCGGGATATGAAGTAGCCTAGATTCTTTCCAGGGTTTTAAACTATCTCCCTGCCAAATTGCATCGCCATCGGTTCTGTGGTTTAGTCGTGGCGGCTCCACTCGCGAGAAAATAAAATCCGGGATATAATTCCCGGTTTATCTTTTTCCGGGATAAGAGTAATTATGTCCTCAACTGGATCTCAAAATATCTTTATACTTGTTTTCTTGCGGCTCCACTGGCAGAAAACGATTATCCAGGATAAAAGACCCGGTTTATATTTTCCGGGATAAAAAGTATCCTATGTCCGTCTCCTGGTTCTAAGCTACCTCTTCACCAATTTTCAGCTAAATCTGTTCAGTTGTTCTTGAGTTATAAGTGGTGTAACCAACACCACTTTCTTTTATATCTATACTAATCTTAATATTATAAAGCTGAAGAGTTTGTTTGTTGGTTTGTTTGAACGCGCTAATCTCAAGAACTACTGGTTCAAATTGAAAAATTCTTTTTGTGTTGAATAGACCATTTATCTAGAAAGGCTTTAGGCTATATAACATCACGATGCAACTATTAGGAGCGAAGAAATAATGGAAAATGTGAAAAAGCGGGGAAAATTATTCATCCATGAGGGCTTCCATTGCGTGCGCTGCGAAAACGGTTCAAGATACCAAAAATATACCGGGTGGAAGGGAAACGCTCTCTATACCGGAACGGTAAGAGAGAAGAACCATAACATTAACGAAAAACTATATTCATTCGCAAAGCTAAGCGATAATACTTACGATTTTAGTATTTCCGTAATTCATGCGCGCGCAATGTAAAGCGTACAAAAAACTACAAAGCAAACGCCGACAAGGCGGCGGGCGCCGCGCTGCGCTGGCACCGGCCACGCGGTCGTTAACCCGTCAGCTGATGTACGTGTTTCATTACGATTTTTTTGAAATATTGACCTTATTTACTATGTTTTTCAGAATAATAGTTTGATTTATCTATCCATACGTGAAGCTGTACAGAAATTTGAGAAAATCCTACTAAAATTGTAACAATGCGATCGCGATTTTTTTAGTGCCATCACGTCAGGAATCACCAATACTATCACCTATTCGTTTCCGAGAGCGTTTCCCTTCCACCCGGTATGTATGAAAGAATTATTCCTCTTGAAATGATCTAAAAAAATGTGTGCAACAGTATATGTATGTCGGGACAGGAAGGAAGTATAAAAAGGAATTATCATTTTTATTAATCACATTGAGGGTGTCTGAATATAATTACGTCGGGTAAGACTAAATAAAAATCATGTTGAATTGTCAGAGCGACAGTTGGGTTTATAAAAGGGTGCCGATTCATTTGAAGAGACAGTTTTAGTTCAGTCGTTGTTGAGTTCGGTTGTGTTGCGACTAGTACGGTGCAGATCACTAATAAGTGGTAACTATGGTGGTTTCCATATCAGTCAGTGCTTAGTAAAGCGGTTACTATGTTATTTCGAGTTGTTACTAGGTGAGTTGATTGTAATCACTTAACCAAACGGTTAAGTAATTGCCTCAATATGCAGTGTGTGATAATAACCAAAGTTAATAATGAATCCTGACGTGGTATTGTACTCTGCGAATACTCGATTACGTAATAATTGACCAACGAACAATAAATAGCGAGTTGAAGATAATTCATTTGTGACTTTTACTATGTGTGCCCACGTATACCTATATCTGCCGCCACTCTGTCTCCGACATCAGAAGTGGGATGAGCCTATTCCTGCAGATATGTGACATGCAATTAATGGTACTATGGAGAAGCTATTTAAGTACCCGCAATTTACATGAAGAAAAAGAAATTGCACTGAGTAATATCGGAATAAGAACTAGACTACAACGTGAATAAAAGTGACCACGTGTGAAACATAACCATCGCATGTTTGATTGTGACGTCATGTGCATACGACTTCGAATGAACGAGAATCTACGTGTGTACCGCGATTGAACTGTTGGTACGCGAATGTTCGTGATGGTGCTCAAGCGTTCCGGTAGATGTGCTGCGTATGGTGCGTCGTAGTTGGTGTCCCGGACAACGTGACTGCACGGTTGTCTAGTACCGGTTGATGCTAACTATTGCATCGCGTATCATGTGTGGCCATATATGAAGACAGATATGCTTACTGCAGCACTACAGGAAGTTTGGTATCGTATGACCCATAATCCTTATTTGAAGGTTATGGGTTTCCTTTATTATTATTTTTTTGGCTATCTCTAAAAATATTGGAATTTCGTTTAGTAGTCATGTACCTAGTTCTTGGACGTAACAATCTATTTGTGAATGTAAGTCAAGTACCGTATAGTGTAAAAAGAAAAGTATAGCCATTTTCTTGTGTAATTCGCATAGTGGATGTATTTTGTGTCAATAAGATTGCTGTCCAGATATAATGGCAGTGATATTTGACTTGTTGAGTACTTATGAAGGTTCAAATATTTTCCGTTAAATGACAGTTTTAAGTACAAAATATCGTTCATGGCTTCAATTGGTAAAACTTTTAATTTCTACTACTAACTACTTAGCATAAAAAGATTCCTTAAAGGGAAGTCCTACCGTAATTCAACTTATGTGATTTCTTTTATTTCTTGGTAACCTTTACAAATGTTGAGATCTTGTTTAATAGGGCATGTGCAGCCATGGATTAACGAGCTATTCGTGGTTCATGTTAGTACAGAACCGTCCTTAAACTTAAGGACAAGTAGGTACCTGTTGTTGTAAACTATGACTGTGCATAGCATTGGTTTACAAAAGTGATCTAAGTGTATAGTGTTGGGTCTGAAGGATTGCTAGCCTTCCATGGTCAATGTTTCCCATTGTTTAAAATTTTTGAATGAAGACCGAGACGTGCGATAATTTTGTGATTGTCCTCATATTAAGATAACTACTGAATTCCCGCTCAAAGATTGATGCGTGACTTGATTTAAGTTCAGGATAGGGTGAACGGTTTGATGCTGTTGCGATATTTTTGATTGCAGGAACTAGAGATCCTTGCAGGGAGTACTTAAAGTATTCAGCGTTAGAAGACGCCGTAAGCTGTGACTACTGAAGAGCCTCTGTGTGATCCTTTGGTGGACCTGACATTAACTGCGGTGATAGAGGATTTGGACATCAGGAGTTTGAAGATTCTTGCACTTTGGTGAGAAGTTTTCATTTTGTTGTGTTGAGCTTTTTTTTTTATTTGTCCCTGCGATTGATTGTGGAAAAGCCTGAAAGTGAAGTAGTGATTGAGACGTTCAACGCTAGAACAAAGTAGATGAGCCTGTTCTCGCAATAAATCTGTGTGGTGAATGTTCCAGTAAAATATCTCGAAAAGGATCTTTGTGGTTAAAATCTTGTACAAGATCTATGTGGTTAAGGACGGCTGTGTGATCAAGTCCATGTGGTTAAGGACTGCTGTGTGATCAAGTCCATGTGGTTAAGGACTGCTGTGTGATCAAGTCCATGTGGTTAAGGACTGCTGTGTGATCAAGTCCATGTGGTTAAGGACTGCTGTGTGATCAAGTCCATGTGGTTAAGGACTGCTGTGTGATCAAGTCCATGTGGTTAAGGACTGCTGTGTGATCAAGTCCATGTGGTTAAGGACTGCTGTGTGATCAAGTCCATGTGGTTAAGGACTGCTGTGTGATCAAGTTCATGTGGTTAAGGACTGCTGTGTGATCAAGTCCATGTGGTTAAGGACTGCTGTGTGATCAAGTCCATGTGGTTAAGAATGGCTGTGTGATCAAGTCCATGTGGTTAAGAATGGCTGTGTGATCAAGTCCATGTGGTTAAGAATGGCTGTGTGATCAAGTCCATGTGGTTAAGAATGGCTGTGTGATCAAATCGATGACGTGACTTCGACCAGTCTTATATTGTAAAAATAGTAAATAAATTACAATCTGCTCACTATATGTGTCTTGTGTATTGTGTTGTAACTATAGCGTGATCATCCTCCACTGGGTCTGAATCATTGTAGCAAATTTGGTCCTGATAGTAAACAAGCATAACTGAAATAGTGATTGTAGTAGTTAGGAAGAGTCTTAATGTAAGGTCAGAATAGGCCGAGCGATGTGATGCTGCTGCGTATATTTTCTGTTTGCAGGCATTGGAAATTACTGCTGGTGGTGCCGCGTGTGACGTGTCTACTCCGGTTCGAAGACAGTGTGCAGTGCAGTGCAGCTACTGAGCCGCTTCCGAGGGAAGATTGCTGCTGATCGTCAGTGGCACTGATCTCCGTTTAGATAAGAATTGTTTGCATTGTATACAGTTCTAATGACTATTGGACAGCTGTATCCTTGAGAGTTTGTTACCGTCACTACTTCTCTCTTGTTAGGAGGTACTAGGAAGTGATGGCGGAAGGGCGATTTGGGGGTGCTGTCTATTTTGTAAAACATACGTAAGAGAACGATCACATGTCAGGAGTATCATGTCACTATACGTGATTTAACTGAATTTTAAAATTAGATTTGTTTCTTAAATCCCTTGCACTTAGGGAGACACATTGCGAGCTTTTCCTTAACGTTTGAACAATGGAAGCAACTGACTAAAGTAACTTGTGTAAATGGTTACAGCGATAACTTTCTTTGCCTATCGATTATGGTCACTGGTATGACTGCAGAAATAATTCTAAATTCATGACAGCATTAATTCCTAAGTTTTAAAATTTTGGTTGGGTTCTTACACTTTAATTGGAATTTTAAATTGTCATTTAATTATTCGGTGTTAAATTTTCATGAAGCGTGCGTTAGCGAAAAATGCTTGAAGGTTAAGTTTTGAGATAATCGATGAAATTGTAGCAGAGACAAGTAGCAGTGACAGTAATTAAGTTTGCATGATGATCTGGACTGCACTTTAGTAGTCCGTTGGAAGTCGGTATTTGCTGTGTAAGCAATCCGTGGATGCGCGGTGCGCGGGTGGTTCTGGCTGAGGTCGGGTTTCAAAGGAAGCCATAGAGTTCGAAAGAGATGAGAGTAACTAGAGGTTACTGCCAGAGATCACATGCAGGGCTTAATTGGTTAGATTATGTGGTTTGCATTTGGCAATCGAGACGGACCTTCATCCATTTTTGGTACTAACTATGTTGTTTTGAAGAGTGTTGTTAAGTTAACGTGATGATCGTACTTTGTGTCATTCAGAGTAACACACGAGGACGTGTGTCTTACCAGAATGGCCGTGTCGGGACAGGAAGGAAGTATAAAAAGAAATTATCATTTTTATTAATCACATTTTTGGTACTAACTATGTTGTTTTGAAGAGTGTTGTTAAGTTTACGTGATGATCGTACTTTGTGTCATTCAGAGTAACACACGAGGACGTGTGTCTTGCCAGAATGGCCGTGTCGGGACAGGAAGGAAGTATAAAAAGGAATTATCATTTTTATTAATCACATTGAGGGTGTCTGAATATAATTACGTCGGGTAAGACTAAATAAAAATCATGTTGAATTGTCAGAGCGACAGTTGGGTTTATAAAAGGGTGCCGATTCATTTGAAGAGACAGTTTTAGTTCAGTCGTTGTTGAGTTCGGTTGTGTTGCGACTAGTACGGTGCAGATCACTAATAAGTGGTAACTATGGTGGTTTCCATATCAGTCAGTGCTTAGTAAAGCGGTTACTATGTTATTTCGAGTTGTTACTAGGTGAGTTGATTGTAATCACTTAACCAAACGGTTAAGTAATTGCCTCAATATGCAGTGTGTGATAATAACCAAAGTTAATAATGAATCCTGACGTGGTATTGTACTCTGCGAATACTCGATTACGTAATAATTGACCAACGAACAATAAATAGCGAGTTGAAGATAATTCATTTGTGACTTTTACTATGTGTGCCCACGTATACCTATATCTGCCGCCACTCTGTCTCCGACATGTATATCTTTTAAGATTAACTCACTAGAACCGTTTTATGGTAATCAAATTTGGTCGAAATTAATAACTCTGTCTGACGCGTTTTCACGCCAATACTACTGAACTAATTTAAATAAAATTTGGTACACAGATATTTTAGAACCTGAAAAAGAACATAGGCTACTTTTTATCCCCGTGAAATATAAAACGGGACTCTTATCCCGGAAAAACTCTTTCACGCGGGCGGAGCCGCTGGCAAAAGCTATATACTATATATATAGATAGATATTACGACATAACAGTGAGACGACTTTTTTTCTTTTCAGCGGTAATCAGGGGTGTAACACATTACGCTATGTCAGATTCTGTGATGGGGTGGTATGGACATTTGCCGGCGAAGATTCCTGACGACTTTCAAGGAAAGCGTCTTGCTACCGCTAAGTGCTAAAAAGGCGGTAAAAGTGCTGCAATAAAGGCTCTGAAAATTTTGATGCTATTCTCTACTAAGTCTTAAATCTTTTTGTTTAAAATATTTATTGTCACTAAAATCGCCAATCACATCCTTTGTCTTGCAAAACAATTACATAATTACATTAATTGTATTCAGTGGATTGCATCGAGGCTACTACAGTCGTTTTAAGGCATATTCGCAAAATTATCAACTCAAAATTCGCAAAATTATCAAATATACCTGTATTATATTATACTGCCCACTGCTGAGCACGGACCTCCCCTACTACTGAGAGGGGTAAGGTCTTAGTCAACCACGCTGGCCTAATCAAATTCAAATCAAATTAATTACTCTATGTTAGCTTTTGTAATCGTATGAAAGTTTGTAGACACACAAAAGTCGCTAATTAAATACTGGAGGGAACAGCGCTTTACTTGCTAGAAAGTACATACTAAAATCTCTGTAGTTTCCGTGAACGCTTCTTACGTAATATGAAATGCTTTGTTGCATTTTACCTGAACTAAAACCACGTTGTTTGAATAATTTATTAAGAGTTATAGAATTGTTTGGTGTTATGATTAATTTAACATTTCTCTCCAATAATAGTACTTGTAAATATTTACTAGTTTCCGTTCTAGTGGAGGTTTCGTCTTGTGCTATTCTCGGAATGCCTCAAGATCAACAAGTGGCTTCCTAGAAAGGATCATTGTTATCACTTAGTCTTCCGATGTCTAGATGTCTGTCTGGAAAATCAATCCATTCACTATTAAGAATCGTACCGGCTGCTGTTAACATAAAAATCTTCCCTAAAAGATCCTTCTGTGATTTTTTGACGATAAAAAGAAGGCTATGTTCTAATCTAAGATGGTGTGCCAAATTTCATCTAAATTCTCTTTCTCTCTCTCTCTCTTTCTCACACACACACGTACATATACATTCACACACGTACATATACACACACACACACACACATATACACACACACACGTACATATACACAAACAAACACATACACACACGCCTCTTACCCTCGAAGGGGTATGCAAATACACATCTATCGCCATGCATCCATCCAGTCGTTCCCTCAATGCTGAGGATCGTGACTGCAGTATACCCAGTTGATATGGGTCCTCCATCTGGTGCTCCCTCCTGTCGCTATATCGGTCACAAGTTCCAGACTCCGGGCTAACACTGAGAAGAAAAACTAATACCTATCGATATTCATTTCGTGGTTCATGAGTATCATGCTGCATGCTAACTGATATTATACATTTTACAAACTTCTACAATACAGTGTTACACACAATATTGGTAGGATTTAAAGACAACTTTAGTTAATGTTCTATGAAACATTTTTTTTTTATTAATGACATAAATTTGGTTATAATAATTATATTATACATTACAGCTGTGTTTCACAAAGTTTTAGTTCGAGACAGGCATTAACTTTTTCCTACATACAAAGATGTCATAGATGTCTCCTAGCTTCATATGCCAGCCTCCTTCATGTATCATCAAAAACGAAGACCAAACATGGCTACATGGCTAGGACTACATAATCATCAGCCACATGACGTCTACGGCTGAACATAGGCCTCCCCCAAAGATTTCCAGATGGACCTGTCAAAAGTGGCCTGCAACCAGCGCGTTCCTGCGGCCTTTACCAAGTCATCGGTCCACCTTGCAGGTGGACGGCCGACGCTGCGCTTGCCAGTACGTGGTCTCCACTCGAGAACTTTTTTTCCCATTTGCCGTCAATTATTCGAACTATGTGCCCTGTCCATTGCCAGTTCAGATCCACTGGGCAATGTCAGTGACTACTACGCCAAGACAAAAATGAATAGACATCTCCAAGCCACCCTAAACCGAAATATCATCAGCAATGAAGCAAACCGGTCGCTAGGAATTCCTTTATACCATTCTACGGTCATCGCCCCGACACAAATTCACGGATGATTTAAACCTACGTTCTTAACATTACTATTGAAATATATTTTACCCACACGATATTACCAAAAATGTTTGGTTCCTGCCACGTGACGATTTCCTTATACAACGTCCCGAAATCATAGGGCGTTTACATCCCAAATGAGATTTTAAATCACCAAAGAGCTTTAACATTGTTTGAAAAACGTTTTATGTGCCAACACCCTGACATTTTCCCCCCAAATGTTATAATTCGATTGTACGCTCTATGTATTAAAGCATAAAATGCGGCAACATTGTGGCGTTATTTGGGGGAAATTTGTGTTTTTATTTTTATATCTTCAGTGAGCGCTGGATATTATGGATTAATGCTTATTCACTTACAAAAACCTGTGTATTAATTAAAGCATGTTGATCAGTTACATGGCTTTACAAGCTCAAATACCTTTGCTCTGCAGTAAAATATAATTTGAATTTCAAGAGATACTAGTTATAATTAGTGTCAATGTTATCTTCGACTGATTCGGTGGCGTAGTTTTATTATGACTCGACTGTAGTGATGGAATCTCGGGTTCGATCTTATAAAATAATATTAGGTTTTTTATTATCAGGCTATAAGTTGATAATGATCAACTGTGCCCGCTGTCGCGATAGGCTCGCCCCCTATCACATTTTGGGACAAAATACACATTGCGAAAAGTGGGTGCATTAGTTTTGTCTCTGCCTAGCCCTTTGGAGATTACAGGACGTGTATGCGTGCAAATGTAATCTTCTACCATATAAATAAACGGAAAATTGTTATAGTCATAGTTTATAGCGGTATCCAAGCGAAATATCCGATTTTATTTCGTTTATTTACGCGGCACACGAGTAAATCATATAGGGCGGTTATTGGACATTATTATTGCTTTGCCCGATGTTATTAAGTACATGTTGTTGACGTACTCAAAGTTAGTCGTTTTGTTAAACGTGTTATATAATATTTCTAACTTGATATGCACGTGGCTGCACAGTTCTTATCATAGTGCAGTAGAGCGGAATTAATCTGCTCAAATAATAAAAAATATAACATTATTTTTATTGCGTAAATAAAAATAAAGTTGCAAGAGTGTTGCAATTTTTTTAAGAAACTTTAACAGTAACTAGATATGAGTGATTTAGAAATTTATAAAAAATACAGACGATTAGAAACTCTATTCTCATCTCCGAGAGCTCTCTTTCATAAAATTGTTGGGAGTTGCTAGAAACTTTTTTTTTTTTTTTTTTTTTTATAATTCTCCCTTACAGGGAAGGCAAAGGGTTCAAGCCCATACAGCCTCGTCTTAAGTGATATCTCTGGTTGTCGTAGTAAAGCAGTGGCTACCTTACCAAGACTTTATCAAGGAGTTTTGGCGGCAACGAAAAAACACTTGATTGGCACAGTTATTTCAATTCACTTCATTTGAGCACTTTAATAGAACTATATTGGATAATATACCACCATAATTATGCAATATAACACTAAGTATCACCAAAATAATGAATTAAAACAAGAGCACCTCATGACACTTCCACATTCCCGCCAAAACTCTCATAAATATCTTGCTAGAAACTTCAATAATTGATTATTTTTTTTTTTGTTAATTTATTCATGTCCATGGATACAAGGTCCTTCAGGCGCATACTTGTTTCTTTTTTAATTATCCTCAGTACTTACTAACTACTATGTCAAAGTAAAGCAGTGGTTATCTTACCAAGACTTTATCGAGGAGTTTGGCGGCAACAAAAAAGCACTTGATTAGCACATTTATTTCAATTCACTTCATTTGAGCCCTTTAATAGAACTATATTGGATAATATACCACCATAATTATGCAACATAACACTAAGTATCACCAAAATAATGAATTAAAACAAGAGCACCTCATGACACTACCAAGTTCCCGCCAAAACTCTCCTTCAATAATTGAATGCGATAAGAACTGCAAGGGTGAAAATTTGCTATATCAACGGGAAAATTCAATTGTGGGTTCTCAAGTTGAATTGCATTATGTCTTTTAAGGATCTACAATTTACAGTACTTTATACGTATGCAAAGAAAAATAGTACTGACTACTACGGCCAGTAAAATAAAAATACAGTTAGGCTATCACTTAGTCACTTTCTTTTTCATCTTATAGCCGTAGCATTGACCGGTGGGTATCCACGTAGATAGCAGTGTGTAATATCTTTTATTGTGTTATTTATATTCTGATATAAATACAGTACTATGTACCTTTGCATTTTTTTTTATATGTCTATTGATTGGCCAAAATAGATTTTATTGAGGCACAGATAAAATATTAAATAGGTTTATATCTAATCAAAGCTGTTTATTGGTAACGCTCATTTTGTTATTTAAAATCAAAAATTATTTGCAACACCAAAACCAATTATACCACAAACATCCTGCAAAACAAAACTTCAAACGTAAAGGTTTACGTGAATATTAGTCTTTATGACTCGAGATTATAAGCAAATCCGAATCATTCTGTTTGGCAAACATTGCCCTCTGGGGTTTTCTTGCATGTAATAAATTTAATGTTTACTCTCATCCTACATCCGTAATTACATTTCATTACACTGTGTAGTAAATATTTTCTTTACTTATCTTAATACAACATTTTAATAGAGGTTTTGTCTGTGTGGTTAAGTATTAGTGATTTTTTTTACAGCTTTGAATGATGAGATGAGCATGCGGTTCACCTGATGGTAAGCGATACGACCGCCCATATACATTCAGGGTATAGTAGATTTCAGTTTCACAAATATTTTAGACTAGTTTTTGCTTGTGGCTTCCCCCGTCTGAAAGGATTTTTCTGTGAAGTCCTGCTATATATTTTCCCGGGATAAAAAGTAGCCTATTTCCTTTCCAAGTCGCAAACTATTTCCATACAAAATTTCATAGAAATTTGTTTGGTAGGTTTTTAATTTATCGCGTTCAGACAGACAGACAGCCGCGGTGGGGGAGTTTGTTTTATGATATGTAAAGATGATTAAAACAATACAGCTGATAGTAATTGTGGTGCCATATTTGTGTTATGAAGATGCAGGCAAAGTTCCTGTGCGTCATGGATAGAAAATAAAGATGTCCGATTTTTGTGTGGGTGTTGGGCCTCAAAATCTAACCAGGCTCAAACTTTAGGGATATTAAAGTAGTAAAATATGGATTTTGGGACCATTAAAATGTTTTTCATCATCATCATCATCGGCCTTTATCAGTCCACTGCTGGGCATAGGCCTCCCCTAATGAGTGCCATAGCGCCCTGTCTTCAGCTTGCCGCATCCAGGATCTACCTGCAGTCTTTCGCAGATCGTCATCCCACCTGGCCGGAGGGCGTCCTACACTAAGTTTGCCTAGTCGCGGTCTCCACTCAAGAACACGTTTACCCCAGCGGTTGTCGGTTCTTCGCGAGATATGGCCAGCCCACTGCCACTTCAGCTTGCTAATCCTTTGAGCTATGTCGATAACTGGTGCTCTGTCGGATGTATTCGTTGCGAATCCTATCCTTCAGAGAAACTCCGAGCATAGCTCTCTCCATAGCCCGCTGAGCGACTTTAAGCTGGTGGACCAACCCTACCGTGAGTGTCCATGTCTCGGCTCCGTAGGTCATGACGGGTAGGACGCACTGATTGAAAACTTTCGTTTTCAAACATTGCGGTATGGATGACGAGAAGACTTGACGTAGTTTTCCAAACGCTGCCCAGCCCAGCTGGATCCTCCTCTTGGCCTCCCTCTCAAAATTGTTTTTTCCCAACTGCAGAATCTGCCCGAGGTAAGTATACTCGGAAACAATTTCAAGAGGGTGGCCATGTACGACAACCGGTCCCGGATCAATGTGGTCATTGAAATGTTTTTAGACCCCTCCATTTATTAATAACGTTTTTTTTTTAAAGTTCATTTTAAGTGTCGTTTTTAAGCAAAATAAAACAACATAAATCTCAAAATCGGAGATCTTTAAATTTAAACGATTTATTGTAAAAGGCTAGTTTTTACCAACCTGCATACCTGAGAAGTTCTCTGAATTTCGAAGGTATATGAAGTCTGCCAACCCGCACTAGGCCAGCGTGGTGAACTAAGGCCTTGACCCTCTTAGTTGTAGAGGAGACCCGTGCTCAGCAGTGGGCATTATATATACAGGACTGATATGGTATGGTAAACACACATCCGAAAGTCGAAACATGCAATGCTAATACAATCCATACACACTATATCCATTATCCTCCAGACTTTTCGCAAAACACCGCACAGCAGACCCAACCTACAACATGTATTTAGACACAATACGTAGCGGAATAAATACGATTGCCATTGTGCTAGTGTTATTATTTTCTTTTGTAATTGCGGTCCGGTAGCGTCGTAACAATCTGATAATGATTTAGGTATCCAACCGTTACCGGTTCTAACCGTTTATCGGTATTAATTTAGTTTTAGAGACGTATTGTACCTAGTTAAGGGTTATGGTATTTATGACCCTATATTCGCTTGTTTTTCTTTGTGTGGAACATGGAGGAAAGATAAGAGGTGTGGAACATGCATTTTTAGTTGATGTCTTTATTTGAATGCCTCGATTGTATCACATGTTCAATAGTTTTTGAGTTTATAGCATATGAAACAGCTGGCGACATTGTTTTATACTATTTAATGAAGGATAAAGATGTAAAACCTATTATAAGTTTATGTACATTAAGTTGATATTCCTACAGGTACCCCAAAAAACACATTTCAATGTGAAACTTTCCGCTGTTAAACTGAGCTATTTTTCTTCATAGTTGAATATCGGCAAATTCTGGCAACAAACTCGTAGTTGTAAATTCGCATATAAGGCTGAGTGCACATTGGTTAAGATATTCTGTGTTTCGTACATTGTAGAGTGCGAATTCATTGAATTGTATTGTATTGTTTTGTATTGTAATTATATAGCTCGCAATTTTCGTGGAGAAAATGCCTCAGCAAGCAAAGGGTCTGTGATGGTTTCCAATACGAATATTAAGTTGGTGTGATTTGCAATTATTTGTCTAAGATCTGAGATTTTTATGACTGTAGCACATTCTCGCTTAGTTAATACACTTAAATCTGTGCAAATAGTATCTACTGAACATAGATGTAGTATATACTTATTAATTATTGTGTTAGAATGAATTATATGAAGTCTTCCAACCCGCACTACGCCAACGTGGTGGACTAAGGCCTAAACCCACTCAGTTGTAGAGGATATAATATAGAATATCGCGATATAATAACGTGATATATTATACATCTTTCATTAAAGCTGTCGTGTGCGATGCGCTTAATGCAGGACTGATTTCATAAAATGAAATACATTGACGTGTGGAAGCCCAAACGCCATTTTTAGACACGTTTATTCTTGCCACAGCTAAATACGAAAACATATTTAGATTGCAGTGGGCTTGTGTCGTTTAATTTTGATGTTTGTGACTGATCGAGAGACCAATCAATACGTCAGTCATGTGTTTGACTCTCTACCGTTCCACGAAGAAAAGAAGAAGAGCAACCGATCCCAATAAAACGAAACAGGGGGCTTAGAATATTGAAAAAAAACGATGCGTCTCCGCTTCGTTTTATTGTGATTGGTTGAGAGACTGACGTATCGATATTTTGATATTTGTGATTGATTGAGAGACCGATACGTCGTCTCTCAACCAATAAAACGAAGAGTCGATGCATTTTTTTTTTTCACATTCAAAGCCCCTGAGTTGTAAGCCCACAGACTACACTCGGCTTTAAGTTCCAACGTGCCGAATAATGAACCTTCGTCTTAGAATGCCGTCCGTTTGCCACTCGCGAAGAACTTCCGAGGGAAAGTTTGTCGATGTCTGCGTTTACCCTCATTTTGACATATTGCGAACGAATGTTTGACATTCAATGGATTTGTTCATATTTGAAGGATTTGAGGATTTGTTTGCAATGTAATTTGTTTTTGACAACAATGGTTCTTTGTTGATGTTGGAGTTTTTGTATTATAAAGAGATGAGGTATGCGCAATATACTGTTGAATGTCTTTGGGTAAACGTGACAACTTTCCAGGAATAGTTACGGTAGTACTCAGAACTTTGAATTATAACGTCTCTATTGGCGAATAACTTGGCGAATAATTCGACATTACTATGAATTATGAGTAGAAAATAGACCCAAATGAGCTACTTACACAATCCAGGGTGTTCCTGCGACCTTTATCAAGTCGTCGACGTTGCGCTTGCCAGTAAATGGCCTCCACTTGAGAATTTTTTTGCCCCATTTGCCGTCAGTTCTTCGAACTATGTGCCCTGCCCACTACCACTTCAGCTTGCTAATCCGTTGGGCTATGTCAGTGACTTTTGTTCTTCTACGGATCTCTTCATTTGGATTATTTCACATTATTATAGCAGATAGCTTTTAAAATTAACACAACGTAAGTGAGCGTTTCTTACTTTCATCCAATTCCATTCCATTCCAATTCCAACCTCAACAAGTCATATAAAATGTTCTAAAATCATTCTCGATACAACACAAAATCAATATAAAGCCGTCAATAAAATATAATTAAAACTCAACTCACATCCCCTTCGTGTTCCCGCGGGAATAATACGTCACAGCCCCGGCGTCCCGTATTTTAGTACAATCAGAGCGAAATTTTATTCAGTTGGATCGCATGTGGCACGCCGCTGCAACATTCTGATGGTCTGAATCGTTGAATAAAATTGTCCACAATGGCATCTACGTTTCACTCTGAAATGAAATTTAGGAATTTCGGAAATTGGGCGTGACTTTAGTAAAGGGCTTCAATTTACTATTAAATGTATGATTTTACTAATTGATTTTTAAAAATTCCACTGGTTGGTCGCAAGTTTAAGGGGAAATATTGACAGTAACTTTTCACAGGAGGCCTATGGTCAGCTTAGTGGATTTCCTGAGGCTGGATATGTACAAAAATCATTTCTGTACTCAGCTATTCGAGTGCTTTAAAGCCGGAATTATATAAATAAGCAAATAAGGAATCCTACTAATATTATAAAGGCGAAAGTTTGTAAGAATGTATGGATGTTTGGATGTATGGATGTTTGTTCCTCTTTCACGCAAAAACTACTGAACGGATTTCGATGAAATTTGGCACACGGACACATAGACACATAGTAGCCTATGTGTCCTGGATTAACACATAGGCTACTTTTTATCCCGGGAAAATATAAACCGGGACTTTTATCCCAGAAAAATTTTTGAATGCGGGCGGAGCCGCGGGCAAAAGCTAGTTTTGCATAATTGTCTTTACTTGAGATTTTCTATTTGCCAGTATAGGCAGACGAGCTCGCGGCCCACCTGATGGGAAGCGGCCACCGCAGTTCATGTGTAATTATAATATAATTTGTTGTTAGTGGTATTTTTTTATGACTGACATAAGTTTGTGGATTGGTTCGTTCTTATAAAACTATGTCCAAGTAATATTAGGTATTTTCCACGCAGTATCAGCCCACAGTCTGGAAATTGTGCCCGATAAGGCCTCACCCCCTATCACATCATGGGCAATACGCACGGCGAAAAGTGGGTGTACTAGTTGCGCCTTTGCCTACCCCTTCGGAGATAAAAGGCGTGAGTATGTTTGTGTGCTAATATACTTAGTAACGTCATTCAAATGAACTGTTAGTTATATATACCAGCTGCATGCGTCGTGTAATACGTTATTTCTGAATAAAAAAGGAATTAAGTAATGTTTTGTTACCGGAAATAGTTTGTTTAGTATAAGGACTTATGGCATGATTTATTTTGGAATTTAAATGAATAATGTAATTAAATTAAACCTTAAAAAATGTCCAATAATTTCTTACGTTTACACAAATGTTTGACATTGAAATGAAACTACTCAACGGATTTTATAATACATACATACATTCTACAAAAGTTTTTATAATAGACGAGTATTTGCTCTTATACTTTGCCACAGAAGAAATATACAAGCCGTGTCCTTTATACATTGTCTAAGGACTACGACAATATAAATAATAATAATACCAGCTCTGTATAATATACTGTCCCACTGCTGGGCACGGGCCTCCTCTACTACTGAGAGGGTTTAGGCCTTAGTCCACCACGTTTGCCTAGTGCGGGTTGGTAGACTTCACATACCTTCGAAATTCTTATAAAGAACTTCTCAGATATGCAGGTTTCCTCACGATGTTTTCTTTCACCGTTAAAGCAAGCGATAATTCACAAAGAATACGCACATAACTTGGTTTTGAACCTGCGGACATTCGTTTCGGCAGTCCGTTCCACTCCTAACTAGGCCATCTCCGCCTACTAATGACTACTAAAATCCAAATAATAATCATATCAATAAGGGTTATCCTCATAGGAAACTATAACAAAGGCTATCAGCGGTCACAAGTCCGTTGTTAATTGATTAATTGTCTTGCATCGCGTGGGACCGTGTATCTGATACGTTGCTCCAGGCCTGGCTTGAAACAATCCGGACCGTTCTGCAGGCTATTAATGTATTGTGGTATTGAATTTCGAGCTCAGTTTCTCGTGAATTTTAAATGTGCCTAATTCCTAGTGTATACAAGGTAATTTTGACATCGCGTTACAAAATGAAACTTCATACTTTTTACCTTGAAAATAACATTTTCCATCAAGTTATTTTAACCATAGATGTAAAATAAAAAAAGTGTAAGTTTAGAACGAAATAAATACCACTACTAGGTACTACTGTTAGAGGATTCCTTGCAACAGCAACATTACATTTTCAGTCAGAAAAACACTCACAAACACGCCATATGCATAAACTGCAAAATGATAAAAATCTCACGAAAAAAAATTAAAATAATTGGTGAAAATAGTCGTTTCTAATGGTTATTTTTGGTTTAACATTAGAAGAGGTAAAGACGAGTATGTGGTTTCATTTGTTAACACAATGTCAAAATAACCCTGCATACAATCAAAACTAGCACAAAATATGTTTTATTCCCGGAGGGGTTGAGGCGAAATTCGGGAAAACACTTTACACCCATCTCATGATTTTATGGGGGGACACAAAAAAAATCGACTCGGGATTTGAACACGTGACCTCTGAACTGCAGTCCTACCTTAATACAACTACACCACCGAGACAGTCATACTAGGCTAGTGTTAAGGTTAATATTACTATACTAGGGTTCAAGTTTTTGTTATAAGAATTTTAAAATTATCAGAAGTGGTTTTTTTTTTCCTGAGGCATCGGCTGCGTGAAAAAGTTAAGAATAAACTTCCCACTTGTGTCTCTCAAACATGCTTATTTTAATTCAGAACGTCATGCCTTTGTGCCAAATTTCATCCAAAATGGTTTGGCAATTTTTGCATTTATTTTTACATCCACCTTCAGTCACTTTCATATTTTTAATATTTATAAGATACGTAAATTGAACATACGTAAATATTTAATGCAATTTTTTTGAGCGCAGTGTTAATAAGTTCTTTATAATTAGAAATTCTTGATGGTGTTGCTTCTATTTATTTGCAGTCATCCGGCAATCGACTCGCCTTGCATAAAATTGACTGCCTCGGTGGCGTAGTTGTACTACAGTACGACTGCAAAGCTGAGGTCTCGGGCTCGATCCCCGGGTCGGGCAAAGTGATATTGAGTTTTTCTATTCAGTATCAGCCCGGTGTATGGAATTTGTGCCCGATATGGCGATAGGCTCGCCCCCTATCACATCATGGGACGGAATAACGGCGAAAAGTGGGTGCACTAGTTGCGCCTCTGCCTACCCCTTCGGGGATAACAGGCGTGAGTGTGTGTGTGTGCGCATAAAATTGCATTTTTTGGTGGTAAGATAAGTTGTATCGACTTGTATGAAAATCATCGTATTATGTTAAAATTCACCATAATGGCCCACGTAAGTGTACCGCGTTCCGGGAACACTGTGCACAAACAGGCCGGCATAATTGTATCGACTGGCAAGGTATAACCATCGCTCGTCACTCGACACTCTATCTGCGCCCCTCTCCGCCCACCATTAGATGTTGTGGGGTCATTTTGCGGCACGCATATAAAAAACAGTTAATCAAATTTTGTTTAGTAAGTGCCCGCTTAACAAAATACGTATCCCTTGTAACAAACGAACTCGAAGAAGCTTGCGAACTTTTCGAACGTATTTTTCCGACTGGAGCGAGTTTACCAAATGGTCCGAGTTTTAATTCTTAATGAGTAACCCTGTTACTATACTTTATGAGACAAATACGTTTGTTGGTGCAGGGGCGCTCGGTTTTAAGACAATTGATTTTATTGTCGATAGTTTTTTACCTATACTATAAAAATAATGAACATAACAATTTATACACACACACACACACACACACACACACACACACACACACACACAGACACACACACACTCACGCCTTTTATCCCCGAAGTGGTAGGCAGAGGAACAACTAGTGCACCCACATAACAATTTATATGGATAATTATAATAATGTATAATGCTTCTCCAATTAGACGAAACGTGATGCTAATGCAAATTATTTAAAAACATAAGTATATTCCTCGTCTTAAAACCAACAAATGTTTACTCTGATATCTGTTTATATTACGCACAGTAGTGATGCAACTCGAGTAGAATTATATGACTACAGTTAAGACAGGACTCGAGGCGCATCACTAACTCACAGACATCTGTATTGTATAGTGCTATCTCATACTTATATACAGTATACTCTGCAGTTTGAGGCAATCCGTGTTATTAGCACGAACGCGGGAATATCTACTAAAATATTATCATTCTTACGTAGGATGTTGATAAACCCTCATTCATACCAAGCAAAATATCTGTTGTCAATCAAGTTCGTGTTACACCAGCCTTATAAAACACCCACAAATACATCACGCCTTTCTCTCCAAACGAGTAGGGAGAGGTGGAACTAGGACGCCCGCTTTTCGCTTAGAGTGTTCCGTCCCATGATGTGATTAGGAGCGAGCCTATATCGGGCACGAATTTCAAATTCCGAGCTGTCCTGAACAGGAAAACCGGATCGGAATTCGAACCCAAAACCTCAGCGAGGTGTCGTACCGATGTTATAAAACACGAGACAGGAAAACAATCCAAACTACATGTCAAAACCTTAACAGACATTAGCGCACGCGATTTCGTCATATTAGAGGGAAACAAGTATATTATTTTGTATTCAGATGCTCAGTTCAATACTCAATGCTCCGGCTCACGTGTGTACGTGAAAGATTTACAAACGGCGAGATTGCGGAGTGCCCCTTTGTGTCCCGTTTTCGGGAAGCGTGACGGGGCAAAACTGATTTAGGCTGATTACTGACAATGCGTGCATGCAGCGGGATTAGCCTACGTAGGTACGAGATATTGTGGAATTCTAATTTTAAATTGGTGGTTCTTGTTCGATTTTTAAAAAGGTCATTTTGATTTTTTTTCTGTAAACATGACATGAAAAATAGTTAGTTAATAGTTGAGTAAACGGCTGAGCGAATAAAATTCGAAGTACTGTGAATCGTTTCCTGGTACAACTCTTATCTAACATATTTGAAATGACCTCTTGTGTTCATTATGCATAAGAGATTTGTTTATATGATCAATATACAATCACCAATATTGTATAGCATTAACTAAATTAATTTTAGAAATTAATAAAAAGCTGCACATAAAATATTTTTATATCAGCAGACTAAAGATCGATATTCGTGTTCATAATAATAAAATGGGAAATATTTGCTGGTAGCATAATTGCAGACTGCTCCTTTGTGCACAATGTTTGGTTGACGTTGACGTGCAAACCTTTAACACTGGTTAAAAGTTTGCACGCTACTTTCTGTGTACCAATAGATTTCATAGGAAAAAGTGTATAATTTATTTATTTATCATAAAGACGTCCTATAACTTTAAAGTGAGTTATAAAACTAAAAATATAAATATAAAATAGTTTTATTTCAATGTCTAACATTCGCGTAAATAGAAGAAGTCATTGTATAAATAAGAATTTGTATGTTATGAGCTATGACGAATAAATGGCTCACAAAACACGACGAAAATAACTGTAAATCGTGGGTGTGAAGCTGAAACTTTCGATAAAAAATATTTAAGGATTGACAACGGTACATGGTTTCATTTGCACTATTGAATATAAAAAAAATTGGACACTATAACCTAATGGGCTGACTCAGTCAGGATAGTACTTACCCTAACCCTCTCAGTAGTAGAGGAGGCTCGTGCCCATCAGTGAGACAATATATAATACAGAGCTGGTATTATTATTAGTACTTCTATCTAACAAAAACAACCCCGACAAAGTGGTGCGCACTTTGCAAACCGCCGCCGACGAACTCGGTGAGTGGTTCCGCAAATGGCGAATCACCGTCAATCCCACCAAAAGTCAGGCCATCCTTTTCACTCGGAAAAGGAAAGTCCATATCCCTCACTTTTCAGTCCGCATGTCCGACCAGGTCATTCCCTGGAAGGGCCAAGCCAAATATTTAGGAGTAACCCTTGATCAGAGGTTGACCTTCATCCCACACGTAAATGCGGTACGCGCGCGAGCCGCATTCGCGATGAGCCAGCTTCACTGGCTCCTAAACAAAAATAGTAAGATGTCAATCCGCAACAAGATTAGGATCTTCAAAACATGCATCCGTCCGATAATGACATACGCGTCGCCCGTATTCGCTCATTTACCGCCCGGTCGCCTTCAGCGAATGCAGGTGCTTCAAAATCGATTCTTACGACATGCACTTGGTGCCCCGTGGTACGTTCGCAATCGCAACCTCCACGTGGACACCAATATGCCGACCATCAGGCACTTTATGCAGTGCGCCAGCAGACGCTATTTCGACAGGGCGGTAAACCACCCGAACACGCTTATCCGTAAAGCGTCGATTTATACTCCATTTGATCGCGCCAAATGGAGACGACCGCGTTCAGTCTTGTCAGATCCAGAGGACGAAATCACTCTGGCCTTACGCGAAAAGAACGAGCATCTAAAGCTCATACACTTAACAAGACCGCTGTACCGTCCTCGCCGTCGAGGACCTCGTCGCGTTCCCCAACCCCCTGCCCTCTCTTAGCAGTTCCGGCCCGCGTGCCGAAGACTACGATCAACACGTAAATAGGATTAGGTTTCAAACCAAATTTCCCCAAACGCTGATGTCTTATCCTCTCAGTGGCCGCCCTGAGCCGAGGTCGTGACCCATTAGTGGGTCGCCCTCAGCGTGGTCGCTTAAATTTAAGGGTTGCGAGCGCCTCCTGCGCTCACCCACAAGACCGGTGTTCTTGTATAAGCCGACCCTCGTCAGGCTAACAAGAGTTTAGTCAGGGACAAAAAAAAAAAAAAAAAAAAATAACAAAAACATGAACTGACAGCTTATTGTGGCCTACGCTGAGTGTGATTCCCCTCTCATATCACTATAATTTCCCTTCCTTTTAACCCGCCATTAGTCGCTAGTCCGCCAGTTTTAAATCGCGTCAATCAAATTGCGAACGTATGCGTCCACGGGTAACAACGTATGTACCACAGCATAACTTGGTCGCGTTTGTTGCTGGCAACCAAGGTGACCAAAGATTGAACCAACAGCACACGTCATGATACTTTTCGGGAGATGGGTGGATGCCTGGTGGAGATAATAAACGTCAAGTGTCCCACGTGTATGTTTGCCGATGAATGCCTTCAAATAGATAGAAGAACGTGTCATAAGTAATATAAAAATTTGTGCCCCAAAACAGACGAAGTTTTCTTGTTGTACAAAACCGCTGAGTGTAACGAACGCCCTTAGCTCACTTCTATTCAAAAGAAACCGGGTTTCGGTTAGTAAAAAAGTAAATGAGGCATGTTTTGTGACCGCATGAAAAACTCCTGGGTCTCAAGCACTAGATACTTAACAACATACTCATTAAATTGGAACACGTCCAGGGCAATTTTTTACTGAAGGATACGATATTTATTTCTCAAGATTGTATGAAGCGTTAAAGGCGTAAGTGTTTGTAAAGATTATTGTTTTCTTTTCATGTTTGGCTCGGCAAAGTGACTTAGCGATATAAAATTTAAGAACTGTACCTCCTGTTTTGAAGTCAGTTAAAATGCGGACCAGTAAAGTACTTTGTATTCTTCCATCGCCATTAACTGCTCAATGCCTTCTCTGAGTCCTTTCATTTGCCTTCTAAAACCAAAGAAAAACTTCTAGATTCTGGTCCTTCGAGCTCTTTGCGTATTTAACAACAATGTGCAGGCACTGTTGTGTTCAGGTTTGACGGACATTGTAGCCAGCGTAACTACTGAGCATTATGAGACTTAACATCAATCTCAGTGTGACGAGTGTTGTGGAGTGCCACGTAGAACTTTGTACTTAAAAGTTCTGTATGCTGTTGCTACTGTTTCTGGGCGGTCGTTCCGCTTACCACCACATGAGCCGCATGCTCTTTTCGTTATAAAGTCAAAATAAAAAAACGGACCTCGTATTAGAACAACACTTTATTGGAATTACTTTTTCATGCCCAAACCATCATAATCAACCAGGATATCCATCGAAGAACTCTCTCAAACATCTTGAGAATTAGCAATAATAAGACATATAGCAGGCGCAAATAAGGAGTAATTATCAAAGGCCTTACAGATAAATCAATAAAAAGTGCATCCAATAACATCGCATTTGAGAAGGGTATTACACTCAAGGGTCCAGCACACTCCGAAGTTAAACAAACCTGAAAAACTTTAATGGGTGATAAGAGATCTCGTCGACAATCACGTTTCATTTTAAGTGTGACCCGTACGTGAGTTCGAATATTTGTATTGAATGATTGCTTCGAAAACTTACTTTGGGTTTTGGATTAAGTATAACTAAGGGCATTGTAAAAGCTCTTTCGAAAGACATTTCTTTAGACTCTGGTATTGTGTGAATTATTTGGACTTAGCAGTAATAATATATTTTTATCGATTAAAGTTATTAATTAAGCTTAAATAGGACTTTGAAATATTACTCGCATTATGATGAAATTTCCAATGATAATGATTTTTGTATTGTACTTATTGTTGGAAAAACATCATGCAACCTCTTCATATGAATAATAATTACCAAAACCTCTTCACAATAAAAAACCAACAAATGAAGTTATTGTAAACAAAAATATCTGCACAATGTTTCATTATTTTAATTCGTGGCACGTTTTAAACAATTTGAAACTGGAGATTTCGGACATAAGACAATCCGTCGCGATCTAATTGTTACAGAAGATGGATTTGGTACGGCTTTACGAACGCTTAAGTCTTCGCCAAAGAGGATTAAGGTAACATTAAGTAAGTAATGGCCGACTTTCGATTTCTTTAATGTATTTTATTTTCTGTGTTATGTATTGACCGGATGACCTCTTTAACTTTCGGAATTAGATTGCTATGACATTTCTTATTCAAACAAAATTTCTGTTAGCTAAATTTAAATTGCCACGTTTAAAGATAATAATTTATTGATAACGTTTTAAAAACTATGTTCTAGCAAAGCTTGAAAGGACTACAGAAGAACAGTTTTAAGATGATAACTTTGTTTACAATTTACATATTGTTCGTACTAAGATGTGAAACAGCATCATTTACTTTCCACCCGCAATCATTGTATATTATCTAGCTCATAAGCCCTAATTAAAAAATATATAAAGAAAACAAAAAACCCGACTGGGTCAAAATCTGCCTGATGAACTGAAAAGATATTTATAAATAAGATTTTAATTTGAATATTATATTTTGGTTTTGAATAACCTTAGTTGACAGTGTTCACAAACGCTGTCGGATGCATCTGCTCACTCCGCACAATCACCGTTAAAAATCCTTTATTTTGATACCACTACATATACTCGATATATTTTGAAAACATTATTTAGGTTACTTTATGCCCCCAAAAATCCTTAATTTTTTTTTATTTTCATGTACGCAGTGTCACTTTCACGACTTAGACGAATCTATTGACACCACTCACATAAAAGTACGGCAAGCCGTTTAGGCTCTAGGGCGTGCCAAAGAAATATACATACGTACATACACTCGAAAACATAACCCTCCTTCATTCGCAGTCGGGTAATGAAATAGAATGAAAGTTCTCGGTAAATACTTTAGTCTCTCAATGCCGTTATAATGAAGCTGAAATAGGCCGCTTCAGAAGCCCGGTGAAGTCGTTTGATGCTAAACTGAATATAACATAATGAAGTGAATTAAATTTGGCGACTGCAACGGCCAACGATGCCGTTGTGTTATGTTTAAAATTTAATTCGGGACTTGAAATTCATGCTAGGTGAGCATGGTGGATTGAAATATAAACTTTCTTTGTAGTAGAAGAACTGTGCCGAGCAGCGGGTCGGTCAGTATATAATATAGAGACGATATTATTAATCTACTTGGTGATAAGTTAGTACCTATAAATTGATAAATTTAAGAATACATATATGTTACTTTAGGATCACAAAGACGTGGGTTATAAGGAAAATGGAAGAACCAAAAGAAATGAAATACCTACAATGCCTCTGCCATAATCATATAAAATTTGCCGTGTTCCATCCAGAGAACGATAGACGTATGTGTCATAGCATTTCGCAGCTTTAAAGGCTGCGGACAGAATCTCGAAATGACGTTTATTCCGGCTTCGAAATCATTCTCAACCGAACACTCGCTGATGTGACGTCATATCGACGCGACGCGACGGGCCCCTATCGTACTAATACAGCTCAACGTCGCATCTTTTATATTAATGGTTGATTTCCAGACATTTCTAAATTATCTTCTTATAAATTTTCAAAAACTCTTAAATCGTCATGAATCTAGCATCCGAAGGCTATTGCTGGGAAGAGGAAGCGGCTAAAGAAACTTCTTTACCATCACGATCTTTCAACTTTAAACCATACTACGATATCATACTAGCTAGTAACACTATAATATAGCATGTTTTTACTGGTGGTAGGACTCTCATACGTAAGAGTCCGCTTGGGTGGGCACCGCAATGTTTATTTCTACCGCCAAGCAGCAGTGTGCATGCACTGTTGTTTCGGTTTGAAGGGAATTGTAGCCAGTGTAACTACAGGACATAATGAGACTTAAAATTTTATGTCTCAGGATGACGAGCGCAGTGGAATGCCATACAGTACTTTGTAACTCAAGGTGCTGGATGGTGTTGGTACTGTTTATGGGTGGTCGAATTATATATATTTTCACGCTTTGATAAAGGTTACAGGTACGCGCTGGATGGAGGACACTTTAGACAGGTCCGTCTGGAAATCTTTAGGAGAGGCCTATGATCAGCAGTGGACGTCATGTAGCTGATGATGATGATTCACAGCTTTACAGAACAATTAGGGGATCTCGGAGTGACTTTCATTCTGGCTTCAACATTATTGAACTCGCCGACGCGACGCGACGCCATATTAACTCGCTGCGACCTACTCCTATCTTTGTCCCTGTACAATGTTACTTTGTGACTTTTATATACGTGGGGTATCTTAAAGTCATACGTAGGTTATATTGAAATAGCTTTTCTTAGATTTTACATAATAAGAATCACTTTATACAAAGTTTCTTCTTAAGGTACAACCGTAAATTAATTTCAGCGGACAAAATATCATCCTCGCCCAAAGAAATACATTACTACGTAAGTGAGGTCAAACGTGTAAAAATGGTGAAGTTAAATTAGTTAGACATTTTTAAAAATCCCGCGGGAATAAGGCATTTCCATCTCTTTCCCCAAAAGTATCCCGTATAATTTCCATCGCCTGCACGAGCGGCTCATCACAGCCCGTGATTCCGCCATTGCCGTTGACTTGAGTGAAACGCGAACAACTTAACTCTGACATACAGATTTGGTCACGTAATTGGTTCGTTTCTTATTTGGCACTTGAATGTGGAATCGATTTTAATCGGTCCTGCTGACGTTCTATGGATATTTAAAATAGGAATGGCATTTCTGTTTTCGAAATTTGAATTTATGACGTTCTATTTTTGCTTCCATTTCTAAACTGTGGGCTTAGAACGTCGCTAAAAAACACGACACGTTTCGTTTTATTGTGATTGGTCGAGAGACTAACACGTGACTGGCGTATTGGTCTCTCGATCAATCACAAATATCAAATTAAACATTATCTTACGAGCTGCGTAAGATAATGTTTTTTGCTCCATCCTAAGCCAATTGATATTTTAATAACTGAAATGAGTAAATAAACAGCGGCCATGATATATAGAATCCCATCAAAAACATAAAATGAAGACAAAACAAAAAAAAAAAAGCCAAATCTCGCAACGCAGTTCTTTCACTACAAAAACTTGTGAGATCTCATATAAAACGAAGTATCAACATTTTTATAGTGACGGTATTTATATTAGATAACTTTATTTCTATAATAATTACAATGACATTGCTCTCGCACGGCACCATAATTATAAAAGAATACAGTTTAATAGTACACCTAATATTTAAAGGACATTAGTAATTCCTCCGCTGGTTACAAATATTTCAACAAATTGGTGAACTATATAACTTCTTTCAACTGTTGATCATTGAAAACCGTAACTAGATTTCCAAAACCGGCAACAGCAGTCAGAATAAACCACAAACGACCATCTCCATAACCGAGTAGATAGTTAAATTTATCGACATTGTATACTCAAGTTAAACTTAACTTTGTCACCCTAAGCTAATCTCTTATTAATTTTGACCAAAGTTTTACAAATAATTTTGTTATTAAATTTGAACTTTATTATAAAGTGTTACGGTAGAGATTAAGATGGGACGTTTGGATCTCAAACTATGAAGGTCCCCTTGTTTAGGACCCTTGAAAGTACTAAGTTTGTGACATGGGTCTCAGAATGGGCTCGGGGTAAAGGACTGTTAGTTGTTTTCCTTAATTGATGTAATTATTTTAGACCTATAGTCATAGAAAACTGAAAAAAAAACAATGTCAAGTTATGCTGTTGCATTTCCTGTGCTTTGAGACTGATGAGGTCAAAAATTGTCTGTCCTAATTGTTGAAGGACTTTCAGGAGTTCCCTGAGAGCTATACAGTGTCATTTCAACATTGCGTTACTAAATGAAACCACATATTCAGCGTGACCTCTGCTAACATCGTGCAAAATATTATCTATGGGTAACGCATACTTTCGCCAATAATCCAGATTATAGTTTTAAAGTTTTTTGATCACGCTGTGTTTAAGCGCGCTTGACTTTATTCAGTGAATCACGTCACAGCTGACGATGTTATTACAAAACCTATAGGATTAAGAAGGGCAACTCACAAATTCACTTGCAATACATTCACTCACATAGCTGCAGCAGTACCGCTTGAGACGTGGAATTTGAAATAAAATAATTAAATTGCTACTAGAGCTACTTCCTAACTAATACGTTATAAATATCAACATGAAATAAAAAATTGTCATGTTATTGTGTGAAAAGGAACTAATTATTTTTTAAGTGTTATGCTGTAAAGAAAAGTATTAATTCTTTAATAATAAACTTTGTTTTCGTTAATAAATAAGTTTACCTACCGAAATAGGTAGGTACTTAACAACTCGCAGTCACTATTAAAAAAGTTACAGGATTTTAATCTATTGATATCATATTTTTTGATTCCGTATGATATTTCAACGTTTATTTTAATTTTAACATCAATATTTCTGGACGTCATGCCTAAAATAGGTTTACGTAAATACTTTATACTACCAAACGCCTTATTATGCCTTCTGTGCCTTCTAATCTCTAGCTACATTTTGTATCGCGTCAGAGTCGTTGATCTTGTTACTAACACATTGAAACTAACGTGCAGATACCAACATGTTGTGTCTCTTTCGCACGCCATTCAATACAAACACGCACTCAAACACGCTGTGTTGCCAGTATAAACATTTTTACCGACAAGTTTGCTAAAATGACACAGCTTTTCAAAGAATCGGATATTAGTTTATTTATCACATGGATTTCTAACACACTTAAATAAGTGTATTAAATAATAAAATAACTAGGGCAATTATGCTAATGAAAAGTCTACTTAAACGAATACGCAGCAATATCTTTGTATTGTAAAAATAACATTACTTTAAGCAATAAAGCATACCAGAGCTCTAACATCATTTAATTTCAATATGCATTGTGGTACGGTTAAAATAGCATAGAACAATGTAAAACTAAAATTGCAAGATATTGCAGAATAAGGTAATAGTACCAAAGCTTGGTATCCCTGTGGGAGCACGTGTAACACGAACATCAGCTGGCGGGGCCAACGATCGCGCGCGCCAGCGGGCGCACGGCGCACTTGTCGGCATGTTCTTTGTATAGGGCTGCCATTACCTAAATTGCCGACGCCGGACAAACACGGCAAGAATCCTGGACATTTGGGCGAAATATGGGTTTATACCCGGACATCTCTGACAGAGTACCCCAGTATCTCCGCACCGCAATAACAATCGTAATTTTTAATAGTTCCTGCCTGAGTAATAATACCTAAAACTGGCGTTATTTACTAACCACTTATAAAGTGACTCGACCAAGTGCACAAAAATCCTTCTAAATACCTATGTTTTACCTACTTACAATAATTTTGGTTATTAGTCAATTGAATATCCTGGTTATTTTAAATTAAGTTCAGCCATTACTATACGTACGTAAATGTTACTTATTCTTGACAAAAGTGTGCGTGTATTCTATGAAGTGGTAAAAATTAACGTTTTTTACCCTACTAGTAAATTACGACAATTCCAGGTAATAGCAATAAGTACAAGTGATATTTATCAAAATGTGTAACGTTTCGAAATACATCGAGATTCGCGGTCCGGGATTCGTGGACTTTATGCCTATCCCGTGCGGCCTAAAATATGGCCCCGCACTGGCTCCTCCAGGCGCATGCGCCGTGGGGCGCGGGGGCCTGCGCGCGCGTTGCCCGCCAGTCGCCCGGCAGCAACACGACGTGGCGTATGTCGATTTACGTACTGAATGTTAGGCCGATGCTCCCTATGTACTTACCGGTACCTATTGTAATTTTATTATTATATCGTTTTGTATCGATCCGAGTGACCTTGTCTCTGACATCGCTTCGGGAGACGCGAGCCATGTGTAGGTAAAAACCTATTAGTTTAGTAGTCCTTTGTCGGCTTTTATGCGCACACGATCAAATGTTCTCTAATTGTAATTATTATTCTATTGTGTTAATTTTTAAGTTTCTGTTGTGGTAAACTATGATTTACATTTACAAAGCTCGTGAATAAAGTGTTAATGTTTCCTTGAAGGTCGTTGAAATGTCTTTTGTACTTTTAGGGATTACTGAGTAAATGTTCAAAATTCCAATCTTCAAGAACCTCGTTGACACTCGTATCATAACGGTAGCATCATAGTCGGTTTCACTTAATCGATCGACGAATTTGACGGCTTGAGCGTGCGATTCTTGCTGATGTATCGTGTGATAGTTGATGGAATCTTAGGGTTGTGAGGCTTTTTGATAAGCTACGTGCGGTGTACGGACTGTGACCATTATCGAAGATGCTTCAATGATTTCAGTCTTCTAAAGGAGACATAACTGGCTCTGACAGAATCTAGTAAGTGACTGTTGTTTTGATTGACCTATGTGACCTGACACAGAAGCATAGGTAATAATAGCGACCTCATCTTTTCGGTTTGGAATAAAGCTTCTTGGTTACGATGGCGCGATGTCTTATCGTTGCGCTCCGTGTGTGCATCTCTTGTTCGCGTGTGCGTGAGCATATTATCAATGAAACACACAGACCTCAGTGACGTTGACGCTCCGACGATCTCTCGTATACTAGTAGTGGCAATAGGATGTCTAAAATTAAAAGACCTTTTTTGTTCTTTATTTTGTTTGAAAAATGTACTTCTTTATTTTACACTTATGGTTAAATTAATTAACTGCATGGTGTTTCTTTCAAATTGATTTTATCGCAGTTAAATTTATGTATTCGATTACAAAATGACCCTGTATACTTTAACAAAAAGGAATTTTACGTGCACAAAGTCTTTATTTTTTATTGCATTGATCGACGAGACGAGCATGCCGTTCTCCTGATGGTAAGCGATACGACCACCCATAAACGGTAGCAACACCATCCAGCACCTTGAGCTAGAAAGAACTCTGTGGCATTCCACTGCGCTCGTCATCCTGAGATATAAGATGTTAAGTGTCATTATGTCCAGTAGTTACACTGGCTATAATTTCCTTCAAACCGAAACACAACAGTGCATGCACGCTGCTGCTTTGCGGTAGAAATAGACATTGCAGTGGTCCCACCCAGACGGATTCTTACATATGAGACTTACCACCAGTGAACCAGTCGCGGGCAAAAGCTAGTATAGCATTAACTGCAGCTTTCTACTATACAAGATTTTCTCTCACTGTTATTAGATGTAAAAAAAAAATTACAAAAGCTATATCATCTTTATTGAAAACATTATAACTTGCAGGAGGCGCTATGAACAAACCATGTAATTTAGCACAGAATGGTAATCCTGCCACCGTTACTCAAAATGGATACTTAAGGCCCGTTACCGCACCTCGTCTGAATCGGTAATTTTTAATGTTGCCACAAAATAAAGACCTAAATTATCTACAGGGTCTCGCTTACAAGGAGGTTTACCTAATTTTGATATGGAATGTTTGGAATGACTGCCTCGGTGGCGTAGTTGTATTACAGTACGACTGCAATGCTGAGGTCTCGGGTTCGATCCCCGGGTCGGGCAAAGTGATATTGAGTTTTTCTATACAGTATCAGCCCGGAGTCTGGAATATGTGCCCGATATGGCAATAGGCTCGCCCCCTATCACATCATGGGACGGAATGACGGCGAAAAGTGGGTACACTAGTTGCGCCTACCTCCTCGGGGATAGCAGGCGTGAATGTGTGTGTGTGTGTAAACATTAAAGTGTAGAAAGAGAAAATACAATATTTGGTAATACGTATCACATAATAATTTTTTTGTGAAGGGACAAGGCAGGACTTTTTAGGTTGAGGTTTGGCACGATTCTCTCAATTGCTTGAAAATCCTTCCATCTTATATACTTATTTAATATTATAACTGCCTCAGTGGCGTAGTGGTATTATGGTACGACTGCAAAGCTGAGGTCTCGGGTTCGATCCCCGGGTCGGGCAAAGTGATATTGAGTTTTTCTATTCAGTATCAGCTCGGAGTCTGGAATTTGTGCCCGATATGGCGATAGGCTCGCCCCCTATCACATCATGGGACGGAATGACGGCGAAAAGTGGGTGCACTAGTTGCGCCTCTGCCTACCCTTTCGGGGATAACAGGCGTGAGTGTATATGTTAATATTATAAATACAATGTACATTTAGATGTTTGTTAGAAGTAAACTCAGAAAACGCTGAACGGATTAGAATGAAATTTGGTACACGGATAGACCATATCCTGGATTAACATATAGATTTTTGTCCCGGTAATTTGCTCCCCTGGGAAATATTTTTAGATGACGCTGGGGATATGTAGATAGCGTTATGGATGGCAATGATTTAAGGGTTTTTGTAGAGGGAAACACAGGCCCAGCGGCGAGCAATACCTTTTTTTTTTGTTTACGCGGAGAAAGTGACTTATTACTACCGCCCAGTGTTCAAGGGGAACGACTGAGCGGTTATGTTGGGTTCACCGTGCCTTACGACCCGACGCTGAGCCGCCCGGAGAGATGGAAAACGTCGGGCGACCGCCGGGTCGAGTCCCTAACCTATGTACAACGCAATACCAACTAAAACTCCGCGGTGGCCATCTTAGGCGCATTAGGGACCTAGTATATAATATTAAATACCGAGTACTGTAAGCTAAGTACTAAAAATATATTTCTGAAAGCTTTCCTTGTCATAATTCGTGTACTTTGATATCATCAGCTGCAGTCGTACTTAACGTTAGAGGAACCACGATAAAAACATATTTATTAAACTTGCAATAACCATTATTTTCTCTCTAAAATTGAAGATAAAAACATTATGAGAGAAAACAAAAACTTAATTAAAAACGCTATGAAAATTACTCTGAGATTGTTTTTACTGAAAAGTCTCAGCCAAATTACTCTTATTGGTCGTTGTATTTTCACAAAAATTACATAAAATACAAAAAGAAACACTTTTTAAATTATATTCCCGTTAAGCCGCTTATAGTAATAACAGTCTAGGCGTTCAGTTTTAATACTAATTGCCCTTTTGAAAGAGCGTCATCAGGGCTTCTCACGACTTTATAATTTTCGGCATTTCTAAATATTTTATGTACCCTTGATTAAATATATTATATAAATGAGTAATATCAATGTAAAATTTAAATAATAATAACACACACACACACACACACACACTCACGCTCTTTATCCCCAAAGGGGTAGGCAGAGGCGTAACTAGTGCACCCACTATTCGCCGTGCATATTCCGTCTCATGATGTGATAGGGGGCAAGCCTATCGCCATATCTGGCACAAATTTCATACTCCAGGCTGATACTGAATAGAAATATCCAATACCATCTTCCCGACCCGGGGATCGAACCCGGGACCTCAGTTTTGCAGTTGCACTGTAATACAACTACGCCACCAAGGCAGTGAAATAATAACAACAATGTTTTAAATATTCTTCAAACTCATAAAAACCTTAATCCTCTACGTACAAATTCTTATTTACTTACGCAAAAAAAACATAAAAGACTTTTCGCACACAGACCGTTAAAGAGGTTTAAAGTTAAGTGAGTAAACATTTTTGTGGCAGACACATTTTCTCAATGGCAAGTATTTCTTAATTTGACTGACGCTAGCACATAATTCCGCCAGATAAAGAGAATCGGGTCTTGAAAACTCTTTTGTGGTTGACTTGATTAAAAAAAGTAAAGGAATCATTATTGCAAGCGCCGAAAGTAATAATTTTATAGTTATCAGCAATTTGTTTTTTAAATTAATGCCTTGAATAATAATAATTACCAATAATATTATAGCAAATAATTACAGTAGTTGGTTATTAAGGATTGTTAATCACTTTTATTTAGATTTTAATTACTTTATCACGACGATCTAAAACAAATTTTAAATACATAACTGGAACGGTATATTCGTTCATTCCCGAACACCGAGAACTCAAAGTAACACAGACTGTAACACAGACCACAAAAAACATCGTATAAATTGCATTCGTTATTCAACACAAGTCACAATTTTACACCAAATACGTAAACTAGATGGACTCCCACACAGGGATCAAACGTCCCTCGTTTGCGGACAAAAAATATTTTCCCATCTAAAATGGAAAACACACACAAAATGAGATGATATTGCAGCTTCCCCCTAGTTTTTCTTTAAATATGCAAATTTTAATGCGATTATGGTGAACGAGATGCAACATTTTAAACGTGGAAGGTGATATGAGTACGAGAGAGACAGCATCAAGACCTAGAGCACGTTTTAAATTCCCCCCTGGGTGCATACTTTGTGCCGTTTGCTTTATTAGTGATTTAATTTTTGTGGGGGGATCGGGGATTCGTTATTAATATGGATTTTCAGTCGTCAAGAGTCGCATTCACCACAATTAATGCTGACTGATTATTTGAATTGATCAAAGGTTAAAGGTAGTAGTCAAACTAGGTGATCCATTT
This sequence comes from Lapara coniferarum, assembly GCA_949316025.1. Lineage (NCBI taxonomy): Eukaryota > Metazoa > Arthropoda > Insecta > Lepidoptera > Sphingidae > Lapara > Lapara coniferarum. The sequence continues at coordinate 4,214,479 of OX438934.1, read as the reverse complement.
TGAGTTGGTACCATTTTGTAATGCAGAGTTATGTGGAACAATGTTGTATTTTCTTATATTACAGGTCTAAAAACAAGCAAGCAGGTCAGCAAGACAAGTGGCATCGCTCACCAACAATATCAGAGTTTTGCGGGTGAACTTTGAGGACAATAGGAAACTTCTTTATAATTTATTGGTAAAATAACTGAAGTCTTGTTCACTTATAAGATGATCAAAATGGAACTAGGACGCTGTTTGTGGCGTCTATAGATGTTGATCAAAACATCACCATAGTCATAATGATTTCTCATGTTTACGCGAATGTTAGACATTTAAATAAAACTATTTTACGGATTTTATCGCGGTTTTTTAATTTATATTTTCTCCTGACGTTTCGGAGGCTTTTCAGCACTTCGTGGTCCGCCCCGTGACCAAATCTGTAAAATAGTTTTATTTAAAAATCACCATAGTCACTTACGACAAATTGGATGGATAGAATCGCTTGAGATGACAGGCAATGTCCACTGAAATTACATATTGATAAGATCTGTGAGGTGATTGGCTACAGGACTTAACAATATCCAACAGAGACAGTGTATTTTAAAAAACAAAACATCCGTAAGATGTATCACAAGACACGAATGTTAAAATCAAATTTCAAGCAAGCGTGTACCTTTATTCGATGATTGCAAACGCAATAAGCAGGGCCTCAGCCATGCAGGACCGAATTAAATATTTCATGATGCGACACCGATGCGGGAAGCCTGGATGTGGTTACAAGTGCATAAAACATTTGACAGCTATTTCAATAGAATAAATCATTGCTAAGATGATGTGAACTTTATTCTTATTTGAAAACAGTGTTTCAGGAATATGTTTGGTTCTCGTAAACGTAAATGATAACCTAGTTGATAATAATACTTTTACTATCTCAATGGAACCTGACAACGTACAATAAATAAATCAACCTATAACATAATTTAAAGAGAAGCTTGTCACATAGATAGATATGCCAACTTTATACATATGCCATAATAAAACTTTACGCAACCAAAAACGTGATCAAAAGCCTGTATTATTGTATATTGTAGGTACTATATATATACACTCACGCCTTTTGTCCCCGAAGGGGTAGGGAGAGGTGCAACTAGTGCACCCACTTTTCACCATTATTCCGTCCCATGATGTGATACGGGGCGAGCCTATCGCCATATCGGGCACAAATTCCAGACTCCGAGCTGATACTGAATAGCAAAACTCGATATCACTTTGCCCGACCCGGGGCACCCGAACCCGAGATCTCAGCATTGCAGTCGTACCATAATACAACTACGCCACCGAGGCAGTATAGTACTTTAAAATCTTAACAGTCCCCTCATACGCGGAAACTAAAAAAAAATTGCCGTTCCAAGTTCTTACATCAAGAAACATTGTCTTCCACATCCATTTATTACAGTTCCCGGTACAAATCCCTCGGGAAATCAGAGATCACGGCACCAGGCGTTAAGTCTCATGATGGGTGTCGGAGTTCCGGATGTTTACGTCTCAGACTTTGTCCGGTTGGATGGAATGGATTTTTTTCCGGTTATTGGTGGGATGATGGGCACACACCTCCAAATCTGATCAATAATGGTTTTTGTGAAGTACTTGTAGATTAGTGTTTTGTTTATCTTAGTTGTCATTAGCAACAGTTATTCTAGTTTTTTTTAACAGTTAAATACGTTACTAGTATTTTTAGAAATATTTGTTGATCTCCATAATCTAACAAAATTATGGAAATTGTAACATTTGTGGATGCAGTTGGAATTAATTATAATGAGTATTTAGAAAGTACGTTTTTCATTATTCACCATATTTTCATTGAGTTTTATACCATACATAAGATAGCGATTCTGGTCTCGTTCCAAATACCACATAACTGAACCAGCTAAGATAATACGACACAAAACACGAACCCAACAATGGAATCACAACAGAAATCGTACGCGATGGAATTACAAAAATCTGTTGTAATTCAAATATGGACGCAGCGTCGGCACTGCAGTAATTAGCGGCTAATTCATTACGTGAACAGTTTACTGGCCAACCGTTGCAAAATAGATGAAATCGCCCACCGGCGAGGGATAATTCAGAGTGCACGGCCCACGAACATCTAGAACTAACAAAGAAAAATTGTCTGTTGTTTGATTGCTATGGTGTTTTTAAGGATTAGAATAGTCGAAAGATATATAACTGATCATTCACAGATGAGTTGAAGAGTGATTAGAATGGACATAAATGGAAATGTGATATATTTTTTTTATTGCACAGCAATAACTGGGGTCACTTTTTATGGTACCTAATAACGACATAGAATGTCGACTAATGAGAAATGATTACCCCTCGGCAGTCGCAACAATTATGCCGGCCTGTTTGTACACAGGCTGATCCCGGAACGCGACATATTTATGAAGGCCACAAAGAAAGGTTTTAACACTTTGTGTATGGTGGTTGTTTTCCAGACAGATTTATAATATTTCTACCACCAGATATTTTGGGTTACGAAAAATAATAAGCCCGTGACACTAAGCTGCCAAGTTATTAGGTCATGGCAGGGAACTAAATAAAACTACAGTTTGGTTCACTTACAATAATACATCTATGATATGTTTCTTATAGTTGAAATGTTGTATCTGGTCACGCAAGATCTTAAAATACATATATTAAAAATATGAGATATATCTAATGCAATTACACTCACGCGTATTGTCCCCGAAGGAGTAGGCACAGGCGCAACTAGTGCACCCACTTTACGCCGTACGTATGCCGTCCCATTTCGGGGCGAGCCTATCACCATATCGGGCACAAATTCTTGACTCCGGGATGGTAATGAATAGAAAAATCCAATATCACTTTGCCCGACCCGGGGATTGAACCCGAGCCCCAGTATTGCAGTCGTACCGTAACACAACTACGCCACCGAGGCAGTCTATATCTATATATCTAGTACTTGTACGATTACGCGTTAGTTACCCAATAGACGTTAGTACATACAGACGTAAGTTGTTCACTTTGAACAAAATACAATACTTTAACTGGATTGTTAATGAAACAACTTTTGCAATTAGCTATTAAAATGATCAACTATTTTATTTATTACTCAAGTTTTACACAATGTGGCGTGAAGTTGGAACTGTTTTACATATTTATGTGTCTGTGTATGTCAAAATGGAAACACATTTTATTGGATTTTGGCAGTTACTATATCTCTACGATAACTCATGTCTGTTCTTTAGATAAATATTTAAATGACCTCTAATTGCAGATTTACTTTCTTCTTATGTTATACGAGTTCAGAAGTAGACGATAGCCTAGTTGGGAATGGAACGGTCTGACGAGACGGATGACGGCAGGTTCAAAACCCAAGGCACACACCTCAGATTTTTCGAATTTATGTGTGTATTGTTTGTAAATTAACATTCGCTTTAACGGCGAAGAAAAACACAGTGAGGAATCTTAAAAACTATATTGATGCATGATGTATTTACCTACCTATAATATTAGTGTGTTACTCACACACATACACTCACGCGTGTTATCCCCGAAGGGATAGGCAGAGGCGCAACTAGTGCACCCACCTTTCGCCGTTATTCCGTCCAATGATGTGATAGTGATTAATTAGTGTTTTACTGTTTTTGCATATTTCTTATTCAAGTATTGATGCATACAAACGTTGGTACATCAAATCAACTAAAATTAAAACCTATATGCCTGAGAATTTGCCAAAAAAAATTTCGAAGGTAGAATTGTGAAGCCTGCCAACCCGCACTAGGCCAGAGTGGTAGATTAAGGCCTAACCCCTCTCAGTAGTAGAGGAGGCCTGTGCCCAGCAGTGGGACAGTATATAATACAAGGCTGGTATGGTATGGTATGGACCATAAATTACCATTTAAAGTACTTTTCAATAAGATTTTTTTAACACTCTTTTCAAATCATTTATATTTATCTAAATATTCTATACTTATTCTATGTTTTCGAACAACGATCTTATTAGAACTCATTTATATCACTTTTGCTATTTCTATCCTTATTCTACGTTTCGGATCATTTCCAATTCGGTCGTATGCTAATTCAAAAGACAGTAACAAAATATCTTCAAGCTGCACTAGTTAGCGCCTCTGCAATTACAATGTCTCGGTTCAAACTCTGCAATGCGGACTCTCTTGGGAGGCGCGCTGATATAAGTTCCCCTGTTTGTTTCGATAACTTCAACATCTCATATTGGAGATCACACGAGACTTGTTATGTAGGTTCAATCAATGTGTTGTATCTTTTCGTGTCTCAAACGATCCCAATCGCTTTTTTCGATCCATCGCGAGGATGGATCAATCTCATCATCATTATTAAATGATGCTCAGCATGTTGTATGAGACATTTGTCAATTAGCAGACTATGTAGACCTGTACGGTCAGTTACACAGGATTAAGACATAATTTATTCAATTTATGTAACAAAACTGGAAATTGTGCTTGATATGGCGATAGGCTCCCCCCTATCATATCATGGGATGGAATACGCACGGAGAAAAGTGGGTGCATTCATTGCGCCTCTGCCTACCCCTTCGGCGATAAAAGGCGTAAGTGTGTGCTATGTGTTCAACATTCAAAATGTCATCATGATCGTGTTATATCTATTAACGATGTAAATATCCACTCCATAAGAATGACCCCTTCCCTCCCCCGCAATATAATATGCGAACTACTCAATGTAATCGAACTCGCGTCCACTGATTTCTAAACCAGCTCATAGTCCAAAACGCCACCCTTAATTCATCGTTGATACAGGGTATAGCCGTGTAACTCAAACTTTTATTGCTGAAATTTCTTCAAGCAAAAATTATAACCGCTCTTGTCGGATATTAAATTTTATCATTCTGGTGGTCCCGGCTAAATATCTGTGTTTAACGGAGCGTGAGCGAACCTTTTCTTGTACTTGGCCGTGTGACGTCAATCTCTGGCTGAGGTAGGCCATTCTGTATCGTAATTTTGGAAGACATTTTTTCCATTTAAGATCTTGGAATGGTTGACCTTTTGAAATTTATGCTTGTATATTGAGGTTGTATTTGACGATTCTTATTCTTGATTAAGGGTTTTGCTACAATTAAATCTGCAGGTGAGTTTATTGAAGTCCACGAATGAAGGATATGAAATGTAACTTCAAGGAATAAAGTATAAGAGTATGGTCGAGTGAATGGAATCATGCAATCCTACAAAGGAGCTAACGACGATTTATAAACTAAGAAAATTACTTTTCCAAGTCCACTACGAAAAAGTAAACTGCTAAACAAATATTAGAACAGAGAACACGCAAATCTAATAGATGATTAATATCACCAGAATCTCAAGACATCGAGGTTAAACAATGTAGTAATATAATAACAGATAATCGATCGATCGGGGCTTCGGCGACAGGCGTTCAATCAATCAGGCTTTTTGTCAAGCACATTGCGGCCTGACGTGATCTTCGGCGGGTCGCTGCGACGTTTTTTATTGGTGTAGGTTTGATGCGTAATATTGTTTTTGTGACTAGGAGAGCACGGTTCTTCACAAAAATGTTTTCTTTGACAAATGAGCAAAGAAAGAATCGTCATCAGTTTTCTGAAACGTAGAATAAGCTTAAATTTGACATTGACCTGGGAATTGAAATCAAGATTTCACATGTTTCAAAGCTGTCGTATATTCATATATATGGTCATAATAAGGTTTAAGAAGTCAGGTTACATAACTCACAGACTCGTCCTCCTAAAATCATATACCAAAAACTCATCAACCTGTGGAATGAAAGTCTCGTCAAAATCGATGCAAAAATTTCAGCTGAAAATCTGAATTTGAACACAATATGTTTACTAGTAATAGGAGTACAGTAAAAGCCATTTTAGTTACAGACACTTAAATTTAATTCGTCTAGACATAACACAGAATAAACCTGATTAATTAGAATATTCAGAGATACGTCTTTGCCCCTAAGTCACGCAAAGTAATGAGTCCTTGATCGAGTTATTGTAGTTCCTTCTACACGCAAGGAAGGTGAAGGAAACAGTATTTTAGTCTAGAGTGGAAGTGTTTATGGCACTCTGTCGTATGTGGGGCATTTTGTTACTTACGTGGTATTTTTCAACATAATTCAGTACTACAGGGTCGGTGTGATTAGGGAATTAATTTGTTGCTCTGTATTTTTGTTTATCACTGCCTTTGAAAGGAATTCTTTTGTTATGTTTTGTTTCTTGTAATAGATATCCTACGTGGGTTTACAAGTCTGAGAAACGATAATATTCAGCGTTTTTGTTTATGAAGCTGTATTTATTACAATATGTAAAGTGAGTCGTGTTATTCAGTATTGCTCTTTATAATTTTACGTAGTATTGTAATCAGGGAAATATTTTTTCCTTAAAATGTTTAGGCCTTTTTTAAATCCTTTTATCTTGAAAAAAATCCACTGAATCTGATATCTTCAAGATGAGTTGCGTTAGTTAATAATGTTTTTTAGATATTTTAAATCCAAACGATTCAGCAACCCACACAACGGTCCAAACAAAATAACTTCAAATTGCGTAGGCTGATTTTTAAAAGTTCAAACCGTAGAATGATAGTTATTTTTAGGTTCAAACATAATATGCTAACAGGTTATTTTATCCGAAAGGTTATTTTTGTACCCAAAAAAGTTTTTAAACGTCTTGTAAACAAAATGATTAATGTTAGTATGACCAATGTAACTTGACCTATGTGATATAAGTGAAGTAATGTTATCAAAATTACTACTTTAATAAATATATGTGATTTCTTAATAAAGGAATATTCATAGACTTTTACTTTCGTTCGAACAAAATATTATCCCTTTAATTTATTGTATGTCTTATTCTTTGACATCGTTAACCTCCAAAGCGTCTGACTTCGTTAGTAAATAGACTATTCAGAAAATAATCTAGCCTAGACACAATTACGTAGCAAAAAAGTAATTCTTTGGTTAGATAATGTCTCTCGTGACAAACTGTAATATAAAAGCTCAAATGTTACGTAACCGAACAAAACGCCTATGTCGGCTTCAATTTTAATTTTTCCATGAGGCTCTGTAGCGGAGTGCCACAAGTCTAATTAAACCGCACGTATTCTGTCCGCCGCCACAGCACGAGACCGTACAAAATGTACACATTAGTTAATGTAAGTTTGTTGATCTGTGACGATATAGGGTAGTTGAACTACTTTTTTTAAATACAATTATGAGAAATGCATGCTATCCAAAATCTAATGGAAAAAGAATTTTCAATATTGGCGCAATAGTAAGTAAGCTATAAAGCTCTGAAATTTGGTGGAAGGGGTAGCTGTCAAATTACAGCAATACTCGGTTGTGACGTCACCAAGCGCCGTCAGCCATAGCGCTGCGTGCGTGCGAAAGAGATAGTGCGATATCCTCGCCACGCCCCCATTTTTGCTCACAAGAATAATTCAAAATTGAATAACTGCTTTATTTTTCGATCGATTTTGATGCTGATTTCACAAAAGAATTTCTTTTCGCATTATTTTCTGTAACATCCATAATAAAAACAAAATGAAACATAGGCAAATACCCTATTACAGAATAGTCTTACTTTTTCGTAACTAAAATGTAACCCCACTGCCCTTGATTGTAACTGAAGTAAGTTTCAGGGATAGATTCCCTCGTCAGTCGACACACATATAAAAAAATTGAAACTGAATATTCGTGGAAATATGTTATAGTCAGTAAATTCTTTTTCAACATCAGGTAACTGAATTGCTTATTTGCTGGTTTCTTCTGACTCCCATTCAAATGTGGGGTTAGCGCAACAAACTTGTTCAAACATATTGCAGAAACGATTTGAATTTGTTTTTACGATCAGACGTTAGCCTGACGTCGACTATATTGAAGTGTTAGAATGTATTTCGCCTCGGTGGCTATGAATTCTTCGGTGGCGTAGTTGTATTACGGTACGACTACAATGTTGAGGTCTTGGATTCTATCCCCAGGTCGGGCAAAGTGATATTGGATTTTAATTCTCAGTATGAACCCGAAGTCTCGAATTTGTACCCGATAAGGTGATAGGCTCGCCCCTATCACCTTATGGGATGGAATACGCACGGTAAAATTGGGTGCATTTGTTGCGCCTCTGCACCCCTTTGGGGATAAAAGTTGTGAGAGTGTATGTATACCGGGTGGAAGGGAAACGCTCTCGGAAACGAATACAGGTGATAGTATTGGTGATTCCTGGCGTGATGGCACTAAAAAAATCGCGATCGCATTGTTACAAGTTTAGTAGGATTTTCTCAAATTTCTGTATAGCTTCACGTATGGATAGATAAATCAAACTATTATTTTGAAAAACATAGTAAAAAAGTCAATATTTCAAAAAAATCGTATTGAAACACGTACATCAGCTGACGGGTTAACGACCACGTGGCCGGTGCTAGCGCAGCGCGGCGGCCGCCCAGTTTTTTGTACGCTTTACACTGTGCGCGCATGAATTACGGAAATACTAAAATCGTAAGTATTATCGCTTAGCTTTGCAAATGAATATAGTTTTTCGTTAATGTTATGGTTCTTCTCTCTTACCGTTCCGGTATAGATAGCGTTTCCCTTCCACCCGGTATAATAACTTTAAAACGAAAACGACACAATTCAAACAATAGAAAATTCTGTTGTCATTTTTAAATGACTAAAAACTAGTCCCTTATTTCTAAAAAAGGGACCGATCTAAAAGTTTTGTCCTTTTCCTGTTGGAATATGGCTGTGTTTTAACTATTGTTGTAATGATAGCTTCGTTTTAAGTAATTTTATGACGATAACTCAATTTTGTATCTTTTTGAATTGTGTCGTTTTCATCCTAAAGGTGTGATATGTACAGAATATATTTATTCAATTATGCTGTGTGTTAAAACTCTTAAGGCCTGTTTTACAACTGAGTTAATGCTGCTCCTCACATTAATGTATAAGCCATTGAAAATATACAAAAGTCCCACTATAATCAATACTCCTAAACAAATGATAATAAAATAATGAGTACTACATTATCATTTTATACGATAAATGTCAATTAAAGGAGATGTCCCCTTTTTGTATATAAACTTTATCGATATTGAAGGGGCAAAAATATGGATCTTGGATCAATTAACAAAATATTTTTAGGCCTCTCCATTTATAACAAACTTTTTTTTAAAAACGTTCATATTATGAAGACTTAAGTGTGGTTTTTAAGCAAAATAAAATTACATAAATCTTAAAATCGGAGGACTTTAAAATTATACGATTCATTGCAAAGGTCTAGTTTTTGGAATACTATCCATATTTATATAAAGTGCCTTGGTTAAAAATTTATGCCCGATTTTGAACATGTCCTTTACTTGAAACTTATGAGACGGGTCCTTAATCTCGTTAAACATTCAAAATCTCTGTATTGCAATAATTAATCGAAGGCCATTTATACTACTAACACTTATTATATTACTAACACTTATTATACTAACACTTATTATACTTAGAGCGTCATTTATATAAATACTTTCCATGCGTTCGCGATCGCCTAAATAAAACTTGGCTAGAAATTGATCATTGTGTATCGCAATTTCTTACCGGCCACGGTAATTTTAAGGCCAAACTATTTTCATTTAGGTTGGTTGACTCTCCTGTGTGCCCATGCTCTACACCTGGTTACGTGTATGAACAGTCTGCACATCACGTACTTTGGGAGTATGGTCTTTGGCATGATGAGCGCAACATCATGCTGGATAGTATGCAAGTAACATCTGGGGTTGTACACTACTTGGACCTTGTGGAAACTAGACGGAATTTCCGTGCTTTCCGGCGTTTTTGCCATACCTATTATTGGAATCAAATTTGACAGCTCATATGATAGGACCCTTTCATTGAATTTTGTCCGTGGTGCTTTACAACTGGCTTTTCTAGTTGTAAACGTCTCTAAACTTGAGGTTAGAATACCTCCTTAGTTCATTATTTTTGTCTGCCGCTTTGCTATGGAGGGAAGTGGACAATTAATATTTCCAACTCCTCCCTATCTTTCTTTTTGATTAATTTCGTTGCGGGTTACAGACATATTTATTAGAAAGAAAGAAAGAAAGAAAAACGATTTATTTGTCACAACTCACAACAAAACAATTAACATGAAACAACATAACAAAGAATAATGAAAAACAAATCAAAACTAAAAAGTACCAATAAAATAAATAACAGAATAAAACTAATAATAAATATAGTACATATTAAATGTATCCCCAGCTGGTCGTGGCTGTGACAGGTAGGTGACCACTCAGCATAATGTTGTGATTTGGTGGACACCCAAAACACAACGCTGGTTTTCAGTGGTCACCCTAAGTGACGTACGGACGCCAAGTCAGTCCGGCTGCCCAGTTACACTAATAAAATATCAAATAAAATAATAATATAAAAGTGGTGATCACTACACGGACACAACTGCGTAAAAGGATAGCTGTTAAATTAAAAAATCATACTAAAACGTATGCAGTTGCGTCGCGCAAGCCGTCGCAGGTGCACGCTGCTCAGTGCACGCGTCGTAAGCGTGGCTATCGCAATTCTATTTTCGTCACTTTTTAAATACTAAAAGTAAAAAATAATAATAATAAAATAACAATAATAATATGTAAGTCCGCCTATAGTAGGTATGACACCTAATGACGCGGCGTCTCGAATAAGTTGTTAAAATCATACTTAACATAAATATTATAGGAAACTATACGACGCAGGACGTTAGCTCATCGACAAAGCATGGTGATTATTATTTGCCGCCAGCAGCTCGGAAGTTCGCAATTGCCTTACCCATGCATAGGTCAAGAAACAAGTGTAAGTGTAAAATTACTTGTAAAACATTTCCTCACTTTTTTTTTGTTCGTCTAGTAAATGTTTTTTAAAATGCAATTTAAATGTTTCTTTTGTTTTTAGGGATCTAATGTTTGGAGGCAACAAAACATTCCAGCAGTGACTGGCTGCAAACTTAAAGCTCCCCCTAAACGCAGCAGTATTATATTGAGGAATCGAGAGCGGATTAGAAGTTGAACGAGCAGAGTAGCTATAATGATCATGTCTCCAACTTAACTTATTGTACAGGTATGCCGGTTTATGTGTATTTATCAGTCCGAACAATAAGCTTGCCAAATGTAATTTACGCCGAGCAACCATTTTTAGGACATTGTTTTGATTCAAGTATGGCGTGACATGGTTTCGACGCGCTATATTAAAACAGAATCTTGCACATGCGTTCTGGACACGTTGTATTAAACGTTCTGTACGAGTTAAGAGACACGGACCATAAACCGTATCACAATAATTTAATTTTGATAGGATTAAGCAATCCACCAGTCTCTTTCTCATGACAACACTAAGAAAATTTCTTATCCGGTATAAAATTTTCAACCTGTAAAAGCAGTTTTTTACAACGCCATTAATATGATTTTCAAACCGCAGTCCCGGGTCCATAATAAGACCTAGGTTACGCGCAGTCTCCACGCGATCTATACTCTGACCCATGATTTTGACATCAGGGCTTAACGAAATAATAGAGTTAATTTGGTTTCTGCTCCCCAAAACCATAAACTTAGATTTTTGGGGGTTCAACACGAGTGAGTTACTTAAACACCATGTAGCAATTTTATTCAATTCTTCATTTAAGATAGAAACAGCAGCTGACGTCCGTGCTGCATTAAAGGATATATAAAGTTGGGTGTCGTCCGCATAAACATGATACTTGCAATTTTTGATATTACTGGTCATATCCGCACTATATAATATAAACAAAATTGGACCCAAAAGTGACCCCTGCGGAACCCCTCTAAATATATATCGTGGAGAGGAAGAAAGTATTGAACCATCTTTTTTTCGGATATGAACGCGTTGTGACCTCCCAGTTAAGTAACTTTGAAACCACTTTATTGTTTGGTTATCAAAACCGTAGTACGATAGCTTAGACAAGAGTAGGTTGATGTTGATTGTATCGAAGGCTCGTGAGAAATCAAGGAGTGTCAATATCGTCCCCTCCCCACGATCCCGTGCCTCGAGGATGTTACCTACAACATCGGCTAAGGCTGTTGCGGTACCGAGGCCCTTTCTAAAACCTGACTGTAAATCTGGTAGAATCCGATTCGTTTCGAGAAAGTCCGCGACCTGTAAATATACAACCTTTTCCAACACCTTGGACAAACAGGGCAATATACTTACAGGCCGAAGATCCTTATAGGTTTGAGGATTTTTATTTTTTGGAAGCGGTCGTACTATTGCTTCCCGCCACAGATCTGGAAATTTACAAGATGTGATGGATCTATTTACTATTTCAGTTATAACTGAAAGAGATTGTGGTAAGGTTAAGTTCAACATTTCTTTCGATATCCCATCAATTCCTTGTGCGTTGGTAGTAATATTCTGTATAATTTTTAGGATTGTTTTTGAGTCTGTCGGTTTAAGTGAAAAAATTTCGTTACCGTATCGGTTAAATTCAAAAAAGGTTAACTGGGATATCGTGACATTGGGGTCGCCTGGGACATCGAGAAATGCTGAGTTGATACTATCCGGATCATTAAACTGCTCAAGAATCTGATTATCATTCGTGCACTCGGGAATGACATGCTTTTTTAAATTCGGCCAAAGTGACCTTGGATTATGTATATTCTCATTAATATATTTATTAAAGAACGCCTTTTTTTCATTGAGTAAGCCGACTATAGCTAGATGTTTCAAATCTAAGTAATATTGTTTATGTGCCTCAAGTTTAGAACGTCGATAACGATTGCGGGCGTCATTTCTTAATTTAAACATTAATTTTATGTTGTCCGTTATCCAAGGTGTTGGTTGGGTCTTGAATGATTTTGTTTTCAACGGTGCGTGTATGTCAAAAAGATGCGTAACATATGAGTTAAACGTATGTACCATATCATTAACATCCTCTAATCCGCAAATTGAACACCACGGTATAATACCTATATCTCTCTTGAAGTCATCTATCGAGATGTTCTTAAATGGGCGAAATGAGACAATGTTACGTATGTGTTTCTCTATTTTGAACACAATTTCGCACGTAACGAATGCGTGATGACCGAGTTCTGTAATATGGTCCACATGGACTCCCCGGGACTGCGCGTCTGTGCAAATCACATCAATTAAAGTGGCGCTGTCGCCTACAAAATGTGTGGGTGTATTTACAACCTGGTCCATATTACAATATTTTAAAAATTGCTGAAATTTATTTACCCTTGTGTTATTTATATCGAGCATATTAATATTGAAATCACCTAACAAGATCACGTTATCATAGGGAGCCAGCGCACAAAGGCTCTCAGTTATAGCGTCCACAAAAATATCCAAATCCAGCCACGGAGGCCGATATGCAGTCCCTATCAACAGTTTTTTTGATTTAACGGTGAGGCCCATCCACATTTGTTCTACTTGTGGGTGGTGAGGGTGGACATTAACTCGGGTATTAATTCCAGATTTAATGTAAAATGCGACACCTCCTCCTCGTCCTCCCCGAATATTCTCTGGGCGTGGAGTGTGCCGCAAACGAAATCCAGGAACCGCCGGCGCTCTGCCTTCCTCTCCTCTACGTAGCCAAGTTTCATTGATTGCCATGATATCAACAAGGTGATGGTTCATAGCAATAATGAATTCATCGTGATTTGTGGATAATGACCCGGCATTAAATAGACCGAATTTTATTGTATGATTATTACGCGGCATTTAAAGCAAAAACGTTAAGTGTACAAGCATATTTAAAAGTAAAATAGACTACCTCACAGTAAATTACATTAATTAACAATAACAAAACGTCCTGGTCTATGAACAAAATTAATAAAGTACATTGTATATCTAAAAACAAAATAGTATGTAAAATTAAGTATTCTATGTTTACGCTAACACACCTGTTCTCCCCACAGCCACGACATGCAGTACAAATTAAACAACAAAAGTACTTTGGCTTAGGTTTAAAATAATCATAACAAAGCACTATTAAAAACTTAATAGTTATATCAAAAAAGACTCTTATACCATAATATAATATTCTATTTGAGCGACCTTCATGCATCGGGACCAAAAACACGTTGAAGGTCAATTTCATTGCGGATAATCGTAGCTTTGTCATCGGCATTATGCCGAGTAAGTATACGTCCTTGCTTCGTCCATACGAATTTCCACCCAAGGCGTTTGCCTGCTTCGCGTGCACGCCGAAATAACAGGCGGTTATGCTTAGTGAGACGCTCATTCAAATAGAATCTTTGCGGCTGACCAGGCAAACCGAGATCACCGGTGTTAGCTCCCCGGCGCACTCGAGCGGCTCGCATCAACTCGTCGCGTAGGTCGCGGCGCGCAAGGCGCACAGCGATGGGGCGTGGCCTGGTTTCCACTGCGCCCGTGGCACTCGTCGCGTTCACTCGCCTGCCTCCGACACGATCCACACTCACAATATCGCGATCTTCTATCTTAACGCCTAACTTAGTCGCTATAAGCTTAACCGTATGTGTTAGGCTCTCGTTATCTTGTTCTGGAAAATTGGAAATTTCCAGATCATTTGAAAGCAACTGTTGGTCACGATCGTTAAGCTCTAGTCTTAATTGAGCGACTTCCTTAATCTCCTCCGACGGACCCATAAGTTTTTGCTCACAATCTGACATCCTAATATCTATAGCGTCCAAGCGCTCCTTTAGGCATTTACAGGACTCCTTCAGTTGATCCCTGTCTGTCTGAAGATTGGTTAGCTCTGCACGCAACCTTTGGAGTTCATCTAAAAATTCTTTTTTGACCAAGACGAACTCTTCCTTAAACATCTGCTGTAACTCTCGACGTAGTTCTCCCTTGAAACTATGTAATACGTTCAGTATGTCCGGACCATAATTCTCATCATGGACCGAAGACTTTGTGGCCTCTTTATTCGTATTCTCCATCACTGGGGTTGTGTCTCCTATTCCAGGCTTCAAACCCTTATGGGTACAAACGGAACAACTCCATGATGGAGCCACGGAACCAGAAGATGGCAAAGAACCGCAAGCACGATGAAAGAGTGTTTTACAAACACTACACGTAGCGGCACCTAGCGGTGACAGATATTTGGCGCACCCACCACATCTAGCCGCTGGCATTTTGTTGTGTATTGCAATCGATCTTACTAATTAGTTTCTTGAGGTACCAGTAGATGGCGTTTTTAAAGCAATTTTCGTAAATGGGAGTTTAAGGGGTATTACTATGGTGTAACAACACCATATAAAGCTGCACTGTTATAGGACTGAGCACACACACCGGCATACACTATCAATTTTATGGTCCACTTTGTATCTGTGACGATCACTGCACTTTTTATTGCTGTATATATAGTTTAGGGTAGTATTAACACAGTTTGTATTTAAGTTTTTGAATGTTGTGTTATTTGTGTTTTAAACTCCACTGATTCACTGTATAACGATAGCAATAGTTCGTACCACTGAGTGTAACAAAATGTTAAATAAATAATTATTGAAGATGCACTTGTTTTATTTTTAACGTGATTATAGATAGACTCTGGTTCTTCTAGCTCAACGTCCGTGACGTCACTCTCTCTATTAGTGTTCCCTGAGACTCGCCGAGCTTCACCGCTCGGTGTCATAAAATGCGTGCCACTGCTGATCCTGGCTTACAGGAGTTGCAGTGGCGGGTGTGAGGGCGGGATAGTCTCTAACACTTATTATATTACTAACACTATTCTTAAGGTATAAATGTTACTAACCCGTTTATGGATCTTGGATGTCCGAAATAAAATGATTATTATTATTATTATTATACAGGAAAACTCTTTGATACGGACGAAGTCGTGGGCAAAAGCAAGTAAATAATAAATGTCCTATACATTCTCTACTAACAAATACTCCGCGTTCAGTTATTGCATTATTGTACTATTAATAAATAAAAATTCTAGCATTTCGCTCTCCTCGGCGCTCACACCGTAGACTCGTTCGAAACTTTGTACGCATTCTGTAACAGTATTTTATTATGTACCAACAAGCAGACAGAAGAAAATTACATTTTATAAGGAAACTGTACACTTTTAGCAATAAATGAAAAAGTTCCCTTTAGTGTGGAAATTTAATTAGAGAGCTAAAAGCCCGCCTTGTTTGTAAATTATAATAATAGCGTTTAGTTTCTTTTCATGAGAATGGCGAATAAGTATTTAATTAAATACACTTTGATCGTCTTTCTTGAGTACTGCTACTGCTTAAGGCAGGTAAATGTATATTTTTAGACTGGCGTGAAGTCTATTGAACTAGAAAAGTGTATGGGACGAAAACTTAGACCCTTTTGTTTGTAGAATAGGACCGTGTCCACTCGTGTGGTAATTATAATCAAATCTGGTTAGGTTAGGTTACATTATACTAATATGCTCATACCTATATTTTGAGACTAGATTTTGCCCGCGGCTCCGCCCTCGTTAAAAAGTTTTTCCGGGATTAATGTCCCGCTTTATATTTTCCCGGGATAAAGTGTAGCCTTTGTGTTAATCCAGGACATGACCTACCCGTGTGCCAAATTTCATAGAAATCCGTTTAGTAGTTTTTGCGTGAAAGAGTAACAAACATCCATACATCCAGACATCTATACATACTTACAAACTTTCCCGTTTATAATATTAGTAGGATAGTAGGATTAGGCAAAGGCGCAAATATTGCACTTGTAATATCACTATAGCAGTGCAAATTTTCACCCCAGATATATCCATAACAAAGAGGGCAAGTCTATCGCGACATCAGGGCCATATTTCAATATCTTGCAAGTTGCAATCAATTTATTTGTATTATGACCATCATCAGCCACAAGACATCCACTGGTGAACATAGGCTTCCCCTGAACGTTTCCAGACCTGTCAAAATCGGCCTGTATCCAGCGTGTTCCTGCGACCTTCGTCAAGTCGTCTGTCCACATTGCAGGTCGACGGTCGACACTGCGATTGCTAGTAGGTACAGAGAGGCTACTGCGAAAAACTAAATCCGAAACGTCGGTCCGAAACGAAGAAACGACGAACTTCGGATTTAACCTTACTACCAAATTACTTCGGATCCGTCACCGTTACTTTCGGATCCAATTATTATTTTATTATTTTTATTGATTATTTTTTTTTTTAATAAAAAATGATCCGAACGAAGAAACGACGTATTTTATGTCAAATTGGTTTTCAAAGTAGGGACAACGAAAGTAAAAATGTCATTAGTGTCAAAATCCGAACATCGGATCCGTCTTCGAATCCGTCGTCGGATCCGTAACACTTTGTAGTAAGAAAACGTGCGATCCGTCACCCGAAACTACGGATTTCGTTTTTCGCAGTAGCCTCTCAGGTCTCTACTCGAGAACTTTTTTGCCCCATCACATCGTTTCAAATAAAACAACAAACTTTCAATTTAAATTGAAGTTTTATTATTTTTCACCCCATTACTACCTATTTACTATTCAGTCCGTTTTGCTACTCTCGCTTTTTGTAAAATCAATTCCCCATTTAAATATTTAATGGCTGCAGGGTTGTCAATGGCAATGACGTTATAATCCCAGGGGTGTCGCGCGTTCCAATCCCACGTAACCCTTCAGTTGACATAACACAACCCCAAATGGTGCAATATAGACTATTTTACAAACTTACTACGTACACAGTGCCATAGTCTGTATTTATTGTTAGGGTGGCAACCATGATATCGTTTTAAATAAGGATTTTGTAATACTAGTCGAGTTTTCTCAAAATTACTTTTGCATACAAATGACGAGACGAGCAAGTACCTCGCCTGATAGTAAACGACGTGTCAACAGTGGTAATACCACCTAAAACTTCCAAATAGGAACGAAAGTCAAACAGCGTTTTGAACTCGTCACTAGCACCATAGTAATATCTCGATATTCTTAATTCTACGAACAGTTAATTTAGTTTCATCAAATGTAATAAAAAGATCGTGAAATATCGACCAAAGATACAATAATACCTCGCTCTCCTAAAGAAATATGGTATATTATTTTTGATTAACTATATCAAAAGAAAGCAATGAGCGTCTGATTAATCTAGTACAGAAACATTATTATTAATCTTGGGATATTAAACCTGTAGCGATCACGATCTTTTATCACGGCAAGTTTGGTGACCAAGCAAAACGTTGCGTTCGACCATGTGACTATCGGTCATCGGAAAAATGCACGGGCAATCAGTAAGTGCGGCCGACGATTGCCCAAGCATTGGTCGCGTGTTCGTCGTCGACAAAAAGACGAAGATGCAGTTCCTGGTCGACACTGGTAGCGACCTCTGTGTCTTCCCACGATCAAGCTTATCAAGACAGCAAAGGCAAGCAACAGATTACCAACTGTGTGCGGCAAACGGTACGCCGATTAAAACTTACGGCTGTGTTAATTTTATATTAAATATAGGTTTGCGTCGCGACTTCAGTTGGCAATTTGTTGTGGCCGATGTAAACAGACCAATAATAGGAATAGATTTTTTATCTCATTATAATTTAATTGTTGACTGCAGAAACCAGCGTCTTGTGGACGGCAATACAACACTCGCGACCCCGACTTCACCTGCTCGCTCGAGTGATGCGATCCCCTCAGTGAAGGTAATATTTGGTGATTCTACATACACTCACATACTACGGGATTATCCAGACATTACTCGACCACCAGGTTTTTGAAAGCCTTCACTCGTTAAGCCACCCAGGGGCTGCAGCTTCAATAAAGCTAGTAACCCAAAGGTACATTTGGCCGGGTGTAAAAAAGGATTGCAGAGAATGGAGCAGATCGTGTTTAGCTTGTCAACGCGCCAAAATTTCACGTCATGTATCAGCACCACTTGGGACCTTTCAACTACCAAAAGCAAGGTTCATGCATATACACATAGACCTTATAGGCCCTTTACCATTGTGTCACGGATTCCGATATTGCCTCACTGCTATCGATAGGTTTACGCGATGGCCTGAGGTAATACCTATACCAGATATAACTGCGGAAACTGTGGCTCGGGCTCTAGTGAGCGGATGGTTTTCGCGATTTGGATGTCCAAAGGACATTGTTACTGACCGTGGCAGACAATTTGAGTCGACACTCTTCAAACATTTATCGCAAATCGTAGGATTCCAACATAGGCGCACCACAGCGTACCATCCCGCATGTAACGGACTTATCGAAAGATTTCACAGACAGCTGAAGGCCGCCATAATATGTCATTCTGGAACAAATTGGGTAGAATCTCTTCCTTTGGTATTACTGGGAATAAGAGCAGCTCACAAAGAAGATTTGAAGGCTACTCCAGCCGAGTTGTTATACGGAGAAACACTCAGGTTACCCGGAGAATTATTTCACCCAGATGCCGACGACTCCATTGACATTACAGATTATGTAAATCGCCTTAGGACCTACGCAAAGAAACTGCAACCCGTGCCAACATCACGCCACGGTTCCAAAACCATATTGGTTTTCAAAGATCTAACTTCAGCAAGTCATGTTTTTCTTAGAGATGAAACAGTAGGTTCACTCAAACCAGCCTACAAAGGACCTTTCAAGGTACTACAGCGAGGAAAAAAAACATTTAAGCTCATCGTCAACGGTAATGAAGTCTCTGTTTCCCTTGACAGACTCAAACCTGCATACATATTACATGACACAGACACCAGCAATAATACATCACCTACTAGCACAAACACATATGACACCAAATCTCCGGATACTGAGGGTGATGGCACTATTCGAGCTACCAGATCAGGTCGTCGAGTCCATTTTCCAGATTATTATCGCCCATAGACATGGTCTCTGGAGGGGGGTGATGTAGCGATGCTACTACTTGTGGGTGACTGATATCACCACATTAATTAATTTAGTACTTATACATTAAGCTATACTCAAAATTATATTAAAGCAAAAGAAATAAAAAATAATCAACGTACGGACAAATAAATATTAATATGACAATAATTTTTATATAGATAACCTCGCTTGTTTTGTTAAGTAAAATGATTACGATTCGATTGTTTGCATCGGCTACCTGGCGCGTGACCTCAATTTGGGTTCGCCGTACGTTGATCGATGTATGCGTACACGAGAACTGGCCATCAGTCGGTTTACCACTATATCGTGACGCGTGCGCTGGCTAAAATATCACTTGCGCCTTTCGTTCTTCCACTATCTTAATAATATCCGTCGTGCTCTTTCTCCTAACTATTTTCTTTCTTACTCCTTCTATAAACTATATACTGTTGTGTAATTGTGGTTCTGTTAACTGTTAATAAACTATAGTGACTATCTGTGCTTATTTTATTCTTCACTTCGAACACTCTCT
The DNA here is from genome assembly GCA_949316025.1 of Lapara coniferarum. Classification (NCBI taxonomy): domain Eukaryota; kingdom Metazoa; phylum Arthropoda; class Insecta; order Lepidoptera; family Sphingidae; genus Lapara; species Lapara coniferarum. Next base: position 4,194,162 of record OX438934.1, on the reverse strand, counting down.
TCACTACATTATATCTACCACACAACAACTACAAACCATTTGTTATTACTAGATCAAGCTGTAATGTATTAATTGTGAGATGATATATAATGATACACTATACATACACGCGATACATATATCCCATTAATATTATATTTGTATGGCTATAGACTAGCCCCCTATCACATCATGGGACGGAATACGCACGGCGAAAAGTAGGTGCACTAGTTGCGCTTCTGCCTACCCTTCAGGGATAAAAGACGTGATTGTGTGTGTGTGTGTAATATTATATTTGTGTGGAAGTTTGTAAAGGTTTACATGTTTATTAGAAGTTAATAACCGCTGAATGGATTTAAATATCTAGTACCTGAGTATCTAGTACAACATTTTGAATTAATGTATACGCTACTCTTTATTCAGGTACGCACAATGAGGCTTTTATTCTGCTATTGAATTGCAAATGGAACAGTGAGCGATGCCTAGTTTTTATCGATGATTTACCTATTTCGTATTTTGTGTCTGACTTTCAAACTTTATGATGTAAGGAAAAAAATAGTAAGATATTGATTATTAAAAAAATAATACGAGGTTATACGGGTTGAATAATCACCAAAAGGAATCAGAAAATTCATCAAGTTACCAGCAAAGTATTTTGATTATTATGTAAAATGGCTATTAATCGTTGGTTATGATATTGAGAAAATAAGTAAACCAGTTTTAGAAAAAAACACTTTTGCACGTAGTTTATTTGATCCCATTCTAACGTAAAGCCGTTATACACGCTTTAAATCATGTTGCAAAAACAGAAATTAGACTTAACGGAAAAAAACAATTCATTAATACGCAAAAATAAACTTCACAAACAAATTTAAACTTACTCCGCGTGGTAACCCTACCCACGCTCCCCAGCCACAGCCAGAGAATTTGCTCCCAATGTCGACGAACTCTTAAATAAATAAGGGCTGCGTTTGTGACGAATACAAACAGAACAGTGGCAAAGGACTGTGCCCGACGGTTGCACTGGCTTGGGGTGTGTGAAAAGTTATGCTACTCTCTACGTAATAGGGGCTTATGTCTCGGGTAACGCCTACAACTTCCTTCCTTCATAAAATGTATACTAGGAAATATTTAGTAAGGAATTTTGTGATGAGTAAAATGAAATGAGTAACTCACCTGATTACATTGATGTTTGTTCCTAATACTGCACAAATTCTCGGTAATTGGTTGTAGGATTGCTCCTATTATAAGGGATCTTACATAGCTGAAAAATGTGTTGACACCACCTTCTTGTACCCTAAAGGTATGATTTTTAATGTATGTGTGTGACAAAGACAATGCGTCACTATAGAAAACTGTTTTTTTTATTGCACTGAACGACGAGACGAGCATGTCGTTCGCCTGATGGTAAGCGATACGACAACCCATAAACAGTACCAACACCATCCAGCACCTTGAGCTACAAAATACTGTGTGGCATTCCACTGCGCTCGTCATCCTGAGACATAAGTTGTTAAGTCTCATTATGTCCCGTAGTTACGCTGGCTACAATGCCCTTCAAACGGAAACACAACAGTGCATGCACACTGCTGCTTGGCGGTAGAATTAGACATTGCGATGGTACCTATCCAGACAGACTCTTACATATGAGAGACCTACCACCATTAAACGTCAAATGAATGTCAAATCGTTGGTGATTCTGCCCTGCGTTGATCACCCTGATACACCTCGGAAGGAGTATTAATTTCAGCATTCCTCGCAAATTTTTCTATCAATTCGTACACTACTATTTATATCATCTACAAGTATTGTAATATACCCCTGAGTAATTCACGAAATTCCCCAGTTAATTAGCAAACAAAATCCATAGTCATATCATTTTATAATAATCCGGTAAGGGTAATTATTTTTCCCGCCACCATGAGCCGCAATGCGTCTAGATGAATGTCGTTACAAGCTCCATTTGAGTGAGATTACCCACGTCTTTATCGTCTTTATACATAACATGGTGGGGAATTATGACCCTAATTGTGATTTGGTCAAAGCTTATGATATCTTTATTCGGCGGGTATACGTTTGGAAACCATTGTATTATGGAGGTATTATATTATTTTTTTGCGCTTTCGTTAGTCTGTTCTCAGGGTAGAATAGCAATAGTGTTCTCATAATTTGGCTTGCTAAATTAGTAAAATGTTTTTTGGAATCGGAGTTAGAGATTAGTTATTCAGACTAACGACAGTCTTCAACTTTACAAATATTCGGCTTGTTGATAAATATAATGAAGTTCTAGTAATCTAGCTGCGTCTGTCTGTCTGAACGCGATAAACTCAAAAACTTTCCAAACGCATTTAGATGAAATTTGGTAAAGAGATAGTTTCAGATCCTGGGAAGGGCATAGGCTCCTTTTATTCCGGCAAAATCTAATTAACTCGGGCGAAGCCGTAAGGAAAAGCTAGTTCTACATAAGCTTTTCCACTCTGAGGCATTAGAGATGCATATGCAAGCGCACTATAAAATACATTTTGAAGAATCACAATTGTAAAACAAAATAGCCCAAAGAGAATCACTCCCAACGAGAGCTGCAATAATCGTAATAATTATTCCGGCATACTAAATTGCTTCTTCGCGCTCGGTTAAAGGGGCTAGATTGCGGAAGGGTGGTGAACATAAGACTAGCCATTCCAGGACATAATCGTACGAACCAGATTTAATTGCAGCAAAGACATTAAATGGTATACTTAGTTATTCAAATTGTAGCCTTTTAGGTGACAAACAAGCAAGTCTGATGCTAAGTGATCATTGCCGTGAGCTTCCAGAACTTTAGAGGTATTCATGCACGCCGGCATAATGGTGTCGACTTACGAGGGATAGTCTGTCGTCAGTCGTTACTTTATTGCTTACCAGCAAGTACAGTGGGGTCATATTACCGTGTACGTAAAAAATGACGATTGTTTACAATTAGCGAGGTTTGAAATTCAGATGGTTTCCTTAATACATAAGCTAACATCAGAAAGATTAGGCAGAGGTGCGAATAGTGCTTCCCATATTGATAAATTTATCAACCCATGACGTAAGAATTGCTGTATCGGGCACAACGCCGGTGTTCTGGCTTTGCATCAAAAAACCGGGCAAGTCAGAGATGAACTCACAAATCGAGAGTTCAGACAAACTTGTAGATAAGGTATCTAAGTATATAAGTTGAATAGTCTGCCAAAATAAATTAATTAAATTTGAAAAGTTTGTAATTTTGCTTTTTGTTATTGCAGTAGGTTTGCAGATTTTTCCATTAGATGTGCTGCACCATTTCTATTACCTTGCTCCTTGTCAAATTTCATGACTCTACGTCAAGGAGAAGAACCCTATGGCTTTTGATTCTCCTGCGAAATAGCACAATATGCTACATAAACGAGCATATCTTTTGGTCACGTTGACTTACAATATTGATTTTTTCACAGCTGAAAGAGACCGTAGACTCGAGTATTTGGTATAAATTTCAACTTGATATCTCTACGACTTCCTGAGAAAAGGGGTTTTGACAGACAGATAGACAGATGGGCAAAAAGTGATCTATAAGGGTTCCTCTTTTCCTTTTGAGGTACGGCACACTAAAAACAAAAAAAAAACATAAGCAGTAGCTCAGCCTGGAGATCGAATCCAAAACCCTTCCGTTTTTACAGCTATAGTACGATTAGACCAAAGGAAAGAAATAAACTTTTGTTAATACAAAATATTAGACATTAAGTCAACCGTAAGCCTAAATCGATTTACGAACTCGTTTATTCAGCAGTTTTACTTTCTATCAAGAGTAATAATTTAGGCACTTTCAAGGTGTTGAGAACTGAAGCGTCACAAATAACTTAACGCAATGCTATTATTTTTGTTCAAAAACCGTGTCAAAGGTTCCGTCAAATATTAAACTAACGTAAAAAGTGTCCTTTACTTAAGAGCTTTTTAACTTTATTGTAATTTTTAAAACAAATTTCAAAGCTCGATAGAACTAGAATGAAATCAAAAGTGTATTTTCTGGAAGGATAAATTTTTCCGACGTTTTTGCTATTTCCAAGAGCGTGACCCGGTTGGCTCTTAAATAAAAAGTCAACCGTAAAAACGTTTTTAGAAATTCATTTCGTTGCTTCGGAATGTTCGTAAAGAATTCTTTCAAATTTAAACTTCTCTAACTCAGTTACAAAGATTCAAAACATTCACGAAAATATACGACGGAGTTATTATTTTTACGAGTTATGAAATGTTGATAATTCATGTATATTAGAAATATTACTCAACGTAAAATATTGATACATAAGTCATGACTAAAGTAATATGTCAAATTAAATCCGAATTATTGCTTTCTCCATGAATTATGTAGGCACTACTGTACTAGTATTGCTCGCGGCTTCCCCCCCTTTTTTATGGCGGGGAAAAACGCGTTATCGCTACCACCACTGTGGGGTGAGTGGAATGGTTATGTTGGTTTCATCGATCTTACGGCCTAATGTTGACGCTCAGGAGTATAGCATTGGACCGACCCTAACACTATGTATACCCTACACCGGCATACCAACCAAAACCCGCGGTGGCCTCCGTCGGCGCATACGGGATGACCCCGGGTATCTTGTTGCACTAAGATAGCTGCACGGAACCGCCCCTGCTGCTCGCGGCTTCCCTGCGGGAAAAAGTTTTTCGATATAAAAATATTTTCACGCGATAAAAAGTAGCCTATAGCACTCAGGAATAGGTGATATAAATACATAGGAAGCTTCCTATTAGTGAAAGAATTTTCAAAATCGGTTCAGTAGTTCCTGAGATTAACCTAACAAACTCTTCAGCCCAACACGTAATCGCTGGCCAACAGGCTAATTACAAGGCCGTCCAGCTAGCAACATAGTTCGATAGAAAACCCACTCAGTGTTTTTCTCTGTATTTACTTGACTGACACTAGAAACCTAGTCATAAAAAAGAAAATAGTGTTAAGGTTCGTTATTTGACTGCCTCGGTGGCGTAGTTGTATTGCGTATGCGTTAGGAGTACGACTTGCGCGCTGAGGTCCTGGGTTCGAATCACAGGTCGACCCAAAAAACTTTGTGACTGGGTTTTTCCATCTTAAAAAAAATACTCAGTCGCAGCTCGGAGTCAGGAAGTTGGCGGTGTGATACCCCTGTGCCTCGGAAAGCACGTAAAGCCGTTGGTCCTGCGCCTGATCTCTCTCCGGTCATGTCGGATTGCCGTCTCACCGGGCTATGAGAGTGAAGGAATAGCTAGTGCACCTGTGTATTGCGCACACACTTGTACACTATAATATCACCTGCGTACCTGGCTGATCTCCGTTGAGATTGGCTGCCGTAGCCGAAACTGGCTAGGAGGATTTCATTTTCTTTCATTTAGATTCAAGCCCGAACACAAAAGCGGTCGCACAGTACTCTTTTAAGTTAGAAACGTTGCGGTAGTACCTAATACCTATTCCGCCGGACCCTATGAGCTTAGAATATCTTTTAGACATCGAAAGAATTACCGAATCCCTCTGAAATAGAACAACGAAAGACCAAAATAGTATCAGTCTCTGCAGGAGTAAATCAATCAAATCCCCGCGTGCCTCATTAATTCTCATTCATTCACACGAGACTACGTTTCCTGAATCCTAAACGCATGTCGTGATAGCCGAACGAAATGTAATTAAATGACGCGGATTTCTATTTAGAGTGGGACAATCAAATTTACTGGTTGAATAATGGACGGCCAACAAACAACAAGCACTATTTTGTTCGCTCTACACCGATATAGCTCTGGTGGCAAAGAGTAGCGCAGAAGGGACATGTTGTTGATTCTACTAGCATATTTTAGCAAATATATTAGTGAAATTATCGTAAATTAATACGCAGAATTTTAAAAGGATACACTACTAACAGTGCTAACCTTATAGGGAAGGATTAGAAAAAAGAATGAGCTCCCGAAACACGCTGGGAGCAGGCTAGTTTTGACAGGTCCATCTGTAAATCTTTGGAAGAGGTCTATGTTCAACAGTTGACTGCATGTGGCTGATGATAATGGTGAGCTTCCAAATATCTTATTCACCATATGAAACGCTATAGTAAGCAGTCACTTTACTTTACTGTTTTGTTCCTGTACCGTACAGTTATACCTTCAGTGAAGTACAATTAGTTCGACGTTTGAATTCTTTTGACAATTCACATTGCTCCTTGTGGATTCTGGAATGATGTTCTAGAGGACAGGAAACAACTAGATAAGGTAAGTGGTTGCCTGACGTCAAGTGAGATCCTACCGATGTGTTTCGTATGATGAGTTCAATTCCATGAGGTCCAAACACGCTTTTTCCTCCCTTAATAGTGGCCCACGTGAGTGTCTTGGGTTTCGAGATCAGCCCGTATACATCCGGATTCAAACAGGTCGACATAATTACGTCGACTGGCGACGGACCACCATCTTTCGTTACTTGACACTATATGGGCTCCACTTCGCTTACAATCAGATGCAGTGAGGTAATTTTGCCGTACTTATATTAAAAAATCCTAATTATATCTTCTAAGACTCGCAACGCATCCATGATTCTTCTGATATCGTTAAAGTTTACAATAAAAAAAAAAATAGATACGCAACCCACTTGCTGTATAAAAATCATCAAAGATATGCTACCATTCTACGTATTTCAATAATCTATGCCACAAACCGAGCCAGCTGCGTATTCCGCTCGGTGTACCTTCGTTTCACACGAGCGTTGGTGCACGCTGCCGGACGGAATAGGTAACTTGTGTTGCACACGCTCGTCGAATCTACACGCTACGTAATTTATCCGGGTTATGATTCTATTTGGAAAATGATAGAGTGTTTCCCTGCGGTTGGGTCGGTTTGAGAGTTTAATGCTGAGCAAAAATTCTGTGCAGTTGTAGTTGTCTGTTGTGCAGGGAATGGAGATAAGCTTACACTTTATGCCTATAGGAGTAGATAGAGAAATTTGTACTTTAATAATTTGATACTTAAACTCTTCCTATGATGTAACATGGTGACGTTATTACCAAATTCTAATCACGGTCCATTTGAGTTTAATTTTCGTATATTAAGTTCATACAAGTTTTAAGACCGTTTTAATATACAGAACTCAATTTCGCTCTGAAGTGGGATATCAGGTCCGCATCTTAAGATAGTCGCTATTTAATAAACCCATATTAACATCAGCTTGAATAACATCTTAAGTTCCTAATGTGACGGATTTTGACAGCTAAGTTTTGTTCGAAGAACAGCACTTACTGAGCTGAGAACAGGCTCTTAAAGGACAGCTTAAGCATGGTTTATTAAATAGTCCAACACATTAAATTTCTACTTGAGATTCTATTCAAACGTCAGATTGATTGATTAATACTGGCCTTAGTTCCCAGCAAAAAAAAAAAAACTACGTAGATTTAGTATCTTCTTTATTAATAAGTTTAAGCAAAAATTTTAAACTATGTAATTAATTTTCCAAGAAATATAAGGCTTTTTTATTTTAATTTTATTTATTAGTTCCCAGACTGGGAGTCAAGTTCAATATCAATGTAAAGGCGTCAAACTGAAGACAAGACACGGCTAACCGTTTAATTGATACATTGAATGAATTATCAAATGTATGAACTATCAGAGATGAATATTCAATGACTAGTTATGCGTTCCATGGATTTCATGTCTGTTTTCCTTCTATAGTGAGAAATTCATATAGTTTTATAGCTTTTTTTAGAGTGATAAAGATTTTTAAATAACGAGGATAGCTGCTCCTCTGATCGTAAGCGGAGTGGGGTTCAGACAGAGAGTCAACTAACGAAAGATGATTATTCACCATTTTATAATATCGAAAATAGCGGTGGCGTAGTGGTATTATGGTACGACTGCAATGCTGGTCTCGGGTTCGATCCCCCGGTCGGGCAAAGTGATATTGAGTTTTTCTATTCAGTATCAGCTCGGAGTCTGAAATTTGTGCCCGATATGGCGATAGGCTCGCCCCCTATCACATCATGGGACGGAATAATGGCGAAAAGTGGGTGCACTAGTTCCGCCTCTGCCTACCCCTTCGGGGATAAAGGCGTGAGTGTATATGTATGTTTATAATATACAAATACTTATTCAAAATGAACAATATTTTCGTCATCAAAGCTTCCCCTTTCAAACACCACTTAGGCAGAAAGTAATACATTTTTCTGTTTCATTTACCCATTACACAGCTTATTAGTTATGCTATGCAACGCCACAACCACCGCCGCGCACCAATTATTTGGAGTGCATAAACCATTGTGCTAGATTGAATTTGCGGTAAAAACTCCCACACTTAGTAATGATAATTGAATAAAAACATTCGATTTGCATTGTAACAAAATTGATTTGGACGATTTTGGACCGGATTTGTGGCTGCTATTGTGATGAATTATGTTAGTTCTAATTGAGATGCCATTAGTTAATGATGACTATTACTCAGGTTTGAGGAGAGGTATTGTCGACAACTCACGTCGTTTAGATCTCTTCGAAGGCACACACTCTATATGAGTCTATACCATGTTTAGGCAATAAAATCTAGGCAAGTATCACAGGAATGTCTATTACAACAACAACAACAACAACAACAATACATTTATTTGCACAAAGACCATAACAACAAAGAAGTTAACATGCGAAAATAAAAAAACAAGTATACAAATAAAAAAAAAACCAAAGAGAATAAAAAATAAAAGAAACACGCAAAAATAAAATAATAATAAAAAAAAATACAAAAGAAACGCGTGTGTCGTGCCGAACGTCATGGTGTGAGTGCAAAACGGGCCTCATTCAGCACAAGCCGCGGGCGAGCCACGACGCTGGTCTTCCATGGGCCCGACGCGTTGTGAACGCGGTATTACATTACAGGGTTTCTTCTTCAGCCTTTAGAAGTCCACTGCTATAGGCCTTCCCCAAAGATTTCCAGACCAACCTGTAAGAAGTGGCCTGTATCCAGCGGGTTCCTGTGAACTTTATAAGGTCGTATGTCCACCTAACAGGATTTATCAGTTCAGTATTAGCCTGGAGTCTGTCACGTGTGCCCGATATATCATGGGCGGGAACACATGGTGAAAAGTGGGGCCTTAGTTTCACTACTGCTTACGACTGAATAACAGCGTGATATGTAGGTGAGTGCATAAACATATTTTGCCTTTAAAATTTTCTTTAATTCTTTTGTCCTTTGTTGTTGAAGTCGACAAGCACGCATATTCAATATTGGACTTGGCTTCCATATTTCACATTTATGTTTTGATGGGATTATAGAAGAGAAACCAATTGAAAACGCGGCACGTGTAAAACTGCCATTGAATATAAGGACGTGTGCATAATGCTAAACACATAGGACCCGAGGGAAATCAATGGGCGGCGACAAATCTCGCGATACGATACCTGGCCACGCATAAATCTGCTTTATAGTGACCACCATCGGACATTCAACAGTGTTTTTTACTTAGAAATATGGTTATGTTTAGAAAAGGTGAAAACCTATATTCGTTCGAAACAAGGACATAAAAGACATACAGTCTATCTACACTAATATTATAAAGAGGAAAGATTTGTATTTTGAGCATGTTTGTAACGAATAAACTCAAAAACTTTTGGACGGATTTCAAAAATTCTTTCACCATTAGAATGCTAAATTATCCTTGAGTAACATAGGTTACTTTTTACCCCGGAAAACGTTTTATGCGAACGGAGCCGCGAGAAAAAGCTAGTAGTTTATAATATGTTTTATGTACTTGTACAATATTTTTAATCCACGAAAAACAGCGTTTTGCTTGATCCGATATTAAGCATGGTGATATCCATGAAAAGGTTAATAATTATAAATCAACTTAGTTATAAAGCCTAGTTGGGAGTGGAACGGACTGCTGAGACGAATGTCCGCAGGTTCAAAACCCAAGGGCACGCACCTCTGACTTAAAAAAAAATTTGTGTGTATTCTTTGTGAATTGTCGCTCGTTTTAACGGTGAAGGAAAACATCGAGAGGAAACCTGCATACCTGAGAAGTTCTCTGACAGACTTCACATACCTTCAAAATTCAGAAAACTTCTCAGGTATGTGAAGTCTGCCAACCCGCACTAGATCAGCGTGGTGGACTAAGGCCTTAACCCTCTTAGTTGTAGAGGAGGCCCGTGCTCAGCAGTGGGCAGTATACAATACAGGGCTGGTATGCTTACAGCTACTAAAGCAACTATAGATTTTCATAGCAATATAGGTAGTGTATAATTTTATTTCAACGTGTGCGCGGATATTTATTTTTCATACAGCACCGCTAAGTCACCTCGAAGTACTTGATCATGAACGGTAGAATTCACATAGTGTTTACTGACGAGGCATGTTTATCCCTCTCCAGTCGTTACAATTATGCCGGCCTGTTTGTAACCTTACAAACACAATTCAATAATAAAAAATTCAATGCGACACAATTTGACTCATACATTATTAATATTAAACATTTTACTAAGAAATGAGTCGTACACGTCCAAAATTTCCGAACAAGAAAAACGCTTCTAAACACCAATCAACTGACGAGTTTCACGAAATTATAATTCTTGAACTCATCAACATTCAGCACATTAATGTACAGTCAGCCATAAAAACAGCTGAACAAATTGAAAACTTCAAATATCTAACCTATTTATTTATTTTGTGTGTTTAATAAACATCATAATTTATTATCAAAAATATCAATTTGTCTACTTTCGTGGCCTTGTCCAATCTGTTTTTCTTCACTGTTATACACCTAAAAGGATTGACTTGTTTTGAATAAAGAACAAAATTGAAATTAACTTTAGCATATGGGTTTATATTTTATATTTTTTTATATATTTATTCGGAAAACAAATAGAACAATATTTCCTTGAACTAGATTAACACTGAAATATATAAATATATGTATGATAGAACCCAGTGGAAAGCGTTAGAGGAGGCCTACGCCAAGAGGCACGCTGAACTGCGGGACATTTTGTAGTATAGTTTTATAACTGTAACCAAATAGTTCAGAATAAATGGGCTTATTATTATTATATAAATATATCCAGCAAAGTTCCCACGGTAAGTAGTACATATTGAGCTAAAAAAGTGACGCAACGCGGTTATAAAAACATTAATAAAAAAAGAAGAAAAGAACGAGATGAGTCTATAATATTACATCATTAAAAAACATCAAAGCAGAGAGTGCTCAGCTTAAGAGCCAGATTTCAATAATGTCATAAGTGATTTCTTAAAGCTATTACAAGAAACTAGGAATAAGTCAATATCACAGAATTTGTTGTTGTAGTTTTCACTTACTCTACGGATAAAAGCATTATCTCCATAATTTGTTCGTTAAAATAACAATGAAAAACGTTGTTACAGGAGTTAGCACGTGGACAACTAAATAATATATCTCTTAGTACGTAAGAAGAATCAATATAATAATTAATTTTAAATAAAATCAGTTAACAGTTATGTAATCATTAATTTTTGTGACTGACTGTACTTATTCGTTTGTAAAAATGACGGGCCGTTTTTGCACACCCTCTTTTCGCTAACTTAGTGGAAGCTAAATTGTTTCTTAAGAGTTTTTTCGCGTTCTTACGTAAGTATAGTAAATTCATTATAATGTTAAAACTCCCTAGGGATTTTATCCCAAGTCATTAAACTGATTAATATTTACGTTAAATTGTATGAAAATGAAGACAAAAAGTACCTCACGTCTACTTACATTGTATAAAGTGTTAATTAATCTCTTTATTAAAATATTTTCTTTCGGTTATTTGATGATTTTTGTTAGAAAAAGTGATGGTGCTTTAGTTACACATTTTATATTTTATTTAGACAGTCAAAAAGGATTCTGTCATCATTAAATATAAAGTTGTTGTTAGCACCAAAATAATATTGGAAATAAATCTATCTTGTTTAGTTTCCAAACCTGGCGACAGATTTCTGCGAATTTGTAATGACAAGAAATTTATATTTGTGTGTCAATAATTAAAGACTTTCTTTCGTTCTGAATTGGCTGGCATCAATTTTGCCACAATTACTAAAAAAAGCAATGAAAACATAAAATTTTACCTATAATTTTTCATCGAAATTATTTAGTTTAATGGGCTTTTATATATCAAAGTTTCAATATAATTTATTTTATATTATTATCATAATCTTATAACTTAAAAATCCTTTTTCATTCATTCCTTTTGCTACAACCTATAGGTTGCTTGCATATTATATAAAGCAAAACTGTACATTCTGTATCAAGACCTAGAAATAACCGTAAACAAAGTGATACTCCATATTGGGGTGGTTTTCTATGTTTTATTTGTCCATTATTTTATATGTTATTTTATACAGAAAATATTACGAAAAAATAGGTTGAAAAATAAATCATTAATTCATATTTGGAAAGTAGCTGTAAGCAACAGCGGGGCGTGGTGGTTATTGCGTTATCTCTTTCTCACGCATGCAGCGTTATTGCCACTGACATTTGGTGACGTCACAGTCTGCTATTTCAGATATTTCACAGAAGCTTTTCTGCCAAATTTCAAGTTTATTAACTAAGTAATTTATTATTAAATGGATTTTCAAAATAATTTCTATTGTGATAGATTTACATAATTTCTTATAAATTTATTTTTTTAAAAAGTAGTCAACTATCCTGTTCGCACCGATGCGACGCGATGTTCTAAATACAACTGTACCTACCTCACATTAAGAATCATTTTATTCCCTATTATCATATCTTCCAAGGTCTGGTATTATCCTCTCGCAGCCGCGCCGAGCTGAATAAACGGCTGACGATAGTGAAAGCCCACAAGCCCTGGCTTGCAGAGTACGGCTTTGCACAGATATTCGTGTGATTTTTGGATTTAAAGTACCACTTACGTTCGCGGTTCGTTGTTGAAACAATACGATTATTATAGTACTAACTAGTTTTTCCGGGATAAAAATCCCGTTATATATTTTTTTTTATGGCATCGAATGACGAGACGAACATGCCGTTCGCCTGATGGTAAACGATACGACCACTCATAAACAGCAGCAACACCATCCAGCACCTTGAGTTCCAAAGTACTGTGTGGCATTCCACTGCGCTAGTCATCCTGAGACATAAGATGTTAAGTCTCATTATGTCCTGTAGTTACACTGGCTACAATGCCCTTCAAACCGAAACACAACAGTGCATGCACACTGCTGCTTGGCGGTAGAAATAGACATTGCGGTGGTACCCACCCAGACGACCCAGACTCTTACATGTGAGAGTCTTACCACCAGTAGAACCTTCCCAGGGTGTCAAAATAACTCCATACCTAATTTAATTGAAATCCATCGGTAGTTTTTGAGTTTATCGCGTACAGAGGCGACGGACGGTTTTGTTTTATACTATTTTATAAGAATAATATACTAGACAAATGCCTCCGTGGCGTAGTTGTATTGCATGCGCAGTACAAGGTTTGAGGTCCTGGGTTCTAATCAAAGTCGAGTCAGGTTGTTTTTTTTTGTTTTGTATCAGAGTCTGTTTGTGCCCGATATAGCGATAGGTTCATCATGAGATGGAACATAGATGGCCGAAACTGGGTGCCTTAGTTACATCTCAGCCTACCCCTTCAGGGATAAATGTGGGATGTGTGTTTGTTTGTGATACATGATTGTGATAGTAGATTATAAAATTATGTTCGACTCATCAACTAAACCAAATATACCCTGAGATTAGTTCCCATATCGCCATCATCTTCTAGGTGTTTTCAGATCTTCCAAGGATGCCATCACTAAGGGCGCGTTCACATATAATGTCTGTTTTACAGGTCCGTTTAAACGTATCGAGACACGCGGCAGCGTGTCAAGCCAAGCAAAAAAAAAAGAAAGAAAGAAAGAAAAGGAAAGAAAGAAATGTATTTTATTTGTCTTGGCTAGTTTTATCAGAAAATATTTTTTTTCGAAGAGTAGGATATGTTGACTTTACAATATAAAAGCAGTAACATAAAGATAAGTTTATTACCCAAATATAAGAAAGATTGTATGTGAAGACTAGCCAAGTCAAATCTTGAGCTTAAAATTATACTAAGTTATCTGCTTTGTGTAAATAATTCGACTATTCAAATTTAAGAAATTATATTTTTAAATATCATACATTGTCGTAGCAGAAAATCAAAGAAATATTAGTTTAAATTTATTTTAGATTGGATTGTGTTCTTATAAATAATTTTCAGGATTATCTACAGGGCTTGGTAACCATCAAGATTTCAATTCTTTCGTCGGTGAAGTCGACCAGCACGCATATTCTTAATATTAGACTTGGCTTCCAAATTTCATTCCACGTTACACATTTATGTTTTTGATGGGATGTGTTATTAGCGTATGTAACAACGTACGCTAATAAAACTTATTTTCTTATTATATTTTCCCAAGCTTTGTTCTATAAAATGTTTTGTTCATGTAAAGAAGCATCAGAGTATAAGTTAGTTGTAACCGTTAAAAACAACAATTGTATGAGCTAGTATACATCATAATGAAATCCTCCTAGCCAGTTTCGGCCACGGCGGCCAATCTCAACGGAGATCAGCCAGGTACGCAGGAGATATTATAGTGCACAAGTGTGTGCGCAATACACAGGTGCACTCGCTATTCCTTCACTCTCATAGTCCGGTGAGACGGCAATCCGACATGACCGGAGAGAGATCAGGCGCAGGACCAACGGCTTTACGTGCTTTCCGAGGCACGGGGGTATCACACCGCCAACTTCCTGACTCCGAGCTGCGACTGAGTAAATTTTAAGATGGAAAAACCCAGTCACAATTGTTTTGGCTCGACCCGGGATTCGAACCCAGGACCTCAGCGCGCAAATCGTACTCGTAATGCGTACGCAATACCACTACGCCACCGAGGCAGTCATAATACAGTATTCCGGATCCAGTATACTGATCCGTTTATCGGATCGAAACCGCGCGAGGCTTTGGATCCTGTAAATGCTGTGTGAATAGTATCTCCAGTAGCAACGGATCCGTCAAAAAGGATCCTGTAAAAACGGACATTATATGTGAACGCGCCCTAACGTGGGGTTGACGTTAGGTTTTGAAACTCACACGGAATAGTTTGTCGTATCGACCCCAATAGGAGCAGTGTAACGACAAATAGAAGAATACGTATTTGGATCTTAATTTTTCTTTCATCCGTTATCCTTCGAATTTGATGTACGAAGGCAAATCAAATTCGAAGGATTTGGCCCATCAACTTAATCCTTTAGTAAGCTCACTCAAAAAGGTCCAAAGATCTATTCCGAAAAGTAAAACTTTATACAGAAAACAAAACTTGCAGATTTCAATACAATTTGTTCCCTAACGATAGGTTATTTGCGACCACGGTAACTACGAACCTGGTATTTTATTTTAACATAAATTTTTCTCTTTCACTATGTGCCTAAAACTTATTTTCCGGTAAATTATGGTATTATAGACAGTTTTCTGGGTGGTAGGTATTTCGTATTCCGGAATTTGTCAAGGTAGGTATCACTGTCTACTACAGCCAAAGCAATATTGCGAGACACTGTTAAGATATTATTGTAGCTAGTATAATTCCTGTGCATTGCAAGACTCAATACATCACTCAAGGTGATAAGGGCAGAATAATGCTACACATTGATTTGCCATTCAATGCTGTGGCAGATATATTTTAAACACACGTCACAAAGAAGATTTGCTATAAGTTATTCCGTTACCTTATCGTCGGTTAGGACAAAAACTGCATCAAAACACTGCAGACAATCATATTATTATATTTTCCCAAGCTTTGTTCTATAAAATGTTTTGTGCATGTACAGAAGTATCAGAGCATAAGTTAGTTGTAACCGTTAAAAAGATAAGTTTCCCGGTAATAAATACAATACGCGTGCAGTGCAACAATAGCTTTAGAATAACCAAATTCAGAAACGTACAATGGGGACGTGTAACTTTGTTAGAGGCAAATTGTATGACTAATGCATTTCTCCTGCCTTGCTAAATCTTTTATGTGGAGTTACACATCTCTGGAGTTGGTTGTTGAGAACTGGGTTTTAATATTTCTACTAGAGTGCCAAGATTCGAATTTGTCCTTTCAATATTTTTCTAGACCAAAGAAATTTACTCACACCTTTTATTCCCGAAGAGGTAGGCACTATTGGCCGTGCGTATTCCGTGCCATGGTGTTATAGGGGTGAGCCCATCGACATATTAATCACAAATCCTAGATTCCGGGCTGATACTGAGTAATAATAATATATATAAATATATAATAATAGCAGCCCTGTATTATATACTGTCCCACTGCTGGAACTCCTCCTCTACTACTCAGAGGGATTAGGCCTTAGTCCACCACGTTGGCCTAATTCGGTAGACTTCACATGCCTTCGAAATTCTTAGAAAGAACTTCTTAGGTATGCAGGTTTCCTCACGACGTTTTCCTTCACCGTTAAAGCAAACGATAATTTATAAACAATACACACGTAACTATGAAAAGTCAGAGGTATGTGCTTTGGGTTTTGAACCTGCGGACATTGTCTTGGCAGACCGTTCCATTCCCAACTAGGCTATCGTCCAGTTCCTGAGTAGAAAAGCCTAATATCACTGCCCGAAATTAAAATTTGAAGATAGTATAATTTTCTGCGTCCGTGTGGAAAAGGCGCGGTGTATTAGAATTCCTCATTCAAGAAGTACAAAAAGCCGAAGTCCATACTTTCAGTGCAATAGTCCGGCCATGCGCCCTTCAATCTGATTGGAATCGCAACAATCCAGCGCCCGCTGTAAATCTCGGTCCGATAGCCCTTGATCAGCACTACACATCGGTTGTATCCAAAAAGTTCTTATATAGAGCGGACTTAGGAAAATTGTCATCAAAAATTTTGAGCCTGTTTGTCAGTAACTCAATCTACCGTGTAATATCAAAGTCCCTATGCAAAATTCATTAGATGATACTTTGACATGTTAGTAATGCGTAAATTGGTTATAACTTTTGGACGAATAATTTGGTCCTGATATAGGTGGTTATAGACCGGGCGTCTATTACCAACTATACTGTTTAATGTCTTTAGTTGTATGACTGTTCTGTTTATTTAACGTGAGTATTCGTGTAATGGTTTTCTGTGGAATCTAGTTCTTGATTGAATTAATTTTATTTTCAACCTTTTAATTTGAAGAAGTTTTAATATTTTTTGCAACTGATGGGAATGTGTTTTGATTTCTTTTTGAGGTTAATGTTGTTATGAATTATTAGAGGCGACGGCAAATCTTTTTATTCTGCTATCCTAATATATTTTTTTTATATCTTTGATTGTAAATAATTAACAAAGCAAAGCTTATCCAGTCAGTAGATTTTTACTCCCGGCCCCCAGAAAACATATTTTAGTGCTAGAGTCGCGAGAGAAATATTTTTTTTTAATATATAAATATTGATGAAATGAGTTCCTACTTTAAAAAAGGTACTGGTGGTAAGGTACTGCAATACCTGGCCTATATATTACGGTTTTGTATAAAATAAATAAAGTAGGGTTCGCCCCACAAATATAAATAAATTTCGAAATACAGATGTAGTAGAAAGCGTTAAAATTTTTGATTAAATTTCAACAAGCGCTAGTACCAAAATAAGCTAAAAGAATATCGCACGGTTATATTCTGCAATGAGATTTCAAGTCGTTGCAAATTTGGAACATACGGGATATAATTTAATATGTTAAATGAAATAGTTTTTAATGGGGAGGGGAATCTTTTAGAAATTGTTAACTTCATATTACTAATATTTATTATGTAGGTTAAGATTTTTTAATCCAAAGTATACTTATTTTTCCCAAAAAGCGGAAATTATTCGCAGTATTTCTCATCTCATAGCGCATTATATGTTACATCTTGTATAAAATTAATTTAATTATATTTACAAGATTTCAAAAGTTATCTTTATAATAACTATGTTCAAAAGTAGAAACAGTTTCATGTCTTTTAAATGCACAGCTAAGCTTCATTTAGCAATTCACAATCAGCATGCAAAACCACTTTAAAATGAACTCTGAACGAATTTGCCACGTGTGAAATACTATTACTTTCAAATATCAGAGGCGGGAAGCAACAAAACGAATTAAATCCGAGAGCAATACAAAACCAGCATTTTTTGAACCTCAAAATATTAGTTTCCTTTTTTGTAAACGGCAATTCAAATTAGCTCTGAGTGGCATTTCATTATTTTCGTTTACTTTTTTTAAAAGCTTTATACGTTGGCTGAATAATGTGTCATCTTTTATTTTAAAGCTATCTGTAATGATATGACTACCTCGGTGGCGTAGTTGTATGTACGATGTCTCGGGTTCGATCCCCGGGTCGGGCAAAGTGATATCGAGTTTTAATATTCAGTATCAGCTCGGAGTCTGGAATTTGTGCCCGATATGTCGATAGGCTCGCCCCCTATCACATCATGGGACGGAATAATGGCGAAAAGTGGGTGCACTAGTTGCGCCTCTACCTACCCCTTCGGGGATAAAAGGCGTGAGTGTATATGTATGTACTATCTGTAATGATTACGTGATTGCCTCGGTGGTGTTGTGTTGCGCAAAGTATACGACAATGCTCTGTGGTTCTGGGTTTGAGTCCCGGGTCGGGAAAAGTGATATTGGGTTTTTCTGCTCAGTACCAGTCCGAGTCTAAAATGTCCGATATAGCGAAGAGCTCGCTCCTACCTCATCATGGGACGGAATACAAATGGTAAAAATCAGGTGCACTAGTTGTGCCTCTGCCTACCCCCTGGGGGATGAAGGCGTGAGTGTCTGTAATGAGTTCTTTGGCTTGATTTATGATGATTCAAATGCCCTAATGTTGAATATACACCATTCTGTCAACTAAATATTAAATAGATTGGCTTGTAGATCTTACTAAACGTATCTTAAGGTCTTTTAGATACAAATTTAGCTCGTAGGTTACTATAAAATGGATTCCACAAATACATACCTGAATTATAAGTTAAAAATACTTATAAAAATATACTCTGCTTACCAAGGAACATGATCACAGCTGGCACAACAAAAAAGAATCACAATAAAATATTATCTCCATTCGTAAAAACCCAAAACAAGATCATGTTAAAACATCTTATTACTCTCATATATTTAACGGCGCATTTTGTCGGTCTGTTTATTTTGTGCTCTCGACAAAAGAGGCTGAAATTATCACATCCGACCGGAACTTCCGGTCTGGACCGTGTTACACATGTAACCCTTTTGCGACCTTGTGAGCGGTTTTGATGTCTATCTTTTGTAAGAGTTTTTGATATGTTTTGTTTTCGAGTTGGGGAATTTTAAGGTAATTCGATTAATTACTGCTGGTGTTATAATAAGTTGTGATGGTAATTTTTTGAATGTTGAGCTTGATAAGTTGATGGTAAGTTCCACAAACCTATAAATAGTAGCAGTAATATCGTATTACAAATTACAGAATAGCACTTTATTGCAAGACGCGAGAACCAGTTGGAAGTGGAACGGACTGCGGAAATAATGTCCGCAGGTAAAAAACCCTAGGGCACGCACCTCCGACTATTCTCTAGTTATGTTGTATTGTTTATCAATTATTGTTTTCTTTAACGGTGATGGAAAACATCGAGAGGAAACCTGCATAGTGCATACCTAAGAAGTTCTCCATAAGAATTTTAAAAGTATGTAAAGTCTGCCAATCTGCACTAGGCCAGCGTGGTGGACTAAGGCCTAAATTCTCTCAGTAGAAGAAGCCCATGTTCAGCAGTGGGATGGTATTTAATATTATAACTTTACTGTACTCCATATATAAATATTAACACAACATTTATTGCACCCAGTTGCTCAGCGATAGCAACATTTTAGAAAAAAATATAGGTACTGTCAGCACCAGACAAGTACCCAGTACGACTTAAAATGGTAGAGGGTTACCTCGGCTGTTGAGTTAAAGTTATGATGGCTAAAAGGATTGATTATCAATAATTTTCTTCAGCTTCTTTTGAAAAGAGATTGAAATCTATACTAATATTATAAATCTGAAGAGTTTGTTTGTTTGTTTGTTTGAACGCGCTAATCTCAGGAACTACTGGTTCGAATTGAAAAAATCTTTTTGTGTTGAATAGACCATTTATCGAGGAAGGCTTTAGGCTATATAACATCAGAATGCAACTATTAGGAGCGAAGAAATAATAGAAAATGTAAAAAAAACGGGAAAAATTATTCATCCTTGAGGGCTTCCATTGCGTGCGCTGCGAAAACGGTTCAAAATACCAAAAATATATATATGAAAGAATTATTCCTCTTGAAATGATCTAAAAAAATGTGCGCGATAGAATATGTCTATATTCTAAGATTAACTCTCTAGAACCGTTTTTATGGTAATCAAATTAGGTCGAAATTAATGCATTATTTGTTAAGAGTTGTATCAACGTCATAATATTAATCTTTATCCAAATAAATGTGTTGGATAGAATGTTTCAACGGGAAAGTTTTTATGTACTTTTAGCCCGGAAAAACTAATTAACGCGGGCGAAGCCGTGGGCAAAAGCTAGTAAAACATATGTGTCAAAATTCGGATCAGTGTGATGTGATCGACCCGATTTATCATTATACAGTACTATTGCTCATGATTCATAACTTACAATGATAATGCGGCAAACAACTTATCATGTTATAACTGATTGGGTTATTAAGCGTATTATTATACACTGCCTCGGTGGCGTAGTTGTATTATGGTACGACTGCAATGCTGAGGTCTCGGGTTCGATTCCCGGGTCGGGCAAAGTGATATTGAGTTTTTCTATTCAGTATCAGCTCGGAGTCTGTATTGTGCCCGATATGGCGATAGGCTCGCCCCCTATCACATCATGGGACGGAATAACGGCGAAAAGTGGCTGCACTAGTTGCACCTCTGCCTACCCCTTCGGGGATAACAGGCGTGAGTTTATATATATGTATGTATTATACACTGATACACTTAAGTCCCGCGCAGACGTTATCAGCTATTGCACAAGGAACTGTTAATATTTTTCATTAATTACCACTGTCAACTATCAACTACATTGCTTGATTGAATCATTGTCATTTGAATTATGTCCGTGTACAGTCAGCCACATAGTAGCTGAACAAATTCAAAATTTCAAATAGTCTGTACGCGTCAAGGTTAATTAAAATTTATTTTTTTCTTTGTGTGCAGTAAAGTTAGTCCCCTTTGTTTTATTTTTGTGAAGAGAAAACGAAAGTTGGCCGGAGTACAAAAGTGCAGAGGCGATTTATTTGGCTGACTGTACAATAGAGTCCACGCTTTTGTTCGTAACTATGCCCTCGTGAAAGTCTTTACCCAGAGACTTGCATTTCCTAGGATATTATCCTGGGGGTAGGGCCACCCGTATCGAACCTTTGAATGTCAGATATCTGACATTCTTAGTAAAGGGCAGGTCAAATGTACTGTGAACCGGCGGAAATGCATTAAGAGATTGATGAGAGTGGACGAAGTGAAAGTTGTGCCAGAATCGGGCAAAGTGGCATTCTACAGACTCTGCCTACCCCTATGGTATAGATGCGTTATTTATTACGTATGTATGTGCCTTTCCTGAGATGTAAAGAAGATAAAGTGCCTTATATACACAGCATAAAGGTTGTATCTCATGGGTGACTCTTAGAAGCAGATATTCAATTTCAAGAAAATTGTCAAGCCCAGTAAGCCACCAAGTTTGTTTTTTTTGCAGACGACCTGTGTGCACTCCGTGCTGGAACGAACCTCGAGGAAACTTACCGACTCGTTCAACTCGATGTAGATGCTGTAGTTAAATGGTCACATGACAATGGTATTATCTTAAATGCAGATAAAACGAACTATATGTTAATTCATTCCCCGTATTGGCGACCCCCTGATGTAGCTGCTCTCATTTTTACCCATAGCTTTGATTGTATTCACAATAATTTCTTAAATTGTCCTTGTAAACCAATTGAAAGAACTGAAGTTGTCACGTATCTGGGAGTGAAAATCGATGAGAATTTCTCTTGGTCGTACCATATAGATTATTTGTGTAATAAAGTTAGAATATTACTAGAAAAATTTTATCATCTAAAATTTAAAGTTTCTGTTAGTATACTAAAGTGCCTATATACATCTCTAGTGGATTCTATTGTAAGTTACGCGCTTGACTGCTATGGTTTGACATTCAAAACTCACATCCAAAAATAAGAAACGCTACAAATCAGATTTTTAAAAATGTTAGTTAATAATAAAATATTACAAAGCTGTAACCATGACTATAGAAAACTATTTAAAATAACTAAAATACTACCTGTCAGTATAAAACATAAATATCTAGTACTTATAAACAACCATAGAAACCAAGACCATAAAACTTTAGTCGCACATAATTATGGCACACGTTCAATAGCAACAGGTAAATTTACAACAACGGAGACAGAACATTAGAAAAACGTATTCCTTTCCTTCTTAATAACCTTCCTGTAAGTATCAGAAATGAACAAAAATACATTAAGTTTGTAAAATTACTAAAGGAACATTTACTTGACAAAATGTAATATATTAAAAGTGTGAATTAGAATTGTAACGTATAACTCATGATATGTTTATGAGACTCATAGGTTCCCACAGACAAACTGCGTAAGCAGTTTTGTGGGACAAACTATTATTAAGATATGCATGTACATAATTTGTTTGTTTAATAAAATAAATAAAAAAAAAGTGCATTTATAGATATACTTGAAGTGGTCACTTCACTATTTCTAGAATAGATGACTCTCTCTCTAATTTCTATAATTGGGAACAGTTTCCTGGTACAGGTATAAATCCGATCCTTTTTCATTGGCCTCATAAGAGGAGTTCGAAGACGCAAGTTAGTTAGGGATTTCATAAGACGGGGCACCAACTTTTTGAAGCATATTGAGGCTCAGTATTTACGACCGGCCATTTGCCTAAAGTCCACCTGGGGAATCTAACGCTAGGCATTTAGTATTGGAAAAACCATGTGTCGTTCGATTTGACCAAGGGTATCCCCATATATAACTGACACTGAGCCAAGGAGACAAATATTCCATCCAAAAACCAACATTAAATATACAAACGCAAAAAGGCAGTTGAGATCCTGCATCAGCTGAGTACCTACTCTTGGCAATACGGCTTAAAAGGCCAATAGCCACAATTTACGGAAGTGTATGATAAAAAAAAAGTACCGCGCCTAACATTCTCCCCTTTAACGTCGGATAAGCAGCTAAAAGTTCTTTGCAGCTTGGTTTAATGAGTGCGAACGCAAATGTATGCCGTGTAAACGTACCACCACAGTGTGACGCGACCCGCACAATATTTTTCTTTGTTATTACTATTGTTTATCTTTTTCATTGTTATGTTTGAAATAATGTTTTGTTGAGTGTGAATTTTTATGATTTTGTTAACGCTCGGTTTGGCTAGGTACTGGCCTGTTTGTTTATGGGTCGAGTTGAATTGAAGCTTAAGTTGGCATATATCTCAAGATAACGCGACGTTTTATATAGATCACATCAAGGACCGCACTAGGCAATGACAGACGAAGAAGTTGATAAAAGTACACTGCCTAAACATACATTAACTTCTAGTTCCTGTTGAAGCAGTGTTGTTATCATTAGTCTGGAGCCAGAATAAAACTTCAGTAATATAATCAATGTCCGTCAAGTTCAAAGTATACGGGGCACACAAAACCACTTTATCCATGCAGAACCATGCGGTTTTTGCCTCTCGCAGTATAAGGCCTAATTAGAAAGTTAGATTTCGTAACTAAAGCGCTATTATTATGAACCGCTGACTGTTTTTGTTATTTAGTCATTAACTTTTTACGCGGCCGACTCTTTTATGACAACGAGTGCTTATCTGTCATGAATTCAAATTTTAATTTGTCTCAAAATAAACTTTTCGTTTCAGCTTCAAGATGGAAACAAATTGCATTATCATTTGTATTACATTTTTTGTGTTAAGCTTAAGATGATTTTAGTTCTGATTAGGGTAGGTGGCAGTGCCGGATTAACCACGTAGCAAGAGTAGCAATTGCTACGGGCCCCGCGCGAAAGGGGGCCCCGCATATTAAAACCCACTCATCTCTGCCTGAGCGTAATTTTTTGAGTGAAACTTATTAGGATGTGGTATGCTGAATTTTTTTGATGTCACAAAAACGTGAAACTTTACAACTTTTCTTACTAAGACAATCCACGTCAGACACTCGGTACCCGACTATTTCCTTTGCGTAAATAGTTCAAATAATTTCATACGGTAAATACACAAGTTCTACAAAAAGTTGCTTGTATAAACGTGTAGAATTTCAGTCGGCCTGATAATCTATCTGTTTGATTATAGAGCTGATCTCTACAAAAAGTCTGCCGTGTATGCAAGCACTCTTGTGTGGATGTGTAGCAGAATTGAAATAGCTCGAATTAAATTGTTAAAATTTTCTATTTATTTCTATTTATTTTTAAGTCTACATTATTTTTAATATAATTTGGTAACCATATACCAAAAATCTATTTTCTAGAATATAAGTATACTAGCGGCCCGCTCTGGCTTCGCACAGGTAGCAAAGCATAATATTACATTTAATTTTCGGTCGTACAAAATACTTATGAATTATACATATAACCCTTCCTGTTGAATCACTGCGTCCATTGGTGAAAAAGATATGAAAATCCGTTCGGTAGTTTTTGAGTTTATCGCGTTCAGACAAACAGATGCGATAGGGGGACTTTGTTTTATAATATGTAATGATGTAAGGACATATCCTTAAAAATAAAAAGATAAAAGTAGCTTGTCCTGCCTTGGATCTCAAACTATCTCCATATTTGTTCTCTCACGGTTTCACCCACAAGAAAATATTTTCCGGGATAAAAGTATCGGTTTATAATTCTCTGGGATAAGCAATAGCCTAGATGCTCCTCAAGGTCTTAAATTATCTTCGTACGGAATTTCATCGAAATCGGCTGAGAGTGATGGCTACAACCGTGAGGTAAAAAAATCTGAGATAAAAGTCCCGGTTTCTATTTTTTCAGGATTAAGCAGTTGCCTATGTCCTTCCCTCGGTCTCAAACTGTCTCCATACTTTTTTTTTTTCGGTTCCACCCGCAAGAAAATATTTTCCAGGATAAAATCCCGGTTTATATTTTCCCGGAATCAGAAGTAGCGTAGGTCCTTTCCAGGGTTTTGAACTATATACCTGATAAATTTAGTTGAAATCGGTGGAGAGGTTTGGCCGTTCCACTCGTGAGAAAAAAAATCGGGAAAAAATATCCGGTTTACATTTTTCCGGGATGGGCAGTTCCCTGTGTCCTACCCTGGGTCTCAAAGTATCTCCATACTTATTTCTTTGCGGTTCCATCCGCAAGAAAATAGTTGCCTGGATTAAAGTCCTGGTTTATTTTTTCCCGGGATAAGAAATATCCTACATCCTTACCAGGGTCTTAAACTATGACCCTTCCAAATTTCATCGAAATCGGTTCAGTGGCTTGGGCGTGACGGCTCCACTCACGAGAGAAAAAATCCGGGCTAAAATTCCCGGTTTATGTTTTTCCGGGATACAAGTAGTTATATCTTTTCCTCGATCTCAAAATATTTCCATACTTATTTGTTTGCGGTACCACACGCAAGAATATTTTCCGGGATAAAATCCCGGTTTATTTTTTCCCGGGATCAGAATTAGCCTTGGTTCTCCCCAAGGTTTCAAACTATCTCCCTATCACATTTCATAGAAATCGGTTGAGTGGTTTGGCCGCCCCACTCGCGAGAATAAAACCTGGATAAAGGTTCCGGTTTATATTTTTCCGGGATAAGCAGTTGCTTGTGTCCTTCCCTGGGTGTCAAACTATCTCCATACTTACTTGTTGGCGGTTCCACGGGCAAGAAAATATTTTCCGGGATTAAAATCCCGGTTTATTTTTTCCCGGGATAAGAAGTAGCTTAGGTTTATCCCAGGGTCTTAAACTATATCCCTTACAAATTTCATCGAAATTGGTTTATTGGTTTGGCCGTAGCAACTCGCGAGAAATCTAATGGTGAAAGAATTTTTGGAATCGGTCCCGTACTTTTTGAGTTTATCCATGTCAAACATACAAAAATACAAATCTTTCCTCTTTATAATATTAGTATAGATTGGTTTATAGAAGTTATGACTAAAAAAATATTTTATTACTTCAAGAGAGATTCTCATGATCACTAACTGCAGTGGCGAACGTTCATTTTGGACATTAAAGCGCATAAAAAATGAGTTATGGAACACTATGACTCAAAAACGTCTGAATTATCTCGCTTTGATGAATATAGGATATGATTTGCTAAGATAAATTGATACGAATAGTATATTTCTAAATTTGCCCACCTGAAATGTAGAAAAGTTACTTTGTATAAATTTAAAAAATTATAAGGAAACAGATGAACAAATCCTACTAATCCTACTAATATTATAAAGGCGAAAGTTTGTAAGAATGTATGGGTGTTTGGATGTATGGATGTTTGTTCCTCTTTCACGCAAAAACTACTGAACGGATTTTGATGAAATTTGGCACACAGATAGATCATGTCTTGGATTAACACATAGGCTACTTTTTATCCCGGGAAAACATAAAGCGGGACTTTTATCCCGAAAAAACTTTATAACGCGGGCGGAGCCGCGGGTAAAAGCTAGTATAAAATATAAACATTATTTAAAGTGTACCATTGATTAAATATAACATTAGCTATTCCTAAAAATATAATATACTTTGTATTAAATATAAACTTTGAAATATGTATTGAAAAATATATTTTGTGTCTGAATCTGTTTTCAATTGTTAGTATCCTATCAAAATTACTCTAAACTAGCTTTTGCCCGCGGCTCCGCCCGCGTTGAAAAGTTTTTCCGGGATAAAAGTCCCGCTTTATGTTTTCCCGGGATAAAAAGTAGCCTATGTGTTAATCCAGGACATGATCTACCCGTGTGCCAAATTTCATCAAAATCCGTTCAGTAGTTTTTGTGTGAAAGAGGAACAAACATCCATACATCCAGACATTCTTACAAACTTTCGCCTTTATAATATTAGTAGGATATTAGTAGGATTGCCAGGAAATCTCATCTCAGGTTTTTTGTACTTGTCAGAGCTTAACAGCGCCTATAGTAATTTACTACACTATTATATACCCACAAAATTGTTACCTATAGATAGCAAATAAACGTATTGAGTATTGAATTGTATCTTTACCACTTTATACTTAAGAACCCATAGCAGATCAAGGGCCCTTTGAAAGAATTTGCTACGGGCCCCGCGCTTGCTTAATCCGGCACTGGTAGGTGGTGTTAACACCATCTGTGGGGTTTTGATACCTCTTAGAAAATTGTCTTGGGAGTACATTTTAGATGGAAAGTTTATGAAGTAAAAGAATTAATTCACAATAATATATTTCAAATAATATGTATTTTTCTTTGTGAATTATCCCTGCTTTAACGGTGAAGGAAAACATCGTGAGGAAACCTGCAAACTTGAAAAGTTCTTTATAAGAATTTCGAAGGTATGTGAAGTCTACCAACGAGCACTAGGCCAGCGTGGTGGACTAAGGCCTAAACCCTTTCAGTAGTAGAGGAGGCCCGTGCCCAGCAGTGGGACGGCTCATAATACAGGGTTGGTATTCTTGTTATGTTTCTTTGTGCGTATTTCGCATTATTGTGATTATTTTGATCCTTGCGGTAAGTCATATTGGGAATGATATTCGTTTATAAATAATTACCTAATCAGTACCCTTATCTCATACACTTTTCTGATATCGCATAGACAAAAATGAAACGTTTCAAATGAAGCAAAAATGTGAATGTAGCAATTTCGTTAAGGGGAACTAGATTTTTCAAAACGTCCTCGCCGTTTGCATCTAAGAGAGATGATTTACCAAGTCTCGGATTTTGAAAACGACATATAGTTTGTATATAGTTTCTATAAGCAGATCAATTAAATAGAATTCTTAATCTTCATCATCATCCTCATCGCGGCAACACCTACGGTTTCCTTTTCGGTCCAAAACCTGAACCTGAAAGGTAAAATTAAATTTACAAAAACATTTTCTCCTGCTTTAAAGTTAAATTTTACCCGCTGCACAACAAATACTATTCATAAAGGCACCGCGCAGGCGTTATTAACTTATTGCACCTGATTCGCTAAGCTGTCGATTAGTTTAGCAATTCATTGAAGCAGCTTTCGATTTCAAAGTCATTGGGTTATTACAAAGCGTCGACCGCTCATTATCACCATAGCCGTAATGATACTAAACAAAACAAGGAAATAATAAAAAAACAATAGGTACATCTCAATTGAATTTTCGAAATCCCACCAATCAATTCACAGTATCATTAAACCGGGAATAAGTAGGAAACGCGACCGTTGTTGACAACTCACAATAGGAAAAACATAATATTTTTTTGCAGCACAAGCTCACGGGAAATCACCGTGCTAACCTGACGAATGCTGCGATGTTCGAATCGTAGAAATGAAGGTGGTTATATTTTTCCTTCTCTAGTGGCCTTAATTTTTCGTATTTGGATTTGGAAATGACAATACATCGATGAGATGACGAGAGTGCACAATAACCCGAAAGTGCATGATACACTAGTTGGAAATGTAGCGGATTGCAACGACGACGGTCCGCAGTTTCACGCCAGACATCTCTGACTCTTCAAAGTTATGTGTAGATTGTTTGATGTTTATCAATCGTCGTTCCCATTTACGGTGAGGGAGCTTTTGTAGTGAGGACTAAGAATCTCCATAACAATGTCGAAGGTATGTGAAATCTGCCAACCCATACCAGGTCTGCGTGTTGACTAAAAACTAAACATTGTTGGTAGTAGAGGAGGTCATGCACAGCGGTGGGCAAAACAGGGCGGGAATTAATTATATACGTCCGTCAATCGTAATTGTAATTTTCGATGTATTTGTGCTAATGCTTGAAAAAATAGCGCCAATTTCACATTATAGTGGGAGACAGGAAGAAAGAGATAGATGTAAGCTTACTAAACAAGTTGACCATGCAAATATTGTTATCTGTTCATATAAGTAAATTTTCAATGATGACTGCCTCGGTGGCGTAGTTGTATTACAGTACGACTGCAAAGCTGAGGTCTCGGGTTCGATTCCCGGGTCGGGCAAAGTGATATTGAGTTTTTCTATTCAGTATCAGCCCGGAGTCTGGAATTAGTGCCCGATATGGCGATAGGCTCGCCCCGTATCACATCATGGGACGGAATAACGGCGAAAAGTGGGTGGACTAGTTGCGCCTCTGCCTACCCCTTCGGGGATAACAGGCGTGAGTGTGTGTGTGTGTGTGTGTGTGTGTAATTAAAACTGAAAACGGATTTCACTTACTTAAAGAAGACTTATAATTTTTGATGGGTCTACAAATATTGCCAATTCATTAAATTGCCTTAAATGTCGGTTTTGCCACCTCCAATAGCGGAGAAGGTTATTCTTTATATTTTCCTCACAAAAATTACTCGAGTAACCTTAGTTTTTCCTCGGTTACTAACTCCAACTTAATTGAATGCTGACCCACCATCTCTAATGATGGATTTTGCTTGATTTTTCCTTGAGCTTTCTTCACATACCTAAAGTTCTTAAAACCTTTATTTTCTGTTCTTAAAACCTTTAAACTTTATTGATTATGAATCCAATTTAAATAGCCTTTATCGTATATTAGTCAGCAGGGTTCATCCCAAGCCAGTGAAAGTTCCTTTGGGAAAATTATTCGAACCATATACTTCATTACTTATGTATCAAGATTTTAAATTTTTATATCATAATATTATTTATAAATAACTAGCCTTTTGCCCGCGGCTTCACCCGCGTTAATAAGTTTTTCCAGGCCAAGAGTACATAAAAACCTTTTCGTTGAATCACTCCATCTATAAAAAAACTGCATCAAAATCCGTTGCGTAGTTTAAAGATCTAAGCATACATAGGGACAGACAGCGGGAAGCGACTTTGTTTTATACTATGTAGTGATACGTCCTATTATAATCCCATTATCAGGATGAGTACATTATATAATGAACTTTATGTCAAACATGGTATCATTCACATAATGAAAAGCAGACCGGGACCGTTTTACGTAGTATTAGAAAACTATGTTGTATATAGGTAGTACAACTAGTTTCCATAGAAATTTTGTTTATATAACTCACCTAAGTAAAAGCAGATGTAAACCTTGTTAATTGTTTCTTGTAGATTTCACTTCCACAGATTAATTTCAATTAGGGCATAGGTCTAAGGAAGGCAATGTAGACTTAATGTACCTTAGTGTTCAAGTGTTACTGATTGAAATGTTTGTGTTCTTAATTATGCCTTTTGTTTAATAAAAATAAAATAATAATATCATAACCGAATTCATATTATGCTTGTTATGTATCGAACTACCTATTACAAATACTTCAAAAATAAACAACCAAATCCACCAAGATGTTCCACATACAAACCCATCTCCAAAAACCCGAACGGCACCTCACACGAACCAATACCTTGTCCGTATTTAATGCTGATTGCTTCCCACGAATAGGGATTAGCTTCTGTAATTTACCCCTTACCAGATTTAATCGGGTATCAACCGGTGCTATCGAGTTTCGACCAACTTTGACCTTGCCGTCTGACTTCTCGCAGGTCTTTCATAAGTTTCCCTGACTTTATTAGTTAGGGATTATCTTACTTCTTTGCTGTATTTGAGGGTGTTTTTGAAGTAGATACTCATCTTACTCCTTACTAATATTATAAATGCGCAAGTTTTTGAAAATATTTGTTAGAAGTAAACGCAGAAACAACTGAACGTATTTGGACGAAATTTAGCACACGGGTAAATCATGTCCTGGATTAATACATAGGCTACTTTTTATCCCGGTAGTTGCTAGCGTGGGATATAATAAAAAAAATCTTTACTTTTGGAGTACTAGATGGCGCTAGCGTCATACTATATTTATGAACTTTAGTAGCGAGAAACGATTTCCACGCGTGCGAAGCTGCGATCACCCAGTAGGAGATAATAAACTCTGCAAAGTACTGCTTAAACTTCACTTTACAAGCTATTGGCCTGGAATTGACAAAACAAGACAAATTAAACAGACACAACCGCGTGCAAAACTAAGTAAATAAGATATTAAGATACGTTTGTTTGTTAGGTTTGTCGACACGAAGTTTAATAAGTTCGAGAACATTCTGTGATCTTCGATATAACTGAACTGTTTATGTATTATCTAACTCAAATGTTTGACATCGCGTCGTTTAATTACAAGTTTCGTCTTTACTTGGAATCAACAGATGTCTATAAATGTCCTTTAAATTCGTATTTGGATTTCCGGTTTTCTAAAACAAGTACTCATGTCTATATTGTACGCATACACTCACGCCCTTTATCCCCGAAGGGGTAGGCAGAGGCGCAACTAGTGCACCCACTTTTCACCGTACGTATTCAGTCCCATGATGTGTTAGGGTGCGAGCCTATCGCCATATTGGGCACAAATTCTAGACTTCGGGCGATAAAGGGTTGAGAGCGCCTTCTGCGTTCACCCTAAAGACCGGTGTGGCCAGAAAAATTGCCTGTATCAGCCTGAATTCTGGAATTTGTGCCGGCATGGCCGTAGGCTCACCCCCTATCACATCATGGGACGGAGTGCGTACGGCTAAAAGTACAAAAAAAGTGGGAGCACTAGTTGCGCTTCTGCCTAACCCTTCGGAGATATAGGACGTACCTAATTGTGTGTATGTAGGTAGAATCCTACTATAATAATATTATAAAGGCGAAAGTTTGTAAGAATGTATGGATGTTTGGATGTTTGGATGTATGGATGTTTGTTCCTCTTTCACGCAAAAAGTACTGAACGGATTTCGATGAAATTTGGCACACGGGTAGATCGTGTCCTGGATTAACACATAGGCTACTTTTTATCCCGGGAAAACATAAAGCGGGACTTTTATTCCGGAAAAACTTTTTAAAGCGGGCGGAACCGCGGGCAAAAGCTAGTATTTTTATATGTAGTCTCGTATACGAAAATCAGTCTGGATCGATAACCTTTTTCCGCCGCCAGGAAACGGTATGCAAACATTTTAATTAAAATTTTAAGGACATTGCTGCCAATATAATTAGCAGGCATTATGAAACCATGTATCAAGGGCAACGAGCGCAGTGCTTCACTCAAAGTACAGATTTTTTCTACAAATTATGGGCAGTCGTGTACAATCAAACAAGAAACTTGATCGTCATCATTCACGTCTATAAAAACAGTACGGTTAAAGAAAACATCGTGAGGAAACCTGCATACCTGAGAAGTTTTTTATAAGAATTTCGAATGCATGTAAAATCTGCCAACCCGCACTAGGCCAGCGTGGTGGACTAAGGTCTAAACCCTCTCAGTTGTAGAGGAGGCTCGTGCCCAGCAGTGGGACAGTATGTAATACGGGGCTGGCATTATTAAAACTAGTACACCGCTCGTAGCCAATGCCTTTGTAGTACAGTCGATAATGCTTGTAGAAAACAGATAAAATGTATGGAAATGATATATCGTGTCGTTAAATATATAGCTAGGATATGTTATTCTCACAAATAAAATCAGTATAAACGATAGCAAAGAAATCTAAGATATCCCAGTCAACAACCAAAAGAGTCCAAAAAAATATGAAGCAAAAATCTCGCGTACATATAAATTGAACGTGTAAGCGTGCAATCGACCGGTCGCCTTATCTAAAAGGATAATTTTTCATGTCAGTGCAACCGCTAGCCGACATTTGTCACGACGGCTTCAGGGGTTTTTATGGGCCGAAACGGCAAAATCACCTTCGTTACCTCGCAAACAAAGATTTACGTAGTACTCAGTTCTCACACCTTGTTGAGTTTTTTTGAAATTGGCGGACGCTTGAGTGTTGGGACAATTGGCTACGTTATATTTTTTTACTGCTTAATTAACTAGAATCTTTGGTCATAATTATCAGATTCTGAAAATTCTTTCATTAGTAGAAAGTTACCTTATCTTTAAGTGCTATAGGTTTTATTTCGGGAACAATTTTTTATGCGGGCGGAGTTGTGGGAAGAAGCTATTGTACCTATACATTATTTACTAGATAGTGTTTTCTGTATCTTTATCAGATAGGTTGCTACCGCTTTGTCTAATTGTGTCGCTAAGCAGTAGTTTGTTACGTTTCAGTTTGAACGTTCTGGTCGTATGTCTAATCCCCCCTGAAACTTATTAGAAAAGTTTTGCGCTGATCGCATATTGAGGTGACTCACATTATTTGATTTTTAATTACTCTATGAAAATCAACCACATCAAATTCTGTTTAGGGAAACCATTATTAATTTAACAACTTTTGTTCAATCTAGCAACATACGAATAAAACCACGCAAAACTCATCTTCAGGGCTAAATTTAAAACCCCATGCACTAAAATTAGGCAATATATCAGATGTTATCTAAACATGGACATATTCAAGTACCTTACCGACAAAAATGGTTTCATATTCCTATTTTAATAAATCTCTTTTAACTGAGATCTAAAATTGGACAATGTGATCTTCATCTCGCGTACAAGACTGTGCCAAATGCCAAGAGTGTTCAATTTAGATAGAAGACGCACATAGGTTTAGTAAATAGTAGATTTAGTTGTGTTATGGGGTGTGACTGTCGTGGTTTTGGATAGAATCTCCAAATATTGGGAATTTCTGCTCGGTACCAGTTCAGAGTTTGGAATTTTCCGATAAATGGACATCGACTCGACATTGTAATAATATGAGACCTAACGTAGTGAATGATAAATAACGTACATTTTACGTTCTAGATAAGTGCGGTTTAGCAGACTTCACATAGCTTTAAAATTCTCAAGCATGTAGGTTATTATGATACATACATACACTCACGCCTATTATTTCCGAAGGGGTAGGCAGAGGCGCAACTAGTGTACCCACTTTTCGTCGTCATTCCGTCCCATGATGTGATAGGGGGCGAGCCTATCGCCATATCGGGCACAAATTCCAGACTCCGAGCTGATACTGAATAGTAAAACTCAATATCACTTTGCCTGACCCGGGGATCGAACCCGAGACTTAAGCTTTGCAGTCGTACTGAAATACAACTACGCCACCGAGGCAGTCATTATGATGTTATGATAATATGATGATTATGATAGGTTATTATGATATTTTCTTAAAACACATTAGACCCAACGACTGACAAAGAACTTCATAAAGTCAGATGTGAGTGCGTTATTGAAGCTGCAACCATCATCTCGGTAGTCCGCACCACTCCCAAAGAAGCTATTATCACCACCACATTCAACGGCCTCTTAAAATAAAACAGATCAAAAATCCCAATCCCCAAACCAAAAACGTAAAAGATAATCTCTTAATCCCCAACTTTATCAATTAAGCGGCGTCGTGTAAAAAGTTTAAAATTCAAATGATATAGTTTAAACTAAAAATGGCGAGAGCGGCTCAATTTAGTGATATTGCTCAATAGAGCCCAACTAATTAAGCATTTGTGCCAACAATCGCCTGGCGGTCTGTTCGCAGCGATAGCGCGAGCTTAATTTCTTATGTGAAAAGGCAGCCACTTGACCGCAGTGCAACGGGAACAGTGACGCAAATATCATCAGACTTGTAAATGTGATTATTGTCAAATAATTAATTTGGAAGAGCGAGTTGTGATTGCAAACTAATTATTTGACTATTTACCGAACCGCCACTACGCCCGCGTAAATGTTCGTTTTTATAATAAAACTAGTAGTGCTCGCGGGATAAAAATATTTTCCCGGGATAAAAAGTAGCCTATAGCACTCAGGAGTAAAGTAGCTTCCTATTAGAGAAATAATTTTCAAAATCGGTTCAGTAGTTCCTGAGATTAGCACGTTCAAACAAACAAACAAACTCTTCAGCTTTATAATATTAGTATAGATATAGTATGTACATATTATATAATATAGACTAACACTCGGCTGTATAGCTTTCTATGATGAATTTCTGGAGCATTAAATTAGTGCGTTCAAATAAAAAAAGCCTCGCCTACTTAATATAATAATAATATTAATACCAGCCCTGTATTAAATAATGTCCCACTGCTGGGCACGGGCCTCCTCTACTACTGAGAGGGTTTAGGCCTTAGTCCACCTCGCTGGCCTAATGCAGGTTGGTAGACTTCACATACCTTCGAAATTCTTATAAAGAGCTTCATAGGTGTGCAGGTTTCCTCACAATGTTTTCCTTCACCGTTAAAGCGAACGATAATTTATAAACAATACACACGTAACTTTGAAAAGTCAGAGGTGTGTGCCTTAAGTTTTGAACCTCCGGACATTGTCTCGGCAGACCGTTCCATTCCCAACTAGAATATCGTCCGCATTAATATAATTATTTGATAATAATTTTGTGCAGGGGCGGTTGCGGACGACAACTTAGACGTGAGTCGGAGGAAGCCCACAGCCGTCACTAATGCGCCGAAGATGGCCATTGAAAAAAAAAAGACAACAATTTGGAATTGGAAAACTTTATTAACAAGGATTTGTTTTAAATCTATTTATGTATACCAATAACTGATAATATTTATAGCAGAATTGCTCATGAAATTTTTATGAAATACAAAGCCTACATCTGACAATGTTACTACAACTCCGCTTAGCGTTTTTCTCGAAACGAAACCCAAATTGGCAATCATTTCGAATATCCGTTAAAACGCACTTGAACCTCTGCGCTCACATTTACTAGGGTGAACGCTTTTCAGACGGAAACGGGAGGCGGAACTATGTGTTTAAAGCCAGACAATGTACTCGGCAACTTGTTAAAATCGGATTATAGGAATGAAATGCCGTATCCGATACCGTTTTTAGTTCCAATTTTACGGCATTCCAGATCGCCATGGCCAGTTTCCAACGGTTTAATGTCTTGAACGTAAGATTTCTCGTCGCGCGTTCACTTTTGTATTATATCAAAAAGACTACCTCGGTGGAGTAGTTGTATTATGGTACGACTACAATGCTGAAGTCTCGGGTTCAATCCCCGGGTCGGGCAAAGTGATATTGAGTTTTTCTATTCAGTATCAGCTCGGAGTCTGGAATTTGTGTCCGATATGGCGATAGGTTCGCCCCCTATCACATCATGGGACGGAATAATGGCGAAAAGTGGCTGCACTAGTTGCGCCTCTGCCTAACCCTTCGGGGATAAAAGGCGTGAGTATACATGTGTGTATCGAAAGTACATAGTTCTTTTAGTAGTAATGAATGTTTCCATCCCCTATCTTTCTTGATTAGTTTTGTTGCGGGTTATGACTTGCAGACTGGTTGATGAACCCTAAAACTCCCTGAAATATAGTGATTACATGTGTTATGGCGGTTTTATCTGTAAGTAATAGTTTCATGCCTATTTATTATAAAATAAAATAAAATCATTTATTTATCTAATAGGCTTATAAAAAAGCACTTATGACAGGTCATGACATGAAGGTAGACATATTAACAAAGGTGCATAATAAACCAATGAAGTAATAAAGTTAAATAGCGAACAACCAGCACGGGCTGATAGGTACAGAGGACACGGACATTGGGGACGTGAATAGGGCTAGGGAAGGAGAAGTGGAGCTGATATATAAAAAAAAGGGAAGGTATTGGTCGATGATATTAACTAATGTTACAAAAAATGTTACTTACTTTATTCCTGGCTTTAATGGAGCGAAATATATAGGATACGTGACAACTCTAAAACGATTTTATAGCGCTTGCCCTAAATTTAAAATACGAACACCATAAACAGGAGTAGCGTTCAATTGAAATTACACAAATCAGCATCAACTCTTTTGGCAAACGAGAGGTGGGCACAAACCAATTTCATTTCACGATAGATGCCTACAGAAAACGAATACAAATTAAATTTACTGAACATTTCTGAAAGAGACTCACGAACGCGTAGGTTTGACAATCTAGTCAAAAATACACCTGAACCATAACGTATGTATCTATCTATCTACCTATATACCATGTATCTACATGGGCATGTATTAGCCGTCGATATTTGAATAGCGTGAAATATAAAAACAGCATGATATACCGAAAGTTGAATCGAAAAATAAATATAGATTTAGGGATGAAAAACATGGAATGATACCAAAATAAAACCATTGAACAGTTTTAAATAGTGGTAACGCTTATATAAAGTTATTTTGTTGGAAACAAATAACTGCATCAGTGATCTAGTTGTATTACGGATGCGATGGCAATACTGAAGTCTCGGGCTCGTTCCCGTGTCGGGCAAAGTGATATCCCGTCAAAAACATAAATGTGAAATGTGGAAGCCAAGTCTAATATTAAGGATATACGTGCTGGTCGACTTCACCGACAAAAGAATGGAAATCTTAATGATTGCCAAGCCCTGTAGATAATCCTGAAAATGATTTATAAGAACACAATCCATTCTAAAATAAATTTAAACTAATATTTCTTTGATTTTCTGCTACGACAATGTATGATATTTAAAAATATATTTTCTTAAATTTGAATAGTCGAATTATGTGCACAAAGCAGATAACTTAGTATAAATTTAAGCTCAAGATTTGACTTTTTTTTTTTTGCTTGGCTTGACACGCTGCCGCGTGTCTCGATTCGGTTTTTGTATTCAGTATCAGCCCGTAGTCTGGAATTTGTACCCAATATGGAGATAGGCACATCCCTATCTCCATATTGGGTACAAATGTGACAGAATACGCACGACGAAAATCGTGTGCACTAGTTGCGCCTCTGCCTACCCCTTCGAGGATAAAAGGCGTCAGTGTGTATGTATGTACTATGATAGTTCATTTAGGTTATATGTGTATTTATATAATCCGATAACAGTTTTAGCCCAGGAAAATAAGATATTTTATTTTAGTAATCAAATTTAATGAGTAACTAGCTTTTGCCCGCGGCTCCACCCGCATTAAAATGTTTTTCCGGGATAAAAGTCCCAGTTTATATTTTCCCGGGATAAAAAGTAGCCTATGTGTTAATCCAGGATATGATCTACCCGTGTGCCAAATTTCATCGAAATCCGTTCAGTAGTTTTTGCGCGAAAGAGCAACAAACATCCATACATCCAAACGTCCAAACATCCATACATCCAGACATTCTTACAAACTTTCGCCTTTATAATATTAGTAGGATAGGATTGTACGACATTGTAGCCAGTGTACCTACAGGACATAATGAGACTTAACATCTAAGTCTCAGGATGACGAACGCAGTGGAATGCCACACATTACTTTGTAACTCAAATGCTGGATGGTATTTCGACTGTTTATGGGTGGTCTTATCGCTTACCATCAGATGAACGGCATGCTCGTCTCGTCATTCGAAGCAGTAAAAACAAAAAAGAAATTATCATAAAAGATAATCCTACTAATATTATAAAGGCGAAAGTTTGTAAGAATGTGTGGATGTTTGGATGTATGGATGTTTGTTCCTCTTTTACGCAAAAACTACTAAACGGATTTTGATGAAATTTGGCACACGGATAGATTATGTCCTGGATTAACACATAGGCTACTTTTTATCCTGGGAAAACATAAAGCGGGACTTTTATCCCGGAAAAACTTTTTAACGCGGGCGGAGCCGCGGGCAAAAGCTAGTATGCTATAAATGATTAAACTCCTGCTAATGGATTTATTAATAACTTGTACAAAATATATAAATGTATTGGTCAAACTGTTACTTATTTTTTGAGACCAATAATAGAATGGTGACATAATGATCGATGTTTCTTTTTCTATATTCGGTATGTTAATGGAGTAGGCACTACTTGATTATTTTCAAATAATAAAATATGTACGTAATTATGGGGAACAACACAACCCAAATTCCAAAAAAACTCCTCATCCATCACAACCGTAAATCATCACTCAAAGGTACATTTGATGTGTGCAATCAGCATTAAAGGTTTTACAGGGATCAAAGTCCGACCAATCATCAATAAAATATTTATTTTGCAAATGTAACATCAAATCAAGACCTCTGACGCCCTTCGCGGGGTGATTTCCCCGGAGGCGCCGCGAGCGATAGAATTTGAATCAACTTTTATATACTGCGTTGTTTAAAACAAATTTGGAGAATGCGCTAGAATAGTTTTTGATTTGTTGCTGCTAAAAGTTTTAAGTAATCAAAAGAAAGTGGAATGGATAGTTTATGAATTAAATAGATTTTGTCTCCAAGAGAAATAATGAGGGCATAAATTGTATGTTTCCTAGATCGAGCAGTGGATGGACCATAAACTGGTGCTAACGGAACTTATTTTTACCCTATGATGTCCTTGCACCTGCGCTAAGCGGAGTAGCAGTCAGAAATCAACTGCTGAGAGATTATCCCTCGCTAGTTGACTTATTTATGCCGGCCTGTCTGAAACTGGATATACACAGGCGGATCCCGGAACGCAACAAACTTACGTCTACTATGTCAGGCTTAACATCTTGCACGGTAGTTGTCACTGATACTGCCACTTTGGCATACACACACACACTCACACCTTTTATCACCAAAGGGTAAGCAGAGACGCAACTAGTGCAGGAACTTTTCACCATCCGTATTCGTAATGTGATA
This sequence comes from Lapara coniferarum, assembly GCA_949316025.1. Classification (NCBI taxonomy): domain Eukaryota; kingdom Metazoa; phylum Arthropoda; class Insecta; order Lepidoptera; family Sphingidae; genus Lapara; species Lapara coniferarum. The sequence goes on along the minus strand of OX438934.1, from coordinate 4,154,621 downwards.
GGGGAAGACGAGCCTATCGCCATATCGGGCATGAATTCCACACTCTGGGCTGATACTGAATAGAAAAATCTAATATTACTTTGCCTGACCTGGGGATCGAACAAAGACTTCAACATTGCAGTCGTACCGTAATACAACTACGTCACCAAGGCAGTGCCACTATGGCATGTCAGAATAAAATAAAATCTGAGATAGATATTTCTTAATTATTTTATCAGCATAGTTTTAAATGAAAATACTTCTTTAACCACTGACGCGAAGACGTTTAGCCCAAAATATTACCAGGTACCTAAGTTTAAAGAGTCAAGATTTCCTTAATGTTTAAGAGTTTTTTTTATTAAAATTATATTTTATACTTTTAAATTTAATATATTTTCCATTATAGAGCCTAAATCATGAACCATTCTTATAAGCCCAACTTACTATATCTACTGTACCTAAGTTGCTGAGAAGTTGGATATCCCACAGAGTGATACTGTAACATCAGCTCAGGTTGCGATGTATTTGAAATAACATCCAAGTAACAGTACCCTGAATTTCACATCAATCAGACTTGTAAAAGTTAGTAAGACACTTTTTTAAGCAAGTAATGACCCGTGGGCTTAGGATGTGACAAAAAAAACGACTCTGTTTCGTTTTATTAAGATTGGTTGAGAGACTAACACGTGTGTAACGTGGTCTTTGAATCAATCACAATCATCAAAATTAATCATCATCTTATGAGTTACATCTTTTTGTCACATTTGAAGTCTTCCGATAAACTTTAAACACCTAAACAGATTTTCAAAAATAATAGCTAAGAATCGTTTCGATCACATCAGCTTTTAAAATAAACCGCTTGGTCCATTCGTTTGGGCGCTATGATATCATAGTCAGACATACAAATACACACGTTACACCGTAATACCCCTCTTTTTGCGTCGATGATCAAAATATAGTCAGAAGTGTTTTATATATAAACCGGAAAGATATTCATCGATAAATAAAATTAAATGACTATATCAGTTATGTTGATAATGAAATCCTCCTAGCCAGTTTCGGCCACGGCGGCCAATCTCAACGGAGATCAGCCAGGTACGCAGGAGATATTATAGTGCACAAGTGTGTGCGCAATACACAGGTGCACTCGCTATTCCTTCACTCTCATAGTCCGGTGAGACGGTAATCCGACATGACCGGAGAGAGATCAGGCGCAGGACCAACGGCTTTACGTGCTTTCCGAGGCACGGGGGCATCACACCGCCAACTTCCTGACTCCGAGCTGCGACTGAGTAATTTTTTTAAGATGGAAAAACCCAGTCACAATGTTTTTTTTTTGGCCCGACCCGGGATTCGAACCCAGGACCTCAGCGCGCAAATCGTACTCGTAACGCGTACGCAATACAACTACGCCACCGAGGCATGTTGATAATAGTAATCTATATAAAAAAGATCTATTTGTTCTGTTTGTTTATTTGACTGCCTTGGTAGCGTTGTATGAGTTGTATGAGTACGACAAAGCTTTGGGGTTCTGGGTTCGAATCCCGGGTCGGGCAGTGATATTGGGTTTTCTGCTCAGTATCACGGAGTTTAATATGTGCTCGGTAGTGCAATACGCTGGTTCCCCTTTATCATAAGATGGAATACACACGACTAAAGCAGGTGCTTGGATTGTGCTTCTGCCAACGTCTTTCCGAAACAGTAAGTGTATGAATGGTACAATAAATTCCATCATTCTTGAGTAAAATGTTACTTTTTACTATAGGAATGGACACGAGCGGAGCCGTGGATAAAACCAAGTAATGCTATAAAATAAATGTTTATCTTTGATATGTATTGAATGTTTTGCCCGACTAGGGGCTTATAGTATTATCACTAAATAAGCGTCTATTAGACAATTATCACGAGGAATCATTCTGCATACCTAAATATTTATTTTACATTTGAAAGGTATATTGATTATTTAAAGCATTCTAATCAATAATATTATACATTGTCGATTACACTAAGTATGTTTTGTTTGTAATCTATACTAATATTATAAAGCTGAAGAGTTTGTTTGTTTGTTTGTTTGTTTGTTTGTTTGTTTGTTTGTTTGTTTGTTTGTTTGAACGCGCTAATCTCAGGAACTACTGGTTCGAATTGAAAAATTCTTTTTGTGTTGAATAGACCATTTATCGAGGAAGGCTATAGGCTATATAACATCACGATGCAACTATTAGGAGCGAAGAAATAATGGAAAATGTGAAACAAGCGGGGAAAATTATTCATCCTTGAGGGCTTCCATTGCGTGCGCTGCGAAAACGGTTCAAGATACTAAAAATATATGTATGAAGGAATTATTCCTCTTGAAATAATCTAAAAAAAAGTCCGCGACAGTATATGTCTATCTTTTAAGATTAACTCTCTAGAACCGTTTTTATGGTAATCAAATTTGGTCGAAATTAATGCATTATTTGTCAAGAGTTGTATCAACGTCATAATATTAATCTTTATCCAAATAAATGTGTTGGATAGAGTGATTCAACGGGAAGGTTTTTATGTATGTACTTTTAGCCCGGGAAAACTTATTAACGCGGGCGAAGCCGTGGGCAAAAGCTAGTATAATAATAAACACACGAAATTATCCTAATTGAGACGATTGATAGTTCTGAAAGATGAACATAAAATTATACAACATGTGTTAGACAGAGATGCTTGACGACTTTTTTGTCTCTTTCGGCATACGTGATTATTCTTCAAATGGCAACCTTCAGAGCGTGACAAACATATTTGTTTTTAGAACCCCTGGTGATTTGAGTGGTAAATAATGTTAATTACTATTTCAGGGAAAATAATGCGACTGGTTTATATAATAATGGTAGGATGCAATCTTTTCGAGTGTAAAAGCCAAGTAAATGGCTTAATCATTCTGTGTCCCCTGTGTGCACGCTATGAAGTCCTCTTGGTATAATAACTCTATGGTATGTGCTCTTACGAAACACTTTTCTCATTTGATTTGTTGCGATGACATATCTATATACCATAGATCGGTTAACTATAAATGGCACGTTCACAGTACCTACTCACAAGTACAATTTTATACAGCATGTTAAAATGATTAAAATTATTATTATTGAAAGGAAAGCTACATAGGTGAAAACAAACATCACCTATATTTTGACTTTGTTGATGCGGAGCATTGCGTTGTTATGACGACTGTCGTATGTTTACGCACAGACACTACACAGTACACACGCGTACTTGTATTTTATGCACCAAATTTAGGTAATCTAGCTACACTTGATTAATCATCGATTAAAGAATTAAATTACAAAATTGAAAATCATTGGAAAACACAGACAACAATGAGAATCGTTTCAGGCAACAGGAAAATAGACAACGCTACTGATATAGCTGTTAAGTGTCTAATAGCCTACGATATGGTAGATTCAATAATTTAAAAAATTCTATAGTCTTTGAAAATTACATTTTTGTTGGAGAAAAGGTAGCCTAGTAGTCAGACTATTTTTGTAAGTTTTTGATGTGGTATTCTATTGTATCATTGTTGTATTATATTGGAAACTTTGTAAGCATATTATCAAGACATAATAAGGGAAAAAAAAAGGCACTAAATAATTTATCAACAAAATATAATTTCAAATCAAACCAAACTAATATTATATAGGCGAAAGTTTGTAAGTATGTATGGATGTCTGGATGTCTGGACATTTCCTGGATTAACACATAGGCTACTTTGTATCCCGGGAAAATATAAACCGGGACTTTTATCCCGGAAAACTTATTAAGGCGGGCGGAGCCGCGGACAAAAGCTAGTTTCAAATATTTCCTTTGCTCGATACAACGTGGCGAAATCACCTAATCCGATTAATGAAAAAACTACCTTAGAAAGTTCTAGTAGTGGTTATGACAATAATATTTAATGTAGACGCATAAAATTAAACCGATATTATTCCTGAATGATGAGCCGGTGAGGGGATGGAAGAGCTAATAGGGGCCAACCGCACCCAATCTTTGAATGTCAAATATCTGACATTATTAGGGAGGGTGAAAAGTACCCTGAACCGGCAGGAATTCACGAGGAGATTGGCGAAAGAGGAAGAAGCGAAAGAAGTAGATCAGAAGCCAGCAAAGTGGCAATCCATAGTCTCTATCACTCTTATAGGACAAAGACGTGATAATATTACGTATGTTCAAACAGGCTCTTTGTCAAATATGAAGCACTCTTACAAAAATGTTTACCTACTCATTACTCAAGCGTGGACATCTCCAACGAAATTTTATGAAGGCAGAGTAATCGAGAACTTAAAACAGCAAAGTTAGGCTATAAACATATGAGTCATTATTTTTTATTAATATTCATCGTCTTTGTTTAGTGGCACTTTACGCTTTGCACAGTACGTGGGTTCGTTATCTAGTTCTTTATGTGTTTTTCTAACACGATCGGATGTACGTGAAATCATCTAGCCTGGAAAATTTTATAGGAGCAATGAGGGGTTTTGATTATATTCCTGACACCAGAAGTTATTTCCTAGGAATCTCATAAGAACAACTGTCAATAGTTTCCAATTGCACTGAATTTATGCCACTGAAACTTTACAGAAACCCCTCATTATAACAAAAAAAATGTCATATTGGTGGCGTTCACAGAGCTTATCCATACCATGATGTAACAGCATATTGTACCAGATATAAATCCTGGCCACTCATACGTCTTTGAATTTAAAAAACTCTAACAAAAGAATTCGCACTACAATTCAAACCTGTAGTTCCACATCTCAACTATACTGCCACACCGATCAGTAACCAAGAAACATTCGAATTTTAAATCTTCCAACACCCAAACACTACGGTATTGCCAGTCAATGTTATCGGTACACCACATTGTTGATTTTGTTGAATTGGAACCAAAAAGAGTGCAATAGAAAGGGTTAGGCACATCCGGCCGCGAGACTAATGGGACTCCGTCGCCGGTTCGTAAGGAATGAGGGCCGTTAGATAAGAGAATGGTACGGTGGAACACTCGCTTGTTAGAAATTTAAGAAGTTATCGACACGGCATTTTTAGGTTTGGAATTTTGTTGGTAGGGGATAAGAATAATACTGCTGATGGAGAGATAATTAGTTGTAGTTAGAATTTTTTGATGCGTGAAGAGTACACTTTAGTTGATGCTGGTAAAGAGGTATGGAGACGTAAATACGGCATTTTTCTGCAACTAGTGTTAGTATTGAGGATTAAAGAATAGGCTGTTTATATGAAAATAGTAGGACACTCGGTATCGGTTAGAATTAGCGAAGTTATAGACATAGCGTTCTTCTGCTGTCAGGATTTAATCTGAGGCTACGGAATATTTTTTTATAGCAAGTTTTTATCAAACTCGGTTCATCCGTTACTCTGCAAACAAAACAATGTAATTTAACTGTCATTCCTTGTCAAATCACTTCTGCTCCTTCTTAGGTTTATATCAGATTATTCTTAGAAATTACTTCATTTGAAGACATAGGGTGGAGGTTCGCAGGGTTTCATATAAATTCATACAATTTGTTATTCTGATGACATCATTAACCTTAAACGTGGGGGGTAAATTCCTATGACATAACGAACGAAGTAAAACCATATTACAGATGGCTACATTTATCATCCATTAAAATAATAATATAAAGTCTTTTCCTGCATTACGGTGAAACTGGCTGGCTTTAAACAAATGTTTTCAGTTTGTGGCTCTAATTTACATTTTATATATTGGATAGTAAAAGTAAAATTTACATTATTATAATAATGAACAATTACAGCCTTAATTAATGAACTTTCATAAACAATTCTGGAAATAACGGATTCACGTCAATATTACCCAATTAAGTTTCTATTACGCGTAATGAAACAGAATTTGATACAAAATCGAGCATTACTCATGCCCATACAAACAAGGCAATAGCTTATCTATTTCAGTTGACATTATCAACCACTCCACTTATAATTTCAGACGCCTTATTATATGCCTTATTGACGCTGGAGTAGAGTTGAAAATTACAAACACCACTAAAGATAAAAATGATAATATAGCACCTATCAGAATAGATAATTCCAATACCGATACGTAAACTTGCAGTAGTAATCAAACCGTTTAATGAAAAGGCAAGTGATATAGACACTGTCTATTGCAAAAAATTCTGATATATTGAATAAACAATCAAAATGAATTCTACAGCGTGCCGATACTACACCGAAAGGACTTTAGGCTGGATGATGAATAATAAGATGATTGTGTTCCTATCGCTACTGTCTTTTTGCCTGTTTGTATCAACATTAACAATGGCGGGACAAAGGAATAGATTAGTAACGCAAGTAAACGATCTCGAGGTCGCTCTAGAAAACGCGAAGACAACAGTATCACCGACTGATGCACCAGAGGTACAGAATACAGAAACACCAGAACCTGAAATACCAGCACCGGAAGTACCAGAAACTGAAGCACCAGCAACTGAAGCACCAGCACCGGAAGCACCAGTAACTGAAGCACCAGTAACTGAAGCACCAGCAACTGAAGCACCAGCAACTGAAGCACCAGCAACTGAAGCACCAACAAATCCAGCTCCCGAGGAAGATCCATCTGTGCCCGAGGAAAGAGCTTTTGATGTAAATGACAATGACAGTGTAGTTTCTGGATACCAAAACAGTAGACTGTTAAGAAGACTAGGGTTTGTGGCCTGAACAATGTGGTCGTGTTTTTATGTTATAAAGTAATATATTGATTCTCATATGTTTTCTCTATTGTGTAATATGTACTTATGTTTGTTTTATTATTTTTTCTCCAGATACTGTATTATTCTCATAATAGTATACTATGATAACAAATATTTGATCAAAAATTATCGTAATAATTGTTTTAGCATTCAATATTATTTGATGTTTGGAACGATTACAAAACAGTCGTGGTAAATATCGTAAATTTTGAAAATCTAATATTAAAAAGATATATTGATAAACCGGGCAAAATTAAAAAAGTAAATTACCGTTCTTAACATTCCACAATGCTTGTTGTAAAAAAAATGGCAGGCTCAAAGTTGCAGAATGAAAAATATAATTTATAAGCAGTTGTATTTAGATGTATCAAAAAGCACCTTGCATATTATTCTAATTTTCCTACTATACATTTTTTTTTCGTAAAATTGTTAAATATTGTGAAATTGTGTCAAGTGGTGAAATAATATTATAAATAAAAATATTATAATCCACCAACTAACTCGTAATTAGGTTGAATAAAAATGTCAATTATTTAACCTAATTTATTATTGCAGCTGTAATTTTCATGTTTTTTTAAGAGGCAGAACTTGTTAAAGTTTCGATAATCAGCCTTTGGTTCAATAAATTAATTCTTTTAATTTAGATTTGTGGTGTTTTTTTTAGTAATCTGTTTTCCTAGGTTCTCATATACCCTGTGGTTTTAGACCAATTTCTCAACAATATAAATCAGTTACAATAAGAAATCGCAATCGTACAGTTAGCCACATAAGTAGAGTTTTGAATGAGTTTTGTTGACTTTATTTTTTACTTAAAATTAAACATGTAGGTGGTTGTTTCACTTAGGAACTCTCCGTTAATTTTCGCATTTAATATCCAACTTTAAAATTGAAGTAATATTGTGATTTTCAAATTGTAAAATATATATATTTAAAAAAAATGATAAAAGACCTACGCTGAGTTTCTTGGTGCTTCTTCTCAGGTCAGTGGGTTTTCCCGAAGCACCGGTAGAATCTTTTAGTATAACAACATTGTGGAAAATGAAAAATGACGTGTAAAAGTGCCCTTAGGGGTCTATTACTGAATAAATGATTTGAATTTGAATATGTTCAGCTACTTTTATACCTGACTGTACAACGTTTTCCAAATATATGAAAATTGATGACAACTTGAGCACGAGCTAACAATATTTTATTCTTGTCTGATAAATATTATCAGTGCGGAAGTGTATGATGACATTAAAAATATTTAAATCGTTTCCTTTTAAAAATATTTAAAACCTGCTTTCGCTTACATATTTCACGTAGTTTAGATTATATTATTCCTTTTTTAATTTTCTATATGGATACCGAACTTTATCAAAATACGGTCAGCATGTGTAATATTAATTCCATGTTAAAATCTGACCAAATAGGTAGTTTACTCATTTTATAGAAGACCGCCAAGCAGCAGTGTGCATGCACTGTTGTGTTTAGGTTTGAAGAGCATTGTAGCTAGTGTAACTACGGGACATAATGAGACTTAACATCTTACGTCTCACGATAACGGGCGCAGTGGAATGCCACACAGTACTTTGTAACTCAAAGTGCTGGATGGTGTTTCTAGTGTTTATGGGTGGTCGTATCGCTTACCATCAGACGAACGGCATGCTCGTCTCGTTAATCGATGCCATAAAAAAAGACCGACAGATGAACAAATCATTTATTAATGGTCACTACCACCTATGAAAACCCAAACACACAAACAAACAACACACATCGCGCCTTGGTTCCCTAGACAGAGGTACAACCAGGGTATCTAGCGTACTTTACGCCAAGTATGTTCCATCCCATATTGTGACGGGATGCGAGCCTATCTCCATATCGGGCACAAATTCCATTTGTCAGATCCAGGATTCGAACCCCGGACGTCAGAGCGCATCAAACTGCGCACGCAATACAATAACCTACCGGAGGCAGACAATAAAAAAATATCTTAAAAAATATGGGATTTTTTATCTTTAGGGATTATAATCTGGACTTGGAATACTTTACGCCTCTGCGAATCCCACTGACCGTAGAAAATGAAACAACTCTACACAAAATGCCATCTCTATGACAACATCACTTACCTTCGGCAATTCTTCGGTATCACTAAAGCCCGAAGACAAAAATTCGTGTTCTAGTTGTAACCGACACTGTGCGATGAACGATAAAGGTTCACAAGTTATTTAGGAAGAAGTCATCGCGGCTCCTAACCGCTGGAAGCTATCGTATTAGAATATAAATTGAACTCTTTATATAAACATTTATAATTTGCATTTAAGGCGACGTTTTTGGCGTGACGGCATTTGATATTAATAAAGGGACCGGGATGTATTTTTAATAACACTGATATCTATTTTTAGATCAGAGAGATCTTCTCCTTTAATATTAAGTAGACTGAACTCGAAGTATTATTCTGATACATTATTTTTTACGTCTATAATGCTCAAGCATATCATTAGATATAGCGTTGACCGTAGGAATATGCATTTAATCTCAACAAAATCGCAATGCAGCTATGTTCGGTACGCCCGACAAAATAGTACACAGCTCGACCTGCTGCCGAATCCTAAGTTTCGAGTAATTTCGTACAAAAACAGATCCAAAATAGGCTAGGCCTAGTGATAATTATCTTATTCAAAAGCTGTGGGGGAAATAATTACAAGATCACCAGATATTGGACGGAATGGACTTTAAACGGATGTCATATCCTGGAGCCGCTCTAGTTGCAAAAAAATTTATTGTCCTCCATTATACTTCGTCGATGTTCGATCTACACACCTTTCATCAACATCATCCGATGAAGTATCTCAAAATGCAGCATCACTATTTTTGGTGATAAAGTAATAAATTACACTTGTTTTCAACATGATTTTACCATAACTGTAAGCCCGCCGATCATTTGTGGAAAACATGTTTTTCAACCTTCCTTTCCATCCATATCATTCATCCATCTGTCACACAAACAGTTGAAATGTTCTAATAAATTCTTTACTAGGTGTTGCGCGTGGATTTGCTCGCGTAAAAGACCTTTCTAGGTGTAAAAGTCTCATTATAACTATACTAAAGAATCCAGGACATGCTCTATCTCATCATCTTCCTGCCCTGGTCTCAAATTACTTGGGGTCGGCGCAACATGTTTTTCTCCTCTATCTTTCGGCATCAAGTCATTCACGCCCTTTTCTTTCATATCATCTCTTACACAATCCATCCACCTCTTCCTTGGTCGTCCTCGTCCTCGCCATCCCTCAACACTCAAATTCATCATGCAGGGTTACATGCCTTTCATCCCTTCACCTCACATGTCCATACCAAGACAGACGATTTCCTTTCAACTTTTCTGTCACTGGTGCCACTTTCAAACTCCCTCTAATATACTCATTCCTCACTTTATCCATTCTCGTCACTCCACACATCCATCTCAGCATTCTAGTAGGTACATGCTCTATCTGTGTGTCAAATTTCATCCAAACATAATCAGCGTTTTCTCATACGGGCGCGGCAACGTGACTCCACTGCACCGATGGTAAACGAAGAGGAATTTAAAAACTTTCGACTGACGAGCGATGATTATTCCTCGACAGGCGACGCAATGACTACACTGGTGGTAGGTCTCTCATATGTAAGAGTCCGTCTGGGTGGGTACCATCGCAATGACTATTTCTACCGCCAAGCAGCAGTGTGCATGCACTGTTGTGTTTCGGTTAGAAGGGCATTGTAGCCAGTGTAACTACAGGACATAATGAGACTTAACATCTTATGTCTCAGGATGACGAGCGCAGTGGAATACCATACAGTGCTTTGGAACTCTAGGTGCTGAATGGTGTTGGTACTGTTTATGGGTGGTCGTATCGCTTACCATCAGGCGAACGCAGGCTCGTCTCGTCATTCGAAGCGATAAAAAAAAATATTCCACCCTGTTTGAACTGGATGAATTTTAATGAAGCTAACCTACTGCATTTGTTTCTTACAAATATACAAACATCTTTACAAACGATTGATATGAGTAAGATTATATTTTCTTGATTAAATTTTGCCAAGTATCAAATGTAATGAAACATCGCTGTTACTATCATTTAATTAAAACTACATGGAATCTAATAGCAAGATAAGCTATTTATTGCATGTAACTATTTATCAGTTAAAATATCGAAGCTATACTAATGTATAAAGTAAAGCTGTGATTCCGCAGAACGCGGCAGACCGCAGACGGCAACAGCATGTGTCGCGACAGCAGACGGCACTACTATGCAGTATTAAATTGTATGAGACCGATTCCACACACGACGGCAAATGACGCACGACAAGTGACGTCCTGCCGGTCATCATTTGCCGTCGTGTGTGGAATCGGTCACAATCGGCACATACCGTCTGCCGTTGCCGTCTGCCGTCTGCCGCGTCCTGCAGAATCACAGCTATAGAGAGATTGTTTTATTCTTTGTATGTGGTTTGGAACGACTGTGCTAATTTTGAAAATTGTTTTACAAAGAAATTCTAGTATCCGTAAGCAGTATAGGCTATCTATCCTTTGGAACACATTTGAACGAAGCCGCGTGAAAAATCACTAATACAAAAAGACCATCTTTATGAGGAATAGTATGATAAGAGATCGATGTATGTTAAAGGATGATGTGGTGACTAAGATTGAAAGAAGTATGCTGAGGTGGTTGGGCACGTGGAGAGGATGGATGAAAGACGGATCACAAAAGTTATTTATCGAGCGAATGTGGATGGTACGGCTGGAAGGGGACGCCCGAGGAGAACATTCTCTGACCAAATAAATGATCTCCTCAGAAAAGGGCAGGTCAGGAGTACCCTTAACAGACGAAAATGTATGAAAAGAACTATGAATGTGGAAGAGGCGAAAGAGGTTTGTCAAGATCGTAGCATGTGGCGCTCAATAGTCTCTGCCTACCCCTATGGGATAAGGGCGTGAGTGTGTATGTATGTACCATCTTCATCTTTATCTTCTTCGTCATCTTTTCGGTAGGCAGCGGCTTGTCTGTGTCCCTGGCATTGCCGAGTCCATGAGCAGCGGTGGCCGCTTACCACCAGGTGGGCCGCTAGCTCGTCTGCCTATACAGGCAATAAATAAAACATCTCTGTATGCCTGAACGTCCAAAAAAGCAGGCAAATGTTGACTTTATTTACCCATAATTACAACAGCGAAAACTTTACAAAATCAGCTGACACGAAAATATGCAATTGTAAAGCAGTCATCAGCATTAATAAAAAGTGTTTCATAAAACTGAAAATCTTCTTTACGTATCGCTAGCGAAAGCTCAAAAACGAAAAAATCTCCCAATATTTATCCCCTTATGATATACCCCTTAACATCCACCGGTGGCACGAGCTACTCTCAACTAATACAGTATAAATATTCATAGTCATAAGTAGCTCCCGACCTATCGAACGTTTACACATAACCAGTAACGATTGACCCGCCCCAACCCCCGACACGACCTTATAATCATACACATGGGGAAGACGGGGAGGTCTACCTTACCCAGCCATCCATACTTTACCCAGAAATAGGGATTCCGATACACATTATGCGATATTTCAATGCAGTGTTTATATTTCCTTTGGGAATTTAACGTTGAATCCGCGTGGAGTGTATTCGGTTTTTTATGTGTCGTTTTTATTTAGGTGAAATTTCTAATGTATGAGATAAAGACCCCTGAGGTTATAGATTCGGATTTAGGATACCTATCCTTGGTTTGAATCAAAGTAATTCAATAGGTAAATGTATTTTTATTTAATTACTTTGCAGTAGAAAGCATTTTGTGACTGAGTTTTTGCTATTATTACTTCATTTTCTGAGTCGTTAAGCTTTTGCCGTTTATTCACTGTATTCATTGATGTATTAAAAAACCCTAATACTTCAATGACTGTATTATAAGATTAATATATAAATAAATACAAAATTAAACATCAAAACGCATATTTCGTTAACCTCCATCAAAATATATGACTACCTGAAATCCTTCAAGTACGTAATCATAAGATGGAGAATCGAAATCATCTCATCAAAGCGGTATACGATATTCGAACGTACATTTCGCGCCCATCGAAGAGATTGCTACAAAATTGATGAAATATATACGAAGTATTTTGATGTGCCGGTTCATTTTCTGAATTATTTTCGTATGTAGATCAATGTTCATATCTCCGTATTTGAACCAGCGTGCTACTAGTGTTTCATAATCGATTTCAAGTTTAGGCGTTATCATGTTGGTCACTTAAGCCTCAGAAGAAGCAATAATTGCTAGCTATATCCACACAATAATTATTGCTAGCCATAATGATTTATTTGAATATCGGTCAAAAGATTCGCATACGTTATCGCGAGATACTCGCAGGCGAAAATTGCCTCACCATTGCGCATATTGAGATGGGGTACTTATTGAGCAATAATTGCGTACCATTATTATCAGTAATAGAGCCTTCTTTTTTTTTGTTAATGGCCCTACTGCCAGTAGCGTGACGCGAGTCGGCTTTTCTGGCCACACCGGTCTTTAGGGTGAACGCAGAAGGCGCTCGCAACCCATTGAATTAAGTAAGTCTAAATGACTTTCTATCGTCAGGTATAGAGCTGTTACATAATAACAAGAGGCGCTATTTAATGAAGACCAAGATTACTCCATGTTCAAGGGATCACGATCCTCAGCACTGAGGATAACGATGCAAGGAGGAGGATAGAGAAGTTACTTTGCTATGCTAGAATAGCAAAAAGAATTGGTGATAGGAGACTTAGATCCTCCCGGATACAAAGTGTAAAACCCTCCATAGTCACCCACGCGTGTCGCGTTCCGAGATCAGACTGTGTATGTCCGGTTTTATTTTTTATTTTTTATTGCATCGAATTACGAGACGAGCATGCCGTTCGCCTGGTGGTAAGCGATACGACCTCCCATAAACAGTAGAAACACCATCCAGCACCTTTTGTTACAAAGTACTGTGTGGCATTCCACTGCGCTCGTCATCCTGAGACATAAGATGTTAAGTCTCAGTATGTCCAGTAGTTACACTGGCTCTATGCCCTTCAAACCGAAACACAACAGTGCATGCACACTGCTGCTTGGCGGTAGAAATAGACATTGCGGTGGTACCCACCCAGACGGACTCTTACACATGCGAGTCCTACCACCGGTTTCAAACAGGCCGGCATAATTGTGTCGACTCGCGAGAGATCAACTCTCGTCAGTCCACATTCTACTTGGATTCCATTCTGTTTACCGTCGGGTTTAGGTGGTTCACATTCCCGTACCCGTAAAAAAATGGATTTACGTAATTTTTTTTTATATAAATTACTTATTGTACTAAATTATTTATTGCATTACAGTACGACTGCAAAGCTCGGATCCCCGGGTCGGGCAAAGTGATATTGAATTTTTCTATTCAGTATCAGCTCGGAGTCTGGAATTTGTGCCCGATATGGCGATAGGCTCGCCCCCTATCACATCATGGGACGGAATAACAGCGAAAAGTGGGTGCACTAGTTGCGCCTCTGCCTACCCCTTCGGGGATAACAGGCGTGAGTGTATATATGTATGTATTTTTTTATATAACGGAAAACTAACTACAGTTTATTTCTGAAGTGCATGGTAATTGATATGTGATAACCTCTTTTATTTATACATCTTTAAATATACAATTCTTCTGTTAGTGTGTATGTCACTGAACTCTTAAACGGATGGACTGATTTTAATGTTTGATTTTGTTGGTATAGATTGACAAGGATCCGGTAGATGGCGCCTCTTTTTCGGGTTTTAGGATATTATTTCCTTTTTAGGGCAGGACATCGTCTGTCGGGGCCGTTAGTTATTTTATAAATATCTATGTTATAATTGGTAAATTTACTGCAATTGCGCAAAGTATATTACGTCATATTTAAATTTAATACGACAATGTTTTATCAACAAAAAAACATTTTCAGTTTAACAATCATAAAACGATAGCAATTAACTTATCAACAGTGAATCTCTTCGTCGTCCAAACGTAAATGTACTAGTTACACTACAATGACACCATATACGTATAACAAAAGGCTCCTATGAAACTTGTTTTGACATATAATAGCTGAAAGTTTGGTAGTTAGCGCGGCTAGGCATTTATTGTATGGTCGAAGTTCGGCGTGGGGGCGGTTTGATTCAATCAATGTCATGTAAAGGTCATGATGGAGGTATCCAACATAATTATAAATGAAACTACTTGGCTTTTAACACATTAATTGTAGAATGGAGTTGAATGTTAAGTTCGGAAAAATGCCCAACAAAATAATACGCTTACTTTAGGGCTGCCAATTTGTCTTTTCGTTTTTAAAAAATGAGCAAAAAAATAATAAGCTTACTTTAGGGCTGTTAATTTGCTTACTTTAGGGCTGTTAATTTGCTTTTTTGTTTTTAAAGCCGCGAGCAAAACTTAGTTATGTATAATATAAAATATATTGTGTATCTAATTCAAGCAAGGAACTTCAGAATGTTGTTTTGAATTTATTTCTAGCTTCATGTCAAATAAGTGTTGCCAGTGGAAAAAGCACCTATTCTTCCATACACTGTTGCCATTTTATAGGCTATGGTTAATATATTTTCAGAGTTATTGTCACGATTATTTCAATCCCGAATTTTTCCCTATTCCCCTCGATTCCCATTGAGGCTGCAAACGTTTCCTCGACTGAGTCGTCATAGAAATTCCATAGGAAAGTAATCTAATGTATACACAGTGAAAAATGTGTACCAACCAGAAGTGTGTCTCCTTTCAACTTACTCTACCTTAAAAGAACTCGCTGCGTTAATGAACTTGCGCCGCACGCAATGCGGTCCCACCTGGCAGTCGCCTGTAGATATAACGGGTGGGCCGCTCTTACAACTGGCCTTGCTCTAATGACCAAAGTTTTCAGTGCTACCAACTTAATATATACAAAATTACCTTAACACTAACCGTATAGAGGTTTAATGGCTTGCTCCGAAACGTATTCGATCTAAATTGGCTTTTGCTCGTGATTTATTAGTTTGTATTGACAGTAAGTCGATTACTTAAATGTTATTGTTGCTAATTGTTTATAGTAACAATGTCATATTAAGTATGTGGACTGAATGATTCTGTTTCCTTGGCTCATTGGTTAGTTAAAATAAAATGATAAGATGGCCGTTTCTTCTAAGAACGTAAAAGTTGTAAATGTACAGCGGTTAAAATAATCTTCAAAGTTATAAAAGACGTATGCTTTATCACATTTTCTTGATCCTACATTGTATTAAAGAATTACTGTTGAGAAGGCGCCTGATGAGTTGGCTTGATGCTCGTAGTCATTAATTTTAAATTACACTGTGTGTGTTGTATATAGGGTTGCCAGGTCGTCAAACCTTATAGCCGGACAGACCAGCCAATTTAGTCGGACATTTGAGTGAAAAGGCCGGACACCCTAAATTATTAACGATTTTGTGTCTTAGTATTAATACGATTTTTCGGGCCTCATTTTCCCGGCGACCTTTTTTTTAACTCCCTAGTGTATGTCCATGGCAGGTTTAATTTTACGCATATTGCCTACCACCTAAAAGTCACTGGTCAAATGTAAAAAGCCGGACACCGTTTAATTTGGCCGGACACGCATTCAAAAAGCCTAACCATGTCCGGCTTTATCCGAGCGCCTGGCAACCCTAGCTGTATAGGAGAGTATTTTTCTTATGGCCAATTTCACCGTTTGATAAGGGCTACTCTTCACATAACTGTATAAGTAGACGAAATACAAAAGTCTGCCAATCCGCACTAAGCCAGCGTGGTAGACTAAGGCCTAAAATCCCTCTCACTAGTAGAAGAGGCCGGTGCTCAGAATTGGGCAGTATATAATACAGGGTTGGTATTATTATTATAATGTAAAATTACTAAGTGATGTAACTGTAATGTTATAAGGATTGAAATACACGTGTTGTTTCGATTATGTTCTTTATTAGACTGCTTTGTAGACTGGCCTTACAATGCACCTTACATCTGATTATATATGAGGCACACACACTACACTAGATTATGAAATATTTATGTGTGACTAGCTTTTGCCCGCGGCTCCGCCCGCGTTAAAAAGTTTTTCCGGGATAAAAGCCCCGCTTTATATTTTCCCGGGATAAAAAGTAGCCTATTTGTTAATCCAGGACATGATCTACCCGTGTGCCAAATTTTATCGAAATCCGTTCAGCAGTTTTTGCGTGAAAGAGGAACAAACATCCATACATCCAAACATCCAAACATCCATACATTCTTACAAATTTTCGCCTTTATAATATTAGTAGGATGTTTGTCGCCTCCCTGGCTTAGTGGCAGCGTATATGAGCTGTGTTCGAGAAGTCCTGTATTCGATGTCCAGATTAAAAAATACAATTAATTTAAAAAGAAACACACACATACAAAAACGACATATATAACAAACAAAAAATTCACTTTAAAATGCTTCTCCTTCATACAGCGGTTACACAAGTTAGTGTTAGTGTGTGTGTTAGTTGGACTTGCTTCGAAGGTGTCCAGCTGTTTTGTCTGTTAAGTTGCCTAATACTAGATAATGCATATTTATTCGGCACACTACCTAACAATATGAGCTCGTAAGAGAACGTTAGGAAGGAATTTTATCATCGGAAATAATAATTAAAAAGGTTGGAAATAGATATTATCATCATCAGCCACAAGAAAACCACTGATTAATATAGGCCTTCCCTAAAAATTTTCATACGGTCAAAACCGGTCTACATCCAGCGACTTTCTGCGAAATTTATGAAGTCGGCAACCCAATATTATTTAAAATAATTACATACATACATACATATACACTCACGCCCTAAAGGGCGATAAATCCCCGAAGGGGTAGGCAGAGGCGCAATTAGTGCACCCACTTTTCGCCGTTTTTCCGTCCCATGATGTGATAGGGGGCGAGCCTATCGCCATATCGGGCACAAATTCCAAACTCCGAGCTAATACTGAATAAAAAAACCCAATATCACTTTTTGCCCGACCCGGGAATCGAACCCGAGACCACAGCACTGCAGTCGTACCATAATACAACTACGCCACCGAGGCAGTAAAATAATACTTACCCTGTTATCTATACTTTTCTTTAGCTGAACTGGCCTTTTCTACTGCCTAGATGGTTTCATCATCAGTCTACTATGGCCTAATGCAGGTTGACAGACTTCACACACATTCGATTTTTAATGAACAATTCGTGAATATTGACTGTCAAGGTTTGCTGACGAAATTCTTCATCAGCGTAAGAGCGATGATTAATAAGTGAGACTGAGAAAGAAGATATAATATAAGGCAAGTGTCCATGGAAGAGCCGGTAGAGGTGACCGAACCAAGCCTTCGAATGTCACAAATCTGACATTCTTGATAGTATTACCCTGAAGCGGCAGGTACGCATGATTGATGAAGGTGGATGAAGCGAAAGAAGTATGCCAAAATCGAGCAAATTTCCATTCCATAGCCTCTGCTTACTCCTATGCCATAGAGGCCTGATACTATGTATGTATTTCCCGGTAAAGTTCACAGTTGCGCTTTTATCCCACAAAACGTCTTTCACAGAGGCAAAGCCGTGAGCAAGAACTAGTAATTTACACAATAATCATCACCATCATCATCAGCCACATGACGTCTACTGCTGAACATAGGCCTCCCCTAAAGATTTCCAGATAGACCTGTCAAAAGCGGCCTGTATCCAGCATTTTCCTACGACCTTTATCAAGTCATCTGTCCACATATTAAATCCAAATCACAAGATATTTGTGTTATTAAAAGTAGAATTTCTTCATGGAAAAATATCAGCCGACGTACAGCGTGAAAGGGCATAAATCAAACTCAAGGCACTTGAATCCCACCGTGTCTTACGTGATGTATTCTCATACATTTCGCACTTGAAATAATATATGTTACCGTCAAAGTTTTCGCGTATGCTATACTATAGATTCTATAGTATACAATATCTAAAACTTGACTGGCATTCATATTTTGTCTTTTAGTATAATTTTAAAAAAGTATTGTGATCGTGTAAAAGAAAATTGGACTTTATAATTGTATCTAATAATAATATTTAGTTGTCTTCCTTATCCTGTATCGAGTCATAGAGTGTTCCAGTAAATTCTTCGTTTTAGAAATACTTACTGGTATTAAAATGCTTTTATCTGCCTGGATAAGAACTGCTGTACACAAAGGTTGTCATCGCTTAGGTAGCTAGAGAAAGGCTGGTAGGTTAGCTAGGCTATGGCCTGTAGTGTCCTCTCTGGTGAGGATCGCGACGCGTTCCTCCCATTATTTTTTTAATAAAAATGATCTCTTTTTTATATTGCTTTTCCTGCCAGTTCGAGCTGACTTTCTTGTTTATTTTCATAATTGATTTTACTCCTATTAAAAATGTCGCTAGCTATATAAGTGACGTTTGGCATTAATAATTATTATAATCAACTTAATGTATCTTGACTTATCTTAAGCGCAACTATGTTCGCCAACGTGATAAAAAAGCTTGGCGATATCGTTTCAGTGCATTTACGCCTGTAAAGGAGTAACTCTGAGTTTGGCAATTATGATAATTATTAAACAAGATGTCACTAGGCATCTCCTTTAAAGAGATAAAATAGGGAACTTGAAATTGAACAAACGAAGGTAAAGTCGAGATAGCTCAGTTGGCAGAGCACAGGCACGGTACGCTGGAGGTCGCGGGTTCAAATCCTGCATCGACTGTTTCTTTTTCAATGTTTTCATTAAAAATAAAAACAATATTTAATTTTATACTAGCTTTTGCCTGCGGCTCCGCCCGCATTAAAAAGTTTTTCCGGGATAAAAGTCCCGCTTTATGTTTTCCCGGGATAAAAAGTAGCCTATGTGTTAATCCAGGACATGTTCTACCCGTTTGCCAAATTTCATTGAAATCAGTTCGGTAGTTTTTGCGTGAAAGAGGAACAAACATCCATACATCCAGACATTCTTACAAACTTTCGCCTTTATAATATTAGTAGGATATTTATTTTTAAAGTATAAAACCAGTAATAGTAAACCACATAAAAGAGTCGTGCTCGGTATCAAATAAGCCGGCATAATTTTGTCGACTGACGAGGGACAGCCATTTCGCCAGCTATGTTAAGTCCCCAAATAGGAGACGAGTTTATTGCCATCTCCCGAGCACATTTTCAGACTCCGGACTGATACTGACTAGAAAAACTCAATATCACTGCCCAACCCGGGAATCGAACTCAAGATAGAATTGCAGTCGTACCGTAATACAACTACGTCATCGAGCGGAAGGCAAAATTATAAAAAAATATTTTTGCTAACAATCCTACTAATATTATAAAGGCGAAAGTTTGTAAGAATGTCTGGATGTATGGATGTCTGGATGTTTGTTCCTCTTTCACGTAAAAACTACTGAACGGATTTCGATGGAATTTGGCACACGGGTAGATCGTATCCTGGATTAACACATAGGCTACTTTTTATCCGGGGAAACATAAAGCGGGACTTTTATCCCGGAAAAACTTTTTAACGCGGGCAGAGCCGCGGGCAAAAGCTAGTACATACATAAATTAGCTCAGCTGTATCCCTGAAAGTGTGGCTATGTTGCCCCTGTCAAGGAAAAAGTGTGCAAAGTATGTAGTCCTAATTATCATTTCCATTTTTAGATGCAAAAATTATCACAAACATGAATTTCTCGTTCGTTAACTTGTAGTGAATAAATTTTTCCTATTATAATATCTATTTCATATGCCTTTAGGGTACATGTCTTTCCTTTAACGAGTGCGGTGTATAAAACAGATTCTCCCTGCGGCTGCGCTGTATATTTGTTTATTTTGTTCGTAAATTATGGAAACATTACAAATCATAATATGTACAGTCAGCCATATAAGTAGGTGAACAAATACAAAACTTCAAATCGCTTTTACACTTTTTGTTCTTACCAAAAAAAATAAAACTACACAAAAATAAAACAAAAGGGATGTACTTTGCTCCACACAAGGAAAAAATGTTTCCATTACACTCAACACGTATAGGCGATATTAATTTGGTCAGTTACTTATGTGGCTGACTATACGTACATCCTTACATGGTATAAAACGAAGTCGCTCGCCGCCTCTGTACGCGATAAACGATTTCGATGAAATTTTGTATGGAGATAGTTTGAAACCCTAGGTCACTCTTTATTCCGAAAACAATATATTTATTATATCAAATCAAATCAAATCTATTTATTGCTCTCCACAATTGTTAAATAGGTTTACAAAAATACATAAAAGTACATAATTGTGGACCCTGCAGGGCACGGCAATATAGTAGAGAGGGAAAACTGTTTTCATAAATAAAAATTGTTGTCTAAAGTAGTTATTATTTTTGTGTAATTTTATTTTATATATCGGAATATCCCGGAAAAAATATTTCACGCGGCCAAAGCCGCGAGCTAAAGCTAATATATTAAGTTATCAGCACATACGACTTTCTATTATAAAGAAATGCTCACTGCGCTCATATGAGACATATGCGAAACATACATGCTTTGACTTAACTGGAGACGGGCCACACCGGGCTGCACCGCGCAGGGGCGGCTGCGGACAACTTAGACACCTCCGTCGGAGGAAGCCCGCAGCCGTCCCTAATGCTGTCTGCTGTGATGCTTTGACTTGTCGAGAAACACTACACCAAAACTGATTTGCTGAGTCACATTTCAAACTTTCCAGAGATACCCGGCTGATTCCTATATTCTATGGCCTATGTTAAAATATCAGTGATATTTTCATATAAAAATAAACAAACTTCCATCAATATAAGCTTTTTTATGAAATATCTTAGACATATTAGATATCGGAGTAAATATGCTGATGTAGGAAACACAATCCTTCAACGGAGTTGATCGATGAAATTGTTTGCTTCAGTAATATTTATTCTGTTCACTATATTAGGTCGTGTGTGTGTTGGGGTTTGATAAATTGCTTGGATTGGTTTCGGGCAAGTTTTTATCGATTCTTGGGAAATAGTATCCATATAAGTTAATGATTGAAAATCTTGCCCTTGCGAATTTAACTGTTAAGTCGTTATAAATGTTGACAACTAATTTTGTTATAATCATATCTAGAAATATCTCATCATCATCATCTGCCCATGTTTTAGTCCATTGCTGGATAAGGCCTCTTCCAATACGCGCTAGTTCTCCCGGTCTTCGGCCTGGGAATCGTTAGGGTATTAGATATTCAGTAGTGTGTTCCTAGTCGGTAATTCTGTATAAACATTATTAAGTAATTTTGCGGCCAAGCTGTATGAAAGCAACGATGTTTTCTGAAGGACATAGTTTAATTTGTAGGCATTATGAACCTAATTATCTAAGTCTTACTTTAGCTTACACAGTATAGACTTACAGTGCTTTTACCGCGCTAAAATCTCGGCTTCAAATCCCAGGTCGAGCAAATGTGATATTTTGTGACCGGTATTAGTCCGGAGTCTGGTACCCGGCAAAGGATAATACACCCTTTACATAATATTATTAATAGGTCACAAAATGTGCTTTATACCACTGCCCACCCCCGAAAGAGAAGAAAGGTCTGATGCTATGTATGGAGCTACTAATATTCCCAATTTAGTGCGCTACAGTTTCTTTTTAACCGACTTCAAAAAAAGGAGGAGGTCCTCAATTCGACGGTATGTTTTTTTTTGTGTGTATGTTATGCGATTGCTCCTCCAATTGTGGACCGACTTTCTAAATTCTTTTTTTGTTCGAAAGAAGATACTTCTGAAGTGGTTCCATAGTCACCAAGTCAGGATCTGATGGCTGTATCTTGGAGAAATCGAGGGCAACCCTCAAATTTTATAGACCCACACCCCGTTTTTTTCTCATATCTTATGAAGTAATTTATTCTTTAGTATTTTCGCGTAAATAACATTACGTTTTCAGGGGTAGGCAGTGGCGTAACAGGCGCGATAGTCGTACCTCGTGTGCAATACAACTACGCCATCGAGGCGGTATGTTTCTTACTAACATTAAAAAGCAACAAATAAAAAGACGTAGACATAATGAATTGTATTGTCTACTTGAGATGTAACTCAAACTTGAGATTGATTTATTAATACCGTCCTAAGTAATGCTATCGTATAGTTACTCACTATTAAATTATTTTTTGGTTTTTAGTTTTTTAGTAGTTTTTGAAGGCGTATTAATTTTTCTTTAAAAAGTTTTTAGAGATAAATCTCAGTAACATAGGCATTTGCATCGATCGTATTTGTTGTGGGTAATGCGAGTTAGAACGTGTGGTTGGTCTCGGTCCGCTGCCTTACGTCGCCTAACTGCGTTCTATCCGATATGTTGTCGGAAAAGGCTCTGTAAATTATTTGTGCTTTGATCATCAGTTCTAAACGAGTTGAGATTCGTAAATAGTTAAAGAAGATTGGAGTCTAAAACAAAATAGTTAGAGATAAAAAATATTGAAGGTGTTTACTACAAAAATAATATCTAGTAGATTTTTTTTTTGTTCTTTTTACTATTCTCTTATTAGGATATTATATGACTATAAAATGAAAAATACAATAATTTTCATTTAATTTTAAAACAATTACAACAACATTATTGTTATATTGAGGGTGGTCTCCATTATTGAAATACTAAAAACTCTATTTCTTTCCACATTCGTACATTTTAAGCCACATTTCTTGAAGTATCAGTGCGTCTTATAAAACTTTCATGACCAGTGCTAGGCCGAGACTTTATCACGCAGTTGATCGATTTTAAGCCGTATCGGCTTATGGTAGAGTTGGTTTTGGAAAGTATACAATTTTAGGAGTAAATATTTTTAATTTTTCATTTGAGGAATATGTGTAATTACTTAAATGTCAAGGTATACGTGTTTTGTTCTATGATTGCTGTAGGAACACTCCCACACGTATAATCTACCTTGAGACAAGGACATTTTCTGAAAGTAGAGACAAGGTTTATAGATATTAAAGTGTTACCTCACGGTTTTCTTAAGTATTAGGCTAAGAAATACTGATATTGACTATGTTGAAATTAATAAAACAGTTAAAAATATCAAGCGCTATCAAAGAAAGAATTGAACTAACCATAATATTAATATAGTTATACTAATCCTCTTAATATCCTACTAATATTATAAAGGCGAAAGTTTGTAAGAATGTATGGATGTTTGGATGTATGGATGTTTGTTCCTCTTTCACGCAAAAACTACTGAACGGATTTCGATGAAATTTGGCACACGGGTACATCATGTCCTGGATTAACACATATGCTACTTTTTATCCCGGGAAATCATAAAGCTGGACTTTTATCCCGGAAAAACTTTTTAACGCGTGCGGAGCCGCGGGCAAAAGCTAGTAATATAATACAAATTCACAAAGAAAGTCACGAAACTATTTTGTCAACATTGAATCTACAAGCTGCAGACGCACCACACTCAGACAACTCAAATGACGTAAGAATAGAGTATGAATAATTTCAAGACTTGTACGGGGAAATCTAAACATCCCCTTTGTTTCACAAATGTGAAAAAATATTACACATTCGCATTCCCGTTTATGCAAAAGGCGCAAGGTTTAAACGGCTCAATGTAACCTTTTCGAGTGTTGTGCGTGTGTGCGCTACGATGCTACGCGGCTACACCGGCCAGTGTGCTACGAATCGCGCTACAGTGCGGACGTGTAGCGTGGTCCCGCGTGATACCCGGCTACCGCGACTTGTTGCGATGTACGCGATACCCGACTTTAAATAAAAGCGTGTTGAATAAAATCCGAAAAAATATACGTTTCATGCGTTCGTCTTGTTGAATCCGTCTGTGTCGTAATGAAGTGGTGATTATATTTTGTTTTTGAAAATGTTCCATAATTTACTTAGACCGTTCTTTAATCCGGTTTCATAATCGACAAAGGAGGTTGTGTTACTACAATTATTATCTCATCTCTGAGGAGCAGGCTGCGATTTTATGGTGAAGACACATTGTTTGATTTATTACAGGCGGCGTAAAAAATATGACAGAAAACCTTTTATACCATTTATCTTCGTGATCCAAGGAAAAGTATAATGTTCCTTTCGCATTGCCCGTAAAATGTAATATCGCTATTTACAGCATTTTTATAGAATCTAGTGAAGTTATAGAGCTTGATTTATAAGTTTTATAATATTTTATGTTTCACTTAGGTTGAGATTTCCTGTGTAAAGCACGGATCTATTGCAACATAATTTTTATATTTTTGTCGTAGAAATGAAATACGTCATTAGTAATTTCATAGATTTGGAAATTTTCGGAAAACTTAGGTAACAAACATCCAGATAAATACATAAAATAGAAATATAGTAGATTATTCTACTATTCAGTTAGACATATTATCATGTTTCTTAAATTAATATACTAACACTTAGAGTTATACCACTGTTTAACGAACTTAGGTAACAAACATCCAGATAAATACATAAAATAGATATATAGGAGATTATTCTACTATTCGGTTAGACATATTATCATGTTTCTTAAATTAATATGCTAACATTTAGAGTTATACCACTGTTTAACGTATAATACTAACGATAATAGTAATACATTGTTTAATTACTGTTTTACTGTTGAACACGGACCTCCGCTTTGTTAGAGACAGTTTAAGCCGTTTATCCACCAGATAGGGCTTAGAATAATTACTAAATTATATTTTATAGT
Organism: Lapara coniferarum; assembly: GCA_949316025.1. Classification (NCBI taxonomy): domain Eukaryota; kingdom Metazoa; phylum Arthropoda; class Insecta; order Lepidoptera; family Sphingidae; genus Lapara; species Lapara coniferarum. The sequence goes on along the minus strand of OX438934.1, from coordinate 4,129,201 downwards.
CTATGTAACATATATCTTGAAAATTATAATGAAAATATTATAAGCGACATTTGTAGGAAATTACGAGTATCTTTATTCATTAGAAAATCGTTTATTATAAAAATAAATAATGTAATATTCGTTCACTCGTTCAACCCTATTTTCTACCTCCCTTTACATAAAATAAACGAAACATAAAAACTTTTCGGGTAGGCTAATAAGGGTGGCCACTGAAAAAAATTCGTAGCGTTGGCACAGTTTAGTTTATTTTGTTGTGATTTTTTTAAAGTTGCCAGAGGAACATAGTTGCTCCATTTCCCATTCTGTTAGCGATAGTAGGAGTTTCTTTGGAAAAAGATGTGTAATTTCATTTGAAATGAGTTGGTCGTTTAAGTGGAGTACAAATCTCAATGTCTATATGCACAGAACGTTACAACCGCCATTCATAAAATGAGTTTAACTGTATTCTATCCTACTTCGTACTAATATTATAAATGAGAAAGTACGTGAAGGTGTTTGTATGTTTGTTGAAGGAAACGCAGAAACGGCTTAACGGATTTGGATGAAATTTGGCAAACAGGTAGTCATGTCCTGGATTAACACATACTTTTTATCCCGGTAATTTTCTCCCACAGGAAATTATTTAAATACATGACGCTGACGTCTTATAAGTTGCGCTATAAATCCTTACCATATTTTGGAGACTTTCGTAGCGGGTAAGGCTTTTCACACGGGCGAAGCCGCGATAAACACCTAGTATATTGTAAAACAAAGTCCACTGCCGCTTCTGTCAGTCTGTCTAAACGCGATAAACTCAAAAAATGTGGAATAGATGTATTGTATCCGTACATAGGTTGCTTTTTATCGCGAGAAAATATATAAGGGGACTTTTATCCCGGAAAATCTCTTTAACGAGGCTGCGAGCGAGAGCTGGTTAGGTATAATAGGTATGTGTTTTTAAAGGAAATCTAATACTATTTATATAAATAAGATATCATACTATATGCCACATTAATGTATGGAAAAATATGAAAATGAATACATTCTTTTAAAATACAGATTTAGTTCATATACGGCAAAAAGTCGGTGCACTAGTTGCACCTCTGCCTACCTCTTCCAAGGAAAAGGCATGAGTGTGTGTGTTTATTCATATAGATGTCAACTTTACGAAATATAATACAGATTATAATTGGCAAATGGGTGGATTATTTTGATTACATTTTAATTATACGTTTTTCAATACACGCCAGACGGACGGATTCATTCACATTATAACAAATAATAATATCGCTAGCCCTGTTCTGTGCCAGTTACTTATTTATATACTGTCTCACTGCTGGCCACAGGCCTCCTCTACTACTGAGAGCCTTTTAGTCCTTATGCGGATGGACAGACTTCACATGCCTTCGAAACTCATATGGAGAACATCTCTGGTATGCAGATTTTTTCTCGACGATTTTTCTAATAAGCAAGCGATAATTCGTAAAGAATACACACATAACTTTAGAAATGTTAAAAGTGCGCTTGGGTTTCGAACCTGCGGACCTTCGTCTCGGCAGACGGTTCCACTTCCAACTAGGATATCGCCACATTAGATAGGTACTATTAATTATGAAAAATAATTACTAGTACCTATCTAATGTTATATTATATTTATAAAATACTATATAGTATGTAATATATTTTTTAATCAGAATATATTCTGATGCGACTAATAGGGGCCTCCGGGGGTCACGGGTGGGCGGGAGGTGCCGCCCACCTATTAGTCTAGCCAACTTCTGTGACCCCCGTGATGGACGGCAGCGTGTCTCACGCTGCCTCGGACGCCAAGGGCGTCCTTCGGTGTACGGGGGCTTTTGAGCCCCCGCAACAACAGGAGAAGGACCGCAACAGCGGTACGCGCAGGGGCGGTTGCGGACGACAACTTAGACGTGAGTCGGAGGAAGCCCGCAGCCGTCCCTAATGCGCCGAAGATGGCCATTATTTATTTATTTAATTTTAATTATAAAAAAAAAGAATATATTCTGATGAAGTGACTACCTAAGCAATATTATATGCAATTATAAAACGCATCCTAATATTGTAAATGCGAAAATAACTTTGTTAAACTTCCACGGCTCAGTCTTGAATGATTTTGATTAATTTGATACGTAATTAGCTTGCACTACCGGAGAGGATGTAAACTTTTTTTTAATCACAAACCGAATTGCATTCTGTTTAATTTGTACCCATTATACAAGTAACACAAATCATCTTAACAAATATCAATGTTAATTTTGTTATTGTCCAAACGTTCAGAATAAACATAACAACTCTTGGTTAATTTGTTATTGAATCAGAATCAGAGTCCGGTTCTGGATTTCAATGTCGTTTAACCACATATTTGTTATTTACATTTTTGTGGAAGTTATAATGTAACTATTTCTTGTACTCGGGTACACCCGTAAATATTGTATGAAAACGTTTATTAGTATCCATTTTAAATTGACCACGAACGAATGTCTTTACACTTCTTGCAGCTTTTTATCCGTAATAAGTGTCATTAAACACATGGTCTCCTGTCGTTTTAATTCACATTTTTGGTATCATATAGTGATTTTAAATCATGTCTTCCAGGATCGACCCGCCCTCTGACGTCCACCCTCTCTATTATTGCATATAATACATCCACATATTATTTAAGTGAAATCGAAACACTGTTTATTTATGAACTAATCTTTACTGGTGGTAGGTGGTAGAATTCTTACTGGTGGTAGGACTCTAATGTGTAAGAGTCCGTCTGGGTGGGTACCATCTCTATGTCTATTTCTACCGCCAAGCAGCAGTGTGCATGCACTGTTGTGTTTCGGTTTGAAGGGCATTGTAGCCAGTGTTACTACAGGACATAATGAGACTTAACATCTTATGTCTCAGGATGACAAGCGCAGTGTAATGCCACACAGCACTTCGTAACTCAGGGTGCTGGATGGTATTTCTACTATTTATGGGTGGTCGTCTCGCTTACCTTCAGGTGAATGGCATGCTCGTCTCGTCATTCAATGCCATAAAAAAACAAAATCATATCGAATAAAGGTCTACACACCTAAAGAACTGCTGACGAAGCGTTTCAAACGAAATTAAGTCGCGCAGTTATCGCGATATAAATAGTCAGGAACTCCATAACTATTATATATTGTACGTATGAAAAAAGCACGCATTTGACACAAATACCGTCTGGTGGCAGGATGCCTTTGAAATTCTCCTGGATAGCTACCACCGTACCTATATAAGGTGTCTATTGGGTGTGTCTATTATCTATGCGTATTACTACCGCCAAGCAACAGAGTGCGTGCACTGTTGTGTTTCGGTTTGAAGGACATTGTAGCCAGTGTAACTACTGAACATAATGAGACCTAACATCTTATGTCTCAGGATGACGAGCGCAGTCGAATGACACACAGTACTCTGTAACCCAAGGTGCTGGATCGTGTTGGTACTGTTTATAGGTGGTCGTATCGCTTACCATCAGGCGAACGGCATGCTCGCCTCGTCATTCAATGCAATAACAAAATGTGTTAAAAGCCGCCATAGTAATTAGTAGCCCACGTAAGAGTGCCACTTCCGGGATCAGATTAAGTATATCCTGTTCAAAGAGGCCGGCATAATTATATCGACTAAGAGGGATAATCACCGCTCGTCAGTCGATTCTCTCTGAACCTCTCCCCACCTACCATCAAGTGCGATTGAGTCACTTTAGACATCGTATAAAATACTAGCTTTTGCCCGCGGCTCCGCCCGCTTTAAAAAGTTTTTCCAAGATAAAAGTCCCGTTTTATATTTTCCCGGGATAAGTAGCCTATGTGTTAATCCAGGACATGATCTGCCCGTGTGCCAAATTTCATCGAAATCCGTTCAGTAGTTTTTGCGTGAAAGAGTAACAAACATCCAAACATCCATACATTCTTACAAACTTTCGCCTTTATAATATTAGTAGGATGTACACACAACTTTTATTTCGAAAGGGGTAAACAGAGTAACAACTTGTGCACCCGCTTTTTCAACTAGTCTATAAAATGTAGAATGAGTACGTCGTTGCATATCTTGGAGAAAAGGTAGATTATTATAATGTTTTTTTTTTGCTTATCTAATTAATAAATAGCCGGTATTTATACTCGGAGCATGCCTTTGTGAATGTATCCTATGAGATTATAATATTCTTTGATATGTATCTTTCATACAAAGTATCTAATAAAGTACACTACTAGAATATGCTATTTGTAACACTCAGTACACTCATAAATTACGTACTTAAATGTACATGTGTTTATTAATTTGAGATACTCAAACAAATAAATATTTTCTGAGATAACCAACTACGTACACACTCACACTCACGCCTTTCATCCCCGAAGGGGTAGGCAGAGGCGCAACTTGCGCATCCACTTTTTGCCGCGCGTATTCCGTCTCATAATGTGATATGGGGCGAGCCTATTGCCATGTCGGGCACAAATTCCAGACTACGGGCTGATACTCAATAGAAAAACTCAATATCACTTTGCCCGACCCGTGGATCAAAACCCAGCATTGCAGTTAAATATTAATATTGTGTACAACTTCGACACCGATGTAGTCCGACTAATCTACTACTTATGTATTTAAACTATCTTAGTAGTAGTACGTAAAAACGCAATATTAACTTACAGACAGCGTACAAGCAAAACTGATGACCGTAGAAAAAAATGGCGTACAAATTGCTTTTAATAATAACTAGGTATTACTCAACTGCGTAAAACACATTTCCGGCATAAAGTCCCACTGTGTAATTCTCCGGGACAAATCGATCTATACAGCGATTTTTGCGTTTGCAATAAACATGTTCACAAAATTTCGCAGGTATAACATTAGGATATCGGAGTAAAAAGTGTTTTTGAAGTCATAATTCTCAAAGATCCCGTCTTGAACATCAATATTTCGTCTTACAGATACGATCAAAACATAAATCTAACATTTCAACAGATTTACGACACAGTAATGTGTAACAAAAAGCATTCAGCGTTTCGGCACGCGCACTAAAATCAAATCGTACTTAAATTTTGTTTTCATTGGAGTCGTAAAATTATACATCAAACTTTACATTGCCGATCCGTGATAAGAATTATTTATTACTGAATTCGGAGGCATATTTTTAAGAATTCATTAGCTGGGGTATCATTAACAATGTCAAATTCATTCAATTTTATGATATACTCCCATAGTGATAAAAAATTAATTAGTTTTTTGTTACATTCTTTTTAAGTTTCTTTTATTGCAGTTGAATGATGAGACGAACTGGTAAGCGATACCACAGCAGCAATACCATATAGAAATTTAAATTACAAAGTATTTCGTGACACTTAGACCGGATTTTTTCAGCTGTAGTTAGGGTAATCATCGATGTTATTAAGCTGGACGCGCTCGCAGACCTTCGAGTGCTCCAGCCGCTGCGAGCGCGTCTAGCTTAAAAAGACCCTGACAAGAAGATTGTTGAAAAACGGGGTCTTAATTGCACTTGTCGCCCTTAGACATAAGATGTTAAGACCTAATTTCACCATGCTCTGTTGGTTACTTTAACAGACTGTTAAGTTTTGAGTGTTCCACCATGCCCTCACAGGTGATGATCTTTCTTAAGTAATCGTTCTTTCATGGAACGCGAGATATTTTATCATTCGCGTTAATTGTAATGCCCAATTAACGTACGCTCGTTAAATAAGAAATTGCTGAATTGACGACCTAACACTCCTGGTAAACAAGATCCATTTAGAAGAATAATAAATATATTACAAACTTTATTAATATTAGCAAGCATTAACATCAGAAAAACGATTCAAAAATTAAAAAGACATTGGCTTAATCATAATTAGTTCCAACTTCTAACCACGATTGAAAGTTTCATTAGTCAGACATACAAATTAAACATTAATATTATTACTTGTTCTATAATCGTTTCTTCATGATTGGATGTTATTCGATAGTCGACCTTAATTTATTCGTCAATTAATAGGAATGTTTCATTAAGATATTAACTAAAAGCACAAACACATTAGTATTTTGCCTCATAGATTAAATCATTATGTTTTGAACCTGTAGGAATTAACAGAAATGGTCCGAATATGTAATGAAGCCAATTAGTAAATACTTAATTTACTCCTCTAAGATTTGTTTTTTAATCTATATTTTGTATATAATTGCTTTAGTAAATAAATTTCTATTATAATGTTATGTAATAAATAAAATCACTCATAAAAATTCAATTTCATTTAAGCTTATCATAGTACAGGGACAAAATCCCATCAAAAACAAATTACAATCTCCACTGCATCCCTTTAAAATTAATCCCAGTTGAGTTATAAAAATAAATGAAACGACAAAAAATAAATGAAGTGCGCGCGCTAAATTAATGAACCCTTAAATGAAACGAGGTGACAGTATGCGGAATGTAACGTTCAAGGTGATAGTGTGAATAGTTCATAACTGCGGGATGAGGATCGAAAGGACTTACTTTTGGTCGATGCTTCAGGCGCTGGCTCTGTTACCCACCATGGCTTTGAAGGGTGAGTTCGTTTTTTATTATCTATACTATAATAAAGCAGTAGATCTCGGTGTGTCTGTACATTGAAAAAAAAAAAGAAAGGAGGTAAGTAAAGAAGAGTAATGAAGAAGAGTAAGTAATGGAAAACAAATCAGCGATTTTTTATATTTTTTTTCTGTCTGTCTTACTGTTTGTTGCGCATCACCGAAACTATTGAACGGATTTAGATGAAATTTGGTATGGAGATATTTTAAGACCATAGAAAGGATATAGGCTTTTATCCCGGGAAAAACTTCTTCACGCCGGCGGAGCCTTGAGCAAAAGCTAGTTTATAATATTTGTCTATATATTGACGTACTTGTATTGTACACGACTGCACGACTCTGAGAACGAATAATAAAGAATAGCGTCAAGTATTAGTATGAAGTAAAATATTTACAGTCGTTAGACGATACTATACGACATATATATATAACCATTGAACAATTAATACGAATCGATAGACACCTCGTTTGGCAAAATCGGTTCAATAGGAGCGACGCTAGAGTGGAACATAAAATGGATACATACATACATAGGGTGCTACAATCATTACCCTTCCTGGCTTCGCCTAAGTCAGGTTAACATAGAGTGTTAAAACATTACTCTACCTGGCTTCGCCGTAGTCGGGTAAAAATAGGTTTGTCTGCGATTTCTGTACATTTAGTCACACTGTTCTATGTGCTTGCGGCGGCGTCGTGTGCCGGGTCGGTCACTTCCCTGTAACATGGTTGAGAAGGCCGATGGCTGGCACATGCGTCATACTCGTGAACGGGTGCTGCTTGTGTGGACTGGTCTGCTCTGTTTGATGGTTGACTTTTTTTTTTTTTTTTTTACTTAAAATTAAAACATGTAGGTGGTTGTTTCACTTAGGTACTTTCCGTTAATTTTCGCACTTAATATCCATCTTTAAAATTGAAGTAATATTGTAATTTATAAATTGTAAAATATATATTTAAAAAAAAAATGACAAAAGACCTACGCTGAGTTTCTTGGTGCTTCTTCTCAGGTCAGTGGGCTGTTCCGAAGCACTGGTAGAATCTTTAAGTAAAACGTTGTGAAAAATGACGTGTAAAAGTGCCCTTAGGGGCCTAATTACTGAATAAATGATTTGAATTTGAATTTGAATCTATGGGCTCTATGGCTATGCGAGTTTAGAAGCGCGCAATATTCATGCTATCGTATGTCAGTTCCAAATGCGCTCACCGAGGCATTGCATAAATTTCCATACAAAAAAATACTCAGAAGAAACTATAACTCAATGTATACTACAACGAAAACATTTGTTCTAATGATATTGAGGTTTCGGGTTCAATCCTGATGATGGGTTGCTACAACTGGAATTAAGCCCGAAAGACGATTTTTTAACTACAACTACTGTCAATATCAGACTGCCTGGGTGGCGTAGTTGTATTATGGTACGACTGCAATGCTGAGGTCTCGGGTTTGATCCCCGGGTCGGGCAGAGTGATATTGAGTTTTTCTATTAAATATCAGCTCGGAGTCTGGAATTTGTGTCCGACATGGCGATATGCTCGCCCCCTATCACACCATAAGACAGAATAATGGCGAAAAGTGGCTGCACTAGTTGCGCTTCTGCCTACCCCTTCGGGGATAAAAGGCGTTAGTGTATATGTATGTACTATCAATATAAAACCTAGAAAAGTAAATTTTGGGACCGCTGTATCCAATTGGATCGAATATCTAACTTTAAGATAATGTTATATTTTTTCTCAGAGTTATTGCTCGCCGAATTTTTTCGTTTATTTAATTATCTCAAAGCATCAGCTCTACATGTTCATACTTTGTAACTGAACGGAGTAGAAATTGCGATGTTAAGTAGGTACTATCTGACAGTGACAAGGCAGTAAATAGTTTATGAAACTTGATCATTCCAAGAATTACTGAACAGTAGTAACGATGTTTGGGCATCTGGAAGATATTAATAATAAAGAGGTAGATATGCCATTAGATTATAATATTTATCATTTTATGGGTTAAAATATAAAATAAAATTAAATGCCTTTTATTTATGCATTCCGAAAACATTACAGTATTTTTCACAAGCTTTTATTAAACTAGCAATGTATGTATGTCGTTTCGGGTGGAATCTTGCTAGGCAATTTTGAACCGGTTACCCCCAACTGATTGTGTTAAAATTTTGCATAAATGCTTAGTTTGGGTACAATGCATAGTTAGCTAAGTGACGTCATTTTGAATACAATATGGCGGAGGACCCAAGATGATGGACTAGTTATTTTTTACGCATTTCTATAATATGGGTATCAAACGAAAGGGTTTGTTAAAAAACACAATAAATAAAAATTACTTCTCTCTAAATACAATATGGCGGACGACCCAAGTTAATGGACTAGTTATTTTTTACGCACTCCTATAATAATATGGGTATCAAATGAATGGGTTTACTGAGAATAATTTGAAAAATAACTAAAAAGTATACTAACCGTGCTTCTCTAGTAAAATAAATTAAAATGGGTTCAAATAATTTATTTTATTTAATTTCATAAGATTGTTTCATAAACTGAAGCTAACCCAAGAAGGCAACACCGTGGCATTACCTCAGTCAAGCAGTCGTTATATCTGGGTGTAACACCTACACATAAAAATCTCACATGCTTTGAAAAATAATCTGAGGGATTTCCGTTAATTAAACTCAATATAAGCTCCGTGCAAAAAAAAGAAAAAAATATTGAATACTTCACCAACACGCTGTACCCCGCACAACGTGCGCATTAAATAAAACACATCTTAAAACTTGTTAATTAAAACTCGCTAAGCTTTTGGGCGGACATTTAAAATTCATATCATATTAACTTGGCCAACACTTAGTTATAACTTAGTCGAGTTAAGTAACCTCGTCTTGCATAGTACGCCGCGTTTATAATTGATTGTGTTCTTTTTGATTTTTTTATGTTTACAAATTACACAATTGATATAGACTGCTTTTTAATTATAGTGCTTAATGTTCTGGATATAACGTTAACTTTACTTTGCCTGAGGTCGGTTAAGGGTCAATTCAGTATCGTAACAGCTTATTAATTCGAATTGAAGAGTCGAAAGACTAATTATTATGTTATATTCTCATTGATGTATTGGTTTTTTAATACATCAATGTATATTCCACATTATTTATTAACTTAATAAGAATTATTAATACGTTATCAGGCATCGTAATCTTTATTGCTTCTGTGATATTATATTTTAAACCCTAGAATGTTTAAGATAAATACATATTTTTTGTCTCCAATTTTTTACACAATGACTGCCTCGGTGGCGTAGTTGTATTATGGTACGACTGGAATGCCGAGGTCGCGGGTTCGATCCCCGTGTCAGCGAAAGTAATATTGGATTTTTCTATTCAGTATCAGCCCGGAGTCTGGAATTTGTGCCTGATGTGGCGATAGGCTCGCCCCCTATCGCTTCATAGGACGGAATACGCACGACGAAAAGTGGGTGCACTAGTTGCGCTAGTTACCTCTTCGGTGATAAAAGGCGTGAGTATGTGCACAATTTTCTTTATATAAGCACGGCAGAAAAAAATATTAAGTACTAGCTTTTGCCCGCGGCTCCGCCCGCGTTAAAAAGTTTTTCCGGGATAAAAGTCCCGCTTTATATTTTCCTGGGATAAAAAGTAGCCTATGTGTTAATCCAGGACATGATTTACCCGTGTGCCAAATTTCATCGAAAACCGTTCAGTAGTTTTTGCGTGAAAGAGGAACAAACATCCATACATCCAAACATCCAGACATTCTTACAAACTTTCCCCTTTATAATATTAGTAGGATGTGCGTTCTCAGCATATTTCAGGAACATTTCACAATAAGACCGTTTATGAAGCCATTTTTAAACTGTATATTTGATTTCCATTAAATTGGATACAGCTAAGACTAAAGAGCATCATAATAACTGGATGAAGATACCGGTCATGAATAATTTATAGATTATGACGATCAATGTTCCATTTTCGTATCTATAATTCAGTTGGATTTCTTTACTAAAAAGCTTTATTAGGTTATTTTTATTTGTCTACAAGTGACCCATCCGGCTTCTCACGGTAAGCATTATTTATAATAATAATAATAGCAACATACCGATTATGAGGAAAAGTACAAAAAGCCAAAAAAAAATTGTTAATCCGATGGCTACCTTCACAAAATCACCTGCTGGGCTAATTAATCTTGTAATCTAAAGATCGCTAAAAATTCAATTAAAATCGCTTCAGGCGTTTTGGAGTCTAATGAGAACATACATACACACATTCATTTTGTTTACTGGTGGTAGGACTCTCACATGTAAAAATCCGTCTGGATGGGTATCACTGCAATGTCTATTTCTACCAGCAGCAGTGTGCATGCCCTGTTATGTTTCGGTTTGAAGGGCATTGTAGCCAGTGTAACTACAGGACAAAATGAGACTTAACATCTTATGTCTCAGGATGACGAGCGCAGTGGAATGCCACGCAGTACTTTGTGACTCAATTTGCTGGACGGTGTTTCTACTGTTTATGGGTGGTCGAATCGTTTACCATCACGCGAACAAAAAAACACCACAGAAACTGGGACACGTCCTGGGAAGGCAGGACGGTTGACAACCTTACCGTTGAATCATTGCACTGTATTGCCCATTCATTTCTCGTAACAAAATAAGTAAACAATCCAACGAGTAATTAGCTCGTCTCGTCATTCAATACCATAAAATGTATCGTCTGTATAATTTTACATACAATTTTCACTTTACTGTCAGACTATCGATGTGTCTGTAATTAAAAAAAAAACCCTAGTTTGTGTGAAGAGGTAGTCATTATATAGTTCTTTTACGTAACGGATCCATAATTTAAAGGGGCATGTGTGTAATTGTAACTTTATAATAAAGAGAATAAATTATTTTATATCATTTGGTGACATAGAAGCTATTTTCCGAAACGACTTTAATAGTTTTAAATACTAGCTTTTGCCGGCGGCTCTGCCTTCGTGAAAAGGTTTTCCATTGTGTGCTATATTATTCCAGTATTAAAAGTAGCTTATAGAGGAATAATATATCTTCCTATTAGTGAAAGAATTTTTAGAATAGGTGGTAGTTATTAAAAACTCCACAATTTGAAATTTAACGGTGGACTGTATTGATATTAAGGCTTATTTTACGTGCACTGGTAGTGTTCTATTATAGGTAGTATGCTAAAACAACTGATAAAGGGTACGGGAATAAAATAAGGGACTTACTGCGGCGCGGTGACCTGCCTGTTCCTGGAGCTCCCCGGGATCCCGGTTCTTCCGATCTTCAATGGTGGTGATGAGACGGCAGGCGGATGGCAAGTGTCAAAAATTGACAACTAAGTGTCCAAGGACAATAGACAAGAGTTTATTGCCAGCGCGCGTTCCTTATTCAAACTTGAGTGGATAAGGGTAGGGAAAAGGAGTTGTGTTGCTTAGCATATTAATAGACAATGCACAGTGCATGATGCCAATATATTGTAACAATACCAACCAATAGGTATAAGTCTTCTTCTTCGGACACATTTCCAGACGAGGCGACCAGTCCATAGAACGTCTTGTCGTCCAGGGCAAGGTTGAAGGCACTCGACCGCTGGAAAGAACCCCCATGCGCTGGACCGATCAGGTCAAATCTGCCGTAGACCGTCCCGTACATGAGTGCGCCAGAAAAACCTCTAACAGAGAAGTGTGGCGAGAGATCGTAAGACGCATTGCATCTGCTCCGAAAAACACTACATGACGACCACGACCACTCTGCCAAGAGTGTTACGACCAAGAAGAATAAGTCTTCTAGAGATTACACCCTACAAACCTTAAAACAAACTTATGTACTTTCACACACACACACTCACGCCTTTTATTCCCGAAGGGGTAGGCGGAGACGCAACTAGTGCACCCACTATTCGCCGTTATTCCGTCCCATGATGTGATAGGGGGCGAGCCTATCGCCATATCGGGCACAAATTACAGACTCCGAGCAACTAAATAGAAAAACTCAATATCATTTTGCCCGACCCGGGAATCGAACCCGAGACCTCAGCATTACAGTCGTATCTTAATACAACTACGCCACCGAGGCAGTCTTCACTTACATACAATCCTCTTTATAATAGTATAGCCAACTATTTTTTGAAGCGAAGTCGATAAAGATATTTAAATATTTATTCTCAAGAACATAAACGCAGAAGTGTCCCTACATGGATTTCGACGAAATTGGGTAGACATAATATAAACCAAGTCTTGAATTGGTATATTATTAGTAAGATGTGCTTGGTTTGCTGAGACGTAGGTAGCGACTCGCGGGTTCTAATCTGAATTAACTGGTTTTGCTGCCGTGAAATATCACTCCAGGTTTCCCATCCCGCAGCCTACCTTTTTATACCTTGAACTGATTTTGAAAAGAGCAACACTAGAGTTTCTTGCCCGTTCTTCTCTAGTGAAAACTGCTTTCCGAACTGGTGGTAGAGTTAATATTGACTGAATCTAAATAATGTATAACATTTTATGGGTTCAAATAAATTTATTTCATTTCATTATTTCATTTCATTTCATTTACCTTCAATCTTCGTATTTGCTGAACTGAACATTTTCAATCCCGGGCGATGCCACATATAAGGAAAATATAAGGGGAAAAGCAATGAAATAATCAACATAACTTCACTTTTATTTCAGTTTTACTGTAAGCATGTGCGTATCAATCAAGTTACTCTTGAAAAACTGGAATCTCGGTATTGGGGGAATTTACAGTCCTATTCCAGGAAAACGCACAGTCAGAGCCGCTAGCAAAACTCAATTTAAAATGCCTCGATTTAACTTTGGCGTGTTTCTTGCGGCAAGTTTCTAGAGGAAATCGCTTGTCAACGCGGGCAAGAATTGCCTCATTTATTGTATTTATTTATTTGTTTTTGGGAAAACTTACAACTAACATTTGAAATAATAAAATATGTAAACAAAGAAAGGTCAATTACAAGTTTCCACAATTAAACACAGTAAAAATAAAAACAAATGCATAGTCGGCGATCTAACTAACATAAAATTTTAGATGCCTAAGTATTTAACTTAAAAATAAAAGTAAAATTAAAAACTATGAATTACGCACGCCAAAAAATACATTGCACATAGTTGTTTTAAATTTAGTGCAGTTGGTGTTATATTAAATTTTATGTATTTTCAAGTATAACTGGATATAGGTCTCTCGTATGCGTGAGGCCGTCCGGGTCGGTACCAGCACAATGTCTATTTCTACCGACAACGGCAGTGTGCATGTACTATTTTGTTCCGGTTTGAAGGACATCGTTGCCAGCGTGATTACTGGCCATAATGAGACTTAACAGCTTATGTCTTGGGATGACGAACGCAAAGTGTCACGCAGTACTTTGCAATTAAAAGTTTTGTACGGTGTTGCTACTGTTTATGGACGATCGTGCCATCCATCATATACCATCAGGCGAGCGGCATGCTCGTCTCGTAATACAATAGCAATAATAATAATAAAACGCACGTTTGTGGCAGAAAATGATTCGCCTAATTAAAGGTTTAAGCTAACGTGTTTCGCTATGCCGTATTGTGGGTTTTCTGCCCACCCCTAAAAAGAGAAAGCAACGTATGTATTCGACGTGTTCCTGCATTAGCATACGGTGACAGGTGCCATCGGGTCCAATCGACCGCGGGCAATATTTTTTGACGTTTCCCCACTTAACCCCACCCCGGCTCTGCTTTATGTAACTTTTATTACAGTTTCACGGCTTTTGTTTTATTATTTGGGTTGGTTTACGCGTTCGAGTGTTGTATACGTTTATTTGATTGCTATGTGTGGGTCTGTGTTTGATAGGCGATAATTTGTTACATTTTTTTTTTTGGTTGTAAAACTTTATTTCTTTACGTGTTTTTGTGCGAAGTTTTAGTGATACTTATATTCATTATAGCTGACAATTGCGTTTTATATCGGGGTGTGTTATGCCGTTTGTGATGGGGAACACCGAAGGCAGACGATCGCGCGGTCGTTCATCAACAAAATGAACCGACCAAGTGAAGGACTCATCGTCCTTCAAATTCTACAGTCGTAAGAGACGCGCTGGACAGAAACGCGGTGGAGGGAGGTCATCCGCTCCAGATGCAACCCTGACGCTGAACGCGATCCTGAGATATAAAGGACCGACCACGGAGACAGATATTCTTTATAGCTGACAATGCATTTTATATCCTCCTGTCGGTGACGGTTCTAAATATAGACTTGGCTAGTGATCATGGAATGCTTATGAAAGGAAATGAAATGAAATAATTTATTCGAACCCATAAAATGTTATACATTATTTAGATTCAGTCAATATTAACTCTACCACCAGTTCGTAAAGCAGTTCTCACTAGAGAAGAACGGCCAAGAAACTCTAGTGTTGCTCTTTTCAAAATCAGTACAAGGTATAAAATACAATTAATAATAATAAAAAATAACATGATATAAATATATTTGTTATTTTTGTTTAGAGCAGTTCATTTATATACTCGCAAAAAAGATAATAAATTTTAAAATCCTATACGTGTGCATAACCCTCTCAGGAATCATGTAATAATTTGGTCTGAAATTCTTCAAAATGTCGTTATTAATCTAAGTTTAATAAATATCCCTAATACTTAGATGTAGTAAGCGAAAAGGGCAGACCAGTCCACACAAGCAGCACCCGTTCACGAGCATGACGCATGTGCCAGCCATCGGCCTCCTCAACCATGTTGCAGGGAAGTGACCGACCCGGCACACGACGCCGCCGCAGGCACAGACAGTTAAGGAGTGTCATGCCGAAGCCGCTCACAAATTAAGGAAAAACTCTTAAGTCCTTAATCATAAAACTAATTTTAGTTTTAGAATGTTTTGTCTCCTTCCTTCAAATTCTATTCAAAATTATTGGAAGAAGACAAAACACTCGATAACTAAACTCGGTTTATAAACTGTTTATGAATGAAGTCGTTAATAATTACACATATCAATTAATCACATTCGGCAACAGGCGAGATTACAATCTATACTATTATAAAGAGGGAAGATTCGTTTGTTTGTTTGTAATGGATAAACTCAAAAACTACTTGACCGATTGTGAAAATTCTTTCATTAATAGGAAGCTACATTACTCCTGAGTGCTATAGGTAACTTTTTATCCCGGAAAAACATTTTCACGTGGGCGGAGCCGCGAGATGTCTAGTAGGTATATTAGATTTGGACTACTCATAACATCAAATGTGATTTAGTCACTTTGTGGCTTCGTTTAAGTAGACTTTTCCTCGCGGCTCTGCCTGCGTGATCAGTTTTTCCGGGATAAAATTCCCGCTTTTATATTTTCCCGGGATAAAAAGTAGCCTATGCTTACTAGCTGATAATGTAGCTTTATATTGGTATTTTTTTAAAATCTGTCCAGTAGTTTTTGTGTTTGTTCCTTAAATAAATACAAATCTTTCCTCTTTATAACATTAGTATAGGCTAGCTTTTTCTCGCAGCGTTGGCTACATGAAAGAACTTTTCTAGACTAAAAGTCCCTTTTATTTATTTTGTCGGTATATAAAGTCAAGGAGATGCCGTGTGAACACACACACATACATATACTCTCACTACCTTTATCCCCTAAGGGGTAGGCAGAAGCGCAATTAATGCACCCACTTTTCGCCGTTATTCCGTTCCATGATGTAATAGGGGCGAATATTGTAGATTCTGTGTGAAATTTCATTCAAATCCTTTTAACGGTTTCTACGGTTACTAGTGACATACAAACTTCTTTACAAATAGGCGTAAATGGCATTTAATTTAATTGAAGTATCCCAGTGACGTCACTCGGGCGTAATGGAAGGAAACCCTACATTACCAACTTGATTATAAACTGCTAAATTATTCACATCCTAATACATGGGCAACCATTTTGTTGTTTAAAAATCCCTTGTAGCGAGGGATATGCTAAAAAGGAATTAATTCTGTTGTTATAAATAAAACACTGAGAGACTTTAATTTAAGTAAAACGTAATTTAGATTTTACATAAAGTATTCTTCTTCCTATTAATATTATAAAGGCGAAAGTTTGTAAGCATGTATGGATGTTTGGATGTTTGGATGTGTGGATGTTTGTTCCAAAAACTAGAATGGATTTAGATGAAATTTGGCACACGGGTAGATCGTGTCCTGGATTAACACATAGGCTACTTTTTATCCCGGGAAAACATAAAGCGGGACTTTTATCCCGGAAAAACTTTTTAAGGCGGGCGGAGCCGTGGGCAAAAGCTAGTATTTGAATAAAGCGAACGTTACACCAGTGATCAGTCAGAGACAAAAGAGACATAGAGATGGGGCTAAGTAATAGTGATGTGACGTTTACTGGTTGTAGGTCTCCTATGTAAGAGTCCGACTGGGTCCACCACCGCAATGTCTATATGCTACTGTCAAGCAGCAGTGTGCATGCACTGTTGTGTTTCGGTTTGAAAGGCATTGTACCCAGCGTAACTACTGGATATAATGAGACTTAACATCTTATGTCTCGGGATGACGAGCGCAGTGTAATGCCACACAGTACTTTGTAACTTTAGGTGCTGGATGGTGTTTCTACTGTTTATGGGTGGTCGTATTGCTTACCATCAGGCAAACGGCATGCTCGTCTCGTCATTCAATGCCATAAAAAAAAGGTTGACCGGTGAATTGTCTATGGGGCGCTGTTGTTTGCATTTATTCCAACAAATTCCATATGGCGATGGACTCGACCCTAACACCATGGGACGGTGATTCACACAGTGAAAAGCGGGTGCACTACTTGTTCCTCTGCCTACCCCTTCTGGAACAAAAGGCGTCAGTGTGTGAATTAATTCCATAAATAAAACTATAAACACGTTTATATACCTTAAATTTCTGAATATAAATACTTTAGTCTCTATTACTAAAGAATCTTGCGTCCACTTCACATTTCGAAATTCTAAAGAAGCATTTAGTGCTACAATGATAATAATACCATTGTAAGGAGACCAACAGAACTGTTAAAGTATTAACGCAAACTATGATTTACGACGCACACAGTAAATCACATAATTGAAAGTTCAAAAACATCGTAATAAATTCTCGAACAATCCAAAGGATGAATAAATTTAAAAGAAAAACATTTTATGAAATAACATTACATGATCTAATTTATGGAAGCCTTATTTGAACATTTGTTACAACAGAGATTTTTCTCATTTGTATTTTCGCTATTATAACAATTTCGTTAAGGGAAAATTTATTGTTTTTCATCTAAACTAGTTTCAAAGGAAATTCTGTATAATTTCAATTTCATTATGATTGCTTTTAGCGCAGCAGACGTTAAACGTAGAACAGTCTAGAATGTACGGTACATTTTAATTTATTTTTACATATCTGTTCGTTATTGTTTTGTATAATATTCTTAAAATATATTATACAAATTTCCGCACATATTGCAAATTTACACGTGTATTACGTATTATTACATATTAAGCTAGTTATAGTTTAAACAGCGTCGCAGAACTCTTAGCAATAAAACAGTGACAGTAACATGCATCTTTATTAAGCTATTGCATAGCTTCTATCGCGGGCCTTGAGCGTGGAGACCGAATCCAGAAATTCCGTAACGAAAAAACCTGTCACCCCTCACTCTGACCGGCACAGCGGTGATATTTTATTTTCAACTCTATCACAACCGTGTAGAGTGTAAAATTCCATAAGTAAATTTAATATCGCAGTCTTGTAAGAATACAATATGTAAGAGGATATGAGCTGAATGTTTAACGATAAAAGGTCGAAATTACCGTGTATTTAAAAATTGTTTCAGTCAGTGAAACGTATCGAAATGTCAAGCGCGGCGGGATGACGTAATTCTAAGTTTGAATTTTTAAGAAGTTCTTATTTTATATCTGTTCAAAGAGGTTTTTATTTAAATATTACGGCTCTGGATACTAGTCCATTGAGCCCGTCTTTCATATATTTTTTTAGTTTTGCCATCTATCGATGAATATTTTATTTTATACTAGACTTCTGCTCGCGGCTTCGCCCGCGTGATTGAGTTTTTCGGGGATAAAAGTCCTGCTTTATATTTCCCCGGGATAAATTACACATATAAACCTTCCTCTGAAATCACTCTACCTAGTAAAAAAAAATCGCATCAATATCCGTTGCGTAGTTTTAAAGATCTAAGCATACATAGGGACATAGGGACAGACAGCGGGAAGCGACTTTGTTTTATACTATGTAGTCATCTGTTCAAAGAGGTTATAAATATTAGAATTTATGCAATAGCTTTACCGCGGCAGTCTCCGAGTGCCACACGTCTTTTTTATTTTTATTTTGTGCGACGAGTACATATATTAATAAGTATATGAAAGGAATATAAATAAGATTGATTCACAATACCTGATCTCAATAAGGTTTTTTATAACGAATGTTTTATCTTCTTCCCTTTAATTAATTAATTAACGTGGCATGAAAATATGGGAAGATGTTTCTCAGAAGTCAACGCGGAAACCATTGGATTTGGAACACACATATACTAAGTTCAAGATAAATATCTACTTTTATCTTGAAAAACTACAGACTGGAATTTTTTAGGACCAAAATGTCACTACCTAATTCGACCCACCCATCTCATATAACAGCATAAATAACTATTTATTGTCAGCAGAAAACCAGTACACAAAACAAAACGCCGCCGTAAAGAATTACTGTCCATTGTCAATTTTCAAATAACAAAGCACGTTACCAATAAAACTGATTCAAGCAGACTGTTCCCATATCGATCACACACAGCGTAGGCGGGGTTCATCAAAAATTATGCAGCCGCTTATAGTGACGAAAGGCATGTAAATGTAGTGGTGAGGAACGATAATAGATTCGAGGGGTCGCGTGAGGAAATTATTGATAATCTAACTGAAAATAATAAACGCTATCATGCGAAGTTATTTTTTTATTCATACGCACTGATAAGAATGTTTATTCGAGGATTGTGGACACTAATGACTATAGCCTATCGGCTTTATGAATAAACTGCTTATTCTAGTTATCAAATGATTTGTCTTCTTCCTTCAAACTCAATACAAAATTCGTTTGAAGAAGACAAAACATTCAATAACTTAAATAAATACACTTATACACTATTTACGAATAAGATAACTAGTACTGATAAATACCGCGTAAGTGACGAAAAAAGTTTAATTGAAATTGATACTCATGACACTAAACTTATGATTGATTAATACTTATTTTCTTTCACTTACTCGGTATTTACCAATGCTAGTTACGCGGTATTGGACTATCGCCGACGATATGTGTATCTTATCCAACTCCAAGTTCTGGCGTTTATAACAAACTTCCAAACATTTTCTCTAACTTTAATATGTATTAAATTCGTAGAATTCTCAGTATATGTACAGAGTCTGGAATTTGTGATCGGTATGGCGGTAGATTAGCTTCTATAACATCATAAGACAGGGCATATACCTAGGCGAAAAGTGGGTGCTTTGGTTACACCTCTGCCTACCCCTTCGGTGATAAAAACGTGATGTATTATGTCCAATTCTCAATTATTGTCTCCTTAAACCGTGTCCAAATTCTACAGCATCTCTCCAGAATTCTATACATACAACTTAATATAAGCAATAAAACCACTCTACGTACCTCTTACATTTAAAAACTAAATTAACTTATTGAAACAATCCAGCTACATTACAAAAGCTTTCTAATTAAGCAGCGGTAAGAGCTTTACATTTTTTATTAGAATTGATCATTTTAATGGCTTCAATTATTAATCAGCAATAACCGTTAAGGCCTGCGTCGAGTAACAGATCCTCCGTTTCATAAAATTAGGTCAATGTTTTATAAAAGCTTTTGATGAGTTCATTTATTCTGGTTTTTACATCTTTCATTAAATACGGTTCATGATATATCTTACTTTCTGATAATGATTAAATATTTTTTTGGAAATGATAAAGTTGTAGATCCATTAATTCAAAACAGTAAAATTATACGTAATATGAGGGATTTAATGCTTACTCAAAGCAGAAGTCGAAGGCAGAACCTTTTGTATACGGACATGGCAAAGTGACCCACTGCACCTGATCGCAAGCGGAGAGGTGTCCACATAGATCGACATAATAGGGTAGTTCCCTATGTTTGACTTTGTACATTGTTTTAGACGTAACAGAAAATAATACGAAAAAGAAATTCTTCTGTGAAATCAGCATCAAAATAGATTGAAAAATAAAGAAGTTATTACATTTTTAAATACTCTTGTGAGCAAATGTGGGGGTGTGGCGGGAATATCGCGCTATCTCTTTCGCACGCACAGCGTTATGGCCGACGGCGCTTGATGACGTTACAGCTTAATATTGCTGTAATTTGAGAGCTACCAATTTTATAAATTCTTTTTCCATTAGATTTTGGATAGCATACATTTTTCATAATTGTATTTAAAATAAAGTAGTCAAATACCCTATTATGCCTGCCTGTTGGAACTGGACACAGGCTGATCCTATAATGCCGCACACTATTTTTTAATATTCATAACTTTTACTATAATGTGATGCCATACGATGATGATGATGATAATGCCGCACACTTACGTGAACCATGATGGAGGGTTTTAACACCTTATATACGATAGTCGCTATACGGGGTGAAACAAAATATATCCTACAGCCAACTATAATGATAAACCTCGCTGTTCAAAGCAGAACCTGTAAATGAGGCCATACCATACCATTTACCAGCCTTGTATTATATACTGCCCACGGGCCTCCTCTATTACTGAGAGCGTTTAAGCCTTAATCCACCACGTTGGCCTAGTGCGGGTTGGCAGACTTCACATACCTTCGAAATTATTTCTTTATTTTTTTTGGCTCAAGTATGTAGGTTTCCTCACGATATTTTTCTTCGCCGCTAAAGCGAACGATAGTTGATAAACAATACACACATATTTTCGAAAAATCACAGGTGTGTGCCTTGAGTTTTGAACCTGCAGACATCCGTCTCGTCAGACCATTCCATTCCCAACTAGACTATCGTCCACTTATATATTATAATATAATATGATGCGGCGCTCATTATCAATTACAAGCCAATTGTGTTAATCACTCTAATTAAAATAAAAAATTACTTCTATCCACTGTAATTATAGATGTAGATTGGATTTTTTTACAAATATTTCGTTAGCGGATGTAATTGCCATTTTCAAATTTTCTGCCTCGGTGCCGTAGTTGAATTAAGATACGACTGCAGTGCTAAAGTTTCGTGTTCGACCCCCAGGTCGGGCAAAGTGATATTGGGTTTTTCTACTCAGTGTCAGCCTGGAGTCTAGAATTGTACCCGATATGGTGATAGGCCATATCACATCATGGGACGGAATACGCTCGGCAATAAGTGGGTGCACTCGTTGCGCCTCTGCCTACCCCTTCGGTGGTAATAGAGTTTGTATGTATATAGAACCTACAATGTTTAAATAGAAGTAGCATCATGCCATTTGCCATTTTTAAAGTTAGAATACCCCATTACACAAGCCATGTAAGGTCCCATGTAATAGTGGAAGACAAGTGCTATTTACTGGTAAAAATTTCAATATCTGCATTGATACCTACTAAAGTGAAACATGCAATACACGACCTGATCGAGGGACCGAAACTGAGATATCATCGCAGTAGCCGTGCCTCATTGGCAATACAACTACGCGGTCAAAAATACACATATCTAAAAACAAACATATATGACGCCTTTATCTTAGAAGGGTTAGACAGAGGTGTAGCCACCCACTTTTCACCATGTTTGTTCCGTCCCACAGTGTGATACGGAGCGAACCTATTGCCATATCGGAAATAAATTCCAGACTTCAAAATGGTACTGAGCATAAATCCTGCACGACCTGGGACTCGAAACCAGGACCTCAGAGCTGTGTCGTACCACGCGCTAAATACAACTACGCTAGTCGCCATCGAGGCAGTCATACATATCTAACATACCAACTATATGCTTATATAGAATTCATAATTTTTGTTTGTTGTCTCAGATGCCCAGATGACGACGAAGAGGTTTTCCGAAGAACCTGAGTTTGAACGACCCATCGGCAACCACACCTTCTCCCTCGGAAGAGAAGCGGTGCTGGGCTGTGCTGTCACTAATCTTGGGAAACATAAAGTAAGTCAATAAGAATGATAATAGCTTGACACAGATCTTCGCTCTTTTAAGTTTAAGAGAGTATTTATCTCTTTGGTTTCATTAGATTTTCGTTCTTAATACTAGGAGTGTTTTTGAAAGGTATCAGAGGCGAGCGAGGTTCCACTATTAGATTTGTAGCTTGCTCCACTATTAATAGAGGATGATCCTTCCCTCTACAAGATTAAGAAGGCCGGGTTTGTTCTTTGAAAGTCAATACAGAACCCGCTGAATGGATTTGGATAAAATTTGGCACACGGCTAGACCATGTCTTAGATTAACATAATATAGGCCATTTTTCTTTATCCCGTAAAGTACTCAAATAAAGTACCCAATGTACTTTCAAGCGAACTATGTCGAGAATAACGCCAATAATTCCTACAACATATTATGCCTATAATCTAATTATAATATGTGTCTTGTATTATAAATTGTCTACTGTTGAGCACTGGCCTTTACTACTGAGAGGTTTTAGGCCTTCGTCCACCACGCTGATCTAGAGCGCTTTGGAGGACTTCACATTCCTTCGAAATTCCTTTTGATAATTCTCGGGCATGTAGATTTCCTCGTGATGTTTTCCTTCACCTATAAACCGAACGATACATTACACATAGAACTTAATAAAATTCTTAAACTAGGTAATAGGTACAGCTTATATCAATAACTCTAGTAGACAATTTGTACCTATCCTTTGACGTTGTAGTCGCTGCGCTGCAGGCGAGAACATCAAAATGATGAAGAATTTTGTAAATTCATCACATTTGGTTCAGGATATTCAATCTTATCTGACACACGGATAGCACATGAATAAAATACTATCTACTACTTAGTACGAATGTAGAAATCATTGGTATGGTAGGTCTCTCATATGCATGGGGTCGTCTGTAGATACCTCAGCGATGTCCTTTTCACAAAGGAGCGCCACGCAGTAATTTGTAATTAAGAGTTCTGTACGGTGTTCCTACTGTTTATGGGCGGTCGTATCGCTTACTATTTACTCGAGCGGTATACTCGTTTGGTCATTCAATAAAATAAAAGCTATTCTCCGCAGACAACTTTAGTCTTTACATATATGTAAATAAAATTACTGGTGGTAGGATATTTTATGTAAGAGTCCATCTGGGTGGCTACCACCGCAATGTCTATTTCTACCGCCAAGCAGCAGTGTACATGCACTGTTGTGTATCGGTTTGAAGGACATTGGAGCCAGTGTAACCACTGGACATAATGAGACTTAACATTGTATGTCTCAGGATGATGAGCGTAGTGGAATGCCACACAGTATGTGACTAAAGTTGCTGGATAGTGTTGCTACTGTTTATGGGTGGTCGTATCGCTTACCTTCAGGCGGATGGCATGCTCGTCTCGTCATTGAATGCCATAAAAAATATATCATTTGCTACACCTCTAAATATTTCTACGACATTTACGTTACCAGGTGTGAGGCACATGGCATTCCATGTTATTAAACAATACCAGTGAAATTATTCATGATCCAGCTTAATGACCAATATCGGCGCGGCACGCCTCACTTCACTCTGTATATCAAGTTTTTATGGACTATGTGTAAAGGAATTTTTGATTTTATACATATACATACATATATGTATAAAAATATGTATAAATATGATTTTATATTTTTATGGAATCTTGAAAAAGAAACAGTCGAAGGCGGGACTCGAACCCACGGCCTCCGACTTCTTCTTTTTCAAGATTCCATAAAAATATAAAATCATTATCCAGGCACTACATGGCCATTAACATGTATAAAAAATCATAATATAAAAAATTAGAAAAAAGTTTAGCGACTCGTTTCGGTTACTTACTCCTGTAAAGGAGTAATGCTGAGTTAGTAATTGTAAATAATTGCTAACAGATGTCGCTGGTCATCTCCTTTAAAGAGAATTAAATAATGATCTTGAAATTAGCAATCGAAGGCGTGGGTAGAGGTGGCTCAGTCGGAAGAGCACCTGCACGGTACGCTGGAGGTCGTGGGTTCGAGTCCCGCCTTCGACTGTTTCTTTTTCAAGATTCCATAAAAATATAAAATAATTATCCAGGCACTACATGGCCATTAACATGTATAAAAAATCATAATATAAAAAATGTATAAATATGTATAAAAAAAAATTGATTTTATTTGATCATTTTAGAATGTATAGTATACACCAGACTCCTCGACTAGTTGTATTACGTGTTCAGTTAGACCACCGCTCTGACATCCTGGGTTCGAATCCTAAGTCGCATACAAAAATATGTGTTTTTCTGCTCAATGTCAACCTGGATTCGGAATTTGTGATATGGCGATAAGCTCTCTCGCTGCCGCATCATTGGACTGGCATACGTGGCTAAAAGTACCCTGGTAGCACTGCCTACTCCTCCGGGGATAATAGCGTGATCTGTGTTTTGGTCGTTTGTCATATCGACATTGAGTTTTGAGTTGAGTTTTATACATATTTGGAATCAGCATATTATTCTCAATTTTTTGAACATAGATTGAATTTTTCGAAAAAAGAAAACGTCATAAGTCAATTAACCCGCTAACTGTCGATATGAGAACGTATGGAACGATGCAATACATTGGCTGAATAGTTTTGTTTTATACAAACGATACGCAAAAGAAACGCTTTCGCTATTGTAAGAACTAAGAAGTACCGGTAACCGTACAATATAGGTAGCAATCAAACATTCTCAACTATGTGACAATGTGACAAGTTTATTATAAAAAAAAATAATAATGTACAATGTTTTTCATAATTCAAAATATTCTATGAAAGTATAAGGCAAAGTTGAAGAAACTTATATTTATACCAAAAATATCCTGCCATCGGTTCGTTATCCTGAGGAAAAACTTTGACGCAGGCAGTTACGAGGAAAAGTAATCCTACTAATATTATAAAGGCGAAAGTTTGTAAGAATGTATGGATGTTTGGATGTATGGATGTAAGGATGTTTGTTCCTCTTTCACGCAAAAACTACTGAACGGATTTCAATGAAATTTGGCACACGGGTAGATCATGTCCTGGATTAACACATAGGCTACTTTTTATCACGGGAAAATATAAACCGGGACTTTTATCCCGGAAAAACTTTTTAATGCGGGCGGAGCCGCGGGCAAAAGCTAGTATAGGTATATAATAATAATACTAACCCTGTATTGTATACTGTCCCACAGCTGGGCACGGGCCTCCTCTACTACTGAGAGGGTTTAGGCCTTAGTCCACCACGCTGACCTAGTGCGGGTTGGTAGACTTCACATACCTTCGAAATTCTTATAAAGAACTTCTTAGGTATGCAGGTTCCTCAACATGTTTTCCTTCACCGTTAAAGCGAACTATAATTGATAAACAATACACAATATTATAGGTATAATATTTTTGTTTTATTCTAAAAATTGTTATGTACGCAAATGGTTTCCCTTCAGCCAGAACCAGTTAAAGTTGTCCCAAAATAGATGATTACAGTTCAAATATTATTTAAAGAAACTATATGAATAATATGAAACGATGTTCAGATAAATGGGTTTTATTAAATACTAAAAAAGGAAGAAAGTTTTTCCGGGAAAAAAATATTTTCCCGGGATAAAAAGTAGCCTATAGCACTCAGGAGTAAAGTAGCTTCCTATTAGTGAAAGAATTTTCAAAATCGGTTCAGTAGTTCTTGAGATTAGCGCGTTCAAACAAACAAACTCTTCAGCTTTATAATATTAGTATAGATTGATTGAATTATTGTACGTACAGCGAAAATATCACACACACACTCACGCCTGTTGTCCCCGAAGGGGTAGGCATCGGTGCAACTAGTGCACCCACTTTTCGCCGTTATTCCGTCCCATGATGTGATAGGGGGCGAGCCTATCGCCATATCGGGCACAAATTCCAGACTCCGGGCTGATAGTGAATAGAAAAATCCATTATAACTGCCCGACCTGAGGAGTGAATTCGAAACCTTAGCATTGTAGTCGTACCGTAATACAACTACGCTGCCGAGGCAGTCACATTATTATGCGCAAGTAAAATGCAATTAGATAGTACGCTTGCTTCTAACAATACAAATAAATGAAATCTTTGCAAAAAGAACCGTATGGGTATAATGGGAGGTCTCATTTTTGAATCCCAGTACGCGCAACACTTCGGTGGGATTATCTAAAATAAGTTCTAGGATAAGTTTTTAACGTAATGTAAAAACACATAAACCTTTTGTCTGTTTATTTATCCCACAAATTGTAAAATGGTAGAACCGTTTTTGATAATAATTTTCATTGGATACGTAGATGAATTTTCAGAATATTCTAAACTATCCTGCATTTATTTCGGTTAAATACTACGGCAATAAAACCCTAGACAAGGGCTACATATCTATACTAATATCATAAATGCGAAAGCACCTCTGTTTACCACAGAGCAAACCTGACGAAAGCCCAAACTTCAAGGAACTTTTTTTTTTTATCGCATCGAATGACGAGAGCCGTTCGTGTGATGGTAAGCAATACGACCACCCATAAACAGTAGAAACACCATCCAGCACCTTGAGATCCAAAGTACTGTATGGCATTCCACGGCGCTCGTCATCCTGAGACATAAGATGTTAAGTCTCATTATGTCCTGTAGTTACACTGGCTACAATATCCTTCAAACCGAAACACAATAATGCATGCACACTGCTGCTCGGCGGTAGAAATAGGAATTCCGGTGGTACCTATCCAGACGGACTTACATAAGAGAGTCCTACCACCAGTGTCCACCACCAGCAAATCGTAGTTTAATTTCATTGTTCAACATTCTTAAACATAAGAAATCATTATACTCCGCGAGCAAAAAGTAGTTCCATAAAACAAACTTAACTTAAAAAGGCTCGTAAACTATAAAGACCTTGTACAACCGTTAGGCTTTCGAATTCCGTCGTATAACCACTTATCACCCCCTATTGCACTAACGGAACTTTAGCAGTTAAGTTGATATACGACGGAGAAACTCGTTCATTATGTAATATTGGCGTTTTTTACTTTTATTTATGCCAAAACTATTTCATTTAAACCAGCTGTTATCAAGGAAAGTTTGCTTAAGTTTATTTGGCAGTTTCTTGCGTTTCAAAAAGGCAAGTATCGGAGTTGGTAGTTTTATTGATAGAATTGAGGAAGTTGATGTTTTTATTTGATTTGACAACTTGACTCAAAAGACTAGTTTTGATTGTGGCCTCGTTCGCGTAAATGTTTCATTGTGATAATATTTAGTATATCAGTACCAGCCGGGAGTCTAAAATTTAATGATGATGCATCGTGCAGGTGGCGCTATACATTGCTACAGTCTTTTAGGGACTTTTGTTGCGGGAAAAGCTTTTCACGCAGGCGAAACCGCAAGTAACACTTAGTCTACTATAAAATTATGCACCAAACCCACTTTCCGACGCTAATACGAATGTAAATCAGCATACAAAATCGTAAGACATCAAAGTTAAACTCGAACTAAACACGAAACTCGGACTCAACACAATCAACAACACAACATTCCCGCTACCTTGTAAATATAGAGTTGGAACTTTCCGGAACAAGCTCTAGGTTCAACTGGGAATCAACTGTAACCTACATAGCTTAGACCTTTGTGCGTTTAAACCGTTCCGTAAACCGGATTAAGCGCTTCCCGTTAATAAACATTCACGTCTTTATCCCGAAGGATTAGAGAATTGACTTCGCTGGGATTGTATTATATGATCCATCCCGGATTGAGTCTGTGATAGATCATATACAAGAGCATACTAGATATTGCAGTTTTGCTCGCAGCTCCGCCGGCGTTGAAAAGTTTTCCCAGAATAACATATACGCCCTTCTCACGGTTTCAAAGTATGTCTATACCAAGTTTCATTCAAATGTGTCAAGTATTTTTGATTTTGCACCTCCAGATAGACACACAGGCGTGCCGAAGGACTTTATTTTAGGATATGTAAGAAATTATGGATTGAAAATTCCAAACCCGGCAACATTAGTGTGATCTTTTAAATGAAGAATTCTAACAAAATACGCTGGTTACATACCCAGTAATCGAATCTACAACCTCAAGGTTCATAACCACCCTGCGAATAGGTTAAAGAGGCTCCAACTAGAAAAATAGGTTTAAAAACTTAACGCCAAAAGAATATAAATGCAGTTCATTCCCAAAGAAACCTAAAAATTTTCCACTCAGAAAATTATATTTTTTTCGGAAAGCTTTTCAAGGCTTGGAAGTGACATTAAAATGTGGATCTTGTATTTCTTTTTGATATTCAATCATGATTAATTATATGGAAAATGAATATCAGGAAAAGCATCGTTTCTGATTAAATCAAGTTTTCTTTGATAAGGTCTTTGAGATGGTATTATTTTTATCGAGTACAGATTATACAGGCCTTAAATGTCCGTTATTACATAGTAACTGATAATTATAATTATCATGTATCCTGATCACAAGTGCGGCTGGGTGGGCACCACCGCAATGTCTATTTCTATCGCCAAGTAGCAGGGTGCATGCTCTGTTGTGTTTCGGTTTGAAGGATATTGTCGCCAGTGTAACTACTGGACAAAAATGAGACTTAACATCTTATGTCTCAGGATGACGAGCGCCGTGGAATGCCATACAGTACTTTGGATCTCAAGGTGCTGGATGGTGTTGCTACAGTTTCTGGGTGGTCGTATCGCTTACCATCAGGCAAAAGGCGTGCTCGTCTCGTCATTCAATGCCATAAAAAAAAAAACAAAAAGCTATGTCATCTTAATGACTAAAAAAATATTTTAAAATACTGAAAGCGTGAACAAAGATCAAATACGCTATCCGTAGACCAAAGAAACAAGTGTACAGTCTACATACTGATCTACTATTCCTTAAGCATCAGCCTACCTCGTATACATTCAGTTTTCACCATAAATGCGAAAGCTTTCCAGATGCTAGCAATAAAAACAATAACTTACGAAACTCAGATTAAAAGTTTCCGAGACGTCTCATTTGTACCCCGAATGCGTCAAACGAAGGAAACTGTACACACGTGTTCGTATTAAAATTCGCAATGCGCATCACACAGCATAAAGGTGCAGTCTGATTTTTGTGCATTGTTATGCGAAAACCGAGTGTTGCCAGATGCGGCTTCGTTTTCAAAAATAGAACGTGTTTCGATTTGACATTTATAGGGAAAAATTCTACGGTGAAAACAAAATCGACACAAGGAATTCCAAGAAAAAGTTATCGAAATGAATGTTTCGTTTGATTTTGTTTTGCCGGGCTTTATAAGTCAAAGGTTAGTTGTGTTGTGAAATAGATCTGTACCATGTAAGCTCCAGGAAAAAAATCCAAAATATTTTTGCATTTCTAGTGTTTTGGCGACAAAACTGTTATTTTTAAATAAGGCAACGAATTTAAATATATTTTGTATATGCCGCAAAATAGATTAGACAATAATGAGTTAATTTTTTTTTTACTCTTGAAATATTACTCTCTGTTAATGTAGCTTTATATTGGTAATTCATTTTTTAAATCGGTCTAGTAGTTGTCGAGTTAATTCGTTACAAACATACAAAAATACAAATCATTCCTCTTTATTATATTAGTATAGACTAGTTACAACTCTATCATTTTAAAAACGAAGTTATTTCCAAGAAAAACAAATATTTGCTCAATCACAATTGTCTAGCCAACACAAATTCGGAACTTGTAACTACAAATTCCGGGAGAATTAAGGCTGACAACACCAAACATGGCACACCGCCGGAATCCATCGCGGCCAGAACTCGCTGTAGCATTAAACGGCGAAGATTTTTCAGATAGTTCTATGTACAAAAGATGTTTATACCCGCAATCGTGTGTTCTAGTTAAGGAATTATTTATTGTTTCAGATTCTACTAAGAATTGTGATATTTTTGTCCAACTTAAGAGGGCTTGAGTGGTTATATAACAAAATTGACGTCTCAAGTATTTTACTAACTTGTTTGGAACAAATTTTCTTTCTTGATGAATAATCTAAGGCTAGGTAAACTGATAATGATCGTCAGAAAATTCGTGTTTGTTTATTCAATATTCTATCGTTAGTACGTATATACTTTTCTATATTTTCATTTTCATTCATACTTTTCCAGCTTATTTGAAGTACACTCATCTCCGAATATACGTCGTTTATTACCACTGGTCACTTCTCAGTAATTATTTAGGACTTATATTGAAAAAATCCTCCTAGCCAGTTTCGGCCACGGCGGCCAATCTCAACGGAGATCAGCCAGGTACGCAGGAGATATTATAGTGCACAAGTGTGTGCGCAATACACAGGTGCACTCGCTATTCCTTCACTCTCATAGTCCGGTGAGACGGCAATCCGACATGACCGGAGAGAGATCAGGCGCAGGACCAACGGCTTTACGTGCTTTCCGAGGCACGGGGGTATCACACCGCCAACTTCCTGACTCCGAGCTGCGACTGAGTAATTTTTTTAAGATGGAAAAACCCAGTCACAAAGTTTTTTGGCCCGACCCGGGATTCGAACCCAGGACCTCAGCGCGCAAATCCTACTCGTAACCCGTACGCAATACAACTACGCCACCGAGGCAGTCTAAATGCATAACCTCATTCATTAAACCCGGTTTCTAAGAGAACTGTTGTCAAGGGCTTCTCAGTGACCCATCTTTATCGTAGTCTTGACATTTCACTGACATTTTGCGTAACGGAGCTTCCCGAGGGGTTGTTATGATACTTCCACACAATTAAAACAAAATGATACACGTTGAATCAAAAAACATTGGAACTGTGTGCATTACTGAAACTGTAAAAATATAAGTAAATTAAAAAAAGCCATTGCTAAGCGGCGTTTTCGTTGATACGTCCGATCGAATGACTCAAACGTAGTTCCCAATATATGCTGAGAGCGCTTCAAACAAAATTCGAACGTTCGACTGCCAACGACACCTTTTTCAACTGATCGAATGTCAACTATTAAACTGTGCAAAAATGTTTGGAATACTCTACGAATTGCCTTTTATAAATGGAAATGGATATCTGATGAATACACTCTCGTTTAAAAGTTCCTTTTTGATAGATGTGACTACAGTATATTTTAAGGGATTGTGAATGCACATTCGACTTTTCTAGAGAGAGCATTTAAGAATAATCCTACTTCGTACTAATATTATAAAGGCGAAAGTTTGTAAGAATGTATGGATGTTTGGATGTTTGGATGTATGGATATTTGTTCCTCTTTCACGCAAAAACTACTGAACGGATTTCGATGAAATTTGGCACACGGGTAGATCATGTCCTGGATTAACACATAGGCTACTTTTTATCCCGGGAAAATATAAAGCGGGACTTTTATCCCGGAAAACTTTTTAAAGCGGGTGGAGCCGCGGGCAAAAGCTAGTCTGCAATAAATTAGAAACATATATAAGGTAAGAAGTTGAGACATATAGATACTCGAGGTAAAGCGTGTATCAAACTTTATGGATCTTATTCTGAACAATAGACGGACGTGCTGCAAAATGCCGGAAAATACAGAAATTTCTCCTATAATTTGCAGTCTATGCAACTCCAGATGTTGATTTGCATATTGTCTAACATTATATTGCGCTCAGGCTACCAAAGATTATACCCCTAGAGGGCACGATGTCTGCTTTTGTAGTTCAGAGAATAATTCCTCGCATAATATTCATGATCATTTATTTGTTTGTCTATACTTCACAAGTTTAATTGGGATGTGTTGTCTATTAAGTTAGTTATTTGCTTTCATGATAATTCTGAAACCGTCTGTTAAATATTTATAGTTCCTTCTTCTTATTGCTATTATCTGGCACGGAAAAAAGACCCACGTTATGATTAACATTAGCAATATTAAATTTTATAATAATAAAAAGGAGAACTAGTAAAGGACTTCGCATCTATCAACGCTCCCCAATACCAGTGTACAGAGCTGATTTTTCATATCCCCCTTAAACAAAAAAATATAAAAAAGGAATCACGTGCGAAGAAAACTGTACTCTAAGTAACTCATCACTTTAATCATTATTGTCCATAGGTTGGATGGCTTCGAGCAGAAGACCAAACCGTCCTAACAATGCACGAGAGGGCTGTCCTTGGAGCCAGATATTCAGTAAACTTGGACGCTCCCAGGACCTGGCAGTTAAGAATCAGGCCGCTTCGAGCCGAGGATCGAGGATGCTACATGTGCCAGATAAACACGCAGCCGAGTATGAAGTGGCAGATTGGATGCATAGATGTTAATGGTGAGTTATTACTTTATCGAAATGTATTATAGTTTAAGTAAATTATAGGAAAATGTTGTTATAAGAATGATCAATTATGTCCAGTTCCATCATGTTTTGTCATCATGTGTAAGTTACGTCATGGGACGGAATACGCATGGCATAAAGTGGGTGCACTAGTAACGCCTCTGCCTACCCCTTCGGGGATAAAAGGCGTGAGCCTATGCGTAATTATGTTAAGTATTTTATCAGCTGTAGTGCTAAGAGGCAGAGTATTAAGTATCTCCTCTTAAATTTTGTTGTAACACTTGAAGTTAGGAAATCGTATTAGCTAATATTATTGAACTTTCGATTGCTATTTCTTGGATACTACCTATAGATTCGGATTAAAAATACTTTTATTGTGTTATCATTGTCCGTTTTATCTTTACCGCTTATTTTTTATCCGATTTCTTTACCAATAATTTCTTGTCAAACTTGTAGCTTCCTTACCATAATAGTTATAATAATTAGAAACTATCATTTCTGGAAATTGTACCTACTAACCAGTCTTATGATGGTTTACATTATACCCGTTTCAGACAACCTCTGTATACAGATGTTTATGTCTAATTTGTTAGTCACGAACCGTGACAGCACGAATTCACGAGAGGAAGTTATTTACTGCAATATAACTTTAATGGCTGCACTTAAACTTCATATTCTGACCGAGTTATTGTGGGGGTACCGTGTTTATTACTTTATTTGTTTTCAAAATCATTTATTTCCACTGTTTATAAAGGTATGTATGTAGAATTTGATAATTTGGATAATTACTGACATTTAAATGTAATTATTATTATCACTCCTATTTTGTCTGCTCTTGTCCCGATCTAATGTGGAAGTGATATTGTAGAGTGGATAACCAGAACAAGTAGTGTAATAAGATGCTAAGGCGTAACATCCTTACTACAAATATTACACACAAATACAATCACGGCTTTTATACTCGAAGGTGTAGGCAGAATTGCAACTAATGCATCCACTTTTCGCCGTGCATATTCCAACCCATGATGATAGGGGGCGAGCCTATCGCCATTTCGGACACAAATTCCAGACTCCGCGCTGATACTGAATCGAAAAACCCAATAACATCTACCCAGACCAAGGATTGAATCCGAGACCTCAGCATTGCAGTCATATCGTAATACAACTATGTCTCCAAGGCACTATACAACAAATATTATAAAACTAAATTCAAATTTCGATATACCACTTACTGTTCGACCTCTAACTGTCCACTCCACTAACCACGTATAAGGTCTAGCAATTAAGACCTTTGAAGTTGTAGTTAATTTAGTGAATTTTCGTCCTAACGGTCAATAGCATAAAGAGTAATTATGTTGTTGAACATTTCAACTTGCTTAATATCACGATCCACTTACCACCAGACCACAATTCGGCTAAGGAGCTTTGTGCGCATTAAACTAGATTTAACTAGATTTCAGTAGCGTCATCAAAAAGTTTTACGTTAAACACTGTGTATTTCAGACTCCATGAGCAATTGAGCATCAGGGCACGGCTATGTATTTAAAATTTCTATTTTGATCGTTAAACAGCAGTGGGTCAGTACTATTGTGGTTTCTTAGAAGGATATTGTGAGCATTGTAGTTCAGTATCTCATTTGCATACTAAGTTATTGTTAAAATTTTGGGCACAAAGCGTAACCAAGGTAAAAGTAAGAAAACACGATTCTAAATCGCAAATATCTTCGAAATAAAGCAAGTTCTTATCATTTCCGAAAAATGGCAAACAAAACAATCCAAAGTAAAATCCATACATACAACTCTTCATGCGTCACGGAGATGAATATTTTCCATAGCTTTCGTATGCTATTAGTCTTTATAACCGATTCTAGTTCAGAATAACAAAAATAGAAACCATTGCTATAGGTAATAGCTAATGGCTAGGTATCAGGAAACAGAGGTTATAAACTAACCTATATTCAGGTTAATCGCCTCACTAGTCTAATAGAAGCGTACTTGGGCTGCAAACAGTGATTGTAAATTCTAATGCTATGTCAGATAACATGAATTTAGAAAGGTCTTTGATTAGAATAAGCATCTGAATATTGGAGGTATATGGCGAATCGGGATTGAGAGCTTTAAGCGATCGAGAAAATTCGTGAGAGTTTATCGATTTGAAAAAAATTATTTCATATGCCAGGGTCTGGAATCGAAATACTGGACAGTATATCGATAGACAAAGGCCTTGATTAAGGTCGGAGAAACATGCTGGATGCAGGGTACTTTTGTCAGGTCCTTCTGAAAATTCTTGCTTATGTCTAACAGACATCATGTGGCTGATGACGATGATAATGCTAGGGGTAGCCTTATCACATAATAGGGCAGAAAGAAGCTCGGTGATATACATTTTACTGGTGGTAGGACTCTCATATGTAAGAGTCCGTCTGGGTGGGTACCACCGCAATATTTATTTCTACCGCCAAGCAGCAGTGTGCATGCACTGTTGTGTTTCGGTTTGAAGGGCATTGTAGCCAATGTAACTACAGGACATAATGAGATTTAACATCTTATGTCTCAGGATGACGAGCGCAGTGGAATGCTACAGTACTTTATAAATCAAGGTTCTGGATGGTATTTCTACTGTTTATGGGTGATCGTATCGCTTACCATCAGGTGAACGGCATGCTCGTCTCGTCATTCAATGCTATAAAAAAAATACTAGTTGCACCTCTGCCTACTCTTCGGAAACAAAGGTCTTCGTGTGTTTAGATGCTATAACAACACTATTAGCTGTATGGGCTGCCCAGGTGGTGGCGTCGTTTTTATTTTTAAGAGTAAGACACGCAACGATGATCGATCGATTGTTTCCTCACACAGAACCGAAGGAATATGATTTTTCTTCCTTTATCGTTAGTAGGTTTTGTAAATTGTGCCCTATTTATATAAAATTTGTGAGTTTTTGTTCGATAAGATTTGGCCTTCATAAGGGTGAGATTTTAATTCGAAAACCACACGTGAGAAACCCAAAATTAGAGTTTGTGCCAGGTATAATAGAACATTTGCCAATTATAATCACCCGGGTATAAACGCACTCACTCACGTATCGAAGTATCATTGAGCAATGCTTAAACCATCATCACCTTAAAACTTATTTTACTGTATCCTAAATCTTATGGACTTCAATGAGACACCAAGAACCACGTCATCCATCTAGCGCAATGTTTGTCGCATCGAAATTTCGTAACCATAATCTTATTTACGAACTCAGTTTCGAGCCACATGTTATAAATTTCTAAGCGAATGAATAAATAATATGTTCCACTTTTGCCAACGGGTGTGCGGGCCTCAAGAAGCCCCTCCTATCACTTACACTAAATGACCTATATCCACGGACTATGAGCCTTGTCTTATCTATTCTTAGCCGGATTACCTTAAGCTGGTCAAGTCACGCTTGAAACTTAGAATGGGGTTGACCAACTGAAATAGATAGTTGACTGACTAATTGGTATTGAGACACAGGTACTTGAATTCAAGAGGTTAGTATTATTATGACAATGATATGTTACCCGTACAAACTTTGGCGCCTCCTATCAACTATTCAATATACGTTAAAAACAATAACAGAAAACAATGAGTAAGAAGACATTTCTGTTATTGATAAACTCCAACTGAACTCCAATACGAAAACAAATCTAAAAGAAATAAAAAAAAACTTACACGCTATGAATTCACTAATTTATAAGGAAAAATTCTTACTCGACCCTCCGTCGCGGAGTTTAGCAATTTTGTACACTCGCCGATATTTGCATGGCGACCCGCCGAGAGATTTCTTTTTCAATTTCGGAACTTGTTCTTTACTTTATTGGAAGCCAGTGTCACGACCGTCGACGAGGCCCATTGCGGGTCGAATTACTAACGCTTTCTGTTGCAATACTTTGTTTCTTTCACTTGGAATATGTGGCGGTGGCGGGTTGGATGAATAATGTAGGGTTGAGGTTGGCTGGGGATCGGTTGTACCAGGGTGTGTTTTCACCGACATCAATGAATTAACCCTCGTTTGGGTATTAATTGATGATATAAATAATGTAGAATTTAATCATGAATTAGCTACATGCAACATTGTGTTTAAACCCTTGAATCAATTAATACACTAGCACGCATAATTAATGTGTGTATTTTGAAATTTGATAAGAAAATATAATAAGTTATATAGTACACACAAAAATTATGACATACTCGCATTTAAATGTATGTCTTATTAGATAGATGAAGTGAATTTAATGCAGTATAAGTATTCGGTAAGCATTTGAAAGAGTGTTCATTGCAAACTGAATATGCCTCGAATATGAATTTAAAAGATGCAAAACACGAAATGGCACTCGTCGCTCGCAAATTTCTAAAAGCAAATCTTGAAGGTAATGTAGGTGATCTCAAACTCATCACCAGTATACGACATATTGCATTTAAAATGAAAATTCTCGAGTAAAAACGATGCCAGGCGACACGACGTCTCAAAGGGAGGTGAATAAAATTCAACATTAAACATTTCCTAAGGAACCGGGGGAGTAAATAAAGTTTGTTGCAACTCTATCCGCTGCAGTCTGGAGTGAGGACAGACTGCATAACTCTCATAGATAGAAACATAATGGCGTGAAAACTTGGAAATTGGTTCGTTTTGTAAAGATTGAACAAGAATCGAATCTTTGTGTTGCTGTGCTATTTTTGCTTTCACATTGAAGATGTTTGATTTTAAAATTAATTACAACGTAATAATAGACTTTACACTCTAAAGTTAAGAGTATTGTACTACAGTCTGAAACAAGCAGCATGATAGCAAATATGTTAAAAACGTGCCTTTGAAAATGTATGTGCTTATTACACTATGCATTTTGTTTGTAATAAATCGGAATCAGAGATAGAATAACAAACGTGGTTATAATGTATGTAAACAAAAATATATTTATTCATTTCATAAAAGAAAGACAAAAGTGCTGCACAAAAATTGCATCGATTATTCTTGAAAACCAAAGAATTGAATCGAAATCAAATATTTGTATTTTCTTTTGTAGTGTTTCTATATTATGATATTCTGGATTCTGGATATTGGATTTTCAAGTCCTTTGAAAATAATGAAAATATTTTTAAATGATACTGGATTTAAAATGCAACAGATACCTACTAATCGATCTTATAGTTTATATATTTATAATAAACACAGTCTCATTTGGTAAATTTTTAGGTTAGGTTATCGTAATATCTTTTACTGGAATTTGAGTAACAAGCATAAGTTGCTATTAGAAAGGAAAGACCATTGGAATTACTTTTGGTATTTTTTTAGATACTATTCGACTAAATACTAATATACTTGCGTCGGTTCGTTGTTTTGGTTCATTCCTTTTTAACTCACTTAAAATATTGATGCCATTTGCCATTATGATAAAGAGTTTTTTTTTTTCAGCATTATACTAGCTTTTGCCCACAGCTTCGCCCGCGTTAAAAAGTTTTTCCGGGATAAAAGTCCCTGTTTATATTTTACCGGTATAAGAAGTAACCTAGGTCCTCCCCAGGGTATTAAACTATCTCCTTACTAAATTTCATTGAAATAGATTCATTGGTTCAGACGTTACGGCTCCAACGCTGAGATTAAAAAGTTCGGGATACAATTCCCGGTGTATGTTTTTCCGGGATGAAAGTAGCCTATGTCCTCTCCTGGATTTCGAACTATCTCTATACTTGTTTTGTCGCGGTTCCACTCGCAGAAAACGATTTTCCGGGATAAACGTCCCGGTTTATATTTTCCCGAGATAAGGAGTACCCTACGTCCTTTCCAGGGTCTTAAATTATCTCCCTACCAAATTTCATCAAAATCGGTCAATGGTTTAGCTGTAACGACTTGCGAGAAAAAAATCCGGGATAAAAGTCCCGCTTTATATTTCCCGAGATAAAAAGCCCATGTGTTAATCCAGGATATGATCTACCCGTGTGCTAAATTTCATCGAAATCCGATCAGTAGTTTTTGCGTGAAAGAGGAACAAACATCCATACATTCTTACAAACTTTTGCGTTTATAACATTAGTAGGATTATTTTACTTATTTTGATATATGCCTGATAATTAGCGATCTCCTCTAATAAAATAATGTAAGCAGCCTGTAGGATTCGAACCTATGCTCCCATAGGGAACCTGATTTCGAGTGAGAAGCCTTAACCACTCGGCCACGACTGCACATGTAAGGCGAGACCAAATTATTGATATCAAATAATACAAGATCAATCAAAAAGACACAAATCATGACTTGTATACTTTTCTTATTATATTTTTTAGTACAACTGCGGTATAGTAGTTTTGGTAAAATATGGCATCATGGTTCTTATGAAAACTGACAATTACTATGAGTTTCTGTAGTTCACCAACAAACACCCACGTGGCAACGTGACCACAAACTTGGTTTTAGAATGACGTAGTTTTAATATATCTGTGGCCATCGAATACATTGAACTTTGGATATAGGATACGTCTATAAGTTATGAGCAAGGCGTCACCCCTATTTGCTACCAAATGGTAGTTTGACACCTCAAACACACACAGTCACTGAATTATAAAGGAGTAATAAGTAGTAGTCACATTTCCACCACTCATATTAAAGCAATATGGCGCAAGCAGAACTCAAGCCGCAAAATACTAAAAGTTTAGCAATTTACTTTTATTCGCGCCAACGCTTTGCATGACTCAACGAGGAAATGTCGCGATTTCTTTTCCAATTTCGAACTTGTTCCATATTCGAACGCCACAAGGCGAGATGACTTTGTAATCTGTTCGATTAGTTTTTCGATTTTTTCTTTTTTGTACTTACACAGTTTTTCAAAATGCCTCCATGCCAGGCCGTCTAGTTTTGATTTATCGACGTCTGGCATTTAAATTATCTAAATTTGGACAATGGTCTTTGTGACTGATCGTAATCTTAATCGAATTCATTTTCGAATATCGTATTTTAGAATCGGTTAGCTTTTATAACTTTTACTTAGTTTTCATAAAGATAAATGATAATTTCTCATAATACTATCATGCCTATCTTAACTTCATTAGCCTTCTTCGCTTTAGAACTAAGGAATCGGTGCTTAGTAAACTAATAAGAGTCTTAGCTTTGTAACTATAATAGATTACAGTTATTTTATTTAGCTTAATTATAGGTTTTAAGTTTAACTTTCTTATACTATTACTTTTAGCTCTCTCCTAATTTAGAGACGTTTGTTAATATTTCTTACTTTTTAATAATTATTGTAGAATAAGTTATTTCTACAATAAATTAAAATTTTTAAGGTATTAGGCATCGATTAGCCGTGGTCATTATTCATCAACATGATGTCTATGATTTAAATATCCGATTCTTTAATACCATTCAAAAATATTTGATTCTATCCCGTTCAAGCTTAAGAAATTTATTTTACGTCAAAATTCCACTCGCAAACTCTAGAAGCCAGAACCGGCGTCTGAGAAGTCCTTTAATTTTAAAAATTAAAACTTTGCTAATAAAAATTGTTGATAATATTCAACTGCAAGACACCAAGGATAGATTCAAGGTAGATGCTATGTCATATTTCATCCAACTTTAGCTCCGACTAAATATTAAATATTCAGCGAAAGCTTCGCATATTTTTACGTTGTTTATAGACGTTTATTTATGCGGCATAGAGACATTTAATTAAAGACATTCATCATTAGAAAGAGGGTCGAAATAAATGGTTGGGTAACGAAGCAATATTAAGCCCGGCGCCATATTTGAAAATCAAATTATCGTAGTCATTGTTAGCTTAATGGAAAACAAAAATTATTTGTTTTTGCAATATTCGTTAATGGACTGTTTCTAGCAAATGCAGTATACCGCTAAACGTTGCATTGTTAGTATATGATCCAGTTTTGCTATTTTTGGACGTATTGAGTGTATTATTCAGAAAGTCTAGTATTTTCACATTTTCTGACAAAATTATTGCTATGTTATAGGGACCCGTAATTTTAAAGTTTGTTACTTAGTATTTTAGTGAAGAAATAAGAGCATCATCTCTTCTAACACAACCTATATGCCAACAATGCATATTACGCATCATGCTACGCCCGTCCAACCCGTAGGTAATGTTCATCTAACAACGTCGCACATTGCTTATAGATATTGCGTAGGCAGCTTGTATAGTTAAAGAATCAAACGATTAAATAAGTAACCTAATGGCAACCCATCGACGACCGCCCTGTGGATTGGGGGCGTTTGGAGAATTCCACCACGGTATCCCCTGCCTGTCGTAAAAGGCGACTAATAGGGGCCTCCGGGGGTCACGGGTGGGCGGGACGTGCCGCCCACCCATTAGTCTAGCCAACTTCTGTGACCCCCGTGATGGACATGTCCGAGGCAGCGTGAGACACGGTACGGTGTTTCGGGGGCTTCTGAGCCCCCGCAACAGGAAAAGGACCGCAACAGCGGTACGTGCAGGGGCGGTTGCGGACGACAACTTAGACGTGAGTCGGAGGAAGCCCGCAGCCGTCCCTAATACGCCGAAGATGGCCGTTTTAAAAAAAAAAAGAACCCATCGACGAAAGAACATAAAACCAGAGAAATCATCGATGCTTTGATGTATTGTCAAATACAATTCAAAATATGTCCAATTTTAGCGAGAAAGATTCTTAAAACCTCAGCATATATAGGCATAGTTCCTCGTGATATTTTTGCGACGATTACTGCAATAGTCACTTGTCACGATGTCCGACCGAGCGAAATTCCCTGCATTTTCGGGCGTCATATTCAGGAACGTACGGGCTCATATTCAGGCGAATAAATCTGTCATCGCATTTGTTTGTCATGGTTGTCGCATGTTTTTAGGTTGTTTCGTTTGGGGGTGTGTCTTGATAGCCAGAATTCACTAAATTAGTTTCTGCAGAAGTTATTAATTTCCTAAATTTCTTGTTATTAATGAATGCTTTGTATTTCTGAATTCGAATAGCGTATGTATGCGGATTCCGGGAGTAACTATTTCATGGAGGTACGTAGGGGTTTTCTAGGAACCAAGGTCAGGAAAGGTCTTAACACTTCGATACGAGGTTAGATGTATAGATATTTAGATGAGGCCAAAGGATATACATATTTTCAAAATGTGTACTGTTCAATATTATTATGTTTTGGCCAGGAAAGATAAAAGACCAGATATTCATCTTCATTATTATCAGTCAAATATAGGCGACTACTGAACACATGCCTTCCATAAATATTTCGAGACGGACCTGTCAACTGCCTACGTTCAGCGTATTCCTCCGACCTTTATCAAGTCGTTTGTACACCTTGCAGGCGGACATCCAAAGATTATGCTTGCTAAAAGATATCAGTAAATCAATCAATCAGCCTATAGCCGTCCACTGCTTAACATAAGGCACCACAAGTGAGCGCCAACCATCTCGGTCTTAAACAGCCCGCATGTATCCGCTACCCGCTGCCTTTTTCAAGTCCTACATCTATCTAATCGCGCTCAGTACCCCAGGTGCTCCACCTTAAGACATAATCTTCATAAATAGCAGCCAAATTCAATAAAAGTAGGAAATAAATTAATCAAACCGATAAAAAATCTAATGATATGAAGGTAAATTAAGCGTCTCATGAAAGTCTTCAAGATTTATGAACCGCTCACATGTTTTACGAGGCGTGCCTTCAATTTGTCTGCACACGTACCGCCTGCGACATGTTTATATCGTGCATGATTATTTTGTTCAAAGTTTGTCACGACCAGTAATATAATTAATTTTGAGTACATAAATTAATATTTATTTTCATTGAAATACATGACAGGCTATGTTGTGATTCCAAGGTATTCAATTATTATCCCCAACAGTGTTGATTAAAAAACTTAACTGGACAATGTACAAAGTAGACGAACAGAAAGTAAAATCACTATTAGAAAAAGTAGGTGTCCCATAGAATATAAAAGTAAGAAAGATTAAAGCAACAGAAAAATAAATTTAATTTCGAACGTTGAATGCAAATCGAGGCGTACGGTAAACGTTAAAGAAGAAAAAGTTTCACGTTTCGCCGAAGCGGCTATAAATCACAACAATATTGCGAAAATTTACCTTTCTCCCTTTTTCCGGTAGGTTAGTGGCCGTGGGGGGATTGGGGACCAACCCTATTTTATTGTTAGAAATCTTTTACGGTGGATGCCTGATGTATCGATTAAATACGAATGACAGCACTGGGAGCTCATTAAAAATACTTCAATTGTCTCGGAAATCTCACTCGTAATTTTTTTTCGGAGATATTACTCAGATGTTACCTTTCTTAAGTAAGTAACAAGATTTAAAGTTTCTTACAAGTTCATTCTTCAAAATACTCAATTTATTGATGAGTTCAAACTTAGTTAAAAATGATTGTTAAATAAGTTACTCGAACTAGTTTAAAGAGAAATTTCAAGTATTAAACTATCAAGTCTGGATACTTAAAAAGAATCTTACTTCTTACTAATATTATAAAGGCGAAAGTTTGTAAATATGTATGGATATATATGCACTCTTTCACGCAAAAACTACTGAATGGATTTCGATTAAATTTGGCACACGGGTAGATCATATGCTGGATTAACACAGGCTACTTTTTATCCCGGGAGAATATAAACCGCGACTTTTATTCCGGGAAAACTTTTTAATGCGGACGGAGCCGCAGGCAAAAGCTAGTATATTATAAATTGGTTAAGCACCAGCATCTCGGAGGTATATCGATTAAAATTTTCACGTTAAGATTCTCCAGGCAGTTTTGAAAGACATGCTGTATCATTGTTCAACCGTTTATTGTTTCCTTTTTGTTTTCTTCCTTGTGATGCAATAAGCTTTGGACGTGATGCTTTTCAGTTGAAAACGTTGAATTCAGAACTTGTTTTGTGATTGTATAAGTCGTCTTTAATAAGAATTATAGATTTCACCAAAGAGTATCTACACGGAAATTCGCTGAAGGTTTTGGCTTCCATGTTGTGTTAGGACTTGCGGTGTATGCTTACTTACTTACTAATATACTAGCTGATATAAATCTCAAGCAACTTAATAACTTAAAATTTAAAAACTGGAACACGAAAATTTAATGCCCGGCTCGAGTATCAAACTCTTTTCACCAGTTCACAGCATAATAAAATTACTTCTGTACCAATTAGGTAAACGGACTATGCCTTTTTGAATTCTATC
The DNA here is from genome assembly GCA_949316025.1 of Lapara coniferarum. NCBI lineage: Eukaryota > Metazoa > Arthropoda > Insecta > Lepidoptera > Sphingidae > Lapara > Lapara coniferarum. The sequence goes on along the minus strand of OX438934.1, from coordinate 4,085,034 downwards.
TAAAACTCAAAATATTATTCGAAAAACTTTCCTCATTTCCACCGGACGTAATGACCTTGAACTTTCCTCGAATAATGATAAGACACTTTATAACGTTGCCAGTTATAAAATATAAAAGAATTTTAATATTCTCAAAGGAATTTGTGATCATTTTAATCTGTGCCCTTATCTTTCCCAACATAGAAGCGTCTTTAAAAAAGTGTGTGTGTATTAAGAAAGAAAGGAACGTTTAGTGCCACAGAATTATGCATATGCAACAACATCGAATACAAAAAAAAACCATATACCTATATAATTATAAAGCAAAAAAATATATATGTATAAATGAGTTGCGCACCCACACCGTGGCAACTAGGAGGCCATCTCAGCATACGCTGTGTCATGACGATAGTCATAAAACACAGCACTGGTTTTCAGTGGCCACCTAGAGCACCGCACAGACATCAGAAACAAAACATAAGCCTACATCTAAACATTACACAAGCTTACAACTACCTTGACATAGTGCGAATGCAATAAAACTTAAAATGATAAAAAAAAATATTAATGTACTACATACACACGTATGAGGTGAAACTTTTTCAATCAATTCTTTTTTTTCACTGTTCTTGTAATCATTATTGTATTCCATTAATAAGGTCAAATTATTATTATTACATAGATATTATTACTATTTATTTAAATTTATGTTAAAAATTATTGTATGCTAAATTGACAGTCATAATTTTATATGATGGTTAATTTAAATAAATTAATATACATTTACTAATACTTACCATCAAAAGTGAGGTTAACATAAAAATAAAAATTCTCTTAAATACAAGTCGAATAAGCCGTTACTCCAATTTAAATTATAAGTGATCTTTGGACTGAATAAATGACAATACACACATTGTACTCAGCATTACAGTACCGTAAACACTGCTCTCCCAATTTTGCATCCAACACTAATTGTCAAATTCTCGCCGATCTAATGAATGTGGCTTTGAAATATACCACATGTCAATAATTATTTTATAATTTTAAATTTCATATTGTTTATAATTGCCCATACTCTTGACCACTTGATAAACACGCCAGATGCAGGCCGCTTTTGACAGGTCCATCTGGAAATCTTTAGGGGAGGCTTATGTTCAGCAGTGGACGTCGTGTGGCTGATGATGGTGATGATAATTGCGAAAAATAAATATAGGTGTACCATTGATATGTTACTAATGACTCTAGAAGACGGCGCCATAACGGTACGAATGGACAGAACATGTGACGATTTTTTTTTAAACTCTTGACAACAAAAAATAAAAAAAGACATTAAAATTACCTTTTTGTCAACAGTACCACCAGACATCATCAGTGACGATACATCAGGAGACGTGTCAGTTCAGGAGTTGGAGAACGCCACGCTGACCTGCAAAGCGACAGGGCATCCACCGCCCAAGATCACGTGGAGGCGAGAGGACCACGAGCCCATACTCTTGAAGAAACCACTTTCTAGAGACTTTGATAAAGGTACAAAATTATGGTTTTTGTAACAATTCAATCACCTTGATATTTTTTTGCTCGTGCTTGGCAAAGTGACCCCTCTACACCTGATGGAACTTAGAGGAGGGTCTATATGGAATGTCGATCGACGGTAGAAGAGTAACCCTTACTTAGTCGACATAATTATGCCGGCCTGTGATATACACAAGCTGATCGGGCAGATAATTTTTAGAGATTTTATTGTTCTTTTGGGTTTTATGACGCTAAAAGCGATAGTCTTTGATAACCATTACAAAGGGCTTCTGCTCTACGATTACAGATCCGAATGTGCTCTGGTTAAAGCATCCACTATGCCTATTATGCGGCTAGTTAAGAACAGTGGTCACTTTATCGTCATCATCATTGTGAATTATGATCCATGGGAATTCTACAACTAAACATAGGCCTACCTTAAAAAAATCCAGTCTGACTAGATCAAACCGGCTGCATCCAGCGAGTTCCTTTAACTTCTATGAGGTTTTTTTAAACACTTATCATAGGCCCCCTTATTATCTATGACACACGTTATTTTCACCGCTCGTAACAAGCGCGTTACGAAACTCATCGCATATCACTACGAAAATTGGCATACAGAATACCATTTAACGTCAATTACATGAAGTTAACATGGCCTAGCGGCGATGGCCTAGTTGGGAGTGGAACGGACTGTCGAGACGAATGTCCTAAGGTTCAAACCCAATGGTATACACCTCTGACTTTTCTAAAGCTATGTGTGTATTATTTGTGAATTATGTCTGGCTTTAACGGTGAGGGAAAACATCGTGAGGAAACCTGCATACCTGAGAAGTTCTTTATAAGAATTTCGAGGGTATGTGAAGTCTGCTAATCCGCACTAGGCCAGCGTGGTGGACTAAGGCCTAAACCCTCTCAGTAGTGTAGAGGTGGCCCGTGCCCAGCAGTGGGACAGTATATAATACAGGGCTGGTATAATTATTAACACGGCCGCGTTACGAGTTAAAACTGGCATAGAGAATAAGAGGGTAGCAAAGGAGCAAACAAGCAAGCAAGTAGCAAACGATAAAGTAGATAACTACTTTACCGTTTGCTTACATTCTGCAATAAAAAATACATGTGTATCTTCTAAAGCTACTCACGCCTGAGGGCGGAGGCGGTTAGGTACGACAACGCAGGTGCGAGGAGATTGGGACAATTAGCTCCGGCGCTATACTAAAAGGCTGATGTGACAGTTCGTGTGTTGAATTATAAAGTAGATACGTATAGTCCAGCAACCTTACCTTAGATTGTATAAAAAAATCATATAATTTTACCATCGTATAAAACTTAAGGTCACCTGGGCTTAGTGACTAAAAAATACTAGACCTTAGTAACTAAAACAGTTATGTAGATCGGGATGTCTTGGGCTCGGTCCCCAATTTAGGTGATACATTGTATAGGTTTTTATGACACGATTTTCTAAGAATGGATCCTAAAGGGATGACGTCAGGTAATAATCCGGTCGCAAAAATCTGTCAAATCTGTTTCCCAATTTGAAATTTGAAATATTGGTTTGGCACGGCACTTTATTATAATGGCATGGTAGAATAACACTAAAAACTAATCTTAATGTTATATCTGCAGTTTACCATATTGGGGTATTGAAATATAACAAAAACACCATGAGAATAGCGAAATTACAACAGCAGCTGATTTTTTACAGAACGACTATGGCATTCTGTGCAATAAATTAGTTAGCCATTAAGTCGATAGTCGGTCCCATTCTTTTTCCATGTAATCGGTGTAAAGCAATAGTTTTCAAAGAGCGAGATAACAATAGTTTTGGTAGTTGTCGATAACTTAATGATAATTATTAGACTGTGATTCGTGACATAATGCACTAATCCAATAGTACGAGACCTTGCCATGACATCGCCCCTCTCTTGTCTGCTAGCCTTCTATTTTTAAAGTACTACGTTGAAATTGTTTATTTCACTAAGTTTTGCTTGCGGCTTCATCCGCGTGAATGATCATTTTCGAAATAAAAATGTGTATTTTTCCGGCTCAAAGTACCCTATGTGATTCAGCATGGTTGGCACATGAACCAAATCTTGTCTGAATCTATGCAGTACGATGAACTAAACTACGTATGCAGTCTAATAATTATTATTATAATCAGTCCATTAATGATTATAAACGATAATTCACCTTAGAAAAATAGGAAATCAAGACCTTGGTGATATATAAAATTTTAGATGTTACGTTACCCTCAACATAAACATATTGTTAGAAAGTTAGAAACAGAAGCGATTTTGATTTAAATAAAAACGATTTATTACTGATTTTACATAACACATTTATCATTCATTTTACATAAGCACTTTTTAACAGAAATACTTTTACAAATATAGGTATCAGCAACTAACCGACCAGTATGAAAATCAATGTTCAACTTACTCCACTGCCACTGAGATTAATGCGAGACTGAGCGCGAAAGAGAGCGAATGAGAGCGAATATCGATATGGCATCCTTTTTATACACCCAACTACCATTTCCACGATTCATTTGACATTTAGACTGAATTTAGTAACAGGTCAGTACGTTCCAAATACCATTACAAATTACTGAATCCTAACAATATAGATTTAAATGGATTGGACCATTTTTATTGGAAACTTTCTGAATCGAGTTTGTTTTTACGCGGTAAAAGGAAATGAAATACCGTAATGATGTTATAAGAGGTCACGGTACGCTGGCCGCTCAATGCCACTTCAATTACCACGCTAATGTTTCGTGTAATCGCTTTATATTTCGATTCAATATTGTCGAATATCGGTCACGCAACCCTTAATATTAGTTGGCAACGATATTTTTTCCTCAACGTATAAATAGTTTAAATTATAACTTGTAATATGTTATGGTCGAAAGCCTAAGTAGATTTCTGGTATATTTAGGCTCTAAACTTGAGTAAATTTTGTGTATATCCACAGTTCAGGCTGTGCAAAATTTGTTTCAAATGACTTTCAGAAAATCGTTGTTGGAACATCGTTGAAGCTTTATTAAATCACTAGCTTTTGCCCACGGATTCGCTCGCGTTAATAAGTTTTTCCGGGCTAAAAGTACATAAAAACCTTCCCGTTGAATCACTCTGTCCAACACATTTATTTGGATAAAGTTTAATATTATGACGTTGATACAACTCTTAACAAATAATGCATTAATTTCGACCAAATTTGATTACCATAAAAACGGTTCTAGTGAGTTAATCTTAAAAGATAGACATATACTGTCCCGGACATTTTTTTAGATCATTTTAAGAGGAATTATTCTTTCATACATATATTTTTGGTATCTTAAACCGTTTTCGCAGCGCACGCAATGGAAGCCCTCAAGGATGAATAATTTTCCCCGTTTTTTTCACATTTTCCATTATTTCTTCGCTCCTAAGAGTTGCGTCGTGATGTTATATAGCCTAAAGCCTTCCTCGATAAATGGTCTATTCAACACAAAAATATTTTTTCAATTCGAACCAGTAGTTCCTGAGATTAGCGCGTTCAAACAAACAAACAAACAAACTCTTCAAGCTTTATAATATTAGTATAGGTAATAGCGACTATTAAAAATTACCATATACTAATTTACTATTAAAATGTATGTTATCTGGCATAATTAAGTATATTTAGCATCGTATTTCTATATTCCCTTTAAAGAAAATAAAAATAAGAACGAAAAAAGTAAGTAAAGAAATTTCTTTTCACAAAAACTACATTAGATTGTCCATTTGAACTAGTATTTCACGGAACTTCGTCAATAGCCGAGGACTGAATTCAATCAACACTAACGACTTTGGAAAATTGAACAGTAAAAGAAGTTACTATGCCGTAAAGTGCTTATAGCACTCACGCAGGTAAAATATAAAGTAGTAGACATTATGACTAGCAACCAACGTACAAAGGGTAGACAACATGTTGTTAAATACTCAAAGACGTTGAAAGGTCAGTTGTCAATGTATTTTCCGCCCTGTGGATTGGGGGCGTTTGGAGAATTCCACCACGGTATCCCCTGCCTGTGGTAAAAGGCGACTAATAGGGGCCTCCGGGGGTCACTGCTGTCCACCTATTAGTCTAGCCAACTTTTGTGACCCCCGTGATGGACGGCAGCGTGCCTCACGCTGCCTTTGATGCCAAGGGCGTCCTTCGATGTGTGGGGGCTTCTGAGCCCCCCCCAACAACAGGAGACGGTCCGCAATAGCGGTACGCGCAGGGGCGGTTGCGGACGACAACTTAGACGTGAGTCGGAGGAAGCCCGCAGCCGTCCCTAATGCGCAGCAGATGGCCACCGCGGAGTTTTAGTTGGTATGTCGTGCAGTGTACATAGGTTAGGGACTCGGCCCGGCGGTCGCCCGACGTTTTCTATCTCTCCGGGCGGCTCAACGTCGGGTCGTAAGGCACGGTGAACCCAACATAACCGCTCAGTCGTTCCCCTTGAACACTGGGCGGTAGTAATAATTCACTTTCTTCGCGGAAACAAAAAAAAAAGTTGTCAATGTATTAAGAATGGGTGAAAAAAGGAAAGAGACATTCATTCGCACAATATTCTGGGACGGACACAGACATTTATAACAAAAATAATGAGACTTTTAATGTTAACATTTTATGTCTCAAGATGACGAGCGCAGTGGAATGCCACACAGTACTTTGTAAGTCAAGGTGCTGGATGATGTTGGTAATGTTTATGATTGTATCGCTTAGCATTAGGCGAACGGTATGCTCGTCTCGTAATTCAAGGCAAAACAAAAAAAAAAACATAAAGGAAGCGGAACGTGCATCTCATATGGTACTATATTGATATTGTCCAAAAAGATAGGAGAGAGGACAGGTCCAGTTCTATATAAAATGCCAGGCAAGGTTAACCTGGCTTTTAACCTGGTTTTTAACTGGACACCAGTGTTGCCAGGGAAAAATCGAAATCGAGGACCTTTTTTTTTTAGGTCCTCGGTCAAAATCCTCGATCTACTGTTTTCTGCTGTTTTTTTTATAAGTCATCTGATGTTTTTTGGTTTCTTGGAGTTGGCAACAGTGCTGGACACACTTTGCAGTATAACTATCAATTTGCTGTATCACTAAATGAACTCGTAAATTTCACGACATGCTGGTAAAGTCCCTGATAACCTATACGGAACTTATCCGCCATATAAACTACAAACTTTGGTTTCACGGGTCTCAGAAATATATGGCAGTAAAGTCGCTAATAATGTGTCAAGTTTATTTGTTATACAGCGTTATATGCCAGACAGTTATCTGAAACGTTATCAGGAACTGATGAAACTGACCCTGATCTTGTAATTAAGGTCGATAATCGTACTTTTTGTGCAGTGGAAAGCTACGTAGGCAGTTCACTACCACTATGGCGTGTGGATAGAAGACAGATGGGGGCATTCCTCTGCATCGCGTCCAACGATGTACCGCCAGCAGTGAGCAAACGCATCATATTACTTGTCAACTGTGAGTATATTTTCTTTTTCATAAACTTATCTAGCCGAATTATTAGTCTTCATTTGTGTAGAATGTAATTAAACAGATGAGTTATCATGATTTAAGTTTTGTCAACACAAATATGTCATTACTTGTATAATGTCCAAGATTTTTTTACTTAGATAAATTCTATATTGTAAATGAGTATTGTATATTATCATGTTTAACATTAGACTTTTTCTTGTTAGTAAATATTTCCAGACCAATCATTTAATAATAATATGAAACAGTTACTGCAATTTTATGTACTCTTTCTACGTTTAAAAAAGAATAAGTAAAATTGAAAACCGAAGACTTAATTATTATAAGTGTCATAGGTAGGCCCATTTCTTGGCAACGTGTTGTTGATTAAAAAACTACTTTTCTCTTTGACCACTATTTAAAATAAAAAAATAAAAAAAATATAAAAAAAATGACCCTATAAAACTGATTTCTTTCCTGAAATTCTTACAGAACACTATTCCGTATTTACCATCTTGGTTTAAAACGTCTAAGAGATAGCACAGAACGTTATTTGTGTTTCGTTTTTTAAATGCTTCTACGAGTAACTCAAGCTTTGTACTTCAAAGAAGGAAGTGCGGGAAGTGTTTTTTAAACTTCATTATGAATATTGCATCATTGTTTTATGAGTTCTTGTATTGTTCTTGTGTAACAAGATCACAACTACGAGAATCTTTGAGTTTATATTTCATATGGATTTTGTTGTTTCTTAATGACATGAGAAATGATTTATAATTGTGAACAAGTTATACATACTCTGTCACATATATTTAATTTCTTAAAGATAGCGTCTTATTAAAACCAAGTATCTTTACAATTTACCACTGTCCATTTATCGTCAAGACTGAAATAACTCCTGTACTGTATTAGTTCGATTATAAACTCAGTAATTATATTTACGTCTTTTCTGATACCGAAAATTTCATCACCATCATTTCTTTCCTTGTTACTAGTTGCGCCGACGGTAAAAGTGCCAAATCAATTGTTGGGAGCGCCGCTTGGCACAGATGTGAAGCTCAAGTGCTACGTAGAAGCCTATCCTAACACCATCAACTACTGGATCAAGAATCGAGGAGAAATGCTCCTTGATGGGTAAAACTTAAGTATTCACTGATTTATGGAGCTTCAAGTGAAGTTGAAGATGTTTACGGGCCGCAAAGATTACTTAGCATTAAAAGAATTAGACAAGATGCATTTTTATAGTCGTTATCGGAAGTAAAAAAAATATGGTAATGACATATCTATATAAATAATAGAATAGAAATGTTTGAAACTTGTCTAATGCCCATGATAATCACTTGTTCCTTTGCCCCTCTACTATAAAAAAGCTTTGCTCAACTCCACATTACTTAATTATCATCATCATCATCAGCCACATGACGTCCACTGTTGAACATAGGCCTCCCCTGTATCCTTATTATCTTTGGCCTTATCTCTATATCTGAAATATATTTTTTGTTTAGTTCATCAAGAGTTTTTAATGTTTTGTCTCTTTCATTTAGGCTGATAACATGATACATCAAATAAAAAATGGATTATGAATACATTGTTAACAAGTTATCTTAACATCATCTTCGGTAAATTGTCCAAATTTAAACAATGTTTATGTTCTAAGCCATAGTCCATGTGGTATTCCATTCAGACAAATACAATATCCTGACATTAGATTAGGTCTCTGTAGATTCAAAATCTATTTTACATGTGAAAATGAAAATGTGTTAATATACATCTATTAATTAATCCAGTGTAATGAACAGACGGCTCTGAATATTTTACGTTATACTACTAATTGCTCACTGGCATTTATTATCGATAAACTGATAGCTATTTTGAAAGCATTAATGATGTGTCACCGCGGCACTTCATTGAAATTCTACTGCATTGTATAATATTTTATTGATGGAGGTAATCACTTACTATAAGGTAACTCACTTGTACAATAGAAGTAATATTACTTTTTAATAATAGTCCAATTGATTATTTTTTTTATTGTATTGAATGACGAGACGAGCATGCCGTTCGCCTGATGGCAAGCGATACGACCACCCTTTAAAGGAGCAATACCATCCAGCATCTTGACTTACAAAGTAGGTAGATACTGTGTGGCATTCCACTGCGCTCGTCATCCTGAGACATAAGATGTTGTCTCATTATGTCCAATAGTTACACTGGCTACAATGTCCTTGAAACCGAAACACAACAGTGCATGCACACTGTTGCTTGGCGGTAGAAATAGACATTGCAGTGGTACCCACCCAGACGGACTCTTACATATGAGAGTCCTACCACCAGTATGTTATATGAAACTCATTTTTAGGTTACATTACGTTAAGTGGTAACCTCTCTCGTTAAATAGCTGGAATCATTAACCTACCTTTATCCTTCTCTAATGAAGGATTACCACAACATACTTTTTCAAGGAAAGAAAAGGTTTGCGGTGAGTTTCCTTCCTCTGGAGGTTTTATATGAGAAGCATCATTCATTGCCGGTAAGGTACAAACAGGTTCCGAAATAGTCACAATTTATCCTACTCAGAAAATCGATGACATAATAGTTATTAAAATATTGTATGACATATTTATGAATGAACTAAACCAGACTTTCTTTACAGGCCTAAATACACAATAAGAGAGGAAAAATCTTCATACAAAGTTTCCATGTGGCTGACAATCCGTCAGTTCTCAAGAAGCGATATCGGAACTTACAACTGCGTCAGTACTAACTCCCTTGGCAAGAGTGAGGGCACCCTTAGACTTTATGGTGAGAATCATTCCATCATAATCACCATCATCAGCAATCATCTATGTGAGATAGTTAGCGTTCGTTAAAGACATGATCTTTGATATGCATCTGTTTTAATGACTAATAAGACTCTGAAAAGTACAGCTGCAATTTTAGGATCAGATTTCCGTACGTATGATTCCCTATACGTGACGATTATATGGGTAAAGCGGTAAACCGTAATTTTATACTGAAAATACTATTTCTTAATCGTGAAATATTTTCATGTGCGTATCAGTATGCTCGGACTGCCTCGGTGGAGTTGTTGTAAGGTACGAATGCAGTGCTGAGATCTCGGGTTCGATCCCCCGGATAAGGCAATGTGATATTGGTTTCTACTCAGTATCAGCTTTCCCCTATTACAATAGGGGTATTACAATACATGAGATCTAATATAGCTAGCGAAACGTGGATGTGGTAATCTGACTACCGCTTAAAAGGGAAAAAGGCATGATGTAAAGGCATGGCATACGTATGTTATGCATATCAATATTGTATTTTACAATAAATAAAAAAAAACTTTTTTGCCTACCTGTAAACAATACCTATTTTCCTCCATTCTAAACAAAAGCAGAAATTCCTTGTTCGGGAAAATATTTAAGCGGTAACAGATTGCTCCCGATTCGACGACCGAAATAGATGGAAGCTATTCACGCGCGTTTGGCATGAAAATATGATGTACGTGACAGAAATAATTTAAATCTGTTTTATCTTCCTCATGCACAATTTAATACGAAGATTTTTTGGTATTGATAACTAGTATTGAGATGCACAGCAAAGCAATAGAATTAAACCAGTCATATGCCTTGAAGCTACAATATGAATTACATAATGCAATCATGAGCTGTAACTTGTATGAACATAATGTTACAGGTCGTGTGCCAAAATTTATCAAGGTTTGACAATTAAGGTAGAATTTGGTAGCTCTCGAACTTCCATCCACGTGGCTAGTATCACACTGTGTATTTCTAAAGGAATATAAAACTAATTTATGAATAACTAGCTTTTGCCCGCGGCTCCGCCCGCATTAAAAAGTTTTTCCGGGATAAAAGTCCCGGTTTATATTTTCCCGGGATAAAAAGTAGCCTATGTGTTAATCCAGGACATGATCTACCCGTGTGCCAAATTTCATCGAAATCCGTTCAGTAGTTTTTGCGTGAAAGAGGAACAAACATCCTTACATCCATACATCCAAACATCCAAACATCCATACATTCTTACAAACTTTCGCCTTTATAATATTAGTAGGAAAGTAGGATGTCTATTAGCATATAGCAATAGAAAAAATTCAAACTAAAAAAATAAGTACGGAAGATACTGTAATTTTTTCTGAATTAGTCAAGATTAGTTATCATAAAACTCGGTGATATTTTATTAGATCTATATTAATATTATTTAATATGGAATAGTTTTCACATCGACATATCGCACGCCCACATCAATACTGAATTATATCTCGTAAAAATCTGTGAATCGAGTTATTTGTTTTGTGTAAATCGGTAAAATTTACCGATTCACACAAAGTAAAAAACACAATTTTCAGATTTTTTCGAGATAATTCAGTATTGATCTGGGCGTGCGATATATTTATAGCTGTTCAGAGACTATAAAAAACATCAATAACTAATTACGCTGCCAATTTTCGCGATATGAAAGAGCTATTAAAAACAAGACGCAAATAAAGTTTTCTGTTGTTGCAGAAATAAAACTCAACTCTTACGCGGAGGATTTCAGCAATCAAATCAGCGTTGCAGGAGGTATGGATTCTTACGGAAGACGTTTAAGTTATATGCCGGGGAAGGATAGGGTTTATATTCATTTCAAAAATTGGTAAATTGAAATTGTCATACAGGGAACTGTCGATGATAAAAAAGACTTCGTTGTGAGATAAGAATATAAGCATCCTGTTTTAGACTTTTAAAATTTTCATCACGAGGTACTTTTGCGGACATTAAATATTTAAAATTTCTTGTCGGTTGGTCTTCATCAATGATATTGCAAAAATATAGTTATAATATTAGCAATCGCAATCTGAAGACTCGAAAGTAACCCAATTGGGAAAGTTTTATACACTACACTTAAATGACAAGTACTAGCTGTCTTTATTATTCTTCTTCTCCTTTGTCGTATTCTTCATTACTGAAGGTCGTGCCCGCTTTGGTAAGCCTTGGTGGTGGTGGTGGCGGTGACGAGCCGCTTCCACTCCACTCTGTCTTGTGCCTGTCGCAGAGCCTCCGTGACTGGGACTCCCATGACTTCTCTGATAGTAATAGTAGTGATAGTCTTTATTATTCACACTGGCTTGAATATGTCATCTCTTTCACATACATAATGTCAAGAATGTGTGTGCTTCACTTTTTCGCTTAATTTATTAAGGGTATGGCGTATGTATACTTGTTGAAGCTCATTGGTCTTTATTCATACTTTTATAGGTCATTTAAGTTTGGATTATCATCCTACCATCGATAAGGGGCGCTTAAATTTTTTGTTACTTGCTTCAAATGAATGTAAACTGATGGATGGTTGTTCTACGTAGAAAAACAAGTCCAAATAATTTATATTTTGTGTCTCATTTCGTCTTGATCAGCACCGGTTTATTTTTGCTTTAACCTTGGCACTTCCACGAAGCAAATGTATTCTGGAAGGCTTCTGATAATTCTATATTAATTTTACTTAGCGATTTACGCTCATGGTGGTGTCAATTTGTGTATTGTCAATAAAAACCCACGCATGTTCTGAGTTCTTACATTATAATCCCCTGTGTCGACTTCATACTAACGATGTTTACTTCTTCAGATTTTGTATAAGGAAGTATCGTTCTTTCTTTTATTTTGTTGTGTTGCTATGATGTGAATTTACATTACATGTCGTATCTTACATAAATTTCTTTTATATTAATGAAAAGTCATAACTGATGGTCATTTATTCACAATGGGACATATTTTGGTAAAACTTTGTCTACCCACTTACCAGCGTTTCTTCGTATATTTTATAATCTCCCAAAATAAATGGAATATGAAATTATAGCTATACTACTGTATACTACTCTAGACCTCAAAATTTTCTGCGCATTGTTGAAGAAGGATTTAGCTATAAATCTACTAATCTCTCTTAATCCGACAGTATTTAATAGATTTAATATTAATATTTTCTGTATACAACATGGAATTAGACTGGGTTCTCAGACAATTTCATCTTTTCTTTAAAAGAAAACACTTCTTAATCGGAAAATTACATTTTAGAGCACATTTTCAATAGTAATCACTTATTTGTTCAACATTACCACTAATTAAGCTTAAGATATATAAGAAACAAATTGTAAATGTGAAAGATAATTTAAGTGACCAAGAAAAACCAACGCGTCAACATCAATTAGAAGTTAAAGTTTTGACAGTACGCTTTATTTGATGGTAAGTCCAAAGAAAATATTGACCATCGAGAAACTTCACCCCTAAATAATCGCCACCATTATGCCGACCTGTTTTAACGCTTCGAATCCATTATAATGAATAACAAGGAACACAGGTCGACCAGTCACTGTACTGTATTGTATCAGCCTATGACATCCCAGTTTTGTACAGGTTCTCCTCAAGATACTTCTATGAATCGTGATCCTACGGCATTTTGAAGCTATTTCATTATTAAATCTATCTAGTGCGTCTCGCAATCTCTTATTTAGTCTACTACTAAACCTACGATCGGTGTCGAATTTCCAATTGTTTTTAACTACCAAGATCGTTATAAAATGATACAATGAAATAGGAATAAACTGCGTAATAACACTTAGAACAGCTTAAACTGCCATGTAAATGGCAAAATGATTTATGAATTTACTAACGACGTTAATGAAATTAATTTGTTTCTTCAGGTCTTACGGAGGCAGCGAAAGGCAACACCTCAGATCCACTGTACTCACAAAGGACTTTATTATCGATACTGCTTTGTTATGTTACATATTGGTACATGTTAACGTAGTCATTAAATTAAATGTTTTGTTATTTGTGTCTCACGTCTGTTTAAAATGGAAATATTCAAAGAAATAAAAAAGATACAAGTATACAAAATCGATCGATCTAGATCAAAGATAAAGTCTGTTGAAAATAAGGAGTAAAAAAATTAGTTTCTTTAGAATTTATAGCCACAAAGGATTTATGTTTGAGGGGTCGTATAAGTCACTATTCAGTGCGTGAATTCCCAGACCACAAAATTGGTTGTAATGTAAAAGAAGATTAAAAATATCTGAAGTCAGTTCAAATAAAATTAAATAGAAACCTATAATATTTTAATCAATTTAGGGATGGATATAATATTATCGGCACAGACAAGTTAATAATGTATTCTTTAATATAGATCAGCTGAAGACCTTATTCTTCTTTCGTATAACTAGTATCGTCCAACATTCTTATATAAGCAGATTATTATTTACTTAATATTCGTCATTATTCCTTATTTTCAAGATGTGATGAGTGGTTTTGCCGTCGTATTTATGGAACAAAAACCAGAATACATTGAACAAATAAACACATTAAAGAAATTATTAAACTTACTTATAATATATTGATCCACAGTATTGTTGTAAATGTTACTTGCCAGTACAACATACTTTCAATACTAGAAATATCAATAGAAAATAAAACGTACTAAACTGATTGCTATGTCTTAATTATCACTCAGAAATTACCATAAAATGAAACTGTATAATGTTTTTTTTGAACAGAAAACAAATGTACAATATGTTCTTTATAACTAATAAGCTTATTATTAAGTCCTAAATTTAAACCCTTTTATGACAGACGTGAGGCACATTTGCTTCGACAAACCAGAAACGTAATTCAATTACATTGTTTCAATTCCTGTAAATATTAAATAAGGTGTAATGTTTATTGTAAAGATGTACGAACAACGATAAAACATGAGATTAGCTCGTATAATCGTAAATTCGCTTAGAAAACTCCGCCAAATTGAAATATTGTTTACGTACGTGAAAATGTAAATTCATCACTCGTTTATAAGACTGTTTACGATAAATAAAGTTATGGTAACATCGTTGTAATGTTTCTTTTTAAGACCTATATCGTTTCAAGGCTGTCTGCAGACGTTTACTCTCTTTTCAAATTTTTCTATAGCTAACAAACAATCGTCTACGAGTGTCTTGACGATAATTTGTCAAATTAAATAGAATAGGTAGAAAGAAAGACATTTAAAGGCCTACGTTCTATTTATAGTTAGGTGCGGTGGAATTATTTGATTTTGCTGCCGAAATAAAATATAAGTAATGTTGTGCTCCAGTTTCAAGAACATTATGTAATATACAGGATATTCTAAGTCTAATTTCTCAGGGTGCCAAGCGCAGTGCAGCATACAAATGTATCTTTCAGGATAGGAATTCACCGATAGCTATTTTTTTTATACGGGAATGGCAAAGAGACCCCACTGCAACTGCTTAGAGGTGTGAGATCCAGTTAGAGTGTTCATTGACTAAAGATAGTTATTTTCTCTATTTGATACAACTATGCGTGTTTGAAACGGAAAAATTGGTTTATAGGTTCATCATCCACTACACCACGGAGCCTTAAATATTCCTTAACAAGTTACTTTCAAGGCTTCATATAAAGTTCATTGCCAAGCACTAAAATAACTACTCAACGGGCCATAACTGATTCTTTAGTTTCCATATTCTAGTTCATAAAAATATTGGAAGACACTTTGTAACTCCATTCAATTCATATTTCTATGACGTGATACCAGTGCGACCATTTAACATTTTATTACAATTTTGTGGCTACGCGTCGCTCTGGCTGTGTGAGTCGTTTCCAGAAGAGTTACACACTAAAAATCCAGGACATAGTCCACCGTAGTTTACTCCTAACAAACACAAAAATCCAAGCATTTTCACAAACATTCGCAATTATAATATTAAGTAAGAAGTAAGATTAGTCATACTCCTCCAGCACGTTTCCACTAATATGTAAATTCAAGCATGCTGCAGAAATATTTGGCCTTGCTTGACGTTAGCTCCTTCTGGGGATCCCGTACCAAGCAAATCATGTCAAAATCCACAGAAATCGCTACCTTATTTAGACCAAGAACAGGCTCCCACTATCCATATACCCTAGAGGGTAGGAGGCGACTTTTATAATATTAAGTTAGATATTTTATATTCAAACGGCTGGCACGAACGTGCTCTAGCGTGGCAATGCTGTGGGATGTGCTTCTTGAGACAGATTTTACATCTAATATAACAGCGCGTAAACAGTACCTCACGGTATTGGGTGTGTTTTACGAGTGAGGTCTTGGCGAGTGTCAACTGGAATTAGTAGAGGTAAACCCGATGGTCTAGTAATGAAATCGCTCGAAATTTATTGCTGTAATTCAATAAGATTAAATTTAAATTATTTTTATCCTTAACGAGGATAAATCTGAATAGCTCCACAAGGAGGCTAGGTTGATTCTTCTAAAACAATTACTAATTTCCATGACTGTTTGATTTGGGGAAGATTTTGGCCTACCGTGGGTAACAATGGCATTATCTTAAACATTTATCTAACCTGAGGCATTATGGGAGTATTATTAAATAGACAATAACTAAGTGGGAGAAATGGAAATTTAATTTGTTGGGTACTACTTAGAACTCAACAATAATATTTCACAACGATTTTTGTCAGCTCTTTGTTCCAAGCATACAAACCTTTTTTTTTTTCTTTTTTGTAACACAATGGTGCCGTCCAAGACCAGGGCTTATACATCCTGCAGATACAATTTATCAACAATACAACCAATATTTCAAGTTTATTTACTACTCAATATTAAATCTCAATAAATCAGGTGTGTGTCACCCTCCATTACTCATATTACAATAAAGTGACAACCAAAATCTGTTCACAATATCTTTTTATTTTCCCCCATGAAGGGTTGGCCCATCATATTTTTTCTTTTATTTCTTCTCTTCACACGTCATGTTAACCCCTTATTGACATATATTTCATAAGATTTTGTATTTTAATTTTCGAATGGACCTCTACTACTCATTTTATTGAGCACTCATCCACGTCTGCAATTTCATACTATGAAATTCTAGAGATGATACCTATAATTGTGTAAGAGACTATTTAGTTGATAATGTCACACGGAAAACGTATCTGAGGTATCTAAACAATTATAATTGTTTTAGGTCTTGATGTAGTAAGACTGAAAGGCTCTTGTACTGCCTTATACATTCAATACAAGGCTTGTAGTTTCACGATTATGACTGTATTATTTCAAGGGAACTGTCTTTATTATTGCGTGAAAAGTGAATTTGTCAAATATTCAACTGCATAGACAAACTATGGAATAACATCTATATACTCCTCTGACCTTTCACATTTAAAATTCTAATTTCCCACATAATCTATATCAACCAGACATTCCTCTTCACATTTGACGTTTCTCAAACTATTACTTACAATATAGACGTCACAAATCACGGTACAAGACAGCTTTCCCGAGGTGTTCGTAGGGAGCTAAAAGTGTAAATAAAATGTCATTCCCCGTCGAATAATTTCCCAGTATTTTCTGCTGTGCCCAGTGACACTAAAGGAAATGCAATTTGATAAAATATTCTGTTGGTGCATTTTTGTTTCGTCTCCCCGAGGAAACTATGCTACAGTGTAATCTTGTTAGAGACGCTACTCTCGTCTATGCATAATTTTCTTGGTAGTTTTTGCTCAAATATGAAAACAATTTGAATGTTGTGCTGTTGAATATATTTTGCTTTAATTAATTTTGAAGTGGGATTTTGTTTTTGAAATATTTTTTTATTAATAATTAGTAGCATTTTCTCAGAATAAGGTAATTTTGGTGTGGGAGGATAAGATGGAGAGACATTAAGAACGTAATGTGGAAGAAGATAAAAAAATCCTTTCCAGTTCCATTTATTTTCTTAAGTCGACTCATCAGATTTAATGCAAATACCACAAGTTGACTTGAGCGCTTGTTATCAGCCACCTGGTAAAATTTTTCTTCAATAAATGAAACAAATGAGCTCGAGAACTAAAATAAGGAATAGGAAGTTATGGTTGAATAACTTTGAACTTTTTAAAACACAGTGTTTACGGAAGTACTGCCTCGGTGGCGTAGTTTTATTAGAGTACGACTGCAATGCTGAGGTCTCGGGTTCGATCCCCGGGTCGGGCAAAGTAGATATTGAGTTTTTCTATTCAGTATCAGCCCGGAGTCTGGAATTTGTGCCCGATATGGCGATAGGCTCGCCCCCTATCACATCATGGGACGGAATAATGGCGAAAAGTGGGTGCACTAGTTGCGCCTCTGCCTACCCCTTCGGGGATAATAGGCGTGAGTGTGTGTGTGTGTGTGTGTGTTTACGGAAGTACGATGAATAGAGTACTATGGCACTTAAGTATTGTATTTGAAATGTTATTATTTAAAAGAAAAGAAACGTGATTGGGACTTAATCCGTCAAGCCCCGCTTATATATACAGATGTATGGGGAAACTCTATATATATGGACGCCGGCGTCCGTCGCGGGACTTGACGAGTAAAAAAATGTTTAAAAGGCATAATGAGTACTTCATTTACTAGCTACTACTTCTATAAGGGAGTCTAAATACTTACCAAAGGGTACAAATTGCTCATCTTGTCGATTTTTTTTTATCAAAGGCTCAACAAAGTGGCTTCACTGCATCTGATGGTAAATGAAGTGAAGCCCAAAAAAAATGTCGACCGGCAAGAGATAAACATCCCTGGTCGGTCGGCACAGTTATGCCGGCCTGCTTAATTGCTTCTTCACGCTCCGCTTGAAGGACCCTAAGTCTTAGGAAGGAGGGAACACGTACGTTACGTTTTGATGTTAAAAATAATCAAATTAATTGACATACATATATACATATACACTCACACCTGTTATCCCCGAAGGGGTAGGCAGAGGCGCAACTAGTGCACCCACTTTTCGCCGACATTCCGTCCCATGATGTGATAGGGGGCGAGCCTATCGCCATATCGGGCACAAATTCCAGACTCCGGACTGATACTGAATAGAAAAACTCAATATCACTTTGCCCGACCCGGGAATCGAACCCGAGACCACAGCTTTGCAGTCGTACTGTAATACAGCTACGCCACCGAGGCAGTCAAATTAATTGAAAACAAGAAAAAAATTAAAATGTATTCGGCATGCAACTCTTGACCTTAATGTGCATTGGCTTCAACAGATTCAATTTTGGTGAGTGGCGATGGCAAAAAACTTGACGGATTAGCCTCACATTTCATAATTTCAAGCGCCATATTGCACTGAAACTGCATTTTATCATACTGTAGCCTTCAAAGGGATTTGTCGTCCACGTTTAGAGGTGTAAGTTATGAGAAATTGTAAGGTATGGAGATTGAAACTAATCGGATTTATTTCATTTGTTTAAAAAATAGTTGAATCGATATAAACGAAGTAAAATAATGAAGTTTTATTATAATTTGAGTATATCGTGATACATATCAAAATATAAGGTTACTTAGGTAAGAAAACATCGTATATATGTATACGATAATGTCGTGATCTACCTATGTAGACCTGCTTATCGTTTCTTTATAGATAATAAGAAATAGGGAATCAGATTAATAATGAGCATCATAAGCATCAGCTTAACTCGTAGAGCTGAGAAATATCTCAACTCCGCAATGACTATAAATATCGCCAAGCAGCAGTGCACATACAGTGTTGTGTTCCAGATTGAAGAGCATTGTAGCCATCGTATTTACTGGGCATTATGATACTTATCATCTAATGGCTCTGGGTGGCGAGCGTGGTGAAGTGCCACGCAGTAAGTACTTTGTAATAATAGGTTATGTATTCTGTTGTTACTGTTTATGGCGGTCGTATCGCTTATCATTGTGCGAGCGGCATGCTCATCTTGCCATTCAGTGGGAATAAAAAAAATACTTGTATGTGGACTGCAATCTAAGCTATGTGGTATTTCTTAGGGACTCTCGAGTTATGCTAAATTAATTTGGCTTAGTTCTTGGTCAGCAGCCGGCTTCAGGTATTGTTCTAGCTTTAAGCGTGGAGTATGAGGCGAAGCGTGTAATGCATTGTTTTATTTTTGTGTCGCAGAGAAAGTGATTTATCACCACCACTTAGCTTTCATGGGTTGGTCATATTGGATTTGTCAGCCTTGCGACCCGGCGTTGAGCCGCCCGGAGAAATGTGAAATGTTGAAAAACCGCGGGACCGAATCACTAACACTTTATACACCATGCGCACGGCAATATCAACTATAACTCCACGGTGGTCTGCAGCGCATAAGGGATGGCTACGGGCTTCCTCTGACGTTTTCGTCATGGGAAAGAGTCTAGCTAGCTGTCATCCAGAATCGCCCCTGTAAAATGCCACCTAGCGCAGCCTGTCTCCTAAAAAGACGTATTACCAAACGTCTCAGTAAAGGAGAACAGTTCATTGCCACAAAGAGCCTTGTAATCCTAATTCTGGGTGGAATTGCCACTGGCACTAACTATCCGGTAACTAATCTGAACTTACATCTGTGGTGAGTGTATTTAAAATTTCCAAGATGTCTAGGACAATCGACGACTTACAAAAACATTGAAATTAAACTACTATAACGATTCTGCCCCGTGACCACAAAATGCTGCAAAGCCTTCGAAACGTCGGGAGAAAAATAAAAGACCGCGATAAAATCCGTTATAGTCGTTTAATTTCAATGTCCATCATTTGCGTAAACGCAAGGAATCGTTGTCTTACAAAGACGTTCCAAATAGTATTAGGTATTAATAGGCTTTCCTTGAAATGGTACAATGACGAAAAGGAAATAACTGACTATCAGCTCGATAGCGATGATATCTCGATAACATCGCTTTTCTTCTAACCTTGTACCATTTCGAACCCGTCACCGGCAAGCGACGACTTAAATAATAACGTCTCTAGTTCTCTCCTAGAGGAAACATTCCTACGTGTGTGTAGAATTGACTCGGTTTAAGATTGAACGCTTATACAAACTGTGCTTCATGATTAGAATCTGCCGCCATATTTTATGCTGTTTGTTTGATTTTATCATTTAATTTAAGATTTACGCTTTGGAAGATATCATAAATGACCACAGCTTTTTCTTGGGATTTCTTGAGAGTTTATGAGGATAATGTCTTCCTGAGTTACTGCTGACCATTTTTGCCACAGAAGTTACCAACATTCACAATTTTTTATGGCATTGAATAACGAGTCGAGCATGCCGTTTGCCTGATGGTAAGCGATACGACCGCCCATAAACAGTAGCAACACCATATAGCACCTTGAGTTACAAAGTGCTGTGTGGCATTTCACTGCGCTCGTCATCCTATGACATAAGATGTTAAGTCTCATTATATCCATTAGTTACACTGGCTACAATGCCCTTCAAACCGAAACACAACAATGCATGCACACTGTTGCTTGGCTGTAGAAATAGACGTTGCGGTGGTACCCACTCAGACTGACTCTTACAAATGAGAATATCTTAATAGAAATAGCAGCAGCACCGAGAATAACTTACCACCAGTAAAATTCTATTAAAAGTATTGATCGTCATAATTGCTCACTATTTACTTTCCATGAAGTGACCTGCACGTTTGAAAATAAGAAGATAATTACAAAATCTAAGCATTTTTGATGAAACCAATACAAACGTTAAATAAGACGATCGAAACAACACAAATTGCTATCATAAATCAGCTCATGTTACGCAATCATTCAATTTCCCCGTTCATTTGTTCGCACCGGGATTCGGGAGTAATCCTGCAAATGTTAATTGTAGAGGTGTTCCTTGGGGAACATCTCCATCATCAATCTCGCGATGGCATGACGGATGGTTATAGAAAATACTGATATGTCATTGGTTTTACGCCTCGTCACCTGTTTCTTTGGGGAGTGATTCATTATCGGCTTACCTTTTATTAATGCAAGGTTTTGTTCGATGACACAAATACCAAAAGAAAAGAAATTGATTATTTTGGTTGGACAAAACATTACGTAATGCGTGCGTAATTTTATTAGTAACTAAAATCGTTTAACAAATGTAAGCTTGTCTACATCAGATAACCTTTGTTAGTTTTTGTGATATCTAACTGCATCCTGAGATTTATTTTTAACAGTGCTATGCTTGGGATTTGAACGACATTGTAGCTAGAATAATTATTGAGTAATAAGGTACTCAAAATCCTATGTCTCAAAATTAGGGACGCAGTGTTGTTTGTGCCGGCACTGTGAGCAGTTGTAGCACTAGACAAGCAAGCTTGAGCTTGTCTCGTTATTCGGCTGGAAGAATTCAAATTTTGATTATATCTTCTGTCTTATATGTACTATCTTTACTTTCCACCTCCATTTCTTGCATTCTAATGAGAAATCATGTTGGCGCAACACTTATTAAATCATAAAACTTCTTACTGAAAGCAAGAAATTATTTTACATATCCCACGAATTATTTTTTGTCGACAAAAAGTAACACTAAACGCTTTTTACAGCAAAACATAAATTTTAACAAAAACTTGATTTCCCCTCAGATCGTAGATCAAGCGTCCAAACTTACTATTTTCTCCGCTTTATCTGAATTTTTTTGCATAACAAAGGTTAGTGTAAAAACAGCGTTGAATTTCTTCCAACATACAGACGGTTAGTTATCTACAAGATTTATAACAATACCCTGACATTTATAATGTTTCGCCCGACTAACAAGGAGTGGTGTAACTTTTGTTCGGTTATTTGTATTTATTCTAATTTTATTCTCATGGGTATAGGCAGTTTCACCTACCACCTAAGCTAACTTTAGCTGCTTATGGTTTCTTTACGAGACAACCAAGTTGCTCGCCTGATGGTGAGCACCATAGTTACTTAGAAATAGCAGCAGCACCGAGAATAACTTATGCATAAGGTCACACTTGTTACCCTGAGACCAATGAATTTAGCGTTTATGAGATTTATGGATTAGAAAGCATCTTGGCTATGGCATCTAATCCAAATTGTCTATATATCAACGCAAGCATAGTGGAGAAACTTTGGAACAAGAAAGAAAGAACCAAACAGTTAATGCCACAGAGGAGAGAACATGTAACTAATAGGTAACTTCAAAGAACAAGGGAAAATACCACTGTTAAGAATACCTATTACTACAAGCGCAGCCACACCGTGGCAATAAGACGTAACAGGTTAATAAAATATATATATTTCGTAACCCCATTAAACTTCTCTCTAATGGGGCACTGACTACCCCATGGACCGGGTTATTTGATAGCAGTTAATGGGGGTTTTACGGCTATTCAAATGCCGAGACTGGGACCAAATGAGGTAGGGTGGTGTGATGTAATGTTCGAAGCACTTTTCTTAACGAAGCATTAATAATTTAGTGGATACTGGATAGAAATTATCGTATCAGACTTATTGTCATTGTTCCCTTAAAGGCCCGCTTATATATATAGATGTATGAGAAAACCCTATGTATATGGACACCGGTGTCCGTCGCGGGCCTTGACAGACTACACTATTTTTACAACGTAAATGCTCTCTATCATAAGAACGAGGATTTGGCAATCCACAAACTTGCATTGAACCGGTGTGAAAGATTATTGGTCGAGCTACTTCTCGGAGAGGAAAGGGGAGCCTTCCAGAGGATACGTAATTGATTTTCAAAAGATATTTTCGTCTCTTTTTCGTTATCATTCGTACCGCCTATTTTCTGCTTCTCTTGTGCTATCAAGAACTTAGCTTTTATGTATATTCACAATTTTTTGAAGTATATAGTAAAAAAAACACATGGTGGTAGGTGTCTCCTAAGCTGAAATGTAGCTAGGTAGTAACTATTGTAATGTCAGTGCTTTTTAATTTTTGTTTGAATTGATGAATCGCTGTAGTTACTGTTCCTATTCTGAAAATTATATAACTAATAATAAGCTAAATTATCAATTTTTATCCCGGGACCAAACTTGTACTAAGAGCGAGCAATAGCTGGTAATCAATAAAATGGTAAAAGTATTGGTTTGCTTTTTGTAAATTTTTAGACATTTTCACAGAGGAATGAGGTTCAGCTACATTTTAGCAAATTGAAAAGAATGATTGACCTAATATTATAATTTAGTTAAATAAAGGTTAATCTATCATTCTGATGTAGGTAAGTAATTTTTAATTTATTATTCAAAATGGCTTTTCTTTTGTTTACTTAATAGGTTTCGGAGATTTTTTTACAACGGGACGGACATTACGCCTAAATGTTACTTTTCGTTGTACTCCTGGATTCTAATATACAACACAGTAAAGAGACTCCACTACACCTGATGATCAGGGGAGTGGCGTCCAGATATGTGTCTGACTTGAGCTGTAAGATATGAATATTATTTTAAGGTGAAGATATTATTAGTATAAAAATCATCAGGAAGCTGTAGGGCCACATTCTATTCGTAATATTTGTGTACAGCATAAATGGGCCGGCTCGACCGGGTCTAGTAACATTGGCTTACAAAACAACCCGAAAGACAACATAACTGGTGGTAGGACTCTCATATGTAAGAGTCCGTCTGGGTGGGTACCACCGCAATGTCTATTTCTACCGCCAAGCAGCAGTGCGCATGCACTGTCGTGTTTCGGTTTGAAGGATATTGTAGCCAGTGTAACTACAGGACATAATGAGTCTTAATATCTTATGTGTCAGGACGACGAGCGCAGTGGAATGGCACACAGTACTTGTAACTCAAGGTGCTGGATGGTGTTTCTACCGTTTATGGGTGGTCGTATAACTTTCCATCAGGTGAACGGCATGCTCGTCTCATCATTCGAGTCAATAAAAAAAATGCCAACATCATTTAAAAACTTTCTCCTTGTCCAGCTTATGCAATGATACATAAATCGTTCATTACTCGCAAGACGTTTCGCCGCAAAATTACTTGCATCGGACTTAAGCACTCATACCCTAGCAAATTGCAAATAAAAATAGAAAGAAATGTCTTCACTACGAGTTCATAACGTTGGCTTCGCATGCAACATGCCTGGAGTAAATGGTGCAAAACAAAATGATTGCGTCTATCTCATTACATTAAGGACTAATGGAAATTGCTTATTGCATCGGCTGCGATGGGCGACTCCGGAAACATACGGTTTATTTGAATGTTTATGATTTGGTATCACTAATAGTTAAATAACGTTTAATTGGGTATTGAAGATAATAAAGCAGTCGACTTTTTTTCGTAGATAGCTTGATAAAGTTAGTACCACTCTGAAGATCTGGATTATCTGGAAGAAAATGGACGTAAAGTGTCAGTTTTGTAGCTGCGTTTTGCATGATCGGTGAGAAAGAAAGAAAATATTTACTTGTAACTATCAATACACAAGATAATAAGCTGGTAAAAAAACCAGCGCTGGTCTTCCGTTGGGCCGTTTTGTGAGGTCACGAGCGCCAAAGGCATAAACATAAGTGAAAAACTAAAGATCATCATGAATGCCCTATGCATGATTGATATACACCAATACCACGTCTAAAGTTATCATTGCCTCCACAATTCCTTTGTCAAATATTTAAAAGACACCTGCACTCACACCCACCACTGCAACTTGTAATCTAGGACCGGCAGTAGCACGCATTATATGACACCAAGTGGTGAAGCTCGACAAGTCTCTGGGAACATTAATTCATCTTAACCCGCAACGAAGTTAATTAAATAGAAGAATAGGGAAGAGTTAGCAATTCTTCCTTTAAATAGTGACTTTGGCTTGAAATCAGTTAAGTCACTAATGTTAACCAACTTCTGTTATAAAACTTTAGGATACAAATATTAATCCCGCACACAGAGCAATTCGCATTTTAATTTTTCAACTCACAAAACTCTCACTAAATTTGATTAAGTAAACTAAAAACTATTATTACTCGTTAATCATGTAAGCCGGTTTTATTGTGTTACATATATATGCCTTTACATATATGTGCTTTTTTATTAGTGGAAAATATATTTCTAACTCCTCCTTATCCTTCTATGTGATTACCATCGGTTTGAGACTAATTAGTGCTCCCAAGCTTCATCGCTCGGTGTCATAAAATGCGTGCCACTGCTGATCCTGGCTTACAGAAGTTGCAGTGCTCGGTGTGAGGGCGGCATAGTATTTTATGTGCTTTTTTGTTGCAAGAGGAGCATGCCGCTTACCTGATGGTAGGCGATAGGACCGCCCATAAACAGTAGCATCATACAGAACATTGAATTACAAATGTCCTTTACAACAAGAAAGCAACAGTGCATTCACTCTGTTGCTTGGCGAGTAAAAGACATTGCGGTGGTACGCACTCACACTGCACCTTGTATGCCAGAGACCTACTTACATTAAGTAAGATAAATTTAGCAAAATGTGTTTACGAGAACTCGGTAACAAGTAGACTACTTTTTTTTGTCAACAAAAAAAAACATTTCTATGCAGTCACCGAGTCTAATAAATCAAATTTATAAAAGTACTAGAAAACAAGCAATCTGTAGCACACAAGACAACAACAATAGCAACAAATCCATTGTAAACTTTGTGCCTATTTATAAATTTATGGATGTTGTTGTTTTTTGTGCGTTTAGTAAAATAATATATATGTCGGAGCGTCGGGTAATTTTGAAATAGTAGTCTTGCAACACAGGTCTCGATGTTAAAGTATTAGTGGGGTGACAGTTGTGAGTATAAATAAGGCGCTCGCCAGTTGAGGAGCACAGTATCAGTTTGGTCGTCGTTGAGTGTTCAACTAGTTGTCAATAGTCGCTATGGTAACTTAGTGGTTATTATGCTTGTCCTGACAAAGTGATGAGTGATAAACGAGTCACGAGTTAAAGAAATAAAAGTCAATTATGACTATTGCAAAGTGTGCGCTACGTTTTATTGGCCCCTGTGAAATCCTCGTCGACATCAGAATTGGGGTAAGTAATCAATGCCCACAGATATGAATTATGTCCACTCCATATCTACGATATGTGGAATATAATTAGTACTATGGAGATATTTGCATACCTGGAACTCTTTTTAAAAAAAGAGTGAAATTGCATCAAGGAATACCGGGATAAGAATTTACTCCCGACGTAAAGTAGTGGCTATGTGTAATATTGACATGGGATTTTTGGATATGAGGATGTTGTCACAGACAACAGAGTCCGAGGTTTGCAATATAGAATCAAGATGGCAATGGTGTGTAAATTTACCATGATTGGGCAACTAGTGCTGAAACTTTCCTGAAGGCATTCCGTTTGTTATGCAATCGGAGTGACAGGTACCGTGGTGGTGCTAGTTACAGGACAGAAGGACTGGACATCCGTGATTGTACCAGTAGAAAGAATCTGGTATTCTTACCCCTTGTGTGAGGGATCTGGTTTCTTTTATTTCTTGGGAATCTTTACAAATATTGAGATCTTGTTTAACAGGACACGTGCAGACATAGATTAACGGGGAATTCGTGATACTTGTCAGTACAGAGCTGTCCCTAAACTTAAAGAAAAAAATACCTGTTTTAGTAAACAATGACTGCGTGCATTGCCTTGGTTGACCAAAGTTTGATCTAGGTGAATAGTGTTCGGTCTGTAGGATTGCTGGCCTACCTTGGTCAGGGCTCTCGATAACGGCACTGCACTGTGGATTATGTGATAATTCTGAAGTTATCCTTGGGTCCTAGCTTGAGGTCAAGTAGCAGTCTTGTTCAGCTAGTGTCATGACCTTCAAAGTTCCAACATCACGAATGTCTGAACGATTATAAAGTCCTTGTGACTGGGAAACTAAAAATGGTATCTCTGTAATTTTACAGACATAGATTGGCAATAGTAATGGCACATTCATGATTAGTCCTACCTTTCTGCTGCCCTGATCAATTATAATCGAATCATCATTATTACCCATGGTAACAGAACTACTCCAGATTCTTTATGGTAATTTTGAGGATGCTAACTAAACTGTTGGTCTAAGTTTGAGGTGAGACTCAAACTAAGGCTAGAATGAGCTGAACAGTATGATGCTATCGTGATATTTTGATTGCAAGAGCTGAAGATTCTTGCAGGAAGTATTCAATGTAATCAGCGTTAGAAAGTCTGTACTCTTGTAAAGCGTGATTCCTGAAGAGCCTTTGTGGGATCCCTTGGCGGTTCTGTCGTTTACGAGAGTGATCCAGGATATTTAGTATAGTATTACCCATAAGCCTTGCTTGAGGGTGCTGGTTTCTATTATTTCTCCATACCCTTCGCAAATATTGCGATCTCGTTTTACCATTTGGTAACTTGACTGGTTCATGGACATGAGATGATGTCCAATCTACTTCGTAGGTGGATTGCTTGTTATAGCAATGAGATTGCTGTTCAGGAAGTTTGTCATAAGTCTTGATCAAAGGTCAGAATAGGCCGAACGGTTTGTAGCTGTTCTTGCTTGCCAAGAGATCCGTGTAGTATGTGCCCATCGTGGCTCCAGGCTGTGCGGGCCGACACGGAACAGTTTGCTTCAGGCAGGGCAGAACGCCGTGGATATCAGGCGTTACCCTGGTAGATGGAAGCAGGCGTTGGCCTGATAGATGCATTTTACAATGCATATCAGGAGTTTTGAAATCAATGCTAGTCATATCGGGTAAGACATAACTGTCCCGGTTGGAGGGCGATGTACCGCGTAACTATTAAGCAGCTTCTGTGAGAATGCCTTTACCTTTAGTCAATGGGCGTTTTAGGCTCTCCATTTAATGGTGGCTCATCGTGAGTTCGCAGCTCCATAAGAAAGTTTCTTGCTCTCGAAGCAAAGTCGATGAAGCTGCTATGTGCTAGCCAAAGCTATAATCGCCACGATATTTAGTAAAAGCGTGCTGCAGTGTGGTATTTTCACTGCAGGAAACACGAGTATGGGAACCTCTATGTAGGCGTGCTGGAACCTCGATGTAAAGCGTGTCCCCGTGTGGTTTGTGCCCTGCGGGAGGCACTAGTAGTAGAACTCTCGGTGGAGTTTGTCCTGAGAGGCTTATGCGCAATAGTACGTAGTACTATTCAGTATTCTGTGGCGATAGTGACCAAATACTGCAATAATTGATGCAGGTTGACCCAGGAGCCTTTGGAAATACAAGAACTGAACATTCATACAGGATGTACCCAATGTATTCGCCATAGAGGGCGCCATTAAGGAGTCCCTATGGAAAAGCTTTGACAGATCTCAAACAGTTGTTTTGTAAGTTTGCAGGTTCGCAAACAAGTTCCTTACACCCTGGTCAGTAGTTTCATTCTGTGTGTGTCCAAGGTTTATAGTGTTTCCATGATGGTTAGCGAAAGTGCCAGAAGGTTAAATCTTAGCTGTGACTATCGATGATAGAACAAAGTAGAGAGAGAGTAAGCTGTTGAACAGAGTACTTATAATTAACGCATTGCCTAATGGTAATCGCGGAAGACAAGAGTACTAGAAGCTCTGTTTATGAGTAATCCGTATCCAAGTATTTTTCGACCCATTTGTTTGCGAGAGGTTGAAACATCATCCGAACAGCACGTTTTCCTTTTGTTAACGTTTAATTGATAGTTTGAAGTCTGACGAAGTATGTCAGGGTATTCTAATGTTGGATGACTATCGGACACCGGATTAAGGTTGTCTTGAGCCATTGTCAGACGCTAGATGGAGGGAGCCCTGGTTGTCATGATATAGTGTGTTTAGTGATCATTCAAGTAATATTGGAACTACTTTGATTATTTCCACAATGACGACCTTCTTGCTGTTCGAAAGATTGATCAAAGTGCGAAATAATTAGGAAAATGTCTACGCGACAAGTTTTTTCAGTATGCCGCTGGTAAAGCGATGACCGCTGGCTAAGCGATGACCGCTGGCTAAGCGATGATCGCTGGTAAAAATGATGCCGCCGGTGAAGCGATGCCGCTGGTTAAGCGATGCCGCTGGTGAAGCGATGCCGCTGGTTAAGTGATGCCGCTGGTGAAGCGATGCCGCTGGTTAAGTGATGCCGCTTGTGAAGCGATGACTATACTTTTATACTGACTGATTGTAATTGAAATTATGAAATTGTAAAACTAAAATAGTCGAATTGAAATTGAAAGTATGAAATCAAAATTGCGATGTTGAAATTGAAAGAATGAAATTAGAATTATGATATTGGCATTGAAAATATGAAATTGAAATTGTGATATAGAATTTAAATTGTTTTTGTGATATTGAAATTGAAGTGACGATACCTTTTAAAAATTACTCACTAAGGTCAGGAAAGGCCAAGCTAAAAGATGTTGCTGTTCCTTTATTTTTATAAGAATGAACACAATAGTGTATTGTTAGCAATAGCTAGTTGTAGCACAAATGCCATGCCTGTTTCAATTGAAGATTTCGCCTGGTGATCGATAGTACACCGTTTAAATAAGAATTGTTTGAATTGTATTCAGTTTAGTAACTATTTGACAGCTGTGTCACTAGAGTTTGTTACCATCACTTCTTCTCTATGGCTATGACACTAGGAGGTGATGGCGGAAGGGCGCTTTGGGGGTGCTGTCTATTTGTAAAGAAACTCGTGATCGAGGACGATCACATTGTCAGGACGGCCGTGTCGGAGCGTCGGGTAATTTTGAAATAGTAGTCTTGCAACACAGGTCTCGATGTTAAAGTATTAGTGGGGTGACAGTTGTGAGTATAAATAAGGCGCTCGCCAGTTGAGGAGCACAGTATCAGTTTGGTCGTCGTTGAGTGTTCAACTAGTTGTCAATAGTCGCTATGGTAACTTAGTGGTTATTATGCTTGTCCTGACAAAGTGATGAGTGATAAACGAGTCACGAGTTAAAGAAATAAAAGTCAATTATGACTATTGCAAAGTGTGCGCTACGTTTTATTGGCCCCTGTGAAATCCTCGTCGACATATATAATACACTCACGCCTGTTATCCCCGAAGGGGTAGGCAGAGGCGCAACTAATGCACCCACTTTTCGCCGTTATTCCGTCCCATGATGTGATAGGGGGCGAGCCTATCGCCATATCGGGCACAAATTCCAGACTCCGAGCTGATACATAGAAAAACTCAATATCACTTTGCCCGACCCGGGGATCGAACCCGAGACCTCAGCTTTGCAGTCGTACTGTAATACAACTAAGCCACCGAGGCAGTCATAGTCATCAGGCAGTAATAGTAAAACAAAAGGTTTTAGATTCCAAAAAATGCATACAAATGCACTCGATCTTGGAAATAAACCTTAAATGTACGTATTTTATGTGTCATCCGTGTGTACCGATAGACAAAAGAGCTGAAGGAAGACGATTTTGATGCGACATCGGAGAAAGTGACAAGGGTGGTGACGCCGGAGAAACTAACAACGGTGAAGAAAGAAGTGAATTTAATTGAAACTTTACAATCAAATTCAAGTATAAATAACTCGTTATCAACTTACGAAAGGATATTGACAAATATATTAGAAAATATATTTCCAAAGTGCAAGTGGATATTGCGTACGTTAAAATCCGTTCGTGACTCCACGGACTCAAAGTGGGATAAGTTGTTAAGCCGCGATATCTTGAAAACTTACTGCCCCGTTCCTCAGTACGTATTGATACGTTTTGGTGTTCGCGTGGATTTATACTTTTATCACTCGCTATAGTTTTACCTTAATGATTCGAGTGCTGAAAGATTGAGTTTTCTGAGCTGGTGAGTTGGCTCTCGAACTTGGAATGCAGCGGCGAATCTTGGAGTTTATTTAGATATGTTTTGCGAGTTCTTGTTTCAAATAAGGTTTGCGTAAGATGCGCTATTGTAAAAATAAAAACTGGACAAGTGCTAGTTGGACTCGCGTACTGAGGGCTCCGTACAAACTTGTCTTTAAGGTATCTAAGTATATAATTAAGTGTAATAGTTCGCCAAATATATATTAAAAAAAAATCTTATTTAAAAAGTTTGTAATAGTAAATTCTGTTTTTATGTTATTAAAGTATATATTTGCGGTTTTCAGATTGTTTCCTTTATATGTGATATAGGAGCTTACTTCTTGCCAAATTTTATAATGGTAGATCAATGGGTAATAACACGAAGTAAAGATAAATAAGTACCTACCCTATAGATTTTGATTCCCTTATGAAATTGTAAAATATATGACATAAATGGTCATATCTTTTGATCGCGTTGACTTACAAGTTTGATTTTTTCACAGCTAAAAGAGACCATTATCCGGAGTACGTATTTGATATAAATTTCAATTTAATACCTCTACGCCTTCTTGAAAAAAAGGGTCTTCGCAGAAAGACGGGGTGACGGACAGACGGACAACAAAGTGATCCTATGCGGATTCCTGTTTTTCTGAGGTACGGAACCCTAAAATGACTTCTACGGTTGTCAGATTTATCTAATTAGAAGTTAATCTCTATTATGTAATTTAATAAAGAACTCGCAAAAACTGTAACAATATACCTTACGGTGATATTTAGTATTTGTATGTCTGTCTGTCAGTTTAATTAGGTGTGTCGAATTATGTCTGTCAGTTTTGATGTTTTTCTGCTTAAACTGGCGATGCGACTTTAACATTATTTGTTTTTATTTAAAACCTAAGTGATATAAGAATAACAATATAGGAAGCTAACGTGTATCACATCGAATATCTACATTGTATATTAATTTGAGAACAATTTCATAATTTTACGAACACGTAACCCCAGAAAAAAAAGCAAAAAATTTGCTAACCCAAAGTCAAAACACTGTCAGTGTGAAACACAACTGTCGTCATTTAAAAAGGAAAGCTTTGTAGAATCGTAAAGGGTTCATTTCATTTCACAAAAGAGTTTCTGTTTTGTGTTAAACCGTAAAAAGGATCTTATAACGGGGTTGAAATGTGTTTTTAGAAGCATTCCGCCAGACCTCCGTTTGCTCCGACTCACACTTTGTGTCTGACGTATATTCTGTCTTTTATAATGCATTAAGTTAATTTTTTATAATTTATAAGCTCTTGCCTTATCTCTAAACAGGCAAACGGTGCAAGATAATAGAGAGAACTATACAAGTACACAGTAATAAGTCCAATTACTTGAACGACACTTTGACGAGTAAAAACATCCCCTCCCTCTTAGGGAGTTACTGTAACAACTAAGCAGAAGAGCTCGCAGTAAGGCCTTTATATTCTAAGAAAACCCAGGGGGCTGCAACTCTCTGTAGAAAAAGTTTCTAATCCAATCTCTCCCTACGCACTTGAAGTCATGCATTATATAATTAACTAGCTTTTGCCCGCGGCTCCGCCCGCTTTAAAAAGTTTTTCCGCGATAAAAATCCCGCTATATATTTTCCCGGGATAAAAAGCCTATATGTTAATCCAGGACATGATCTACCCGTGTGCCAAATTTCATCGAAATCCGTTCAGTAGTTTTTGCGTGAAAGAGTAAGAAACATCCATACATCCAGACATCCATACATACTTACAAACTTTCGCCTTTATAATATTAGTAAGATAACTCAGTAAAATATTGTGTTTTCAAATTGGTTATTAATATAAAATAAATATTGTAAATAGTGAATTTAGCGTAAAAGAAATATACTGTAGTGTTTATCAAAAAGACACATTTAATGGTTTTTTCACCATCCTTATTTTTATACCTGACACAAGGTTCACATTATTGTTTTAATGTTTCATTGACCTCCGGTCTTCGTCTGACAATAGGTATCGGATGTGTGATGTCTCACACCACATGTCCGACATCCAAAATCTAATATCTGATTTCTGATATTTGACCTTAGACCTGTAACCCTGACCTCCAATATCTGATGTCGGAAATCTAATAATATGTATCAGGCATCTGAGGTCCCGTAATCTAAATCACAGACAGAGGTCTACAGGCAGATGAAATGAAGCTTATTTTAAAATACACTAGAAATTACAACTAACTTTATTAAAATTTAGGCGCAGGCATAAAGGAGAATTTAAAACAATTATAAACAACAAACATTTAATTAACATCCTACAAAACCAAACAATTTAGTGAACCCACGCGAGAATCCGAAATGAAACTAAAACAAGAGAGCAAGACAAAATTAGGTGTACCTAATTTTGAGAGTAAATGTATTTACTCTCAGGCCAAACGTTACTTAAAATCTAAATAAAACCATGTCGCAGTGAACACACAGCAAATGAACGACGTGTTTGGACGTAAGCCATCAACATCGCACCCGCACCGGCTTGCTAAAAAACAACGCAAAATGAAGCTATAAAAGTTTTACAGTAGTAAATCACAATAAAATGATTTGGGTTTCTGTTATACAAAGGAACGTGCCATTCGGTTGCCAACCCATGGCTTCGATACAAATACATACTTATATTATAAAGAGGAAAGATTTGATTGTGTAGCGTTGCATGGAACGTTAAACTGTCTATGGTTTCAACTACCAATCGAAGCCCTTATGGGTGCCGATTGGTCGTGTAATGAGTTGTCATTCGTTTGACGTATGTCGGAATGGCGACCGTATAAATAAGCGTGCACTCTCATGCGGCCCTTTTTTCGCAATCGTCTTCGCCGTGGCACCACGACTTATCTAACTGCGTGCTGCCGCGTATACCGTTGTTCCCGCTGGGTTAGTTTCCAATTAATCCCTACTAACAGCTACCAGTGTATTCTGTGTACCTGGGCTCGTGAGCTATCACGAGTCGCTGGCGCGGAATGCAAGCCTAGCTTGCATTCCGAACCGCTGGGTGTCTGATTCCAGGGTTCACCTCTACGGTACGGCGTTGACGCACCTTCTTGCACGGGGTGCTGACTCCGTGCTCTTCACCGGCGTCGCGGAAGCTGCTCCGCCACGCGCACCATCATCGTCGCGGTTGCTGACCCCGACCACGTGCGCACCGGCATCGTCGCGGGAGCTGCCCCGCCACGTGCTCACCACCACCATCGCAGTCGGGTGCGCTAGCCCCGACCGCCTCACCACCGCTGCGCCGACCACGTGGCCATACCACCTGCCCGGCGAGCTGTCGCCGGAGCCAGCCACATGCATCAGCGTCGTGCCGTTCGCCTGAGTCGGAGACCCCGCAGGCCAGTGACTCGTTTGCACACCATCAGCAGACAGTATCGAGTGTAACGCGGAGATGCAAAAATAAAGCTCGTACCACGAACCTAAACCCTGAGTTCTTTCTTTTTTCTACCTATCTGCGGCTAAAGCGCCGCAATTGTTTGTTTGTAATGGATAAACTCAAAAAGTAGTGGAACGAGTTTGATAATTATTTCACTAATAGGAAGCTACATTACTTCTGAGTGCTATAGGCTACTTTTTGTCCCGGAAAAACTTATTTCTCGCGGGCGAAGCCGCGATATATTATATTTGTGGGTACTTATTTCGTCTTTATTCATAAATGGGCGTGGTTCGTGGAAAACAACACGGTGTGACAACAGGGCGGATTTCAATGAAATAGGGTAAGCAGAGGCGCAACTAGTGCACCCACTTTTCGCCGTGCGTATTCCGTCCCATAATGTGATAGGGGGCGGGCCTATAGCCATATCAGACACAAATTCCAGACTTCGGGCTGATACTGTACTCAGTATATATATAGTACTCAGTAGTAGAAAAACCCAATATCACTTTTCCCAACCCGGGGATCGAAACTGAGACCACAGCGTTGCAGTCGTACCGTAAAATAAAATAATTTAATAGTGAAAAAATATACGATAGCATTACTGATTTACTGGTAACCAATTTTGGACTCAGTGCCTATTTAAAATTAAACATTGTTTTCGCATATTTATTAATGTATCTATTTAGCTTA
The DNA here is from genome assembly GCA_949316025.1 of Lapara coniferarum. Classification (NCBI taxonomy): domain Eukaryota; kingdom Metazoa; phylum Arthropoda; class Insecta; order Lepidoptera; family Sphingidae; genus Lapara; species Lapara coniferarum. The sequence continues at coordinate 4,049,538 of OX438934.1, read as the reverse complement.
GCTAGTAATTTTAATTAGACACCGACTCCAAAATTGGTTACCAGTATATCAGTAATGCTATCGTAAATATTTTATTCACTATTAAATTATTTATTGGTTTTTAGTTTTTTTGTCGTTTTTGAAGGCGGTTTAATTTTTAGTTAAAAAGGTTTTTATTTGTTGATTTTTTGTGTTAGTAAGGAATATACCGCCTCGATGGCGTAGTTGTATTGCGCACGCGGTACGACTATCGCGCTGGTGTGTTACGCCTCTGCCTACCCCTGAAAACGTAAAAGGCGTGATGTAAAAGGCGAAAACACTAAAAAATAAACTACTTCATAAGATTTGCGAAAAAAACGATGTGTGGGCCTATAAAATTTGAGGGATGCCTTCGATTTCTCCAGGATCCAATCATCAGATCCTGACTTGGTGACTAAGGGACCACTTCAGAAGTATCTTCTTCCGAACAAAAAAGGCAAACCGTCGAATTGATAACCTCCTCCTTTTTTGAAGTCGGTTTAAAAGTTCTCGAGTGGAGGCCGCGTACCGGCAAGCGGAGCTTCGATCGTCCACCTGCAAGGTAAACGGACGACTTGATGAAGGTCGCAGAGACACACTAAGTGCAGGCCCCTTTCAACAGGTTCATCTGGAAACCTTGAGGGGAGGTCTATGTTCAACAGTGGGCTTCATGTGCCTGATGATGATGAACTACCTAAAGATACAATTAAGTGACTGGTAGTTGAACTTTATTTATTTATTTACACATGGTATACAGGCGGACTTAATGCCATAGACATTCTCTCCCAGTCAACCTTAGGGTGGTGAAGAGAGGGACGGAGGCAGGTGCAAAAAACAACATATACAGGGTCATTTTGTAATCGAATACATAAATTTAACTGCGATAAAATCAATTTGAAAGAAACACCATGCAGTTAATTAATTTAACCATAAGTGTAAAATAAGGAAGTACATTTTTCAAACAAAATAAAGAACAAAAAAGGTCTTTTAATTTTAGACATCCTATTGCCACTACTAGTATACGAGAGATCGTCGGAGCGTCAACGTCACTGAGGTCTGTGTGTTTCATTGATAATATGCTCACGCACACGCGAACAAGAGATGCACATACGGAGCGCAACGATAAGACATCGCGCCATCGTAACCAAGAAGCTTTATTCCAAACCGAAAAGATGAGGTCGCTATTATTACCTATGCTTCTGTGTCAGGTCACATAGGTCAATCAAAACAACAGTCACTTACTAGATTCTGTCAGAGCCAGTTATGTCTCCTTTAGAAGACTGAAATCATTGAAGCATCTTCGATAATGGTCACAGTCCGTACACCGCACGTAGCTTATCAAAAAGCCTCACAACCCTAAGATTCCATCAACTATCACACGATACATCAGCAAGAATCGCACGCTCAAGCCGTCAAATTCGTCGATCGATTTCGTGAAACCGACTATGATGCTACCGTTATGATACGAGTGTCAACGAGGTTCTTGAAGATTGGAATTTTGAACATTTACTCAGTAATCCCTAAAAGTACAAAAGACATTTCAACGACCTTCAAGGAAACATTAACACTTTATTCACGAGCTTTGTAAATGTAAATCATAGTTTACCACAACAGAAACTTAAAAATTAACACAATAGAATAATAATTACAATTAGAGAACATTTGATCGTGTGCGCATAAAAGCCGACAAAGGACTACTAACCTAATAGGTTTTTACCTACACATGGCTCGCGTCTCCCGAAGCGATGTCAGAGACAAGGTCACTCGGATCGATACAAAACGATATAATAATAAAATTACAATAGGTACCGGTAAGTACATAGGGAGCATCGGCCTAACATTCAGTACGTAAATCGACATACGCCACGTCGTGTTGCTGCCGGGCGACTGGCGGGCAACGCGCGCGCAGGCCCCCGCGCCCCACGGCGCATGCGCCTGGAGGAGCCAGTGCGGGGCCATATTTTAGGCCGCGCGGGATAGGCATAAAGTCCACGAATCCCGGACCGCGAATCTCGATGTATTTCGAAACGTTACACATTTT